>OX328097.1:73613194-74896944 GCA_946811185.2 Hippopus hippopus
GTGAATCTTGCTTTCAGACTGAATGCTTGCTTATAAAAACTGCGTACGCAAATTTCGTACGTATGCAGTTTAGTGAAAGGTACTCTAGGACTTTACGAATAGACTCTTGGATAAACAAGCGGACGGTATAGATCCAAGATCAGACTGCAAGTTCTGTGCAATCTGATCTTGATCTATGCCGTCCGCAAAGGCCCTGGTTTTCGCCTATGGATCTGAAAGGCTTAGGTTACCTGCAAAGCTTGAAGCGCATCTTTCACTGTTATCATTATCTTATCGCAGTCCTCCCAGTCTTCATAGTCCGGATATAAATCTTCCACTTCAATCTCTTCCTCTGGAAAAAAAAATGGCAAAAGGGCAGTGTTCTGCAACATTTCTATTAGATTGTTAGCCTTTGGAATTCATAATTAGGTCATACTCTGTGAAGAGGGACGTTTAATGAATTTGCAAAAAGTGTCGACCTATGTCTGCCTGCACATTCCTCATGGGACGAAACTATATGAATATTTTCTGCATGTCCTTGGACCATTCTTGATGATTCAGTTGGTTGTTTGACGACATGGATTTTATGGATCAATTATTATGTGATGACTTTCTTGGTCTAATGCATCACAGAGCATGGCTCATATTTTCCATTGCAAGAGGAAAAAACCTTGACAGTAAACAAGAACCGATATTTGTGTTTAAATAGATAAATAGGTATTTGCTGCAAGGTGCAAAAGGTCGTCTTTATGAGCGAAATAAGAGGCGACTCTGGTGTGACACCACTGGTTTTTTGAAGACAGACTGAAATCGACCATCTTTGAAGCTTCAGATCGCTAAATGGCAAACCTTTGGCTTTTCCGTCTCTTGCTTCCAAAAGTATGTCCTTAGTCCTTCAAAAAGTGCATTAAGCACAACATTTCAACCGATTGCGTTTTTCGCTAAATCCCAACAAACACAGGCACCCCAGAATTTGCCCTCTCAAAAGCATCTGTTCACAACCATAATTCCAGTTTTTTGTTCCTCTACTGACACAAAACAGTCCACTCAAAATACAATAAAAACACATCTAAGTGGTCCCCCACTGTCTAATTTGAAGGAAATCTAAATTATATACCACTAAGCCCTCTTAGCTCCATGAAGCAGTGCAACAAAAATGCTACTGTAAGATTTCACATGGGACTAACTTTGAATACTACGACCCGCAAGCAGTCTCGCAGTGGTGCGACACCCTTTGTTTAAAGAGCCTTACAGTCTTACCTTCCATAAATTCACATAATGCCACCAGGTTTCTTGTCAAAATATCGTTTGTGAATTCTCGATTGGCTGGCGGATCACTGTGTACGATGGTAATGTCGTGAACAATATGGAGGGCATTACAGAGCCCTTTGAAATCTTCCGTCACGTGAACACCCTGAAACAAGAAAGTGCGTAATATCTTGACTGTTTGAATGTGTTTTAAGCCATGGTCACATTTACGGTCATGCACGTTGTTGTCCGTAGTTCATTTCAATCGTTGTCTGCCGTGGTGTTACTACAGTCAAATAGGTTGAAGTACGTTCGAATTAGGTTCAAAATTGGCAAAAGGGGAAACATAGAAAGTCTATAAGTAGGCTGAAATACGTGTAAGTACGGTCAACTACATTCAACTCCGAGCAAAGTGGCTAGGGTTAACTACGGTATCACTTCGTCTAACCACGGGTAACTACGTTACACTACGCGTAAACTACGTCCTATGTACGCGCAAACTACCGTTAGTTAGTTTCAACTGCGTTAAGCTACGGTAAAACGTTGTGGCTGCGCCTGCTCAGTACGGGTAAGCTACAGTCATTGTGCTTTTGGAAGTTGATAAGCCAGAAATTGCTGATCGCTTATTCTGCCATGCCGCCTTAGAAGAAAAGATGTTTTTCTAAAACTACGGGCGACTGCAGTACACACTACGGTTAGGCTGGGATATTTACGGTTTACTAAGGTCAACTACGCGCAAACTACGGTCACAGTAGGGTTAGAACATCGTGGTTAACCGTAACCAATTTTTGAACATGTTTAAAAATTATGCACATACTACGGGCAAATCATAAGTTCAAACTATGTTTATTACTACATTGAACTTCGCTTATCTACGTGTAACTACGCTTAACTACGTTTAATACGTTCAACTACGGCCAACTACGTTCATTTCCCACCACGGTTAACTACATGTACGTAAGGTGTGACCACGGCTTTAACGCTTTACCAAACGGCAATAATGTAGACTTGTCCGAATTGAAAGCATTTGCGGACGACAATTTAAATACGGCTCAAATGATGGAA
Source organism: Hippopus hippopus (assembly GCA_946811185.2). Classification (NCBI taxonomy): domain Eukaryota; kingdom Metazoa; phylum Mollusca; class Bivalvia; order Cardiida; family Cardiidae; genus Hippopus; species Hippopus hippopus. The sequence continues at coordinate 73,615,487 of OX328097.1, forward strand.
TTTGTCTTTGACTGGGTAGAAAACATTGTAGGGAAAGTAGAAAATGCTGGTTACCGGCATTTTCTCCTTTTCCAACAACGTTTTTAAAAGGCAATTTTCTTAGGTCGTTCACGCTCGGGATTGTGTGGTAAAAGGTTTTAAGCCGATTTCAACAGTAAATCAGTCATATCATGGCTACCACTTAACCGTTTAGGTCTTTATCGAGATGCTAGACTTGGGCTCTGTACTTGCACGTTACCAGCGTCGTGAGCGTAAATCGAACATTGACTTCCTGGCTACAAATGCTGCGTTCTAATCTCTGAGCCTTGAAGGGCACCGGAAAACTTGAAGGGTTCGAGTAAGGGACATATTAAGAAATCATGTCGAATTCTCGCTGTATTAAGATTACCATGTTCTAATATCATTTCCTTGGGGTGAGAGGTGGTGGTCACGACCCTTTTGGTCGATATAATGCCCGAAATGCCTTCTCCGTTGCGTCAATGATAATGGCTTTTGGGTGCAACAAAATGTTGCCAGTGTCTGAACATATAGAATTAAGTCAAGCTGGGTAAACAGGAGGCTTAATGCATCTGCAAAAAGTGTCGACCCAGGTCAGCCTGCGCAGTACGCGCAGGCTGACCTGGACCGAAACTTTTTGCTTTTGGTCAATTTTCTGCATGTCAAAAGACCGGTCTATGCATGACTCAGAAGGTTGTTACATAAAGTAAATTCTATGGATTCCTTATCATGTGAAAACTAGCTTGATACAATGCATCATGGAGATGCCACAGACCCCCTTTTGCCAGAGCACGGCGCAAATAAAATAGCGCACAATAGTTCGGGATTTTTTTCTTTTTTTTTTTCAACTCATTCGAAATTCTTTTCTGATTCTTTATTTAAAGACTTTAAATCTACTTGTGACCTAATTAGCGAATCAAAAACAAAGAAGCTTACAGTAAGATCTATGTGATTTATTGGCGCTGTAGTGACCATCAGCCGAGAAATAAAGTCCATTGCAGCTTTGGTGGATATAGGATTGTCTGCTAGCTGAAATGAAACAAACCAGGACAACTCACTTTAAAAAATAGCGAACACATAAATACTTACAGACGAGAAAATTTATTTGATAACTACGTGTGGGTTGCCGCCCCCAGCGCCCAGGTTTAAAAGTCCTGTGTCAAATCGAATCGGTAACAAATAATGTGCAGACATTATTGACAAAATGACAAAACTTGTGCAGACTGCACAAGCCGACTTGAATCGAAATTTCTTGATTATTGTAAATTTCTAGTCCGTGGTTCAGCCAGTCTTTAAGTCAAATGGTTCTATCCTATCCGATAAATGTTTTGGTATATTCCATGACAGTGGTGCAACAGAGCATGGCTCAGTTAGAATTCAATATAAAACAGATCTCTCTAGATCTAATCGGTGAATGTATGCCATCAGATACGCCAATAAATCGCTTTTGATCCGAATCTATATAATCATCAAATCGGTTTTGATCCGAATTTATATAATCATCAACAGTTCTTCTGCTTCTGACCTGTAATTAATATGCTTTGACTATACAGGTGTTCAAGTTAAAAACTGGAAAAGAAAAACTGGAAAAAGGGGCTTAGGCTTTGGACTCAGAAGCCTCAAGTGTGCTCACTGATACTAGGCTATACCTGGTGGCAGAGAGCTCCACTCCCTGATGGTACTGGCAAAAAAAATACTCTTTTTTGATAGTCAGCTGAGCAGGATGGTGCAATGAAACTCTACTCATATGTGTTTCTTGAGCTTTTTGCTGGTTGAACCAATCGACCTTCCTTGTGTAGGCTATATAGAGCTACGGTCTACCATAGAAGAACAACAAGAGCTGGCTTTTTTCTTATGGAAATTGCTTGATTGACTTTAGAGACAAGATCAGAAGATAAAAATGGGCTTACAGACAAAACAGTTAATCCTTCCAGCTGATCCAGTGAGTATGATAAACTTTTTAAAACTGGATCTGTAATCCGATTGGCTGAGAGATCAACTTCCTTGATGACGTTGTTCTGACGTAACATTTGTACACACGCTTTACCACCGTTCTCGGCAAAGCCATTCATTGTTGCCGTAAATATTTCCAGTTCTGTATTTTTCTGTTTCAAAGATAAAAATAAAAATAAATGAAAAAAGATCAATATCAAAATTGTCGATCGAAAATTTACAAGCTGATGTAAGCTTTCTTTGATGTGACAATACTGGCGAGGGACTGTAGTCGCCACTCATAATTATTATTTTTTTTTCATTTTTCATAGATCAGCCATTTAACATTTGAAGACGTTATGCCTCGCCTATTCATATATCTAGTATTGGAATTTTCAACAACTGTTATTTAATTTGTCTTGAAATACTGAAAAACTTGTGGAATCTAGATCTATTTCTTGCAACTTTTCAGAAAATCAGAGCGATTTTAAACTAACATCTCTCGGTCCAATGGATCACACGACAAAGTTTTACTGTTTGTTTCAGGCTTAGATTTAGAGTAGTTCGAGCCTCTATTCACAAAAGGGGATTTAACCTATTGCAATCTTTAGTTGACAGGTTTGAGATACGATTTTAAAGTAATTAATTTTGGTAATTCTATGCACAAAAGTGTTTTAACATATAAACTGATATAGATCTAGACCTAGATCTACAAAAACATAAGATTTCATTTTTTTTCAAAAGTAAAAATTCAAAAAAACAGTGATTTCAGAGTCCAATTCGCCAACAATTACGAACAGTGTAAATCCAAGATCAGACTGCACGTTCTGTGCAGTTTGGTCTTGATCTACACGATCCGCAAAGGGGCATAGATTTGCGCTTAGCAGCTGAAGGGTTAAACTTAAGTCACCACCAGTGTAATAGATCTACAGTCTTGTTCCCTACCTTTAATGCATCAGCAAGTTTTACAGCGCCAAACGACGTGATGGAATTCCAACCAATGTCGAGCTCTTTTAAAGACACGTTATTTGCTGAAAAGCACACAAATAAATCAAGTTCCAATTTACGTACACATGTATATCAAAAGTAGGCCTATTCTTACACGTGCACAATTTACGTAAACTAAGGGATATCAGTTGCCGCAACCATTCGGCATACATCGGGTGATCCATGTATAAGACCACGTGATTGGCAATTCAAATGGAAACGACCGTTATACAAATGAGTTTAGATGTACATGTAGGTAGGGAATCGCCCGAGTTGTGACGAGTGTTGCGGCAACTACATAAAACTGCGTATACAAGACGATGAACTTCTAGTAGTTTTATTATACCCCGCCGAAGGCGGAGGGATATAGTTTTAGCGTTGTCCTTCCGTCCGTCCGTCCGTGTGTCCGTCCGGGAGAATATCTCCAATACCATTGGACAGAATTTCGTGAAACTTTATATGTGTGTACAATAACGCATTCCGCCGAGACAGTTTTTTTTTTGTTTTTCTGATTCGATGCAAAATGGCTGACTGGGAGCGATTTTAAGTTATGCGGTTGAGTGAATTTTTGTTGTTTTCAGTCTTACCTTGAAAACTATACAGAGTTTTTACATCAAACTTGTCACATCTATCAACCACCATTTTGAAATGCAGGACAAAAACTTTCACCCAGATTGACCGTACAACACCACAGTTATGTACGCTTTTTTAATGCCGTGTCATGGAAAAAGGGGGCTTGATGTATATTTTCGTAATGGACCAGGATCTCTTGAACTGCAGGATAAAATGTTACAAAACCTCACTTTTATATTGTTTATTACAAGCCACAGACAATAGATACATGTATTTGTTTCAATTTCATGAAATGCCACGTCATGAAAAAAGGGGGCTTAATGTATAATTTCATCATGGACCAATGACCATCTCTTTGTCCGTTTTTCCGGACAGATATCTTATAAATCCTAGACAAAAAGTAATAGAAATTCATACAGGTGTTCCTTATGATGTCCTTCGATATATATATATATTTTTTTTTTTGCTTTATTGATATTCAACATGATGTCACAGAAAAAGGGGGCTTCATGTAGATTTCCATTATGGATCAACATCTCTTTAACTCAAAGTCCTTGACGAAAATTTATGAAACTTCATACGTGTGTTCCTTATGATAGTCTGCCAATATCATTATTTTACCTTTTTTCATTAAATGTCATGTCATGGAAAAAGGGGGCTTGACAAATATTTTCATTATGGACCAATATCTCTTTCACTACAGGACAAAATATAATTAAACTTCATCTTTATTAAGCCACAGACAATAGTTATTTGATTTTATTTAATGAAATGCCATGTCATGAAGAAAGGAGGCTAAATGTATAATTTCATTATGGACCAATAACAGTTAGTTCGCCCATTCGTCCGCCTGGACAGATATCTTCTAAAGTCCTTGATGAACATTTATGAAACTTCATGCATGTCTTCCCTAGGATAGTGCGTTGATACAATTTTCTTTTATATATAATGACGTGTCATGGAAAAAGGGGGCTTGATGTACATTTCCATCATTTGTTTTCATTTAATGAAATGCCATGTTATGGTAAAACGGGACTTAACGTATAATCTCATTATGGACCGCTTATATATTTTTCATTTAATGAAATGCTGTGCCATGGAAAAAACGGGGCTTAATGTGTAATTTTATCATGGACCATTAACAAAAAGGCCACATGTTCATGCAACACACAATACCTCTAATATGTTTGTACCAAAAAAGGTCTTTTTCGGTGGGGGGGGAATATCATTTCAACGAAATTGCTTGTTGACTTTGCATTAGGCCGAACTATTACTGACTGAAGTAGATCTAGTCGAATTCATTTATTTATTTATTTATTTAGGACTGATAAAAAGCAACTTGCATTTATGCTACTTTTTCCGAAACGAACGTGGGTAGACTAGTCTATAATGACAACTTAGCGGTGCTCTGGGAAAAGTTGGGTTTAATGTACTTTGGATATGCATTATACCAAGCAAGTTGTCGCATTATATGGATCTATTCTGTAAAAAAACCCGGCTGAATCATGAGGTAGAATGCTCATTTGACAGTGTCATGCATAAAATTTATCTATAGCAAAATGCTTCGACTTAGATCAGCCCGCGCAGGCTGGCATGGATCTATAGGTTTTGTATTATGCATTAAACCACCTTTTCACAGAAAGTGACTCGTATTAATAAGCCATGCTCCTTGAAAGGGGGAAGGTTAATGCATGTACAAAAAGTATCGACCCATGTCAGCCTGCGCAGTCCGCGCAGGCTGACATGGTTCGATACTTTTTGCTGCGGGTCAATATTCTACATCTCCATCTCGCCAGAGCATGGCCCATGTCAAATGTTTATTCTAGACATGCTAGAATACATCTTACCCAGCGCCTTACTGATCATCGTCATCCCTTTATCGTTTATATTGTTTCTAGAAATATTCAAGGACTTGAGTGTCGTGTTTTCCTGCAATAGAAATGTTGATATATTTCTTGTTGATGATTTGGGTACGGTCAGCTATTTCTTACCATAAATCTGCTAAAAACTATACATGATCATTTCAAGAGATAGAGACGAAATTAAACCCATACACATTTCGATTTCAGCTTTCTTTACTTGGGAAAAATTTCATGGTATCGCACAGTGTAGATCCATGATCAGACTGCCTGTTCTGTGCTGTTGGAAGCGGCGGCCCCTGATGGTTAACTGATAGTCCGTCGATCCCATCTTACTCCCTCAAAGTCGGTAGCGTACAGGATTTGAGACCAGGGAGTCGCTGGTTCAAACCCCCAGGTAGGCTAATTTCTTTCCGAGGACTGATGATAGCCATTGCCACAGGGTTCATTCCTCTCTTACCGCTGATCAATGTTTCGACGGTGGTTATGTAGGAAAGCGGTTCCATAGCTTGGGAAGAATATTGTGCGAAGTTCTTGTAAAAGAATCTCCATGAAAGCGTGGACAGGTGCAATTCCCACCGCGATATAACAGAAATAATATGGAAAACAGCGTTTAACACCTCACAAACAAGAAAGCAAACTGACTCCATGAAGCATGCAATCTTTAGACCTATTAGTTTTAGCTGTTTGAATATGACGAAAGAGTAATGAATGATAACTTGCAAAACCTCGCGCACATAAACAGCCATAGCAACATATGGAAATATTTAACAGTCGTTTATGTTTATTTGTTAGAATGTCTGTATGAAAATGGACTATAACAGTGTTAGATGTGTTTGCCCCACAAACATTGCGCTAGATCGCATGTTTTTGACTCTCTTCTAACCAACTTGTTTTGCACAAGAACCTTAGTAGTAGTAAAAGGTACCCACCTCCAAAATAGCCGCTATATATTTGCATCCTTTTTCCCCAATAGCGTTATCTGTAAAAGAAAGAACATTTTTCTTGCCAATGAATTAAACATTGCAACTATTTGCTCTCTACGATTCAAAAGAGTGTCGCAAATTCGGTTTTACAATGGATCGAGCAAGGGAGTCTACATGGCTCTGTCTTTATGCTTAACAGAACAAAAAAAGTGTAAATTCCATGTCTGAATTTCCTTTCTTTTCCATTCCTGCCAAATTTAAGTTGTTCACTGTTACAAAAATAGATTTAGTACATTGTATCGGCAATGATATTGGTTTTCATGGCCGAAAATGCTGATGCTGCAGCGGAGATTGTAGAACAAGATCAGACTGCACGTATGCATATGTTCCGGCTGATCTTGCTCTGCACTCTCCGCTTAAAACATTCATTGTCACGAACGACATGAGAACAGTTGAGCAAGAATGAAATTCAAAATTTGAAGATGATAAACTTAGCCGATCATATACCGAATCACTGGTGAAACACTGTAACATGCGAGACGTACCTGAGATGTCTAGTCTCAGCAGAAAACAGTTGCTGACCAAACAATGTTTTAAATGCTTCACACCGATTGCTTCCAGCTTGTTTCTGGCCAATATCTGAAAGAGAACCTCATAACTCTTTACCAAAATGACTAAATTCTAGGCCCCTATTCAAAAACGATTCTAAGGAACATTCTTAGTCTTATTCTCCAAGATTTTCTAAATTTGAAAGTAACCCAACTTCTGATTGGCTAAATCAAAAGTTTAAGCCAATCAGAAGTTTTGCTACTTTCAAATTTAGAAGACTCTAGAATATAAGACTCAGAATGATCTTTAAAATGGTTGGTGAAGGCGTACCCAGGACTCCGCCTAACTGAATACATTTGAAGAGGCTAAATCTAATGTTGCTCAAATTATGCCATTGTCTCTGATAGGCTAGAATTACCAGCAATTTGTCCTCTTTCCACAATGTTTTCAAAAGGGCTTTCTACGCAGTTCGCCCAGGCTGACATTCTTTTTGTAAATTTTCTGCATGTCCGAAGATCATGCTACCTCTTGATTTAGTCGGTTGTTAGACAAAATGAATTAATGGATCCATGATTATGGGATGACTTTCTTGGTATAATACATCACAGAGGTGTATTAAATCCCCTTTGACCAGAGCATGGCTAACATTAGTTTTTCCAGTCAAAATAATATTTTATATTAACATCACTATTTTATTATTATAGATATTAATATTTTAATTTTCCAAATAGAATGATACATAAAACCGAACACTAACGTGCAGCTACAGTTTTCTATTCAAAATGGGTGGTGCAAAGCATTACGCTATCTTCCAAATGATCTCTTTCTTTAACGCCATGCAAAGGAAGGCTTTTGGAATTTATTGCTATTTCCAGCGTTTTCTGCTTTTTCAATATCGTTTTCTGTCATTTATAGCACAGCTGAATTTTAATACGTAGACATGCATGCTGATCGTGATCTACACACTTTGCAAAGAGCATTACACCTATATGACAACACATACGCAGGGTGTGAGTTAACCCTTAGGCTGCTAAGCCCGACTCACTAACCTTCTGCGGACAGTGTAGATCAAGATCAGACTGCACAGAACGTGCAGTCTGATCTTTGATCTACACTGACCGACAAGCGCATATTTTCCCCCAAATAATACCTTTGAAATAGCAAAATTTGGTTTTTATTATCGGCTTAAAAATTTCACTTCACTTATTTATATAACAGGATAAGGGAAAAAACTAAGTCGTCTTTTCACCAGAGATCTTTATGGTTATCGCGTTGAAAAAGTAATCCAGTGGTACTGTGTTCGGTACTCACCTACGGCGCTGAGCTTTTTGTTAAAAGCCCAAGGCAGTCTAGCACTGATAGAACACAAGAAACAAATTAAAAAGAAAACTGTGGCCGTGACAAGGTTGACATAATGTAAAACGTAGAGTACACAATCAATCAATCAATCAATCATTCAGTTAATCAATCAAGCAATCAAGTAATCAAGCAAGTAAGTAATCAAGTAATCAAGCAAGCAAGTAATCAAGCAGTCTGTATTTACCAATTCAGTGAGCATTTTGTTTTCCACTAGAATAGTTGATAGATGCTTCATTCCCTTGTCTTGTATCCCGTTATCCGAGAAATCAATTTTTGACATCGCCATATCACTCTGGAATATACATGGACGAACCAGTAAAAAGTTTATTTTATTCCTAGATCGCTGAGAAACGAAAAAAAGAGGGCCACTGCCTCGAAAGCGCGCGTCTGAGTAAAGCGATCTGGAATTCATAAACTTGAAGAGATCCTGGTGGTGATGATGCAAAACGCAGACAAAATGTATTCAGTGTGCATAAGCGGAGTTAATTTTTTTTTCAATGCAACACTTGTGTGTGTCACATTAGTTGACATTACTGTGCCCATACCTTTCATAAGAATTTGACTGAAAATGTGGCCTCTGGAGAACAAACAAGGTTTTTCTCAGATTAGTCACAGTGACCTACTTTTTTTTCCTATGTGACCCACTTTCAAACCCGTTCAAGACATTACAAAAAAAAATATTCTGACAAACAGTTAGAGAAAATGTTGCCTGTAGAGGTTTCTCTGTGGGCTCAAGACAAACCTTTGTCTCATCCTCCCCAAAACGATTCGCAGCAGACGACTTCGATAGTAAAGAAATAGATAATCAAGGCTAATCGGGTTTAACTCTAAAGCTGCTAAATCAAATTAAAGATTTCCAGCCCAAAACCCATAGTTTACGATTTGAAAACTTTGCTCGTCTGCGAAATGTCACCTTATCGGACAGTGTAGATCCAAATCAGACTGCAGGTTCTGCGCAGTCTGATCTTGATCTACGCTGTCCGCAACAGCCCACAAAGTTGTGCTTGGCAGCCTAAGTGTTAATGTAAGTAAAACATGTTAGTAATGTTGTAATAAAAGGGTTTAAATCGGTCGGTACTTTGATGAACGAAATAGCTCGGCATCAGGCGGTGTGATAATTATGTCACGAATACTTTTTTAAAGTTACGTTTATCATGCTATAAATTTATTATGATTTTAAAGTTATTGTTTTTTGTAACCATAAGAAACGAGAATTATGAAATACCTTTATCTGAAAACCTATTGAACGTGAGTCGCCTTTACTGAGACATCTGTAACGCATGCGCAGCTCCTCGTCCAAACAATGACGTAAAAAATACGTATTCGGATTCCTTCGACATCGCCGACAGCTTTTCATATAATCATGATGCATGCCGTCCGCCAGTATCTCTCGAGCAGACTCATCCGCTATCAATTCAAACCCTGCATGATTCGAAAAAATGAAATACAGAAAACAGCCAACTACTAGTCGACATTTCTATCTCTTCCCTCCTTTCGCCTCCCGAAAATCCCCGCAGAAATACTTTTAAAACATTGCGGGAAACGAGCCATTGCTTAATTTGCAACTGCTTCGTTTCCCCCCAATTATTTTTCTACGATATGATAAGGTTATATTTTTTTTTGTATGTTTTAAACGGTGTCATCCGAGATTCCTTCTAGCTCATTTTTTCTTAAGCTGTGCAGTTCTAGACAAATCAAATAGACCTCAGTCTAAACAAAAAAATGGAGATATTTCAATTACAATGTTGTTTTGTTTGTCAGAATATATGGAAAAGAAGCGGAAAATGGAGATCCAAGATCAGTCTGCCTGTTCTGCCTAGTCTGATTTTTATCTACACTGTCCGGATGAGCAATTGATTTCGGGTTCAACACCTTTTAAGGACTGATGTTTTCACCGGCTGTAGAGCAGACAAATATATAAGAAATCGAATGTTACCCGAATGAAATATATACCAGTCATGTTTTATGAAAAGGAAGTTTAATGCATTTCAACAAAAGTGTCGACCCATTTCAGCCTTCGCAGTCCGCAAAAGCTGACATGAATCGACAATGTTTGCTATTGGTCAATTTTCTGCATGTACAAGGGCCATACTTACCCATGATCCAGTCAGTTGTTAGACGAAATGAGTTTTATAAATAGATCCATAATTATGTGACGACTTGCTTGGTATAATACATCACGTAGATGCATTCAAACCTTTTTCCAGAGCATAGCTGATAACTATATATAGTTAGGATATTTGCGTAATGTGTCGTCTCGGATCAGCCTGCGCATTCCGCGCAGGCTAATCCGAGACGGCACTTTACGTCAACATTAGATTTTGTCCTAAAGTGGACTTGCGTGAAGCAGAAAATCACACACGATCGGAAAGTGTCGTCTCGGATCAGCCTGTGCGCTCTGCGCAGGCTGATCCGGGACGACACTTTACGCAAATGTGCGAATGCCCCTTTTCGCGTGTTGCAGGCCATATGTCAATCTCCTTCTCTCTGTGTAACTAGACGGCTTCGTGATATTCAGCTGAAGTCAGTTGTTCCTATTAGTGTTGTGAAATTTGGATACCAATAAAGTAGGCTTGAAGTATTGCTATGTTAGCCTTTATTCTGTTAAATAAGTCAAATGAAACATTTAGTAAAAACCCAAATTACGCTATTTCAAAAGTATTATTTGGCGAAAAATATGTCCTTATCGGACAGTGTAGATCAAAGATCAGACTGTGCGTTTTGTGCAGTCTGATCTTGATCTACACTGTCCGCAAAAGATCAGTGAGTCGCGCTTAGCAGCCTAAGGGTTAAGTTCTCTTTATAAATACTTACCCAGCTGTGTATCAAGTCTATCGTTATACTGCTCGTCGTCACTCTCGTCTCGCCTTGCCCATTCTGGTTTCTCTAATCTGAAGTACTTCATGAGGTGGTTTTTAAACTTTCCCTTTTTCAATAGCCGTTCTTTCATGTTCTGATACTCGTCATCCGACAATAAAGGCGGTATCCAAGGTTTTTGTTTGATCGGCGCAGCCTCCTCTTCGAAGTCTAATTTAGGACTTTCAACAAAGCTGAGCTTAAACGGACTTCCGGTCATCGTTTTGTCCGATTTTGCATTGCGAATACTACTTTTAGCGCTGGTAGCTGGCGGCTGAAGTTTTTGCATCGGTAGTTGCTGGTTTGAATCCGTGATTAAAGTAGGGGAGTTAAATCTCTGGTAAGTGCTTCCTATGTCTAGTTGTTGATCGACGCCCATTTCTTTGAAGTCTGCCATGTCGCTGTTTTGTCTTGTTAAAGAAGTTATATCTGATACAGACTTTTTACTTTTTTTGCTTTGGGTGTCTGAACCTAAGAAATAAAAATCTGGAAATTGGGCTCCAATCTTATTTTCCTTGCCCGACAGATTATTTATTCTTGAAGAGTTTCCACCATATTCTAGTGACTGACTTTTCCCGCTTCTATATGACACAGTTGGACTAGAAATTCTGTTGGCCGCATGTACATTGTAAATGTAGGTCATGTAATCACTTCCGGGTGAACTGAATTCCGGTTGTATCTGAGGTAGGCGTGGCGTCGTGCTTCGAGAAGAATGGAAGGATGTCGTCATTTTCAACCTGCAATATCAAGTGATCTTGACAAGGAAAGACCTAACCTTTAAACTGCTCAATAAATTGAAGGAAGATTTCGAGCCAATAGTATAATGGGTTGCAACACGTGAAAAGGGGCATTCGGACAACTGCGTAAAGTGTCGCCTCGGATCAGCCTGCGCAGTCCGCGCAGGCTAATCCGAAACGACACTTTCCGTTTTCATGTAATTTTCTGTTTCACACAGGTCTACTGCAGGAAAAATCTAATGTAGTCGTAAAGTGCCGTCTCGGATTAGCTTGCACGGACTGCGCAGGCTGATCCGAGACGACATTTTACGCAAATGTCCGAATGCCCCTATTCGCGTGTTGCAACCCATATACCGAAACATTGCGATTACAAAGCGGTTGTTGCTGAATGAAAAAAAAAAAAGGTAAGTTAATGTAGACCAAAGATCAGACCGCACGTTCTATGCATTTTGATCTTGATCTACACTGTCCGCAAAAGAGGACGAAGGCACGCTTAGCAGAATAAGGGTAAATCTTGATTCAGCTCTTTACCAAATTTACTGTGACATTTCGATCATGAGGTAGAAGTCAGCTTGAGAGAGATACGCTGATAACAGCATTTTAGCCTTTTTCCAAAATGTTTTCTATTTATTCGAGACCAAATCTCTTCATTTGAGCCGCATTTTATTTGTCATCTGCAGATGCTTTCAGTATCGAGTCGACTGTTTCGCTTCTGTAAAAAGATTTCAGACCATGTGCGATTAGTTTTTCCCGACTAATCAGACATATAACTGGGATGAAAATAAATCAAAGTGCTGTCAGCACTGTAATCGGTGGACACCGAATGACTGCAATGGTTTGAAATCACAAATCAAATGGCAGTTGTCTTAAATATGTATTGGTTAGAAATCCTATACCTTATAACTCAGCCACGTAGGAACCCCCCTTTTTAACTGTCCTTTACAAATTAGTAGTCTAATAAAATGCTAAAGATATATGTTTGCCAGTTGACAGCAATAGAACGTTAAATATATGTGATAATTCTGATCAGTAGTACCCATTATCAAGCTTTAGATATCATTCATAATGAATTACAGTACCTAACAACCTTTTAAAAAAGTTTAACAATATTCTTTTCCGTAACTTTTGCAACTTTGGTAATTGTACTGTAACATATTGTCAGATATCATCAATAATTTCCATACTTTAAAATGGTATGAATAAGTCGTATAAAATATGCCTGTATTATGATTGTCAAATTGTTTACTTTTGGCTGCAAGTGGGCCTTTTAGCTTTTCCATTTTTAACAAGCCATCGTGTTTATCTGGACAAATTGTCCTACCTAATGTTTTTTGACTGTCTAAATTGTCCTGGGCCAAATCGTTCTGTCCAAAACATCGGCTGGCCAATTTCTCCCACATTACTTTCAAAGAATGTAGTATACCTATCTACCCAACCCTCAACCTTTTACCAAATGATATAATTTTAGACTTGTCCAAATCGAAAGCATTTGCACATGGCGAATCAAATGTATACCAAATAATGATCTGAATCGTTGAAAGGGTAAAAGAAACATTGTGGGAAAAGGAGAAAACAATGGTTATCTGCATTTTCCTTTTTCCGCAATATTTTTAACAGCCGTCTTCCTCGGGGTCATCAGAAACGGAATAGTTTGGTTAAGATTGATTGATTGATTGTATGGTGTTTAACGCCGTTTTCAACATTATTTTCAGTTATATCGCGGCGGCCAGTGCACCTATCCATGCGTTCCTGGAGTCTCTTTTACCAGTACTTCGCACAATTTTCTTTCCAAGCCACTGGCTGCTTTCCCACATAATCATCGTCGAAACAATGGTCAGCGGTGGGAGAGGAATGAATCCTGTCGCAGTTACTATCATCAATCCTCGGAAAGAAATTGGCCGAGCTAGGGGTCATAGCCAGGGATCGAACCCTGGACCTCGTGTTCTCAAGTCCTGCACGCTACCGACTGAGCTACCGGGGCTCGGCAGTTTGGTTTAGAGTTAAAACTCTCAGTTATGGCCTTTTACAGTCAGAAAATATAAATATCTAAACATTACAATTTAATGGTTGGTTTTGTTTTTTTTCCATATAGATCCTACATAAACAGACAATTAAGATCTTAGATATATACGTCAATTGATCTGCATTGCATTCAATCAGAGTGCATGTAGTGTACAGTCTGATCTTGATCTACACTGTCCGCAAGTTATGATATAATTCTGTACCAAAAAAATCTATTTCTTTTCCCAAACAATAGACTGGCTCTGGATGTAGAATGGTTCTTTGACATGCAGAAAAGTGACTGATGGCAAAAAGTTTCTACTCATGTCAACCTACGCAGATTGCGCAGGCTGACATGAGTCTATACTTCTAGCAGATGCATTTAGCCCCCTTTTTACAGAGCACAGCTCCCTCATGAATTCGCTTATTTTGCATTTTTTTTCTAAATAATAATAATATTAGTGATAATAATAATGATAATAATGAGGAAGTATGAAAGAAGAAGAAGAACAAGAAGAGGAGAAGAAGAAAAGAAGAAGAAGAAGTAGTAAGAAGAAGAAGAAGAACTTACCGTGCACGGATTCAAGTCAATGTATGGCAAGAAATTACAGAAGTATAACACGAAACTGTAATTCATAAACAAAACACTTGTCAAGATAGAAAAAGTAGCGTCATTTTCACTGTTTCTGAAGTATTAAATCCTGGCTTAAACGCTGTTAAAAACAGTTACATTATTTGCATTGCTCTTAAACTATGGGCAAACAAGCCCCTTGAAAATAGTTTACGACGAATTCGTTATTCCTCTAGCCTGAAAATACCTGCGATCAAAAAAGACAAATTAAGTATTGAGACGGTTATAGACTTTTAACAAAAAGGAAATAGAGAAAAGAGGTAGATAAAGAAAACATTGTGGCACATGGAAAAATCAAGCCATCATCCGTTGAAAAAGAGGAAAATGGATTAAATTTCGCATTTGGAATGAAATAAAAACTCAACCCTTTCAATCGTGATACGAAAGATCAATACAACATTATACCCCAAATGTATACACGCTATATGAGACAATTTTGAAAATAATTGGCAATGGGGGCAAAGGGTAAACATAATATATCAAAGTTATGGATTTACATATATATAAATCGGCCGGATTAACTCTTTATTCGCCTATTTTATTTTTATACTTAATTTCACTTAATCTTCGGTTGAGATCAATTATTGAACGGGTGCGATTAAACTCTCAGATCTATTTATAACTGGAAAAAAAATGAGCCATGCTCTGTGAAAAGAGGGCTGAATGCATCTGTAAAATACCGACAAAGGATAGCCTGAGCAGGCTGACCCGGGTCGATACTTTTTTGCTATTAGTTAATTTTCAGCATGTCAAAGGGCCAGTGTACCTTATGATTCAAAGGGTTATCATACGAAGTTAATTTTATGGATCCATAGTTATGTGAAGACTTGCGTGTTACCCCATTTTACAGAACATAGCTCATTTGTATAATGTCAAAATAAATTTACACGGCTGATGAGGGCTGGAGAGTGATATCGGCCCGCTACCTTGATATCTGCCCCGAGGGCTTTAGCCCGAGGGCAGATTTCGAGGTGGCGGGCCGATATCACTCTCCGGCCCTCATCAGCCGTGTAATAACCTGTTTATTACATTCATTGATCATTTGCTCGATGTTTTCGTTTTCTAACATGTTTAAACACTTAAAACAGAGAAATTTTTGTCTTCGTTCGACAAAACTTTTTTTTCGCGGGTAAACGTCACGTTCATGACGTAATCATGCATCTTTGATCATGACTATCGCAGCTGCAGTATAAGGACGTTTTAAATAAACAGTTCTTCACCTTTATTCATAGTTAAAAAGATGACGGTATTTGTGTTTTTCCGAACCAAAAATTCAATTTAGTATGATACGCATTATAGATGAGAAACAGGATAAACAGAACAGATGGTTGGTGCTTTGGACTCGGAAACTTAATCAGGCTCGGTTCCCCCAGCTCAACGGATAAAATTCGTAGAACTACTAGCCTATTGACACCACGCCTTGCCCGATGAATTTTCCCAATCCAATACAACAAAAAATATGTTCTCTAGTTATCATGTCTTTGCTGGTTTTGCGATTCAATCATTGTCTGTAGTCCTGAAGATTTGTCCGCTAGCGTTTGACTGACTGATTCGGCCATTTTTTTTTTTCAAACTGGATGTTTTGAGAACGTTAGTTTACGAGCGAGTGTTCTGTTGCTATAGATTTAGAACAAATATCTTGTCAACGGGCAGGATATCAGATATCAGCCGTTTGCCCCGCCATATGTTTATTACATTCTATTACATTCTGTTACTAATAATAGTAACATTTTCTACTAAAAATGGTGTAATATCAGTGTCACGCGAGGGCAGATATGGCGGGGCAACGGGCTGATATCTGATATCCTGCCCGTTGACAAGATATTTGTTCTAAATCTATAGCAACAGAACACTCGCTCGTAAACTAACGTTCTAAAAACATCCATTTTGAAAAAAGAAAATGGCTGAATCAGTCCATCAATCGCTAGCGGACAAATCTTCAGAACTACAGTCAGTTATTGAATCGTTAAACCAACAAAGACATGAGAAATAGAGAATAGATTGTTGTTGTTTTGGATTGGGAAAGTTGATCGGGCAAGAGTAGTTGTAAAGGGAGAGAGCCAGGACACGGTGCACTCATTGACCCCTCCAAAATGACACGACCCCACGAACTGACCACGCCCATCATCTCAGCACCACGGTGACCCGGTTGACCAGGCCGTAGGCCGGGTGAATACCCCCGTCATCTCATCAACCACGTCGTCAACCACGTCGATCACGTGAGAACGTCATTGCGTCATTGCGTCACCACCACGTCGATGAGTTGATTGCGTATCATCGAAAAAATTCTTCTCTAGCTCGAAATCTCTAGGAAGAAATTTTAATCTACGAATCTCCATCGATCTTCGAATCTCCATCTTCGTCGATATCTTCTCAAACGCAAGATTCTCGAGAACAAACTTTTCCTAGCTCGAAAACTCTAGAAAAAATTTTTAATCTCCGAATCTTATCTATCCACAACAATATCTATTACACCCAACTTTCCACCATAAAACCAATTTTTACCACATCCTACTCCATCCACTCTATACAGTCCAAATTATGTTTCCACTCGAGAAAAAAAAAAAATTTCTCGAAAAATAATTTGGCGATCGGGATGAATCGCCCACGGCACGCGTCACGAACTGAGTCACTCAAGTTCTCGAGGATCAGAGGTAATCTGAGGCGCCTTAGTATGCCCCCAGGCTAACGTATCGATATTGTTCTCGAGGACATAACGTTTGTCATCATCTCCGCTCAAGACGATTTTATTAATCTCCACAGTGTACAATCTATGATTATAATTCCTAATAACTGTCATTTTCCTTAGTTGCGACATATTTTCATACAAACACTCTTTATAGTGTTCATGCTTGATAGTTGCTTTCACTACCGACCTAGAAATTCCCTTACATCTTTTATGTTCCTCGTCACACATTTTATAGGAGTATAGTTTTGACCTGAGACCTACAAACTCATCAATGATCTTTCCGCTCGTCTCATCTTTGAACATACCCACAACCTTCTTATTTATTCCTGTAGGGATACCGGAAGGATGATCGGATGGGTAATCGCTCGTATCGAACCAAGCACTGATATCCCCACTAATATCTTTGTAGAAATCTTCCGTCTGTATTTCATACATCAGGCTATCCGTATCGGTAAAGAGTAGTTTAGCATTTTCATGGTACTTATCCTTTATATAGTTATAGTGGAAGTTGTACATCAGTGTCTTGCTCAGGTCCAAAATGCACATACCCGCGTAGATAGGCTTTTCGAACTTCAGATGAGTTTTCCTCATTTGGATGATACATAGATCTTCTTTGAGGATAACCCTATCGTAATAGTTTGGTCTAGCGGCTAACTTCTCCGCCTTCCCCCTTTCACTGACTAGTTTTATATCTACCCTATTCCTAATATTTTCCATGGTCTTCCCAAACACAGAATTGTTCATAAGCTTGAAGAAGTCCTTTTCAAACGCTGTTGTGGCTTTCGCTCTCAGGTTGGTGTTTTTATCGATATATGGTTTCAACCATTCACTCTCATCGAAGGTTATCCCTCTATGAATCTTCTTGAGCTTTAGACCCAAGCTTAAATATAACTTCAGATTCTCACGGTGGAGTATATACTTAGTTTTGTGATGTAGATTAGGCACGAGTTTTTCGACCTTGTCAACCTTTATTCTTTCAGGAGCTAGAGGAAAGTCGTTGTGTAGATCGTGTAATTCTTCCGGATATTCTAGGTCAACCTCTAATATACACGGTTGATTCCTCCAATCCTCTAGATTATCCATCCATTCGAAATTTCCGATGGGGAGTTTCTGACACATCGCCCAGCCATAGAGATTATTCGCGTCTAGATAGTTAATGAACTTAGACGGTTCACTCGGATCATATTTCTCACCCATGTACTTATTATTCGCTTTCGCGTATCGTTTGAAAATGGTTGAGACACCTCCTCTTATTCCCCCTTCGATAAAGAGAATCATATCTGGGTCTGACAGCAACTCCAATTCTACCCTCGTAGTCTTCAGCATCGCTTCCCAGGCTAGTCCCGGCGCCGTATAAAAGTGTGATGGGTCCAATCCATAATTTTTGTGGCAGACGTTCCTGAAATTTTCGAAGACATCCGCCAACAGTAGGACGTCGGTCTTACAGTATAGGTCGTGGTAATCCTTCAAAGTTTTCATCTTGAAGGCCTCCCACACCTTTTTTGCGTGCAGATAATGCTCCTCACTGATTCCACTAGATTTGAGGCTCGAGTAGAATTCTTCTCTCTCGGGTAACTCCGTTGCCTCTAGTTTGTCGAGACTATCGAACCATTCATAGGGAAACACCCCCTTTTGCGAGACCAACTCGAGCTCCTCCCCCTCGAAATGTTCCATGAGGTTAATCTTATCCTCCTTAGCTAGGGAGTGGGTCAATTCGTCCAGACTTTTACCTAGAAATCTTAGACTATCGAGGAATCTGATCTCATGCGTTTTATTTTTCACCTCCCCTCTAACAACATATTCTATTGGCACCTTTTTAGACACGCTGATATACGTTTCCTTATTTGTTGGTATGCAACTCGTCTCACCAGGTGTACTCATTAGATCCTCTATGAACAGATGTGCATCATATTTACTGAAGTTGTGGAAAAATACGGGTGTAAAAGTAGGTCTTTTATATTTTAAATTACACCCATTGTGCGCGGCTCCTCTAAACTTCCCGGTATAATGGCAATGGTCTCGCACCTTTATCATGTCCCTCGTAAGTGGCCCCTCGCATATCCAACAGTTTTCAGCTCTATCAAACTTTCTTTTATCCTCTACTCTATAAATCATTTCCCTCCTTGGTATCATATCTATTTCTCTTATAACATTTTCTAAATCCTCTACGAATTTCCTAGACGCATTTTCGCCGGAATATTGGAAAACCTTCGAAGGGTAAAAATTTTCGTAAAGCGATTTTACGTAGAAACAATAACCAGAAATGTTATGCTCATTAATTATAGTGGTCTCGTCACCTTTGTTTTCGTGTTTCTTTTCTAATGTAGACTCCATATCCGCGTAAATCGTAAAAGGGTGTCTCAGTTGTTTACCAATATTCTTAAAAGATATCTTGGTACCCTCTTCAGGCAAGTCTATTCTACAAGCATCTTTTTTACCGCAATACTCTAGATGCTTATCTAGAGTTTCTTCTTTTTGAAAATGGTTCAGGCATCTATCGCAAATATACGTTTTTCCATTATGGTTTGAAATTTGTTTAGATAACAATCTACTCATATCCTTAATTAAACAATAATGTTTTATACCATCATCCTCTAAAAGTAAAAGATTAACGTGATGATCCCTTTTACGGACTTCTTTGCTTATTCTAAGTGGATAGGTGCCCGTATAGAAATTATAACCATAGACTGATACTGATATCGAGGGATTTTGTTTCTCAAATTTACCTATATCAGAAAGGGGAACGGGGTAATCAATCCCTTTCATATCTATGGTATCTAACAAGGGTTGGAGCCTGTAAATTCTTTCAGGGTGTTCGTCAGTCGGGTTCAAAGCTATAAGAATGCAATACGCGAAACACATATCATCATCCATATTCCTCGGGCTAATAACGCTTTGTGTATTCGCTATCTTAGGAGGAGTAGGGATCCAGGAACTACCTCTCAGAGGATTATACGCTACTGTGTCCAATCTTAGATCGATTACGTAGACGACCTTCCAATAATCTTCTTTCATTTCCTGTTTCGCTATAGAATCTAATACCTCGTCCCCCATCTCATCGTATATTTCACCCACGTCATATCCATCTAAATTAGTAAGCGGGAAACCAGAATCGAAATTCATCTCCTGTGTACGATTTTCAATAGAGTGCTTCATCATGCACTTCATAACGAGCTTGACCTTCGTCTGACGGTTATTTCTCATAATATTGCATAATTTATCTTTCGATATTTCGAGGAAATCAGCCGGTGTATAATCAGGTTTACCTTCTATGAAATATTCCCTCGTAAATCCTCTCAGTGCTGATGGCCTTTCTATAATTTCTATCCTATCTTTATCATATATCTTATTTATTTTTCTTTTTAAGACTTCTATCCTCGGTGATATTTTTCTCGGAACTTCTTCGATACTATCGAGATACTTTATCATTTCCTCCACTGCGTTTGTAGGTGGAGTTGGTTTTGGAGGAGGTGGTTTGTAAGGTGTTGGTTTTAATACAGGGACTTCAAAATTACCAATATCATAATCTAAGATTGACCCTCCACGATTAAGTAAGAGGTCGATTAATTCGCCTCTTCTAAGCCTCGAGTATCCTCGGATTCCTCTAGACCTGGCTATATTCTTCAAAACGGGTACTGTATAATCATTATAATTCTCCATTTTTAGTAATATATTAAAAACTTAAAACCAAATTGTTTCAAATTTTATTATGGCGAAGACATAATAAAATTATTGAATGGTAATCTTATATTTATTATTCCAAGTTTTCCCATTCCAATTCTCAATCGTTTGTGGGCAGCGATCTATAAATTTACCCGCCTTATAAATAGATGGAAAGGTTTTTATTTCGCCGGTTTCAACATCCTCTAAACTAACTCTCTTGGGATTATGCATAATAGTTTTTAATCTATCAAACTTGGGGTCTTTGCTTCTTTCTTTTTTAGGTAATATAGGCGACTCCTCCGGCATCAATCCATGTTCTTTTACCAACTCGAGTAACCGCTTCTTATCCCAATAAGAGCGATACGATATATTATTCTCTTTGAGAATTCCTTTTAGATCTGCAATCTTAATCATTTTTAATATATAGGAAGAAATATCTTAATACACTACACTCATTTTATTTCCGTCAGACTGGAAGTTAATTAGCCTATCGCTGATAATCACGGCATATGCTTCGGTGTTTGCGTCTACATTTTCATTAAAATTTACCTTAATTTGGATATCGGTGACCGAGTATTTTAATTTCTCACTCTGTTTGGTAACATCAAACAAAAACAAAGGATAAAGGGTTTTATAATCTAGGGGGGTAATGTTAGGGTTTGATATCAATTCATCCATGTTATAAAACTTAGATAAAGCGGCATCACCATACGCTCTACTATATTGGTTCGCAGTGAATGAAAGATTATAATCAACAGCGGGGTACCTAGTAGAATTTAGCGTAACATAAATATTTTTAACTTCTTCATGATCAAATATGGCCGGATTTTGCTCTTGATTACCACTTTTACCGCACTGAAAGCCAACAATGATAAAACGCGGCACTTCAGGCGATGATTTGACGGAAAGTCTCCAGGTAAATGATGTTGATTGAGGAACCGCAATAGAGTCGCACTGCCTCATTCTATATCCAACTGGTATTTTTTCTTTTTTCTCGATAATTTTATAAAGTACCATCTTCTCTTCATCTGCGGGTAGCACGTGTGGCATAAACCAAGATAATTTAAGTAAATTAATTCTACCATCAGCAGGAGCACCAACACCGTCAGCTCTAAAAATTGCATCATTATTATCATTTCTCGTCAAGGTAAGAGTTTGCTTCATTCCGTACAATATCTTATCATAATCGTCACAAAAACCAAATATATGTTTTAATGGGACTCTAAAGCTAAAGGTACCTCTTGGAAGAGGATTAATAATAATATAATTTCTTCTTGCAGCAAAACCCAAGTTAAAGTTAGCAGCAGTGGGATCACCTTCAGCAGCGACGGTGGTGTCCTTATAACAACATTGGTTTAGCCCTTGTGACTTAGAAAAATCATCCGGATATTTTAACAAACCGAGCATTGTAGTAGCCTGGCCAGGATGCAATACGGATTCAATCTCCATACCTGAAAGTTGATACTTAATATTTTTAAAAAGATACATGAGACCATTGTTTATTAAAGAAATATTAGTGTTGGCAGCAGCAACGTAAGCTGCCCCCGTATCATTTCTTACTAATTCGCCTACAAAAAGTAAATAACTCTCACTAGGATGGGTAAAAATATCTTGGGTTTCGATATTAATCCTAATATCTCCTCCTGCGTTGTTGAGATTGGTACCGGTGATTGGTTCATACTCAAAGTGTTCATACTCAACAATACTATCGTCTTTTAAGATTGGCTCGGTGATTTTTAGAATGTCCATTTTTATATTACAATTATAATTTTTTAAATTAAATTATAATTGCGCAAACCATAACTGAGGGAAAGACTTATTTTCATTATTAACAAACACACCCTCAAGTTTAATGCTTTTTGCGGTATCCAGTTTAGTTTTCGGATAGACTTTATTTCCGTATACAATTGTTACAGGGGGTAGCTCGCACTTCTGTAGAAATTCATTCACCTTTTCCTCAATCTCTTTCATCCTGATTACTTTTTCGGGAGATAACTTCACAACAGCTTTTTTATAACCATATTCCGTGTTATTAATTTCGAGGATTTCGCAATCTTTTAGGCTTAAAGATGCACCTAATATAGTAATACGACTAGTATTATATTTTTTATAATCCGCACGATTAAATTTTAATTCTGGCATTTTTATATAGGAAAATAATTTCTTATCTTATATCGTTTTAATACCTGCTCCACTGTTTAATCTTTTAACTAAGTCTTGAATGGCGATGGCACTTCCATCTATTATTGTACTAATGTCTCGCGTTTCGACTCGCCCCGTCTCAGCAGGTTTCGGCGTATATTTCTGTAAAATTTTCTTCGATTTCGGTGTCAAAGCTTTCGTGACTAATTTTTTCCCCGCTTCTACAGCAGCACTTTTCCCAACCTCTAAAGCTTTCTTTGCACCTTCCTTAGCTACACTCTTTCCTACATCGAGGGTAGAAGACGCAATTTGTTTAGCCGCGCTACTAGTAAAAAGCCTCGCTAAAAAGTTAGCGATACTATCAAAGATTCCGGATCCACCGTATGAATACCTTCTTTTAAATCCGTGTTTTTTAGTAACGATCATCTTTTATAATAAAGACATTAAATTTTTATAAGCGTTCGAATTTAGAACACCTTGTCTTTTTAATTCATCGCAAATGCTCACTACCTCGTTTCTTACACCTGTGTTACCCGCTTCTTTACTCGCTAACAACAGGTCTAGTTTTTCTAGTAATGCGTTAGGGTCAGATGGGATAACAACGATACCCTTTCCTTCATGAAATCTATTATACCAAATAAATCTAAGAATTTTTCTTCATTTTTCCCCTTTAGAACTTTTAGGATATCGTTCATCTGGATCGTTATTTCGATGAAGAGCGCTGGTTCGTTCCATTAAATTTCCATAATTTGTAAAATCCTCTTCCGTATAAATATTTTCATCTGGTTCTTTAGCAACAATTAACTCCCATAAACCGGGTGTTCCTATATACGTATCTTTACCAAGAATAATATCATCCTCCTCAATCATGACCATTTTTCTACCAATATAAAATTTACCACCTTCATCACGTAATCCATATGTTCTATCAACTTCATCTTTACCAAGAAATTTTGTTAGATACTTCCTTGCAATTGGTCCAATGAAAAATGTACCTAGATATTCATCTAATTCCTTTTCTTCAATAGATGGTTTTTCTTCAGAGGGATAAGCTGTGATAGAAGGAAAGGCCGGAAAAGTAATAGCTTGAGGCAACTGTTTGATAGCTTCTTTAATCTGTAATCTCCGTCGTTGTAGCTTTTTGCGTTTCCGTAATAGGTTTAAAAAACCTTGAAAGATCGGTTTGTAATTCTTGTTTACCCGTTCTCTCCGCTAGTAGATTATCCCGAATGATCTTTCTCGTTTCGAGATACTCTTTTACAATTAAGTCCCTTTTTGCAGGATCAGCGATTTTTAAAAAAGACCTTTTTTTTTAAATTAGTAAACTAATTTTTTAACTCAGTTTTTAACATAATTTTTATCACGTTTCATAACTAAAGCTGCATGAAAACTTTATTTTTGGTCTTTTAATATTCAAGCGGTCCACCGTGATTCTTTTCAACCAACCTCCGAAAGGACTCACGCGCTTCTTGCCTCCCCCTTTCGATCAGGCTTTCTTCGTTTTCTGAGGAAATCTTCTTTTTAATCTTGGTACGTATCTCTTCCTTCATGCTTTTATATTTATCTAATTCTTCCATGATTAGTTTGAATTCGTCATCGGAGACAAAGTTGTCGGTTAGAGCTTTGGATATATGAGTCGAAACGGTGTCTAGCTTAGAATCAGCTAGCATTCTGATCTTCTGATGCTTCTCGCCTTTGTTCGTGCAATTCCTAACCACATACTTACCTACCAATGAAAGAAGGCCGGTTCCCAGAGCTGCTGCTTCTAATGCTACTACAGCTGGAATGGCCACAATGGTTGAAAGCAAACCTATACCACCGGCACCGGCAGCCATCGTTACAGTTACCAGGACGGTATCCACGTTGTCTACTATCCTAGATGCGCGGAAATACTTTTTGGCTAGGGCTTCTCTTTCCCGGATTTCATTTTCGAGAAACTTCTGTACTTCGGATATCTTCTGTAGACGATAGGAATGACCTTTGTCGACCATCTCGATAGATGGAGAACTCGGGTTATTTCGTTCTCGCGGTAACGAAGGGTATATTTTCTTAACGGGATGTTCTTGATCCGTATCTGCCATTTTTCTATGGGAAAATATTTTTTTATACGAGATATTTCAGAAAGCAGAACAGCTCACCCTCTGGGATTTCGATCGATTCTCGAGAGAAATTATAGATGTAAACCATGATATCTTTCGACTCATCATCTAGCTGCGTTCCATTAAAGATGGTTAGACTGTGGTTCCATTTATTACTGATGGATATTGTCACAACACCTCGGGTAGCTATATAGCCAAATCCGAGAGAAATCCTAATTCCATCGCGGGGTGGAATCTTGATGGCCGCCTGAGAGTATATTTTCCATTTCAAAGGATTTTGCTTTAAGGGCGAGTACCTCACTTCGTGGGGTTTCCAAAATATAGTTTTATGTCGTATAGGTATATGAGGCTTTTTCACGAATTTATGCATTTTTACTTCGCTAGAAAAATTATTTATAATATAGCTCCTAGGATAGGGATATTAGCGAATGGACTATTAGGTCCGAGTAAAATTCCTCTTCCATCATACACTTCACCCCCTTGCTTTAAATACAAATCATCATCGACGGAAGCTAATCCATTACCTTTGTGTGGTTTTAAGTATAATCCATGTCCATCAGTTTCGACTTGACAAACACATCCCCCTTTTTTAAGATAAAGACCCGATCCCATTGCTTTTTGCACACCCGATTGAGCTAATCCCGAAAGAGCACCAACACCTAAAGCCGGCAGAACGGTTTTTGCGAGCATCGGTAAAGCTCTAGCGGCTAACCCAGCCAACATCCCGAGAAAACCTCCTTCTATTTTCATGTTATGTTTAAGCTGTTTCGCGGTCATTCTAATAGTTATACCCCTACCCTCCTCATAGGCTTTAGCTATTTTCTTCGCTTGTGAATCGGTAATCGCTAAAACATCATTACCGCGTAAATCTTCATGACCTAGACGAATACTTACTGGACAACCGGCTTTAACAGCATATTTAAGCTTTTCCTTTTGCCCTTCCGATATATTTACTTTAACATTAGTGTAACTCGTCATTTTATATATGACTATTTTTTATTTATCTCGCTTCTCTAATATGAAATCTAATCGTTAAATTTTCGCCTCTAAGATTTAGTAGATTGTTATCTTGGTCAGTAATATTTACCTCTAGGTTATGAATTTCATCTATTGTTATCGGTAAGTATACTAAATTAATTGGCGACTCGATTATTTTATATCCAGGCGCAACATCCGGGAAAAAAGAGTAGATAGTGTTTCTCGTTGAACCATTGACGTAACTTCCCGAAATAATATCTATGTTTACGAGCAAGCTATTTATGCTGAGAATGTTTACTACATTATCTGACTCGTAGAATCCTTGCGTATATTTTGCGCGAGTAAATCCTAATACTTTGGCAATGGAGCCCGGTTGATTAAAATCTACTTGATAACCATCTTCTAAAGTAAGAACAGACTTTAGGGTATTGGTGTTCGCAGAAATGTTTATAGGATACCCTTCATTTACTCTATCGTAATGACCATTTTTTCTCATTTCTTGGTGGATTGTATCATTGATGTCAACGAGGACATAACTTCCTTCGGGTATTTTTACTTTAATCCATGTGGTACCATTGTCCGGGGAATAAACGAATGTATTGTTCGTTTCATCAATGTTTGGAAAAGAGTAGTAAGTTTCGAGGTTTACTAAAGCTATCTCATATACTTTATCCTTTTCCAGCTGAATTGGAGGATTAAACCTCGTTCTAAAACGCGTTTTGTTATCGCTTACGATGATTTGAAATGATGTTTTGTGTTCCGTATTCTTCACAATCTTTTCTAGAAGATCTATATCCATTTTTTCTATAGAGAGAAAAAATATTTTAATCGGGCACGTAAAAAATATCGAAGCCGTTCCTGTACTTCCCATCATGTTTTTTGCTGGTTAGATCAATGACCGCAAAACCGTGTGGTCTTTCCCACGCCTTCTGACAGAATTTCCTGAACTCGTCCTTAGGCATATCATCGCCTACATGGTCGTTATAGATATGGTTTATGTTCTTCAGGTCTTGACGGAAAAGGCAGATGAAGTTAGCATTTTCTCTGATGGTTTGTCTCGGCAGTCTGAAATAATTCTGCGAAAGGTAGAAGCAGTCGACGTTACTATGTCTACCACGAATGTAGTAACACTCGCATTTGCTTTGCTTCTCGAGGAGGAGATCATCGAAGATCATTAGGTTTTTATTTTCCGGGTTCAGCTCTCGCGGATCGGGTACCTCACTCGCATCTTCGAAGAAGCTACAATCTATATCCGATTTATTCTTGATGGTCTTGATCCATTCTTCAACCAGAGCTGTAGGTGGAATGTTCAGTTCTTGTATATCATCGCGCATGTTGAACAATCTTAAGATGCATTCTTTCGGGAGTTTTTCTTCGAAGGCCTTTTTTAGTATTCGATATTCGGGCTGAAAAAGACTCTTTCCGAAAACGCTCAGATCATCGTAGTCGAGCCAGCCTGGTCTGAGTAAAAGGTTTAACAATAAAGTAGTTTTACCACATCCCGATATGCCTATGATTAAACCTCTAATACTCTTTGGTAAAAGGGCGTGATTAAATCTCCTCGATACTACTTCATTCCACGATAAGTTTATAATATCCATTTTTATATAAGATTTTTTATTTATATATATAAAAAAATGTATTGCGTTAAATGTAGAAAACGTACTGATACGAGTAATATCAGGTATACCGTTTCTAAAAATGGAAGAAATATGATGCAGGGGAAATGTGTGGTTTGCGGAATAACAAAAACTCAGTTTATAAAAGAAAAAAAGCCGAAAATAGCGGGGGTAGCATTTTAAACAAGTTTATAAATAATTTACCCGTTGAAATGCATCTACCAGGACACAACTTTACGGGACCGGGTACCAAACTAGATAAAAGGTTAAATCCTGATTTAACACCGAAGGAATGGAGCAAACCTATAAATAGAGTAGATCAAGCCGCTTATAATCATGATGTTTGCTATCTTAAGCACGATGACACTGCCACAAGAAACGCAGTGTGCTATAAAAATATGTTAACCGAGTTAGAAGGTATTTACAATCCAAATATTAGAGAAAGGATGGAAAGAGGCCTGGTAAGTAAACTCATTGGAACGAAGATGAAATTTGGAATGGGAATAAAAAAAAAAAAACTTCGAATTTTTAGCGAAAGAATTACACAAGCCCGTAAGAAGAAAATTTAAGAAAAGGAGAGTTATAGTAAACGGCATAGATAGGATATGGGCTGCGGATTTAGTAGACATGCAAGCATTTTCTAAGTTTAATCGCGGTTTTAAATACCTTCTCGCTGTCATCGACATATTTTCTAAATACGGATGGTTTGTGCCATTAAAAAATAAAACGGGAAAATCCGTCGCTATAGCATTAAAAAGTATTTTTAAGGAGAGAAAACCCTAAAAGATGTGGGTGGATAAGGGTAAAGAGTTTTACAACGAGGATGTTAAAGCCTTGATCGAATTATATTCTACCGAAAATGAGGAAAAATCTAGCGTGGTTGAGAGATGGATTAGAACGATGAAAGAAAAAATGTGGAAGTACTTTTCCGTCAACTCCTCAAACGTCTACATCGACGCGTTACCTTATTTGGTTAAAGAATATAATAACACGAGGCATTCATCTATTAAGATGACCCCGGTAGACGGGAGTAAAAAGGAAAATGAAACCAAAGTTTGGAGAAATCTTTACCCTCTCGAAATAAAAGAAGATCCTAAGTTTTCCGTCGGAGATAATGTAAGGATAAGTAAAAAGAAAAAGACTTTTGAGAAGGGTTATACAAGATGGACCGAAGAGGTTTTTACAGTTTCTGAAGTAAAACACACATCACCAGTAACATATAAAATTAAGGATCTTAATGGAGAAGAAATACGAGGCACCTTTTATGAACCCGAACTACAGAAAACCAGACAAGAGCTGTATAGAATAGAAAAGGTTATTAGAAAAGGAAAAAAGAAATCTCTCGTAAAGTGGAAAGGTTATCCAGACGAATTTAATTCGTGGGTTGACAATAAAGACATTACGAATATTTAAACTATAAAAAATGGAAAATATTTCGATCGAAAACGTAATTTTACCGAATAAACCGTTGAACAATTTCGAATTGGAAGACGCGGCAAAAAGATTAAAGATTCCTCATTTTAGAGGAGTTTTTTTGCTAGATACATTACCGAGAAAACCGAGTAAAAAAGAATGCGGTATAGTAAACTTCGATAAAATCGGTGGACCCGGTACGCATTGGGTAGCTTGGTATAAAAACGGTAAAACTAAAATTTATTTTGACAGTTACGGTATACAACCGCCTATCGAAATTCGAGAGTATTTAGGAAATCCGATACAGTACAATACCGATCAATTACAACGAGCCGGTCAAGTATTTTGCGGTCATCTATGTTTATATATTCTAAAAGAGTTAGGCTCAGGAAATAAATTCCAAAATGTTTTAAATAAACTTTTTTAGTATTATAAAAAATGCCCGTTGACAAATTTGGAAGAATGAAAGATGATGATAAAACGAGTGGAGATGGTGTATCACTCGCTTACGTGAATAATAATTTTTTACGTAAAGACGGGACAACTGTTGTTACTGGTTCTATAAACATGAATGGCAATACATTAATGGGGGTTAGCAATCCGGTAAATTCTCACGATGCGGCAACTAGGGAATATGTAGACGTCAACTCGGGGTTTTTAAAAGAAAACGGTGGATACCAAGCTCTCGGATTTTTAAATATGGGTTTCAATGAAATAAGAAATGTTAAGGATCCTACAGAACCGAACGAAGCTGCTACTAAAAAATACGTGGATAGAAGCGGTAAAGCGATAGTAGAGAACCAAGATGGTACCTTTTCCGCTATTGCAAATATAGATATGCGGGATTATACTTTAACTAATCTTCTGGATCCCGCAGATGCTCAAGATGCGGCAACTAAAAAATATGTAGATAGCGCAAATAAAGCCTTCGTTTATGGGGGCGGTAGGTATATGGCAGTTGATGACGTTTCTATGGGAGGACGAAGAATTAACAATGTCGGAAGCCCTTTAGAAAATGATCAAGCTGTAAATAAGTTTTACGTAGATACCGTCGTTGAGGTAGCTACCGCGGGTGAAAAAGCTTTGACCAAAAAACAAGACGGATCCTATTCAATGGATGGTGAAGTAGATATGAATGATAACCCGATTACTGGATTACCTAATCCTCCATCCCCCGATGCCGCAGCCAATAAAAATTATGTCGATAATGGTGGGGCCATCGTAAAAAATCCGGATGGAAGCTTCACGGCGGTGGCTGACATAGATCTTGGGGGTTTTTCTATAAAAAATGCCAGAGAACCGGTAGAAGAGAACGATTTAGCGTCAAAATCATACGTAGATAAAAAGGTATCCCTTCCTTCCCTCATAGGCCCTAAACCTATTATAACTGTGTGGGCCGAAGAACAAGGTGGAATTGTAGATGGTAATTACGAGTTCTCATTCGGCAATGGTAATTCGGGTCGCAGCCATCGTTTAGGAGGTTACTGCATGAGTGCACCGGGTAGAATTATAAGAGGAAGTTTAACGATTGTCAAAGATAACTATAACGCGCTAGAAGAGGTACAAGTTAATATTGCGGTAAACGGAACAGAGCAGGTTGATTACTCTATTATTAAAAAAGCGGACGAAATTTGTAGCTGCACGGTTTTTCCGAGGGCGTTGGAGGTAAAGCAATGCGACATCGTAAACTTTGTTACAAAAACAACCGACCGTGATGTAGTACACGCTTACATATCTATTTTGATAGAGTTAGACTTGTAAAGTCTGCCTCTTCAATTCATTCAGTCGACGGTAGATATTATATCTCATCAAGGGATATGATATCGATGAGAAATTTTTGAAGTTAAACTTTTTTTCTTGACACAATAAAAGAAATGAACAGCGTACCATTTGATATCGATTTTCCGGATGGACTGGAAAGAACAGAATACTTGATCTATACTTATAATACGGAACGAGATCTTTGGACAGAGGAAGTTGTTGATATAGAAGGAGCAGTCTTGAGGACGAATACTGAAGAGCTTACTTTCATCGTAGACTATAGTATATTGAGGACGTTGAATAACTTCAGAACGTACAGCGAAGATGTTCCTATCTATAGATGGAATTACTCTAAGACAGACAGAACTTGGAAGCAGGAACGATTAGATGAGAACGATGTTGTTATATCTTACCATATGTATAGGGATGAGGGTGATGCGGAAGATGTTTTCGTGTTTAACCGATTGGAAGATCAATTTCGAGCGGATGTAAGAGCTTACAATGATATACGAGCCGAAAGGAGAAGAGCTGAACAAGATGAAAGTAGAAGAATGAATGAGGCTGAACAAGAAAGGATAAGAGCTGAACAGGATGAATCAGATGATGACTTTGATAATGAAAATGAACCTATAGGGCTAGATGATATGTTGCGAGCAAGACAACCTAGGTCGGATTATTCACAAACACGCGCTCTGCGTTATATTGGATCGTAGATTCAGAATATCTATCAATTGCTCGAGGATGGAAAAGGATATAAGGAAGATGGCTTAGATAGGGGAAAAGTTTTCAGATCGGATAAATGCGTCGTGTGTTGGGAGAATGATGTTGAAGTTCTGTTCTGCGATTGCGGGCACGTTCCCGTTTGTTCTGAGTGCGATGGTATCAATCTCAATGAGTGCCCTGTTTGTAGAAAGAAAGTAACGATCAAGCGAGTTGAGCCTGTTCTATTTATTCCTGTTTGTCATTTATAACACGTTACATACTAAATTGAATATTTGGCCTAATAAAACACATATACTGGCATCTTTTTAACTATTAATAAGTATGAAAAACTGTTTATTTAAAACGTCCTTATACTGTACATGTATATGCAGCTTCGATAGTGATGATGAATGATACATAATTACGTCACGAACGTGACGTTTACCCGCGGAAAAAAAGTTGTGTCGAATAAAGACAAGATTTTTTTCTCTGTTTTAAGTGTTTAAACATGTAAGAAAACGAAGTAATCTAGCAAATCATCAATGAATGTAATAAACAGGTTATTACACGGCTGATGAGGGCCGGAGAATGATATCGGCCCGCCACCTCGAAATCTGCCCTCGGGCTGAAGCCCTCGGGGCAGATATCAAGGTAGCGGGCCGATATCACTCTCCGGCCCTCATCAGCCGTGTAATAACCTCTAGATAAATATTTCATCTTTTGCCCTCAGCTGTTGTCAACAGCTGTAGCTTGGGATGATAGACTAAGACCTCATTATTATGTAAGCCCCATATTCATTTACGAAGACTTTTGAAAACACAAGGGAAAAGAGAAAATGCTGGTCACCAGCATTTTCTCCTCTTCCCACGATGTTTTCTTACCTTTCTCAAGCAAGTCCCATCATTTGAGAGCCATTTTATTTCTGCACGGCCCTCGGGTAGTTCAGTAATTAGGGTATCTGACTCGTGACCTGGTGATTGCGAGTTCGATACCTGGTTGAGGCAAGCTTTCTTTCCGGCGATTTTTCGCTCCCACCTCTGATGCATGTGAGAATAGTTAGTCAGTGGCTTGGGAAGAAAGTTGGGTAGGTACTGGTGTGAAAAAGCCGGGAAACACATGCACAGGTGCACTGACTGCTGTGATATGACCTAATCTGTTAAAGAGGCGTTAAACTCCACAAAAAATCTGCTAATGCTTTAAATAATGAAAAATCTAAGATTCTGCAAAGATTAAATCTTTTCACCGATATATAAAAAGTATTACCATCATTAAGGGACCTTTGACTAAAGCCCCCGTCACACTCAGACAAAGACCACAAAGACCGTACTGCGTTCTTAAAACTTGACAAACGTAGGGAGAACGGGATGAAATGCAGGAAAAAAAACACAGTTTTCAAGTTGTTTCTACGTCTTTACTACGCCAGGATGTCAGTGCGTCTGACACGTCCCAGCTAAGTTCTGTCGCGCGCTTGATAAGTACGCACCACGTCCTTTGCGTTTTTATTACGTTCTTTCTAAGACCTTTCAGATCGCACCACGCGCTTATTGCGCGTTACTACGTTCTCACTGCGCCCTTCGTGATCTTATAAATTCAAGTCCACGCACTCCCCGTTCTCATTCGTTCTGCAAGTTTTCTTGAGTGAACAACCCGCATACAACTATGCCTCTAAAACGTCGTGGGAGAAGACAAAAAGGCCAGAAAATGGGTAGCACTTCACAACCTGGCCCCAGTGTTGATGCCGGTGCTGACGGTATAGCAGAACCACCGGAGCCTCCTGCAGAGCAGCTTGAAATTACCGAAGTCCGTGAGAGTGATAAAAGTTGAAAAATAAGTGAAAATGTGAGAAATTCGGTGAAGTATTTATACTAAATTGCTGGATGTGACATGGACGCTATGAGAACTTGCTGCAAGCGTACAACGGACGTGTTAAGCACCGAACGAACGTGTAACAAACGTGATGTTGTCTGATACAACGTGGTATGAACGTACCTTTGCCTTTGCAGAAACGTGGAACGGTCGTGGTGGGTACGCAATTGTCGTGGTATGAACGCAGTAAGAACGCAGCCCAATCTTTCCCGTCCATACCATGGTTGTACTTCGTCAATGAAGACCATATTAGGTTCATGCCCCGTTGGTACTACGTAAATGCCGTTGTTCCCACGTCCTTATTGAGTCCTTACTGCGTCCTGATTGGATCAGGTCCTCGCTGTGTGTGTTTTTTTTTTGAACATGTTCAAAATTCACCCACGTCAGCCAAGACCATAAAGATCGCATTACGTCCTTATCGGTTTCTACGGCGTTCCTCCTACGTCGTACAAATTCGTACTGCGTCGGACCGGTTTTACATTGACGTAGTGGGAACTTGGTGACTGGGGTTTAAATCTTGCTGCGAGATTTTTGTCTGTATTGTACGCCGTTATCAGTAACATGTAAAGATTTGAAAGAAACAAGAATAATTCACATAAATGGAAATGTATGAATAGGCATACTTTTACTGAAATACTGTTGAAAACGATCTTTCATTTTCATATTTTTTCCTGCTCTCCTTGCACAGACTTGCTTCTCCGTCGATGGCTGAATACAAATCTCCATCCCGGAAAAAACCAGGATTATACGTGGCTCAGTGGTAAAGTGTTGGGTTCGCAACCTAAAGGTCCCGGATTCAAGCCTGACTGGAAGCACCGGTTGTTTTCTGAGTGTCCTTGGGCAAAATTCTTTAGAGCCCAAGCCTAGCACTAGTG
This sequence comes from Hippopus hippopus, assembly GCA_946811185.2. Taxonomy (NCBI): domain Eukaryota; kingdom Metazoa; phylum Mollusca; class Bivalvia; order Cardiida; family Cardiidae; genus Hippopus; species Hippopus hippopus. The sequence goes on from OX328097.1 coordinate 73,649,701, forward strand.
TAACCGAGGACATACAGGAATATTTGAGCTGTCGTCAAGATATGAGTGGAATAATGTTGAAAGGGGCGTATAACACCATTCAATCAATCAACCGAGAAATCCACGCCGGCTGCTGTGTGTGTGTAAATGACGTTAACACCTTGAGCGCCTTTCTCAAGTGTAGTTGCCTTTGCAAAATATGCAAACTGATCTTTGATCTGTGAGGTCTGCTCCGCTTAGACAATCCGGACAAGAGCAACACTGAAATTGTAATCATTTGTCTTACTTCTAGCCCAGTCAAATCGACCGAACACTATATATCGCACAATCCCGACATTTTGCACACCTATGACCAGATGATGCTCTTTCTTAAGTTTTTAATATTTTCTTGAGTATCTGACTGAAAATGTGGTCTCTAGAGAGTACAAATGGTTTTTCTGGGATTTGTCCTACTGAGGCCTGCTCTGTGATTCGACGTGACTCTTTTTGAAGCTCGTCTGCTATATCAAGACAAACAATCTGACCAACTTTCATGAGAATCGGGCTGGAATGTGGCCATAACACTCCAAACAAGTTTTCACTGATATTTTGCCCTTGTGACCTACTTTTTGATTCATTTTACAGCTCGTCCATGGTATCATGAAGAAAAACATTCTGACCAATTTTCAAGACTATCAGACTGAAAATGTTGCCTCTAGAGTTGACACAAAGTTTTTCTAAGGTTTGTCCCCGTGACCTTCTTTTGCCCCTACTTAGCCCAACTTGTCAGAGATTTTACAAGAATAGACATCTTACCAACTTTTACTAATTTGACGGAAAATGTGGCATCTAGAGTGCAAAACAGGGTTTTTGTAAGCTTTGTTCCAGTGATATAAGTATATTTACCGAACGTGACCCACTTTCGAGCTTGTCAAAGATATTACCACAACAAACATTCTGACCAACTATAATGAGTATTGGACCGAAAATGTAGCTCTATAGTGCACACAAGATAGTTGTTGACGCACGCATGACTGATGGCGCACGACGGACGACAGATACAGGACAATCATATAAGCTCACCTTGAGGATTTTGTGCTTAGATGAACTAAAAATAAAAAAATTTGCATGAATATTTTCAATATTACAATTCTTTCAAAGTCAGCATAACAAACACTGAGTGACAAAACAGTACATGTATTGACATTTTCATGAAGTCTACAAAACACAAGTCGTTAACTTGAGTATACCTAATTAAAAGCCAAGTTGCTGCCAAACGTAAAAAATGCGTGGATATCATTATGAGTCTGACAATATTTTTTTTTTACTATGACCTGTCAAAATTCCAGTTGCTGTCAGAAAATGTATTGTTAAACTAGAACAAAAGTTCGCAACTTTTGTTCTAGTTCTACAATACTTTTTTGCCAACAACTGATACTTTAACACATTGCACTATGACACATTATCAGACTTGCCATGTCATCTATAATTTAATTTTACATGCTATGAATTAAGTTTGTCTGCAATTTGATCCCTGAATTGTTTACATCTGGCAGCTAGTGGGCCTTTAACCCTTTGAGCAGTAAATTAACCCTTTCATTGCTTAATCATAAAAAGGACAAAGTTAGTCAGGAAACTAGACATATGCACTGCAATTTCAAGGGGCTGTCAGTTAAAAATATTTCAGCCATACCAGGCCCACATATTCTTGTAATTCCTGGGTTTCAATATTACTAGGCTTTGGCTGAAAATTTGTCACTTGGTAAGGAGTAAAGAGATATTCACGCCAAAATCGTCTTGAAATTGCTCTATCTGGGTCTTTTTCATATTACTGATAGTACCTCTTTTTTATTTTATACAGCTATACCATCAATGCCGTCTTTGGGATTAAGTTCAGTTAATTATTTACCAAACGACAAATTTCTAGACTGGTTCAATTTGAAAGTACTTGCAGGCGACAAATTAAGTATGGCTAAAATGACGAGATTGTGTTTCTCAAAGAGTAGAAAACATTGTGGGAAAAGAAGAAAATGCTGGTTACCAGCATTTTCTTCTTTTCCCACAATATTTTTAAAGGCTTTTTCCTCATGGCCATAATTCATCCATCAATAAGTTAAAATCATGATCCTTTAGAAGGACATTAAGATTTCAGTAGAGATGCAATCATACAATGATCTAGATGTATGCCCTGAGTCATCAGAATGCTTGCATCTTTACTAAAATATTAATGACCATCTGAAAGATCATGATTATGAATTAATGATGCCAATAATTATCTTAACCTTTAAGCTGCCAAATAAATGAAAGGAAAATCTCTACTTATTAGTAAAACTTAAAATATTGCAATTAGAAATTGATTTCACCTGGAAAAAAATACTGTAACGGACAGTGTAGATCTAACATCAGACTGCACATTTTGTGCTAATCTCGTTTTACACTGTCCGCAAAAGCGCCCCAAGTTGCGATCAGGAGCTTAAAGGTTAGGTTGAGCAGATGCTGTGTTTGTACAGTCGTTTATCCATAACAAGCACAACATAGAGGTGACATTTACCACAGTAAAGATTGTGTAGTTTATATAAATGCAGTCAATTAATTGATCTACACAGACCTCATTTTTGAGGCATACTCTGGCAAAAAAATAAGCTTCAAAAATGCCATACTTGAGTCTTATTCCATCACAGAAAAAGGCACCTGGTCTAATTCAGCTTTGTAAGATTTGTTTAAAGTTTTGCTTTGGCCTATGACTCCACCCTAGTATAAGATCTGAAATACACCTTGCACCATGACATAAGATAGTACTTTGGTATCACATTATATAATGATTTCTTTTCTCCCACTATTTCTTTCTCTTTTTCTTCTTTTTCTTTACTGTTTCATCGTTAACTTCAAACTTTCTCTTCTCTACTTGTGATGGTCTGTCCATTCTTGCCTCTTTCTCATCATCAGCAGTAATGTTCTCTGAAACAGCCAGTTACATATTATGTAATATAAATCTTGACCAGATGACAAAAGTTTAGACTCTTCCATGTTGAAACCATTTGCAGACAACATATTAATCCTTTCCCATACAATCCTGGCTTTAAACGACTCTGAAGAAGAAGAGTTTTGAAAACATCGTGGGAAAAGAAGAAAATGCTGGTAACCAGCATTTTCCCCTTTTCACACAATGTTTTTCTATCCTCTCTGAGCCAATCTCATTATTTGAGTAATTCTTTATTGGTCATTTGCATCTGCTTTGAATTTGGACGAGTCCTAAATTTGGTCCTTCGGTAAAGAGTTGAATATGGCTAAATACCATAGACAGTAGTTGTCTGCAAAAAAAGAGTGGAAGACATTGTGGTAAAAGGAATAAATACTGGTTACCAAAATATTTACAAAAGCCTCTTTCTTCTTTCAAGTTGTTAAATCACATGATTGTTTGGTAAAGGTTTAACTCTTCACCAATTAACATAACTTTAGACATGTCCATATTAAAAGCAACTGCAGACGACAAATTAAATCTTACTCAAAGGTTGTAATTTGTCTTTGATACTGAGGAAAACATTGTGGGAAAAGGAGAAAATGTTGGTTACCAGTATTTTCTCCTTTTACCACAGTGTTTCATTTTGTTTGTCTTTAACGTCAAGGTCGTCAAAAATTGGAACTTTGTGAAAAAGATTAAACTGATGTAAATGAAAAATTGTAGTACCTTGAATATTACATGATTTAGACATTGTACTATGGCTTTTTACACACCATGATGAACATAATCTGTAGTATTATAGTGATTTCCTTACTAGTGTATACAAGCTCATTTGCATTAATTTTTGAAAATGAGCCATGCTCTGGCAAAACCGGGTTTAATGCATCTCAGTGATGCCCAATACCAAGCAAGCCATCACATTTTATGGATCCATAAAATCTATTTTGACTAACATGCAGCTGAATCCGGAGGTAGAATGGCCTTTGGACATACAGAGAATTTACCAAGTGCAAAAGAATGGCCCTTGGACATACAGAGAATTTACCAAGTGCAAAAGGTTTGACATGGGTCAGCCTGCATGGACTGGTTTTCAAAAGCTTTCTTCCATAAAGCTTTCATTCATAAGTGTAGTGACGTGTGAAGTGCCGATGTGGAAGGGTGTTCATTTATTATACAGCATAGAGGAATTCCCTAGTCATTAGTGCATCAATTTATCCCATCTATTTAGCTTGAAAGGGCATGCAGATCTAGAGAAGAATCAATACATGCATATGATTTAAAACTCTTTATCACATATAACCTCCCCAGCAATGTATTAAACCCATGACTTATTTTCGATATTACACTAGTGTATTATCGTTTTTTTGGTCCCTGTTCTGGTTACTCACATAGTTTTAAGCGTGTGATGCAGGCAAAACCAACTGCTGCACATGCAGGAATTTGTACTACTGCGCCATTTCTCAGAAAAATGACGTCACTGTTGCGAAGACTATACAAGCAGAAAAATACTATAATCTTTATGTTCAGTAAAACAAGAAATGCAGTGTTAGTCATTTAAAATCAACAAAATAGTCGAAATAGTTATGATTTACCCCACTATTTTAAACTGTTTCATTCTATTTTCAATGTTCATGTCACACAGCTATCTTCTTGTGTATGTACACATTTCAAACCAAACTACATCTGTAAACATGGATGCTTGAATGGTATATAGGTTGAGGGTGATGATGGAGGATACATATTTGTCTTTCACTCATTTTATGTGATAAATAGAATCTCACAGTCTTGTTTATGCATTATCATTTTTATCAAACTTGTTGACTAAAATGTATATGACCCTTGTTTCATATAATCTTAGTCAATTCGTTTGATAAAAATGATAATACACTCATGTAAGATCCCCTATTGTTGCGGAAGTTTTTTATATGCTTGTGTGTATTGAGCACTACACTCTAGTCATTTTAACACAGGATTGTTTAGTGAAGGGATAAAGCATGTTCAACTTATCAAATTATGACGGTATTTTCTAACCTGTTATTCCCTGGGCCACATCTTGTTTCTCATTCTTCTTTTTAGCCGCCTCCCATAATGCACTTTTCACAACCCGTTTAGCTCCCCTTACATTCACCGTCAATTTGGTGTCTTTAGCCTTCTCTGCCTCCTGAATATCCTTGACTCTGTTCATGTAGCTTCTTATTCTATCCTGCAGTATGAAAAAAAATTGATACCTGCCATACTCTGTGAGAATGGGCTTAATGCATCTGCAAAAAGTATCGAACCATGTCAGCCTGCGCAGTCCGCACAGGCTGACATGGGTTGAAACTTTTTGCTATTTGTAAATTTTCTGCATGTCCAAAGACCATTCTATCTTATAAATAAATCAGTTGATTGTTAGACTGAGTAGAATTTATTGATCCATAATTTTGTGATTACTTGAATGGTTTATTGCATCATGGAGATGCATTACATTCCCTTTTGCCAGAGCCTAGCTCATAATTATAAATCTGGGTTTCACTGTTTTCAAAACTACCCTTTTTTTAACAACCCTGATAAAGAAATCATTTTGAGGGAAAAAAGAAAATGCTGGTAACTAGCATTCTCTCCCTTTCACAAAATATTTTCTACCCTATCAGAGAACTGAATTCCTTCTTTTCCCACAATGTTTTCAACTCAATCAGAGAACCTCAGTTAATTTCTATCAATTATGAATTTGTTGACTACAGAAGTTCTTAATTTGGAAGAGTCTAAAATCTGTCATTTGAGAAAAAGTTAACACATGGATACTTCATGTGAAAAAAACTGTAGTAAAAGAAATTTAGCAATAAAACAAATACTCAGTTTGTGACAACTTTTAAGTCTTGTCCAAATTCAGAGCATATGTAGACAAAAACATAATCATGAAATTTGTGTTTGGAAGGGTTCTTTCTCAGAGTTATTAAAAGCCAGGATTGTGTGTTACAGGGTTTAAGCAAAATGATCTTCAGCAAGGTGCACAACATTGTCTACAGGTGGTACATGTACTGTGGTAGCTCAACCCCTATAGTGACTCACCACCAAACCTGGGCTTAACTGATCCTGAACAAAAATGCTTTTTAACTATTGTAGAAAATTATGGAGAAAATGACAATTACCATCAGTGTCTCCTTTTCCAACATTTTCAAAGAAAAAACCCATACCTTGAGTTCTATCATTAGTATTTTGTCAGAAATTTTTTCCTATTAAGTGAAACCTAAACTGAGATGATCTAGACATGAACAAATTTGAAATTGTAATTATTTGGGGTCGTGTTTCTAGATTAAAAAAATTTTCTTTATTTCTGGTTTTGAGGGTTATGGATTTTTTTTTTTTAATTAACCCTTTACCACTCAATCCTGAGTTTTAAAGACACTGAAGAAGAACGGATCATGAAAAACAAGAAAAAGCTGGTAACCAGCATTTTCTCCTTTTCCAAAAATGTTTCCTACCCTATCAAAGACAGAAATTATATTTGGGCTACATTTTATTTGTATTCTGCAAATTCTTCCAGTTTTGTCACTTCCCAAATTTTGTCATTTGGTAGAGAGTTAAGAAAAAAAAAAAATTCTGCTTACCAACTCTTGCTTAATACCATGCTCCTTTGGATTGATCCCACAAACATTTAAGTACACTGTAAAGGACAGGACAAAATAAAATGTACTTTGCAATTTAACCCTTTACTACATGACAATATTTTGGACTCATCCAAATTGAAAGCATTTGCAGACTACAAATTATATATGGCTCTGATAATTGGGTTTGTAACTGAAAGATTAGAAAACGTTGTGAGAAAAGGAAAAAATGGTGGTTACCTGCATTTTCTCCTTTTCCCATAATGTATTTAAAAGTCTAATTTCCCAGGATTGTTAATACTTGGGAATGTGTGGTAATGGCTTAAATGTACAGAATGCTGTAACAATGGCAAAAGTCTGTGCTTTTGAATTTAATGTAGATCAAGATCAAACTGTGCATTACATCTGGTTTCATTTTACAGTGACAGTCTGAACTGTAATTTATTTATTATTTATTTAACCCTTTACCACACAATCCCGAGTGTTAAAGACCCTAAGGAAGAAGCCTCTGCAAAACAATGTTTACTACGCTATTAAGGACAATTTCCATTATATGAGTCACATCTAAATTGTTGCCTGCAAGTGCTTTCAATTTGGACAAGACTACAATTCTGTCATTTGGTAAAGATTTAAGATATTTTAGCTAAAACAAAACAAAGAAAATGCAACATTTTTGGTCCTTCCTACACCATAAAAATGTTTTTTTTTTTTCCCTTCAATTGATCTGTAAAGGGTTAAAAATCAATTCAAATGAAAAAAAGAAAAAGCAAGACCCATATGAAATACCAAATCAGTAATAACAAGCAATTTCATTGAAATGATATTCCCCGCCGAAAAAGATCTTTTTTGATACAAACATATTAGAGGTATTGTGTGTTGCATGAACATGTGGCCTTTTTGTTAATGGTCCATGATAAAATTACACATTAAGCCCCCTTTTTCCATGGCATTTCATTAAATGAAAAATATATAAGCGGTCCATAATGAGATTACCATAACATGGCCAGGGTTTTCCTTGACGCACAATTTTGTGCGTTTTGACGCATGTTTATGGAAAATGACCCGCAATTTTTTCAACAATGCGTCATTGTGGACGCACAAATACGATAAGAGTTACTAACGATCGTATATACTACCGACACTGTAACATCGCGAGTTGATGAAAAATCTGGAGTACGAAGAGAAAATGGGACGAAACACTGGACTGTGTATTGATTTTACTTGCATACAGTTCGTTTTTAAACGGGTCAAAACTAAACCAGTCGATCTCTAATGAAAGCAATATGGCTCTGTCAAGATCGACGTCATTCTTGCTGTCTGCAAGGAAGAATAGCCCGTCCACAAAGATTACACAACGCCTGTAAGAGCACACAGAAACACATTTCAAGGACTCGAGGGTTTACTGTAAATTACAATATAGCTAAAGAGATACACTTCGTTATTCGTTGAAAACAGCGGCATGAATGCGACCTGTGTGTTGAAATACAGGAATCGGCAGTTTAACTGGTGAAAATAGGTTATTTTCGGCTGAAATGGATATTCTCTATCAAGCAAAACAATAGAGGCTTTCCAAGCCGGCCGACAACAAGCTATTTTTACCAATTAAATAGTCGATTCCTGAGATCAAAACAAAACAACCTTTTTCATCAGACTGAGGCTGCACAAAATTCGAAATTCAGCCCTTGTGCATCATCAAAACACTAGCGTTCATGATGACACCCTTCGAAGATTACAATTACTTAGAAATATGACAGCTTGTCTGAAGCTAGAGCATATTTGCATGTTAAAAACAGGCAAAAATAAAGCATACTCCAGATACTGTTTATGAAAAAGGTGACATCTAGGCTGCAAGCTCCCTCTATATAGTTCTCTGGTGTTATTATGTATCTATCACCATGTAATAATACCAGTGCTCGCGCTGCCAATCGACATTATCGACAATTGTCGATTAATTAATCCAGTTGTCGATTAATTCTCCCAGTTGTCGATAAAAATTGTCGATTACTTTATTCCCAAAAAAGTCGGGTAAAATTTCCTGTACTTGCTTGGATCACACTTCAACTTGCACCGGAAATGTGTGGTAATAGATCTAGCTTGTTTTACACCTCGGCGGACGTAACCTTAGGTAATCGGCAGGTCACAATGGGGAAAATGAAAATTATGACCTGGTGTATTTCATAACGCGTGTCACGTTACCGGTTGTTATTCTAAGCCACTAATTGGAGAACAAAGAGCGATTATAACTGTTTATTTCACTTTAAATTTTGATTGACCATTTTAATCGACGCAGTGATAGAATGCTTTGCAGTGTTCCCACTCGCACAAATTATTGCGTAAATCACGTTACAGAAATGAAATTCACGTAACAAATATTGGTCACATGCGAGACCTCACGTAAGAGAATATATGGACAAAAAAGACTATTATCCGCTTATCTTGAGTAAAATGATAGGTTTTGAAGTTACTTGTAGTCCTTATTGACAAATTTATGTCAAATCATGCGGAAATACCTATCCAGAAATTAACAGACATGAAAAAGTGATCGATGCAAAAAACACGGAAACCCATGACACAACAAAATGACTCCTTGACATTGTCCGATCAGAGTCACTTCAGACTGCTTTTTCAGCTTTTTAATGACTTTAAGCAGTATATTTACATAGATACCCGAATAAAGCAGACTTCTTTGCTGCAAATCATCAATATGGATTGCTTTACCTCTAGTTGGGAACCACCAATGTCATACCCTCTAATATGAAATCTTACCCCCAGATTTTCAGCCCAGAGGGTAAGTGTACCCTTGAAATAAAAAGCTAGTGGGAACACTGCCTTGGATTTCAATACCGCTGAAAACGGCAATAGCGAGTTAATGTAACCAATTAGATATCATAAATAATTCGTGTACATTACTCACTTAAACCGCCGTTCTCTTTAAAAATCGGCGAAAAAAAGGTGTTTGCTTAAAGGCTAATGTAGATAATCGCAGTCTCCTTCACTGTTTAGATTCTATCAAGTGAATCACTTTTTAAGTAGTTTCCAATACATTGTGTGACTTACCGACCTCATTGACCCAATTTGAAAATAATTAAGGTCAACAGATCATAAAGGGAGGTAATTCATTATGTGATAGAAAATTTTCCCCATTTATCTGTGCACATTATTTATTACAATAATAAAAATAATTATTGTTTGGTAAAGAAGAAACCAGGACTTAACAGTTTTTATACTTTTATGCAAATATTGTGGGAAAAGGAGCACTATCCCAGGAAATGGTGTAGAACAAATTTCCTTTTTCCCAAAAGATTTTCTACAATGTAAGATTAAAATAGAATTTTGTTGTTTTGTAAAGAAATAACCATTCATCAAAAGAAACTACGACTTAAAAGTCTCTATGCTTTTATGCAAATACTGTTGGAAAAGGAGCACTATCCCAAGAAATGGTATACTGCCAATTCTCCTTTTCCCACAATATTTTCTACAAAGTAAGAAAAGTAATATATATGATCATTTTTTTTTTAGTATTGTAATGGACATAATTATGTGAATGAAAGTTTTAAACTTTGTGTAAAAAAATCAAGTTACATGTGCATGGTTTTTTTTTTACCAACATTGCGCGCTAAATTTGTCTATTATTTTTTTAAAGGAAAAATTGTTGGCCATTATTTTACTTGGGCCAGAGCTAGCACTGTAATACATATGTATGGTATACAAAGATTTACAGTGAATACAAAACATGAAAAAGACACATAGTTTCACAAATAGTAGCTTTTGTCCAAGCTAATTACATTGTAGTGTGACCCCCACAAATTCCAAAATGACCCCCATTATTTTTGACTAGGGGGTCACAATGACCCCCTATTTTTGTTGCAAAGGGAAAACCCTGCATGGCATTTCATTAAATGAAAACAAATGATGAAAATATACATCACTTCCCCTTTTTCCATGACACATCATTATATATAAAAGAAAATTGTATCAACAGACAATCCTAAGGAAGACATGCATGAAGTTTCATAAATGTTCATCAAGGACTTTAGAAGATATCTGTTCAGGTGGACGAATGGGCGAACTAACTGTTATTCGTCTATAATGAAATTATACATGTAGCCCCCTTTCTTCATGACATGGCATTTCATTAAATAAAATCAATTAACTATTGTCTGTGGCTTAATAAAGATGAAGTTTAATTACATTTTGTCCTGTAGTGAAAGAGATATTGGTCCATAATGAAAATATTTGTCAAGCCCCCTTTTTCCATGACATGACATTTAATGAAAAAAGGTAAAATAATGATATTAGCAGACTAACATAAGGAACACATGTATGAAGTTTCATAAATTTTCGTCAAGGATTTTGAGTTAAAGAGATACTGATCCATAATGGAAATCTACATGAAGCCCCCTTTTTCTGTGACACCATATTGAATATCAAAAAAGCAACAAAAAAAAATCAATATCGTCGGAGATCATAAGGAACACCTGCATAAATTTCTATTACTGTTTGTCTAGGATTTATAAGATATCTGTCCAGAAAAACGGACAAAGAGATGGTCATTGGTCCATGATGAAATTATACATTTAGCTCCCTTTTTTCATGACGTGGCATTTCATAAAATAGAAACAAATATCTATTGTCTGTGGCTTGTAATAAACAATATAAAAGTGAGGTTTTATAACATTTTATCCTGCAGTTAAAGAGATCCTGGTTCATTATGAAAATATACATCAAGCCCCCTTTTTCCATGACACGGCATTAAAAAGCGTATATAACTTGTGGTGTTGCACGGTCAATCTGGGTGAAAGTTTTTGTCCTGCATTTCAAAATGGTGGTTGATAGATGTGACAAGTTCGATGTAAAAACTCTGTATAGTTTCAAGATAAGACTGAAAACAACAAAAATTCACTCAACCGCATAACTTAAAATCGCTCCCAGTCGGCCATTTTGCATTGAATCAGAAAAAACAAAAAAAAAGCGTCTCGGCGGAATGGGTTATTGTACACACATATAAAGTTTCACGAAATTCTGTCCAATGGTATTGAAGATATTCTCCCGGACGGACACACGGATGGATGGACGGACAGACAGAAAGACAAACCTAAAACTATATCCCTCCGCCTTCGGAGGGGGATAATAATTGTCAAAGACAACAAAATGTTACACATGTCATACTGAAAGCATTTGTAGGCAAGAAATCAAATGTGGCTGAAATGATGGGGTTCTGTTTTTTCTTTCTCCCAATTTCTTCTGATGTTTTTAAGCCTTCTACTGCAGAGTCCTTAAACATGCAATCATTTGCAAAAATGTTGATTCCAATTTGTTTTCTATTTCATGTAAAATTTATGAATCTGTTCCTTTCTCTTCAGAGATAATACTGAAAGCAACCACTGACAATGCATTGGATGTGTTTCATATGGTAGAGTAACTGGTTGTCGTTGAAAGTGTGGAAAACACTGTGGAAAAAAGAGAAAATACTGGTTACCAGCATATTTTCCATGTCAGTAACAATTTTATTTCCACAGTGTCATCAAAACACAGATAAGGTTCTTTTGTGATCTCTCCACATAGAATTACATATGCTTTGTTTGGTTTGCGAGATTCATCCTAGAAATTGAAAAGGAAGATACATGGATTGGTTTCTTACTCCAAAATAAGGAATTGATTGTATATGCTGACACCAGATCCACCTTGGCCTTGTCTAATGCATTCAGCTGAAAGATAAAAAAGAAATCAAATCTAATCAAGTAGTCTATAATGACACACAGTATCATGTGCAAACATTTTCATAGGAATTTCTTCCAAGTTTTGTACAGGTCTTTTCCTTTCCATCTGTCTCCAAGCTATCACCTGAATTTGATAAAAAAAAAAGACAGTAACTTTTCAATTCATGCCAAGATCCTACATAACATTACGAGGGTTGTTCGATATGTAATGTGTATTGTACGATATCTCAAAAGCATTCGACTCAAATAGTGAAATGAACATTACATCCCTTCAAAGTATTCTCCACGGTTTGAAATACATCATTTCAATCTCTGTATCCATTTCTGAAATGCATCACGGTATGCTGATTTAGGTAGACCTCTGAGGCACTGACTGATGGCTGAGCCAAGGGCTTGTCGGGACTTGTAACGATGACCAGATAAGAACTTTTTAAGTTTTGGAAAAAGGAAAAAGTCGCATGGGGCTAGATCTGGAGAGTATGGTGGGTGTGGCAAGACGGTAACCTTCTCCGACTTCAAAAATTGCTTCACAAGCTCAAATGTATGTGATGGAGCATTATCATGAAGTAGACGAACATGCCTAAATCCTGACACAGGGGGTTGTTTAAGATAATATTTCTTGAGCTTTTTTAGTATAACATCTCGGTAATACCAGGGATCATACATAACATATTATATAGAATCCCTGGTAATACCGACCTGTAACACTTTTGCCCTTCGGCACCGGAATTTGTACGACTATACCATCACATGAGCAGAATATGCATTAAAGGACCTTCTTTGTGCTTGTGCTTCTTTTGGCAACTACAGGCCTTCTACCGTGTTTAGTTAGCCATATTTTGTTTCCAATTTTTCTTACTGGTTCGAAATAGTGAACCCATGTTTTGTCACCAGTAACAATGTTTGCAAATTGTCTTTGATTGAATTTGGGAAACATTTTGAGCAATTGTTTAGCGGTTTGTACTCGTACCCGTTTTTGGTCATCTGTCAATATATGAGGTATCCATCTGGCAGAAATCTTTCGTACTTTCAAAATACGCTTCAAAATGAAATGCACCCGCGATAGTGATATGCCAACAACGTTGGCAATATCACGAATCATGTATCTGCCATCACTTTCAATTATTTCCCTGACTTTTGAGACATTTGCCTTGCCTGTTACAGTCACAGGTCGGCCTGATTTTGCTGCATTTTTGACGGACTCTGTGCCAGTCAGAAATTTCTTTCTCCACCTACGAATTGTCTCATAAGGTACCTTATCAGACCCATAAACTTCCCCCAATTCAGTAAAAATCTGCATTACCAAATGACCGTGTTTTGTGCGAACTTTTATATAAGCTCTAATTTCTTCAATATTCTTAATCCGTTTCCCAACCATTTTTACAACAGTGGTCAACGACTAGCTCTAATGAAATGACTATAAGTTTAAAACTATGTGGAGCTAAAGGCTCGTGTTTATACCGTTGGAAAGGTATTGAATAGAGCTACTCAAGCGTATCATCATCCACGAAATTGTTGAAAGTGTTATAGCGCTGTGGTACAATACACATTACATATTGAACAGCCCTCGTACAATACATGAAGTTTGGCAACAACTATAACTCTAGTAGCTGAATCACATTTATCGGTATTCTTATATCGTCAAATCATCTAAAATCGCAATACATCGAAGTTTGCGACCATTTTGTTTTTCTTACATTAAAGTCACATGATACTTTATCAAAATCGAGGCTGGTGATGTCATACCATTCGTTGATTTTGTTATCATTTGCAAAAATCGCAGAAAAATGAGGTTAAAGTTGGCAAATTGGCCACTTGGAAAAGCTCATATTCAGAAAAGGCAATTTCATTAGCGCAAAGACCCCTTACCATAAAAACTACAAATTATTCAAAGACAGAACCACATTTCAAAATTATCATACTTCCACAATGTTTTGCTGTTAATGGGTGTCACATGACCGTGTGGAGATTAAAGGTCAGTCTATTTTTAAAATATTTGTTTCTTCTGACTTTCTGCGAATATACCTGCACGACAAAATGGCTGCCTTGTGTCGGCTGTGTCATGCTCGCTGAATATATTTTGTGAATATTTGAATTAAATTGGATATGCCTTGTACACTAGAAGGACAAAAATTGGATGACACATACAGCCAAGTGGAATTTCATTTTTACCCCTATAACTTAAGTTAATAAACACCGAAGCTTACAGCGATTTTCAGTTTGTCAAGAGTAAAATTTGGTAGAATACGGTCATACTTTTTTCTTTTAGCCAAATAAAATTTTGAAGCAATGTGGACCATAGATACAAGTAGGTATGTATGGATCCTGGCTAAAAATTAGGGTTGCTGGAGAGCTTGTACCCTAAAAAACTCATACACTGGAGAACTCGTATCCTAATCTGAAGGGTTCTCTGGAGAACTCGCACCCTGGGTACGAATTCTCCAGAGAACTCATACATTACAAATATTTAAGGGGATAGATTTTTTTTTTCTCAGATAAATCTTTCAGATTTTGGTGACTCGATGATTTTCATTTTACATCTTGTTAATTGAATAGGATATATAGATCTATATATATTAATCAAGCATTGATGACTTATGGTATTTGTAGTAAAATATCAGTTTTGTTAATGAATGTTTGGTAGACTTAAATGGAAAGGAAGGTAAGGAAAATGTGCTGGTAAATTTTAGAGAGATGAAATTACATGATCTGGATACCTTGAATGTTTCGAAGATATGATGATTTTTTTTAAAAAACTTTTTAGATATCGACAGTTCGTAAATAGAATGTGCCAACTTACTCGTGTCAAAGGTGTTGGGTATAATAAAAGTCACATAATCAGGTGTGATAAACACCATTGTACACACTTGCCATTTACCAGCTCCTTAAAATCGGTATAGTATATTATATGCTCTTTTAACCCTTTACCAAACAATCACATGTTTTGACGAGGAAAAAGACTTCTAAAATCATTGTTGGAAAAGGAGAAAATGAGTATAACCGTTTTTTTATATAACATTAAAAGAAGAAATTTAGCTTTTTGAATCTTTATGGGTTATTATTTAACCCTTTACCAAACAGCTGAAAATATTGTCGGAAAAAGCTTGTTCTTTGCCACCAGTGACCTGTTTTTGACTATGGCGCTAAAAGGGTTAAGGGTTCAATATTGAATATTGTAAATTATATTCTTGTAATTTGATTAATTTATTGTGAAAATCACATCTTTCTTGCTCTCTTTGTTATGCCTTTTTAAGCAGGTGTGAAAATTTGATCAGTTACATGTACATTTTACCCACTCCTTCCATTAACAAATATCTAATCCAATCAAATTTTAACTGATAGACTGTTCCCACACATTCCGACACCAATCATCAATTCCAAATTTCGATGCAAATGAAGGTTACCTGAAGGATTTAAGATAGCACAAATTAACATATTTACTTGATTGTTTTAGTAGGATACAATTTACATACCCTTCATATACAGTATGTTCTTCCTTATGATTTTTACCTCAAATACAACAAACACTGCATAAGAAAACACGCAATTTTCTTCTTATTTATTTATGTCTTTTCAACACATGTACAAAAAAATATTTTTCATTAAATCTACATCACAATAAAGGCATACAAATTTTGTTTGAAACAAAACCAGTGTTCAAATTTAGTCACTTTTGAAAAATAAAACTTGAAAACATGCTGGTGAAATATCATTATATCTATTTTGCGAGTACGAGTTCTCCTGATACCGAAATTAGAATGACGTGAATTATATCCGAAATACGTGTTATTTCCGGAATATTGACAACGTCACTTACTTCAGCATTGATTTCAATCTGTGACTTTTTCATGTAGTTTTCCAATTTATTCTCTATATCGGTCAATGCATTGTCGAATGCTGTCAGTTTCTTTCGAATTTCAGACGGTACTTCGTGTTCTTTTGAAGCCATTTCCAGGCTGATTGACAAACGCACCACAGGGAAAGGTGGGGAAAGATTGGGGTCGAGTAGACGTTTGCAATTGTCAGGCTCTCACCAGAAGCTTTGACTGTCAAAATGGACCGACGAGATCTACCCGAACCTCTCTCTGCTAAAGTGAAAGAGTATGTCATTTAGATTTATAAAAATGCGCCAATGTGGTACAAAAGTGTAGCAATATCATCATACAATTTACTGTTGTTACTGTGAATTGCTGTGTTGCTAATGTCGAATGACATTAGTTTTCGCGACCAAAAGCACATGTATGCAAAGATAACGATCAAGGATATGGGGCAATTTGTTCCTCATCATCAGTGGCTTTTGCTCCCTTGCCATTCGTAAGAAAGCTATGCTGCGAGCAGTTATTAGTTTTCTAGGTCCAAAAATTTATTGCGCCTTTCTAATTGCAGGAATTGGGTTGGTACAGATAACTGTCCACACAGGCGATGTGACTTTTTGTCTGGTCGCCTCTGGGTACAGAGACGATAAGACAAAATCAGTTGAAAGCTCCGCACAGATTTTGTGCACAAGTTTGAACTCTCACAATTTTGCAAATAGAGCACAAAACTAGGATTTAAACATACCTTTTACATGCGTATTTAATAACCCTTTGTTCGAAATACAAATATTTTCAATTTAAACGCTAAACATAAGAGAAAAGATTGCATTTCATCTGTTACTTGAGTTGTGTACGTTCCCGAAAACACACAAAATGGCTGCCACGCACGATAGATTTCGTCAGTGTTTTTTCCGAGATGTACTTCTTATAAACGACTTCTACAAGGTCTTTAGGTAATGAAAAGTTTAATAATTTGTCTTTGGTCATGCTTGTTACTAAAAGTTAGTTGCATTTCACTGCAATACAGATTAAACCGACGAAACAGAAAGTCAGTATAGCGCTAAATTTAAGATGGACTTGAGATGGTACGGTGCACAATAAATGTCCAAATATTAAAAAAAAAATCACCGTAGCATCTCATTATTGAGACTAAAATTGGGTAAACTTAATTGCTCATAAGATTGGCCTAATTATATAACTATCAGTAGTTAATTAGCACTGTACCAAAGGATAATATTTTGGACAAGGCCAAATTGGGCACATTTGCAGACAGCAAATTATGTCTTTAATAGGGTAGAAACATTGTGGGAAATAGAGAAAATCCTGGTTACCGGCAATTTCTCCTATACCCACAATGTTTTCTTTCATAAAAGAGAACAACAGCTCATTTGTACCACTGATGAGTTTGTTGTCTGCTTTTCCGACAATGTTTTTGAAGGCCTTTTCCTTAAGGACTGGATTATTTCAGTGGCTAAAAGATGCAGTCAGACCGGTCGCTGCACTACTTTTGCAGATTAAGTGTTAACTCTAACAAACGAAAGAATTTTAGACTCATCTAAGTTGAAAGCATTTGTAGACAACAAAATTAATGAGACGTGGTGCAGGTAATGGAATATTTCTCTGAAAGGATGGAAAACATGGCAGGGACAAAGACAAAATGCTGGTTAACAGCAATTTCCCCTATTCCCACAATGTTTTCTTTCATAAAAGAGAACAACAGCTCATTTGCACCACTGATGAGTTTGTTGTCTGCAGATGTTTTTTTTGATTGGAAGAAGCTAAAATTTGGGAAAGGGTTAGCTTTGGTAAAGGGTGAAAATGGCTTTTGCTATGTGATTTTGTTTTGTTTGATTACAGATCATTTGCCTATGACACTGTTAAGGAAAGAATGCCTGTTATTCTTGCCAGAATTGCTGATACAGTATATAGAAGTAAAACGTCTGTCAAAGAAAAATATGGGGAGGTATGGATAAATATTTTGTCAGCTACCAGACTTTTGATTGCTTGGAAGAACAAATTTTTGAAAACAATTTGGGTAAATGGGAATTTGCAAGTTACAGCATTTTCTCTTTTTCCCACATTGTTTTCTACCTGCTCAAATACAAATCATATATTCTGAGCTGCCTTTGTAGTCTGCAAGTATGTTTAATACATGTAAATGTATATGGAATATTATGTTGTAGTAACTTTCCTGGTTATTGTATTTGATTCGAGTACGGTTAGAAAATTTGATACCATGCAAGACTAAAAAGTGAGCAAGGTGTCAAAATTTTCTTACACAGCAAGAAGCAAATACACACACCAGGAAAGTTACTAAAGCATAATATTCCTTTTATTATATAGCTACAACTTTCAGCAACAAAATTTTGCAATTATTACTATTTTATTCAAAATCGGTGAACAAAGCAAGACAATTTATGGTTTAAAGGGTAGTTCCTCTGTTTTTGTGATTGGTGGATGAATATAATACCGTAAAAAATCAAAATCGAAAAATCATTGCATGCTTAATCTGTGTGAGAGTTATGTCATCATACCATACTGGGAAACATATTTGGCAGTGTGTAGATACAGATTTTTTTCTGTTGTGTGTGTCATTTCATCTGCTTGCGACTTTGTATTTGAGTCTGAAAATTTACTTGTACATAATAAAAGACAATTCTAAAATTTTGTTGTCTTGTATATGGTTATCAATTTTGATGTCAAAAATTGTAATGTTGTGATATATCTGTACATTTCCTTCACAGGATGCTCCAGAAGAGCTAAAAGCTATAGCAGGCCACATCTCAAAGCTGAGAAATGAAGTTCAAACTAGCAAACCTGTTGTGCCATTAGAAGACAACAGAACAGATACCAAGGTACATATGGTTTGGGATAAAACATTTGGTATTGCCTACTTTATTTAACCTGACCCAGGTCAACTTAATTTAAATAAAGTGAAATTCTATTTTTACCCTCAGCATGGCACGCGCCTGCCTTCGGCATATGTCCCGAGTGTTCACAGAAATATTTCGTACGGTATGCGCAAATTAAATTGCTTAACTGTACATTCCCGTGTTTATATAACTTCCCAAATAATAGTCCGAGTTCTATTTATATGCCTACTTATATGTTCAGCATAAAGGTCAGGATCAGGTTAAATGAAATAGGTAATAACATGCAGGACTTAAAAACCAGGGGGTTGATGGTCAGAATCCCCAGCTCAGCCAACTTCTTTCAGAGGATTGATCTTAGTTATTGTGACAGGATTCGTTCCTCTCTTAGCAGCCAGTGGCTTGGGAAGAATATTGTGCGGAGTACTGGTAAAAGTCCAGGAAAGGATGAATTGGTGCACTAGCTGCCATGATATAACTGAAATGATGTTGAAATCAGCGTCAAGGAGTTATATAAAACAGCACCTATCTTATGAATAACCCTTTACCACGTAATCCAAGACTTTTACAACCCCTACAAAAAGTGACTATCGTAACATTGTGGGAAAAGAAGAAAATGCTGGTAACAAGTATTTTCCCCTTTTTCAACAATTAATGTTTCCTACCCTAAAACAAATATCAATTTTTGAGTCACATTTATGTCACCTACAAATGCTTTTAATTTGGACAAGAGTAAAATTTTGTCATTTTGGAATTAGGAAAAGTTACCTGTACTACGTGTCTGGGCATACATATACTATAATTAGCATAAGGTACTTTAGTTAACAGTATATCAAGATCAAACTTCATAGAATGCGCAGTCTGAATTTGGGTCATCACTGTTTGATGTTTTGCCAGATGCCAATCTTTGTTTTGAAGCATTTTAACCCTTTATGACAACACTGTGCATTAATGACTTTTCGAAATCAAGCTTTTGAAAACACTGTAGGAAAAGGAGAAAAATTTGGTAGTAGCATTTTCTGTTTTTCCCACATTGTTTTCTTCCCTTTCAAAGATGACTTACCAAAATTGAAAACATGTGCAGACATTGCAGTTTGTCATAGGAAGGAAGGAAAACATTTGTGGAAAAAAGAAAATGCTGGTTACCAGTATTTTCTTCTCTTCCAAAATGTTTTCAAAAGTCATATCTTCTCATCTTCAGGTTTGTTAAAACTCAGGATTATGTGGTAAAGGTTTTAGTATTCAGTTACAGTGAAATACAGTAATACTTGTCCACCTGAAATTTTATGATCTTCTGTCTTTCAGATGTGGAATGACTACCTAGCAAATTACACAGAACAGAATGGATCTGCACCTACATGGTTCACGGCACCGTGGTTGTATGTAGAGTGTTATATGTACAGGAGGGTACAGGAGGCAGTGGAGAAAGGGTGAGTCTTCATTGTGGTTGTATGTAGAGTGTTACATGTACAGGAGCATACAAGAGGCAGTGGAGAAAAGGTGAGTCGTCACTGTGGTTGTATGTAGAGTGTTATATGTACAGGAGGGTACAGGAGGCAGTGGAGAAAGGGTGAATCTTCACCGTGGTTGTACGTAGAGTGTTATATGTACAGGAGAATACAAGAGGCAGTGGAGAAAGGGTGAGTCTTCACTGTGGTTGTATGTAGAGTGTTATATGTACAGGAGAATACAAGAGGCAGTGGAGAAAGGGTGAGTCTTAACCCTTTACTGCACAATGGTAAAGAGTTAAAACCTCTTTGATGAAAAATTGGGCCAAGAAATTTGAGTAAGTTATTGACTAAATAGGCAATGCTTTCAGAAAAGATATGAATATGTTGTTTTCTTCATTGAAGCTTAAATCAATAGGATAGATACGGAAAAAACCCTCCATACATATTTTGAGACAATCCCCAAAATTTTGTGGATTGATTCAATAATTGTATGGTGTTTAACACCATTCTCAACATTTAACCAGTTATATCATTGCTGCCAGTGCTCTCCTGTGGTTGCTTTTACCAGTTCTTACGAACAAAGTCCGTAACAAAGAAACAAATGAACAAATGCATGGCAGTACAAAGCGCATCTGGCAGGATTCGAACCCACGGCGGACAAGATCCTCGTTTTTCGAGGTTTAAAAGACCAATACCTCAACCACTGAGCTAAAGAGATATCTCTCTAACGCAGTTGTTAGGTATTGTATTTAAATCGGGATGGAGCCATGCATGAAGGAGTGGTCTCCCGTAACACAGCCCCTCTTAAAGTCATCATTTATTGATGACTCAAAGCCTTATTAGGCAGTAAGTCTATTATTTAGACAACAAATGTCCGTTTTTGGACAACAAATGGGATTAATGGCTCAATGGCCAATCCCGGACTAGCCCCCATCTTACAAACAAAGTCCGTAACAAAGAAACAAATGAACAAATGCATGGCAGTACAAAGCGCATCTGGCGGGATTCGAACCCACGGCGGACAAGATCCTCGTTTTTCGAGGTTTAAAAGACCAATACCTTAACCACTGAGCTAAAGAGATATCTCTCTAACGCAGTTGATAGGTATTGTATTTAAATCGGGATGAAGCAATGCATGAAGGAGTGGTCTCCCGTAACACAGTACTTAACACAATATTCTTCCCAAGAAAGTGGCTGCTTTCCCACATTACCATCATGGAAACAATGATCAGTGGTGAGAGAGGAATGAATCCTGTTGCAATGAATATTATCAATCCTCAGAAAGAAATTGGCCAAGCCGTGAATCAAACCAGTGAACCCTTGTTCTCAAGGCTTGTATGCTACCAACTTTGCTACCAGGGTTCAGCCCAAAATTTGGTTAAGAGGTGTGAGGCAATTTGCATACTCCAGGGATGTCTTTAAATAAAAAAAAAAAAAAGTTGCAGGCTGAAGATATATTTCTACCCCTCGGTTTGATGCTGCTTGTTAGTACCAACCTTGATTCTTTGTTTAATTCCTACTAGGCACATGCACCTCTCTGCCTTCTTATGTTTCAGTGTTATTCTAAAGGACTATGATGTGTTCAGGGACCAAAAGGAAAAAGCTCTCACAGACTCTTACGATGCTATGCTCATTTTGTTTAATTATTTACTGAAAATTGTAGAGGATTTACAAGAGGATAGTAAACAGGATGTGGACATAGAGAAATTATTTAAGCAATTTATACAGGTATCATATTGTCTTATGGAAAGTTTCAAACAAAGCAAACATGCAAGCAAGTTAAGCATCAAGCTATCTTACAGATATTCTTTTAGCTGGTTTAACACACTTTTTGGGAAGACACTGATTTCCAGTGAGTTACATGTCTGTCAGTGTTTCTCTTGTATTTTTCTGACAGTTGCATGTCTCCTTAACCCCATGTCAGATTTTGAAAATATTTTACACTCTTTCACTTTTATTGATTGATTGATTGATTGAATGGTGTTTTACACCACTTTCAAAATTATTTCAGTCTGATCACAGAAAAAAGTCACTTATTCATGTGTGCCCTGGATTTCAGCAGTACTAGTCTAGGGTTTTGAAGTGTCTTTTCCAAGCACATTCCTATAAAATACCCAAATCTTCCAGTGAGACTTGAACCCAGGGCCTCAAGGTTTTGAGTTATATGTTTTAACACGCTGCCATGAAGGATCCCTTTTCTTCTTGTTCAAAACCCTAAAAACCATTGATACCGTAGAAATGCAGTCGTGATTAACCCTTTACCCCACAATCCCAAGTTTTAACAACCCTGAGAAGAAGTGCTTTTGAAACATTGCAGGTTACCAGCATAATTTCCTTTTCCCACATTGTTTTCTAACCGTTCAGAGACATATCCAATTATTTTATCCAAACTTGTTTGTCATCTACAAATGCTTCCAATTTGGATTTTTGGTGTCATTTTGACAATTTGGTTGAAAGTTTTGTCATCAGGTAAAGAGTTTAGCAAACTTTGGCTAATATATGACTGAAATAGTGAAAGTGACATAAAATTCATATAATCAATCAGTCAGTCAATTTCCAAATAGGTTTTCTACTGTTTGGTTGTAGATGTCATTATGGGGAAACAAGTGTGACTTGTCAATATCAGCTGGCATGGACAATACACAGACTTCCTGTCCGCTTGACCAGGTGAACACATTGAGAAATCAAATACTTATCAATGATCTTGACAGTATATGGCTGCAAATCAGGTAGGTTGTGGTTGGTCTCTGTCTTGCCTCTGGTTGGTCTTTGTCTAGCCTGTAGTTGGTCTTTCTCTTATCCTCTTATCTGTTTCTGCTGCCTGAATCTTACACCACTTGATAAACCCATGTCCAAGCAGGTTGCGCTGACTCCTTACATAATGACTAAGCTTTAAACCTGCCCATATTGATAGCGAATGCAGACGACAAATAATTGTGGCTCAAAGGATACAAGTTGTCTTTGAAAGGATAGAAATCTGTGTGGAAAAAAGAAAAGAAAATGTTGGTTAACTTGTGCCTTAACCCAGACCAAGAAAGAAAAATGGCTTTGGAAAAGATTTAGGGAAACGTGAACAGGGGTGGTAACTGGCATTTTTTTCTTTTCCAACATTGTTTTCTATCTGTTGTTTTCTATCCTTTTCTTAATGATCTGAGCAACATCTAATTTACCATCTGCCAGTGCTTTCGATTTGGACATGTCTAAAATTAATTGACGTTTCTTAATGTGTTACCAAGTTTTAAAAGATAGCCATTATCATAAAAATGTCCCTTGGCAGGATACTTTTTCCCTAGCCTTAGCAGTGGTTTGCTACTCGTGAACCATGGAGTACATGTATACTGCTTTCACAATATGATTGAAATACTAATAATTATATTTATAATAATGTTGCTGAGCATGTTAGCTCGGTGCTTAACTATAAAGTGTTTGAAGTATTTGCCAAATTACAAAATCTTGGACTAGTCCAAATTGAAAGCATTGGCAGAGAAAAAAATTCTGTAAATTTGAATCAAAAATTGAAATTTTCTTGGAGGGGAGGGAGGGGAAAATGCTGGTAACCAGCATTTTCTCCTTTTCCCAAAATGTTTGTAAAAGCTTTCATAGAGTTATTAAAAGTCGGGGCTGTGTGGTAATGGGTTAAACTATGGGGTTGCTGGTTCTTTTGTTAGCTTGATAGAAATCTTTCTAAGGTATGATGAATGTCACTGTGACAGGGTATATTCTTTTCTCATAGCTCGACATAATGTGTATGTGAAAAGCATTGAGTGGTTTGAAAAGAAATTTATGCAAAAGACCAGTGGAAGAATGCCAAGGAAAGCATAGATAGTGCACTGGCCACATAGATATAACGGAAATAACTGGTTACCAGCATTTTCTCCTTTTCTTATAATGTTTTCAAAGGCTTTTTTCCTCAGGGTCATTAAAACGTAGGATTGTGTGGTAACAGATTAAACCCATGACTTCTTTTTTGATAAATCATGAGTATATTATTCTTTTTTGTATCCTGACTCCACTTAATTTGTAATTATGAGCGCTTGAATCTGGCAAAACTAAACACAGCAAGTGCCAGAATTTGTACTACTTTGCTGTTTTGCAGGGAAGTGACATGTTTATTGCAAAGACATGTAATTGTGGAAAATTCTATTATTTTTTCATGTTTAATAACAACAAGGTATACAGCAAAAGATGTTTAAATCAACAAAATTGGGGAAGTTTTTTGTTTAACTCATACTGTAAACTGTTTCATTCTTCTTACGACGTAAATGTCACAGAGCTGTCTTCTTATGTATGTACAAATTTTTAACCCAACTACAATTGTAAATATGAACCCGTAAATTGTATAAAGGCTAAAGGTGACAATGCAGCAGATTTTTTTTTTATCACATAACCTCTCTTGTTTTCAATGTATATACCCATTACGAATTTTGTTATCTTATGCACGTTTGATATCATATTTGTGTGACGTCATTTTTGACGTCATTTTGTACGTATTTCATAGAAGTGAATGGGTTTTTTAGCTCCACTGGCCAAAGGCCAGAGAGCTATTGTCATGGCGTTGTGTCCGTCGTGCGTGCGTGCGTCCGTCCGTCCGTCTGTCCGTCCGCGCCAACATTTCAGGTTCGTTCGGAAAGGACTGTCGTCCATTCCAGGTTTATGTGGTTTTTGGTTTTATGTGCTTAACCACATAAACTTTTACATTTGGACATTTTGGACATCCTTATGTTGAAATGTGTATATTTAACCTATGGTTATTTTTTCAACATTATGACAGACGGTTGGTATCCGTCCGAAGTCCATGTGCGAAGTACGAGTTACATCCCTTATAGTAACAGCGACTAAGTACATTTCTCCCGCCTATGTGGTTCCCTGCGTGAAACATTTATTGTAATACTTTGTATTACATGCGTCGTTGACCGCTGAGAACCAGCCAATAGAGCTTGCGCATTGAAATCGGAAGTTTACTTACACGCGGCCATATTACAACAGAGAAGGAGACGTGATTTGCTGATAGTAGAACCACGTAAGTCTGTCGATTTGTCTTCTACATCTCTTATCTTCCAGTGCTTTGTTAGTGTGCATATTTATAGTGTTTTTCGATGGCATTATATTCTGTTATTTAGAATAACTGATTTGTAAACGTTTCCAGTTTGGTGGGAGGGGGGCGGGGTTTACAAAGGTACCGCGGCCGCGGTAATAACTTTGAATAATAAAAAAAGCTCAATAGCAAAACTTTTCCGAGTTAAACTGTCTCATATATTACTTCTTCCGCACCTGTACTACACCGAGAATCAAACCAAGTTTCGCTTGGCAAAAATTCAGCATTCGTATTTTCCGCCACTTTGACCTAGTTTAGCGAAATGGAAGTTACCCTGATATCGCGGCAAGTACATGAGGCAGGGATGTAAAAATTTTTCTTTGTCTACTTGTCCTGTAGGACGAGTGAGTAGCAAAAGTTACTCGTCCTTATGACATTATCACTCGTCCAAACTTGCGGACTTGAATGACCATTTTTAGTGCATATATGCCCCTTTCTCAAAGATGTGTGAACCTTACTGGTGTTTTCCATCTTTCAAAGAGACAAACAAAGTAATGATTTAATTCTGGCACATTGATAGACAAAGAAAGTGTCAGAAATCATTTCTGGGCAAGGGAAAGTAGACTTAACTCATTTCTCATGCCAAAATCACCATAAAAATAGTTTACAGTTAAATTTTTAACTTTTTTCAATACCATTCTTTTTTTTCCGTATATTCTAATTTACAAACGAGTTAAAAAAAGAATCTGCCATATTTCAAGCATTTGCAGACGACGCCACCTTCTTCACCCCCACCCCGTCTGCTATAGATCTATATTTTCATATAACAACATTTTTTTTCACTCATGAACGGAAATATAGCTTTCATTTATTGCTTTATTCAGAGATTTGTTTAAATTCACTATTAAAATTCTTTATTAAAGATAAGAAGATAGTTTGAAGTTCCCTTGATCGGACGATGCCACGCTGCTCATTGTAGTGTCATGGGTTTTCGCGCTCTTTTGGCGATCTATTTTTTCGTGACAATTAATTTATGGAGAAGTACTACTACATGATTTGACATCAATTAGTCAGTTTAAATAGCATGTAACTTAAAAATCTGCTACTTTACTTTAGGTAAGAGGAATAACACTTTTGTTACTCTGTCATGAATGACTCGCCACCTTCACTATCATGCACATGTTCTTCGCATTTTATACTGATCGGGTTTAGGTCACATTTCTGCCGGATGCACGCAAGCTAAGTTATATGAAACTTCAGGCGACAATTTCATGCGTCATATTGACATTTAGCAGATATTTTTCATTGTCAAAGACAGGTCATTTCAAATTTCCAAGTGCCATAACTCGGACTCGGGGATAAAATGCGAAGCGAGCCGAGTTGTCAAGTTTTGTCAAGACATCGTCGGACAAAAATTTTTTTCTCATTTTTCCGCCTAATTTTAATGTTTGTTATCCACTAATCTATGTTCATAGAATACTGTGGTTAATCATAGTCGCAAAACTAAGAATTCAAGTTTAGGCACCAAGTTCAGGAACCGATTACAATTGATTCGGGGATTTCTCGATCAATTTTACCTGAGTCGTAAGCCAAGACCAAATGACTTTCGACTATCGTCTGTCATCTGCCCACCACTAAAGGTATAGTAACGTTACTCTAACCAACGTCGTGAACAGAAAACCAATCAAGCACTCCACAGCTGATGTGCGTGCGTAAACATCCTGTATCGTGATCGAAGAGACGCTGTGAAATTTCAGTTTTACTTTCGTTTTGTGTTCGTCGTGAATTTACCTGCAATTTCAATTTTACGGGACAAATTTGAAATTCAATAGTTTTTAAAATGTACTCGTCCAACAGGACGAGCTTGGCATTTTTTCTACTCGCCCGAAGCCAAATGTTACTCGTTAATACGAGCAGACGAGTGGAATTTTACATCCCTGCATGAGGCCCGGGCATGGGTTCAGAATTGTATAACAGTAACCAAATAATGTGATAGAATCAGAAAACAATTTTTGCTTGACCTGATACATACTCATTTTAACACATTTGGAGGAGATGGTCTTGGAAAATTTTGTGGGAAAAGGTGAAATTTCTCGTAAAAAGCAACTTCACCTTTTCCCACATTATTTTCTACACTATTAGTATATCAAACTGAAAAGTTCAAATCAGCTTTGATATGTAGTCAAAATTAGGGAGAGGGAGGGTGTGAGTTGCAGATTTTCTTATTGGGTTGGGTCAAGGTTCTGTCCCTCAAAAGAATTTTCAGTTGTATTTTAAGCTGTGCTCATAACTTCTAGGTCCTAGACAAGATTCTTGCAGGACATTCAGATAAACCAAGCACTACAGTTGAGTTTTGGTGCACTCCATTCTAAATAAAGTGAAAAATAGTGTTGAAAAGAAACACCAACCAAGTTTTTACTCTCTTGATCTTGTAAAGTGTTTGTCAAGTTTTATCCAAACTTGGCAGAAGTGTACTGTTTTGCTTGCACAGTTGCTGAATCTTCTATTTTTTCATAGAAAAACTTCATCAAGTCATGTTGTATGGCAAGATTTTTTTTAAAAAGAGATATGTGCATATACAGTGAATTTGGTTCACTTGTTATTAGTTGACTTTTGGAATATCAAAACAACCGGCATAAATGATACCAGAACACCCACCTCAACCCTTATTGTGTACAAAACAATCCCGACCTATCTGGCATAAATCTCTGAACATATTGTGGGGAAAAGGAGAAATTACTTTATAATGAGCGATATCTCTATTCTCCACAATATTTACTGTAACACAAGGTAAAAAAAACTAAAATCTTGTTTAACCAAGTTTATTTTGTGGTTTGCAGATGCTTTCAATTTTTAGAGTGCCTACAATTTCTTGTTTGGTAATGAATTGACAAAAATATTCACGGAATGTAATGAAGAACACCACACAACATTAATTTTGAGTGGTATCTTGCCATACAATATCTCATATCAAACTTTCACCCTTATAACTGGACTAACTTTGTTCATACATTGTGGGCCAAGATAGGAAGTTTCTGAACGGCCATTTTGTTTTGAAAATGGAGCAACAAGTGCTTGACATTTTGTACATAGTGTACTTAACATTACTGTTGATTTTTTTAATTTTAATATTCGTACTTATGCTGGTTGTAAGCAGAATGTGGAACACTTTGTTCTTGTTTTGGACTAGAAATGCACAGTAGGATGTATAAAGTGTATTTTAGGTCCACATTTTTAATAAGGCTTGTAGCCTTGTGCTTAGAAAAAAAATATGACTTGTAAGTTGCACACTTACATAATAAATGGAGAACAGATCATTCAACTTTATGGGTTGGAGATCAACTCAGACCATGACCTGAATTGTGTATTAGGGTTTTGTAGTGAAAACATAGTGGAAGTACATGTATGTATTGAGTAAGGTAAGATAGACATTTCTGTCCTTATATGTGGCTGAAATAATGTTGAAAATGGTGTTAAATCCCACCCAATGAATCAATGAAATCATGTTTTGATTTCTTTTCTGCAGATTCTTTATTTTAAAGACAAAATGTTACTGTTCAACTCTGTCCAGACATAATGTGGCATTCAAATTGACAATCTGTAATCTGTCCTTTTGCTTTTGTCTTTAGGTATAGATTTTACTATCTAGACATTATTTGCAAACTCTTGTCCAGACATAATGTGGTCTACAATACGGGGTCCTCGCTAGGAGAAAAAATCCAAGTCAATGACTCTTGAACTCCAAATCCCAAAAGTCAAAATTTTTAGTTTCATTCAACAATGCTTTTAACTTTTTTTCTTCTTCATTAAAAAGTTTATTTGACACTTAACCCTTCTCTGGTACAATAGTTTGTTGAAAAAATTATATACATGTATTAGTCATTAGTAGTCTCCCCCCCCCCCCACACCAGCACACACACTGGATCAGAGACAATGACGTACACCTTTTGTAGCAAAAAGAAAATCAAGGAACTTGGAGATAGTCTTTAATTTTATGCAGGAAATACTGTTAATATTTTCATTTAAAAAACTTAGTAAACATAAAATAAATGAATGATTTTCTTACAAATTAAGTTACCCTACCCACGGTATGAGAGTAAAAAAGAAATCTTGGGATAAATTTCTCTTTAGATTAACTTTTTACCTCACAATCCCGAGTTTTAATGACCCTGAGGAAATAGCCTTTTGAAAATATTATGGGAAAAGGAGAAAATGCTGGTAACCAGCATTTTCCCTTTTTCCCACAGTGTTTTCTACCTGTCCCAAAAGAAATTTTTTATGTTTGGGTAACATTTATTTTGTCGTCTGCAATTGCTTTGAATTTGAACCAGTCTAAAATTTTGTCGT
The DNA here is from genome assembly GCA_946811185.2 of Hippopus hippopus. Lineage (NCBI taxonomy): Eukaryota > Metazoa > Mollusca > Bivalvia > Cardiida > Cardiidae > Hippopus > Hippopus hippopus. The sequence goes on from OX328097.1 coordinate 73,679,446, forward strand.
TTGATAAAGAGTTAAATCAATGTCATAAAATCAAACAATCTGTGCTAATTTTGGTAATGTACATGACATATTTGATCCATTTTAAGGCAGTTTTGTATCAAATTCCCTCCAATATCGGCCTTTTCAAAATGCATGAAAACCCATGACATTTCAGTAACTAAGGTACGAGAAAAGAGTTTGCTTTTTCGATGTTAAAATGACATCAGTAGAACTGATTGATTAACCCTTTACCAGACAACAAAATTATAGCCTTGTCCAAATTGAAAGCATTTGCAGACGACAATTTCAGTGTGGCTCAAATGGTGCAATTTTTATTTGATAGGGCAGAAAACCTTGTGGGAAAAGGAGAAAATGCTGGTTACCAGAATTTTCTCCTTTTCCCACAATGTTTTCAAAAGGCTTCTTCAGGGACGTCAAAAGGTGGCATTGTGCGGTAAAGGGTTAAATAATCTTATGGCATACTTTTTCCATCATTTTCCAGTAAGATTGTTAATCGCCCAGCCTGGATACTGTGTTTGCACTGACGTATCAAGTTAAAAAGGCATACAACATGCCAATAATAAGTGCCATCAACAACAATTAAGTCTTCACGCTTAACCCATTACCAAACGACACTATTTTATACTGGTTCAAATTGAAAGCATTTGCAGACGACAAAATAAAAGTGACTGAAAATTTGAAATTTGTTTTGTGAAGGGTAGAAAACATTGTGGGAAAAGGAGAAAATGCTGGTTACCAGCATTTTCTCCTTTTCCCACAATATTTTCTATAGGCTTTTTTCTCTGGGGCGTCAAAAGTAGGGATTGTGTGGTAATGGGTTAAACAGCTTGATATATGTCTAGATAAACAGTATTTGTTGGGTTGCTTTGGTGACTATTTGATGTCATTAAATGACATTGACACTTTGATGCATAAAATCACAGAATTGGCGAATAACTTGAAATTTTTACCGGCCATTCGGTCTGACAGTCATGAAAGTTTTGCCTGAAGGAATCAAAATTTGTCAGACAGAAAACAAGAACAAAACATGGAAACACTGGTCCCTTGTTTAAAGCTGCTATTGCTACTTTATTTAGCAATCAGCGTGGGACTAGTTTAATAGAACTAGTGCACCGCAAGTGCACATAAATTCTTTTTTGTAAGGAACACACCATGTTCTGCTTTAAATGGGGAGGACAGTCGGTCCGACAGTACAGATAATTTAATCAGTCCTCCCATTATTTAACTGTCATATATCTAACGGTATTCGCCATGCCTGAAAGTGGGAGTCAAAAAGACATTTGGCTCTATTTTTTCCATGTGTCAAATAAGGGTCTTTTTTAATTTACAAGTGTCAAAACACAGAGTCCCGTGTCAATACATCCTTGTAAAATTGTGTGGTAGTCCACTAGTCTTTATGGGTCCTGCGTGCTTCAGTGGTGGAGCGTAGGACTTGTGACCTGGAGGCCCCAGGTTGGAGCCTCGCTGGCTCCACTGGGTTTTTCAAAGGAGTGACCATGGGCAAGACACTTCAGAGCCTAGCCTAGTAATGGTGAAACCGAGGAAAACATAAATAATTATGTGAGCTGTCGCCGTGACATGACTGAAATCATGTTGAAAGCGGCGTAAAACACCATTCAAACAAACAAACCACTTGTCCTTGGCTAAAGGTTTACTGTCCATACATTATGTGTCAACTCTTGTCCAGAAATAATGTGGTATAAAATGAAATTCATCTCTTGAGGTAGTCTTTAGGTACAGGTGTTACTGTCCAGACATTATGTGGAATCTGTGTTGTATGTAGGTACATGCTTTTCTGTCTAGACATTTTGTGTCAAATATCTTGTTCAGACATAATGTAATATAATGTTAAATGAAATAGATATTTGTTTCGTGGTCTTTAGGTACACTACAGGTTTTGCTGTCCAGCCATTATGTGCCACTTGTGTTGTCTAGACATAATGTGATATGCAATGAAATACATTTTTTCAAATGTGATATTCAATGAAAAACATCTTTTCAGGGCTTGACACTTTATTGGAAGGTGTCTCACAGTCAAAAGTTACCAGAATTCAGAACCCTTAACTTAATTATACCCCTCACAAATCTGTTTTGGGTGGGGGGGGGTATATAGCATAGGAGTCACCGTGTCGGTCGGTTGGTCATTTGGTCGGTCGGTCTGTAGCTTTTTTTTGTCTGCTCTATTTCTCAATAACTACTGGACAGATTTCAGTCAAACTTCATAGGAAGTTTCAATATGAAGTCAAGATGTGCATATTATAATTTGGTTACGGTTGAATGATTTTCAAAGGAGTTATGGCCCTTTCATGAATTTTTTTGTCTGCTCTATTTCTCAATATCTACTGGATGGATTTCAGTCAAAATTCATGGAAAGTTTTAGTATGAAGCAAATATGTGCATATTATAATTTGGTTGTGGTTGAATGATTTTCAAAGGAGTTGGCCCTTTCATTGATTTTTTTTTGTCTGCTCTATTTCACAAGATCTACTGGATGGATTTCAGTCAAACTGCATAGAAATTTTTAGTATGAAGCAAAGATGTTCAAATTATAATTTGGTTATGGTTGAATGATTTTCAAAGGAGTTATGGCCCTTTCATGAATTATTTGTCTGCTCTATTTCTCATTAACTACATGTACTGGACTGATTTCAGTCAAACTTCATAGGAAGTTTCAGTATGAAGCCAAGATTTGCATATTTTAATTTCGTAATGGTTGAATGATTTCCAATGAGTTATGGCCCTTTCATATTTTTTTTCCCTCTATTTCTTAATAACTATCGGACTGATTTCAGTCAAATTTCATAGGAAGTTTTAATATGAAGCCAAGATGTGCATAGTATAATTTTGTTATGGTTTAATGATTTTTAATTAAAGGAGTTATGTTCCTTTCATGAATTTTCGTGTCTGCTCTATTTCTCAGTAACTACATGATGGATTTCAGTCAGACCTCATAGGAAGTTTTAATATTTATAAAGCAAACAAGTGCATGTTGAGTGATTTTCCAATGAGTTGTGGCTCATTGATTGATTTAATTGTTGACTCTATTGCTCAGTAATTATACCTTCATACTGGTAAAGTGATATCTATTTAAAAGATTTAAGCACTTATCGATAGAATTCATCAAAAGAAATCTTGGTGAGCAGAAAAAATTATTTCTTGACAAGGAGGCAGTGGGGGTATTAATCACCTTTCGTGATAGCTCTAGTTATAAAATGCAGAACTGTAGGTGTCCATTCTAAAATATTGGTGTCCTCGGGATGGTGGGACACTGTTAGTGTCGACCCCAGCCTTTCTGTCCTTTGGCACAGGTTTTACTGACCAGGCATAATGACTTATACGCCAACCTCTTACCCATACATAATGTGGTATTTAATGTAATCCATCTATGTTAGGCAGTCTTAAGGCACAGGTTTACTGTCCATACATTATGTGCCAATTCTCTTCTCCATTCATAATGAATGAAATCCATCTTTTTGAGTTAGTCTTTAGGTATAGGTTTTTTTTAGTACAGGCATTATGTGCCAACTCTTGTCCATACATAATGAGATATTCAATGTAATCCATCTTTGTGATGTAGTCTTTCAGTATAGGTTTTCTGTCCAGACATTATGTGCCAACTCTCTTGTCCATGTATAATGTGGTATTCAATGTAATCCATCTATGTGAGGTAGTCTTTAGACACAGGTTTACCATCCAGGCATTATGTGCCAATTCTCTTGTCCATACATGATGAGATATTGAAAAGAAATCAATGTAATCCATCTTTGTGATGTAGTCTTTCAGTATAGGTTTTCTGTCCAGACATTATGTGCCAACTCTCTTGTCCATGTATAATGTGGCATTCAATGTAATCCATCTATGTGAGGTAGTCTTTAGACACAGGTTTACTATCTAGGCATTATGTGCCAATTCTCTTGTCCATACATGATGAGGTATTGAAATGAAATCAATGTAATCCATCTTTGTGATGTAGTCTTTCAGTATAGGTTTTCTGTCCAGACATTATGTGCCAACTCTCTTGTCCATATATAATGTGGTATTCAATGTAATCCATCTATGTGAGGTAGTCTTTAGACACAGGTTTACTATCCAGGCATTATGTGCCAATTCTCTTGTCTATACATGATGAGGTATTGAAATGAAATTCATCTTTGTGAGGTTGTCTTAGGCATAGGTTTTACTGTCCAGACATATTTTCCAAGTCTCTTGTCAATACATAATGTGGTATTCAATGCAATCTATCATTGTGTGGTGGTCTTTAGATACAGGTTTGATGTCCAGGCATTGTGTTAAAATCAAAATAATACCTACTTGTTTGGTAATCTTTAGATACAGTTTTACTGTCCAGACAATACTTGCCTATTCTCTTGTGCAGACATAATGTGTTATTCAATGTAATACATCTTTCTTCGGTAGTCCTTAGGTACAGGTTTCACTGTCCAAACATAATCATTAAGGACCAATTCTCTTGTCCAGATATAATGCAGAATTCAATGTTATGCATCCTTGTGTTGTAGTCTAAAGGTACCCTACATGTTTTACTGTCTAGACATTTTGTGCCAGATCTCTTGTCCAGACATAATGCGTTAAATGTAAAACCTCTTTGTCTACTGGTCTTTAGCTACACTACAGGTTTTACTGTCTAGACATAATATGCCAATTTTATTGTCTAAACATAAAGTGATATTCAATGATAAACGGCTTTTTGTTGTTGTCTTTAGGTACAGGTCTTACTGTCCAGACATAAAGCACCAACCTCTTGTCCATACATGATGTGGTATTCAATGTAATCCATCTTTGTGTGGTAGTCTTTAGGCACAGGTTTGCTGTCCAGACAGTTTGTGCCAGTTCTCATGTCTGTACATAATGTGGTATTCATTGTAATCCATCTTTGTGTGGTGGTATTTAAATACAGTTTTTTTTTTTTCAGTCCAGACATGGTGTGCCAATTCTCTAGTCCATACATAATGTGGTATTCAATGTAATTGACCTTTAACTCTTTACCAAACGACCAAATTTTAGACCAGCCCAAATTGAAAGCATTTGAAGATGACAAAATCATTGCGACTCAGTTTGTTTTGAGACAAGTAGAGAAGATTGTGGGAAAAGAAGAAAATGCTGGTTACCAGCATTTTCTCCTTTTCCCACAATGTTTTCTATAGGCTTCTTCCACAGGGTCGTTAAAAGTCGGGATTGTGTGGTCAAGGGTTAATATAAGCACAGTTTTACTGTGCCAATTCTCTTGTCCATACATAATGTGGTATTCATTTTAATCCGTCTTAGTTTGATGGTACTATAGTATAGTTTTTTATTTTTTCAGTCCAGGCATTATGTGCTAACTCTCTTGTCCATACATAATGTGGTATTTAGTGTAATCCATCTTTGTGAGATAGTTTTTGTGGCATTTGTCGAAGACAGTGCCACTATGAGTTCAATAATGAAAGTTCAATATTGAATTTTGAAGACCATGTATCGTATTTTGTGCAAAACCGAAGGAAATCAACCCAATTAAACCCAATTTTTCTCAGACAAATGAGTTTTTTGATAGCACTCAGATATATAATTGATAATGGCGTATTGAAATAAACTGCATTAGGCCATCGGTCGTGGAAATAGCTTCACCCCCCTCATAGCTTTCTATTGGCGCAGTGATACACAAAATTTGTCTACTGACCACTTTGGTGCCGGGCTTGTTCGTTCCAAAACCAGTTTGTCCCTGGGCTTGTTCGTCCCATGATTGCACGCTACTCCATTTGATTGTGCATAAATATTTATGGGTCAAAAAAATTATTGCAGTGTTGGGAATTGAATGCTAACCCTTTCCTCCATAAATAGACCTTTGACGCATCTACTGCTGAGGAAATTTGAAAACATTATGGGAAAAGTGAAAATGGCTTGTAATAAGCTATTAATTCCTTTCTTTTTCTTTTCTTGCTAAGTGTTCACTGTGTCAGAAAATTTTACTCCCATCTGTCCACAATTTGGCAGACTTTACTTTAGATGATTTCTGAAGTGCCTGAAACTGGCATATTAGGAAAAGGGGTAAAGATAAGGTCTGTGATAGGCTCATTATTGTATGTTTTTGTTGTTTGTTTGTCCTTTGTCGATCAAAGAACTATATCGCGTGATAAAACACTTACATTTATTTTATTATCAGTGAAGGTGTATTGGTACTTAAATGTCACATTTGTGTCTTAGTTTTAAGTATGATTAAGGACTACTTATTAAAGGCTAGTTGAAGTGATGATTTGAAAACCGAAATTTTAATATGGGGTCATTGTGAGCCCAAATTTATTTTTATCTTGAGAGAAATACAAAATTTGCCACACAACACTGCCGCTGACTTGGCATAATGTTACAAGGTATTGGTTTGGTACTTGAACTAGTCTTCCTTTCAATGGAATAATTACTTTGTGATTTATCTACATTTAAACAGGTGATGGGTTTGCAGGATCATGAGCTGAAATGGCTCACCAACCATTTGGGACATACTGCTAAGGTCCATTTAACTCACTACCGGGCAACGTCAGGACTCATAGAAAGGCTAGATATTGCAAAGATTATGCTTCTTCAGGAAAAAAACAGTGTTGGGAAATTTTCGGGAAAAAAACTGTCAGAAATACAGTTTCAAGGTGAGGGATCAAAGAGAGCTTTGCCAGTTTTTATTACAATAGAATGCTGTCATTGAGTACATGTAGTTATTAAAACAAACGCAGCCCAACCGGGTAGCACAGTGGGGAGCATATCTTCCTCATGACCTGGAGGTTGTGGGTTCGATCCCCGATAGCGGCAAACTTTCTTTCTGGCAATTGTTTTGCCTCTGTCCTCTTGTGCATGTGAGAAAGTAGTCAGTGGTTTGGAAAGAAAGTTGTGTCAGTACTTGTGTCCGAGAGCCAGGAAACAATGGGTGTGTATACTGACCACTATATGACCTCTGCTGATAAAGTGATGTTGGACTCTGATACAAACAAACAAAACAAATGTATGTAATCCCTTGATTACAGTTGCAATATATCACATCTTGTCAATGATGATCCTGAGTTCGATTCCCGGGAGCGGGTGTCAACTTTGGGATTTTTCATTGGCCCACACATTCGGCGCGAGTACTGGTGTAGTTCCCAGGAAGCAGAATCGAGAGAGATTAGTATAAGTTGTAAGAACTTGTTTCTCAATCGATGTAAAATAAATATGTTTAAACTAATGATGATCTAGATTTAAAAGGGAGATGGCAAGTCTGAGTAAACTGTAAATCACATTCTTTATGTTCAGCATCTCAGGAGCACTATTCAGCATGGTGCGCCACTCTTTCACCTTTCATGAGAGGCAGCCGCCTACATTTTGGGAGGTTTGAGTGTTCAAGGTTATAGAGATAGCATTGGTTCTGAACTATAGAGAAGGATGCCAAGTATAATGTCATGATACATAGTCATGTCACTTTCTTCAACGAAATGGAGGAGCAATGCTATCAATCAATAAAGAAAAATAAAAATGCAATGAACAGAGTGAAATACTTTTTGTCAAGCCAAGCATTTACCCATTACCAGATAAGCTCTGGTATGTACAACCCTTGAGGTAGAAGGCTTTTGAAAACAATTTTGGAAAAGGAGTAAATGCTTGTAACGAGCATTTTCTCTTCCAACAATATTTTCTACCCTTCCAGAGATGAATCACATTTGTTTTGTTGTCTGAAAATGCTTTTAGTTTTTATGAAATTAAAATTTCGCCATGTAAGAGGTAATTCATGAATAAATGTGATACGTTAATCTGATCTACTATTCATAGATCTGGATGGAGAAACACAATCTTTGGTGGAGGACATTCAGGACAGGGAGTTAAATGAGGAAGTAGAATTTCTGAATGGCACAGATGAAGCTGATGAAGGTATTTTTACAGTACTTCAATATTTTTAGAAGTAGATGAGTGTCCATTTCGCTGTGTTTAATTGATTAAATAACAATTCATAAAAAGATTACTATTTGGGTTAAGTCCCATTAACCCTTTACCACACAGTCCCACCTTTTAACGACCCTCAAGAAGAAATATTTTCAAAATATTGTGGGAAAAGGAGAAAATGCTGGTAACCAGCATTTTCTCCTTTTCTCACAGTGTTTTCTATCCTTCCCAAAACAAATTGCTAAAATTTGTGGGTTGTGTGCAAATGTGAAAACTTATAACAAACCATCTGTAAGCAAGGATAAGAATTTAAGGTAATTGAAATGTTGAGTAAATCTTGAGTATCCCTGAAAAGTCCTGGAACACCCCTAGAATTTTGTTTTCTTATTTCTGTATGAACTCTGCGTTTTTTAGGTTGGTAAATTGAGAGTAAGAACAAAAAGCCTCAAAGCTAATTATTCCTCTTCATCATAAGACAGTTTTATACTGCAGTTAGTGTATAGACAAATCAAACAGCGTAACCTTGTTGCTGTCTATTAGATTGAAAGCATCTGCAGAATTTTTAAAAGTTGTTTTCAAATGCATTTTGCTGTAAACTCCTAAAAATTTGATTATGTAAGTGCAATGATTAAAATGAAGATTGGCTATCAGCATTGACATTTATAGTAATTTGACTGAAATCAAATTGCAAATCGTCACATTTTGATTAAACGACTTCTTCAAATTTAAGCTCATGTAATGTTGAAGTATGCTGGGAACAGAAGTTTGATAACAACTTTTCATTTATTTTCAGTGCCATTTAGAGGCAAAAAGAAGGCAAAAACAGGTATGTCACCTTTGTTTCATTTGTTTTATTACTGGCGCTGTGGCCTGGTGGTTAGAGCTGGTGCCTTGTGCTTGTAAGGAAAAGGGTCCAGTCTCCTACCTGGTCATACCATAGACTTAAAGATTGGTAGTAGTGGCTTCCCCCACTGGCGTTCTCAATGGCATGGCATTACAACTGGCCTGCCAGTGTCAGAATAATGTGACATGTCAAGTACTTGTTAAAAATTTCCAGGAAACATGGATCTGTGATCTGTCTCATTGAAATAACTGAAGTACTGTTGATGTGGTGTTAAACACCATACAATATAGTTCTATTCAGACTTTTAATACAAGTCATTGCAATGGAATAATGTTTTCTTGACCAATTTTAACCCTTAGATATTGCAGCCAGTGCAGATCAAGAACGGACTGCACAGAACATTGTCTAATCCAAATCTACACTGTCAGCCACGTTCTTGCTTGAGACAGCTTTTAAATTGAAATGGTTTGGGATTTTTTTTTTTATTAATTTTTACTGCCTTGAAATTGAAATACATGAATTTGAGTCTTTTTTTCCTTACTGAAAATCTTAATTTTGTTTATTTTGGGCTTTAAGGGTTAACTTTCTGTGTAAGAAAATCATAGGGTGTATTAGCAAACTCTTACAAATTCTTTCTGTTTTTAATGTACCCTGAATCAAAAGCTGTAAATGAATTTAGGAAAACAACTTGAAATCTCATTTTCCATCATATTTTTTTGTGATCATGCTCTGGTTGTTTTTCTAGAAACACCAAATTCACTGGAATTGCATAGTATCTTTCAGGATTTGGTTGTATTGGCTGAACTAGGATGTTATTTAAATGAATTAAGCAGGATTTCCATTTGCTCTTTTATAAACAGAAATTGTCTCGGGTCTGAGCTCTGGTTATTGTGTAATGTATGCCTGACAGTAATCTATTAGTTAGTTTTGTTCCCTTTCTTTTTTTGTCAGTTACTCGAGTAAAGTGGACCGAAGATGAAGAAAAAGAGATAGAAGAATATTTCAAAGAATTTTTAGATGGATCAAAAAAATGTCCTCGCAGGGAAGATTGCCTTCATGCCATAAGCCTGAGCAAGTGCAGTGGTGGGCAGTTAGCAAAAAGGCATTGGGAAACAATAAAAAAGAAAGTTCATCATATGGCTGCCAAGACTAAGTTAATTTAAACATATTTGCAAGCATGTCATGAAGGCATTTGTAATTTCCAGTAGCCTGTGACGGCATGACCCAAAGAAAGATATAAAAGAATCTCAAAATTACATTTATTATAACCATGTGATACCATCAGCTTAATCCTTTCTCTGATATGACATCTTGGATTCTCCCAATTTGAAAATTGGAAAAAGAGCAATCTGGTGATTTGAAGGTATGCTTTTAAGACATGTTAGAAAATATTGCGGGAAAAGGAGAAATTGCAAGCTTTTTCCTACAATGTTTTCAAAAGTAGTCGACTGCTGACCCATCAAAAGTCTTTGAGGGAAAGGATTAAAGTACATATGGGTATATTTTATCAAAATTCAAAATTGTTTTTCAGTGTTTGTTCTAGTATCGTTTGTCTTGTGTACATTATAAAGGTCACTGTTTTTAGCTCACCTGAGCACAACGTGCTGAAGGGGAGCTTTTAGGGTCACTGGGTGTGCGTCGTCTGTCGTGCGTCGTCAACAATTCTTTAAACATCAACTCCTCCTAAACCGCTGGGCCAATTTGGACCAAACTTGGCAGGAATGTTCCTTGGGAGGTCCTCTTTAAAAATTGTTCACAGAATTTGATTCCGTCAAAAACTCTGGTTGCCATGGCAACCAAATGGAATTTTTTAGCAAATTCTTTAAAAATCTTCTCCTCTGAAACTGCCGGTCGGATTTTGAAATTATTTCACAGATATGTTCCTTGGGTGACCCTTTTGAAAAATTGTTCGTGAAATTTTGATTCGTCAAAAATTGTGGCTCTGGTGAATGGGGGCTACTTGCACTATACAGAAATCAAGGAATTCTTTAAAAATCTTCTCTGAAACCGCTGGTCGGATTTTGAAATAATTTCACAGATATGTTCCTTGGGTGACCCTTTTGAAAAAATGTTCGTGAAATTTTGATCCGTCATAAAATGTGGCTCTGGTGAATGGGGGCTACTTGCACTATACAGAAATGAAGGAATTCTTAAAAATCTTCTTCTCTGAAACTGCTGATCAGATTTTGAAATAATTTCACAGATATGTTCCTTGGGTGACCCTTTTCAAAAATTGTTCGCGAAATTTTGATTGGTCAAGAAACATGGCTCTGGTGATTGGGGGCTACTTGCACTATAGGGAATGAGGAAATTCTTAAAAAAATTTCTTCTCTGAAACCGATGGTCAGATTTTGAAATAATTTCTCAGGGATGTTTCTTGGGTGACCCTTTTCAAAAAGTTTTCGCGAAATTTTGATTGGTCAAGAAACATGGCTCTGGTGAATGGGGGCTACTTGCACTATATGGAAATGAAGAAATTCTTAAAAATTCTTCTTCTGTGAAACGGCTGGACAGATTTTGAAATGATTTCACAGAGATGATCCTTGGGTGACCCTTTTCAAAAATTGTTCACAAAATTTTGATCCGTCAAGAAACATGGCTCTGGTGAATGGGGGCTACTTGCACTATATGGAGATGAAGAAATTCTTGAAAATTCTTCTTCTCTGAAACCGCTAGTCAGATTTCAAAATAATTTGACAGGGATGTTCCTTGGGTGATCCTTGCTCTTGTGAATGGGAGCTACTTGCACTATATGGACATGATGAAATTCTTGAAAATTCTCTTTCTCTTAAACCCCTGGTCAGATTTTAAAAAAAAATTTCCGAAATGTTCCTTGGGTGACCCTTTTGAAAACTTGTTTGTAAATTTTGATCCATCAAGAAACATGGCTCTCGTGGATGGGGGATACTTGCTCTTATACAGAAATGAAGAATTCTTAAAAATTCTTCTCTTTGAAACTGATGGTCAGATTTCGAAATGAATTTTACAGGTGACCTTTTGAAAATTGCTTAGCAAAATTATAAATTTGGTTCGAATGTTTCAATACCTCAAAAAAAAAATAGGCGATGGTCATCTCAAAAATTCAGGTGAGCGATCCAGGGCCATCTTGGCCCTCTTGTTTTCTTTACCTATCTTCAAACTTGGTCAGAATGTTTCTTTTGATGTTAACCCTTTCCCAAACAATCCCTGGTTTTCACGACCCTGATAAAGAAGCCTTTTGAAAACATTGTGGGGAAAGGAGAAAATGCTGGTAACCAGCATTTTCTCCTTTTCCGAAAATGTTTTCTTCCCTTTCGTAAACAAATTTCAATTTTTTAGTCACATTTATTCTGTCATCTGTAAATGCTTTCAATATGGACCAGTCTAAAATTTTTGTTGTTTGGTAAAGAGTTAAGTCAGTTTATGGGTGGGTTGGATAAAATGGGTCTCTAGATCGAATTGTGGTAAAAACTTGTTCACATCCCAGAGGCCACATATTTGACAAAATCTTGCCCAAAATTTCTCAGGACGTTTGTCTTACTATGTCAGTCAAGGTCAGTCATGGATCGGGTTGAGTGAAAAATAGACCACCTGGTCAAACTGGAGAAAAATTCTTGTTTACATTGTAGTAGTCACATCTTTGGCCCAGTGCTCCTCAGTTATAATAAGAATGTGCATATTAATCATAGCCCGGTCATATTAGATCATGGGTAGGATATGGTCAAAAAGTAGGACTGATGTAACACTTCACCAGATAATATTTTAAGCTTGTTTGAACTGAAAGCATTTCCAGACCACTCATGAAATGAGGCTTTTAAGGTGGCATTTGAATTGAAAAGCATAGAAAACTGGGAAAAGCTGAAAATTCTCGCTTAGAGCATTTTCTCCCATTCCCAAAATGTTTTTAGAAGTGTTGATCTTCAGCGTCATATGAACCAGGGCTTAACTGGTAAAGAGTCAATCTTATACACTTTTAGTGGCCCTACTTTTTGCCTTTTCTTCCTCAAACTTTGAATGGTTGTCTTGATAATGAGGTCAAGACTGATCATGGGTGGGGTTGGGTCAAAGAGTTGGTCACTTGTTCAAATCTTGCCTTAAACCTTTACCAAACGATAAAATTTTAGACTGGACCAGATTAAAAGCATTTGCAGACGACAAATTACGTTTAGCTTAAATAGTGATTTACGTATTGGATATGGTAGAAAACATTGTGGGAAAAGGAGAAAATGCTGGTTTTCTCCTTTTCCCACCATGTTTTCAAAAGGCTTCTTTCCCAGGGGCGTCAAAAGGCGGCATTGTTTGGTAAAGGGTTAAACCTTGTTTGTATATATTTTGCCAAATCTTCCTTAAGCTTTATCATTTTGTTTTCGTGAAATCTTTGTCAAGTTCCATCTCGGGTTGGATGGGTTCAAAAAGTAAGTCACTGTATCAAATCTTTTTAAAATTGTGTTGCAAATCATACATGCAAGTAAACTAGGCCAATCTTTGGCCTCTTGTTTAGCATCTGTTGTGTTCAAATCATGATAGAAATTTTTTCGTGTTCTTAGATGTTAGTTACATTATGTGTGCAGACATGTTCACTGTGCCTTGATAGTGCAGTTGATAGCAATGTTGACTTGTAATAAGGGGGCTTGGAGAGGTTAGATTACCAGTTTTCCCAACATTATTTTAGACGTCTGATGTAAGTCGATGCATCCCGATTCATTCATCTCTCGCCACAGGACCAAGTGGCTTGGAAAGAATGTTTGGTGTGTACTGGCAAGAAAATATCAGGAACAGGTGGACAGGTGAACCAACCGGTGTAATATAACTGAAATAATGCTGAACAATGTGTTTAACAGACTTTAAACAAATTAACCTTTAACCTGATATAGACACCTTCAAATCCTGTGAGGGAAATAGCTTTTGAAAACATTGTGAGAAAAGGAGTACATGTTGGGAACAATTTTTACTTTTCCTAATTTTTTTTTTTTTTTCTATTTTATCAGAAGGTACAACACTACTGTCAATTTTTAATATTTTTCATCTGATGCCTTCATTTTGGAAGAGTGTTAAAATTGCATTTGAGGGAAAGGGTTAAAAAGGTTCTGAATAAAATTTTAAAGCAACGTAAAGTTACATGTGCTTTTGTTTCAGTTATGGTAAAGCCTGAAAAGGCTTACCGGTAGTATCTTTAAGGTTTCCTACACAGTTCAAAAAACATTTTTTTTTTAGAGAGACATTAAGGATGGCGGCTTTTTAGCTCGCCTGAGCACAAAGTGCTAGAGGCCACATTTCCAGTCCAATACTTATTCAGAATGTTTATGTTGATGACATCTTGGACGAGTTCCAAAATGGGTCATGTCGGGTCAAAAAAATAGGTCACTAGGTAAAATCTTAGAAAAACCTTATGTACGCTCTAGAGGCCACATTTTCAGTCCAGTACTCTTGAAAGTTGGTCAGAATGTTTGCCTTGATGATATCTGAAACAAGTTTGAAAATGGGCTATGTCGGGTCCAAAACTAGGTCACTAGGTCAAATCTTAAAAAAAACTTTCATACGCTCCAGAAGCCACATTTCTCTCTAATACTCTTGAAAGTTGGTCAGAATGTTTGTCTTGATGATATCGCAGACCAGTTTGAAAATGGGCCATGTCAGGTCAAAAACTAGGTCACTAGGTCAAATCTTAGAAAAACCTTGTGTACACTCCAGAGGCCACATTTTCAGTTCAATGCTTTTCAAAGTTTGTCAATGTTTGTCATGATGATAGCTTGGATTAGTTTAAAAAGGGGTCATGTCAGGTCAAAAACTAGGTCACTGGGTGAAATCTTAGAAAAACCTTGTGTACGCTGTAGAGGCCACATTTTCAGTCCAATAATTTTGAAATATGGTCAGAATGTTTGTCTTGATAATATCTTAGACTAGAATGAAAACGGATCATGTTGGATAAAAAACTAGGTCACTAGGTCAGATATCAGAAAAACCTTTTGTACACACTATAGGTTACATTTTCAGTCCAATATTCTTTAAACTTGGTCAGATTGTTTGTCTTGATGATATCTTGCATGAGTTTGAAAATGGATCATGCGGAATTGAAAACTAGGTCACCAAGTTCAATCCTTGAAAAACCTTGTGTAGGCTCTAGAGGCCACATTTTCAGTCTAATAATCTTGAAATTTGCTTAGAATGTTTGTCTTGATAATATCTTAGATAAGTATGAATATTGGTCATGTTGGATAAAAAATTTGGTCACTAGGTCAAATCTGGGTAAAACCTTTTGTACACCCTACAGGCCACATTTTTTCTCTATACTTATGAAAGTTTGTCAGAATGTTTGCCTGGATAATTTCTACATGTCGAGTAGGCTGCTGAGACAAATTCTAGAAAAAGCTTGTGTTCACTGCAGAGGCCATATTTGTAAGCCCAATACTAATGAGTGTTTGTCAATGTTTGTCTTAATATCTCTGAAGAGATTGGGAATGGGTCATGTTTGATGAAAAGGCTTAGGTGAGGGACGCAGGGCCATCATGGCCCTCTTGTTTAATATGATTGTAGCGGATAAACCTGCCTGCAAATGTTCTACTTTTATTCCGCTGCAATTTGACATTGAAAGAGCATTCATTACTGATTACATAAAGATGGACGTGTTAAACAGTTTTATGGGTATTTATTGAATAATCAAATACAAATTTTGCTGGAACATATGTGCTGCACTTTTTACAATCTATATGTATGTAAGAAAGCAAATTTTTCTTACAATTTTTTAACATTGAAACATGCAGTAGAAACATAAGTATAGGGGATCGGGATACAATAAATGAGTTTCTTTAAGTGAATTGATAATGACTTTAATCAACCTGTTGTTTAAGAAAGTTACAGTTTCTTTTAGTTAATTGATAATGACTGTAGTACACCTGTTGTTTAACCCCTTACATGATAATCCCTTGTTTGTATGGCCTTGAAGTGAGAGACTTGAAAAAAATTCTAGGAGAAGGAGAAAATGCTCCTAATGAGCAATTTCTTCATTTTCCAGAATGCTTTTTATCCTTCCAGTTGTTTCAATCTAATGCATGCGCCTCATGTATAGTATTGTAAGAAAGCAGTTGATGCTATGGAATGAAAAGGTGTTGCTGCAGGGATGTTGGTGAAAAATACATGTGAACTTGATTTTGAAGAAAGCATCTAGGAAAAGAATATGTTATATTGTCTTCCTTTCCTATTGATAACTACTGCAGGAAGCTTTGTATGTCTTCAACTGTCATCCCATTATCAAAGTGAAAATGTTTGTGTTTTAAGCTTTACAGAAGGAATATGTTTCTAAGTCTCTATAGTAAAAAAACTTCTGAAAACATAGGAAAAAGAGAAATGGCTTATGAGCAATTTCTCTTTTTCCCAGTGTTTAATACATCTTGAAAAAATAATACTGTCCTTAACTCTTAACTAAACATTTTCCATTTTGTCAGATGCTTCTTTTTTATATGGCTAATTACATTCCAGGTAGTAATTGGTTAACCCTTTCCCTCATACTGACTGCTGTGCCATGTCTGAAGTAGATGGTTTATGAAAACAATTTGGGTATAAGAGAAATTGCTCTAAACAAGCAATTTCTCCTTTTCCTACATTTGTTTGCTCAAAATTTGACTGTCATTTCACACATTTGTCCCAGTTTTGAAAACATTTCTGCACTTAGTTTTTAAATTGAAAGATCTGAAAATTGTTATTTCACGGAGACGGTTAAGGAAAGATTTTTTTTTTATGAATGATTTGTTTGAAGAAATAACTAGTAATTTTCAATAAATAGTTTGTTAATGAATTATCCAAGTTGTTTTATTAATTACCCAAGTTGTTTTATTCTAGTTAATCAACAAGCTCATCTGATATGAGCATGTATTTATTTTAGCTTAACTCTTTACCAAACGACAAAATTTTAGACTAGTCCAAATTGAAAGCACTTGTAGATGACAAACGTAACTCAAAAACTGAAATTTGTTTCCAGCAGGGTAGAAAACATTGTGGGAAAAGGAGAAAATGCTGGTTACCAGCATTTTCTCCTTTTCCCACCATGTTTTCAAAAGGCTTCTGTCTCAGGGCCGTAAAAACCAGAGATTGTTTGGTAAAGGGTTAAAATACATTTCCACATAAAAGTGAGCCATGCTCTGTTAAAAGGGGGCTTAATGCAAATTTGAAACATATCGACCAAGATCAACCTGCACAGGCCGACCTAGGCCGAAAATTTTCGCTATTGGTCAATTTTATGTAAGTTAAAGGACCAGTGTCCCGCAGGATTCTGTTGATTTTAAGTTAAAATGGATTCTATGTAATTATGATCATGTGATGGCTCAAGTTTTTTTTTGATATACTTACTGATATTCATAATAAGAAATCAGCTGTGAAAACGAAAGCATGGACAGTACAGCTTTACACCTTATCTTGGACATCAAACCCCGTAAACCATAAAACCCCATAAACCCCTAATGTTGGTACCATTTTTGTTAAAACATAAAGAAGGACATTTTTTTCCACATAATGTATTTACCACCTTAACACTATTAGGTTGGTCCGTCCGTCCGTTCGTGCGTGCGTCCGTAAACTTTTTCTTTAAAAAACTTCTCCTCAGAAACTATTGACTGGATTTTTACCAAATTTCACAGGAATGTTCCTTTGGTGGTCCTCTTTCAAATTCCTTCAAATAATTGTGTTCCATGAAGAATTCTGGTTGCCATGGCAACCAAAGTAAAAAACCTTTAAAAATCTTCTCCTCCCAAACCGCTATTTGGATAGCATTATTATTTTGCAGGAATGTTCCTTAGATACAGGTTTACAGAATTCCTTAAAAAAAAAAAGATCTGTCAAAAAACATGGCTTTTATGGGAGACTCATTTTCCTTTTATGGTATAAAGTAAAATCTTTGAAAAATTTCTTCTCTAAAACTATTCATTGGATTTCATTGTTGTTTTGCAGGTAAGTTCCTATGGTGGTTGTCTACCAAATTGTTTCTTCAGTGAGCTAAAATGCAGGATTGAATGATAATTGTCAAAAACTTCCTTTTGCCATTATAGAAATATCAGGCCTGTGGAGCGATACAGGCGCTCAAGCGCCTCTAGTTTGATATTACCGCGGGTGCATCTATAGATGGTTTTGCATCATCTGATCTATATTTCGTGAAATATCGTTATGTGATAAAAAGAATCTGACATTCGTTGGCATTTGAGATAAGATTTTATTAAACTCATCAGGGAAAAATGTTATTAAGCTCACCAAAGGCTCGCTTAATAACATTTCCCTAGACTCGTTTAATAACATTTCCCTAGACTCGTTTAATAAAATTTTATCTCAAAAGCCAACTCATGTCAGATCCTATATGTCTGTCTTTCCTTTCATATGATTAATAGAGTCTCACAACTACCTTTATGTCTTACCATTTTCATCAAACTTCTTGTCTAAAATGTATATTGAGCTCGCCAAGGTTCACTTCATGTAGATTTAGTCAACTTGTTTGATAAAAATGATAGACATAATTTAAGATCTTCTATGTATTTCAGTAGCCAACCTGGGGGAAGAGTTGATATTGTTCTGGACAATGCAGGCTTTGAACTCATTACTGACCTCTGTCTGGCTGAATTCCTAAGTTCTACAAATCTAGCCTCAACCATCCATTTCCATGGTAAAGCATTCCCTTGGTTTGTTTCTGATGTGACACTTTCTGATATAAACCACACCCTTTTGTACTTGAGTACATCAGAGAGTACATCCATGAGTACAATTGTTAAACGTTGGAAGAGCAGGCTGGAGGACGGTACTTGGGTGTACCACAGTCACGATTTCTGGACAACCATGTATGACTACAGTGATATGAAAGCTGTTGCTTCAGATCTATACACAGAATTGGGCAAAGCTAAGTTGGTGATTTTTAAAGGAGATTTAAACTACAGGAAACTAGTTGGTGACTTGAACTGGCCTACAACAACACCGTTTGAAACAAGCCTAAGAGGCTTTCATCCAGCACCCTTGTGCTCCCTAAGGACCCTTAAAGCTGATGTTGTGACAGGGTTGAAGGAAGGGCAGGCAGAAACTACGAGACAAGAGGAGGTGAAATGGATGACAAGTGGTAACTGGGCTGTCATGTCATATTGCAGTAAAATTGTAAGCTAGGAAACACAAATGGCAAATGCTAGGTGTTTAGTGTAGGTTCAGGGTCTGTATTCATCACCCATTTAAAATTGCATTTTACCGTTTAGCAGAAGACAAAATTTTAAACTCCAGGAAAACACAGACAACATACATACATGGCTCAGATGGTGAGATGTGACTGTGCAAGAATCATCAAGGATAGGACCCAGGGCCTGGTTTCATGAAAAAACTTTAGTCTATTATTTTGCTCAAAACCACCAACAAACTCTTTGTCTGACTTGAGTTGGTTATTTGAGATGCATTTAAATAACATTAACAGGCTTTTGTAACGTTATCAAATCCTGTGTCGCCGAGCCCTGGTAGCTCCGTCGGTAGCGTGCAGGACTTGAGAACACGGGGTACAGGGTTCGATTCCTGGCTACGACCCCTGGCTCGGCCAATTTCTTTCCAAGGATTGATGATAGTCACTGCGACAGGATTCATTCCTCTCCCACTGCTGACCATTGTTTCGACGATGATTATGTGGGAAAGCAGCCAGTGGCTTGGAAAGAAAATTGTGCAAAGTATTGGTAAAAGAGACTCCAGGAACGCATGGATAGGTGCACTGGCCGCCGCAATATAACTGTAATAATGTTGAAAACGGCGTTAAATACCATACAATCAATCAATCAATCAATCAAATCCTGTGTTGACAGTGTTTTAGACTCAACTCAGCAAAATAAATAGACTGACCTCAGTTAACAACTTAAGATTATTATTTTGCTGATTTTAGTCTGAAAAGATGTGTCAACACAGGATTCTAGAATGTTACTAAAGTCTGCTATTGTTAGAGAAATGCGTCTAAAATAACAAACACAAGTTTAGTCGGAACATGAATCTGTGAACTTGAGGAAAATAAGAGACTAAATAAGTTCTTTGAAACCGGGCTTAGGATTCTGTACATTCATGTGTATTTCAAAGGGAAAATGCACGTATTTATAATTCATCAGCAATCTACCAAACAATCATACGTTTTGCTGACCCTAAGAATAAGGCTCCTAAAAATATTGTGAAAAAAGGGAAAATACAGGTTAGCAGCATTTTTCCTTTTCTCTGTTCTGTCATCATTTTAGCTAGATTCAGTTTGTCGTCTGCAAAAGCTTAATACATGGGCGAGTCTAAAGTTCTGTCATCCTGGTGAAGAGTTGAATCCTTAACCCTTTAGCTGACAACTCTGTGTTTTTTGGACCCTTAGGAACATGTTTTAGGACCCTTAGGAAGAGGGCTTTTGTAAACACTGTGAGAAAATGCTGGTAACCAACTTTTTTTTTCTTTTTCCCGAACCATGTAATTTATCACACTGTCATTAACTAATGCCATTTTTGAATTGATTTGACATTTTTATTAGCTCACCTGAGCACGAAGTGCTCAAGGTGAGCTTTTGTGATCGTGCTGTGTCCGTCCTCCTTCGTCCATTGTGCGTCATGCGTCGTCAACTTTTACCTTGTGTACGCTCTAGAGGCCACATTTTCAATTCGATACTCATGAAACTTGGTCAGAATGTTTGTCTCGATGATATTTCGGACGAGTTCAATAATGAGTCATGTCGGTTAAAAAACTAGGTCACTAGGTCAAATCTTAGAAAAACCTTGTGTACGCTCTAGAGGCCACATTTTCAGTCCAAAACTCTTGAAAGTATGTCAGAATATTTGTCTTGATTATATCTTGGATGAGTTGGAAAATGGGTCATGTTGGGTCAAAAACTAGGTCACTAGGTCAAATCTTAGAAAAACCTTGTATACGCTCTAGAGGCCACATTTTCTGTCCAAAACTCTTGAAAGTTGGTCAGAAAGTTTGTCTTGATGATATCTCAAAGGAGTTCGAAAATGGGTCATGTCTGGTCAAAAACTAGGTCACTAGGTCAAATCTTAGAAAAACCTTGTGTACGCTCTAGAGGCCACATTTTCTGTCCAAAACTCTTGAAAGTTGGTCAGAATGTTTTTCTTGATGATACCTCAGACGAGTTTGCAAAAGGGTCAGGTCGAGTCAAAAACTAGGTCACTAGGTCAAATCTTAGAAAAACCTTGTGTACGCTCTAGAGGCCACATTTTCTGTCCAAAATTCTTGAAAGTTGGTCAGAATGTTTGCCTTGATGATATCTCAGATGAGTTCAAAAATGGGTCATGTTAGGACGAAAACTAGGTCACTAGGTTATATATTAGAAAAACCTTGTGTAAGCTGTAGAGGCCACATTTTCAGTCCAAAACTCTTGAAAGTTGATTATATCTTGGATGAGTCTGAAAATTGGTCATGTTGGGTCAAAATCTAGGTCACTAGGTCAGATCTTAGAAAAACCTTGTATATGCTCTAGAGGCCACATTTTCAATCCTATACTCATGAAACTTGTTCAGAATGTTTGTCTTGATAATTATTTGGACCAGTTTGCAAGTAGATCATTTCGGGTCATTAACTAGGTCACTGAGTCAAATCTTCAAAAAAACCTTTTTCAGTCAAATACTCATGAAAATCTTGGTAGAATGTTTGTCATAATATCTCAAAAGAGATTGAAAATGGGTCATGTTTGGTCAAAAGACTCAGGTGAGCGACTTCAGGGCCATTATGGCCCTCTTGTTTATGCATATACTTTCATTATGGACAAGATGCAAGTTTTTTACTGATATTTCCTGTTGGAAATGAGAAAGTTTCCTTTCAAAACATGTTTACTCTGATGTTTACTCAATATATTTTGACTGTGTTGATCCAAAATCAGACTGAACACTGTAAGAACTGACCTTGATAAGATTTCAGAATTTAGACCAAATCATTTGTGGTCAACTAATTCAGTGCTGCTCAATGTGTGTGTGTGTGTGTGTGTGTGTGTGTGTGTGTGTGTGTGTGTGTGTGTTTTGGGGGTGGGGTCACTGAAAGGGTAGAAAACATGGCAGGAAAAGGAGAAAATGCTGGTTTCCAGCATTTTCTCCTTTTCCTGCTATATTTTCAACTGTTTTCCTTCTCAAGGTAGTTTATATTCCTTTGGTTGGTAGAGGGTATAGTTGAAACAATGAGCTGTGTGTTTTATTTTTACTGTATGTTGAACTTAGAGCCTTATACATGTATCTAAATGACACAAGAGAAACATGTGTATAACACTTACATTTAATCCTGAACCCTATACCCTGAAGCGTAATCCAACTTTTTAATGACAAATCATAGGTCCTTGCTTGTATTTTGAGAAGCTTCCTAGCTCAATATTTGCAGAGCCTATTTGGCCCATATCTTTCTGAAGATTGATGATAGTCATTGCGACAGGATTGATTCCTCTCTCTGTGCCGATCCTTGTTTCAAGGATGATTATGTGGGAAACCAGTGTAGGGAATATTGCGTAGGAGAAATTCTGTACAAAGTAATTGTAACAAAAAATATCCAAGATAACATGGATCTGTGTGCTGGCTGCTGTGATATAAGTGGAATAGTGTTGAAAACAGTGTTAAACACCATAAAAACAATCTTAAAATTTGGCTTGGCTTTGGGATAATTTTTTGCACCATTTATTAGTTTTCATATTATACTGTGGGATGAACTTTACTCTAAGATGGTTGAAAAATTTGCTCACCTCTGTATTTTATACATTATCCGTTTACCAAATAGTCCTGACTTTTTACCACCAAGAGAAAGAAAACTTTTGAAAGCATTGTGGGAAAAAGAGAAAATGCTGGTAACCAGCATTTTCTCCTTTTCCCACAATGTTTTCTTGCCTTCCCAAGACAAATTTAATCTTTTATTACATATATTTTGTCGTCTGCAAATGCTCTCAATTTGGACAAGTTGAAATTTTATTGTTTGGTAGAAGGTTAAACACCATACAAACAAGAAAAAACGCAACCTTTCCTTTAGCTTTGTGACGATTTTTTCAATTGGCACCATTTATTAGTTTATATACATTTATTATATTGTGGGATAAACTTTAAATACTGTAAGATGGTTGAATATTATGCCCACCTCTGTAATTTATACTTGTACATTAAATCTTTACCAAACAGTCCAGTGTTTTTACTACCCTGAGGAAAAAGACTTCATGAAAAAAAAACACACACACAAAAAAAATGTGAGAAAAGGAGATGCTGCTTACCAGTATTTTCTCCTTTTCCCACATTTTTTCCAGTCTTTCCCCAAACACCTCTAATCACTTGCGTCACATTCAAGTTTTCGTCTACAAATGCTTTGAATATGAACAGGTTGAAATTTTGTCAAATGGTAAAGAGTCAACATTTAAACAGATTCAAACATTATTTATTCTGAAATAAATTACTGTTATTGTTATCCTATATTACTGTTTTGTTTTCCTTTTCTCATTGGTTTTTTAAAACTTAACAGAGCTTAACGGCTTACCAAACACCACCGTGTTTTAATGACCCTGAGGAAGAAGGATCTTGGAAACATTGTTCGAAAAGTAGAAAATATTGCATTTTTTCACGTTCTTTTCTACTTTTTCTTGGACAAATCTTAACAGTAGAGTCTTATTTCATTTGATGTTTGCAAATGCTTAAATTCTGACTAGTTAGAAAACATTGTGGAAAAAGGAGAAAATGCTGGTTACCAGTATTTTCTCCTTTTTTTCCACATTGTTTTCAAACTTATCAAGGACAGAAGCAATCATTATATTTGTCCGTTAATTTGTCGTTTGCAAATCATTTCAACTTGGCTGAGTACAGAATCTTGCCGTTTTGTAACGAGTTAGTCTTGTTGAAAACTGCCCTTGCAGAATCCTGATAGGAAATGACCAGCCCAGATAGCTCGAGTGATAGAGCGTAGAACTTGTAAACTGTCTTGGGTCATTTGAGGGTGTGGGTTCGAGCCCCACGGCTGGCCTTCTAAAATTACTAATAGTCCTTAGGATGGGACTTTAAACCAAGGTGTCATGTGACAGTGCTATACAGCGAGCACGTTAAAGAACCAGGCGTAACTTAGGATGGGTTTTGTCCTGTATCTTGCACTATCCCCCATAACAAAACTTACTTCAGGGGGCGTCCCCATTTGGGAAACTGGTGGCGACGATAAATGAAAGGCAAATTCAATCAGTCTTGAGTGTAAGATGGCCTGAGAGGTTTTCAGTTGGGGATCTCTGGAGAAAAAACCATGCGAAAGTCAGTGATCCTGATAATTAACTCTTTACCTGACGACAAAATTTTGGACTGAATCAAATTGGAAGTATTTGCAGACGACAAAATTAGTGTCGTAAGAATGATTGTAGATTCCCACGAAAGGGTTGAAAAAATTGTGGGAAAAGGAGAAAATACTGGTTACTAGCATTTTCTTTTATTCCCACAATGTTTCTAAAAGCCATCTTACTGAGGTATTTTAAAACTCGTAATTATGTGGTAAAGGGTTAAAGAAAGAAAGAAAGGAGAAAAGAAAGAAAAAAAGGAAGGCAGCCATCGGGAATCCCGGAGGAAAACGCAAGCGAGGCTGTCCTGCTTTGACCCGGTAGCCCAGTCACATACATGGCCTGTAACCCATGTGTCGCAGGTTCGATTGAGAATTCATAATAGTCATTTTGACATGTTTAAATTCTCTCTTACGGCTGAAATTCGATTCGACAATGTCTTTTTTATGGGAAAGCAGCCAGTGGCTTGGAATAAATGTAGTGCGAAGAACCTGCTTAAAAGAAACTCCAAGAAAGCATGGATAGGTGCACTGGCCGCTGTAAATAGTGTTTAAAACGGCTTTTAACACCAAACAAACGAACCAAAGTATATTCAGTGTCATTTTATTAAACATATTTGTATACAAAAAAAACTTTAACCTTTCATTAAACGACAAAATCTTAGACTGGTCCAAATTGAAAGCATTTTCAGACGACAAAATAAACGTGAATCAAAAATTGAAACTTGACTTTGGAAGAGTAGAAAACATGTGGGAAAAGGAGAAAATGCTGGTTACCAGCATTTTCTCCTTTTCCCACAGTGTTTTCAGAAGGCTTCTTCCACCACAGATTGTTTGGTAAAGGGTTAAATAGCTGGTAACTAGCTTCTTCCTTTTTCCCACGTTTTTTTCTACACTCTCAGAACCATTCTTTTTATCATTTGAGGTACCTTTAACGTGTCGTCTGCAAATGCTTTAAATTTGGACAAGTCTAAAATTTCGCGGTCTGTTAATAAGTTTAATGTATTAGTTATGCATGGCTTTGGTTCGTCTCAGCAGCGCTCGGAGTGCAGTCGAAGAATGCTGTCGAATATCATTTAGTCTCATAATAACGTCCCTAGGATGATGCTTGTGACCTTCCACAATAGTCTCGTGAATAACAGTGCTAAAATTGTGAAATCTGCTTAAAATGTAGTTCAAAAACTTCTGAAGATTTGATTCTGTTGATGCAATGTCCATTAACAAGACAGCAGTGTACTCGGCTGTATGGTTTATCTCAGTGTGAAGTGATATCATCTGGTTCAGAAACGCATTCATATCTACTGCTGTATCTTGGGTCTCCTTCTCGGCGGAGGTAGAGAGTTTCAGAACTATAGCCTCGCCGTTAGAGGCTGCTCGAGCCACAAAACAAATCAATTTCTTTCCCAGTTCTTTCACCGAAACTTTCATTTCTTTGACCCTTTCTCTGTGTTGCTCAATGCGATGCTGAATGGCGATGTCAAACAAACTTCGAGTTTTATTATGGCTTGAATCGCTTTTATTTTGACTTTTTAATTGTCTTCTGACTGTTCCCTTATGGACATTTTTGTTACCACGTGAACAATGGCTATGGTCACTCAAGCCCCATGGTTTTCCACAACCCCAACAGAATGAGTTTCTACAGATACAATACATATATGGACAGCCTCCGTTCTTTTCCACAAAACGTTTACAGTGAGGACAGTTTCTACCGTTAACCGAATAAATCTTCGGATCCTCCGATTCAACATTATCTACTCCCAATCTCCTTACTTCGGCGTTATACAATTTTACAGATTGACAAGAAGCTGGCCAATGGTTCCTTCCGTTACACTTGAAACACAGATTTTGTCCGCATGCGCAGTTGACCGTCTCGACTTTTTCCGAGTTTACTTGTATAACTCTACCACATCTTTCATTCGGACACCATTTTGTTGCCGCTTGCTGTTCCACCTTTGTGTCATGACAGAATTTGGCATGTTTAATGACATCCTTTATATTCAGTAAACTCATTATCGTGCCGGGGTCAACAGTGATATCACAATCAAACTCAGGGCATACCAGTGAAATAGCACCATTTCCGATTTGATTTCCCAGATATTCTCTCCAACAAACATCACAGAACCAGTGACAACATGGTTTTAGAGCTGTGCCTGTGAGAGTCGGTCCGAGTTGGTCATAACAGATTCCACAAAATCTGTTATTTGGAGAAGAAACATTTTCACTCTCGTCCATCATGCAAAAACCGACTGTCGGTTGTTGCCTTGGAATTGTTTCGAATGCTTGTCCCCGAGAAGTCTCCAAGAACTTTCTATAGACAAAGCTATCATTTGGTAAGTATGATGACACTCGCCAGTTAGCGATTTCTCCAGTTGTTGTTTGTACAGTTTTGTTGTACACGGTGCTGGTAGTTCTCACTTGTATAAGGTGTGACAATGTTTCCATGAAGAAGACAGACCGAGTTATACAGTCGTCAATTGTGGTTTCTATGTAGTCGAACAGTGTTTCTATCTTTATTGAATTAACGTCCTCTTGCAATGGTATGTTCAAATAAACCTTATATATTTGTTCTCTGACAGTATTTGCCTCATTGTCGACATCTAAAACAAACACCACACTCGCATGTAGTTTATCTGGGCAGCACTTCCACCTGTTTTGAGCAATCTTCGTCAGGCTTATCTTTTCAGATATGTCGATTATAAACCTTCTTGGAAAACAATTGGATTCGATATAGGACTCTCCGTATTTCTGTAACAGAGCATTTTCATCTACTTCTTCAACTTTAAGATAAACTCGGACTGCCTCAGACAAAGGTCGGTCGTGTTTTGTGTGAATTTGGTCTGTAACATTTTCATCACGCTCATTAGTTGTAGACTTTTGTTCGTCATCTTTGATGCAGTTATAGAATATTTTTCTTTTATTTGGTGTCTCGTTTTCTTTCATAGTGCTATGACACTTATCTGATGATTTTTCTTTGAGTGGTCTTTTACGGACTTGACTTGCGTTCGTTAGGAGCTCGTCAAGTGATATCACCTTCTCTTGCATATCTCTGTAAGACTGTTCGTAGCCATGGTTACAGTCCTCGTCTTCTGAATCGTCGAACCGGTCATCCATGTCGAACACGTCTTCAAACAACAAATCGTGACAGTGTTTTTTCCTGTGCTTCTTGTGTCCTGACCTTGATTTTGACTTTGAAGTATCATAACCAATATATTTTGGATTGTGGGTGACAGAGCTTGTGACCGGACTTGGATAAACTACTTCGTATCGTATCTGACTTGGTTCCTCTGATGGTTCAGTGCTTTCATCGTCGATAGAAATACCGCGACGTCGCTGTGTATCTCGTCGTCGTCTTTTTGAGGTTCCACATGGTTTAGCATTAATTATACTCGTAGCTTGCATGTAACCTGTTCTATTTCGTCTTTTTAAATTTTTCCTTTTCTGGATCGCTACTTTTCCGAGTGGCCCTCTTGATGCGTAAACAGCCACGCAATTGGCGGTTTTATTGATTTTGTGCAATTCAACCAGCTGAACACCGAACTCTTCTCGACGCAGCTCGCCTGTCAGAATTGCCAACCTTAGATCTCCGGGGAGAGTCCAACGCCCCCTTTTGTTCAGTGAATAAGGGACGTCATTCGTCAAGACATCTGTCTGGCTGAGTATGTTGTCTGAGGAAGGTAGAGGAGCCGGACAATTCACAGTCTCTCGGAAAACTACAGCGTCTCTCCTGTAATAATAATAATAATCATAATATAGTAATAAAGATACTGATAATAATAATAATAATAATGGTAACCATCATCATCATAGCTGCATTGATATGGAAAAAATCTGAAGAAGAAGAAGAAGAAAAAAACAAGAAAACGATTATCAGGACGACGATGCTGCTGATGATGTCGACGACGACACAGTATGTTCGAGTTTATGCACGATGCCTGCATCTTAGCTAAAGTTATAGAAAGCAGGCTAAGGGAAACTTCCAATTAGGCTTGTTGCACTTTGTGCTATTCGATGCAAACAGTGCCCTATCCTCACCGGCGATTCGTTTATTTTTTTTTAGCATTTCAAATAGCCTACATTCAGTTGATTTCTCTCATCGCCAATGAGTTGTTTAACATTTCAAATACGATTGATTCCAAAATAACCAGTCTGTTAAAAATAAAACTATAGGTTATTTTGGTCATAGTATCCCTCTTCACATGTGACACTGTAGGTTTAGATCAGACGGCACGTTCTGTGTAGTCTGATCTGTTCTACATCATCGATCCGCAACAACTACAATCGAATATGGCGCCTAGCTAATACATTAAACAATTATTCCATACCTTTTGTATAATTATCACTTGCATCGGCATGTATATCTTCGTTGAGTCCTTTCGGTGCCATAGGCAAAGACAATAGCTTTTGCGGACGGCATAGATCAAGATCAGACTGCACAGAACGTGCAGTTTGATCTTAGATCTATACTGTCCTCTTCATTAGACAACTATTTAACATATAAATCTTCCTCAGTTTCAATGAACTATATATTTGGTGCAAAAAGGGTTAATAATTTAACTTCTAAATAATTCAAATACGTTTCCAGTTCGCAGAAACACTCAAATTTTGTGCTTTCAAAGCTCTTTTCACTGGAAAAATCATGCCGTTAAGGGCAGTGTAGATTCAAGACCAGACTTCACGTTCTGTACAATCTGATCTTGATCTACCCTGACCTTTACAGGCAGTCTGGTCTTAATCTACCAGGTCGGCAAACCAACTCGAGTTGTCCTTATCGCTCTAAGGAAAAAAATAAGTTTATGTTCATTTCAAAAGAAATTGTAAACATTTAAAAAGCCTACCTGTAACGTCGAAGATATTTACTGTTTGAAGCTTTCAGGGAGTTTCCAGAGCGAACCCCATATTTTCCAAATTTTTGCACCATTTTGCTGTCTGCTGTTCGCTCTTTTCCGCCCCTAGTTTGGTATAAATTACTCCGTGTAAGAGATCTTTCTTATATATAGATCGTTGTCCACATTTCTGTTTACGATGAGTTGTGCAATACTCTATTTTTACTATCTGGTTCCATGCCCCGATATTGCCATTCTATTCAACTGGTAGAAAAGGATGTACCAGGGGGTCTATATTTAGAAACTACGTCATCCCATATTTATAAATGTACACCCCGCATGCATTTACATTTTACATTTTATTCAGCATAAAACAGCACTTGCATGTTTATAGCTTACAACATATCAAACAAATTTATACCCACATGCGCAGAAAACAAAGACATAAATAGAATGCTATTATCTGAGAAGTATGAAATAGTTTACAGCGCCATTTTTAGAGATTTTCCATAATACATCTGTTTGTTTGTTCAAGATCAGACCACTCCCCAAGAGTAGTCTGATCCCGAACAAAACTCCCTATAAGAATGTCAAATTGATTGATTGGCGTTAAAGGACTGTATTGGTAATGATACATCATTTTGTTTTGTTCAAGATCAGACCACTCGTAAAGAGTAGTCTGATCTCGAGCAAAACTCTCTGTAAGAATGCCAAATTGCTTGATTGGCGCTAATAGCTTGCATTGTTAATGATTGCACAATTTCTTATGAAATATATTTTTGAAACTATATTAAATAAAAGCGATTTTCGTTATAGTTTAGAACTCTGTATTTTGTCTTGTTGCAGCAAAAATAAAACGAGCGACGTTATTTATTGTTTTTGTCGACTTTGAACTCATTAAGGATTCAAATTTATTAATAGTTGGCCATTGATAATAATATTTTTTCAGATATTGTTTACGGAGTTCATAATATTTTGTGCAGGTGAGAAGGAAATGGTATTCATTTTCAACCATATTTTGATTACAGTGCGGACAAAGTCTATTTTCTCTTGGGATGTTTAGGTGTCTACCTAATTCTATAGCCAAATGATGTGAAGATAATCTGAATTTGGACAGGGCTATTCTAAATTTGTCATTAGTTATACATTCCAGATATTTTTCTCTTTCAAAATTATGTTTATAGATACTGTATGATTCCAATCTAGCTGAATTATTTATATTTGAATACCATTTTTGCTTAAACATATCAATTATTCGTTGCTCAATGTATTTAGCAAGGAAATTATTTCCATTTTGACTAAGCCACAGATTTGTCATGCCAATTTGATTGAGTGTTTGTTTTACATGATAAGCCCAATTTAGATTGTTATAATTGTTATCGGCATCTGCATCTCTTTTTAAAAAAAAATCTTATTCAAAGGGAGGTAACACAGTTCAGACTTATTAGAGGATCTTTTATTGACTTGCTCCCCGTAGCTCAAAGTCTTTCAAAGTCAAAACCGCTGCAGTTTTAACCCTTATTGCTGTATAACTTAACTTAAACTTTCAAGCCGGTAGTAAAAACCCGAATAATACTACTTTAAACTTTTTTTTGAGAAAAATTTCTCCTTATCGGACGGTGTAGATTAAAGATCAGACTGCACGTTCTGTGCAGTCTGATCTTGATCTTCACTGTCCGCAAAAGGTCAGTGAGTCGCACATTGAAGCCTAAGGGTTAAGGTTGCTCTTGATTAGAATATTTAAACAAAGTGGGCCAAGTCTACCAAAGTTCAGACTGTATGTTTTATACAGTATGATCTCGATCTACACTCGCTTCAAAGGTACATAAAGTTGTGAAAGATGCTCTACCGTTTAACTCTCTTCCACACAATCACGAGTTTTAACGACGAGTTTTAAAACCCTATGGGTAAAACGCTGATAACAGGAAAGCATGGATAGGTGCACTGGCCGCAGTGATGGTACGGAAACACTTAAAAACGGCGTTAAACATAATACAATCAACCTAATGGTCGTTGAAACTCGGGCTTAGTTTAAACATATTTATTTTACATCGATTGAGAAACAAGTTCTAAGAACTTATACAAATCTCTCCCGTTTCTGCTTCCTGGGAACTGCACAAGTAATCGCGCCGAATGTGTGGGCCAATGAACAATCCCCAAAGTTGACACCCGCTCCCGGGTCTCGAACTGGGGACCTTATGGTTAGGAGGCCGACGCTCTACCTCACATCCACGGACACCACAAACTCGGGCTTGTTTGGTAAAGAGTTAGAATATCGGAAGGACCATGACAGATTTTCGGACGGTCAACTTAAATACATTTAGTACTTAAAGAGCGGGAAAAAAGTGGTTTGGCAAAAAGGCGATTTCAGGGGCGGATCCAGGATTTTTTTCTAAGGGGGGGGGGGGTCACGGAAAATCGAATAGATCATTACATATTCGAATTTGCCACCGCACAAAATGTTTGTATTTCCTGTCAGTGTGTGTACCGGTTTAATAGTATACCTGCGAACAAAATTACTAGAAAACCTATGCAAAGAAATGATCTTTGAATAATTTATGTAACGCATGTGTTGATGTTTTTTATTGCTATATTCATACTTGTTCAAAACTTCAGGCAGACAGCGGTTGCTTTTAAAATTCCAGAGGGTTGGGGGGAGGGATCCGCCCATGGGTTTAATGCATCTCCGTGATGTATTACACCAAGCAAGTCATTATATAATTTTGGATCTATAAAATCCATTTTCTCTAACAACTGACTGAATCATGTGTGAATGGTTCTTGGGCATGCAGAAAATGGACCAATAGCCAATAGCAAAAAGTTTCGATTCAGGTCAGCCTGCGCAGATTGCGCTGGCTGACCTGAATCGATACTTTTTGCAAATGCATAAAACATTTTCACTGAGCACAACTCATATGTTACCGTAATATTCTTTCTTTATTAGCATCGTGAATGGCGTTTGTCTCCAATATATTCGGTTCCAAAACAAATTAGAAAATAAATTTAGTGTGGTTCAAATGAGGGAATTTGTCTTTGAAAGGATTGAAAACATTGTGGGAAAAGGAGAAAATGCTGATACCAGCATTTTCTCCTTTCCCTACAATGTTTTCAAGTCTTTTTTTCCTCCTTTTCCCACCATGTTTTCATTATTTTTTCCGAAAGCAGAAGGCGCTTGATGTAACAGTTGTTTAATCTAATCATTTAAAGAAAATAAAACCTCTTTTGATAAAAAAAAAAGTAATAACTCGTCCCCCCTCAAAAAAGGAAATGGTTCACGGCTCAATTTATAAATCAGCATATAGCAATAAAATACTATCGCCGTTTATATGGTCTTTAAGCCGGCCTTTTCATGCATTATTTCTCCATGAATAAACATAGCTTTGTAAAAATCATAAAATGGAAAATAAACTGGTAGGAAAAAAGAATCGCACCGCTCTTCATTTTTTCGAGTGTACAATTTTTAAGCTAGAAAAGAAAAAATAAAAATAGAGTATTCAAACAGGTGGAAAATTTGATTTATTTGAAGTACTAACGTTAGTACTGCCTCAAACAAATATAAAGGACGGGTGTCTATAAAGGGTTTTTTTTTTTTGCGCCAAGGTAGATTTTTGTGCAGAGAAAATTCCTCATGATTTCAAAATGTCTCCAATGTTAAGTATATAATGTCAAAACATCTTAGTTTTTCATAAAACAATATTGTGGTTTTTCGCAAATTTGGAAATGACAAAATGAGCGAAATTTAGGTATGACTTAAAAGTGATTATAATTATATTGCTGATAATTGTTGTTTTAATTAAATTGTATACATCATTTATACCCTCATGTAGTGCTTGTACCGTCGTGGAATAGATGAATATCCATTGCAGCTTCAAATGAAAGATATAATTGCAATTTGGTCTTAGAAGATGAAATCATATCAAATTACCCCACCAACTTTTCTCTAGCATATAACATAGAAGACATGATCGCTGCATCTTAATATTTTACCAAACAACATAGAAGTATGAATTGGCGAAATTTGGCAAAAATCTATCCTTGTCTAAAAAAGGCCATTATGGAAACCTGTCCAAAATTTGGAAGAAAATATTGCGATTGCAGCAATTGTTGTTATGTAACTCTTTACTTTTGCAGACGACAGAATAAATGCTCAAAAATTGAAGTGTGAATTTGGAAGGGTAGAAAACATTGTGGGAAAAGGAGAAAATGCTGGTTACCAGCATTTTCTCCTTTCTCCACAATGTTTTCAATAGACTTTCTTCCCAAGGGTCACTAAAATTGTGTGAAAAAGAGTTAAGCTATCAGAACTGCTTTTGGACTATTTTCCTTGAACTTAAGTTAGTCAAATTATCGGTATTAGGTCGAAGACATGATAAACAGGATTTATTGACCTTGATATTTATAGCATACGCTTTTGAAAACCTTTGTGGGAAAAGGAAAAAATACTGGTAACCAGTCTCCTCTTCCAATAATGATTTCTACATTTTCAGAGGAAATTTTCTTCATTTGAGTCGTTTAATCTCTCTTCTTCAAAGGCTCTCGAATTGAACAAGTCAGATATTTTGTTGTCTGCAGTTAAATAGAGTTATTTTGATTTTTTTTCCGAAACTTTGAATTGAAATATTGTCTCTTTTCAATTCGCAAAAATTTCTTTCGTACTCCACAAATTTTAGACTAGACCATACTGAAAGAATATGCCGACAACAAAATTCAAAGTTGTACTAATGAACCAATTTTTTTTTTTAATCTGGTAGAAAACTTTGAGGGAAAAGAAGAAAATGCTGAACCAGTATTTTCTTTTTTGCCCAACGATGTTTTCAAAAGCCTTCATTTTTAGGGTCGTTGAAATACTGAATGTATTTTAAAGGGTTAAAAAAAAGTCCACAAGAGAAAATCTCCGAATAAATTCTCTGAATAAAAACTGTACAAGTTTTCAGTGTAGCATAAAGTGTATAAGGAAATAAATCAGTCATGTTCTGGCAAAAGGACGTTTAATGCACGTGCTGCATCAGACAAAGCAAGTCATCATATGGCCTGCAACACGCGAAAAGGGGTATTCGGACATTTGCGTAAAGTGTCGTACCGGATCAGCCTGCGCACTCCGCGCAGGCTGATCCGAGACGACACTTTCCGATCGTGTGTGATTTTCTGCTTCACGCAAGTCTACTGTAGGACAAAATCTAATGTTGACGTAAAGTGCCGTCTCGGATTAGCCTGCGCGTACTGCGCAGGCTGATCCGAGACGACACTTTACGCAAATGTCCGAATGCCCCTTTTCGCGTGTTGAAGGCCATATAATTATGGGTCCATAAAATCCATTCAGTCTAACAATCGACTGGATCTGGAGGTAGAATGGTCTTTTGACATGCAGAAAATTTACAAATAGCAAAAGGTTTCGAATCCATACTTTTAGCAGATGCATTAAATCCCCTTTTCACATAGCATACAGTGGTCCTTGTCTCCCCTCTTTTTATGTCTTCCTATTAAGATCCATACCTACATTTTTTTTTACTTTTTTTTTTTACTTTTTTTACCTGACTGCTTGCCCGGATGAACCAACGCCAGCATTAACCGCTGCAGCAATAAACCCAGCCTCCAGCATGCCCACGACCTTCTTTCATAAATTTTCCGGCGTTAAATAAGCCGACTGGGCTCTTATCTTGGGATTATTTAACCGATTTTGCAAATTACCTTTTAATTCTGCTTGAAATTCGACAAAACAATTCGAGTTGTGCTTGACTTCGAGCCCAAGACCGCTATATGGTGAACCAGTACCTACGAAATTGATTATGAACAGTAACAGCTAAAGCTGCTGTTGCTCCTGGTACTCACAACGGTCGGTTTTAACGCTCTGCCATCGCAATAATACAGAGCGAAGGGCATTTGGACACCTAAACTGGACAATAAAGGGTTTGCGGATAATTTGTTTTAGTGATGAGTCGAGATTTGTATTGTTCCGAGCTGATGACCTTGTACGATCTTTTCGGCGCAGACAGGAATGTTATGCCAACTGTTGCGTAAAAGTATATTTTAACTTTTATCCTGCTAAATAACTGAAATGAAATCTTCAACCCGATAGTGAAAACCCTATTTTGCCATTTCAAATTTAATTTTTGGGGAAAAATATCTCCTTATCGGACAGTGTAGATCTAAGATCAGACTGCACGTTCTGTGCAGTCTGATCTTAGACCTACACTGTCCCCAAAATGTCCTGGAGTCGCGCTTAGCAGCCTAAGGGTCAACGGCTTTGAAAATAAGAGCAAAAACTCGTAAAAATATATAAACAAAGGAAGTCAGAAATTCTGTCATGAAAGCTGTTTAGAAAAGTGGTCACTTAAACCCTTTCACTACCATAGACGAAAGCAGGGGCTTTTGCGGACCCAAAGGATCAAGATCAGACTGCCTGCACAGATCGTGCGGTCTGATCTTGGGTCTATCCCAGTCGCTTTTATAGTCACAGCTTATAAGGTAACAAGAACTATCTTTAAAATGATAAATGGCGTAGATTTGCCAGCAAATAGCTAGGAGCCTTTGAAAATAACATGTCTACATTTTTTAGCCAGTCACAAATTTCTATTTATTCATTTGTTATCAATACCAAAAAGTAGGTCAAAAGCCGGCTCATGCAGCTACATCGAAAAAAATTAATTGTCTGAGTTTCAGTGGATTGTATTTTAAGTTTTCGGAAGAGGTCGAGTTTATTGCTGAAAGAATTAACAATGTCGATACTTTACAAAGAAATGTTTCATTGTGTCACAATCTAACGTTTCTTGAGAAATCGTCACGATGTGGACCCTGCACTATGATCGCCAAGGAAGTTTAATTATTAATATTATTATTATTTATTTATTTATTTATCAATATTGTGATTATTATTACTATTATTATTGTCTGTCTCGCCTAACCGCATAATTCCTGCCAAAGATCGATTAACCTATAAAAATGTTCGCTCAAGGTCGTTCACCTTATTTTCAAAGCATACACGAATCCATTGTCAATTCAAAATCAACAATTGATTGTAACTTTGTGGAATTTAATCCCTTTTAGTTGTAACAAATTTTACAAATATAACAAATCTAACACAATTTACATTATTTGTTTTCATTGATTTCATAATGAAACTCGATGCGGCTCTATTTGATGTTCGGGTACCAGAAAGCAGTTGCACACGACACGAGAGTCACGTGACTTCCTGTTTGAAGATTCAGTCATCAGGGCATGTCAACAATTATAAGGTCATCTTACGTTTATATGTATTAGTTCTATAAACTGTGTGATATAATTTAATCTTTCCCCAATGTAGTTCACGTGTTCTGTGTTTAGTTGAAACACTTTGTAAGTAAAGACCATCGTCAGCAATATTAGTTATTTAACGACCATTCTATCTAGCCAATCCATGTTTCTAAAATTATACGGTAACCTTTATAAGACACTTTGATTAACGTGACACATTTATCATTCAATTTAACTGTTAGTATTTCTGCATCAGACAGCTTTTACAAACTGTGTAGACTAAAGAAAATTTGCTTTAAGCTCAAATTTTTACTTTCTATTTTCCCTAATTTATTCTTACTATTTTAAAATATAAGAATGATTCCATGTCCACATGTGATCTCTCAGTTTCTCTCATTCCTTGCAATGTCTGTCATCACTACTAGTTTAGTGAGTCTACAAGAAACTGCCGGCTTGCCTCGTTTTTTTCCCCCACATGTTCCCCTCTGATACATGTTTATATTATTTCATTCCATATTATACCACTGCACATCAGAACAGGTGTAAAAAAAGTGAATAAAAATGAGTTTCCTGAGCTGAGATTTTACACGGCGTAAATACCCTCAGGTTAATTTTTTCCCCTATGTTTTTCCATCAACCATAGACAAGCAGGGCCCATCGTGCAGGAGGATTAAAGGGGATTTACCCGTTGGTGCCAACGCTGGCCTGCCGTTGCTTTTAGTGTAAATAAAGTCAAAAAGGGGCATAACTGTGTCAAAATTGTTTTGATGGTTACCAGCTTCTCTTGTATGTGCACCTCTTTTGATATTAACCAAGTCTGAAGTAAATATCTTCAGTAATGACAGAGACATTATAAAATGTCAAACTTTTTGAAAATTCTGAGCCGAAAAAGGGACATGAATGTGTAAAATATTTTGATCGTTACCTGCCCCTGTTGTATGGGTCCTCCTTTTGGTAGGTAACAATTAGTTCGAGGAAAAAGTAAAGTATCCTAAGTAATGACATAGATATTACAAAATGTCAAAGATTTTGCACGACGACGCAGATGATTCAGTTGGTTGTTAGACAAAATCGATTTTATGGATCCATAATTATGTTATGACTGCTTGGTATAATGCGTAACGGACATGCATCAAACATCCTTTTTGCAAGAGCACGGTTCATCCAAACTCGACCTCTTTTGACTGCTAGTACAACCCTCTGACACTCAGGGAGAGTTTTATCTCATAAGCTCGGTTCAATGCAAGCGGACAATACAGATCAAGATCAGACTGTACGTTCAGTGCAGTCTGATCTTGATCTTTGTCGTCCGCAAAATTCCTTGTTTTCCTTTATTGCGTTGGAAGGGTTTAGATAGGAATGATTTTCGAATTCCGGCGGTCTCACGGCAGTAGGTTGTAAAGTGGTACATCCGGCGAATTTGGTGACGTGTCATAAATTCGTCATTTTGCCCATTACGAAAAAATCTATTTCCTCATAATTCTAAAGAAAATAAATTTCTTTACCCCACTAACCAACACCCCCACTAACCAACACCCCCACTAACCAACACCCCCACTAACCAACACCCCCACTAACCAACACCCCAACACCTCAACTAACCAACACCCCAACTAACCAACACCCCACCTAATGGCCCCCATGTGTCGACGCAAGATAAGCCTATGCATGAGGGACTAACATAATTACTATATCCATTTTACATAAAATTCAAAAAATAAATTAATGGATAAAATTTTTTTTGAATTTCTTATTTTTTTAACCCATAAAATAATTCAGGATGGAGGTGTTAGAAAAACCTGATTATATTATAGATGATGAAAGTGGTTACACTATTAATAAATGGTTAACTAATAAAGAGCTTAATGAAGAACTGCAAAGACTTCCTAAAAAATATAAAGGAAAAGTATTAGAAAATAAACTTAATTCATGCTATTATTCTTCTCTTGAGCTTTTAAAAATACATATTATTGAAAAACATATTACCCATAAACCTGTTTATGATGATATATATGATAAAGTATATTTTCCTAATGTAGTTAATGACACATATGCTCGCTCTTTACTTAAAGTAAAAGCAGCAATTTATTATCATTATAGTAAAAAAATATATGAAGCGGGAAGAACTGTCTTTCCCCCTAAAATGTTAATTGGTATTATGAATAATAAAACCGCACCGTTTTATTATAAGAAAGGTGCTTATTGGCTCAGTATTTCTTTAGAAGATCTTAATTATTTACATCATTATAAACATGATATTATTAATTTATATTGCCATAATGATAGTTATAATCCAATTACTTTAGGTATATATGAAACCATTACGGATTACTCGCCATTTATAGCATTTACCCAATTCTATTTTGAACCAACTATGCAAATTAGGCCTTTGATGCAACTAGAAGAAAAAAAAGAAAAACTAAAAATATTTTTAGAAGAGAACTGTTGCATATGTACTATTAATAAACCTAATATAGCATTTAATTGTGGACATCTATGTATATGTGAAAAATGTGATGAAATGAGTCTTTTAGATAAATGCCCAATATGTAGACAGTAATTTCTTGTTAAAAAAGAAAAAAATTTTTTTGAATTTCTTATTTTTTTAACCCATAAAATAATTCAAGATGGAGCCGTTAAAGGAGTTAAACTTACATACAAATGAAGTTTTTTACGATGTATTTGATACAATACCGCCTAAAGCAAAAGTACTAAATTGGCTTACCTCTGGTGAATTACAAAACTTAGAAAAGCATATTAAAAAAAAATATAATGAGATCCCTATTTACAAAATTCCAGGAAGAAAAGTATATTTTCCAAATATTCACCATAAGGATTATTACACCACATTGGAAAAAGCAGCACCTGTTATATATTATTGTTTTAGTAAAGAAATGGTGAGATGTGGCACACATAATATATCTATGTGGGTTGGTCTTTATGATAATGAAACTGAAGAAAGAAAAAGAGTTGGCACTTATTGGTTTGATACTAGGGCAGGGTCAGGAATTTCAGCGCATCTAACTCTTTATCGAAATGAAATTTATTTTTGTAAGTATTATGTGTTCGACGTTAGCCCTGAAGTATTAGTAGAGTCTGAAAGAAAAGATTTTAACCATCTTTCACCTATTATAGAATTTAGTGGTAGATTTGATAATTTATATGGAGACCCTGATGTGAATAAAGCATTAAAAAGAATAAAAGAAATAGGAAAAAATGTAACACTATCTGGTTATGTTAGAACTAATAGAAGTGAAGCTACACTCGTTAAAATTACTGATGGGCCGGGTGAAATAACTTTTATTAATAGAAGTGACTTTGATGATTCTTTTTATGTTATAAGAGATAAAGATTATTATAGTATAGATTTCTTAAAACCTAAAACGAATAAACTTAAAACAAAAAAACAAAAAATATTTCTAGAGGAAAACTGTTGTATATGCACTATTAATAAACCTAATATAACATTTAATTGTGGGCATCTATGTGTATGTGAAAATTGTGATGAAATGCATCCTTTAAATAAATGCCCATTGTGTAGAACATAATCTTTTGTTAAAAAAAGAAATTTGAAAAAATATTACTTTTGTTTTTATATCAATCTAATAATGGACGATGAATACTACAAAATAGAATTTGCTAAACGATATTTCAAAAGTGAATTACTAGAATTATGCGAAGCTTTAAGATATAGAAGAGAAGGTGAAAAACAACTTAAACAATGGAAGAAAACTGAATTAATCGATAAACTCCTTTTTAACGGAATCAAACCTGATTTAAATAGAGAATTAAAACCAAAAGAATATTGGGGAGTTTGGGTTCCAAGTAACAAACCCTCTCGCAATGGAAGCTATCTCATAAACTACGTCAAAAAATTAAAAAAAAAAAAAGAAAAAAAAAAATAAGACAATTAGAGATATGGGGTTCTTAAGTTAAATTTCCATCATAAATACATAATATACGCTCTCATAGTAGTATATTATATATTTCATATTACCTTAAACTACAAGTCTAATTCTATTAAAATAGATATGTAAGCGTGTGTTACATCTCGGTTATCTGTTCTCGAAATAAAGTTTATTATGCTGCATTGGTTTACCTCCAACGCTCTTGGAAAAACCGTACAGCTACAAGTTTCGTCCGCTTTTTTAATAATAGTGTAATCAACCTGTTCATTTCCGTTTACCGTTATATTAATTTTTACCTCTTCTGGTGCATTACGATCCCTTTTAACGATCGTTAAACTTCCTCTTATAATTCTACCTGGTGCACTCATACAGTAACCCCCTAAAGCGTGTCTTTTACCAGAATTACCATTACCGAATGAAAACTCGTAATTACCGTTTGAAATTGGGCCCTGTTCTTCGGCCCACACGGTTATAACAGGTTTTGGTTTATATGCTCTGAAGAAACGCTCCATATATTCTCTAGTGACAGCATCTTTTTCATTTCTTGGGCCCGCAATATTATATATTCTTAAATTATTCATATCAATAGGTTGGTTTACTGATAGTTCCCCATTCGCTTTCATTGAGAAAGATCTATACATAGCACCTTGACCACCTCTAATATTTTTAACGAGGTCATCAACATAACCTTTAGTGGTAACCGCATCTTGGGATATGGGACTCGATAATCCAATAATTTGGTTACCATTCATATCTATTCCACCATCTATTGAATAGGACCCATCTTGTTTCTTCGTTAAAGCTTTTTCACCCGCGGTAACTCTCTCAATACTAGTATCCACATAAAACTTATTAGAGGCTTGGTCGTGTCTCGTGGGGGTTCCGAGATTGTTAATTACTCGTCCTCCCATTGAAATTGCATCATCTGCCTCATACCACCTTCCGTCTTTATAAACGAAGGCTCTATCAACATTATCCACATAATTTTTAGTAGCAGCTTCACCCGGTTCTTTTGGGTCCTTAACATTTCTTATCGAATTAAAACCCATATTCAAATATCCAGTAAAGTGGTACCCACCGTTTTCATTCAACAACCCTGAGTTGGCGTCAACATAATCCTTAGTTGCAACATCATGAGAATTTACTGGGTTACTAACCCTCGTTAATGTATTACCATTCATGTCTATGGAACCGGTAACAACAGTTGTTCCATCTTTACGTAAGAAATTATTATTTATGTAAGCGAGTGACACACCATCACCGCTTGTTTCACCATCATCTTTCATTCTTCCGAATTTGTCAACAGGCATTTTTTTTATATAGCGTTAAAAAAGTTTATTTAAAACATTTTGGAACCGATTACCTCTAGATAACTCTTTTAGAATGTATAAACATAAATGACCGCAAAATACTTGCCCAGCTTGTTGTAATTGGTCAGTATTGTACTGTATTGGACTTTTTAAATAATCTCGAATTTCAAGAGGCGGTTGTATACCATAACTATCGAAATAAATTTTAGTTTTACCATTTTTATACCAAGCGACCCAATGTGTACCAGGTCCATCACTTTTATCAAAGTTTACTATACCACATTCTTTTTTACTCGGTTTTTTCGGTAGTGAGTCGAGTAAAAAAACTCCTCTAAAATAAGGAATCTTTAATTTTTTAACGGCATCCTCTAATTCGAAATTGGTTAACGGTTTATTCGGTAAAATTACGTTTTCAATCGAAATATTTGTCATTTTTTTTTATAGTTAAATATTTCTAATATCTTTATTGTCAACCCACGAATTAAATTCATCGGGATACCCTTTCCACTTTACGAGAGATTTCTTTTTTCCTTTTTTAACAACCTTTTCTATCCTATACACCTCTTGACTAGTTTTCTGCAGTTCAGGTTCATAAAAGGTACCTTGTATTTCTTCTCCATTAAAATCTTTAATTTTATATGTTATAGGTGATGTATGTTTAACCTCAGAAACTGTAAAAACCTCCTCAGTCCATCTTGTTGTATAACCTTTCTCAAAAGTCTTTTTCTTTTTAGTTATCCTTACTTTGTCTCCAACAGAGAAATTAGGATTAGAGTCTCTTATTTCAAGATTATCGGGATAAAGATTTCTCCAAACTCTCGTTTCATTTTCTTTTTTACTAGCGTTTACCGGAGTCATCTTAATAGATGAATGCCTCGTGTTATTATATTCTTTAACTAAATCCGGTAGCACATTAATGTAAACGTTTGTAGAGTTAGCGGAGAAATACTTCCACATTTTTTCTTTCATTGTTCTAATCCATCTCTCAACCACACTAGATTTTTCCTCATTTTCGGTAGAATATAATTCAACCAAGTCTTTTACATCTTTGTTATAAAACTCTTTACCCTTATCCACCCACATTTTTTCAGGTTTTCTCTCCTTAAAAATATTTTTTAATGCTATAGCAACAGATTTTCCTGTTTTATCTTTTAATGGCACCAGATATCCGTATTTAGAAAAGATATCAATGACAGCGAGAAGGTATTTAACGCCACGATTAAGCTTAGAAAATGCTTGCATGTCTACTAAATCCGCAGCCCATATCCTATCTATACCGTTTACTCTAACTCTCCTTTTCTTAAAATTTCTTTTTACGGGTTTATGTAATTCTTCAGCTAAATTTTTTTTTTTACTCCCATTCCAAATTTCATTTTCGTTCCAATGAGTCTACTTACCAAACCTCTTTCCATTTTTTCTCTAATACTAGGATTGTAAATACCTTCTAACTCCGTTAACATATTCTTATCACACACTGCGTTTCTTGTAGCAGTATCATTATGTTGAAGATAGCAAACATCATGATTATAAGCGGCTTTATCAACACGGTTTATAGGTTTACTCCATTCCTTCGGTGTTAAATCTGGATTGAGTCTTTTATTTAGTTTGGTACCTGGCCCCGTAAAGTTGTGCCCTGGTAGATGCATTTCAACGGGTAAATTATTTATAAATTTGTTTAATATACTACTCCCGGTGGTTTTTTTTTTATAAATTGTGATTTAGTTATTCCGCAAATAACGCATTTCCCCTGCATCATATTTCTTCCATTTTTAGAAACAGAATATTTTATATCATTCGTATCTGTATGTTTTTTACATTTAACGCAATACATTTTGTTTTATATAAAAAAATAAAAATATTTAAATAAAAATGGATATTATGAACTTATCATGGAATGAAGTACTATCAAAGAGATTTAATCACCCCCTTTTACCGAGAAGTACTAGGGGTTTAATTGTAGGTAAATCATCATGTGGTAAAACTACTTTATTGTTAAACCTTTTACTCAGACCGGGATGGCTTGACTACAACGATTTAAATGTTTTTGGAAAAAGCCTTTTTCAACCGGAATACCGAATACTAAAAAAGGCTTTTGAAGAAAAACTACCAAAAGAACATATCTTAAGATTGTTTAACATGCGTGATGAAATACAAAAAACAGACGCTTCACCATCGGTTTTAGTTGAAGAATGGGCTAAAACGATTAAAAACAAATCAGATATAAATTGCAACTTCTTTGAAAATACGAGTGATGTGCCTGATCCGAGAGAGTTAAACTTAGAAAATAAAAATTTAATAATTTTCGATGATTTACTTTTAGAAAAGCAAAATAAATGTGAGTGTTACTACGTTCGAGGAAGGCATAGTAATGTTGACTGCTTTTACCTTTGCCAGAATTATTTTAGACTACCGAGACAAACTATTAGAGAAAACGCTAATTTTATTTGCCTTTTTCCACAAGACCTAAGAAACATTAATCATATTTATAGCGATCATGTAGGTGAAGATATGCCTAAGGATGAGTTTAGAAAGTTCTGTCAAAAGGCATGGGAAAGACCACACGGTTTCGCTATTATTGACTTAACCAGTAAAAAACATGATGGAAAGTATAGAAACGGTTTTGATAATTTTTACATACCTACGTCAGTATAAAAAATATTTAAATATTATAAAATGGAAAAACTTTTAGAACAAATTGTTAAAAATACGAGCAACAAAACATCGCTTCAAATCATAGTAAGCGACAACAAAACAAGTTTTAGAACAAGGTTTAATCCTCCAATTCAACTGGAAAAGGATAAAGTATACGAAATAGCTATGGTAAACCTTGAAACTTACTACTCTTTTCCAAACATTGATGAAACGAACAACACATTCGTTTATTCTTCAGACAATGGCAACACATGGGTTAAAATAAAAATACCTGAAGGAAGTTACGACCTCGTTGACATTAATGATACGATTCGCCAGGAAATGAGAAAAAATGGTCATTATGATAGAGTTAATGAAGAGTACCCTATTAACTTTTCTGCGAACACTAATACCCTAAAGTCTGTTCTTATTATTGATGATGGTTATCAAGTAGATTTTAATCAACCAGGTTCCATCGCTAAAGTATTAGGATTTACTCGAGCTAAATATTCGCAAGGATTTCACGAGTCAGAGAATGTAGTGAACATTCTTAGCATAAATAGTTTACTCGTTAACATAGATATTATTTCAGGAAGTTACGTTAATAGTTCAACAAGAAATACTATTTACTCTTTTTTCCCAGATGTTGCACCTGGATATAAGATAATTGAGTCACCAGTTAATTTAGTATACTTACCAATAACGTTAGATGAAATACATAGCCTAGATGTAAATATTACTGACCAAGA
Organism: Hippopus hippopus; assembly: GCA_946811185.2. NCBI lineage: Eukaryota > Metazoa > Mollusca > Bivalvia > Cardiida > Cardiidae > Hippopus > Hippopus hippopus. The sequence goes on from OX328097.1 coordinate 73,724,065, forward strand.
TGGTAATTTACTAAATCTTAGGGGCGAAAATTTAACGATTAGGTTTCATATTAGAGAAGCGAGATGAGCTAAATAAAAAAATACTCGTATATAAAATGGCAAGTTACACTAATGTTAAAGTAAATATATCTGAAGGACAAAAGCAAAAACTTCAATATGCTGTTAAAGCTAGTTGCCCAGCAAGTATTCGTTTAGGCCATGAAGATTTACAAGGTAATGATGTTTTAGCAATTACCAATTCACAAGCGAAAAAAATGGCTAAAGCCTATAAGGATGGTGTGGGTATAACTATTAGAATGACTAAGAAACAACTTAAACATAACATGAAAATAGAAGGGGGTTTCCTCGGAATGTTAGCTGGGTTGGCTGCTAGAGCTTTACCGATGCTTGCAAAAACCGTTTTACCAGCTTTAGGTGTTGGTGCTCTTTCTGGGTTAGCTCAAACAGGTGTTCAAAAAGCTATGGGGTCAGGTCTTTACCTTAAAAAAGGAGGATGTGTTTGCCAAGTTGAAACTGATGGAAGTGGATTATACTTAAAACCATACAAAGGTAAAGGATTAAATTCCGTTGGTGATGGGTTGTATTTAAAGCAAGGAGGAAAAATGTATGATGGAAAAGGACTTTTACTTGGACCTAATAGCCCATTTGCTAATATCCCTATCCTAGGGGCTATATTATAAATATTATTTACAACAAATAAAAATGGATATTCATAAATTTGGTATAAAACCTAATATTACTACCCAACATAAAACTATATTTTGGAAACCTCATTTAAATGAAGTAAAATATCCTCCCTTAAAGCAAGATTCTCTAAAATGGAAAATATACTCGCAACAAACTATCAGGATTCCTCCTAATGATGGTAAGAGAGTTCCGTTAGAATTTGGTTATATTGCTACACGAGGAGTTGTAGTGATATCTATTAGTAATAAATGGAAAGATAGTTTAACCATTTTTAATGGTATACATCTTGATAATGATGTTAATGATATCTTAGTCTACATTTATAATTTCTCACAAAAACCAATCGAAATACCTGAGGGAGAGTTATTCTGCTACCTAAAATATTTATCATAAAAAAAATATTACATTTATAAAATGACAGATACAGATCAGAAACATCCTAATAAATTATATCCCCCACTACCCAAAGAACGGGTTACCCCTAACGCCCCACCTAATGAAGATATTGAAATGAAAACAATGGATAATGGGCATTCTTATAGGCTTAAAAAAATATCTGAGGTTTTAGATTTTCTCAAAAAGGAAATAACTGAAAGGGAAAGATTGAATAAGAAATATAGTAGGATGGCTAAAGCAGTTGATAATGTTGAAGGTGGATTGGTTGTTGTTTCATTAGCGTTAGGTGGTGTAGGCGTTGTTTTGCTTTCAACTGTTGCAGCGGCACCCGTTGCTGTAGGTTTGGAAGTTGCTGCTGGTGTAATTGGTCTTTCTTCATTGGTTAGTAAAGTATTTGTTAGGAAAACTACTAATAAAGCTGAAAAACATTTAAAGATACAAACTCTTGCTGCTGCTAAGCTTAATACTATAGCTGATCATGTATCAAAGGCTTTGATGGATAATCATATATCTGATGATGAGTTTAAGTTGATAATGGAAGAAATGAATAAGTATGAAGAAATGAAGAGTGAAATAAGAACTAGCTTTAAGAAGAAAGTAACACTCGAAGAAAAGGAAAGTTTGATTGAGAAAGGGAGGGAAGAAGCGAGGGATTCCTTTCGGAGGCTCGTTGAAAAGAATCATGGTGGAAAGCTTCCCTTTTAAATTACCAAGTTTTAGATGTAAATGTCAATGCGAAATAGGGGATAATGATGATGAATAAATATATAAGAACATTATATATGCTCTTATATATTAAAATCTACGTTAAAAACTATGATAAAATCTATGATAAAATCTACGTTAAAAAAAATATGTTGCTAATTAAAAATGTCATTTCTAAAAATAACTGACCCTGCAAAAAGAGACTTAATTGTAAAAGAGTATCTCGAAACGAAAAAGAATATTCGAGATAATCTACTAGCAGAAAGAACAGGTGAACAACAACTTCAAACCGATTTGTCAAAGTTTTTTAGACCTATTACAGAAACGCAAAAAGCTACAACAAAGGAGATTACAGAGGGGCTTAAACCTATTAAAGAAGGTGTAGAAAAATTACCAGAAGCTATTACTTTTCCAGCATTTCCATCTATCACAGCTTATGGAAAACCAGAAGAAGATGAAGCTGAACAGCTTAGGCAGGCTTTTAAAGAAGCAGAAGAGTATCCAGTTTTTGTTGGGCCACTCGCGGAGAAGTACCTAAGAAAGTTTGCCACTAAGTCTGAAGCTGATACAACGTATGGGTTATATGACAAGAATGGTAGATTTTATATTGGCAACACACCAGTTGGCATTTTAGACGATGATATTTTAGTTGGTGATGATTATTATGAGGGTACCCCTGGTTTATGGGAATTAATCGTATCTAGAAAACCAGACGAAAATATTTATAATGATGAGGATTTTAAAAATTACAATGAGATAATGGTAAACAGCAATACCCTCTATCGTAATAATAACCCAAAATCTAAATCTCCAAAAAGTGGTAAATCATATAAATGGAAAAACATGCTTTCCAACTTTTGGTATGATATGGGAACATCTGGAAAAGGAATTGTTATCCCATCTGACCCTAACGCATTAGTAGAAAGACTAGGCCTGTTGATGGCAAGTAAAGAAGCAGGTAATACAGGTGTAAGAAACGAGTTAGTAAGTATTTGTGATGAATTAAAAAGACAAGGTGTTATAAATTCGCACTCTTATAAAAATTTAATGTCTTCATTATAAAAAAGATGATAATCAATAAGAAACACGGATTTAAAACAAGGTATTCACACGGTGGCTCCGGAATCTTTGATAGTATTGCTAACTTTTTAACGAGGCTTTTTACTAGTAGTGCAGCTAAACAAATTACGTCTTCTGCTCTTGATGTAGGAAAGAGTGTAGCTAAGGAAGGAGCAAAGAAAGCTCTAGAGGTTGGAAAAAGTGCAGCGGTAGAAGCGGGGAAAAAATTAGTTACGAAAGCCTTAACACCAAAATCGAAACAAATTTTACAAAAATATAATACAACACCAAAACCTAATGATACTCCTAAAACACAAAACATTAGCGCATTAATAGATGGAAGTGCTATTGCTATCCAAGACTTAGTTAAAAGATTAAACAGTGGAGCGGGTATTAAAACAGTATGAAGAAAAAAAATGAAGATAAGTTAAGAAAATTATATTTATTATAAAAAAAAGAATGGGTATATTAAATTTTAATCGTGTAGATAATGAAAAATACAATAGTACTAGTATTGAAATAACAGGCGCTTCTTCTTTAAACATAGAAGATTGCGATATCCTCGGAATTGATAAAACGAAATATGGTAAAAAAAAAGCTGTTGTGAAGTTGTCTTCTGAAAAGGTAACCAAGATAAAAGAGATTGAGAAAAATGTGAATGAATATTTAAAAGATAACGGTATACCTGAAATAACACTTGCATACGGTAATAAAGTTTATCCAAAAGCTGAACTGAGTATTACAAAAAACATTAAACTCCAAGGTGTGTTTGTTAATGGTAATAAGTCTTATCCCCAGCTTTGGTTTGTAATTTAAGTAACACAATTATAATTTTTAATTTCTTTTAAAAATTATAATCGCTTTATAAAATGGACATTTTAAGAATAACTGAACCAATCTTAAAAGATGATAGTATTGCTGAGTATGAACACCATGAGTATGAACCAATCACCGGTACAAACCTTAACAACTTAGGAGAAATTAGAATTAACATTGAGACTCAAGATATTTTTACTCATCCTAGTGAGAGTTATTTACTTTTTGTAGGTGAATTAGTGAGAAGTGATACTGGAGCAGTTTATGATGCTAACGCTGATATTTCTTTAACAAACAATGGTCTCATGTATCTTTTTAAAAATATTAAGTATCAACTTTCGGGTATGGAGATTGAATCTGTATTGAATCCTGGTCAGGCTACTACAATGCTTGGGTTGTTAAAATATCCGGATGATTTTTCTAAATCACAAGGGCTAAATCAATTGTGGTATAAAGATACAGCAGCTAACGCGGGTGCCGGAAACACTGGTTTTATTGTAAGAAGAAATTATATTATTAATAACCCTCTCCCAAGAGGCACCTTTAGCTTCAGAGTTCCATTAAAACATATATTTGGTTTTTGTGATGATTATGATAAAATATTGTATGGAATGAAGCAAACTCTCACATTAACGAGAAATAATGATAATGATGCAATCTTTCGAGATGGTGCTGCTCCTGCTGATGGTAGAATTAATTTACTTAGAGTATCTTGGTTTATGCCTCATGTGTTACCCTCAGATGAAGAGAAAATGCAACTTTATAAAATTATTGAGAAAAAAGAAAAAATACCGGTTGGATATAGAATGAGACAGTGTGACTCTATTTCGGTTCCCGAGTCAACATTATTTACCTGGAGACTCGCTGTCAAATCATCACCTGAAGTGCCACGTTTTATCATTGTTGGTTTTCAAACTGGTAAAAGCGGGAACCAACAACAAAATCCAGCTATATTTGACCATAGAAACGTTAATAACATTTATGTTACGTTAAATTCTACTAGATATCCCGCTGTTGATTATAATCTCAGTTTTACCGCAAACCAATTTAGTAGAGTGTATGGGGACGCTTCTCTATTTAGGTCTAAGTTTTATAACATGAATGAAATGGTGTCAAACCCTAACATTACTCCACCAGATTATAAAAGCCTTTATCCTTTGTTTTTGTTTGATGTTTCCAAACAGAGTGCGAAATTGAAATACTCTGTCACTGATATCCAAATCAAAGTGAGTTTTACTGAAAATGTGCTTGCGAATACAGAGGCATATGCTGTTATTATTAGTGATAGGTTAATTAACTTCCAGTCTGATGGAAATAAAATGAGTGTAGTGTATTAAGATTTTTTCTTTTTATATAAAAATGATAAAGGTTGCAGATTTAAAACAAATTCTTAAAGAAAATAATATAAATTTCTACTCATACTGGAATAAAAAGCGTTTAGTTGAGTTGGTGAAAGAACATGGATTGTTTCCGAGTGAATCGTCTAAAGAAGAAAAAAGTAAAGACTCTAAATTTGGTAGATTACGAACTATTATGAAAAATCCTAAGAAAGTTAGTTTAGAGGATGTTGAAACCGGAGAAATAAAAACCTTTCCATCCATTTATAAAGCGGGCCAATTTATAGACCGTAGTCCACAAACGATTGAGAATTGGAATGGAAGGGTTTGGAAAGATAAATATAAGATTAACATTCAGTAATTTTATTATATTTACACGCAGATATAATAAAATTTTTGATAAATAGGTTAAGAAAATTATATTTACTCTATAAAATGTCTTGGCTTAATAGAATTTCTAATATAGCTAGAAGAGCTGCATCAAATGTTGGGAGGGCCGTAACGAATGTTATACCTCAATCAATCCAACGTAGAATCAATAATTTTACTAATTGGTTAACTGGTAATGTTGAAGGAGAACAATTACCACGAGTTCTTGATGAAATTGTTCAGAATGTTAGAGAGAATTATCCACCAAGACAACCGTTTGAGGTTAGAAGAGAGCGCTCAGCATTTAGAGAGTTTGTTAATCAATATGTTATAGATGGTAGAGGAAATTATAACCCGCAAAGATTTTTCACAGAAACGTGGGCGCCTCTTATAAATACTCTTCGAAATAATTTACGAACAAAGGTAAAACTTGTACTTAGGTGTAAAATGTGGTTAATGACAGATATTGATCAGGGCCCCGTGGAACGTGCTTTTCATAGTAGCCAACATTTAAATTTAAACAGTGAAGAAATAGAGGATTTATTGAACACAATGATAGATGAAGTTTTAGAAAATTTAACTAATTTCCAAAGAGAAGGTAGTGGTTGGACTTTTGGGAGTATCGTAAAACTAGAAATACATACAGCTACTTATGTTCCTTTAAGAGCTAATAGTTGGATACCTTTACCACCATGGATTGCTAACAAAAAAGCAGTTATTAATATGAAAAATAAAGATAATAAATGCTTTTTATGGTGTGTTTTAAGAGGTTTAAATCCAAAAGAAAGAGATTCACAAATAGTAGATAAAGCTTTGAAAGAAAAAGAAGGTAGTTTAAATATGGGGGGGATCGACTACCCTGTTTCGCTTGAGGGTATTAAAAAGTTTGAAACACAAAATCCTGAAATTAGTGTAAACGTATATAGTTATGAGGAGAACAAAAAATTCATTTACCCGCTTAGGCTTACAAAATGTGAAAAAAGTAAACATGTTAACCTTCTTTTAATTAAAAATGAGGAAAACATGCACTACGCTCTCATAAAAAACCTTAAAAGATTAGTAATAAGACAAGTAACTAATAGTCATAACTCTAAAAATATGGAAATTTGTGGACGTTGTTTAAATCATTTTGGTAGTAAAGAACTTTTGGAAAAACACAAACAATATTGTAATGAACACGAACCTATTACTTTAGAGATGCCAAAACCAAATACCTGGGTAGCTTTTAAAAACCATTCTAGAAAACTTGAGGTTCCCTTTGTTGTATACGCTGATTTTGAAAGTGTTTTAGAGCCAATACACACGTGCCAACCAAACCCAGAAAAAAGTTATACTATGAAATATCAAAAGCATATACCTTGTAGTTTTGTTTATATTATAAAATGTTTTGATGATAGTGTTAAAGCCCCTATATTAAGAAGTTATGTTGGAGAAAATGCTGATGAAGTTTTTATAAGCTGGTTGAGAGATGATATACGAGAAATTCATCAAGAATATTACCAAAATCCAAAACCTATTATAATTACACCAGAGGAAGAAAAAAAATATAAAAGAGAAACACATTGTTGGATTTGTGGTGAGGAGTTTAATCATGTTAATTATAGAGTAAGAGACCATTGTCATTTTACAGGTAAATATAGAGGTGCCGCACACACTGAATGTAACCTAAACGCTAAAAATCCTAACTTCACACCTGTATACCTTCATAATCTTAGTGGATATGACGCTCATCTTTTTATTAAATGCCTTGGCAAATCTAAAGGGAGGATTGATTGTATTCCAAATAATGAAGAAAAATATATTAGTTTTAGTAAACAATTTTGGGTCGGAAAAAATATAAAACATAAAATTAAATTTCTTGATAGCTTTAAGTTTATGAGTTCTAGTTTAGATAAGCTTTCGAGTAACTTAAAAGAAAGCCAATTAAAAATTTTATCGAAATATTTTAATGTTAATGAGTTATCTTTGGTTAGGAGAAAAGGAGTTTTCCCTTATGAGTACTTAGATTCATTTAATAAACTTAAAGATAAAGAATTACCACCTAAAAAAGCATTTTACTCTAGTTTAAACAAAGAAGGAATTAGTGATGAAGATTACGCTCATGCACAAAAGGTTTGGAGAACTTTTAACATGAAAACGTTGAAGGATTACTTAGAACTTTACAATAAAATAGATGTATTGCTTTTAGCGGATGTTTTTGAGAACTTTAGAGATGTTTGTCGCGAAAACTATAATTTAGACCCTAGTTGGTATTATACAGCCCCTGGTTTAGCTTGGGATGCGGCATTAAAAATAACGAAAGTGAACCTAGAGCTTTTAAGTGATTCTGATATGCTTTTAATGGTTGAAAAGGGTATCAGAGGAGGTGTTAGTATGTGTAGTAAAAGATATGCAAAAGCAAATAATAAGTATATGGGTAAATTATATGATTCTAGTAAACCATCAAAATATTTATTATATATAGATGCAAACAGTCTTTATCCTTGGGCAATGAGCCGTCCTCTTCCTACACATGGTTTTAAATGGATGACAAATAAAGAATTAGAAATTTGGCAAAAAATCCCATGTATATTAGAAGTAGATTTAGAATATCCGAGAGAATTACACGATTTACATAACGACTTTCCTTTAGCGCCTGAACGTTTAAAGATTGAAAAGGTAGAAAAACTTATTCCAAACTTAAATAATAAAGAAAATTATATTATTCATCATGAAGCTTTAAAAACATGTGTTGATTTAGGTTTAGAAATTACTAAAATACATCGAGGAATTAAGTTTGTGGAAAGTCCGTGGCTTAAATCATATATTGATACAAACATTGAACTGAGAAAAGCGGCTAAAAATAATTTCGAAAAAGATTTTTTTAAATTAATGAATAACTCGGTTTTTGGTAAAACTATGGAAAATCTAAGAAACAGAGTATCAATAGAACTGGTTTCTAGTGAAGAGCGTTGTAAAAAATTAGTAGCAAAACCAAACTATAGCCACGCAAAAATATTCGATGAAAACCTAACAGCGGTACACATGAAAAACACTAAGTTGGTATATGATAAACCTATTTACTCAGGATTAAGCATCTTAGATATTAGTAAAACGCATATGCAAAAAACTTATTATAATTACTTTAAACCTAAGTATGGTGAAAAGGTTAGAATGTGTTATACTGATACGGATAGTTTTATTCTCGAAGTAGAAACTGGCGATTTATATAAGGATATGGAGAAAGATGTGGTTAAAATGTTTGATACAAGCAATTATCCTAAAGATCATTTCTTAAAAAATGATTGTAATGCTAGAGTAGTTGGAATGTTTAAAGATGAGTTAGGTGGTGAAATTATGACTGAGTTTGTTGGTCTTGGGGCAAAAATGTATGCTTATAAAACTTTAGATGATATAGAAGATAAAAGATGTAAAGGTGTTAAACAATCAGTTATTAAAAAAGAGATAAACTTTAATAATTTCAAAGAGTGTTTGTTTACAGAAAAAGATCAGTATAGAAAGATGACTGTTTTAAGAAGTAGGGGGCATAATATGTATACTGAAGAGTTAAACAAAAAAGCGTTAGGTTCAAGTGATGATAAAAGGTTTGTTTTGAAAGACAAGATTGATACTTTAGCTTGGGGGCATCGTGAAATATAATTTAATTTTATGAATTAAATTATATTTATAAAAAACTTTCTTAACTTAAAAACTTAACATCTTCAATTGCATTATTTCGTATATGACGCCTAGGTTCTAAAGGTATTATATTATTTTCTTTTACTTCTCTAATGCGTGTAGGAACTCTTGGTATATCTTCTTTTTTAAACAGATCAAAAAGATGTGTTACATATTTGCATAACATTTGGTTTCTAGTTACTTTTTTATCTAATTTAATTCCAGTATTTATACAAATTACGTTTCTTAAAGATTTTTTAGAGTGATTTCTTCCGTTATGAATTTCAGAAAAAAACAGAGCTTTTAAATATCTAGATTGATTGATTTCAGGGTCCATAGAATTTAAAATACTATTCGCATAATTAGCTAAAAGTATAGCAAATCTCGCTAATAATTCTTTATCCGAAATTAAATTTTTAAATTTATCTTTAACTATACCCATATTTAACAAACTTTCTTCCATGTTATCTATAGACTTCATTAAACTTTTATTTTCATCTAAGTTTAACTCTTTTAAAAACTCCTTTAACGACTCCATCCTGAATTATTTTATGGGTTAAAATTTAAGAAAATCAAAATAATTTTTTAAAGTACGCATCTACTACATTCCATATTTCCACCATTGATAGAAGATATATCTTCCGCTTTCTCCTCAGCTTCTCCTCTGTAATAATAAAGCCCTTTACAGCCTTGTTTCCAAGCCTGGAAATGAATATCGTGTACCTCTTTTTTCGTAGCGGATGATTTTATAAATACATTTAGAGATTGCCCTTGACAAATGTATTTCTGTCTATCAACCGCCAATTCTATTATTTTTAGTTGATTTATTTCCTTAGCGGTTTTAAATATCTCTTTAATATCATCGGGTATATTATTTAAATGGGAAATTGAACCCTTGTTTACCAAAATAGAGTCCCACGTTTTTTTGCCATTCATATTTAATTTTTCCAATTCTTCTTCGAGATATTTATTTTTAACTAAGAAAGTTCCCGCTCTAGTTTTAGATGTGTAGGCATTTGCTATAATAGGTTCTATAGAAGCTGAACAAGATGTAAGAATTGAGCTATTAGATGTAGGAGCCACCGCTAATAAATGAGAATTACGCCACCCTGTATTTTTCATTGATTCACACTCGCCTCGTTCTAACGCTAATTGTTTAGTTTCTTTTACGGCGCACTCTTTAAGAAATTTAAAAATTCGTTCATTTAATTCTTTCGCTTCTACGGATTCAAAAGCGATTTTTTTCTTTTGGAATAATGTTCCTAAACCCATAACTCCTAATCCTAACGGTCTATCCCTTATTGCTCCTTTAACGGCTCTTTGTATATTCTTATGCGCTGTATCTATAAATACGTCTAATACATTATCTAATAGTCTTATAATATCTCTAACTAACTGTTCATCCCATTCATCGAAATATTCGGCGTTTAAAGATGAAACGCAACAAACGGCATCTGTTTCTACGTCTGTTGGGAGATGAATTTCATTACATAAATTACTTCCGTGGATTTTTAAACCTTTATCTTTCATTGGTTTAGGAAGAGCTTTATTTATAGTATCAATGAAGTTTAAATACGGAGTACCAACACGACTTCTAGATTCTAAAATGGTTTCCCATAATTTTCTGGGATTTACGGGAGTGATATTTTTCGTTTTTGGGTCAACGAGATTGAAATTCGTTCCTTGTTCTACGGCTTTCATAAATTCATCAGTGATATTAATAGCGTTAAATATATTTAAATTTTTTCTATTAATATCCCCGCCTGTTGGTATTCTCATTGAGATGAATTCGTATATTTCCGGATGAGAAACATCTAAATACGCTGCATAGCTTCCTTTACGAGTTTTTCCTTGTTTATACGCGTTAATAATAGCGTTTATAGGATTTAGAAAAGCTATGGGGCCAGGAGATTTACTATCCGCTACTCTAACGGTACCCCAATCTGCACCTATTCCTCCACCAACTATCGTAAACCAACTTACGGATTTTAAATGTTCTATAAGCCATTCTATTTTATCGGGAACGTGACTTACGAAACAAGAAATGGGTTGGCTTTTTAATGTTTCTCCCGGTAATGGAGCATTACTTAAAATAGGAGAAGAAAACATAAATTTTCTAGAAGAAACGTAATTATATATTCTTTGGGCGAATTGTAAATCCCCTTTACTATAAGCAACACTAGCTCTAGCAAATGCCTGTTGAGGAGTTTCATTCGCTCTTAGATAATATTTTTCTAGGAGATTTAATGAGTGGTCATTAAATACTTTGTCTAATTCATGGTTTATCGTGACTCCAAGGTAATTCTCCATTTTAGTTTATTACATAAAGAATTATTTTTTAAATAAAATCATTAATTTTTTAGCAAATTAGGTTAAAAAATATTATTAACGGGTGGTTTTGGAATTGAGTAACTAGCGGGTAAAAAATTTTATCCATTAATTTATTTTTGAATTTTATGTAAAATGGATATAGTAATTATGTTAGTCCCTCATGCATAGGCTTATCTTGCGTCGACACATGGGGGTCATTAGGTGGGGTGGTGGTTAGTTGGGGTGTTGGTTAGTGGGGGTGTTGGGGTGTTGGTTAGTGGGGGTGTTGGTTAGTGGGGGTGTTGGTTAGTGGGGGTGTTGGTTAGTGGGGGTGTTGGTTAGTGGGGTAAAGAAATTTATTTTCTTTAGAATTATGAGGAAATAGATTTTTTCGTAATGGGCAAAATGACGAATTTATGACACGTCACCAAATTCGCCGGATGTACCACTTTACAACCTACTCACGGCACTGACCATGTGACAGTGTACCCACACCAGTTAAATCAGCGTTAAGCCAATGTTTGTTTCACACGCCATAATTTTTGCAAATATGTTACATGCCAACGTTCATAATCGCGATGATGGACAGACTGGACAGTGTCTAACAATGCCGGACACTCTCGGACAATGCCGGACAATGCCGTTTCTGTTATTGGCATGTGTCAAAACGGTCAAGTGCACATCGTTACACAGTTTTATGGGCGTCACAGCAAATTAAAGCAAAATCAATAAAACGTTCAACAACTGTTTGAACATCGTTCATGCGCAATTGATTGATTTTTCGTCGATTTTTAAAATTATCATCGCATCGATTATTATTCGGTTTATTTCATTATTTTGTGAATTTAAACGGGCATTTTATTATCCGTTTAACCAAAAGCAAACACACGTGACTTTTTAGCCAGTCGTTCGCATTTTTCATTTCTCGACCTTTGACAAACCTCCGATTAAGCCTAACCTTTTATTTGAGACCCGGGAGCATAGGTCCTAAGCCTCCTTTTTGATGCAAATTCAATAAATTTCTTTTGCATATTGCAAATTTGCATTAATTTGAAACTTCTCAGCGGATTGTTCAAATTTAGTCGACCTTTTTGCACTTTTTAATTCTTAAGATGACAAACACATATTCATGTTGATTTTCGTACCTCGTAAATACCAGATAAAACTATTTAGGAGGTGCAGTCTCATCTTGGATCCATACTGTTAAATATTTTGTAAGACATTCTGGCCACATACAACAATTTGGTATTTTATACTGTTCAGAAATGTTCATTTCATTTGGTTGGCAATCTGAATTTAACAAACACTTGTAACATTTCAGTCAGTTTTAACCGTAATGCTACTAAATAAGTAAAATTAAACTTTAAAGTTGATAGTAAAACCATAATTTTGCCGATTCAAAGGTTTTTTTTTTTTTTGGGGGGGGGGGGGTGAATATCTCCTAATCGGACAGTGTAGATCCAAGCTCAGACTGCACGTTCTGTGCAGTCTGAGCTTGATCTACACTGTCCGCAGAATCATTTCAGTCGCGTTTTAAACCCCAATACTGCTAAATAAGTGAAATTAAACTTTCAAGTCGAAAGTAAAAACCAACGTTTTGCTATTTCAAAGGTATTTTTTGGGAGAAAAATATCTCCTTATCGGACAGTGTAGATCCAAGATCAGACTGCACGTTCTGTGCAGTCTGATCTTGATCTACACTGTCCGCAAAAGGTCTTTTGGTCGCGCTTAGCAGCGTAAAAGTTAAAAAAAAAAAACTTCGGAGAAAGTATTCATGTGTATAAAAAAAAAGAAACTGAAGCCGTACTCTCCGGTTATTTTCTTGATATTATCAAACTTTTAAATGTTTTTGTTTAAAAATTACTCTTTCTTCAATATTTGATTGTAAACCTTTTGCTAAGTCTTTACCACACGACAATTCTTTAGACTTGTCTAAATTCAAAACTTTTGCAGACGACAAATTAAATGTAGCCCAAAAGATGGGATTTAATTTTTATAACATTTTCGGAAATGTGAAAATTATGGTTACTAGCATTTTCCCCTTTCCCATAATGTTTTCAAACGCTTTCATTCCCAGGGGCCGAGACCCGGTGGCTCAGTCGGTAGCGTGCAGGACTTGAGAACAGGTGGTCCTGGGTTCGATCTCTGGCTCGGCCAATTTCTTTCCGAGGATTGATGATAGTCATTGCGACAGGATTCATTCCTCTCCCACCGCTGACCATTGTCTCGACGATGGTTATGTGGGAAAGCAGCCAGTGGCTTGGAAAGAATATTGTGCGGAGTACTGGTAAATGAGACTCCAGGAAAGTATGGATAGGTGCACTGGCCGCCCCGATATAACCGAAATAATGTTGAAAACGGCGTTAAACACCACACAATCAATCGATCAGTCAGTCAATTCATTCTCAAGGTCGTTAAAACTAGGGGTTGTGTGATAAAAAGGTAAAGTCTTTACAGCGCCAACTATTCCAAGCAGACATTCCTGGCCTAGAAATTAGACTCAAATAATTGAAACTATAAATTTGATCTTGTGTAGAAAATAACAATGCAAAGCGGACGGTCTGGTCTTGATCTACACTGGTCGCAAAGCCAACTGTTGTTGCGAAAGGCACTTTGAGGGTAAAAGATTCAAAATATTCACCAAAACAGAAAAGAGAGCGAAATCTTTATGTTAAACGATTCCATTTGTTAATCACGTTTAGGAAGAAATATTTTGAAAACATTGTGGGAAAAGAAGAAATTACTTGTAACAAGCAATTTCTTCTTTTCCCACAATGTTTTCTACCTTATCAGCTCATTTATAATTATTTCAAATTTGTCGTCTGCATTACGCTTTAAATTTAGTATAGTTGAAAAGTTGTCGTTTGTAAAAGGATTAAAGAGGGATGTTCTGGAGCTCGTTTAATGACGATTTGTGCCACGATAGGAACAAAATTGGCCAGTTTCATTGTCATGACAACTTAATCCGTGTTGATGAACGGTTATGGGGGCAAGACGGTATGACATAGGGCTAGCCATAAACTTGTGCTAAACGATCCCCTGTTTTTTATACGACTCTCAGGAGGTAGGCTTTTGGTTTAAACTCATTTTCATTCAGATTGATTGATTGATTGTTTGACTGAACGAAAGAACGAACAAACGAACGAACGATGTTTAACCCAGCTTTCAACGGCGACATCTCACATGCTTATGTTTGTCTTTGGTTTCACTTGTTACATTACTATGTAAGGGCTCTGAAGTGTCTTGCCCAAGGACACTCCAAGGAAATAACCAGTACTTCTAGCGAGGTAAGAACCCGAACCCAGCAGTTTCCGAGTCCTACACTTTACCAATGAGCCACGCAGGGCCCCTTGTCAATGCAATTTACAAAAGACTGAACAATCGAAAATGTAAAAAGTATACTAAAGAAAATGGTAAGACCGATAAGTGTTAGTCGTTTGCAAAAGTTTTAAAAGTAGATCAAAAGTTGCCAGGTTGCTCTCTCCTGTGTGTACTTTTAACTTGGTTTTGATATTCAGTATTTTACCAGCGACTAAGATTTTGACCGACTGTACAATATATTGCCATCTTTATAATAAATTTCTATACTGCTAAAAGGTATGATTTAAAATCTAATGCATTTCAACACCTGCATTGTTTACTTTTGACCGCTATTTAGGCTACGACGTACTCATTACGGTACATTTTAACGTATGAACCACTCTTTGCGAAAAGGGAGCTTAATACATCTGCAAGAAATATCGACCTAGGTAAGCCTGCGCAGTCCGCGCAGGCTGACCTAGGTCAAAATTTTTTGCTATTTGTAAATTTTCCACCTGTTAAAGGACAATTCTACCTCGCGATTCAGTCACTTGTTTGATAAAATGGATTTTATAAATCAATAATTATGTAATGACTTGCTTGGTATTACGCATTACGCAGATGCATTGAATCGAGTTTTGCCAGTGCATGTCTAATGTTTTAAGTTATGGACCATATCTGTTGAGTAAAAAGTTAGATTCCACGTGGTACAAGCTATCTACACTTCCCTAATGATTTATCGATTCCTCGCTCCCGAGATCGATCCTCGAAATCTGCCGTCTGTTTGACCACATAGTGCATGTGTTTGCAGATAGCAGATGGAAGCCGGTACTTATCAGGTAACGGCGTATTGCCATATGCCACCATTTTATCCTTCATATCGTTCACTTCAGAGGAATTTGAAAATATTGTTAACGATATTGGAGGGAAAACGAATGTCTTAAACTCTCCACCATACTATCCCAAATTGTCGGGTAGCTCAGTGGTTATCTGACTCATGACCTGACGGTTGTGGGTTCGAAATCCAGATGAAGCAAACTTTCTTTCCAGCGATTTTTCACCTCTCACCTCACCTCTCACCTCTGATGTATGTGAGAAAAGTAGTCAGTGACTTGGAAAGAAAGTTGTTTCAGTACTGGTGTGAAAAAAACCAGGAAACACATGTGTAGGTGCACTGACCGCCGTAATATAATCTTAGCTGTTATAATGGCGTCAAAGGCCAATACAATCAATCAGCTAGGTTATAACCACTATCCTGCTGAATATTATTAAGTGATACGAAACTTTCAAGCCGACAGTAAAAACGCATCAAAGGTATTTTCTGGGGGAAAGATATCTCCTTATCGGACAGTGTAGATCCAAGATCAGACTGCACGTTCTGTGCAGTCTGATCTTGATCCACACTTTCCGCAAAAGGTCATTTACTCGGGCTTAGCAGCCTAAGGGATAACGACATTGAGAAAAAGCCTGTTGAAAACATTGTGGGAAAAAGAGAAAATGCTGTTAACATGCATTTTCTCCTTTTCCCACAATGTATCCAACCTTTTTAAAGACAAACCCAATCATCTTAGTTACATTCAACTTGTTGTCTGCAAATGCTTTCACATTTTCGTTAAATAATTGTTGTTCTCTTGAATTGGGATAAATAGAATAATAACAACGAATACTGTTCACTGAATTTTTAACTTGTACAAATATGCCTCCGGCCAAAGTTACACTGTAACGTGAACATTACGTGTGCCAATTGTGTTCAGTTCGTAAAACATATTTCAACCATAAAATACATGTAGTTTAAACTGTGACTGACTGAAGTTGGTAAAATTAGAAAAAAAAATGTGTTCATCTGTTTCAGATATTCTGTAACAGCAGCACATAATGTCAGTTTAATATTTGTGCCCTACTCTTGTAAAAAGGGCTTTAATTAATCTCTGTGATGTATGATACCAGGCAGGTCATCCTATAATAATGGATCTATAAAATCCATTTTGTATAGCAACCGTCAAAATCATGAGGTAGACTAGTCCTATGACATGCAGAAAATTGACCAATAGAAATAAGTTTAGACCGATGTTAGCCTGCATGGTTTATGAAGGCTGACAAGGGTCGATATTTTTTGTAGATGCATTAAGCCCCTTTTTCACAGAGCATGGCTCAGTCTTGCTTTAGACAGGTGCTTCAGCCTCGTTTTTACATAGCATGACTCATGTTGTGTGGCTGAACAACTGAAAGCAATTCCTTGTTTCTCAATCTTTTTTTAGCTGATAAAATACTATGGATTGGAAACCAGTTTTTCTTTATCTCATTTCTATAATTTTGGAAACATAAACGGCTACTTTTCTTGCAATGACATCGTTAGCCGGTTGAAAAAGTCGGTAAAATCCGTACCGGTCTCTACTATTAGAGGCAAAACGAAAGTCATTTAACGTTGAATATCATTCTTTCCAGTTGGAACATTCAGGACAATTACAATGAGAATATGCATTGTCGAATACCCGTTTATTAAGTTCAACACGTAGACGATAGTAACTTTGAACATCAAAAAGAAATCGACTTACGCTAAAAACAAATGAATACAGAAATTAATTGACTGTATGGTGTTTATGCCGTTTTCAACATTATTTCAGTTATATTCCGGCTGCCAGTGCACCTATCAATGTTTTCCTGGGTTTCTTTTACCAGTAATTCGCACAACAGGCAACCAAAGCCACTGGCTACTTTTCCTTATTATCACCGTGGAAACAAACGAATACACAAAATACTAACACTACACATTTCTTTTAACATAATTACACAGGTTAACCCTCTCGTTGCGTAAAGCAAAAAACGGGGCTTTTGTGGACGGCACAGATCAAGATCAACTGCACTGAACGTGTCGCTTGATGTCGATTTTTTAAATGAAAACAGGTAGAGTTTTCCTGGGCATTTGATACATCTAGGATGAAATTGTTTGAGGGTTTGCTTGATTACTTTGCACCTATTTCACAATTCCGTGTGTCGACTCCTCTAAGGAGGAAGGTTTTTGAAAACACGGTGGGTAAAGGAGAAAATGATGTTAACCAGCATTTTCCCATTATCCCACCCTGTTTCTTCCTTCTTAACCTTGATAAAACCAATATTTGTGGCCAAAATAACTTTGTCGTCTGCAAATACTTCCAATTTGTACCAGTCCTACAGTTTATCGTTTTGCAAAGAATGAGAGGGTGTTAAACGCTGTTAGAGACAGAGGAAATTCTGAATACCAGCATGTTGTCCTTTTTCTACATTGTTTTTAAAAGCAAGTTTTCTTAGGATCGTAAAATTCACGGCGTCTTTTTGTCGAGGGTTAGTTTGTACACAGGGCTCGTGATCTTCTCATAAATTCATCTGTCCTCGATTTATCACGTTTAGTTTAGGTCAATTTTCTCTGAGGGTCGTCTGCATCACTTCTAAACAAGATAAATGTGTTTGCATCCCTCTAAATTGAAAAACCATTGGAACCGGATGCCACCAGGATTCTGGGTAAAATAGTTTCACATCACGCACATCAATGGAATGAACTATTATTGTAGTTAAACGATTACAATTATGTGTTTTTATGAATAGGACTCAAGTCGAGATGTCGCTTCATCAATCCACCGACAAGTAATGAATTCGTGATAGAGTGGTAATGAGATCGTCATCCTAGCTCGATGGATTTCCGGTTATGCGTAGTAAGCACTTCCGGAATCTTCATAGATACAGCTTCTCAATTAAATCTAAAAGGTTTTCAACTATCTGTTATTGACGCCTAATTTGCTGACATGCTAGAAGAAGTTTTGCTGAATGTGAGTACTGTTGGAGGTGACAACCTTCCGACAGAAGCTCTTGTTTGACCCCTTACCACACGATCGTAAGTTTCAACGATCTTGAGAAAAAAGGTTTTTGAAAACATTGTGGGAAAGGAGAAAAATGCTGGTAACCAGCATTTTCTCCTTACCCCCTCAATGTTTTCTATCCTTTCTAAGACAAACCCCATCATTTGACGCAGATTTAGTTTGTCTTCTGCAAATGTTTTAAAATTGGGAAAGTCTGAAATTTTGTTGTCTGGTAAAATGTTAAGACTTTTGAGACATAAAACAGTTTATAATAGATTCATACTTGCAAACGCTTTTCCTCTCAAAAAGCTGCTCCTTTAACTCTTGACGCCAACGACAATATTGTGGTCGTCTTTTTTTTGTACTGTAGAATTTTTGTATTGTGTCTGTTGCTGTTTCCAACATTATTACAGCTATTTTGCGGTAGCCAGTCCACCTATCTATGATTTCCTATATTTGTTTTCGACATAGCGTGGCACCATTCTTAACAAAAGAATTACAGTTCAAGTAAGGAAATATTCTGGCATACTTTGATTTAAGAAAAAATGTTTGGGCAAGTATAGAAGACGAAAATAAGAATGATAACTATAACAACAAAGAAAATAATGCTGGTCTTCAACTAAATGTGCATCACAAAAATAACAAAGTCCGTTCTCTTGTAGAATGTTTTGATAATGTCCTGTCTCGATTTCCGAATCACGAGATCCATTTCAAAAGTATACATAGGAAAATCTAAATTTTCTGATATTTAAAAGATCTAGATATAACTCATAAATAAAAGTATTTTTAAACACATGGTATTATAGTACATATACTAGCCATATTATGGAAAAAGGGGTTTTCATGCATCTCTGTGAATACATTGTAGCTAGCAAGAAATCACAACACTATGGATCCATTAAATCCATATTGTCTACCAACCGACACAAACTTGAAATAAAATCATTCTTTGACATGCAGAAAATTTAAAGAATGCAAACAGTTTGGTTCATGTCAGCCTGCGCGGACTGCGCAGGCTGACATGAGTCGATACTTTTTGTAGAATCATTAAACTTCCTTTTTACATACCATAGCTCATATAAATGTGCTTTATGAATGGATCTCGAATATCAACGTTATTTAGATTGTGAAGATGAGGACGACTTGATGAAATCTGTCTTATTTTCTATGTGATGTTTTGATAAGAAAAGACTCATACAACAAGATGGTTTTTACATCGTGATATGTATGAAGTTCTATTAACTTTTATTACAATAAAAAAAAAATGAAAACATTGTGGGAAAAGCAGTAAATGCTAGTGACCAGTATTTTCTCCTTTCTCATAATGTATCTACCCTTTCAAAGACAATTTTCATTTTTTTTTTTTTTTTTGAGCACTTAATTTGTCGTCTGCAACTGCTTTGGATTTGGACAAGTCCAATCTTTTGTCGTTTGGTTATGAGTTAACAAACCGGTGTTGGATATATCGATACAATTTATAGCATATTTCGGTCAGAACAAAAGCTGCTATTAAGATCCAATATAGAAAACGGATGTATGTAGTGGGTAGACAAATACACAGTAAAGCTATTGACTGATTTTGAAAACAAAAATGGCGGTTCGATCATTTCCTGTTTCCGTCCGAATTTATTTCAGCTATTATATCCTATTTAGGTGTGTAAATATTCAACACTTTGGGTTCGTTGCCGTATAGACAGTACGACAAAAGGTGTTCCAACTCCTTGCATGACAGTAGTAACTGTACATGCTTATCTGTTTCAGCGCCAAATATATATACATGTACATGTACATGTAAATATCTACTCGACCTCTTTCGAGGTAAAAAAAAATATAACCGACTCAGAGAGATAATTCAATTATTTCATGCTTTTCGGTAGTTTATCGCGAAATAATGGTGGATAATAAGGTTTTATAATTCATGGTAACGACCAGTGAAATTTACCGTAAATATCTCGGTAACTCTCCAACTGAAGGCGAAAACAGTAGTTCCCGTGCACTATTTACCTAAGTGAACAGTTCGTGCCATTCAACCAAACGGAATTTATGACGAAATCTATGTTCATTTACCCTACATTTCTCGCGTTTTACGTAATATTGTAATGCGCTGTTATATGGAAGGGGCTACGCCACGGGGAATTACCGAAAACAACTATGCTGGATTTTGATAAAATTTCCAACAAGGAAGGAGTTAGAAGCTGCGCCACTCGTAAAAATATTACCGATGGTAAAATAAATTTCGATCTTTCACTGAAAAAAATACCCTTTATTTACATAACTAGCCTTATTTTGTGTGTAATGCAGTCATTACGAATTATCTTATCTTACACACGTATAAGATAAGCAAATAGAACCGTATTTGGTTATATTACGCCTCATTTCTACAACATTGCTGACCCACATTTCTCTATTAGCCCCATTACATTTGTTGTCAACAAATGCTTTAAATTTAAACTGACCGAAAATGTTCATCTGTGAAGAACAAAAAAGTCTTACTCTTGAATATCTAAAAAGTCACGTTCTGTAACGACAGCTGTAGTATCTGACTTAACACTTTCCAAAATGGCATTCATTTAGACTCAGCCGAAAGATGATTTCTGTCTTTGAAATGGTAGGAGCATTTTCTATTTTTTTCACAATGTTTCCTAGGCTTTCTTCCTCGAGGTCATTTAAATGAGGTATTTTTGCAAGTAAACATGAGCTTTTCTATTTTAGGGGATTCTGATGAATCGAAAAAGTGTGTGTTGGATTAATTCAAAGCTAGGAGACTATCACTGAGAGAGAGAGGGGGAGAGAGAGAGAGAGAGAGAGAGAGAGACAGACAGACAGACAGACAGACAGACAGACAGACAGACAGACAGACAGTTCCTTTATTGCTAAAGTGAATGAATTTTCAAAAGTAATTATCTGCGAAAGACGACAGTGAAACGGATGTCACTTTATTTGACAAGACCTCTTATCAGTGCGGGCCTACACATTTTGTTTGTACATTTCAAATAAAATTGAAATTCTTCCGTTTATTTATTG
The DNA here is from genome assembly GCA_946811185.2 of Hippopus hippopus. Taxonomy (NCBI): domain Eukaryota; kingdom Metazoa; phylum Mollusca; class Bivalvia; order Cardiida; family Cardiidae; genus Hippopus; species Hippopus hippopus. Next base: position 73,745,558 of record OX328097.1, read on the forward strand.
GTTTGGAGCGAGTTTTATGTTGGTTTTAAGGAGTGATGCAAATTGCCATTATTTTGACAATTTCATTCCAAAAATGTCATTTCTGCTCTAGGGGTTTACTAGATGATTAAACATTAGACATATCCATACTGGAAACATTTACAGATGACGAACTAAATGTTGCTTTAATGATAAGATTTCTTATTGAAAAGTATGAAAATATTGTGGAAAACAGAAAAATGCTGGTAACCGATATTTTGTCCTTATTCCACAATAAGTTTTAAAAGCGTTCTTTCTCCAAGCTTTGTATTCATCAACCATTACTTAGTCAACTTTCTTAGTCTCATTCTCCAAGATTTTCTAAATTTGAAAGTAACAAAAGCTCTGATTGGCTAAATTTGAAAGTAACAAAACTTCTGATTGGCTAAACCAAATGGTTTAGCCAATAATAAGTTGTGTTACTGTCATATTTAGAAAATTTTGGAGAATAAGACTCTAAGAACGTTCTTAAGAATGTTTAGTAAATAAGGGCCATGGCAGGGGAATGACAGGACTCTTCGGTAACGGATTGAATCGCTTAGCAGAAAAGGTAATTTCAAGATCAGACTGCACTTTAGTAGTCATTTCATGAAAATATACTGGGCCAAATGAGAAACGCAACTTTTTAATCGTATTTTTTTTTTTTTTTTTTCTTTATGTTAAGAACAATTTGACAGAAAATTTATATTGTAAATTTGTTTCATGCATATCAAACCTTGTTACGCAGAGAAGATTTGTATGGCGCAATATTCTTCCAAATCCAAAGGCTGCTTTCTCACATAACCATCATCGAAACAATGATAAGCGGTGAGAGTGGAATGAATCCTGTCGCAATGACTTAACAGTCCTCGGATAGAAATTGGCGGAACTGGTAAATTCAAACCAGCGGCCCCCTGTTCTCAAGTCCTGTACGCTAACGACTGCGCTACCGCGGCTCCGCTCTTCAGAATAGTACAACAAAGGGTATTCCCTGAATCGGACGTTCGCCTGTCATGACACGTTGTCAGGGCTGATGTATGCATCATTCTAATGCCGTTGGCGGCGGTCCGGTCGGTCTGACCATGGCCGGACCCTTTTTGCAGTTCTACCACTAATTTTATTTTTTCCTTATTTGCTTTATTTTTTAAGTTAAGATGGTCTTAAAATGCATGAGAATTGCTTCTATGACTGACATAAAAAAGGTTCTCGAGGGTGTTACCCCCAAACCCGCCCCCATTTACTAAAAAAATCAATTTTGTCTTTCAATCGACTAAATCATGAGGTAGACCGGTCCTTTGACATACAAAAAATTGATCAATAGCGAAAAGTTTTGGCCCATGCCAACCTGCGCGGACTTCATAGTCTATAAAAGCTGCTTATGTTATTCAAGAGTTAACTCTTTTCCATACGACCAAAATTTAGATAGGTTAAAATCGAAAACACTCGCTGACGACAAACTGAATGTTTCACAAATTATGAAATTTGTCTTTGAAAGGATAGAAAATATTGTGGGAAAAAAAGAAAATGCTGGTTACCGGCATTTTCTTCTTTTCTCGCAATGTTTTCAAAAGTTAGAAAACATTGCGGGAAAAGAAGAAAATGCTGGTTACCAGCATTTTCTTCTTTTCCCACAATATTTTCAAAACTTTTTCCTCCTTTGGATCCTTAAAACTCAGGATTGTATGGTAAAGGATAAATATAATACGACAATTAATTCCACGAAACTTTTGATATTATCCAAATCGTTTATAACCTATTATTGCCTATAATAAATTGGGTATCAGAACAACACTGTAACTCTATCTTTGACATAAAGGAACCGGCGCCCTACTTTATCAACTAATAACTACAAAAGTAAACATATTTAGCCAATGTTCAAACGTTCGCTCCCTTAACCCAAACCGGCATTTTCTACTAGGTGTTTTCAAGGTTTAATACATGTTTTGTGTTTACACTGAGATTTGAACTATTCTCCGTGAAAACTCGGAGGGTTTCATGCATCCGCAAAAACTATCGACCAAGGTCAGCCTGCGCATTTCAAATGATACCACCTGTGTTTAAGTTACATTGAAACTTAATTCATTATTTTAATGTTGATCCACATTTCATTAAGGTATTTCCAAGGTCGTCAGGGTTTTTTTTTTTTAAACAATAAGCTGAAAAATTAGGAAGAAGGACGCAAGATTTGTTTGTCAGCTTAAAAAGTCTTTCATCCGCTTCATCAATATTTCAGTCATATCATAGTGACAGCTTACTATGTCATACATTTCCTGGGTTTCACCGGCACTGGGCTGGGTTTGTGCAATGCCCTAACCAAGGACACCCCGAGATACCAGTGCCTTCAGCGGGGTTCGATCTCAGAATTTCCTAAATACAAGTGAAAATCAAACTTTTTTAACAAATAAATCACGGAGGATCCCTTAGAACAGAACTATGTTTGTACGTAATCCAAATTTCCGAATCAGTTTTGGCAACGAAAAAAGGATAAAACATTGTATTATGTAAGCGAGCTATCCAAGAATATCAGTTACCATGTCAAAAAGTTGCCATTTTGTCTTTTTTTCTTTTTTTGGAAACATTCAACTATTTATATGCTAACTTGATGGGAATGGTACGGTGGCACAAAAGTGACATGGAAGATATATTTTATACTACGTGCGCACGCAGTAGCTAATACGTACGCACGTATTAGTTATTACGTGCGCACGCAGTAGCTAATACGTGCGCACGTAATAACTAATACGTGCGCACGCAGTAGTATTACGTGCGCACGCAGTAGCTAATACGTGCGCACGTAATAACTAATACGTGGGCACGCAGTAGCTAATACGTGCGCACGTATTACATATTACGTGCGCACGTAATAATCCACCAATCAGAATCATGAACGGAAGCCATTGTTTCAAGATGGAAGTGGAAGATAGACATTTATTGATTCGTGATAAACTGATTGGTCGATTATTACGTGCGCACGTATTAGTTAATACGTGCGCACGTATTAGCTACTGCGTGCGCACGTACTAGCTACTGCGTGCGCACGTATTAGTTAATACGTGCGCACGTATTAGCTAATACGTGCGCACGCAATAGTATTACGTGCGCACGTATTAGTTATTACGTGCGCACGTATTAGCTAGTGCGTGCGCACGTAATACTACTGCGTGCGCACGTATTACTTATTACGTGCGCACGTATTAGCTACTGCGTGCGCACGTAGTATAAAATATATCCTCCATGTCACTTTTGTGCCACCGGAGAATGGTATTCAGTTTTTTTTTTCTTTTTTTTTTTTATAAAATTGTAAAAAAAAAATATTTCATATACATGCAATATAAAAGAAAATGGCGTCATTTGTCGTCACTTGTTTTTTTCACATTACCTTCTTTGTTTTCATTATGATTTACTCTTTACGAATTTGCTTATCTTACACAAGTTTGAGATAAGCATTGTATGACGTCAATTTATATATCTTTCAGAGAAGTTAATCCGGATTTACTGATTGCAATAACCAAGTGCGCGTATTTGTTTTTTTTTTTGCATGCTCCGATCTGCAATTTGCGAGTTTTAGTAATGTGGTAAAGAGAATATGATATTTGTTGGTTTTTGAGATAAAATTCTATTAAACTCGTCTTTAAAGATGTAAGATCGTCAGAGGCTTGCTAAATAATATTCAAACTCGTCAAAAAATATCTCAAATACCAACTTATGCCAGATCCTAAATATTCAAGATGGCGTTGTTTCCTAGTTTTGACAGTAAAATTGTCAAGTTCTTGTTTGCGAGTTCTCCAACCATCTCCGAGAGACAATGATGCCTTATGTCGAGAAATATTAGGATTTGACATGAGTTTGTGTTTGAGATAAAATTTAAACAAGTCTCTGGAAAATGTCATAGAGCGAGCCTTTTGCGAGATTAATAATCTTTTTTCCTAACGTTTTTATTAAAATTTCATCTCAAACGCCAATGAATGTCAGGTTCTTTTTATGACATTACAATATTTCATAATTCATAGATCAGAACATGCAAAACCATCCATAGATGCACCCTTGGTAGTTTCAGTTTCAGTTTCATTTATTGGCATAAACGGACATAGTATACATAGTATATGTCTTTTGCCATTTACAATTGAAAAATAAGAAATATGGCAAAGACATGTGTGTACATGTAGATAAATACATGTACTAACAACAGTGCACAGGCCTATTACATAATTTCTAAGTGTCCGAAGACAAAGTGTACAAAGATTACTTGAAAAGTTCCTTAATGAACAATAAATTCAAGTCTAACTGACAATGGAGTTCTGTAGAACATTTCGACAAGTTTTATAAGAATTTAAGATATAATTACACGAATTCACTAAAGTTCTTTTGTTCTTTGTCAACATAATGTATTTGAATCTAAAGATACTTGGATTTAATACATTCTTAAATATTTGATTCTGAGAGCTCGGTATTTGAAATATGAAATGAACATACTCATACTTCAATGCAAGATAATAAAATTCGTTTAAAATGGCAATTTCAAAATGCTAAACAATAGTTTGAAATCTGTTACTTATATATGAGCTATGCTCTGTGAAGGAGCTTAATGCATTTGCGAAAAGTATCGACCCAGGTCAGCCTGCGCAGTCCACGCAGGCTGACACGGGCCGAAACTTTTCGTTATCTTCAAATTTTCTGCATGTCAAAAGATAATTCTACCTCATTATTCAGTCGGTTGATATGTATAATGGATTTTATTGTTCCATACTAATGTGATGACTTGCGTGGTATAATGCGTCACTGAGAAGCATTAAGCCCCCTTTTGCCAGAACATGGCTCATATACTGTTATTTATGTATATTACCAGCCCCGTATGAAGCATTTTTAAATGGGTGAGGGGGGACAAGCTGGCTGAAAAAAATACGTGGCTCAGTATCAGTCTCGTATATGTTTTATTTAAAAAAATATTCCACCTCTTTCCAGGGCTTGAGACCGACTCAGATCGATGTTTAGGCAGGTTTTTCCTTTCCCTTCCTTATTATCATTACTTTATCTTATTTTTAGATTATTTTTATTTATTTATTTATTTATTTATTTATTTACTTATTTATTTAGATCTAGATTTACTTTTTTTATTCTTTAATTATTAATATTTTTTTTTCGTGATTATCATTATTTTACTTTTTAAAATTTTGACTAAAAGGGCAAAAAGAGTTAGCCATCATCAAAGTTTGTAAACGTTCAAACAGTTCCCAAATTATTGTTGTGGAACACCCCCCCACCCCCGCCGACTGCAACAGCGTGCCTATAGCCCAGCTCACATTACCTTCTGTAAGGCTGGAAAAGCACATCTTGACATAACGATACATGATTTAGAAAGGGACATAAGATCTATAAAATCTACAATGTTTGCATATTAGTCGGGTATAATAAAAGCTTGTAAATCAAACCTTATCGCCCGCCAAGACGGGACAAACCAAACGTTATAAGTCACTGTCAAACAACGTTCAATTTGATAGGGAAAATCAAACAAAAATCTCAAACCGGAAAGATGTTCCTTTGTGTGATCAATGTCTTCAGTCGGAAGGAAAGGGATTTTGTTTTTCATAAAATTGTAAAACGTATTTCTTGATTATATATTTTAATGTATACAAGGGTGTGCTCGTGTACATTATACAGAACGGTGTTCTGAAAAGGATAGCATAAAAATGAAAGTGTGTAATAAGAAAGTTATGAAATAGGGGTAAATTTCTTGATCATTGTAGAAACAATTCGCATACGTGTTCTTGTTTAAATGAGATCAACATAAGCCGTTTAGAAAAGGTTAACAATGTCTTAAAGAAATGGATAAATGAGTGAAAGAAACTAAGGAGGAATTTTTGGCTGCACAGGTTTATGACAATATAGCTTTTCTGGTTAAATACGAAGAACCAGTCCCATAGCTGTCTGACAACAATGGCAGATGACATGAAATCTACTACAGACGCCATTGCGGAAGCATGGTCTGCGGTACGTACTTTTGCCTTCCTCACCCTTTACCATACGAGAAAATGTACTGATCAAATCTTTATGCTAATATCGAATTAAAAACTTAATTTTAGTTATTTAGCAGGATAAGGGTTAACTCTTATTCTGGCGTTCGGGACCACGGATATATTTTGCGGAGAGTGTAGAGCAAGAACTGCCTGCGCCTACGTGTAGTCTGATCTTGCTCTACACTCTCTACTGCTCTATCATTATGTTTCTGTCAATTAAACCGATTGTAGTATATCTGTCTAATCCTAAATAATTCAAAATCGCCAGGATAAGGGTTAATAATATATGAAATAAAAGTATGATTAAAAACAAACAAAAGAAATCACTTGTATTTCTTTTTTTACTGAATAAGTGAAGTGTAACAGCAAAACCCATTATTTTACTATTTCAAATGTATTTTGGGGGGAATGAAATCACCTTATCGGACGGTGTGAATCTAAGATCAGACTACACATTCTGTGCAATTTGATCTTGGTCTAGACTATCTGAAAAAATGTCCCGAGTCGCGCTTAGCAGTCTAAGGGTTGTAGAAATTTCTTGACCAGAATATTTCAGCACTAAGTCAGTGCAAACTCAATGTCAAACTACATGTTTTTGTCGTTTTGATGTCGAGCTAAAACTTTTTGCCTAGGCAACCTACAACCTAGGCTCTGCTTAATTAGTTAAGGTAAATTTCTCTTTTATTGCCTAAAATTCAAATATATAGCAGTATTCGTATTCGTATGGATAAAAAAAAAATGCATTTCATCGGAATTGTACCGAGCGTATAGGAGACTTTAAAGTTATACCAGAGCTCCAGATAAGAGGGAGTGATGGTACTCTAAATCCATTATTCCTCTTCCAAACCATATGTTGTGGGTACTCATTAGAATCGTCTCGATGAGACGATTCTAATGAGTACCCATAACATAGGATTTAGAGGAGAATGATTAATATTTTCAATTTTGAAATCAAAATCACTCCCCTCTATCTGGAGCTCTGAATACGTAGCCTTTTAAAGGAGCATCTAACCAGATTTGTTTCCCTTTTTTTTTGGTTATTATTATTATCTTAGAAAATGTTAACAAAGCTTGGTAAATCTCACTCGTGTGCAAATGGCTTGACAACTAAAATATAGATGGAAACATATAAACCAAAGGGGGCTTAACCTTTATTCTGCCAAATAACTAAAATGAAATTTTCAATTCGATAGTAAAAACTAAAATATTGCTATTTCAAAGTTCTGTTTTGAGGAATTTTATCTCCTTATCGGACAGTGTAGATCCAAGATCAGACTGCACGTTCTGTGCAGTCTGATCTTGATCTACGGTGTCCGCAAAATGTCAGTGAGTCACGCTTAGCAGCCTGCGGGTTAATGCGTCTCAGTGATGCACCATACGAAGCGAGGTATCACATGGATCCATTAAGTCCATTTAGAATGACTGACTTAATCATGAGGTAGGCTGGTACTTTGACATGCAGAAAATTGACCAATAGCAACATTATGTCATATGCCCATTTAATGTTTCTTAAAATCAAAACATAAAGACATATATATACCATAAAAATGACTTTAAATTCTGCTTAGCATTTGACTGATAGACCAAAAGCTGATTCAAATTTTTTAGAAAAAAAAAAGAATATAATAATAAAAAATATAATATTTATGCGTAAAAAAAACACACACACACAAAACATAATGTGTAGTTTACAGAGAAACCTTACAAGTTTGAACAGGCGAGATTTTTCGTGGTCTTTTTTTTTTGCGCCAGAGCCTACCTCTGAGGATTTTACCGGTGACATAGATCCAAGATCAGACTGTACAGAAATTTCTGTCTCATCTTGACTCTATACCATTGTTTGGTCAAATCGGTAAGATAAAAATCGATCTGTATTTTTAGCTCTACTGGCTGAAAGCCAGTAGAGCTTATGTCATGGTATGGTTTCCGTCCGTCCGTCCGTCTGTCTGTCCGTCCGTTAGTCTTTTTCTTGTTTACGCGATAAAGTCTGCATTTTGTGGTCAGATTTTCGTGAGCTTGCACAGTTTGTTTATCTCATCAATATCTTGAACCCTATTGTTTTTGAAAAGAATCCAACAAACAGTATGGGAAAAATAGCCATTTCAAGTTGAAACTTTCCATTTCTTGTTTACGCGATAAAGTCTGCATTTGTGGTCAGATTTCCGTGAAACTTGCATAGTTTGTTTATTTTATCAATAGCTTGAACCCTATTGATTTTGAAAAAAAAAATCCAGCAAACAGTATGGGAAAGGTAGCCATTTCGAACTGAAAATTTAAAGATTTCTTGTTTACGCGATAAAGTCTGCATTTGTGATCGGAATTTCATGAAACTTGCACAGTTGCTTTGTCTCATCAACAGCTTGAATTCTATTGATTTTGAAAAAAATCCAGCAAACAGTATGTGAAAAGTAGCCATTCAAAGTTGAAAATTTCCATTTTTTTATTTACTCGATGAAGTCTGCATTTTGTGGTCGGATTTTCATGAAACTTGCACAGTTGCTTTGTCTCATCAACAGCTTGAATCCTATTGATTTTGAAAAAAAATCTGACAATCAGTATTGGAAAAGTAGCCATTCAAAGTTGAAAATTTCAATTTCTTGCATAGACAATTAAGTGCACAGTGTTGATCCAATTCTTTTGAAACTTGCAAAGGTTATTTGGTTCATCAAGGAGTTGAACCCTATAAAAATGGAGAAAATCTAGTAATCCGTTCAGGAAAAGCAGTCATTTGATGACTTAGTATTGTTTACTCAACAAAGTCGACATTATCAGTCACATTTCTTTGAAATTTGCTAGGATTGTTTAATACAATGCGTCCCAGCAGGGTAGCTCAGTGGTTAGCGTATCTAACTGATGATCTGGAGGTTGCGGGTTTGATAGCCGGTAGCGGCGAACTTTCTTTCCGGCGATTTTTTGCCTCTCACCTCTGATGCATGTGAGAAAAGTAGTCTGTGGCTTTGGAAAGAAAGTTGTGTCAGCACTGGTGTGAGAAAGCCCAGAAACACATGGGTGCGTCACTGACCGCCATGATATGACCTAAGCTGTTAAAATGGCGTTAAACTTCAATACGAACAAACAAATAAACAAATTAATACAGTGCGTACTGAAACCCTATCAAATCTGGCTGGATTCCAAACAATTAGTTTTAGAAATTGCACTTCATTTTTTTTCACTGTTCATTCAATTCACCATGCCTACTTATGCTGTCTTCGTGGGTTCAGGCCCAGTTGCAAGAACGCATTTTTGTGTTGATTGTCGTTTTTTCTTTTTGCATCATGAATTCATAATGTATGCTAGCAAAAAAGCAAAATCACTGCCAGTAGAGCGATTTCAGGCCCTCAAGGGCCTTTAGTTTAGAATCGTATTTCCAGCTGTTGAAAGCGTTTGAGTTTATATTTTGGTGCAGAAAAAGTTTATGGTATGTCTGAAATAGTCTCTGCGACAACGGATGAAATCACCATTTCCCTTTGCAGACTGATTTAGAAAAGATGAGAAAATTTTATTTGCTTCAAAAAGTTTTAAAATTCTAAAGGATTTTTTTTCATCAAACAGCTATTGCACTGTTTCTACAAAAAATATGTTTATGCTATCTAAAATCTTACCTGATAAACACCAGTATTTTCTCCTTTTCCCACAATGTTTTTAAAAGCCTTCCTCCCCGAGGTCGTTAAAACTCGGGATTATGTGGTAAAGGGTTAAAATGAACACAAATTCTCCTAGGCTAAACACAAAGTAAGCACAGCACTGGACGAATTGCTCCCAGGAGCAAACTGTTCTTCTGCTACAAAGTGTTCGTGCTAAAACTGCTATTCGCATCTTTGAAGAATTTAGCTCACACTATAAATGCGTATTTATTTATTTATTATTTATTTATACATTTATTTATTTATTTGACGCATAAAGATGTTTCGATGTAGTTTTTGATAATGCTACGACAGTGGTAATCCGACTTTTTGCTTTAGGTCCCCCTTTTATTTTTTTTAAAAAAGATCATACATTCTAAATTACAAAGGAATCTAATTTCGGATCGGCTAAACCAAATTTTGCCATCATTCAGAAATTGCGTTACATCCTACAATTGATTTTATTTCATACTGGTTACCTCCCCTGACGCGTCTAACGCGTACAGGTATAATATATGAGCCGTGATCCGGCAAAAGCGGCTTAATGGATCTCCGTGATCTATGGTACCAAGCTAGCTTTGTTTGTTTGTTTGTTTGAATGGTGTTTTACGCCGCTTTCAACATTATTTCAGTCATATCACGGCGACAGCTCACATATTCATGTTTTCCTGGGTTTAACCAGTACTAGGCTGGGGCTCTGAGGTGTCTTGCCCAAGGACACTCCTGTGAAAACCCCAGTGGAGCCAGTGAGGCTCGAACCCGGGGCCTCCAGGTCACGAGTCCTACACCTAACCACTGAGCCACACAGGACCCCACCAAGCTAGCCATCACATACTTATGGGTCCATAATAGCCACTTTTTTTAACAATCAACTTAATCATGAGCTAGACTGGTCCTTTGAAATACAGAAAATTTACCGATATCGAAAAGTTTCGGCCCAGGTCAGCCTGCGCGGAATGCGCAGGCTGACCTAGGTCGATACTTTTCGCAGATGCATGAAGCCCCTTTTCACAGAGTATGGCACATATGTATAAATAGAACGGGTACAGTTTAATTTAACCTAAGAACGGTTGATGAATACGGGATAAGGTGCTCTGATTCCTTGTTCGAGCAATCAGAACTCCTTTTCTACTGATCACTGAGAGTGGGGTAGGGAAAGGGTGGGGGTTAATTAACACTTCGGCTGCTAAGCGTGACTCATTGACCTTTTGCGGACAGCGTAGATCAAGATCAGACTGCACAGAACGTGCAGTCTGATCTTAGATCTACACTGTCCGATAAGGAGAAATCTTTTCTCCCAAAATACCTTTCAAACAACAATATTTGGGTTTTTTACTATCGGCTTGAAAGTTTCATTTCTTTTATTTAGCATGCAGGAAATTTATCTGTCACAGTCTGGGTCCGTATTTACCAATCATTTTCCTTTTGGTTTAGCCAATCAGAAATTGTGTATTTTTCAAATTTAGAAAATTCTTAAGAACAAGACTAAGAATGTTCTTAAGAATAGTTGGTGAAGACGAGCCCTAGTCTGTCAAACGTTGGTCCTGGATTGATGATTTCTCTATATACAATCTCAACGCTGAACGTTGTGTGGGATAGCAGCCGCCGTCTAAAAGAGATGGCAAATGGTGTGCATTGTTTCCCTTGTGTTTAAATGAGAAAAAACAACAACCAAAAAATAATAATCAGAAGAAAGCACAGATAGGTGAATTACCATGTTATATTTTAGATGTTGCTGAAAACGGAATAGATCACGCGATAGAAACAAAGAAATAAACGTTTGTCTGAAAAACTAAATAACCAAACTAATGCACATGTACGAGGGGCGTTCATTAAATAATGAAAATACCTGCATATCTCGGTTGTTCGTCGTTCGATTTCATTTATTTTTCTACAGTCCCTCAAAGTACTCTCCTCCTCTCTCTATGCACAGTTGCAGCCTCCTGCGCCATTTATCAAATGCTGCTCGGTACTCTTCTTTAGGTATACCCCGTAACTCTGCAATTACGGCTTTAGAGAGGTCTTGGACACGTGTATACTTGGTTCCTGCCAAGAGCTCCTTCAGTTTAGGAAACAACCAAAAGTCACATGGGGCCAAGTCAGGACTGTAGGCAGGATGGGGGAGTGTAGAAATTCTATTCTCTGACAGATACTGGTTTACAGCTGCTGTTTTATGGGCACTCGCATTGTCATGCAAAATCATGATTCTCGATGTTCCTGTGATGGGATGACGGTCCTTCAACTCAGAAACCACCTGAGGAAGTACAGTTTTTCTGTAGTATCGCCCAGTCATGGTTGCTTTTTCTGGTAGAACATCTACAGCTACATGTCCTTCATGGTTGAAAAAAATTGTGAAAAGCCTCTTCCGACTCTGAAAACCTGGTTTACAGACCACAGCTCTGGGTTCATCTTTTGTCAGCCACATCATATTAGAACGTTTGTTAGGGATCCCATAGAAGTATATCCAAGTTTCATCTCCCGTGACTACGTCAGATATCTTTTTGGGGCCGTTGGGTTCGAACTTGTCTAAAAGTTGCCTTGCACAAGAAACCCTATTCTTCTTCTGTTCGGGAGTCAGCACATGAGGTACCCATCGCGCGGAAATCTTTCGCGGCCCAAGTTCTTCATGTAGCACTTTATGAATGGTACCAATGGACACATCTAAGTCTGAACTAATCTCCCGCATCGAAACATTAGGGTCATTGTCTACTTGATTTTTAACATTTACGATCAAAGTTTCGTTCACCTTGGATTTAGGTGCTCCTGACTTTGGTTTGTCTGCAACCAGCTTCTTCCATCTTTAAATTCTCTCACCCACCTGGAACAGGTGTTATAAGGTACAGCTAACTCCTTATATACCGTATGCAAATCTTCATTAATTTGCTTTAACTCATCTCCAAGTTGCAGCCTTGTGAAGATGTAAAACCTTTGGTGTTCTCTGCTGACGTCCATTTTGAACTAAACAGGAAGTGACATCATGTTTTGATGACGTCATAATTGCATGACGTCATGACGTCATGATAACGTTTGGCGCCAAAAATAAAGCAGAGACCTTGATTTTCGTGTTGCTAAAATTTCGTTCAAATATCAGTAACGGTTAATGATATACAGGTGTGTTTTCATTAATTACTGAACACCCCTCGTATGTACATGTATCTACTTATCAGTTTCACAAATGAGGGTATTTCCGATTATTTTAACCCTACTAACACACAATCCCGGGTTTTAACGATCCTGACAGAGAGGGCTTTTGAAAACATTGTGGGAAAAGAAAAATTTGCTGGTAACCAGCATTTTTTCCTTTTCCAATAATGTTTTCCACCCTTTCGCGGCAAATACTATCATTAAAATGAAGCTTGCTAATCGCTTTCAATTTTTTAACTAGGACTGAACTTTATTCTCGTTGGTAGGCAAATTCGTTTTAAAGAAATGGATTTTTTTTTTCAAAGGGTAACGTTACAAAATATTGTAGATAAAGGAAAAAATGATGCTTAGTAGCATTTTCATTGTTTCCCACAATGTTTGTTAATGAGAGATTTCAAAATGCTTTTGGCCGGTAATATCAGCCTACCGGATACTGTAGATCCAAGACCTGACTGAACATCATGCGCAGTCAGGTTTTGACCTTCAGTGCACGCAAGAGTGCGTTGAGTCAAAGGGTTATTTGTCTAATCCTGATAATAGTTTTAATTTTTGATCTATAATTAGATTTTGTGGCTCTTTTAAACAAAGGGCGTTTTCTTTGCATTATTTTCACGTATAAATCTAGTTTTATGAATACGTCGATAATGTTATTTGAGTAGATCTGTAATTAGAAATTGGGTATTATAAATACCATAGCGGAAGTCGACTAAGTGGACGCCTACTAAAAAAAATAGTCAACGTTACGAACATTGCCGTTACAACCGGGGTGTGTGGTTGGAGACATTTTTATACGCCCGTCGAAGACGTGACGTATTATGGGATCACCCATGGCGTATGGGCGGGCATCCGGCCTTCGGGCGGGCGGCGTCTAGTTCTTTGTCCGGAGCATAACTTTGTCATGTCCAGTCCGATTGACTTGAAACTTGGCATTTGTGCTTGTTGCAATAATACGGAGTGCAGTGCGAAAGAATCATAACTCTACCTCGTGCTGTCTTTGAGTTATTTCCCTTCTATCGTCATTTTTACAGCATTTTCTGCTTGTCCAGAGCCTAACTTTGTCATCTCCAGTCCGATTGACTCGAAACTTGGCATTTGTGTTTGTTGCAATAATACAGAGTGCAGTGCGAAAGAACCATAACTCTACCTCGTGCTGTTTTTGAGTTTTTTCCCTTTGATCGTCATTTTTACAGCATTTTCTGATTGTCCGGAGCATAACTTTGTCATCTCCAGTCCGATTGACTTGAAACTTGGCATTTGTGTTTGTTGCAATAATACGGAGTGCAGTGCGAAAGAACCATAACTCTACCTCGTGCTGTCTTTGAGTTATTTCCCTTTGATCGTCATTTTTACAGCATTTTCTGCTTGTCCGGAATGTAACTTTGTCATCTCTAGTCTGAACATCTTCAAGTTTGGTATGCATGATTGTTGAAAATTTACGGAGTGCAGTGCACAAGAACCATACTCTTCCTAGCACGAATTTTGAGTTATTCCCCCTTTGATCTTCATTTTTATAGCATTTCCAGCTTGTCCGGAGCAAAACTTTGTCATGTTAAGTAGGAATGACTTGAAATATGGTATGCTTACTTGTTGCAATATTTGGAAGTGCAGTGCACAAGAAATGTAACTCTACCTCGTGCTGTCTTTGAGTTATTTCCCTTTGGTCATCATTTTTACAGCATTTAGCGCTTATCCGGATTATAACTTTGTCATCTCAAGTCAGAACGACTTCAAACATGGTATGCATGTTTGTTGCAATATTACGGAGTACAGTGTGCAAGAACAATAACTCCCGGGCGGGCTGGCGGTCGATCGGGAGGGCGGGCGAGCGGCGTCCAGTTCTTTGTCCGGAGAATAACTTTGTCATCTCCAGTCCGATTGACTTGAAACTTGGCATTTGTGTTTGTTGCAGTAATACAGAGTGCAGTGCGAAAAAACCAAAACTCTACCTCGTGCTGTCTTTGAGTTATTTCCCTTTGATCGTCATTTTTACAGCATTTTCTGCTTGTCCGGAATGTAACTTTGTCATCTGTGGTCTGAACATCTTCAAATTTGGTGTGCATTATTGTTGAAAAATTACGGAGTGCAGTGCCTGAGAACCATAACTCTTTCTAGCATGAATTTTGAGTTATTCCCCCTTTGATCTTCATTTTATAGCATTTCTTGTTTGTCCGGAGCAAAACTTTGTCATGTTAAGTAGGAATGACTTGAAATATGGTATACTTACTTGTTGCAATATTTGAAAGTGCAGTGTGCAAGAATTGTAACTCTACCTCGTGCTGTCTTTGAGTTATTTCCCTTTGAATCTCATTTTTACAGCATTTAGTGCTTGTCCGGAATATAACTTTGTCATCTCAAGTCAGAGTGACTTCAAACTTGGTATGCATGTTTGTTGCAATATTACGGAGTACAGTGCGCAAGAACAATAACTCTACCTAGTGCGGATTTTGAGTAATTCCACTTTGATCTTCATCCTTACAGTATTTCTTGCTTGTCCGGAACGGAACTTTGTCACCTCAAATCAAACTGACTTGAGACTTGGTAAACATGTTTGTTGCATTACCTGCCCTTTACGATTATTATACCCCTCGACAACTGGCGGTGGGACGGGCGTATCTTGCGACAATTTGCCGCTCTTGTTTTTTTCTAATTTCACCCCTATGCTGATTAAAGAGGCCCTGAAGTTTGATATCACCAAAATATAGATCAATAAGGTCTGCTAAGGTTGTCAGTTGGACAATCCTTGTCGTAACACACCCACACGACAAGATTTTGGACTTATCCATGTTTGTAAAGTTTTGCTTTATGTAACTTAGATGACAGGATTTGTATATTAAAAATACCATAGTAGAAGATGGTCGATAGCATCAAAGGAGAAGGAGAAAACGCTGTTTGCTTGCATTTTCTCCTGTACTCACTTTGTTTTCTAAAACCGTATTCCTGGAGGTCGTTAAAACACAGGATTTTTTTCTTTTTTGGTGGAGTTAACGCCTTTAAAACCCTTTACAAAACAATCTCGAGTTTTACTGGCTCTGAAAAAGAGTTTATGAAAACATTGTGGGCAAAGGAGAAAATGCTGGTAAGCAGCATTTTCTCCTTTTCCCACAATGTTTTCTATACTACCAAAAAGAAATGTAGATTCTGGAGTCACATTAATTTATCGTCTGCAAATGCTTTCGATTCGGGCAATCTTAAAATATGGTAGTTTTGTATAGAGTTAACCTTTTGTTAAAGACTTGAGCTTTACAACATAATTGGGAGCAATAGCCCTACCTCTATATTACATGAGGAATTTGAATGACAGACATCTCTGTGAATACGTTACACTTATAAAATAGATATGTAAACAAAACTTAAGTTTTCAAACAGCCCATAAAAATCCCTGTCGAGGACGCATCTAAGGCTTTAGATTAACTGGTATAACTCTTGAAACAATGACAATGTTTGCAGTCCTGAAAGTTTCGAAAGTTCATGACCTGACACAGGTTCCTAAGACAAAATTACACACGAAAAGTGTTGGGTGTCTTAACGCACTGTCAATGAAAAGTAAGCCCTTTAATATTATCAAAACTGCATCAAACATGTTAACACTTAGCACGCCAAGCGTCACATTAGATGCTGTCGCGGACAGTGTTGACCCAAGATTAGGCTGTCCACAACCTTAAGTCTATTCTTTGAACGCCGTTGTTAAATAATTAGACGATAACATTGCAGAAACGTCTCCAAATTTTATTACTTGGGTCTTTTTTGTTGCCAGAAAATGTTCATTTCATTGATTGGTAGAGGAAGTGTTCAGGTAAGACCCATAATTCCTGTCGGCCATCGATCGTAGCTCCCCTGTCACTATTTCAATGGAAACAATTACGGCAAGTAATCTTTCATTAGATTAAATTCACAGCTCATTCTCTTGATATTTCGCTATGATGGTGATAACAGTGTTTACCCTGCATCCGTCAATGACATAAACTGCCAAAACAATTTTGTTACACAATAAGTGTATCGATCAAACAAGAAAGGAATAATTTTCAACATACCCATTGATTCCAGTCAGGTCTCAATCACGTGTAAAGCAATCTACTTCGAGTAATTGAAATAATTATGTAATAATGTTTCTTATAGAAGATTGAAACGTATTCAACTTAGGTAGAAAAAGCGGGTTTTAAGAGATTAAAAAGGGCTCAGATATCTTGCTAGACTTCAACCAGTTTTCCTTGGCATGTTCGAAAAGATTGACATCCCCTAAAAATCATTTGAACAATAAACAAATACATATACCTGTTGCTAGACTAACACAACCACGATGGCATGCGACAAGGAATGTCTCTTTTGCCTAATGCTTTTCTTGCTGTTCTTACAGTTATGAATGAAAAGTTTACCTGTATCCGAATTTTATTTTGTGATATTTGCTGAACGACGGTGGCTCATAAGCGGTATAAATTAAGATCAGACAGCACATAACAGTCTGATCTCGGATCTATACCATTCGCTTGTTCAGTCAAGCCTAGAAGATAAAAAGAAAACTGTGTTTCAGTGGGTTGTATTTTTAGCCGTCAAAAGCGGTCGAGTTTATATGAGCCATGCTCTGTGAAAAGGGGGCTTAATGCATTTGCGAAAAGTATCGACCCATGTCAGCCTGCGCAGTCCGCGCAGGCTGACATGGGCCGAAACTTTTCGATATCTTCAAGATTTTTGTATATCAAAGGACCATTCTACCTCATGATTCAGTCGGTTGCTTGACAAAATGGATATGATGGGTCCATATTAACGTGCTGACTTACTTGGTATAATGCATCACGGGGATGCATTAAGCCCCCTTTTGCCAGAGCATGGCTCATATATTTGGCGTTGAAAGAGTTAAATAAATAGCACTTATTCATTATTTACTGTAACAAATTTATAGCTGACGATTTTGGGAAAAAAAATCTAATTGAAGTAAGCATAGTAAACATTAATTAACGTTTTCATAGTTAAATACTTTTGAAAACATTGTAGCAATAACGCTTCAAGTCAGAAGCTGTATGTCGGCATTCTGCAAGTGGACCCAAGTTGAAAAGGGACAAACAAACTTTAGTGCATTTCAATCTTGAAGTACACTGTCTACAAACGGTCACTGAGTTGCGCTAAGCAGCGTAGGGTTTAAATGGATAGTAAATGTTAAATAAAGCTTAACCATTTATCTTGGTATCGAGGACTATACTTAAAGTAGTAAAAATTGCTGGGCAGTCAGGAGTGTAAGCTGTTCTTGATTAATTCTTTCAATATTAGATTAATTGATTGATCGAATGGTGTTTTACGACGCCTTCAACATTGTGTCAGTCATATTATGGCGACACTTCGCTTATTCATGTACGTCCAAGCTCTAATCAGTAATAGGCTAGGGCTCTAAAGTGGAGTATCTTGCCCAAGGATTGTTTCCAATTTGTTTCGAACTCGAAGCTTGCATATTACGAGTTCCAAACTTTACCACCGAGGCGTGTTGATAGTAAGAGGTTGTAATTAGTACATTATCGGTTCAAGGGTGCAAGGTTTTCTTTCTAGCTGTACATAGTTTACGCCTCAAGCTTGCGTTTTGAGATCTTTTTCAAGACTGAGCTTCGACAACCAAGTCTTGGAAGTAGGCCTACAGAACCACCGACAAGGCTAGAAAACGTGGATACTTTACATAAAATCAAGAAGCGTCAATATATCCAACGCTATACATGTATATGCAGCAACTCCCTCAACATGGCAAAATTAAGACAGGTTTTAGCAGTGAAGTCTTTTAGCCCTTTACAATACAATTGCATGTTTTATTGACCTTGAAGAATAAGACTTTTGAAAAGATTGTGGGAAAATGGGAAATTGCTGGCAACCGCCATTTTCTCCTTTTGCTACTATGTTTTGTACGTCTCAAATGATACCGTCGACCATTTGAGCCACGTATACCTTTGTCTTCTGCAAATGCTTATTTTTAACAAGTTCACAGTTGTGTTAATAGACAAAGAGTTAGAATGTAATGCAGAACGATGACAACAGAATACAACACGGAAAAAGGCACGAGGTTCAATAAATATGTTATCAAAGTATTGTGTATTGAGTCGTTAAGTATTTATCTCTTTTACTTTTTTTTTTATCTCGCCATCTGCTATCTGATCTCACCGAGGGCTCTGGTCTAAACATTTTCAGATTGTGTGAAAGTTTTGCAGTTTTCTCAAAAGTTTGATAAACATTCGGCAAAACATGTCCATTTCAGCCTTACCTCACCGTGCAAACTGGGCCCTCAGATAAGGTCTCGTTTGTGTCCGCGAGAATTTGCAAGATGATGGATGAGGGGAGGACACCAGCGTTCATTTTTGTAAATCGCATTGTTTCGAATAAACTTTGAAAAATTAGCCTGTTTAAGCGAACTTTAAAACAGTCCTGGAAATACTTCGTGTTAAAACTGCTGATAAAAAAATGCTGCGATATTAACGTGTACGTGTGTCGCAGACGTAAAATGTTTCTCCAATCACGTGACATGATAAATCATCTCTTTACCAGGCGACAAGATACTAGATTGGTCCAAACTGAAGACATTTGCAGGCAACAACTTATTAATCGCCTCAAATTATTGGATACGTCTTTGAAAGGGTAGAATACATAGTTGGGGAAAAGTGAGATGGGATTCTTTTCTTTTCCCATAATGTTATCAAATACTGTATTCGTGGTCGTGAAAGCCTGTGATCGTTTGAGAAAGGGTTATATGGTTCGTGTGTGTCATTTACAAACAAATCGAGGTAAAAACCAGACAAACTTCTTTGCATTAAATATTAAGATTGACAAACACTGCTCGAGATATGCATGCTTAATATGTCTTGAGGAAACAAATTAATTTGGGTTGTAAACATGGGAAAAGTTTTAAAACATAGTCTGTGTGTCTTAATGGAAATGCAAATCTGTTCCTTACAAACTGAGGGATAAAGTTAAAAACTAAACATGCAAACATAGACGTAATATTGCTGAATCAATGTAAAAACAATAATAAAGTTTATGTTTATTCCCGTTTGCGAATGTTTCAAGAATTTACATTTTTAGGAAAATTACGTTTGTTTCTTCCAATGGTCTAGCGTTTAAAAAATAACGTGTCCGCAAAGAGTCATGGGCATCGAAGCTCTGTAAGGGTTATGCATCTACAGCTGGGGTCGGGATCATGGAGCTTTCCTCTGTGCAAAAATATCTAAAAAGCAAACAATACTTGGTGGCCCTTTTTTTAGGCATTATTATTATTATTATTATTATTATTATTCGGGCACTGTTGGGTGGAGAGAATGTTTTAAACAAATTTGTACGCAAACTGTGTCATTGCATTATAGGTACACTATGTCCCTGATTCTGTCCACAAACTGGGAAAAAACTTTAACTTGGTGTTTTTGAATTTATTGTTGTCACACAACATTAAACGTTGAAAGCTATAGACAGCTTAAGAACTGGACATTGAGTTAAAGTTTAGTCTGCATAGAACATGTAGCCTGATCTTGGATCTGCACTGTTGAAAGAATAACAACAATCATTTTGAACTATGGTGATGTAGCCGCTATTTAACACATTCAGTTATAATGTAATAGCAATTTTGTAAGTACGCGCACCTCAATTTTCCTGAAGTAAGGTTCTGGTATTCAGGCTTCTTTGGTAGGAATTTTAAGAGACATTACACAAGAATTCGTTTCGCGAGTTTTTAAGAACGTTTACAAATATTGCTTTTAGACTAAAATATATTTAAAGATACATGTAGAAAACACATATAATTGACAAGTTTTTTTTTTACAGTAATTTTTCCTTTCCTTTTGTAATATCCGTTTATAATCTCGCTAACCTTTAAAAATGATACTGAGTTATGTTATACGATATCTGACAAATAATTAGATATACAAAAAAGAAAGAGAAAAAAAAGACGGGTAAAGACGAACATAACACATGGTATTTCCTAAATAGGCTCGGTAGCCTTTTAAGTTATATTTAGATTTCACGCCAGAGTTGCGTAAAGACTTCTCGGAATCTAACGTGATCAACAACACCCGTCGATTCATTCGGTATACTTCGGGTGATCCGGTGATAAAGTCCCTCGGCTGTATCACGTAGCTTGATATGCACCTACACGGTACATAGCTTCGCCGGAAATGCGCCATTTAACCATTCTTAAAATTGTAAGGCTCCTCTTAAAAACAAAACCTCGAGTCACAATTTTCCATCTGAATCTACCTAATTATATTTCCGTTGAAAAACAGTTTTTTTTAACGTGATTTAATTCCGACTGAAGTTTTTACCGACAGATAGATAGGTAGATATAAACAAATTTATGGTGGTTGTTTATGTCGTTGCGTCGCCATGTTTGTGATCACGTGATGGGCAGTTCAAAGTTGAAACCACCTTTATACGGCGAGGCTAGATGTAGTTACGGAATCGACCGAGTTGTGACGAGTGCCGTCGATTAGGAAGATTCGTATTCAAATAAGTATGATGACGTCATATCTGCTGTAACATAAATACACGGAGCCATCGTTTGCAAAACAACCGTCCCGTTATTTGAACGTCTAAAATTGCATTTTTCCTCTGAATTTAAACTTACAACTTATACTAGCGCAAAGAAAAATACATTTGGTTGTATATAGCGACAGTTTATGAAACCGGCTCATTTCTTTGACATGTGTGTAAGTGTCAAAAAAAAAAAATCCAGATTTACATGTGCATGTAAATTCATAGTGAAAATATTAAAACATAAACTAGATCTACTTTCTTCATTATCACAGACTTAAAATGGATGTATTGATAGGGAAATACGTGTATGTACAAGCTGGATTTTGGGAAGTAAGGTGTAGAAATATAATCATGCTTTTACCCATGACGTCACGAAATACTTGATCACGTCATACACGATGTTGTCTAGTATTCTACCCCACAAGCTTAAAAAATAGCTATCTCTATAGTACACCAATAAACTGAATTATTACTCTGTAAAAGATCTCTGTGACAACATCATTTGAGACGATTTCGTTTATAACTCGGTTGATTGGTGTACTATTGAGATAATCAGTCTATAAGCTCTGTCGCGAAATTTTTAGCTTCACATATTTTCAAAGATACGCTAGTTCTATCTAATTAGTGTTTTGTAAGTCCAGATGGCATAGATCTACTTACCTATGAACACATCATGTTACTCGAACTTTGATCAAAAGTAATGGTTTAGTTTGCAAAGAAAAAAGCGGAAAATTTCTTACTTGACGATTTTTCAGATTTAGATGTACAATAAGTTTTTATCAGCTTTTGGCATTTTTCCATTGGCCAACATATTTGGCGCGAGTACTGGTGTAGTTCCCAGGAAGCAGAATCGAGAGAGATTAGTATAAGTTGTAAGAACTTGTTTCTCAATCAATGTAAAATAGATATGTTTAAACAAACAAAAAAATAATAATGGTAACAATAACAATAAATGAATAAATGATACAAATGAAAAATAAAGGGGATGATTCCCCTTTTGAGTGCTCAAAATGACATGATTTAATTTCAAATACTTTTTTACCAATAATATTACAGATCTTGAAAACAAAACTCCATCCTATCGGGTGAACTTGAGGGAAAATCATAGCCCGGGCAAAGCGACGGTTCATCTGTATTACATGGTGTATTTGTCCAAGGCACAGGGTCAGAAAAGTGACACCCGTCCTTAGAGTCTATCCGAAGTTTATATATGTTTACGGCAGAGAACAAACTCGAGTCTCGTCTATCTAAACAAAACTTTGTATAGATCCTGCTCCATCGTTTTCAGGTTTATACCAATGAAATAAAATACACTAAAGGATTTCCTGTAATCTTGTTTGGAGATGACAGTCGGTAAATTTGTTTATCCAAAATGAGTACCACTTTTGTAAGGAATAGATCCGCGTGTCAAGGCTCGGGTTTCTGTCCAATGAACTGTTGGCTTTTCACACAAAAGGATTTGAAAGATTTGTAGGGAATCTCGTGGCGCCTGTTTTTTTTTTTTATGTCTCTTTCATTTGTACATGATCACCGTGAGCCATCACGGCATTCATATTATGTACGTGCATATCTAGAGAATTGAATATCTTCATTCTTGAGTTGTATATAATTGAGCCATGCTCTGTGAAAAGGGGGCTTAATGCATCTGCGAAAAGTATCGCCCCGTGTCAGCCTGCGCAGTCCGCACAGGCTAACATGGGTCGAAACTTTTTTTCTTTTTGAGAATTTTCTGCATGGCCAAGGACCACATCACCCCCAGATTCAGTCGATTGTTAGACTAACTGGATTTTATGAGTTCATTATTGTGTGATGACATGCTTATAATGATGCATCACGGAGGTGGAATAAGCCCACTTATGCATGGCTAATATCTTTGTCTGATTTGGAATTCGAAGACCAGCTCTGCGATTAGTTGAGACATTCAGTCCCAGCCAATCAGAAGGCGAGACACAGAATTTAGCATTGGAATTAAATGTATAAAGGTTGATAAATGCGGTATCTGTACTGGTTTATAAATATGCACCTCAGTACGGTATTACCAAAAGTAAACAATGGAAGGTGTTAACCCTTCTCCAGCGGAATAAGTTAAATGTTACCTTCAAGTAGATTGTAAAAGCGCAACTGTTGCTTTTTCAAAGTTAGAGGAGAATATCTCCTTATCGGACAGTGTAGATACAAGATCAGACTGCACGTTCTGATCTCGATCTACATTGTCCGCAAAGGGTCCTTGAGTCGCGCTTAGCAGCCTGACGGATAAAAGACATTTAAATTTAAATTGTACCATTTTAAAGTTTGGAAATTATTGGGAAGATTTGTGAATATAGTCAACAGAAAAAGACGTAAACCTTCACTACACAAACTCAAGTTCCAACGACCGTGAGAAATAAAAATCTTTTGAAAAACATGATGCGAAAAGGAGAAAATGCTAATAACCAGTATTTTCTCCTTTTCCCACAGTATTTTGAAACCTTTGGAGACAAAGCTATCATTTTCAGCTCCATTAAAGTTTTAGTATTTGCAAATGCTGTCGATTTGGACACGTCTAAAATTGTGTTGACTGATAGAGTTAAAACCTTTCTTATGCCCGAGTCTTTTTTCCAGCATTTATTGCTGTCGAAGGGCGATCTCGCCGTGTATAACCGGCAGGTTTCCTGAGCTTTACTGCGGCCAAAGGACGTAAAATCGAGTTTAGTCCGACATTTATCCAAGTCGTATATGTTCAAAACGGACTTCGTTATTTCATTTCTGATGATAAGCTTCGATCATGTCACAACAAAGAAATGATCTTTTTAAAGATGGAGAACATGTACAGGCTTTTACCTCATAAATGTGTAACGTTAGTTTAGAGGCTATTTTGTTCATGAGTTCAGTCGATTCAGGGTGTTACATTATTTTGGATTTGGACAGAAACTTGGTTGAGTCTTTATGTTAGAAATGCCGGCTGCCTTAGTTTAATCCCTAAAAAACCCTTTACCACACAACGAAAGTTTAAAATGGCCCAAACTGAAAGCATTTGCAGATGACACAATGTCACTCAAAATATCAAATCTGTCTATCATAGGGGAGAAAACATTGTGAGAAAAGGAGAAAATGCTGGTTACCAGCATTTTCTCCTTTTCCCTCAATGTTTTTAAAAGCCCTCTTCATCAGGGTCGTTAAAAGTCATGATTGTGTGGTAAAGAGTAAAAAGATCTGACTAGACAGTGACAGAGTATTTTCTCAGTTGATTTCTGAAAATAGGCATTTATTCCAAGGTTAGAACGGATAAGGAAAAAACTATCCTTGGTCCACGGTATTAGCCCGAGGCCGAAGGGCCGAGGCACCGTAACTCGGCAAATACGATATAACTTGATTCATGTCAATGTTGCCAGTAAACGATTGGGATTTGTCGTCCATTTTGGATTTGATGTTGACCGAGTCATATTGGTTTGCTTTGAATGATACTGCCTGAGTTTTTCTCGTATTGGCCGAGTATTGGTCGAGTCTGTCATTTTGTACTGAACAAACTGCTTTCGTCATTTAAAATTTGAGCCATGCTCTATGAAAAGGGGGCTTAACTCATCAGCAAAAAGTATCGACTCAGGTCAGCCTGCGTGCAGGCTGACCAGGGCAGATACTTTTTGCTGTTGTTCAATTTTCTGCATGTCAAAGTACCAGTCGGTTGCTAGACAAATTCACCCTGGAGAGACCTTACGTTCTTGCTCCAGATCAACGTTACTGCTCCTGCTAATTAAACGTACCCGCTCCAGGTAAAAACATGGCCGCGCCCATAAGATTTTGCAAGGTATGCACAAAAACATAATTTTTTGACATGTTTATAAATAGATATGCAGTTGAAGGTTGTCGCACGGAATGTTTGGGATGTCAGTGCACGTTAATCTGTTGTTCTTTTGGTGGTTAATCGTTTGTTGAAGACGTTTATTCCGACAAACTTCCGTCGGCGACTACGATTTCTGGAAAATCAATTCTTGGAGTCTCCAAAAATCTTTGTAAAACATATATACTCGGTATTCTGAAGTGTGTACCGTGTCAGATGACCTATATAATGATTATTCCTCACAACTATAAACCGAAAAAAATTAAATTGCAATTATAAAGCGATATTTTGCCATTTTTGCATTACAACGTACTCCTGAATTCAATACGACGATCCAGCTCCCGAGTTGAAACACGGCAGGCGTAAGTCTTCGTGTTACAGTAAACCATTTTGTCATTTTGGTCAAGATTCTATATCAATTATCGTGGTCATTGTCATAGGTTCGTCATCGTTGATAATAGCAATAATTATCATTATGAACGACCAACTACATATTCCAAATCAGCTGAACGTCTATAGACATCGGTTTATGTTTTAGTTTGAGGCTAAATAGTAAATTTTACAGGAATACAATACACCCCAAAAGAACAAGTGCAGTGTTCAACACTGTGGCATAGCCACATCTCTAAGATTACATTGTCATCCTTATTTGGTGTTGTGGTTAGTGAACATATTTTACACAGCCTGCTGTAAAACCTGTATGTTTTAACCTTTTCCAAATATTTCCTAATTTAAATAAACTGATGTAGAATAGTAAGCAAAACATTGGGCATTTTTTCCTTTTCTCACATTGTATTCTATCCAATGAGATAAGTATCTTTCAGTTTAGTTACATTTTAAACTGTTTTCTGCAACTCGATTTTTCTTATTGGAGTACAAAATGTCTTTGGTCGCCTTTTTGGCAAGAAAGCCAAAGATTTGTCTTCTTCCTTTTCCCCATCGTTTTCACGTTTTATCTGAAAATAAAACATACATGATTTGTAAGTGAGCGTTTTAAATGAACGAAGTATTAACGCTTTAGGTGTCAAATAAAATAAAAGTCGTCTGCGACATGATTTCTTTCAGTATGAAAATATGAAAATACCTTTAAAAACCTGCCGTAAATAATCACATTAATTCCTTTTATTACCCCTTATCTATAGTAACACTACACGCAAATAGTGAAATCTCATAATCAGGCACCGCCAGCTTCGATAGCGGCTGATCTGGGACTGCGTTATTTGCCTATGTCGTTTTCTGGTGCCAAAAGGTTTAAGAATTTACCAGATCTGTTTTCGTGCAAAATAACACAAACTATGCATCTACATGTATGTAGTGTATTTCACCAAAAAAAAATGGCTTGTTAATTTGAAACAAATTCGTCATTCGACATTCGTAAGCTACTTTAAGGTCTAATTAGGATCTACTGTTTTGCAAAGGTGTGAAAAGTGAAAAAAAAATCTATACATATTTAAATCATAGTATAAGATATAACTAGATGCTTTTAGGTGTGCAGCTGACAAGGCATATGGTTGGTTGTTCGTTGATGATAATTATTATTCATTTACATTAACGAAGAGGGGTCTTGTGATGACGATATCGAAGATGATAGTTATAAATAATAGTTATGGATCTTGTGCATGATAGTTATGATAGTTATGGACCTTGTGCATGATTCTGTATGTCATCAAGCTCTTCATGTATATAATGATATTTCATTTCAAAAGCATAAAAAATCAGGACAAGAAACCTGACTGACAGAAAGACCGAAAGGCGGACAGACAGACAGTTACACACCATACAATCGATTAATCAACTACATACTGCATTTATCAGGAGGTCCAAGAGTACAGCTTGAAAAATCCGCTTTTCTGGAGATAAAACATAGTGTGTACAATCTAAAACCACTTCAACACACTTATGGAATATTGTTTGTTAATTATACTTCAATGTCAGGGATGATCGAGTAGAGCTGACGTCGCGTTCACAAGCCTTCGTCACCATGTAAGCGCAGATAGCCTACTCCAAAACTGTAAAGCCATATAATGTAAAACCACTCACCGATTCAAGTGCCTTGGTAAACACGAAAATCTTGCTTCCTCATTGTTTTTAAAGTGTCTACGATATTTTTAAGCCCCGTAGGCTGCTAAGCCCGACTCAAAAGACCTTTTGCGGACAGTGTAGATCAAGATCAGACTGCACAGAACGTGCAGTCTGATCTTAGATCTACGCTGTCCGATAAGGAGTTTTTTTTTGTTTTTTTTTGCTCAAAAATACCTATGAAATAGCAAATTTTGGATTTTTTACTATCAGCTTGAAAGTTGCATTTCACTTGTGTAGCAGGATAAGGGTTAAAGGTGAAGTATTATCATCGACATACAGGTAAGTCTGAGTAGATCTATATGTTGGTTAAATGCACATTCGATTATATTAGAAAAACATCGAATGCTAGTAATTCATATGGAATAGGAAAGCTTTGGCTTTGGCGAGTTGATGATAAGGCTGAAAGGGAGCTAGATCTAGATCTATTACAATTTTTATGACTTCATCAAATTTTGAAACTTTTTTTTTTTTTCACTGAGATAAGTAAATCGATAGCTGGCGAAGCATCAGTAAAGAATAAAAGTAAAAGTAAGAAAAAAAAAATCAGTGTTATTTCCTGAAAGGGCTATGTAGACCCTTAAAGTTGTTTTAGATTTCGAACCAGAGTTTAGCAGAGGCTTGTCACAATGTCACATGATCAATACGATGCAGACGATTACGAGGATTTGGATTCCATTTTCTTCTGCGTCTGATTTGGCATTCTGGGTACAGAACCGGACTACTTCTCGAAACGACAACCGTTACTTTGAATTTCAAAATGAAATCAACGTTTACTCAATAAAGCGTTATTCATTCAGCTATCGTCAGCTAGCATGTAACCTATGCACCGGCCATTTATAAAAACAGCCCCTACAGGCTTAGGTAATAGCTTCGGTATAAGCCCAGACATCTCTTGCTGATATGTCTGTGGAAAAAATCCTGCACGAATCCTGGTTTCCCTAAAGTATATATTTAGAAACTGTATTCAAAGATGTGCAGTGAAACAAGAATATTTGTGAACACTATTTTCCCTTTTGAAATAATTAAATTTTCAAGATACGTGTATTTGGAGCGAAAAACAGGCTACATTTTTCCACAGATGTATTGTATATAGCCATTTTCTCTATTGCTACTTTGTTAGCGGCGTATTAATATCTATCCTGTACAGGATGGTGTGATGCGTCATTGCAAACAGGTCGAATCTTCGAGAAATATGACATGCGCAGACGACGATTTTGATTCAAATCAGTATGATGACGTCATATCTGATGTAAAGGAAACAGACAGTTGTCTGCGCATGTCATATTCTTCGAAGATTCGACCTGTCTGCTATGACGCATTACCCATCCCCGTATAGTAGGGCTTATACTGAAGCTATTAGCCTATTACCCAAGCATGTAGGGACTGTTTTAATAAATGCCCGGCGCATAGGTTACATGCTAGCCGATCATAACTGAATGAATCGCACCAGGTAGCGCTTTACTGAGTAAACGTTAATTTCATTTTGAAATTCAAAGTAACGGTTGTTGTTTTAAAAAGTAGTCCGGTTCTGTACCCAGAATGCCCAAATTAGATAGATGTGTATTTGTAGAATGCCATCTAGCGGGAGGTAATGGGAAATAGAAGGAGTTAACGATTGCAAAACAACCGCTCCGTGTTTCAAACGCCCAGAATCGCACCTTTAAACTGAAAATAGTCAACACGAGTGCAAAGCAAAACTACCTAGTTTTATTTATCGGTAGTTTACAAGAAATTTTGAAATACGCCATACAAACTAAATGCCCCCCTTTGAAGCAGATAAAAATGGAATATTACAGCAGTCTGAATTTCTGTGTGGTCGAATCAGGCCGAGTTGGATGTGTAACAAAGGCCCTTATCGAATGAGACCAAGGGTTAAGCCATCAGAAATTACGTCACGTGCTAAATCTAAGGTAAGAACAGGAATTCAATTATTCTTTTACCAAACAATACCGAGTTTTAACGAGCCTTAGGGAGAAGGCTTTTGAAAATATAGCGGGAAAAGTTAAAAAATGCTCGTAACCAGCATTTTTTTCCTTTTCCAACAATTTTACTACCTGAAAGGACAAATTCTATCAAAAGAGCCTACACTTAATCTGTCATCTAAAATGCTTTGAATACAGAGAAGCATTTTTTTTTTCCTTTTCCAACAATGTTTTCTATCTGAAAAAATACAAAGTCCATCAATAGAGCCACATCTTATCTGTCATCTAAAAATGCTTTGAATTCAGACCAGTCTCAAACTGTGTTGTGTAGTAAAGGGTTAAGAATGGTTTGTAAATACGGGCCTTAAAGTCGCTATGTGGAAGGGATGGATAGACCGCCAATCAGGGTGGAGGTACATGCAGTTGATTGCTTATCCATGTACCTGTCATGTAAAACAAAGTGGTTTAATCCCATCCTTCTTATATGGAATTATTTTCTAAGCTCCTACGTTAACTAAACACAATCAAACACAAAAATACAATTATAGTCGGGTCTTCATGAATTACCGCCCATTTAGATATATCAGACTTGTTTGGAAGTAGGGACAGGGACTGGAAATGGTTTCAAGACTTTTTTGGGCCATGATCTGTAAAAAGGGGACTTAACGCATCTGCAAAAAGTTTCGACCCATGTCAGCCTGCGCAGTCCGCGCAGGCTGACATGGGTCGAAACTTTTTACTATTTGTAAATTTTCTGCATGTCAAAGGACAATTTTATCTCCAGATTCAGTCGATTCTTAGACTTGGATTATACAGGGTTTCCGGAAAGTAAGGTAACACGTTTGTACATTTATGATATGGCTTTTAATTTCAGATGAAGAGACGAAAATGTTTGTACATGTATAAAGAATATATAAGTTTTTTGTGTGATAATCTCATTTAATTTTTCATAACTTTAAGCAGTTTAATACAAATTTCAAATCAGAAGTACCCTTTCGTCATTTGCCTCATTTAAGTAATAGTTGACGTTATGAATGTGACCGCCTTTTCTGCTCTTTCCATGAAAATTGAATGAAATTATCACACAAAAAAATACATATTTTTTATACATGCAGATATCTTTTCATCTTTTCACCTGAAATTAAAAGTCATAGTATAAATGTACGAAAGTGTTACCTTACTTTCCGGACACCCAGTACGTCCATAATCGTGTGATAACTTGCTTGGTATAATGCATCACAGATGTGCATTCAACCCGCTTTTGCCAGAACATAGCTCATGAATATTTTTTACATCGATTCTGGAAAAAAGTTCCCAATGCTTAGACTAATCACTGTAGATGATTGCTTCCTGGAAACCTAAATCTAAATCAATAGTCCCGTCATAATGTGTGTAGTTCCAAAAGTTTACCCTGCTCACAATGGGAACTGAACTTGGAACCTCTGGCGTGAGATGCCAACCCTATTTACTTTAAAACACTGTATCACACGGGGAATCGTGGAATGTGTTCCTGTGCCGAGACCTTCAACCAAGGCGATCCAAATTCATATGTTATCACTTGCGTGTCAAGTCAGGAATAATTCTGGGCAGGGAGACCGATTTCACTGTACACAGGCCAAAGCGGACCCAGGGTCCGTATGAATTCACAAACCATTCTCAAGAACATTCTTAGTCTACTTCTAGAATTAGAAAGGAACACAACTTCTGATTAGCTAAACTGTTTGGTTTAGCTAATCAGCAGTTGTGTTACTTTCAAATTTAGAAAATTCCTGAGAGTTAAACTGAGAATGGTCTAAGAACGGCTGATGAATAAGGAGCCAGTTCTCTGCAAAAAATAGGCTGAACTTTGTTGGTAGGGAGAGGGGTTTCATTGAAATGAATATTGAATACCTAACCACAAAAAAAAAACCATTTGATTATACTAAAACAGTCGAATGAACTGTTAAAAATTTAACAAACCTTTTAATTTCATCGGTACTCGTAAAATCCAAGACTAAATCGCCCTGTTTAATCTAGGCTTAACGCCTCGGCAAATCAGACAGTAGTCTAAGAACCTACGAGGGGTGATCAAAAAGATCGCGGACCACCTCGTTATTTTGAAAACTACTACACGTAGGATTACAAAAATTTGTATAGATGAGCATTAATTATCTGGTAACTGACTAAAGCTTTCAAATGTCGTCTTATTCAAGTAGGTAAAGTGTGACGTCATTCTCATGACGTCATATACTGCATTAGTGGTCCAAAATGTCGGACGACGTTTTATTTGAGCCGAGAGTAATCATAAAGTTTTACGTCAAACTCGGAAAATATTTATCGGAAATCAAAACCGATTGAGAAACAGTTTAAGGGGACTCTGCACTAAAGAACTCTGATATTCGTACATGGATCGGACCAATTTAGACAAGGGTGCGATACTGTTAAAGATGGCCCTAAATCTGGCAGTCCATCAACATCAATCACAGACAAAATCATAACGTGTGTAGAGTAGCATGCAAAACAAAATCATCGAGATACTGTCAGGAAAATAGCTGACACATACAACATTTCATATAAAAGTGCTCAGAAGATTTTGATTGAGAATCTTGGAATGCCGTGTGTTTGCTTAAGGTGGGTACCTCGGCAACTGACGCCCGAGAAAATGGGGGTTAGGGTCGAAATCTGTTAAGAAATTTCAGAACGCATTAGGATAGAGGGGTCAAACTTTACCCATCGTATTGGAACAAGCGATGAAACATAGGCAGACTTTAACGAGACTGAATCTAAACAATAAAGCACTGTATGGAAACATCCAACATCGCCTTCCTCTGGTAAAGCCAACCTCTC
This sequence comes from Hippopus hippopus, assembly GCA_946811185.2. Classification (NCBI taxonomy): domain Eukaryota; kingdom Metazoa; phylum Mollusca; class Bivalvia; order Cardiida; family Cardiidae; genus Hippopus; species Hippopus hippopus. Next base: position 73,777,473 of record OX328097.1, read on the forward strand.
TAAGTCACTTGGTAAAGCTATACATCATGTATTTCTGTTCTCCTTTTTTTCCTCTACATCATGTTGTATCTATACATACTGCAGTCAATACTGAGTTTTATGCCAATATTATTCAAATAAATTTCACAAACACCATACGGAAAAAACAGCCTGAAGTCCTGCGGGGTGACGTCACTTTACACTAAGATAACGCCCTAGCTCACAAAGCCGCGCTTGGACAAGAAACGTTGCAAAAACTAAACATAGAAACACCAACCAATGCCCCTTAAAATTTAGTCCTGACTCCATGTGACATCTGACTAGTTCCTGTTTTGAAAGATTCTCTATGTGGCACGCACTACAAGAGTAGAGAGGAGCTAACCCTCGCTATGACCGGGTCCTTGAGAGTAATGTCACGTGACGCGCTCGCACACGTGTTTCGCACGTGGAAATCAAGAATTAGTAAGTGCATAGAACTCAAAGGAGGTTACTTTCAAAAATAGTAAACACTCCAAGTTGTTTTTTATAATGATATTCCGATACCGGCACTGGTCCACGTTCTTTCTGATCACCCCACGTATATTAAGAACTACAAGTATGTTTATAAAAATAAGCCATGCTCTGACAAAATGGGGGTTCAATGCATTTTCGTGGTGCGTGATACCAAGCAAGTCATCAATAATTATGGATCTTTCAAATCCATTTTGTCAAACAACTCACTGAATGATGAGGTAGACTGGCTCTTTTACAAGCAAAAGGTCTCGTCTCAAGTCAGCCTGCACGGAGTGCGTAGGTTGACCGGAGTCGGTACTTTCTGCAGATGCATTAAGCACCCTTTTCATAGAGTATGGCCCATTAACTGATGAGTACGGGCCCTGGTTAACCTCCTTAACTATGGACATTTTCTCGTTTATTTTTGTATTTCAAGGGTGGTCTTTCTCATATAATGGACAGTGTAGACTCAAGATCAGACTACACGTTCTGTGCAGTCTGATCTTGATCTACACTGTCCGCAAAATGAGTTTGATCTTGATCTATGTTGTCTATAATAACAACGATTTTCTTTTTTTTTCATGCATTTGTCAAAATAAGAACCCAGACGTGCAAACAAACCTATGACTCGATCTTAGATCACGTGGTCCGTGCCAAACGAACATTTAGTTTTCAAAACGATGTTTGATTTTTCGGATTAGCGACTCATCATTCAAACAGAGGGCGTTGTTGATCATTGCTAAGTAAATTTACATTGTTCAATGTGCATATAATGTAAACGACGAGGACCCGTCTTCCCGCCAAACATACACAGTATTAGCACATTACCAAACAACCAAATTTTAAATTTGTCCATATTGAAAGCACCTTGCAGACGACAAAATTAAGGTAACTCAAATGGTGAAATTTTTACGAATTGGTAGAAATAACTATGGAAAACAGAGAAAGGGCAAAATATTGGATACCGCCATTTTCTCCTTTTTTCCCCGAAATATTTTCAAAAGTTCTCTTGCCGTTAAAATAATTGGCTTGCAACACGCGAAAAGGGGCATTCGGACATTTGCGTGAAGTGTTGTCTCGGATCAGCCTGCGCAGTCCGTGCAGGCTAATACGAGACGACACTTTACGACTACATTAGATTTTGTGCTACAGTAGATTTGCGTAAGAAAGAAAATTGCATAAAAACGGAAAGTGTCGTTTCGGATCAGCCTGTGCGACTGCGTAGGCTGATCCGGAACGACACTTTACGCAGATGTTCGAATGCCCCTTTTCGCGTGTAGCATGCCAATTATGGAATTGTATGGAAAAGTGTTTAAACGTTAAGTAAACTAGAATTTTCTGAATCGGCAAAAAGACCAGAGCATTGTGATTTCAAAGGTGGTTTTGCAAGAATATTTACTATATTCAAAATATACAAATAAAACCGACAGTGTAGATCCAAGATCAGGTTGCATGTTCTGTGCAGTCTGATCTTGATCTGGACTGTCCGTAAAGGTCGTTTTGATCTTGAATTATATCGTCCACACAAAACCACAAACAGTTGTACCTAGCTCTGCACGAGTCTGGTCGCAAAATGTTGTAACCTTTGTATGCTACGAGTTGTTTGGGTCAGTTTTCGGTGTTTCGCTTTTGTGGACATGGAATGTCAATGTCAGAATAAACAGAATGTGCAACCTGCAATAATTGAGTCCACTCGCAACATTTATCTACTTACAGAACCATATGGCTCATCAGTTTATTATTGTTTGTGTGTTTGGTGTTAAACGCCGATTTCAACATTATCTAGGTTATATTAAGGCGGCCAGAACAACAATCCATCCTTTCCAGGATTTGCTTTCATTAAATACTTCGTGCTAGATTCTTTCCAGGTCATGGCTGCTTTCCAACATAAAGATCGTCAAAACAATGCTCAGCGACGAGAGAAGAACGAATCCGATCGCAATGACTAACATCAACCCTCGGAAACAATGTGTGCTACAGACAATTTCGACTATTTGAGCCACATTTAATTTGTCTTCTGTAAATACTCTGGATTCACACAAGTCCAAAGTTTTGTCGTTTGGTAAAGTGTTAAACTATTTAACAAACGACAAAGTTTTAAATTCATCCGAATTAAAGGTCTTAGCAGACGACAAATTAGATATGGCTCAAGTAATGGGATCTATCTTTGAAACGACAGAAAACATTGTGGGAAAAAGGAGAAAATGCTGGTTACCAGCATTTTCTCCTTTTTCGCACAATGTTTTCCAAAACCTTCATCGTCTTGAACGTTAAAACACTGGACTGTATGGCATAAACGGGGAATACTTAAGGCAACAGTAAATAAAACCGATCTCATAAGGCAAACTTCCTGGAGTCACTTTGTTTGCTGTGGATCAACAATTAAAGCTCATCTTTTTTTTTTTTCTTGCAAACATCATGTTACCCGATTACCTGTCCCGCCTTGCTAGCAAAGTTGGTAACTCATTGGGAACGTGTTCCAGGGTTGTAAGTTCGAGCCTCGGCTCGGACTGAATTCCGTCCGGGGATTGGTTAAATCCATTGCTACGGGATTCTTTTCTCTGTCATACGTATAAATGTAGCTGAGTACTGTTTTTAATCTCTTTTCTTTTTAATGTGGGAAGGCAGCAACTGGCTAAGAAAGACTGCAGCAATTAGTCCTGATTAGAGAAACACCAAAAATTCGTGAATAGATGGAATTGTTGTAATATTACAGAGATACTTTTAACAAGAAATATCTTTAAAAAAGATAGACGGCGTAAATTTGCCCTCAAATAGACAAGGGCCCTTAGAATATACCTATAATCATTTTTTATTAGTCACAAATTTCTGTTTATTCATTTTTATCAGCACCAAAAAGTAGGTGAAAAGCCAGCACATTCAGCTAAGCCAAAAACCGTGTAATACAATAGACAAACATTACATCAATTCCAATACCATATATAATTAATATAATTCCGTGCAATGGACGGCGAATAAGTAATTTCTATTTTTTCCCCAAGAATGCTTTCCATGATATTTAAAAAGGGCATTCAACCTTTTGTGGAATATGAATTCCACAGGCGGCCATTTTGTAACAAACTTCGCCATCTACCGAATGAAGTATACAAGACAAGCTGTCCAAATCGATTTCCTCCTGAACACCATGCGCGGTCACCTATCAGTAATTTTCATATATTGCAACTGGATTCAATTTCGTTACTTTTATTATGTTTAAGAAAGAAATTATCTATCAAGTAGTAGGCAAGATAAAAAAAAAAGACAAGAAGTAAAAGAGGAACAAAGGTCGGAACTTTCGAGTTGGACAATTTTCTCTGTCCCCACCGCGAAATGGAAATTTCAAAACCGCGGTGAAATATATTGAACAAATCCGAAAGATCAATGAAACATTGCGCAAGGGTCTTAAAATGGCCGTGTGTGTCTTAAAATAGATTCCCCGATCGATTTCCGTGGTAGGGTGTGTAATTAAAGTTATGGACGAAGATCATTAAAGGAAAACTAGTAGATCTAGTTAACGAGTATATTAACGTTAAGCTTCATATGCTATCTATATATGCACGCATCTATAGCTTCTACAAAAGTCAATTATTCTATGTCTACAGTGGAAAATTTGGTTTAAAAACTCTGCCATGGCGATGAATTTGCCTAAAGCTATATAACTTAATTGCTAGCATCTGTGCATGAATCTCTAGAAATCGGATATAAAACAAACTTTTATAAAACAAAAATAAAGATTTCCTGTTTCTGAATGAACAATCATTACCCTTATTCAGATTTAAAAAAAAAAAAACTCTTTTAAATGATTCCGCGGTACAAACGTCCTCAGTGAATATTTATCCTGAATTAGGAAACAGTAGAACTGAAATGTCCTCATAATGTTATGAAAGGATCGCTTGTTTGGACGACCCTAAGGAAGAATACTCTTGAAAACATCGCAAGGACAAGGATAGAAGTGCTTTTTTCCGGCATGTACTCATTTTCCTACAATGATGTACCAATGATTAGAATTACACTAAATTCATACTATGCAAATGCTAACAAGTTAAACAAGTCTAGAACTTTGTATTTTGATACCGCGATCCGTACTCACAACTATTCTTAAGAATATCCTTTGTCTAATTCTCTTCCTTTTTTTCCCCAAATTTATAAGTAACACAACTTCTGATTGGCTAAACCGATTGGTTTAGCCAATCAGAAGTTGTGTTACCTTCAAACTTTGAAATTTTTTCAGCACAAGACTATAATAGTCATAGTCTTAAGAATGGTTGGTGAAAACGGACTCCACTTCACTGGACAAATTAAACATTGCAAAACTAACCCACTATACACAATTCTGTCACAGTTGACGTTGTGGAAGAGCTCACTCCAACCCTTTCACTACCAAATGATTAGGTTTAATATTTTTGGATTTTTTTATTGCTACCGAAATAAAAGATGATAGAAATCAGATAACGGGTGGTATAAATCGACGTTCTGTACATTCTGATCTTGATTTATGCCGTCCGCAAAAGCTTTTAAAATCACCATTGGAAGTAATGTAACTAAACACTTTCATTCCAAAACTGTATCCTACAGTAAGAATTTTGTCACTGGTGGTGTTTCAACTGCTCACTTTAACAAACCTACAAGTATATTGATACTTGAGCTGGGTACTTCACTGCGGTTTTGTAGCGAGAAATAAAAACCCGAGTGCCAACCTCTCCGCCGTCCACTCGATTTTCCACTTGAAGGTTTCAAGTTCTATAAACATAGATTTGTGATCACTGACTGTTGAAAAATAGCAAATCGAAGAGTCTCTTCAAGTACTAATTATTATCAGAAGAGTACTATATTTACCTTCTTACCATGTATCGCAACCATAAGACTCGTTATTAACGACCTGAGAAGTATGCCTTTTGAAAACATTGTGAGAAAAGGAGAAAATGCTGGTAACCAGCATTTTCTCCTTTTCCCACAATGTTTTCTAGACTATCTGATACATCATTTGTGCCATATAAAGTTTGTTGTCTGCAAGTGCTTTCAAATTGGACTGTCTGAAATATTGTAGTTTGGGAAAGAGTTTTTCAAAAAAAGGGTAAAAAATTTAAAGAAAGAGCTCTAATCGAGAATTTTTTGCACTTGCCATTTTGTTTCCAACATTTTCAATTCTAAATTTTAACTCTTTACCAGACGACAAAATTTTAAAATTTTTCTGCTTGAAAGCATAAGCAGACGACTAGTTGAAAGCGGCCTAAATGATAGGATTTGTCCTTGAAAGAGTAGTGAACTTTGTGGTAAATGAAGCAAATATTTGTTACCAGGATTTTCTCCTTGTTCCACGATGTTTCCAAAAGTCTTTTCTGCCAGGGTCGTTAAAAATCGGAACTGATTTCCAAGCTTTAAGTTTCTTATATATTCTTTATTCATAAATGTTTCAACTAGTGTGACTTTTAGGCTTAAAAAAGGAACGTACTTTTTTTCCATTTGAAAGATTCGCGATCAGTTTGAATTCGCGATAAGTATGAATTCGCTATTGATTTGAATTTGGGATTGGTTTGAATTCGCCATGTGTTTGAATTTGCTATTGGTATGGGTTTCGGTGAAGTTTTCTGATACCCAAGTATTGCTTTTAAATCATCACAACCTGCAAACGAATTTTCTTCGCCTTGCACCAAACTACATGTACATTTTGAAATTATTGTATTGCTCCAGATGAGTCTTTTCTTTCCAAATATTTTTTTCCTGTCCGGTACATGCATATTAAGCATTTATGTTGATTATCTAAATTTAACGGGAGTATTCAGAAACGTTCTCAACTGCAAATTTGTTCAGGAGGTAGAGAAATGATCCTTTGACAAACAATCCCGTGTTTTAACGACCCTGTGGGAAAGAGCATATGAAATCAACATGTGAAAAGAACCTTAAATGCGGCTAACAAGGATTTCCTCTTTTTTCCACAATGTTTTCTACCTTGTCAAAAACTAATCCCATTACTTCAGCCACTTTCCAAACGTCGTCATTAACATAAACTTGTCCGTTTTATTTATTTATTTATTTATTTGTTTATTTATTTATTTATTTATTTATTTATTTATTTTCATTTCCAGTCAACCTTGACCTCCAAACAAACCTTTACCAAACAAGTCTTGTATTAAACTTTTGAAATTTAACAGTTGTTATATTTTGAGAGTGAGATTAATTAAATTAAACAACAACAAAAACAGCAACAACAACACAAGAAATAATCTAGACATTATCTAGTTTTGTTTACTTAAATTCCTTCTCAAAGGGAAACGGTGTCAGATTTTCTAGGTAATTTTTGTATTGACGTGAAATTAAAGCATTTTTTTTTTTTTCTAATGACTGAAATTGTCCATTTTACTTTGCACTGTGAGAGTAAAGCCATGTGTAAAAGGTATTTATCCCTTGTTATGCTATAACGGCTATACCGTTATTAACGCAATTGGAAATTTTACAGTTAAAAAAACAAAAACATCTGTGATTCTTCGTGTTTTCTACATGAATTTCTATCTATGCTTTAATCTTTAAGCCATTAATTTTTGTGCACGCGAATGAAAATTAGCCGTTTAGTTCAAGATTTTCTAAATAACATGCGAAACGAAATCTAGTTTAATGCCCCTTTAAGGACCAGTGCTGCATTTTTTTTTTAATCTCTGGTCTCTGTTGTCCACGAAAGCTAATTTTGTCACCCGTTTGGCTGTGAAATTGGTTGAAAAAAACTGTTAACATGCGGATTACTACAGTCTGTTTAATGTAGAAAAAAATAAAGTTGTTGGATAACAGGGCTCATCCGAAAGTCATTAAGTGTTAGAATTGAAAGTGGAAAAATCTGTTGAAACCAATTTAAGACTTTCAGCGCCAAATATATAAACCTCGACCTTTATTGAAGGCTGAAAGTATAATCCACTGAAACTCAGAAACATTATTATGTTACAGACTTCACAATACAAGCGGACGGTATAGATCCAAGATCAGACTGCACGTTCTGTGCAGTCTGATCTTGATCTATACCGTCCGCATACGTCATGTTTTCGCTATCACGCAGAAAGGGTTACGGAAGGCTATTTCGAGCCACGTGGATTTAATTGAGATTTATCTTGTTGAACTCTCAACCCAAGATGGACTTCGTAGCCGTAATTCAAAGCAAAGGATCAGCCATCATATTCACGCAATTCGAGCTTATTCTGCTTATTTTCTCATCATACGAATTCTCCGTTATTTACTCGACTTAAATATCTTTTGTATGTTGAGGAAGATGTGTGCAAGACGACACCAAAGTTAGAATAAAAGTTCTCTACAACACAAAATGTATCTTTTTAACCTTTTACCATATAGTCCCGAGCTTCAACGGCCCAAAGGAAAAAGCAAAAACACTTGGAAAAAAAGAAAATGCTTATAACCAAAATGCTGGTAACCAGTATGTTCTCGTTTTCCCACAATCTTTAATGTCCCATCATAATTTTAACTACATTTAAAATGTCGCTTGCAAATGCTTTCAATCATTCGACAAGTCTACATTTTGTCGTTTGGGAAAGAGATTAGGTGTTGATACCGTGCATAAATAATGGAGCTTTAAGGGACAAGATCAAGATCAGATTGCACAGAATGTGCCGTCTGATTTTAGATTGATAATGTCTACTATTTTAAGAGATTCTGGCAAAAATAACCTGAAGAATTACTACTATTCTCTTTCCAGTTATCGGTAGATTGAAAACACCAGGATGACTTTTTTTAGCATTAACTCTTTACCAAAGGACAAAATTTTAGACTTGCCTAAATTGAAACCTCAGTATGCGGAGGACAAAATAAGTGTGACTCAAAAATAGAATTTTGCCTTTGGAAGGAGAGTAAACTTTGTAGGAAAAGGAGAAAATGCTGGTAACCAGCATTTTCTCCTTTTCCTACAATGTTTTCAAAAGGATTCTTCCTTAGGGTCGTTAAAATTCGGAACTGAGTGGTAAAAGGTTAAACTAAGGATCTAAAAGCGAAGACAGTAGATGAAACTACGGTAATGGGGTGCTACTGAGAGAGGCGTTTTAAACACATTAATTGGCAACCTTTTGGTTTTAATTTAACGCCGAACCCTTTGTTAGTCGCGCTGGACAATTATCAGGGCCAATAAAAACGTTAAAGCGAGTTTTCGATGAGATATAAAGCTTTTAATTCCGACTGCGAGCTTCTGCCACAAATTACCCTAGATAGGGGAAAATGACAACCAGCGAGGGCAGGACTGGAAACGCCCCCTATAAGGAAATCAATACAAAAGAAAGCCGCGAAGAACCAATCAGAGCACGTTGAACGTTTACTGCGGTTAACTGACACGGTTTTCTATTTGCTCTCCAGAACAAAAGCTCAGCAATCCATGTCTGATAATAACGTACCCACCTTCCGTATAAACTTTTTAGAGAATGTCAACAAAACTCGAGTAAAATATAGCTATCAACTTAAAACTCTCTCAGTTTGCCGTGTGTTAATGACTTTTCGATTTTCCACTTTAAACTTGAGAGCCCAGCGGGTGCAAATTTATATTGATAACTTTGAGTAAGATAGACAATTGCAAAAAAGTATGTGAAAACGTTTTGGAAGAAATAGAGACTCTCTTTGGAGTGCAGGCTTGAACTAGAGTTACATTTAATGCAGCAATAAGAACTAGTCAAGACATTTATAACGACGTGAATTGATCGATTGTATACTTCACAGATGGACGGCAACATGATTCTGAAGTCTAGTAGTTTCAATGTCAAGGACATTTTGGATCTACCCGAGGGCAAGCTGGCTTGCAGTCCCGTGTCCACGGGCACCACGACGACCGGGGCCCTGAGGGCGATGCCTAACATACACGATATAGGCCCAGTGGACTATCATTATGACCATGCAGATAACCCATATACCCGCTGGCTACACAGTAATAACTCGGATGTCATGCAATATACACGTAAGAATTTCGTTTTCTATCCGTTACTTATATTTTAATAAAATCTAATCCTTTTCCTGCTAAATAAGTTAAATAAAACTTTCAAGCCAATAATAAAAACCCGAATGATTTTATTTCAAACTTATTATTTTTTTTTAAATCATCTCCTTATCGGACAGTGTAGATCCAAGATCAGACTGCACGTTCTGTGCAGTCTGATCTTGATCTACACTGTCCGCAATAGGTCGGTGAGTTGCGCTTAGCAGCTTCAGGGTGAAGTGTAAAGTACATTCTGAGAGGATAAATGTAAAACGGTACCTGCTCATTTAATCACCAGTAGATGCTACCTTTTATTTTACACAATATATGATATCAATATAAAGGAGAAATAACGGGTTAGTTAACGTCGTGTTCGTCATTTTGAACGCTTACGGTGAGGATGATACATTGAGGCATTACCCAAAACACAGTCTTGTAGAATCTATTTTAGATGTAATCATCTGCAAGAAGTTTCGACAGACGTCATCCTGCGCAGCAGTCCGCGCGGACTGACCTTGAACGAAACTTTTTGCTATTGGTAAATTTTCTGCATGTCAAAAGACCAATTTATCTCATGATTTAGTCGGTTGTTAAACAACATGGATTTTATAGTTCCATAGTTATACGATAACTTGCTTGGTACAATGTATCGCAGAGATGCATTAAACCCTTTTTTCCCGGAGCACAACTCATAATATTTGCAGAGAGGAAAATAAGTTTTTAAATTAGTTTTAAGAATATTCTTTGAAAAAACAGTTTTGGTAGAATGCCTTTGGCGAGGTCCACTAGTGTTATCTATACTGGTTTTAAAGTACTTTACCCAATAACACTCCCATTTTTGGGCCACATTTAATTTGTTGCCAGCAAATGCTTTCAGTATGAACAAGTATAAAACTGTGTAACCGTGGTCCGTATTCATCAATCCTTCTGAATTGTACTCTTAATCTTATTCTAGACTTACAAAGTATCACAGTTTGTGATTGGCTAAACAACTTGCTTAAGCCAATCTGAAATTGCGTTACTCTAAAATTAGGAAATTCTCGAGAGTCAGACCAAGAATGCTACTAAGAATGGTTGGTGAGTACGAGGCCTCGTGTAGAGTTAAGCAATGAGTCATGGTGCTACTAATACTAGTCTGTATTCACCAACCATTCTTGACAAAATTCTAAGTATTATTCTGACCAGTTTAGCCAATCAGAAGTTGGGTTATTTTCTAAACCTAGAATTAGGCTAAGTATATTCTGAATAAAGGTTGATGTGTACGGACCCTGGTCATGAGTTTATGCTGTCTATCTACCCTACTGTTTCTATGAGGGTCTTTCATCACAGAGAGTTATATAGAATTTCTTCCAAAAGGAAGATACGTTGAAAAAGAATAAAAAAAAGGAAATTCTTCAGTTTCTCCGTCCGTAAAAAAGCATGTTCTACCGGTCCAAAAAAAAAAAATAATAATAATCTAGCATAATTAAACATCCCATCGAGATGAAGATGACTAAAAATGAAGAAAAAATGTCTCGGATTCATTTTCTGATTCTAAAGTGGTTCAGTTGGGTTTTAATTATTAATCACTTGTCAAAAAAGAATCGAACAAGATCACACTAAACAAATGTGCAGGCTAATCTTTGTGTACAGCCTTTACGTATACCGGAGACCATTACATCAGCAAAATATGTGTTAACTGAGGTACAATGATAACCACATTGTACAGAAACAAACAAAAACACCGAAATTACTGAAATTCCCATCTTTGTCAATGAGATTAGTGTAAGAATTTCGTATATTGTCTTTACAGCATTTCAAAATACATATCAGTCATGCTGTGGCTGATATAATGTATCTCCGTGATGCATTATACCAAACAAGTCATTACATAGTTATGCGGATAAAAATCCACTTGTCATGCAGAAAATTTAGCAATAGCAAAAGCTTTAAACCTAGGTCGGCCTGCTTGGACTGTGCTTTTTTAACCGATTTAATGATTTAGAATATATGAGCGTTGCTCTGGCAAAAGGGGGCTTAATGCATCTCCATGATAGATCAATACCTAGCAAGTCATCATATAATAATGGATCTATAAAATTCAGTTTGTATAACAACCAAATGAATAATGTGGGACACTGGTCATTTGACATACAGAAAAATGATCAATAGCGAAAAGTTTCGGCCAAGGTGAGCCTGCGCGGACTGCGCAGGCTAACCTGGGTCGATACTTTTCGCAAATGCCTTAAGCTCTCTTTTCACAGAGCACGGTTCATAATTATGTATTTCATACAAATTTTGCCAAGAACCATATACGGATGAAAAACATGCATTAGGTAACAAGGGTCTATTTTTATCTTTTTATCTTTCAATGCACGAACAAAATAGCAGGTGGTTTGCACTTTATATTTTTTTTTTAACAGAAGTGTAGGACACTAAAAAGATAAATAAACATCTCTTCTTTAAAGAACAAAAAAAATGTAAAATTTAGATAACATTCCAAACTCAATGCGAAATTGCCCAGTTCAAATATAACACAAACTACGTTCTGTTTAAACTTCAACAGCAAAATTAAATGCGATTTTTATGTTTAACTCTTTACGAGACTACAAAATTTCAGGATTCGTCTAAATCAAAAGTATTTGCAGGCGACAAGTAAAATGTGTCTCAAATGATGGAATATGTTTTGTGAAAGGATAGAAAACATTATGGAAAAAGGAGAAAATGCTGGTTACCAGCATTTTCTCCTTTTTCCCAAACTGTTTTTAAAGGGCTTTTCTTTACTTTAGAGTTGTTTAAATTCAGAATTATGTCGTAATTGGTTAATCGATAGAAAAGTAAAATATTACTACTGGGATATAAAAAGTCATTTCTGGAAAGAAAATACGTTAAATACTAAACAACGAAAAAAAAAAACGCATTACTATTAGATGAAATCTATCACTTAAACTTAAGTCTTCAAAAAAAATCATCTATCCTTCTTGGTTTAAAACTAAATTCTAATCTGTTTACTTTACATCGATAGCGAAACAAAGTTCTAATAACTTATATTAATCTCTCTCGATGATTTCTTCATGCAAAACTTAGCCAGTGCTCTGGCTGTGATGAGCGTAGAACCAAAGGTTGGCCCTGCTAATCAGAGGATTCGAAACCGGAGCTTTGGGTGTATGAGGCCGTCCCTCCACCCCTAATCCACTGTCTCCCTTTTTGATTTAAAAAACCAAATCCAAATATTGAAATGTTTAACTGTTTCTGCATCAGATATATGAGCCATGCTCTGTGAAAAGTGGGCTTATTGCATTTGCAAAAGGTATCGATTCAGGTCAGCCTGCGCAGTCAGCGCAGGCTGACCAGGGCAGACACTGTTTGTTATTCGTTAATTTTCTCTATGTCCAAGGACCAGTTCACCTCATGATGCAGTCTGTTGTTAGATTAAACGGATTTTATGGATCTTTAATTATGTGATGACTTGAATGGTATCATGCATCAGGGAGATGCATTAAACTTCCTTTTGCCGGATCAGGCTGCACTCACTGTACAGTGCAGTCTGATCTTGATCTACGCCGTCAAAAAAATTCCTTTTTGGAAATTTACACTTTGTTTCTATTTTAAAAGCGTATCCTGATAGTCAAGACTGGATAAACGAAATAGTGGGCAGTACGCTTTGTGCCTTTTGAAGATTATTTATTTGTATCTTTCTGAAAATCGAAGCAAGCGAGTTGTTAAAATTAAATGAATATTCAAGACCAAATAAAGTTCCTTTTCAAGAGTAAATAACCCGCCCCATATACAAAGTTTCTTTTAAATAAAGTTTCACTTCAAGAAGGAATAAAGTTTCTTTTCAAGAATATATTAGGTTCCGTTTCAAGAATAGTTAGAGTTTCGTTTCAAGAGTAAATATAGGTTTTTTTTTTTTTTTCCAAGAAAGAAAAAATAAGTTCCTTTCAAGATGTGCATGGAATTTCGTTTCAAGAATATATAAAGCTTCCTTTCAAGAATAAAGTGAATGAAGTTACGTTTTAACAACCAAAAGATTGACTTTTGAATTTCGGATACGCTCTTTTTCTTTCTAGTTTCGTAGTTAATAAGTTTGTTGTTGATTTAACAAATGCGGGGGTTTACTCAACTTTTCCACAGTTTTCCTGTCGTCTAACCGTTATTTAAAAGGGAAATACCTTTTTATAATGTTTAGAAAAGAAGCAAGTTCTTATTACCGGCAAAATCTCTGTTTTCCGCACAACTTTCCCACATAAAGTTATACATATATTTGTGTGATAGTATACACTTTTCTTTTGCTAAAAAAAAAAAAAAAAACGGGGAGAGGGGGTAAAGAATTTAATAGTACAAGTATACGTGCATTCGATATCGTTTCATGAAACGAATTCACGAAACATTGTAATAACTATTACCTCTTTTCGCAAGAGATGAGATTCCTTAATAGTTACTGCAGGGCCTAATTTCACGAACAAACATAAGTCCCTTGATTTTACTCTAACCACTAACGGTCTCAGGTGCTGACTTTAAAATAATTCCTTAAAGCCGGAGAGAAAAAAGAAAATGTAAAATTTGATAGACTAGAGAATGGTTTCAAATTTAGTCGTCTGTGTAAACATTGATAAATTACCGATGTATGTGGTGTAAGGAATACATATCGGAGTTCTTCAAATGATTCAATACCGGAAACGCCAAGACAAGGATTTCTTTGATGGCCCCCAAGATATACTGTACATTATCTATCGGTCGTAATCTATGCTACTTTGCAACCATCAGGGGCAACATTTGGCATGAAGATACAATAATGAATATGGTATGATAAAATAAAGATGAAATGGGTTAAAACTGACTGAAAACGAGTATAGATGTATCTTTAAGTTGCGTTTGTGATTTGAGACGCATTTCACTTACATCAACACACTGTAATAACGTTCTCAAATCCCGAGCCCACACAACCTTCAAGACTCAACCCCGCAAAATAACGGACTTAACTTACTTAACAGACTTAAGTCCATTATTTTGCTGAATTAAGTCTGAAACATTGTGTCAACTTAAGATTTGAGAACGTTACAAAAGTCTGTTAAAGTTAGTGAAATGTGTCTCAAATAACAAACGCAACTTTAGCCGGAAAATAAGTCCGTTGGCGGATTAAAGTAAATAAAGAGACTCAGTTTTTTCTTGAAACCGGGCTCAGGACCAAAAAAAGAGACATGAAATTTATTTATTTATTTATTTATTTGTTTATTTATTTATTTATAATAAATCTGAATACGATTCGGATCGAAAGATATCTGTATGAACTTATCACAAGAATCAGTTTTCAAAATACAATTACTGGCTGTATTTAGCAAGCACCAAAGATACACAGAAAATGTGGTCGCTTAAGACAGATGCTTGCCTCGTACAGGTGCCTATCAAAGTATTGTTTCTTTATTGAGAACTCAAATACATGATCGCTTAATACTCATACTCATACTCTTTATTAAAACTTTAAACACTTACATTGTTTCTAGCCATAACAGTACATACATGATGGAACAGACATCTTTTACAAAGGTCGATAAATCTAGTTTGAAAATTATAATAGACATGTCATACTACATTCATTCTAAATATGTTCAACAGATTATTTCTTTTTTGGAGGGAAGAAAAGTTAACTCATTACCTGCTAAATAAGTGAAATGAAAATTTCAAGCTAATACAGGTTGCTTGCTTACTAGAGGTGTCCATACAGACAATCTTTCCTGTTTAGGCTGCGTTTCAAGCATCAGGTATCGAGGATTCCCATGTATCTTTCGCGTCTTAATCCTTTAACCAACAATGCCGAGGTTTGACGACCCAAATGAAAAGAAAACTTGTGAAAACATTGTGGGAAAAGGAGAAAATGCTGGTAACCAGCAGTTTCTACTTTTACCACGATATTTTATACTTTTTTCAGAAATAAGCTCAGTCATCTGAGCTATGTTTAATTTTTTCTCTGCAAATGGTTTCATTTTGGACAAGTTCAAAATGCTGTTGTACGATAAAAGGTTAAACATTGGAATTCTCTGTTTGAAAACGTTGCAGCAGTAGTTCTGATTCGTCGGACGTTTCATCATTATTATTATTATTATTATTTCGACTATTGACTTTGAATTTTCTTATTGTTTGCAATTCTAAAAGCACTTTCACGGTGAATTTGGACCATTTTTGTCATGCAATATTACAAAATATTGGAGAGGACACATTCATGTTTGTTTTTGAATGGGTTAATGACAGTCAAAGATAATCGTATAGATAACTCTGATAGATCTAATTAATTCTTTCCTTTGATATCAGGCGACAAGTAACCGTGCAGCAGACAATAATTGAAGACAAAGAAAATCTGGTAGAACCTAGTGTAACAAAAAGAAAAATTGCTGGAGTTTTGAATTTTTGTAGTTCCCAATAGAAAAGCTATCATTCATGTTCAGTTAGTGCACACAAATATTTCATCAAAGTCCGAATCCCCATTGGCTTACATGAATTTTAAACTTTACACTTTAATTTTTTTGTGGCTTGAAAAAAAAAAATGCTGTACTTATGATGCTAACATAAAATTAAATAGACAGTAGACAGTACTCTATGGACTTAAACTTTAAAGTTTCTCGTTAGACATATTGAAATAATACAGTGACATACATTGAATAGCCATAGAGAAATCATTTATTAAAGCAAATGAATTTGACATTGAAATATAAATATTTCATACCCGATACAATGTAATAAGATATAAATACAGTTGTTTAAAATGTGATCAGTATATTGGACAAACGGTTTTTTTTTTACGTTGACGTCAGTGGCGACGTTGCCCAAATTTAGCTAAAAAAAACTATCACCAAAGGATTTTAGAGAACTGTAGCTTTGATGTCAGGCTAAGAACACTAAGAACACGTTAGTGTAAATAGCTCGTTTAACCTCGCTTTCTACCAGTATAATTTTCCTTATGATCGCAGAATCAGAGGCAGCGTAATTAATTTTCTTGCACACTGAAAAATGCATGTAAATTCGCGGGAATTTGGAATTTGATTAATCATTCATGGCCGCGAACTGTATACTCTTGAATACGTATAGTGACATTTTTTCAACTTGGAAAAAAAAATCCGAAGAGTTTGTTAAATTTGTGAGGCCGTTTTGACCAGAATACCTTAATTCAAATATCGAATAGGTATATTTAACCTTGTCAGCATCATGGGCGAAGACACAGGCTTTTGCGTACGGCATAGATCCAAGATCAGACTGCACAGAACTTGCAGCCTGATCTTTGATCTATACCGTTTGCTTGTTTCGTAAAAATGTACATATACAGTATTCAGCTGTCGATGGACGTCGGATTTATATGTTTGTAGTTGACAGGGTGTCAGTCAGTCTTTGTCTTAAACCTACGGCTGTTAAGCGAGACTAATGACCTTTTGCGGACAGTGTAGATCAAGATCAGACTGCACAAAACGTGCAGTCTGATCTTGGATCTACACTTTCCGATATGAGACATTTTTCTCCAAAAAGTGAGTTTGAAATAGCAACATTTGGGTTTTTATTATCGGCTTAAAAAATCATTTCACTAATTTAGCAGGTTAAGGGTTACACATACAAAAGCAACTAAAGATCTTTTCAGTAAGATAAGGGTGAATTCTTTACCAAACGACAAAATTTAAAACTTTTGGACATTGGAAGCATTTGCAGAGACATTCTAAATGCTACTTAAAACATAAAATTTGTCTTTCAAAGTGTAGAAAACATTGTGGGAAAAGAAGAAAATGCTGGTTACCAGCATTTTCTTCTTTTCCCACAATGTTTTCAAAAGCCTTCTATTGATTCCAGCATTTTTCTTCTTTTCCCACAATGTTTTCAAAAGCCTTCTTTCTCGGGGTCGTCAAAAGTTGGAATTGTTTGGTAACAGGAATAAACATCTCTAAATTCCTTGCAATATAAAGACAAGGCTTAGGTTAATTTAGCTGTAATCCCATTTCATCTCCCAGGTGTTACACCTCGTTATAGGCCAATCCTTGTTATCTTAATTTTGTTTACTTTCGTCACTTCAAACACTGTTTGAACACTTTTTATTTCTCTCTATCTTAGAATAAAATCTTATTCGTCTAATTGTCAATGCGTATATACCTCAGTCGCCAGGGGCTGAATTCTAGCAGATCTGTCGTCAACGCGAGGGGTTGGTACTACGGGTTTCGTGCAAGCGTTCGAATCCCATTCTCTGGGTCCTACGTGGCTTGGTGGTAAAGTGTAGGACTCGTTAGCTTGAGGTCACGGATTCGAGACTCACTGAAAGCACTGGGCTTTTCCGTGGAAATGTCCTTGGACAAGACATTTCAGAGTCCCAGCTTAGTACTGGTGAAACCCATGATTTTCATAAATGAGCGAGATGTCGTCGTGATATAACTGAAAGAATGTTGAAAGCGACATAAAACACCAGTCAAATAATCAATCAATCCGTTGCCAGGGGTTAAATATTAGCAGATCTGTGGGTTAACTTAGTAGTTGGCTGATATTCAAGGATCCGTATTCACCAACCATTCTTTATTTCATTCTTAGTCTAAATTTAAATTTAAGAAAGCAATACATCTTCTGATGGGCTAGGTCATTTGGTTTAGCTAATCAGAAGTTGCGTTACTTTCAAATTTAGAAAATTCTTGAGAACAAGATTGAGAATGATCTTAAGAATGCTTGGAGAATACGGACCCAGGTTCGTGCATGCGTTCGAATCCAGTGCCATGAATACTAGTATTTGTTCCTGGGTTATATTCGTCACAACCGTTTACTTTCAATAGTTTATTTTTTTCTCTTTTGACATGATCAAAAATGCTTCTTATCGAACACACATACAACAAGATAATATTATTTGGGACAGACAGATATACAAATAAACTAACCAACAAACAAACAGACAAACAAACAAGTAAACAAACGTTGGAATGAAATAGCAGTCGTTACAAAATTACATGCTTTAAAAGAGTAAAAAAAGATATACACAAAAGTCTAAACCTTAAAGCAAACTACTGAATCATTGTTCCATCAGTACCTAACAATTAATGGTCAAAGCTCATTGCCTTTGTTGTAATGTATTGCATCTCCGTGATGTATTGTACTAAGCATGTCATTACATAATTATGTATCCATAATATCCATTTTGTCACGTAACTGGCTGAACCCTGAGATAGAATCGTCCTTTTACGTGCAGAAAATTGACAAAAAGCAAAAAGTAGCCAACCAGATCAGCCAGCACAGGCTGACCTGGGTCGATACATTTTGTAGATGCATTCAACTCCCTTTTCACAGATCATGGTTTAATTAGATAATATATTCTAGCCCATACAAATAGACTGTATCACGTGTTTCCTCTGCTCATTTCAGATCTTCCACAGATAAACTCTCCCGGAAGTAACTCCAACCAGTCCAACACAGATATCACACACGATGCCGGAAGTGCGCACTCGGCACATTCCGTAAAGTCCGACGACGAAGATTTATCCGAAAACGAGGCAGATAAAGACAGTGAGGACAAAAACGACGACAGTAACAATGGGTCTGAAGCGCCAAAGAAGCGGAAACGACGTGTACTGTTTTCAAAGGCTCAAACATACGAGTTAGAAAGGAGATTTAGGCAGCAGCGATATCTCTCCGCGCCTGAGAGAGAGCACTTAGCTAGTATTATACGTCTTACTCCAGGACAAGTGAAAATTTGGTTTCAAAATCATAGATACAAGTTAAAACGTGCTCGACAAGAAAAAGGTTTGGACTTAAACCCTCTGCCTTCCCCTCGCAGAGTCGCAGTGCCTGTCTTAGTGCGTGATGGTAAACCATGTCAACCATCCATGAACGGTGGACTTATGAAAACCAATGAACATCATATGCAACCTAATCTCAGTAACAATGTATCTCAAATGGCTAACGGAATGGGCACCATGAACAATGTCAATGCAATGAACTCGATACCGTCGATGGGCGATGGCCTCTCTGGCATGAACTCACTCAATACATCCCTCTCATCACCAATGAACATGAGTTGTGCTTATAACATGAATTCCATGAACTCGATGAACGGAATGAATTTTACGAATATGAACACGTGTATGAACAATATGAATGTGTTACCGAGTTATAGCCACCCTCTCATGCAATCACAGACGCGATGGTGGTAGTAGTAGTATTTTCTCTGGGAACTGACGTCTTGTGCTAAATGACTGTAAAATAGTGCATGATAACATAAACCTGACGTGCTTTAACCGACGGATTTACGAGGAAAACGTTTTCTTTTTCTTTTTTCGTTAACTCTTTACTGCACGACAAATTCTGGATTCAACCAGATTTAAAGCATTTGCCGACGACAAATCAAATATAGCTAAAATGGTGATTTCTGTCTTTGAAAGGGTAGAAAATATTGTGAAGAAATGGAGAAAATACTGGTTACCAGCATTTTCTCCTTTTTCCACATTTTTTTCGAAATCCTTCTCTTTCAGGGTCATTAAAACTCGGGATGTATGGTAAAGAGTTAAACTCAATGTCTTCATAGAAGTATAATTGTTCTTGCAATGGTAAACTGGATGCTTATTTATAAACGTCCAAACGATCTCTATACTTGTTTGTTGGTTTCTTTGGTGTTCAACAATACTGGTATTTCAGTTATAACGCTGTGGCCAGAGCGCCTATAAGAGCTATCCTGCAGGTTCTCTTTACCAGTTATTCGCACAACATTCTTTCCATACCTCTGGCCTAGTTTTCAACATAGACATCGTCGAAAAAATGTCCTGTGATAATGTCAGAGGAATGAATCCTGTCGCAGTGAAACCAGCAATCCTAGAAATCGATCTAGCGATCCCTGGGTATCAAGTCTCGCACGTTACACGGATATGTGCGTGCACATCTAGCGGTTATTTCAGTCATTTTAGTCTTTACCAGCTTTACCAGACGATAAAATTTTAGGCTGATCCACATAGGAAGAATTTGCAGACGAAATATTTAGGAGATTTAGATGATGTAATTTGTAATTGAAAGGGTAGGAAACAATGCGGAAACGAGAGAAACTGCTGTTAACTTGCATGTCCTCCTTTTCCAGTAATGTCTTCAAACGCTTGAATCTTCCTCAGGGTTGTTTGGTAAGGGCTGAAGCACCATTGATTTTTTACCAAACAAAATGATTTAAAACTTGTTCATCCACATTGACAGCGAAAGCAGACGGCAAATAGGGCTCTAAAGATTGAACTTGTCCTTTTTTTGGATAGAAAACAATGTCGGAAAAGAAGAAAATGCTGGTTACTCTTCTTTTCCCACAATGTTTTCAAAAGTCATTCCTCCCTAGGGTCGTTAAAAGTAGGGATTTTCGGTAAAGGATTAAAAGTCAAATGAGAAAATACAAAAGTTATTTTTGTGATAGTCAGCAGTGGGATATAGGTGAAGTATTGGTTTATTGACGGTCAAATTGGGTTTCAAAATGGAAGGGAATTG
This sequence comes from Hippopus hippopus, assembly GCA_946811185.2. Lineage (NCBI taxonomy): Eukaryota > Metazoa > Mollusca > Bivalvia > Cardiida > Cardiidae > Hippopus > Hippopus hippopus. Next base: position 73,798,345 of record OX328097.1, read on the forward strand.
CCAAACAAAACCAGGTATCATAACTGTTATCAGCTTTATGAATTATCCACCTCAGATAGATAAATATAGGCTCTAACATGGGTTGGCATTTGTGGAAAAAAAATAATAAACGAGTCGAGAAAAATATCATTAAAGGAGACTTTGGCAAGTTTTGCAATATTTTTGGCTTTTTGTCGATGGGTTTTGGAAAACTACCTCAAAGGCCAAAAAATGTCATTCTTTTTCTCAAACAATTGTATCACAAGAATAACAGTTCGTGATGTGTTCGAACATAGTTCTACAGATACAAGTGATTCGAAATTTGTATGAAGCCTATTGGCTTCTTTGGCAGGTATGTACATCACGGAAAAAAGATAGGTCTTGAGAAACTTGCTTATAATAAGTTAAATTTGAATCTCAAGATGGACAAAATTAGCAGTTTTGTCACGATTCTCTATTTTTGATAATTAATTTTACAGAGAAGTCTGGATCAGCACTGCTGTTTCAGGAATGAGGCGTATACATGATTACAGAGCTTTGACTAAATATAGTCTGGCACCCCGAAGTACTTTAAGAGTACGTCAGACAAAGCGCAATATTGGCGCCCCCTTTGGTATGTACGCAGAGGAAACGGGATATTGTTATTTCACTTGATCAAATCTGACTATAGGCTGAATTGAAAACAGACCGGTTGCAGTAAAGTTTTTTTTTAATTGTCGTTTTTATTTAGCGAGAAAAATACATATCAGAAATACTTTATGTATCCGAAATGTCAATGGACCACCATCGAAAATAGGGTTACTTTTGAAATTCATTCATAGTCCGATTTATGCCTAAACCATTCCCCAACAGCACATTTTAGATTCGATAATGTATGTTTTGTACAAAATTGATCTCATTTTATTCACAAATCAAACTTGATCACATGAAATTGGGAAAAACAGGGAAGCATGTTGGGGTATGCTTGAGGTCACAATGGAGGCTGCCATTATTGCCCTTTGCCTGACACGATAACGTAGTGTTAGGGGCAGGTAATCCAGACTATGACTAAATACAGCACCATTTGCTTTTCTCATATATGTGTACGAAAATTCTGAATGTCAGTTACACTCTAAAAAAGGGCAGTGGAAATCCTCTTTTAGAACACGAAAACATGTCGACTTTATTTATATAGACAGCGAAAGAGTTAATTATTTGAATTTTGCATCAGAAATATTGGAAACATTCAACAGATAAATAAATGTAAAAACATCGAGACGTGCAATTTCTTCTCTTATCACCACATTTCCAAAATTATTGGTCTGCATATGTTGATTGTGTGGTGTTTTCAACATTATTTCAGTTATAACGCGGCGACCAGTGCACCTATCCATGATTTCCTGAAGTTTCTTTTTATCAGTACTCCACACAATATTCTTTGCAAAAAAAAAACACAGCACAGATAGCAAAGAGTTTCGACTGCACAGGCTGACATGAGACAACAATTTTGGCAGAGTATGGCTCATTATTTTTTTATAAGGTGGAAACATTCTTGGAAAACGTGTACATGCTAATTGCCAAATGCTGACTTCTGCACGAGTATAAATGTGTACGTTTGCACTGTCACGGATCCCTTAGATTGTCTAGAAATATATTTTGCTGTGCGATCAATTATTGATTTGGAATAAATTGGCTCACAAAATCCCAACTTTTAACGACCTTGTAAAAGAAGCCTTTTGAAAACATTGTAGGAAAAGAAGAAAACATTGTGGGAAAAGAAGAAAATGCTGGTAACCAGCATTTTCTCCTGTTCCCACAAAGTTTTCTACCCTTTCCAAAACAAAATTAAAATTTTCAGTCACATTTATTATGACATCTGCAAATGCTTTCAATTTGGTCTCCTCCAAATAATTGTCATTTGGTGAAGAGTTAAATGAAATGATAGTGTGCAAGTCCCTTTATTGATCCTCTTTTTCATACCAATTGCATTTCAAATACAGTATTTTACTTACTTGGCGCTGTTGGCTTTTAAAAAACTGTTTGAAAAGTAACACTTGCGTGTATAACAACCAACGACCGCAACAAATGCATATCACAAGAAATCAACCTGTCAGACACAATGACATCGCCTTATCAGAGCGTTGAATGCAGGCAGGAGACTTGGAAATCCGACATTTCAAAAGAAACAGTTCAACCACAGTTTTAACCCGAATCTACATACCCTAACACTCTGTACCAACTTAAACAATCAAACATTTTCGTGTCTTTTGGACGCGTCACAAAATGAAAATAGAGTGGAAAGCACTGACAAACCTGTAGCAACGATCCCTTTAGGTCAGCAACCACCTGTAAAACCACCAGCAACTACCCGTTAAATAACCATCTTTTTAGTTCCGAAAACAGTCTGTCCTGAGAAGGGTTATCTATCTATCTATCTATCTATCTATCTATCTATCTATCCATTGAGCCACCTACCTCCCTACCTATCTACCGACCCCCTACCTCCCTACCTGGCAACCTACCTAACCACACAACCACCTACCTACCTACCTACCTACTAACCCACCTCTTTCTTACCTACCTACCTACCTATCCCATCCATCCACCCATCAACCTACCTACCTCCCTACCTGGCAACCTACCTACCCACACAACCACCTACATACATACCTACCAACCCCCTACCTACCTACCTACCTACCTACCTACTAAACCACCTCTTTTTTACCTACCTACCTACCTACCTACTAAACCACCTCTTTCTTACCTACCTACCTACCTACCTACTTACCTACCTACATACCTATCCCATCCATCTACCCATCAACCTACCTACCTCCCTACCTGGCAACCTACCTACCCACACAACCACCAACCTACCTACCTACCTACTTCATCCACCCACCCATCCATCCACCCATCAACTTACCTACCTACCTACCTACCTACCTACCTGCCTAACAACTCATCCACCCCTTCACCTACCTACCTACATACATACTTACATACCTACCTACATGTATCTATCTATTGCTCTCTACAGTGGCTGATGAATACATGGTTGGCTGTCTATACAACAGTTCAGGACTTAACAGTTCAGGACTTAACAGTTCAGGACTTTACAGTCTGAAGGGAAATCCTCACGGCAAGAATGATATGAAGATGTCCCAGACAGAGATACAAGGCCTACCCTTTACTGTTCAAACAACACTTTTTGTAGTTCTTACAGTTAGTTTCCAATTTTGAAAAACATTGCGGGATCAGAGGCAATTGCTTTTAACAAGCAAGTGCTCCTTATCCCACAGTGTTTTCCATAAATATATAATCTTTCCGTCAATGTGTTGTTCGTTCCATAAATCCTACTTTGCAAATGTTTATAGCAGAACAAGTTCAGGCTCTACTGCACAGAGTTAGAGTGAATCGCGTCCCCTTTGAAGTTTAATTTACACAATATGGTATTGATACCCTGGTATCTTGGCGACCCGACATGTGCAATGATTTATTGTGCTTGTCGTCCAAAACTTCCTCCAATTTACTTTGTCAAAATTTCTTCATGTCTTCATGGCAAAGAACCATTCGGCAAACATCGGGTGAAGCGTTGATCAAGCCCCTCGACTGCATTACGATGAATGATATGCACCTACACGTTACATTTCTTTGCCGGAAATACACCGCTTTAACGTTCTTAAAACTGTAAGGCTCTACTTAAAAAAAGAAAATAGTAGTCACACATTTCTACGGGAATCTTTCAAATTCATTTTATTACATTCATTTTTCAAAAGTAGTTTATCAATTCCGTTGGCATATTTCAGCAACAGGATTGATAGACGTGAATAAATTCACAATGGCTGTTGTTGTCGCTGGAATTGGCCAAGTTATGACCAGTGGTGAGAGCATATCTCTCGCAAAACAATTTTTTGCCTCATGCGCTTGACAATTCAAAAGCATAGAGGTAGAGAGAGAAATCAGTCAAAATGCTCTATTTCTCCCTTTGTCACCATGTTTTCATTTGTTATCCGTAAAATCTCAATTCGTGTTGATAACCCATTTTACAAGGATGTTTTTCAAAGTTGCCAGCTGTAATTTTGTCTTGGGTAATGTGTTAGAAAATGAAATGTTATTAATGTATTTGCGCGCAGCATAAACAAGGGTAAGACTGCACAGACCGTATGTCTTTGTACCTCGTGAACTAGCCAATAGTATGTCTTTGTGGTGGGCGAACTAACAGTCTTCTTATCACATAAACTAGTTGGTAGTACGTCTTTTTGATGCATAAACTAGATAGCAGTATGTCTGTGTTGTATAAACTAGTTAATTGTATGTCTGTGTTGCACTAACAAGAAACTAGTATGTCTTTTTATCACATTATTAGTTAGTAATTTGCCCTTGTGTTGCACGAACTAGTTAGTGTTTTGTCTATATATCACACAAACTTCTTAATTAGATGTTTTCGTGTAACATGTGTCACATGAATTTGTTTGTATCATAAAAACAAGACGGTAGTATGCATTGGTGTTGCATGAACTAGTCTGTAGTATGTCATTATCTCTAATAAAGTACTAAGTACATTGTAGTATGTTTTGTTTTGCACAAATTTGTTTTTAGTATGTCTATGTATCACAAAAACTAGTTAGTAGTATGTCTTTGTGTCACGTGAACTAGTTGTATGCCTTTTTGTCGAATTACATGTAACTAGTTTGTAGTATATTTTGTATAACATGTACCAGTAAATAATACAGTGTATGCCTTTGTGGCAAATCAACTTGTCAGTAGCATATTAGTATTACATAAAATAGTCATAAATATGTTTTTGTGTCACTTGTACCAGTGGTTAATACAATGTATGTCTTTGTGTGACTCTCGCCTGTAGTATGTCTCGAACTAGTTAGTCGCATGTCTTTGAGTTACATTAACTAGTTAGTCATATGTTTTTGCATCACATGAACTTTTATGTAGCATGTCGTTTAGTCACATTGACTTGTCAGTGATAATTTAGTGATTAATACAGCGTACATTTTTGTGTGACTTCCGCTAGTGGTATGTATATATGTCACTTGTAACAGCCATAAATACAGAGTATATTTCTGTGTGACTAGTGGTATGTCTTTTTCATATTATGCCGTTATATCTCTCGCACTAGTAAATGGTATGTCACTGTCTTTCATGCTAGTTAGCTTGGACGTTGGCAGTAAACCTCATAGAAAGAATATGTTATCAGTAGATTTTTTTGTCACTGTCATATTTCAAGTTTCCCTAATACAACGTCCTGTTTGCAATAGGCATATTATCTATCCTTGCATCCACCTGTTGAAAAAGAATGCTGAAATCGTTTGTTTGATAACTTTATTACTATTAGAAGCTATCAGGAATGATCTGATACGAACAATAAAGAAAATAAACGGCAGGATCTCACTGGAAAAAGTCCTATTAAACTATGAAAATGCTGCGTCTCATATTTTTGTTGCCATAAGAAAGCAACACGTAGGGAGAAAGTTAGTCAAGTAAGAATCCTGCAATTATCCTGATTTAGAGGCGTCCTACGTTTTGCTCTTTTCAACATACGAAGTCCTAGCTCGTCGACAGGATGTTTTATGAAGTTGATTATCGACAGTTTTGGACAAATTATCTGCAAAATTCCATATCATGTTTTTGCATGTTTGTATAGGCTCGAGAATTTTACATAAAGTAAAAGAGAATATTCCGAAAAAAGGTCTAACAACTTAACTTCTTAAAAAGATTCTTGAAACGCCTTAGCCCTTTTATGAGCGCATTTCTCCACTCAACGATGCCTATAGCGACTAGGTAACTCATTTATCTTGGCTTAGTCGAAATTTCGTAGGAAAATACGTATCGTCAAAAAAAGTTTTAATACTTTTTTCAGATACGTTTCGACCACCCCTCGTACACTGGCTGCTGGTACATCGGTTAGCCACATTGACTGTTCAAACAATACTTCTGGGTCACATGACTTGGTCAGCGGTTTGCCATTGGTTGGCACGGACAGTTTAGTCAAAATGTACATGTTTGTTGTATGTCCTAGAATCACATGTGCAGGTTAGTTCTACGTTCGTGTGCAACATGTACCAATTATAGGCAGCCTTTCTGTCACATGTACTAGGTCGTCACATGTCTTTGTAGAACATGATGTTAAGTGTTATTTCTGTAGGTCACATGTAGTACGAATACAATTTAGTGGTATACGATTGTGTCCCATTACCGGTAGGTTCCTGACCCTTGCATAATAAATGCAAATCAGTGATATTACATTTTTTCACATGTATCGGCATGTCTTTTATCCTTGTGTAATGAATACAAGATAGTTGTATACCTTTGTGCCACATGTACCAGTAAGTCATTTATCCTTGCGTAACGATTACAAGTTAGTGGTATTGAATTGTGTCACATGTATCGGTAAGTCAATTATTCTAATGTTACTAACACAAAGTTGTGGTATACCATTGTAAACATGTATCGGTAAGTCATCCATCCTTGTGTAACTCGTACAAGTTAGTAGTATGCCATTGTGTCACATATACAAGTTAGTTGTATATCAATGTGTTTTATGTAGTTATATGTAGTATGTCCCTCTGACACTTGTAAGAGTTACTGTATCTCTTTGCCTAGGCACAGCTTTATGGTATTTGGTTGGACCATTTCCAGATTTGGTCACACATGATTCTCCTTGCAAACAAAGTAGATTTAGATCAGCTAGCAAAGTCTACAGTCATGTTGATCTTTAATTTTCGATGTTAACCCCACACATCCTTTGCTCGATACATGAAAGAAAACACTGTCTTTCGAGTACTCGTGCTTTGAATACAATGGTGAATTGAAAGTTTTGGCTTGAAGAGACATAGCTTTCGAAAACAGTGTTGTATAAGTTTTGATTGCTCATGCAATACTTAACAACTGCTACTTCGCTAGTTTCAAAGAAAAACAATGTATTCGGTGACTAAGTATACTTTAAGCTTTTACCAAGCAAAAAAAAAAAAATTAGACATGTCCAAATTGAAAGCATTTGCAGACGGTAAATCAAATTTAGTTATTCAAATGATTAGATTTGTTTTTGAAAAGATAGAAAACGATGTGGGAAAACCAGAAAACGATGGTAACCAGTATTTTCTCCTTTTTCATACAAAGGTTTTTTTTTTAATTCCGTCTTTCTCAGGGTCGTGATAGCACGTGATTGTTCAGTAAAGGGTTTAAGGGAACCAATTATTTCCAGGTTATCAGCGATACGCTGTAACGACCACCAGACATTAAATCAACTTATCAGTCTGATTTCTTCTTCGTTATCGATTACAAATGTTATCACTTCTTTTCTCCATAATGATTTTCCCCAATATAATATACAGCTACCTTAACCCTTTATCAGGCTAGAATTTAAACTTGCCTGGTCCAAATTAAAAGCGATTGCAGTCGATATATAAGATATGGCTCAAATGATGAGATTTGTCTCTAAAAGTACACAAAACATTGGAGGAAAAGGAGAAAATGCTGGTTACCAGCATTTTCTCCTTTTCCCACAACGTTTTCAAAAGTCCTTTTCACCAGGGTCGTTAAAACTCGTCATTGTGTGTTTAAGGGCTAAAAGAAGAAAATGTTACGCAGATTAATTGAGTGAATAATGCTATGCGTCGTTTGTCGATTTTATACATTTAAACTTGAAAAAAAAATAAATAGCAAAAAGCAACATTCGAAAAACAAGAATGGCGTTAGAAATTTTTTTTTCCATCGCGACAATTTATTTTTGTTTACGGTAAAACGCCGAGCACTTCCGACTGCAGAGGAGTTTAAAAATAGCCTATAGGGCCTACCTGCTGCTATCCTGTCGACATTTCAATTACGACATTTTGATCACACCGTGTCAGACTGTCAGACAGATAAACTTAATACGTAAAAACATCGACAATTGTCGATCGTGTAAACGACAGTGTGTCAAAGATGATGTCAACGTGCAGACGACATTGTACAGATAAGTCTTCTGCCTCACTATTTAAGCCCTTACCAAACATTTCCGTGTTTTAACGACCAACTAAAAGAGATTTTGAAAATATTGTTTCAAAAAAGAGAAAGTGCTGATAAACATCTTTTTCTCTTTTTTCCAAAACATTTTCGACCCTTTCAAACACAAATCCCATCACTTGAGCCACATTTACGTTGTCGTTTAGTTAATACTTGCCATCTAACCTTCAGCGTCTGACAACAAGACACAACTGAAATAATTTGGGTAAAGAATGAATATTTCAAAGGTGTGTGCCATAGATCAAATGAGTGTAAAATTACTTTCCTTTCTTGCTTTTTGATTGTTTGTTCGGTTGGTTGTTTTCTATTCAACAGTGACGATAAAATTTCCATTTTTGAAAAAAATCAGTTTACCAGCCAAACAGGGAATTTATCTCATTAAGTAAACTATAAAATATATTAGTTTGATATAGTAAGATAAGTTTTGTCCGTTTTAAATTTTATTGTCAATCAGTCCCACTATGGATACAAATAACAAAAGTACTGTTACACGCACTGGAGTATATTAAAACAAATATATTTTTTACAAGGTTGATTTATCTCACAGCACACATACATATATGTCAAAGTCAGGTAAAGTCAAATCCTTTACTAGTATTGAGCGGAAAACACTTCGTAATGTTTATTAACTTGTGAAAGGCAGAACATTAATACAGATGGTACAATGTCACTCCCAAGAAAAAGCAAAATGAACAAGTGAAAAAGAGAAGATACTTGTATCAGCACAATCATATGTGTAAAACATATTATTTTTAGTATCAGGTTGAGCGGAGATTAACAGTATTATAAACGAATTTAGCCAATTTGTTAAGCTTTACAGCTGATGCACTGGATAACAAGAGGTTGAATTCGTTTTTTGTAGCCCATCTACAGAAATACTTTGGAAATATTTCTCTTGATAAAAGAGACAAACTAAAACGAAATGATTCTCGTCTTCAATTGCATCTCCACCACATTTTGTGTATACTTTTCAGTACGTGGAATATTGTAACGACCAGGTTATGACCAGAGCATCTCAAATTACATAGTGTCTGTGTGTGCTTTGAATTTTGTTCAAATAAGCCCTTTTTTTTTTTTAGCACATGTGAAATTAAGTTCACCAAACACCCAGACACATGGATTTCACCAAAGCACTGTTGTAAATATGATCATATATCGGCTGTGTCACAGCAGATATATGAGCACTATCTACGTCGGTATTCCGCCACAAATCTTGAAAACCAAGGTTACATGATAACTACTACCATGGCCATGTATTACGGAAATTTAGATCATTATCATTACAATTTTGAACCAGACCTCTTGGCAACCAAAATGGGATGCCGACATTTTTAAGAAGTTACATTCAGTTAAACCTGTCCTAAGATTTTTTCTTGAGCACATGTGAAATAAGCTCACTAGACACATGGATTTTACCAAAGCCCTGTTGTAAATACTGAGCATATATCGGCTGCGTCACAGCAGATATATGAGCACTATCCATGTCGGTGTTCCGCCAAAAATTTTGAAAACCAAGGTTACATGATAACTACTACCATGGTCATGTATTACGGAAATTTAGATCATTATCATTTCAATTTTGAACCAGTTTTCTTGGCAACCAAAATGGGATGTCGACATTTTTAAGAAGTTACATTCCGTTAAACCAGTCCTAGGTGAATGTTACCCCGCTTACAGGTCCATTCGTGGAGAGGAGGTACTGTTGTCCGCTGCAGAATTGGACATACGCATTTATTGCATTCTTGACTATTAACACAAGATGAGGCACCAGAGTACATTCCCTGCAATGGTACTGTTTCTGTTGCGTACATTGGTTTGTTGACTGCGTCTATCGTCATTCATGCTAAATGAGATTTGATTTACTAAACAAATTCTATTCGTCGATTCAGAAAAAATAAAAAAGGTCACCCTAATCTGGTTGCTGATACTTGTGAATACCAGATGCAACTATCTGAAGATTTCATTTAAATGTTGTATACAGAAACTATAGATCAAACATTCAAATGGATCAGTTTTGCAAAATCAAAATAAATTCCAGCAAAACTGTCGCCAGTGACGGATCAAGGCATACTAGAACGATTGTCGATCTCATCAAGGATATTGTTTTCCACAAGAAGATTGGACTTTATACAAAAACTGTGATATCATTTAAAACGTTTTCTTCCTCATCAGACTATTTCATCCTTATCACTGTTTATCTCTCTTATTTAATTGCAGAATCATTTCATAACACTTCTTTTATGTTACACTCATTACTCACGTTCTTACTAGCTACTTTTGTCGTTTCATTACTTTTTTTTTAATGACCATAGATGTCGACTCGCTATAAACACCACACATTTATCCATTCAATAATGATTCTTACTGTTCGTATAAAGGAAAACGCCCAATCTCTTCATGAATAGCGGGGGTTTACATGCTTTGGTTTAGCCGGGGAAGGTTTCTCATGATTTTTCAATATACTTCTTCGACGTCAGGTGACTAATGAAAAAAACACCCGAATTTTTTTAACTATTGGAACAGAAGAGGAAAACTAATAAATACAGAGAAAACAGAGGATAGTAAAAGACTTATGAATAAATCTGCATTGCTGAAGAATAGGGAATAAACAAAATATACATACCACAACAGGAAGATAATGTACAAATTCAGATAAAACTTTTCTAGTTTAGTTAGTTTCTTGTCGCTCTATTTGTTCACAACTTTTCGATCAGTTGATATACTTGTACCTCGAAGATGGGATTTTGTTGGTACATGTGTTCACTCATTATACCTGGAAAGATGATGAAATTCATCACCAACTATATCTAAAGAGCACATTTTACACTTTCTTTTATGTCTTTCTATACCTAGCCAAGGACCATTTACTCCTGGAAATTATTAGTACAAAACTTACAAAATAATTAAGGACTGATGAAACTTGCCCTCTAAATGTTATAGAATTCAAAAACCGTAAATGATTCAGTGTATATTCTCAATAACGATATCAATAGCCAGTAGCACGTTTCCTCACAGATTTTATTGACAGAGGAAACCTTCCTAAATCACAATATAGCATAACATTAGGACATAGACATAGACATATTTTATTACGTATACATATACATGTATCTTGTAATACAAAAAATGATTTTTAATATACCTGTGGTCATGTGACGTGTACATTAACAACCCCATAGAATATTACAAAAGCAAATTTCTACCGTTTTACAAAAAATATTGAGAACAAAAGGAGATAGTACATATACGATAATTAATGAGTAACCCCAACTTATATAATACATGAACCGCACACCTTTAGGGGGTGGTCGCTGAGCGTGAAACGGACACAATAATTTTAGTCATTTTGAACTTTGCCTTTGGAATAATGGAATAGAATAAGTTTAAGGATAGGATGGAGAACGAGACATAAAATTGCTCGAAAACAGTACTAAGCAATACAAATACAATGCATAATATAAAAATGACTTACAATATTCCGTTGCTAGCTTATACGCACTAGTCAAATTACTCAATTTGAAACAAAGCATTTTTAAAGGTTTCGCAATGAAACAAACAACTTAAAATGATACGTAATTTAAAACAGTGTGGGGTAGGGAGAATACAATGCTTAATATTAGACAACTTGCAGCGATCCGTTGCTACTTTAGAGATATTAAGTTATTCAATTAGAAACAAAGCATTTTTAAAGGTTTCGCAATGAAACAAACAACTTAAAATGATACGTAATTTAAAACAGTGTGGGGTAGGGAGAATACAATGCTTAATATTAGACAACTTGCAGCAATCCGTTGCTACTTTAGAGATACTAAGTTACTCAATTTGAAACAAAGCATTTTTAAAGGTTTCGCAATGAAACAAACAACTTAAAATGATACGTAATTTAAAACAGTGTGGGGTAGGGAGAATACAATGCTTAATATTAGACAACTTGCAGCGATCCGTTGCTACTTTAGAGATACTAGAACTTACAAATAATACTTAACCCTTGGGCTGCTATACGCGACTTCAGTACCTTAGGGACACTGTAGATCAGGACCAGACAGCACAGGCTGTGCAGTCTGATTTGGATCCACACTGCCAGATAAGGAGGCATTTCCCCATTAGAATACCTTTGAAAAAACAACAGTGTGATTATTACTATGGGCTTGACACTTTGATTTCACTTATTTGGCAGGCCAAGGGTTAGTATGTAATCGGGAAATGATTGATTGATTGTTTGATGTTTAACGCCGTTTTCAACATTATTTCAGTTATTACACATTTGTATTCAACAATGACAATCTCTGTTTTGTTGCACAGGTAATAAAACGGGAAAGGTTTAATAGGATTCTTACATTACTTGAATTCAGTAGGTATAAAAGTAGGTATAACATTAGGTATAAAGTTATATAAGGTTTAGAAAATGAATATCAAGTTTCTTTGCAAGTCTCCGGAATACTTTGATTTGCGAAATAATAAACCTTCTGTTCACCTAATGTTCGCAAATTGATAAAAATTGAAATGTTCAAGTGAAAATCTACAAAATAAGCCAAAAAGGGAGGATAAAAAAAATAAAGAATCCAACATTTTAGAAATGTGTATCTTTATCATGTAAATATTTAATTTGTGTATTCGTTTAATTAACATTTATATCCGCATGTATATTGATTGTTTGATGTAAAATGTATTGTACAATTCGGTGTTTGTTTTCAATGCCATATTTCATTAGTTTTTTTGTAAATGGCCGATGGCATTTGTTTGCCGAGTGCCGATTGATTGATTGACTGATTGATTGATTGATTGATTGATTGATTGATTGATTTGTGTAATATGATAAAAAATGAAAACTGTGCGAACCTTTTCAATATGAATTAAATCGCTAAATCCCCATACATCACTACTACAAATTAAACAGGTACAGTTGTAGTATCATAAAGCTTCAGCTGACGTTCAGCATATTGGTTTTAGACTTTCTCTTTTTTTTTCAGCAAAGGATCTACTACAGCAAAAAAGTCAGACCAAAGTACATGTAGATAGATTCGTGGACAGTTTCAATTGTTTGATTATCTGTACTCTGATGACGTTTATTACATACTCGTGATCACCAATACAAGGATTTTTGTTTTGTCAAAAATGTGATTATTTCGTGACTTCTACCATTCAGATTACTCTGAAAAAAAGCTTCAATTGAGACCCTTCTCGTTTTTCTTCAAAGAATACTTTATTCTCGACCTATCGTATGACACCTTATTTCTCAAAACCATCTAAATGTTCATCAATTAGTTAACTCTTTATCACACAATCCTGAGTTTTAACGAACCTGTGGAGAAAGGCTTTTGAAAACATTTTGGGAAAAGGAGAAAACGCTGGTAACCAGCATTTTCTCCTTTTCCCAAAATGTTTTCTGCCGTTTCAAGAATAAATTCCAATGTTCTAGCTACATCTGATTTGTTGTCTGCAAAAGCTTTCAAAATGGACAAGTCTATTAATGTTGTTTGGTAAAGAGTTTTAAAAGAAGTAAAGTAACGTGGATCGAAAGAGGCGTTAGAATGGGCATGTTTCCAAATCATACCCTTACAAAGAATTTTGCCGTTCAAATGGAAAAGTGGTTGGTAAATGCAAGAATCCTTTCAATTGTTAGGACATGAGACCACATATAACAGAATTTCTGCAAATATCCACTTAGTAAACAAGAGAAACGTTAAACAAAAATGTGCAAAAATGAAATTGAAATCGTATGCTTTTACGCTTCTTTGACAATGAGAATATCCATTTTGAAAACGAATTTCAGTTTAAAATCCGATCAGAGACCCAATTTCGTCAAGTAGATCATATAATTATGTAAGTTTTGTCCTGTATCGTTTCAAATTTAGTTGTCAATCAGACCGACTGTCAATGCAAATAAAACGATATTTCTTTTTCATTTACAACTTGGTTATCTGCGTCAATAGGGCGCTCGCTTTCCCAAACAAAAATCAAAACTATGCATCGCCCAGGTGTTCTTTTCTTTTTTGTCCTTTTATAACAAGGGCTGAATATAGCAGTTGAAGAAATCAAATGAAAGGGAAAATACAATTTATTCTGTATACAAAAGCTTCGTTTCTCGTTTTGTTCGCGGTTTCTACATGGTCTGCCGATGATTCGCTGACCTGCCGAAACAAATTAACACCAAATTCACTCCATACTGTATTGGTGGTCTTCTTTGGAGTTTTCCGTCCACTTTTTACTCTTTTTTATTAAAATAAGACCCAATCTTTTACTCCATTCTCAGCTCTTTTTCTTATATTCTGTATCTATTTCTTTAGCTTTTTCTTTTTTATTGTTGTCAGATCTCAGTCTGTAAGTCTCTTCTGGTTTTTTTTTTTTTTAATTAGTTTGAATAGTATTTAGGTAGGTTTCACCAGTCGTATCACGACGAGTCATTTAACTCTTAACTCATAACAAAATTATACACATCATCATAGTTGTAAGTGTTGCAGACTGCACACCGATTGTGAATCAAATGACGGGAATGTCTTTGGGAAGGGATAAAACATTGTGAGAAAAGGAGAAAATGCTGGTTAACGCATTTTTTTTCCTCACATGTTTTCAGAAGGCTTTTTCATCTAGGTCGTTAAAACGCTAGACTACTTGGTAAAAGGTTGATCATGTATGTGCTGCGTTTCACAGGTACTAAGGCTGGATTCTGCAGTGTTGTTCCCGCGAACACCTTACCTCAGTGTGACCAATTATACTAACGGGGATCGGGCCGAACTTTCCTGATTACAAAACCAACGCGGAGCAGACCAGTGTAGTTCTTAAAGCTATACATATGGCATTAAAATAATAATAAAAGAAAAAAAAGGTAGTATACTGATATGATCCAAAGAAACGAGGTCTATAATTAACTTTTCTTGCAGGCACACAAGCGGCTACAAATGAACAAGTCGGGGGTCAAAATGCAGACAAATTTAATTCGTTTCATTTAAAAGTATGGATATTATTATGAGCCTGCTAATGTGTTACATCGGAATCTTTCAAAGTTTCAGTTACTGGCAGAAAATTGTATTGTAAAACAAGAACAAAAGTTGCCAACATTTTTCTGCCAGTGACTGGAACTTTGACAGATTGCACTGTAATACGTTATCAGACTCATACTTATTGTACATACATGTACTTTTAAAAGGTATGATTTAAATCTGTCTGCATTTTGACCCCCAAATCGTTTACAATTGGTCGAAATCGTGCCATTAAATATATAAATTTCTGTAAATGGCCGATAACACGTAAGACAGTGCTCTGATTTTAATTCAATTCCGACGTTTCTCCGGTTATTTTTACGTCTAACCAGCTACCCATTTGTGGTTTAAATATTTTTTCCATATGATTTTAGTTATATTATGGGGGCAACTGCACCTATCAATGCATTGCAAGAGTTTTATACTGTTACTAGGCACAACAGTCTTTCAATGCAAGTCACTCGTATTCCAGGTAAAGCTCATCCGAAACAGGTCATGTTTATGTAAAAAAGAATTCTTAAATCATTTAGATAGTAGACGCTTACTATTGTTATCGTAATTTCGACAGTGAAACTGGGCCCCGTTTTACTAAGATAGTTACGAACAAAATTTGCGTAAGTTTTACGTAACTATAGTATAGTGGCATTAATCTTCTACGAGATACGAGATAACTATTTTAGAAAACTATTGCGATATATCTAAGTTTCCTAGAATTTTTTTCTTTTCATTTTATCTAGATAAACTTTCCAGGAAACTTTGATATATCGCAATAGTTTTCTAAAATAATCATGATAGTTATCACGTACCTCGTGGCAGATTAATGCCACTATACTATAGTTACGTAAAACTTGAGCAAATTTTGTTCGTAACTACCTTAGTGAAACGGTGCCCTTGTGATTAAAGTTAACTTTAATGATATAAATGTATGTCAATGTTCACAAACATGTAAAAAGAATGTAAGAAAAGAAACAAAATGCTTGTTACAATAATAAAAGAAAAAAATATCTGCGATATAGGTATTGACTGAACGGTGGACTTTCAATATTTCAATACAAGTTTGTTAAAGTTAAAGCCAATTCACCGCCAAAGACGATCACAGGGGCTTTTGCGGACGGCATAGATCAAGATCAGACTGCACGTTCTGTGCAGTCTGATCTTGGATCTATACCGTCCGCTTGTTTAGTTGAGCCAATGAGATTAAAAAAATCTTTCCGAGATTCAGTGGATTCTGTTGTTTTTGCCTCGAAAGAGGTCGATTTATATATATTTGATGCAAACAGCTAATGATAAATGGATTGATCATTTCAATATAAGACACAGAAAAAGAACATGGGATAAGATCTATCTTACTGTAGGTCACATGTAGATTATAACGAGCCATGCTCTGTGCAAAAGGGGTTTAATACAGCTGCAAAAAGTATCAATCTAGGTCAGTCTCACGTGGCGTAGTTCGCGCAGGCTGACCTGGTCGAAACGTCGGCTCAGGCTAACTTGGTCGAAACTTTTTGCTATCAGTCATATTTTTGCTCGTCAAAGGACCGGTCTAATTCATGATTCAGTTGGTTGTTTGACAAAAATGATTGTATGGGTCCACAATTATATGATGACTTACTTGGTACAATGCATCACAGAGATGCATTAAACCAGCTTTTGCCAGAGCATGGCTTAATACTTTTCCTATAATATTGCAGCACGCTAATTTTAAAGAGATATTGTGAAAACAGGAGGGTTTACTCGCATAACATCTCCTACAGCACACTGTCCTCCCTTTTTTTATGTACTAAATATTAACGACGTAAAATCACAAACTTTTCTAACGGACAGGTTTTCTTTTTTTAAACTTTGCACATACAAAGCTCATCATGTCTCTGGGAGATTGCAGTAAAAAAAGATATGGGTCACCGTGCTCGTTTCTGAGAAATTTGCCTTTGAAAAAGGTATATACAGTTCCAAAATTTAGCTTTTATTGGAATTGACACGCTTTTCTTTAATAGTCAGTTAAACAGGAAGATTATACAAATATACATTTTTCTCATGAAAATTCATTTAGTTTTGCACAAAAAATATATAAAGGCCTAGTTTTAAGCATGGTAAATGTACAAATATGCATGTTATATATAGACCATTAAGTTAGAAAGGGAGATAATTTGACCGAATTAAGGTTCATCTTTAATAAATACATACTTTCTAACGGACAGATTTTCCTTAAAATTTCCATACATATAGTATTTATAAATCTAAACAATATGAAAAAATAAAAATGGCACCTATCCGTGCTTTTTTCGTCAGAAAACAAGAATGAAGGTCACTGTGGAAGTTAATTTTTTCAAGGAAAAAAATTGAATAAAAGCTCAGCAGACATAGTGGGAAAAGAAGAAATTTCTCATGAGGAGCGATTTCTCCTTTTCCAGCAATAGTTTTTAAAGTGGAGACAGCTTTACTTTCAGAGCTTTGAATTCCCTGCCTTTGTTTGCTTGTTTGGTTTGTAACGGCGAGTCAGCAGTATTTGAATTATTTAAAGGTGAAAGTTTAAAGATCAATTTTTTTTTCTCTCTTCACCAATACTACTCAAAGAAAGTGCTACTTGTTTCAGTGCATCAATAGTATTACCATATGTGCAAAAAATACATAGTTTCACTTTTGATTCACTATCCATGACAAAAACATACGCAGTTCGATGCGCGCGAACATTTGTGAAATACGTCCTTAATTCAAAATGATTACTCATATTTTACGCTAGCAAAGTTGTCTGCTGCAGATTTATTTCAGAAAGTAATATGTTTATTGCACAGCTTACATGCAACATTCATCAAGACTGTGGACCGCGATTTTCGGTGTTGCATTTTGTTTACGTCTCTCGGATTTTAAGTGTCAGTCCTCCAAGTTTGTTTTCCTGACAGAAAAATGTTTCGGAAAAATTGAGGTAGGACGTAAAGACAATTCCCGGGAAATAAACGGCCTTTCTCTTTAATACGGCTCTTAACATAATTCCCCTTTCTATTTATTTACCGCAACATTTCGGATACTGACTGAGCTTTAAACGGCACTTAGCCTGTGTAATTGAAAACTTTATATTGACGTTTCGTTTCTCGTCGGAGGTCTTTATGCAAATATCCCCCATGCAAGCTGGACTCGTTTCCTCTAAAAGAACTGTAAAACTGTTTGCTAATGATTCCGGCTAATTTAAGCACGCGACGTTTGATCACGAGCGCACGAGGGCCCTGGCAACAATAATAATCAATGTCGGAGTGTTATTGAAATCGAGAAAGCTCATTTGCGCCAGCTTAAATCTAGCCTGTTAAACGAGGCGACGGCTTTATGTCTGTTTCATCGCAGAGAAAAAACGTTTTAGCGTTGATGAATTGGTTTTCGAACGTTGTAACGCGATTAGGTAACGGGCGTGAAAGTGGTTTGACATCAAGCATATGCAAACTAAGCCATTACGGGTTCTGAGAAAATCTTTCTATTGGATTAAACACAGATGAGAAAAATCCGAAGCAGATCGAGTATGTTTAGAAATATACTTGAAATGTAATTACAATTGAGAGGTTCTCTACCGCAACATCTCGGCTCGGCAAGTAGAAATCACTCCATATTTTATTCGAAGAAATCTTGACATATCAAGTCGGAAAGAAAATTTCAGAAATTAAGACCTGAGGTGTTTTAACCCTTCACCAGATGGCAAAATTTTAGATTATTACAATTTGAACTTCATTTACAAGTGACAGATAGTATGTGGCACAGACATTTGGATTTCATCGCTTTTGAAAGTCAGAAAAGTTTGTGGTAAAAGGAGAAAATGCTGGTTACCAGCATTTTCTCCTTTTTCCACAATATTTTCAAAAGCTAATTTTCCCAGGGTCCTTAAAACTTGGGATTGTGTGATAAAGGATAAAAAACAAACAACAACAAAATCTAAAGGTTTTGTGGTGTTTTTTCGGCGTTGGTGTATAAAATAATTTTTCTGTCATTTTGAAAAGTTGAAAAAGTGGCCAACAATTTATGTAATTGGCAAATTAACCTTTGTTTCCCCGACACTACTGGTTGGTATAAAGTATTTCAGGTAATCTAACTTGATAAGTATCTACAATGATCTTTCATGAGTGTTCATGTTATATTTTACACGAATTTTCCGAAGATAACTCAAAAACGAGGCTAGCTGAGGTTTTATCCTGTTTTAGATTGCGATTTAGTAAATATATAATATAACATATAACATGAACATGATCTCTTTTAAGTGTTCATGTTATATTGAATTTATGAAACGAATTGTCAAAAACAACATATAAACGAGGCTTGCCGAGTTTTTATCTTGTTCTAGAAGGCGATTTTAGTCAAGTCAATATAACATGAACATGAGCGGAAGATCCTATTTATAACATGACCAGAAATTGTTCGGGAAAATACTAAAATTAAAATTGTCTAATCAGGAGACCCACAAATTTTACCTTTTATGATTTTTTTTGTTCAGATCCATTATATTAACCTGAAATAATCCTTAACAGTGATGGATTCAGCAAAAGTGAATTAAACGATTTAACTGCCACACAAATTGAATTAAAATTTCCAAACATTACTTAAACCCAAAACCCTGCGATCCGAGATAGATCCGAGATTAGATTGCACGTTCTGTGAAGTCTGATCTTGGTCTACACTGTCCACAAAAGCAGTCTTTTGATTAACATTAATTACAAAAAAAGGCCTTAACTCTTTACCAAACGACAAATATTTGGACTGGTTTAATTTGAAAGTATTTGCAGAAGGCAAAAAAGATACTGTTAAAATGTTGGAGTTAATCTTGGAAAGAACAGAAAAAAATAAAAGGACGGAAAACATTATTGTAAAAGGAAAAAATCCTAGTTACCAGTATTTTCTCTTTCTCCAACAATGTTTTCAGAGACAGATATTCTCAGAGGTTGTTAAAGCAAGGAATGTTATGTAAAAGATTAAATGTCTATAAATTTTATAGCAATCTTCACCAAAATTCTTTGCAGCCAAATAAAACAATTTTCAATGATGAAAATAGAAAAACGTGGTCATTTATTTTACTGAAGTAGAATTTTGAATGCTGTTGCCCAAGTCTGAAGGTCAAAGGGCGAGCCCAATAAAACGTGACCACCTGCCCCCACCGCTTACTCAACTCCCCTTTCCACTTTTCGTGTTTATAACGTATTTAGCCTTTAACCCCTCAACTGAAGATGAAATTTTAGTCATGTCTAATCTGAAAACATTTGCAGACGTTAACCAAATGCAGCTCAAATGGCAAGAAAATGTCTTTGAAGGGTAGAAAGCACTTTTAGAAAAGAAAAAAATGCTGGTTACCAGCATTTTTTTCCTTTCCCATAATGTTTTCAAAAGCCTTCTTCATGTACATTGTTAAAACACGGATTTGGTTGGTGAAGGTTTAAGTTTAGAGGAACGTTTATTAGAATTTTCATTATTAATATTTACTACAACAGAAAACCTGTTAAAAGAAGAGAGAAAAAAAGAAAAAACATCTGCAGCAAAATAGCTTCAAGAAACAATGAGGAAAGTGGATCATTTACTTGGAAGCAAATGCTCCTTTTTCCGTTAATGTTTTCTTAATGTACTTAAGTTTGTTCTGTAAAAAAAAAACTAGCATGTATGATAATGTGTCGTTAATTAAAAGACGGAATATAGACAGGGGCATGCATTCTAAGGAAAATTTCGGCGCTTTTTTTTATGCAGTTTATTATATAAATATATATATAAGTCGTGTATAAATGACAAGAAATATAAAAAAACAAAGAGCCCAACATTCCACGTATTGCTGGTAAGACTGTAATCTTGAGGGAGAAGGGTTAGCAAAAGTCAAACACAATAACCGAAAAATCAGCATTATGTACGATTTCATTTCCAAGCTCATGAATGGTTTCGGTGGACGACACGTTTCACGCCAGATCTGGTAAAGCAAATAGCATGATATGGAACTTTGAGTTTGTAATTGACAAGTGTATGTAATAAACCAACGTTGATATTGACACAGGTATGTAATAAAAACAGTCTTTGGATTTTATTAAGTCACTGGTGATATTTTACCGTTTTGCAAGTTATTGGAGGGGGGAGGTTTCCAAGGTATTGTGGGTATATCCTGAGATTAGTATAGCCAGGCGTTCGGAATTCGATCACGGCTAAGAAGATAGTCGTGAAAGGAACTTTGGGCGAGCTCCAGCTCCAGTACTAGTTGGTGCCCAAAGATACTTTGGCCTCTCTAGTGTAGAGACTAAAATTCCTGTGAAAAGAACGTTCGATATTTTTGACAGTCCAATAGCAATTAACTCCTATCCTGTTGAATAAATAAAACGATACCTACAAGTCTGTAGTAAAAACCCCGATGTTGCTATTTTAAAAAAATATATATATTTTTTTTTCGAGGAGAAATATCTTCATATCGGACAGTGTAGATCCAAGATCAGACTGCACGTTCTGTGCAGTCTGATCTTGATCTACACAGTCCGCAAAAGGCTTTTGAGTCACGCTTAGCAGCCTAAGGGTTAAAACAGCTTTTTCGGACAGTATATATTTTTTTGCAGATGTATTATACCCCTCCCCCTTTCACAGAGCATGGTTTACAGTTATACACACAACTATGGATGAATTCATCTTTCGTTTTCCCTTTAAAATGCATTCAAATTTAAATCATACCATTTAAAAGTATGGAAATTATTGATATGGTGACAATTTGTTATTGTACTTATTGTACGGTCGGTCCAAGTGTTAGTCGCTGACAGAAAAATGAACTTTAAAAGTGGGTCAAAAGTTGCAAGGTCGCTCTATCTTTTGTTGACTTTTTACCTGATTTTAACATTTTTTTTTTTTTGCCTGCCCGCGACTAACACTTGGTGTGACCGTACAATAATACATTGTTATCTTCACCATTATTTCCATACATGAAAAATGTATCATTTAAATTCAAATACATTTTAACACCCACTTTGTTTATTTTGGCCGCTACTGGGCCTTTAAACTTTCATGCAGCAAAAGAAAAGAGGGTGTGTATTCACCAATCATTTTTATTAACATTCTTAGTCTTCATCTACAAGATTTTCTGCATGTTAAGGTAACATAACTTCTGATTGGCTTAACCAAATGGTTTAGCCAATAAGAAGTTGTGTTACTTTCAAATTGAGAAAATTCTGGACAATAAGTCTAAGAGCGTTCTTAAGAATGGTTGGTAAATACGGACCAAAATATCTCATATTTATTTGAGCCATGCTCTGGCAAAAGGGGGCTTAATGCATCACCGTGATACATGATACCAAGCCAGTCATCATATAATTATGGATCCATAAGAGCCACTTTTTTAAATAACCGAATTAATCATTAGGTAGACTGGTCCTTTGACAAACAGAAAATTGACCAATAGCGAAAAATTTCGGCCCAGGTCAGCCTGCGCGGATTGTGCAGGCTGACCTGGGTCGATTCTTTTCGCAGGTGCATTAAGCCCTCTTTTGACAAAGCACGGCTCGTTTATTTATTTATTTATTTTTACGAGAACATGCTAAACATTTTGGACAGTGAAGATCCAAAATAAGCCTGAGCAGTTCGATTTTAATTCACACTGTCCCCAAAACATTGTCGTCAACATGCACAAGAATAACAAACATTTTACATAGCTGGCAAGAATAAGGAATTACACCAAATCTTGAATTACGAGAAAATGATGGCAACAATTCAGCGTGTCATTATTTATCATTCAAATCACATACTTTGTTAAGTCTCCGGCCATTCAGTTCAACAGTGTTTGGAAATTTACATAACCATCAATCTCAATATGCGGTGAAATAAAATTGAAGGATAATGTTTTTAACGAAACCAAGTCATACGTACGAGTATTTGAACAGTGCTCTGTGACAAGGGGTTTCAATGCATCTGCAAAAAATATCGACTCAGGTCAGCCTGCGCAGTCCGCGCAGGCTGACCTGAGTCGAAATTTTTTGCTATTGGTCAATTTTCTGCATGTCAAAGGTCAATTCTACTTCATGGCCCAGTTGGTTGTCGAACAAAATTCATTTTATGAATTCATTAATTATATGATGACTTGCTTGGTATAATGCGTCACGGAGCTGCTTTTCCCAGAACACCGCTATTTTTTAACCCTTATCCTGCTAAGTAAGTGAAATGGAACTTTCAAGCCGACAGTAAAAACCCGAATTCTGCTATTTCAAAGGCATTTCTTGAGAAAATATATCTCGTTATCGGACAGTGTGGATCCTAGATCAGACTGCACGTTCTGTGCAATCTGATCTTGATCTTCACTGCCCGCAAAAGGTCCTTCAGTCGCGCTTAGCAGTCTTTTGGTTAAAAACGCTAGCGGCGGGTAGAACTCGCAAGAAGTTTGACATGAAATGTTAAGTTTTAACAAACCGACTGTATACATTGTTTTCAACCTTTAGAGCCTTGGTTCAAGATCAGAGTAAACAGAAATGCAGTTTAACGTTTGATTTACTTTTGCTATTGTTTCATGGGCAATGCCGGCCAAAAATTTACCTGGATTTACCACAATGTTTTCAAAAGCCCACTGCCCACGATCGTTAAAACTTTGTATTGTGTTTTAAAGGGTTAAGTCTTTCGAAGCCCGGCAGATACATGTATATAAACGACTAAACTCCACTACAAATCCGGGAGATTTTTTTATCTTATAGGGTGACTCAACAAGCCGATGATATAAATCCAAGATTAGACCGCACGTTCTGCGCAATCTGAACTTGGTCTACACCGTCCATAAAGTCCCTGTTTTCCCCTACTGCTCTGAAAGGGTTGTGGGTGTACACAGGGATCCCTGGTGTACACTAGGCTTCACTGGAACATACCAAAACCATGCTGATATCACAAAATGCCCATTTTTGTATGCCTCACGGTTCTGACAAACCCCAAAACTCATCCCACTGTCATCTCATTGTCAGTCTGTTGTGGTTTTTATTTCTTTACCACTCAATCTCGTGGTTAAACGACACTGAGGAAGAAGCCCTTTGAAAACATTGTGGGAAAAGGAGAAAATGCTAGTTACTAGCATTTTCTCCTTTTCCAACAATGTTTTCTACCCAGTCCAAGACAAATGCAATCATTTGAACCACACTTATACTGTCGTTTGCATCTGCTTTTAATTAGGACTAGTCTACATTTTTGGGGGTCTGGTAAACAGTTAATGCTTTACTTAAGATGGCAACGCTGTTTGACCCACAGACACGTCTCCGAACAAAAACATACTTTTACAGGAAAAGACAATAACAGTTCTCGAGTATGTATGTATACAGTATTTGTTTAAGACATTTGTAAACCTTTCCTTTTTATCAAATTTAGAAAAGTCTCACAAAGAAAGAGTTGATACGAATTAAGAAACCCTCAGAATCATTATCTTCTCTTAGTTGTACTAACTACGATCTGTCATGACAAAGTTTTAGCTTTTTGACTAGTATCTTAGTTAAGTAAAATATCGCTTTTTACCGGTATAAAAATAACTTGAGAGCAGAAGAAATGGTCTGTTACTGCGGAATCAACCTTTTTTCTTTTTACTTTTTTCCCCACAATATTTTAAAAGGCAATCGTATGCTGCCGGAGCATCAAAATCTTATTTATAAAGTAAATTCTTAAAGCGATAAAAATATCTTGAAGAGACCAGCAGATGGTGGCCATAATCAAGGTGGAAAATCATTCTTACTATTATTTCAGTTTGTTAACGTACAGTTGTACATTACAACAGACTGACACTAAATATGGCGTTTTGATTGGTTTAAATTGTGGACACTTGGGATTATGGCCCATCCTGGGACATTATTTGGATGTTTTGTGGGTGGGAAAATATCAGCCGACACTAACATGATTGCCAATATAATTGAATACAAACCATTTTGCAAGATTGTCTTCTTGTCAATTTAACCCTTTACGAAACAATCCCAAGCTTAAGGACCCTGAGAAGGGAGGCTTTTGAAAACATTGTGGGAAAAGGAGAAAATGCTGGTAAGCCTGAGGGAGGCTTTTGAAAACACTGTTGGAAAAGGAGAAAATGCTGGTGTCATATTGTCTTCTTGACAATTTAACCCTTTACCAAACAATCCTAAGCTTAAGAACCCTAACAAGGGAGGCTTTTGAAAACATTGTGGGAAAAGGAGAAAATGCTGGTAACCAGTAGTTTCTCCTTTTCCCACAATGTTTTCTTACAGTGACAAATTCCTTACTTTAATCCATATTAGATTTGTCGTCTGCGAGTGCTTTAAATTTGGACAAGTAAGCAAGATCTAGCGACTTGGCAATTTCTTACCTAGTTTTAAAATTCTTTTTTTTTTTTCTGCCGGCGACTAACTCTTGGACCGACCGAACAATAATCGATCGTCATCTTCACAGAAATTTCTAACACTTACAAATAGTATGATTTAAATCAAAATGTAGCTCTGTGATGCATAATACCGAGTGAGTCATGACATAATTATGGATCCATAAAATCTATTTTGTATTACAACCGACTTAATCATGAGATCCACTGGTCCTTTGATATGCAGAAAATTTCCAAAAGCAAAAAGTTTTGACCAAGGTCAGCCTGCGCATTGTTTACTTTTGGTCGCCACTGGGCCTTTTTCAACCTTTCATCTCTCATCTTCTTATGCAAAATAACAAATAAAGTCTTATCTGTATACATCTTTATTTCATTGATGTAAGGCGTGACAGAAAATGATTGTTAAACATGCCTCCGATTTTGAAAGTGTGGGGGAAAAAAAACAGCCAGTGGATTTGAAAACGGAGATTTTGATTTACGGAAAGTGGCATATCATTTACGGAAATATTTTCCTTCATTTGCGGAACGAAAAAGTTTTCATTTGCAGAAGTAATTTATTTATCGTCTCCGGATATTTTGGAAACATGATTACCTCTTCCATCAGCCAGTCTGTGTTAAACACCCATGTTAGATTACATTGCTAGATGTTTAACATGGTCGCCTCTTGCTCTCCACGAGGAGGTGAAAGTAAGATTTTAAAAAGGGGCTTAATGCATCTCGATGATGCATGATACCAACCAAGTCATCACATAACTATGGATCAGTAAAATCCATTCTTTCAAACAAGCGACTGAATCATCATGTAGAATGATCCTTTGACATGCAGAAAGTTGAAAGATAGCGAAAAGATTCGGCCCATGTCAGCTTGCGCGGACTGCGCAAGCTGACATAGGTCGATACTTTTCGCAAATGCATTAAGCCCCCTTTTCAGAGAGCATAGCTTATATGGATCTTATATGGTAATTCAAGCGTGTGTCTGTAAATTCACATTGTACACACAATTTTAAAAACATATTTCTATCAGTTTATCACAAATCACAGAGGTTAATGGTAAGCTTGGTACACACAGTAAGATTAATCTAAGAGATTTTTGTATCTGGGACAAACCTTACATCCCTAATACATGTATTATACGACTTTCTGGAGTTTCATGAAACTGTATTAGGTTTAGAGCAATGCTCTATTTCCCAAGATTTGTATTATAGTATCAGCAAATCACAGCTTAGCATTTCCTGGAAGGTGAGTTACCTGTACATTTGTTGATGGTGTAAACAGTATACACAATGAGTAAGCCAATTTCCTGATACAAAAAAAAAAAAGACAGACAATTTATTTTCCAACAAGGAAATTGAAAGACTTTTAGAACTATGGCATAGAGAGGAAGTTTTCCAACGTAATAGCAATAATTATCATGCATAATGGCATGACCACTTCATCTTGCTCTATCGGCATCATTTTAACACTAGATCGACATATTAGCATACCGGTAATTCTGGCGTGACACCCAACGAGTAAGAAGAGTATCATAAGATTTGTGTATTAGTGTGTGTACATGAGTGTATAATGATACAAGAATCTCTGAGATTAATTTCATAAGATAAATCTTAATGTGTGTACCAAGCTTAATTAGTATAGTCCGAATTTTCACAGTACAACTGTCATATATCTGTTTTGGCACTGAATTTGTAGCCGATCTTGATGCATTCAAACGCTTTTGAAATACTGAACCGTTAAATTTGTTTGCGCTTCGGTATGTAAATAATTTTTCGTTTTTCCGCAAATGAAATTCGACTTTTTGAAAGCATGCTGTTGGTGGCACTGGTCTAATAAATACCAAAAATATGATTATTAAGTTCAATCGCCTCTGTAAAATAATAGAGATACTTTTGAAAAAAAAATGCATTTAATGTGAATAAAAAAATAATGACAATAAAGGCTGAATTGTGATAAACATATATTATGTGTGTGGGCGCACATTATGTATGTATGTATGTATGTATGTATGTATGTATAACAACCAACTGAATCATCCTGAGTGGTCCTTTGACATGCAGGAAATTGACCAAAGGTAAAAAGTTTCGGCCCAGGTCAGCCTTGCGCGGACTGCGCAGGCTGACCTGAGTCGATACTTTTTTCAGATGCGTTAAACCACCTTTTTTTTCACAGAGCAAAAGAAAAAAGAGAACCACAAGACCGTCGTGTTATTTACATATTTACCAACGACTCAGACTTGAAGCAGGCCCTTCCAGAGACAACAGCCACTCTTAATATACACTCCAAACTTAATATGATACCCACTTTAGATGGGAGCGATAATTTCTAATTTGCCTGGCCCAACACTTTAACGGTGTTGTGATTTTATTGGAAACAAATCTATCAATGTGAAGTCAGGGTCCGTTCGCTGCACAAACAATTGCCTTTATCTTGCTTTGGCTAACCTCGACTTTGTCTGTTTGCATTGTTTTAACCGATCAATATGGAATTCCCTTGATTTTATTTCATCTGTTGAATTCTTTTCAATTCACTTTTTTCTTTTCATATTTATATGTTGACCGTCTTCGTCTAACCTCAATGGACATTAAGAACTTATTCCAGAAAGATAAAATTCAAAACAAGAGAATCTTTGGCCTTTTCTGTCAACTTAAGTCCGTCCTAGCATTGGTAAAGGTTGTATGAGTTTTTCATGACACGTAGGGCAAAGTAAAGTAATAAACGAATCATTTATTCTGTCGTTCGTATCTTTATTAAGAGCACGAAATTATATTGTTGTTGATTAAATAGCACTACCGGTCTATTGATAAGAGGGGCGTTATAAAAGTCGCCATGTTACATGTATCATATTTTACAGAAATATTCGTAAAAAAATTCTCAAACAGTATTATTGCAGATGTCCAACATTAAATAAATTTTAAAGTTTAATGATAACTGAAATAAAAGAACCATCTTGAATATGACTAAATATCTTTATAATGCAAATTTAAAAAGAAAAGATGCACTAAAAAACAGTTAATTTGAAAAATTATTATATCTACAGGGCTTCTTGACACTGTATGTACTCTTTTTACCACGCGTTTTGTTTGATTTACGTGTTGTTTTGCTTTTGTACTTATGTGTACATGTATGGCAAATAAAAGTTACACGTTGACCTTGACATTTCATATTCTCTCAAAGTAATCATAACTGGAAAGGTAATTGAACTCAAACTACGACTATTTATGAGAATCGAAGCAAGTCACTGTGGTGATAGTTTTCATCACCGCTGACTATACTCAGCTTTATGAACAAAGACAGCTACTTGCTTGGCAAGGATGTTGTGCCATTCAGTCTTGTCAATATTAAAACGGAGACAAGTGGATGACAAGCGTTTG
Source organism: Hippopus hippopus (assembly GCA_946811185.2). Taxonomy (NCBI): domain Eukaryota; kingdom Metazoa; phylum Mollusca; class Bivalvia; order Cardiida; family Cardiidae; genus Hippopus; species Hippopus hippopus. The sequence continues at coordinate 73,826,970 of OX328097.1, forward strand.
CATCCTCGACAAAACTGAAATGTTGGTGAAAACGGTTTTGAGTCGAAACAATAATTAATAAAACGAAGAAAAACAGCTTTATTCTAAAATGGTTTAGAACTGTTGCCGTCATACTCGAAATGACGAATTCAGAAACTGATAATGAGAAAATTTCGCTTTTGTTTCCAAAATGAAAACAGTAACGTGGGGGAACAACTTTTATAGTTTCTTCAATTTTCCATAGTTATTGCTGTTCCCTCCCATCCAACTTCCGGTAATAACCACGAGAGGAAATCAAAGTTCTGAAAGTACCGTCACCCAGACTATGAACTTTATTTAACAATGCAGCGAAAACCTAAATGTGTGCCCAAGTCATACAATTTCAGCTTCTTTGTCTCTCTATTAACCTTTACATCACAATTCTATGTTTAAATGGCCATGAGGAAGAAGGCTTTTGAAAACATTTTGGAAAAAGGAGAAAATGCTGGTAACCAGCATTTTCTCCTTTTTCCAAAATGTTTTCTTCTCTGTCAAAGGCAAATTCAGTTATTTGAGCCACACCTATTTTGTCATCTACTATTGATTTCATTTGTAATATGTTTAAAACTTTGTTATATGATAAAGGATTTGAAAAAAAGAAAACAAAAAAAAACAAAAACAAAAAAAATACAGAAAAAAAATAAAAGCTAATGGGAACATATACTGAAACGACATGTATGGATAGCTTTGAAGGTTAACTTTTCATAGCGGCAGATGGCTATCCCCAAACAAATAACTTAATGTAAGCCTACAAAAGAAATATACCTAAAATATGTGACATGCTCTGTGAAAAGGGGGCTTAATGCATCTGCAAAAAGTACTGACCCAGGTCAACCTTCGAAGTCCGTGCAGATTGACCTGGGTCGGAACATTTTGCTATTTGTCAATTTTCTGTGTGTCAAAGGAGCGGTCTACCTAATGACTCAATAGGTTGTAATATAAAATGGATTTTATTTATCCATGATCCTGTGTAGATTTGCTTGGTATAATGCATCACAGAGATGCATTAGATCCCCTTTTGCCAGAGCATGACTTAATTATGTATAATTTTAACTGCAAGCGAATTCCCTCCTGGTCGTGCTTCAGACCACTTTTGAAAAAAAAAATAAATAATTAAGTGGCAGACTTATTGTTATTGGTATAGGCATTTTTCTGTTTATCTTTAATTCGTGTTGATTAGCCAGAGATATTTTATAAGTCATATGCTACAAAGTTTTAATCAGGAAACGCAAAAATTGGAGTTTTTACTGAATTTTACCGGCAACTTTCTTCAAGCTTGCAAAGAACAATATAATGTGGGATATCGACCGAGTACTAGGTCTTTTCGTATGAAAAGACCTATTTGTGATCTTCATATGATACCGAGAGCGCGAAGCATGGAACTAAGATATATGTACAAAAATTCGAAGACATGTTTTAGTATATGCATCGGTGATTAACTTTTTCTCACTTTTACTATTTTTCACGGATGAAAACCAGAACGAATGAATGAATGTTATTTTATGGTGCATCGATAGCTTTGGCCATTTAGCGCGCATACCTGTTTTAAAAGATTATTTAAGTGGAACCTGTAAGCTGAAAAAAAAGATGTTAATACACTGATGATAGTAAAAGGGTTGAATTAAGAAGGATTATGTGTGATCTTAATATGCATAAAAGACATTATTGAGTGACAGGGCAATCCCTATCTACTCAAAAGTTTTAAATGATAAAGTTAAGATTGTAATAAAAAAGATGATAGCAAAATGTTGAATTGATGGTAAAAAGACTTTAAAAGAAGAAGAATTATGTGTTATTTTTAACATGCATAAGAAAACTAGAACAATAATAAAAACGTGATAGTTCCCAGTATGAATGATCATAAGTGTAATTACAGAACTTAAAGGGGACATTATGTGAGTAGGAGCACACATGTATGAAAATGCACCTTTCCAAAAAGTATTGGTCTCAGTGTTATAGCACATGTTCTTAATAGTAAAGGTAGACTTTTTAATGATCTTTAAGGAAAGGTATCAAACAATAATTATTGTTTAGTTGATCAACAAGAAAAATCATATTATAATCTGTCTGTGTAGAAACATATTGGTAAGCTTCTTCCCATCGATCAACAATTTTTTTCAACATAATCAAGGTTATGGGAGTGCCAATGTCCTTTACGATCCTCTTTACGCGATCTCGGTCCACCAATGCACGTTGACAGGTCTTTCTCGTACCTGAGTAGGTCTTTTTTTTCTAAAGAAAAAAACCAAGGGGCTAGAGTGTAACTAGTATTATTTATCAGTGTTTTACATGAAGTTTTGATTCAAAACAAAACAAAAAAATAAAACCTAAATAAGCTCTAAATAAGGTTTATCTATCTTAGGGGAAAAAAACTGTCTACGTGCACAAATAGACCTGCGCTCATTTATTGTGTTGTTCAGATGAGTCGTTTTGAAATAGATAGACCTTGTCCAAATCAAGGAGCTAGTGTGTAACTAATATTTTTTGTCATTGTTTCACATGAAGTTTGATTCCTAACAAAACAAAATAAATAAGCCACTTTAATGGAATAAGTGAGACATTTTTGTTCTACAGTACAATGTTCATGAGGTTTCCAATTGAGTCATGCTCTTTGAAAAGGCGGCTTAATGCATCTGCAAAAGTATCGACCCAGGTCAGCCTACGCAGCCCGCGCAAGCTGACCTAGGTCGAGACTTTCGCTTTTGGTAAATTTTCTGCATGTCAAAGGACCAGTGTGTCTCATGATTCAGTCGGTTCTAATACATAGATCCATGGTTATGTAGTTACATGGATCCATAATTATGTGATGTCTCACTTAGTATCATGCATCACGGAGATACATTTAACCCCCTTTTCCCAGAGCATAGCTCATTACAAAGTTGAACACTGACTGTATGTTTGCTGTCTAAATACAGCGCTAATTCACAGATGTAAAGTCGTGTCAGACGAAGTAATAATCCAATCACCGCTATAAAACACTGGATATAGGAGCTTTTGTCCTCACTTTGTTGACATTTACTCTTAGCATTCTGCGCCGAGGACATAAGGTGCTTGTTTCGGACAGGGTAGATGATCAGACTGCACAAAAAGGAACAGTCTGAGCATTGGTGCACACCGTCCTATATTGTTTGATAGAAATTCTAATAAGATAATTTCTGGAATGACTACAACCGAGTCTAGTCTACCAACAGAAAACACGTCTTGTTTACGTAGTGACCTAAGAATTAACTCTTCACCAAACGACAAAGTTTTAGATTCATAAAAATTGATGGAATTTGCAGACGAAAAAATAATTGTATCTCAGATAAAAGGATTGACTGTAAAATGATAGAAAACATAGTGGGAAAAGGCGATAATGCTGGTTACCAGCATTTCCCCCCCCCCCCCCCCCAGTGTTTTCAAAAGTATTCTACCTCGCGGTGTTTGTGACGTGGAATTGTTTGGTTAAGGGTTAAATCAAGCACTATCTCTGATAATTGGTTCGGATTCCGAGATGAATTCTTTACAGCAAAAAGCGTATTAATCGTTTTTATTGACGGTCATCAAATTGCAAATTACAAACAATGAATACTTTTCACCTTGTTTCAATTGCGAATTGTGATATTGTGATTGAATTGATTTGCTGAAGTGAATTGACTTGTTATCAAAAGATTTATGAGTAATATGGTCTTCTAACCGCAGAACTATTTCATTTTTCATCCTGGCTTTAGACCTCGGTTATTACAGTGCTATACCGGAAGTGCTTGACGAATTGCCTTCAACAAAATAGATACCCGCCATGAAAACTTGTATCCGTAATGTGTCAAATCCCAAAATAGTTTTAAAGTGTTGCCATTAGTTACCATTGGGGTTACCATTGTGGATGATGTAATGTTCAGTCTGCACATATGTGCAGTCTGATCTTAGTCCACACTCCCTGCTTCACTCATCACGGACAGTAATTATATCCCAATGCAAAGAAAAAAACCAAACTTCATTCATGTACGTCAGCCTCGTAACTTAAGAAGGGTAAATGATAAAGATAATATAATTATGTGATGTCATTGACGTGCACTCTATTTTTGCTGCATGTAAAAAGCCTGTGCCTTAAGTACTTTCATTTTCTCACATAGATGTGTAACGTTGTCTGCGCATGTCATATTCTTCGAGATTTGACCTGTCTGCTATGACGCATCACTATCCTGTACAGGATATATATTACTACGCGGTGCGTAAACAAAAATACTCTGCCACTAAAAAAGTAGCAAGCAGTAAATGGCTATTAACGATAAGTATGTGGTAAAATCAAGCCTATTCATCGCTCCAAGTTCCCTAGAATAATGATTATTTTACACGGAAAAAGCTAATTTAAAAAAAAAAAACAATGTTTACTGCAAATCTTTGCATACAGTTTTTAAATATTGACATGGGGAAAACCGGGATTTGTGAAACAGACTTTGACAACAAAAATAACGTCCCCAATATGCTGGGCTTATACTGGGGCTGTTTCTCAAGTTTATAGGGGCTGTGTTTATAAATGACTGGTGCCTACGTCACATGCTAGCTAACCATGGCTAGATGCATCGTACCAGGTATAGTTTAATTGAGTAAACGTTTATTTTGTATTGAAATTCGAAGTAACGGTTGCCGTTTTGAAAAGTAGTCCGCTTCTGTACCCAGACTGATGCCTAAATCAGATAGGTTTGTATTTGTATTTTCCAACTAGCGGAAGATATAGAGGATATTTATTTTTTACGGTGAAAGATCGAAATTCATTTCATCGAGTGAACATCATCGGTAATATTTTCACGAGTGGTTGCTGCGCCACTCGTGAAAATATTACCGATGATGTTCACTCGATGAAATAAATTTCGATCTTTCACCGAAAAAAAAAAAACAAATATTCTATTTATTTCATGCTTTTAACCCTTTTGGGGGGGGGGGGACTTAATCAAAATCCGGTACGGTTCTTTTCGGTTATTCCCCGTGGCCTACCCCCTCCGCATAGCAAAGCATTACAATATTACGTAAAGCGCCAGAAATGTAAGATAAATCACGTCATATTTCCATCTGGTTGTGAGGCATGCGCATTTTACCTAGGTAACTAGTGCGCGGGAACAACTGTTTCCGCCTTCAACTGAAGAGTTAGAATATAAAAATCGGTATTTTCACTGGTTGTAACCATGAAATATCGAAAAATATTTCACCGATATTTCTCGATAACCTCGGAAAGCATAAAATAAAATTTGTGTAATTGATGTGTAATTGACGGCAACTTTTTCGGTATTGAGATTTGAATATATAGAGGATTTTTTTTTTCTGTGAAAGATCGACACTTATTTCATCTCTGGAACATCATCGGTAATAGTTTCACTCGTGGCGTGCAGCCACGAGTGAAAATATTACCGATGATGTTCACGGGATGAAATAAATGTCGATCTTTCACAGAAAAAGAAAAATAATTCTATTTATTTCATGCTTCTAACCCGTTTCTGGGGGGACTTACATCAAAATCCATTACAGCTCTTACCAGTAATTCCCCGTGGCGTACCCCCTCCGCATAGCAACGCATTACAATATTACGTAAAGCGCCAAAAATGTAGGGTAAATTACGTCATATTTCCATCTGGTAGAGTTAGAATAAAAATCGGTGTTTTTCACTGGTCGTAAACATGAACTATCAAGAAATATTTCACCGTTATTTCTCGATAACCTAGCAGAAAGCATGAAATAAAATGTTTCTCACGGTTATGTATTCTCAGCGGTGAAGTCACATGCGCTTGGTTTTTGACAAGCTTCATCCTCTATAGTCTAATACATAAGGTGCCACATCACTTACTTTTTTCTACATCAAAAAAGAGTGACGACAACCATCTTTGACCCACTGCTGTGCTTTATTTGTAAACCCACAACTTCACATTGGTGCGACCTTGAAGTAGGTGTCCAACTGTATAATACCTTCCAACGACACCAAGAGCCAATTTTCAGTATTATTGACCTATTTCTAAAAGGCCCAGTAAAGGCCAAGCTTTCAAAGCAGGTGTCATAATACATTAAAATTTAAATCATACCATGTAAAAATATGAAAAATATTGCGGAGATGACAGTCTGTTATCGTGTTGTTGGGCGATTTGTTAGTCGCTGGCAGAAAAAAAAGAATTTTAAAATCAGGCAAAAAGTAAACAAAAGACATAGCTACCTGGCAGGTTTTAACCTAGTTTTGAAATTAATTTCTCTGTCAGCAAATAACACTTCGACCGACCGTACAATGACAGATTGACATCTTTACAATAATTTCCATACTTTTAAATGGTATGATATAAATTCAAATGCATTTAAGCACCGGCTTTGTTTACTTTTGGGCTTTATTGTTACTTCAACTCGAATAGGAAAGTTGTTACTTTTATCCTGGTACATGTATGTTAACTTATCTTTAATCAGGTACATCATAGGCCTCCGTCGGTCAGCGTCGACCATTAATAACGTATTCTAATTTGTCTTGTCAGTTTGGCTGGAGCTGCAGTGTTTGTGGCTGAAGAAACCAATTCGAGAGAGGCATTCCTTGCCACAGGTGTCGCATCTGTGTGTAGTCCCTTGTTTAAATTGATCGACTGTATGGTGTTTAACGCCGATTTCAACATTATTTCAGTTATATTGCGGCGGCCAGTGCACCTATCCATGTTTTCCTGAAGTTTATTTCATCAGTATCCCGCACAAATTTCTTTCAAGCCGCTCGCTGTTTTCCCACATAACTGTTGTGTCGAAACAATGGTCAGCGGCGGAATGAGAGGAATGAATCCTGTCATAATGATTATCAATCCTCGAAAGAAATTGGCCGAGCCGGAGATCGAACAGCGACCCCTTGTTCTCAAGTCCTGAATGCTATCGCCTGAGCTACGGAGGCTCGGCTTGTCCAAATTGAAGGCATTTTTAGGCGACAATTTTGATGTTGATCGAGTAATGACGTCTTTCTTTTAAAGCGGGTAGAAATCATTATGGGAGCATGAAAAATGATGGTTACCAGCATTTTCTTCTTTTCCCACGATGTCTGTTGATTGGCGCAAACATTTGTCCAGTTTAAACATATTCTATTTATCAGTATTAGATAAAAGTCAACAAAAAAGGCAACACCATCATATGACAAATATACTGAGGAAAATGATAAGAACGGGAGCTAGGCTTAGTCAGTTCCTCTCCAAATTTCGGTTAACGATTATTACATTGTCATGTCATTACTAACTACTGACAATGATAGTTTATTTTAAAGAAAAGGTAGCGGAAAAAAAATACAGAAAATCAGAAAGATGTGGAGTGTTATTGGTGAAAAATTCAATTGAGGACACCTATATAATGACTTTGAAACTTCTAGCTTGACCATCACAATTGATTTAACAAGTGATTGCTTACACTAAAATAACCTAAATAGTTGTTGTTGTTGGTTGTATTGGGGTTTAACGCCACTTTAACAGCTAAGGTCATATCATGGCGGTCGGTGACGCACATGTGTTTCCTGGCTTTCTCACACCAGTACTAACACAACTTTCTTTCCAAAGCCACCGACTACTTTTCTCACATGCTTCAGCAGAGGTGAGAGGCGAAAATACGCCGGAAAGAAAGTTCGCCTCAACCGGGTATCGAACTCACGACCACTAGGTCATGAGTCCGACACGCTCACCACTGAGCCACCCGGGCGGGCTCTAAATAGTATAAGGATGTTAGTCTACCATGCTAGAAGGGTTCAAACCTAAGTCAAATTTAAAAAGAACAGGAAAAGACATTTGTCTGCAAGAAGTAATAAGTTAACTCAGTCGGTTCCATATCAATGGACGAGCGATATCAGTGTGACGTCGTGATAAGCCTAGCAAATAAAGCGTCCCTGTGTTCACACGAAAACCCGGTCTGTGATTTTGGTTACCCGGGTAATTCTTTCACAATCTTACATCCTCACTTCGATAGGATGATAATAGACGATAACAACCGATAGTATCCGATCAATCCTTTTAACGCTTTACCAGACGACACAAATTTAGAGTTCTTCCATATTCAAAGCAATTGCAGACAACAAATTGAATTTGAATAAAGTTTGTCTGTGAAAGGGTAGAAAACATTGTGGGAAAAGGAGAAAATGCTGGTTACCAGCATTTTCTCCTGTTCCCCACGATGTTTTCAAAGGTTTCTCCATTAGGGTCATTAAAACTCGAGATTGTAAGGTAAAACTGTCAAAATGGCCAACATGTGTCTTATTTCGGTCCGTTCTCGTACAAGCATGAATATATTCGCTCTCTTTTCGAGCCTTAAGTTTGTGTTATCATATTACTTTATATAGACCATTTGTCTTATGTGAAAAATGCAGTATAAATGAACATGTTCCGTTCAAACTGATATCATTAAACGTGTTTTATTTTTTTTCAAGATTTTAGTTTATTTTTCCTGGAAAGCAATGGCATCTTTCTATCTTTATAATGAGAAATGATAGGGACACATGTCTCAAGTATAACGCTCCTTTTATTGACTTGCGAAACCTTATGTAAAAGTTTACTGTAAAATCTTAATACAAATTTAAAATACAAAACCAACGTTGTTTTAGAGGGCCTCTGGCCCATAATACAACAACATAAAAAAAAACCTAAATACGGTCCGCATAGAATAGAATGTATAATGGTCTATCATATCATGATGCAAATAACAAATAATTGTAACTGCTCTCCATTACATGATTATTAAAGAACCCTAAATAAATTCCTTGAATTGGAGTTTAACGCCGTTTTAACAGCTTAGGTCATATCACAGGGGTCACTGGGCCTACGCATGTGTTTCCTGGTTTTCTCATACCAGTACTGACACAACTTTCTTTCCAAGTCACTAACTTCCTTTCTCGCATGCATCAGAGGTGTGAGGCGAAAAGTCGACGGAAAGAAAGTTTGCCTCAACCTAGTATCGAACCCACAACCACAAGGTGACGAGTCAGATACGCTTACCTCTGAGCTACCCGGGTGGGCTTAATTGCAGTTGTAAGGGCCCGTTTATAAAGATATTGAGTAGTGAAGCAAAAATCATCTCAAAACATTTCTGATTTTAAAACTACCCTTAATTCGTATAACATCATTCTTAAAGTTTGTATGGAACAGGGAAAAGGGCCGAAACGACCGGAAGTGGGATTACTTGACGCGGCGCTATGATAAAATAGCAAAGCACTGCTTTCGTAGATAAACAGCAATCGCGGATTGCGTCCTAAACAATCGGAGTGGTTTTCAAAACGAGACAAAACATTATGACAGATCGGAACGTCGTGATAAATGCTTGTTTGTTTCCTTAATGGTGCGGCCAAAGTCCATTAATCCTTTACTACACATTTCCGACTTTTAACGACCCTGAGGAAAAGGGCTTTTGAAAACATCGTGGGAGAAGGAGAAAATGCTGGTAACCAGCATTTTCTCCTTTTCCCACAATGTTTTTCTACTTTATCGAAGACATATTTCATTATTTGAGTTACATCAAGTTTGTCGTTTGCAGTGCCTTCGAATGATCGAGTCTGAAATTCTTTTATCTGTTAAAGGCGTAAACACTTCACACCCTGCAAATAAATTTCGAGTTTAGCATCAGACTACCTTTGGAAAACATTGTGCCAAAAGCAGAAAGCCCCGAGCAATTTCTCCTTTTGCCACAATGTTTTCATATATGCTTTTGTATTCAAACCTTTATTCATGGCGACTGACCATATTTTCTTAAAAATGACATTAAATTCCACTGCTGCAAAAAATGGTTCAGGATGTAATGTGTTTGGGTAATACCGTAGATAAGCTGATAAGCGCGCCGGTTATCGTCTAAAACGTTCTTTTTATCGTCATCGATTAGTATTGTAAAGTATTTGAATTAGTATTGCAAAGTACTTGAAATTTACAAAATCATGACCTATTGCTAAAGTTCGTACATTTTAAGTTTTTTTCCCCATCTGCGTATTTTGTTTTTTTCAATGGTTACGAACGTTTTCATTGGTTATAAAAAAATGTATCAACAATATGAGTACTTTAATATGTCGATTTCTTTGGGATTTTTGTTTTTGCTCTTTCGAATATCTGAAGCCTATCCTACGGTATGATTATGGTGACGTCTTTGATTGCTCGAACAAAAAAATTATTCTGAAAGATCGGTAAATTCCATGTATTGGCTAAAACGTCATTATGAAAACGGTCGTTCAACCAATCTGTGTGGTGTCGGTGGTTGTGGGGTAGAGCGTCGGCCTCGTAACCATAAGGTCCTGAGTCCGATACCCGGGAGCGGATGTCAACTTTGGGACTTTTCATTGGCCCACACATCCGGCGCGAGTAGTTTCCAGGAAGCACAATTGAGAGAGATTAGTATAAGTTGTAAGAACTTGTTTCTCAATCGATGTAAAATAAATATGTTTGAACTAACCAATCTGAAATTCCGCTGGATTTTTTTTTTTTTTTATAAGACACAGATTCACCGGTATCTGTATATGAAGTTATATTTCAAACGCGTTTCTCGAGAGATTTTTCAATTTCGTTTAAAAATATTCTGTTGCCAAGTTAACATATGAAACCGTACAATACGAGTATACATTATAATTTGATGACGATGCAAAAGGGTCTGATCACAAGTTCTCTCAACTAAGATTAGGTCACCCCCTTTCAGAAATTACAATTTTTAGAGTCGACTAAAATTCTGAATTTTGGCTTTGTAATATTGTACACAAATCTTTAATTTTAGTTTACAACTTTGTTCCAGTTACGAACTTAAACGGTTCTGTCAATTAACAAGTCTATTTATTTTTTTTTTTGTGCCATATTTGGATACCGTGTGTTACCGTAATTTTGCATACTGTTTTGTTAAAAAGAGACATGTGATTTCTTTTTCAAAAATTTGAACTGGGATTGAGATGTAAGAAGTTTGATTTTAATAACGATAAATGTTTGCACGAAAAGAAAATGAACGTTTAACAGGACTCAAACAGGGTGGTCGTCTTACTCCACCTATATTTACTCTTAACTCTAAACTAGATGACAAAATTTTAAACTCCTTCATGTTCAGAGCATTGCAGTCAATAATTATATTTGGCTCAAATTATCGGGGTTGGATGTTATGAGATAGAAAACATCGATGGAAAAGGAGAAAATGTTGGTTACCAGCATTTTCTCCTTTTCAAAAATGTTTTCGAAATCCTTCTCTGTCAGGGTCGTTGAATACCGGAATTGTGTGTAAAGGGTCAAATTACCGTTATGGACCTAACTTCAGTTGGTTCTGCTGGGGCTGTAGACCAGAATGATAGACTAAGCATTTCGATCTTGAACTTACACTATCCGGTATGCCTGTATCTTCGAAAATAATCTGAACACAACAGCTTTGACGTTGCAATGAGCCTTATATGGCTTCGGTTTTGTACACAGAAAATGTCTATTTCACGTTAATCTGCGTTTCGTACAGTTAGCTCTTTACCGCACATTGGGGTCCTGCGTGACTCAGTCTTAAAGTGTAGGACTCGTAGCCTGAAGGCCATGGGTTCGAGCCTCACTGGAATCACTGGGTTTGTTGTGGAAGTGGCCTTGTGCAAGACAGTTCAGAACCCTAGCCTAGTACGGATGAAACCTAGGACATATGTGACCTGTCGCCGTGATATAACTGTAAATAACTTTACCGCAAGTAAGACTTTAGACTTTTCCATATTTGAGGCGTTTTCATGAAGACAAATTAAATGTCTGCTGAATGAGTCTTTGAAAGGGTAGTCAATAATGTTGAAAAGGATTATACGACATAAACAGCTAATTACCAGCGCCAGCATTTTCTTTTTCCACTGTGGTCACAAAAGCAGTCAGGTTCTAAACAAACCGGTCGGCATGGTAAAGGGTTGATTCATATTTTTCGCCGCACAATTGTTTAGCTGTTCAAAATGAAGTGTACTTAGCTCACTTATTATATCCGCAAACAAAACCCGCTATTTACCTAATCTATTGGCCACCCTTGACTGTGGGCTCTCAAGTTTCAAGTGACAAACCCATCTTTAAACATCGTGTTTCTCAAAATGACAACATATTACGGTTTGTCAGTGACATCTTTATGAAAAAAATGTCCATCTTTATACCTTTTTTTTCTATTTTTTAATCTTCCGTTGGCATAATTTATGAAAATGATCGATCGATAATAATACAAATTCGAGTGACAAAACCGAAAATTATTTAAAGGCAACGATTTTTTTAAATTTTTTTTTCCTATTAAAGGGAGACGTGTAGGTTTTTTCAAGTTTTATTACATTTTTCCAGTAGGTCATGGACTCATGTGGCACCATAATTGGATACTCGTAGAGACGAAATGCAACGATAGGCATATTTGAACATAATCATACACAAAGTATGAAAGGCAATTACACTGCATATCACTACATTATAAAAAAGTATAGAATACATAGAAACAGCACTGTTGCTTGATATACAACTCGAATAAACACACACACACACAAATTCTTGTGGTGGAAAAAATGGAAAAGAGGATAATGGAGGAAGGATAGGAGAGGGTAAGTGACCTCAGAATGGTCAGAAACGAAAAAGACAGCCTTTAACCTATAAGTAGTTATTCTGTAAACATACAAAATGAGTTCTGAAAAAAGGTTTCTTCATAATCAGAATGAAACAACAGGATTGATTATTAATGAACTTAGATAAAACCAGATTAACAAGAGTTTATGAGAATAAAGCCCAATTTGATTGATAGTAATGCACAAAAGAAAATGGGAAGCTGGTAGAAAGACTTTGAAAAGCAAGCAACGTAACAGAAAAAAGGGCAAATATGTATACTAAAAAAAGTCTTTGAAAAAATGATTTACAGTTATATCATGGAAAGTCATTGACATACGTTGAAGTCCTACATTTATGATGCATTAAAATACTAGTACACTTACTGCACCAAAGAAAATACTACGTATCTAACTAAACTCTGTCGGCGCCATGGCCCAAAGGTGGACGGCATAGATCAAGATCAGACTGTGCACAACGTGTATAAACAAGCCAAGCTAATATGGCCTGCAACACGTAAAATGGAGCGTTCGGACATTTGCGTAAAGTGTCATCTCGGATCAGCCTGCGCAGTCCGCGCAGGCTAATCCGAAACGACACTTTCCGTTTTAATGTAATTTTCTGTTTTGCACAAGTCTACTGTAGCACAAAATCTAATGCAGTCGTAAAGTGCCGTCTAGGATTAGTCCGCGCGGACTGCGCAGGCTTATCCGAGACGACATTTTACGCAAATGTCCGAATGTCTCTTTTCGCGTATTGCAAGCCATATGAGAAAACTGTTTCCAAGTTGCAGCTGATTATATTTTCAGCCGTCGGAAGAGGTCGAGTGTCTATATTTGGCATGGAAAGGACAAAAAGCAGCATATTTTTTATTATTAAAATGTTCTAAATAGCTGGACAGCCGTTTTAACCCTTAGGCTACTAAGCGCGACTCACTGACCTTTTGCATACAGTGTAGATCAAGATCAGACTAAACAAGACTTGCAGCCTGATACTGTCCGAAGGGATAGATTTTCCCCATAACAAACACCTTTGAAATAGCAAAATTTGTGTTTTTACTATCGGGTAAAAAGTTTCATTTCACTTATTTAACAGGATAAGGGTTTTGAAAACATCGTGCGAAAAGGGAAAATTCTGATAACCACCATTTTCTCCTTTTCGCACACTGTTTTCTGACCATTCAAAGAAATTTACCACCCTTTGACCACATATTGTCATCTACGAATGCTTTGAGTTTGGACGAATATCTATTTTTTCCGGACTGGTACACAATCTCTAGCTATAAAGATCAATATAAAAATCGATTTTGAAAAAATTATGGAACGCTAGTTACCAGCATTTTCTCCTTTTCCCGCAATGTTTTATATCCATTCAAAGAAATGTGTTGTCTTCAAATACTTTCAATTTGGACAAGCACCAACTGTTGTTGTCTGGTGAAGGTTTAACTCTTTCACTACTGAAGAAATAAATTGCATTGTCTCAATGGATGCAAATACAGTGCTGCTACAAGATATGGAGACACAATTCATTCATAATCTAGAATAAAGCAGTGGAGAGTAGATCAGAGATCAGACTGCACGTTCAGTGCAGTCTGATCTTGATCTATACTGTCCATAAAAGCTCCTGGTGTCATCTATGGTATGGAAAGACTTAAGTGATCAGTACAAAGGGAGACATCGGAGCACGAAGACTCGATTGAAGCACTCCAGTGTCTACTTGATTCTAACCACTAGAGCGCCCGGCTGCAATGTAGATGGGTTCTTGAAATTTAAGTATGTGTGAAGACGAGGCTCTCCATATTGTTGACAAAGATCTAGAGGGACTTGAGTCCTCTAGATTGTTGTAATCCAGGGGCGATGGTCTGAAACACTTGTAGTGGTAATATAAATGTTTACGTTTTTCCAGCCTTAAAATACTAAAGGGGATCCTGCATGGCTCAGAAGTAAAGTGTAAGACTTGTAGCCCAGAAGCCCCGGGTTCGAAACTCACTGGACTCACTGGATTTTTTTGTGAGAGTTTCCTTGGGCAAGACACTACAAATCCCTAGCCCAGCACTGGTCAAACACAGGACTTACATGAATACATGAGCTGTTGCCGTGATATGACTGCAATAATGTTTTCCTATACACATCTATATGTATTACTTGAATTTTTTTCTAAGAGAGAGAGAGAGAGAGAGAGAGAGAGTTGTATCACGTGGGACATATTGAAATTATTTTGGTTGTAACTGACTATGTACATGATGTATATGTCAATATATTATTCAATTAATTAATTAATTCATTCATTCATTCATTCATGTTGAAAGCGGCGCAAAGCAAAACAGCATTCAATCAATTAAAATGCTAGTGACGAAACAATGTGGGTTTTCTTTGACAGTATAGGTCCACGCTCGGACCTTACACGTGACACCTGATCATGAATCTACACTGTGCGATACTCTGTGAGATGTTCTTGCCTATACACTGAATCTATAGTGTTTTTTACTATGACTGGAATTATGTATTTTGTGTAGTTAGCTATTCAACTCTTTACCAAACGATAAAATTCTAGACACCTCCAAATTCAAAGCATTTGCAGACGAAAAATAAATATGATTCAATTGATGGGCCTTGTCTTTGAACGGATAGAAAACATTGTTGGAAAAGGAGAAAATGCTGGTTACCAGCATTTTCTCCTTTTCCAACGATGTTTTCAAAAGCTTTTCTCCTCAACGTCTTTAAAACTCACGATTGTCTGCTATTTGAAAGAGTCGAGGGCTAAGTATAGTCTGTAAACAACAGTACTCAGTACCTCTCGTCCGTTATTTGTTTGTACTTACTTGTATCGTAAGAGTTTATTTTCATCGTGAGGTAACTGGTATTTTTTCGCATTGTGAATTTCTTCACCAGATAATGTGTTCAGTTTTTTTTTTTTCAGTTTTATATATGTCCTGTTTTCAACTTAGGGTACTTTTCTTCTTTTTAAAGAAAATAAAAAAACGGGGAAAACGCTGGTATCTTGAAACACTATAGCATCTTTTTATTATAATCCTTTTTACTTTGCTAGAACTAATGAAAATCGACTAATTATCACCCATAATACTTGCAATCTATTCTTTTTACCCTGATAGAAAAAGAAATAACGGCTACCTTTACATAAAGTTTGCTTTTTCATGTGGGGAAGGGGTGGAACATTTTTAGTATTTCTGATGAATTTCGGCTCATTCTGTCGGACTCAAATGTTTGTTCTTTTTAAAGAAAATAAAGAAATATACAACTTACATTGAATATTATTTTTATGACATTATTATTATTATTTTATCATTATTATTATCAGTAGTAGTAGTTGTAGTAGTAGTGGTGGTGGTATTAGTATTAGTATTTAATGGTATTATTAAAAGAATTTGATTGGATCCTTTCGAGTTTTCGTACAATGCACGGCCTTCTTTTGCATATTCTCCATATTTTTCCAAAGTTGAAAGTTACACAACTTCTGACTGGCTAAACGAAATGAAAGTAATACAACTTCTGATTGGCTAAACCAATTTGTTACTTTCAACTTTGGAAAATCTTTGAGAGTGAGACAAAGAACGTTCTTAGGAGTGGTTGGTGAATATACTTTGTGTTATGAGACTGTATTTCCGACCGCCGATATGCCATTGCATGGACCATTTTCTTCACTTTACTTGCCTAAATAACAGGCTCAATGCTTCCAATAGAACTGATGTACATGTAATCGATTCGTCCTTTACGAAAAAAAAAATCGACACGTAATAAATACTGTTTGAGTTACACTAGTATAACATCGTGTTAGGCAAAAAAAAGCTATTTTCATCTATAACATTGACCAAACCTTATAGTATCTGAGTGTGCGCCACCAACGCGTTGTATCCTAAAGGCTACCTTTGCATATCTTTATCACCAATAAATTATCGAAACGAACTTTCCCTTTTGAATAAAAAAAAAATTCCACATCATGGTGTTGAGGCCTGAACATCCACGTGATAAAGAGAAGCGTAAATCAAAGATCAGAATGCACATTCTGCGCAGTCTTATCTTGATCTCAATTGTTCCCAAAGCAAGTAAGGTTGTCCTTTACATGTGATCCCTGTAATAAACAAAGCAGTGGAGAAACCAGCAATTTCTTCTTTTCCTACAATGTTTTCTATCTATTCAGACACAACACTAATCATTTGAACAACATTTAAAGATACATCCATACTCGTTTTCAGACAGTTTTCAGCCATTTCATCCTTATTTTATGAAACTATAATCATTCTCACAAGTATCTTCATGTCAAATGTTGCCCCTGATGGCTGCAAGATAGTACAGATTACGACGGATAAAAATGTATTTGCGACGGCCTTTAAAAGCAATCGCTGTTGTTGCTTCTGGTTCTAAATTAAGACAAATCCCTTGAGTTGTTCTATCATTTCCACCATGTATATGGCAATTTATCTATGTTTACACAGCTGAGCCATTCCACATACTTTCAAGTTTTAACAGCGTATTTTCTCTCTAGCTGAAAGGATGTTTATTTCATGCTTTCCGGTAGGATATCGAGAAATAGCGGTGAAAATATTTTTCGATATTCCACGGGTACGACCAGTGAAAATACCGATTTTTATATTCTAGTTACCTAGGTAAAATGCGCGTGACTCACAACCAGATGGAAATATGACGTCATTTACCTTACATTTCTCGCGCTTGACGTAATATTGTAATGCGTTGCTGTGCGGTGGGGGTACGCCACGGGGAATAACTGAAAAGACTGTACTGGATTTTGATAAAGTTCCTCCCAGAAAGGGTTAAAAGCAGCCACGAGTGAAAATATTACCGATGATGTTCACTCGATGAAATAAATTTCGATCTTTCACCGAAAAAAACAAATATCCTCTATATCTTTAATTTGTCGTGTGCGAGTGATTTCAACAAGGACAAGCCTTCAATCTTTGCGTCTGTAAGAGAGGGGAAAGGTGAAAGTTTACCCTAGTAAAACGTAAGGTAATTTAGAGCTAACTTCAAATAATAACGGAGACGTGAAATGTTTAAAAGAAGGTTGTAAATAATTACGGAGTTTTAATTAAATATACTTGTAAACTACTCATAGGCAAAAAAAAAAATCTTACACCTCCATATTAAAGCATGGTCAGCAACGAGTCCAAGCTCCCCTGTTCACAAATCATTCTTAAGAGTCGATCCATGTCAGCCTGCGCAGTGTCGATAATTTTTGCTATCGTTAAATTTTTCTGCATTTTAATGGACCATTCTACCATGATTTAGCCGATTTTTCTTAACAAAATTGATCCGTGTTATGTGATGACTTACTTCGGTTTTATGCGTTACGAAGATACATCAACCTCCCTTTTGCCATAGCGTTGCTCACCTTTTCTTCACCTAACTGTCGTCTGCACAAGTCATTCCAAGATTCTTAGGAATTCTCAAGAAGATTTTAATACGAAATTATTCATGCAATAACATAATAAATAAAATTTTAGCCTTGTCCAAATTGAAAGCATTTGAAGACGACAATTGCAGTGTGGCTAAAATGGTACAATTTTTCTTTGATAGGGTAGAAAAATTGTGGGAAAACGAGAAAATGCTTGTTACCAGCATTTTCTCCTTTTTTCCTCAATGTTTTCAAAAGGCTTTTTTCCCAGTTCGTTGAAAGTCGGCATTGTAGGGTAAAGAGTTAACTTGCCAATTAGTTAAATGAAACTTGCCAGGCGATAATAAAAATCCGAATGTTGCTACACATATTTCAAAGTTATTTTGTGGGCAGAAATATCTCCTTATCGGACAGTATAGATCAAAGTTCAGACTGCACATTTTGTGCAGTCTGATCTTGATCTATACTGTCCGCAAAAGGTGAAGGAGTCGCGCTTAGCAGGCTTAGAGTTAAAGCCTAATTCTCAAGAGCATTTCCGAAATCGAAATAAAGGCAATTTATGATTGGAAAAATCAAACGGTGCGGACATTCAGAATTAGGCTAAGATTGCTGGTTGGATTGGTCAGTGAATACAATCACCTATGAGACATTTTACTTGTATGAATCATATATTATAAAGGCAACTTGTTAACTGTAAACCACACAGCAAAATTTTAGACTTTTTCCGAATTGAAAGCATTTGCAGACGACAAATGCAATGTGGCTCAAATGATGGAATTTGTCTTTTAAAGAGTAGAAAATATTGTGGGAAAAGGAGAATATGCTGATTACCAGCATTTGCTCCTTTTACCACAGTATTTTCAATACCCTTATTCCTCAGGGTCGTTAAAACATGGGATTGTGAGGTAAAGGGTTACGGATTCAATCTAATATTTCTCCAAAAGAGGGCCAACGCCTGGATTATCCCCTTGCGGTCGAAAAATTATGGGCCCATATCATAGGCAAATATCACAACGGTTTTGTAATTTGTTTCTCAGAGTTGTAATTCGACTGGTTCAAAGACGAACTCGTGACGTTATCAATAATTTATGGCGCGTATGTAACTTTCATCTGAATATTCCGTTTCTTATCTTATGCAATATACCGTTGGAATAATTCAATCAGGCTATTTGGCTGTCGCTGTTCTATTCTTTCTTTATTTGCT
This sequence comes from Hippopus hippopus, assembly GCA_946811185.2. Lineage (NCBI taxonomy): Eukaryota > Metazoa > Mollusca > Bivalvia > Cardiida > Cardiidae > Hippopus > Hippopus hippopus. The sequence goes on from OX328097.1 coordinate 73,846,068, forward strand.
GAAGGAATTTTCGCATCAAACGACAGATTTGCGTTTGGTTTGTCATCGAACGATTTACGACGACAGCATATCACATATAAACTCATCACCTCGTGGAACAAGTTCATTGCAGACGACTGAATCCTTATCCTGCTAAAAAAGTGAAATGGAACTTTTAAGTCGATAGTAAAAACACAAATTTTGCAATTGTAAAGGTATTTTTGCGGGAAAATATGTCCTTATTGGACAGTGTTGATCAAAGATCAGACTGCACGTTCTGTGCAGTCTGATCTTGACCCACACTGTCTGCCAAAGGTCGGTGAGTCGCGTTTAGAAGCCTTAGAGCTAAAAAGATTTCTTGTAAAGTAGGGATAATTATGTAAATGTTCAACACATGGTTTCAGGTAAAAACACTGTGGTGAGAGGAGAAATTGTTCGTTACAAACTACTCTCAGCAAAACTTCTAACCGGCCACTTTTGTTTCTCCTGTAAATTTGACCAAGTAATAGACAGGCAAAAAAATAACTTATAACATGTGTCTGGACCTTAGACATGGTTTTGTAATGAAAAGATTCTCGATTTTGCCGATAGAAGGCATATTTTTTTCAAAAAAGTGAAAACACATGGTTTGCGCATGCGTGGTGTCTATCAGACAAACCAGGTTAAAAAGAGAAGCATAAATTACTGAAAGTTTGTCAGCAATAAGGAAAAACATGAAAACTATTTTTTGCACAAAAAGATAAACCGAGAAAAGGAGCTTGAAGTTTTCAAAAAAATGATTTTTCAAATTTTCAATGTTAAGTGAATGATTGTTTAATATTTTAATTTCAGTATAACAAGTCTTTTCAAATTCTTTTCAAACTTAGGCTGGGGTATGCTTTTACATTGGTCAACTATTCTCCAAAATATCAAACTAATTGAACTGCCTCTTTTCTGGACAGCGGATGCCAAAAGAGGTCTACGGGAAAATCCGGCTTAAAAGTGGCCGTTTAGAAGTTTTGTTTAGTGCATTTCTCCTTTTGCCACAGAGTGTGGGACTTGTAACCTGGGGACACTGGGTTCGACCCTCACTAGAGGCACTCTTTTTTTCATGGGTGTGTCCTTAAGCAAGATACTTCAGAGCCCCAGGCACTGGTGAAACCCAGGTAATACATGAATATGCCAGCTATCGCCGTGATATGACACCTTTCAATAAATTAATCTTTTGCCACAGTGCTTTCAAACGTTTTCTTCTGCAAGGCGCAAAAAGACAAGAAACAATGCGTTCATCATAAAGTTTTACCATACTATCCCAAAGAAGAAGCCTTTCTCAAACATTGTGGGAAAAGGAGAAAATGCTGGTTACCAGCATTTTCTCCTTTTCCCACAATTTTTGAAAAAAGGCTTAGCCTAAAATGTTTTCTAACCTTTCAGAAACAAATACAATCATTTGAATCACATATAATTTGTCGTCTGCAAATGCTTTCAATTTGAACAAGTCAAAAAGTGTCTCCGTTTAGTAAAGATTTAACCACTTTCTGCTTCTTATGTCCTTGGATAGGGCGACACTTTGTGACCCAACAGCATAAAGTTTATCAGTAAAAGTTCACGTAGAATTTATTGTATTTTTTTGGCTTGCGTAATGTAAATAATAGTCATGACATTGTCGCAAAGAAATTTATTGGGAATGTCGTAAAAATATAATCGATGACGTCAAAATTCTACGGCTTTCCGTTTTACGGCCAACACGTGAAGCTGATAAGACCAGATACCATCTGTCATGGAGTTAAGATCTGTAAAATTATTCCTTCTTTTTGTGTTTATGTTCTTGCGCTTTCGTGCTAATTCTAGAATCAAAACATTCTTTTTTCCAACTGTAGATCTACAAAGTAATTTCCTTTGAATTTATTAAATTTGCCATGCTCTGGAAAAATGGGGTTTGATGCATCTCTGCAATGCATTATACCAAGCAAGACATCACATAATTAGGGATCTATAAAATCCATTGTCTTATAATTGACTGAATCTGGAGGTAGAATGGTCCTTGGACATTCAGAAAATTCACATGTAGCAAACAGTATCGATTCATGTCAGCCTGCGCGGACTGCGCAGGCTGACATGAATCGATACTTTTTGCAGATCCCTGTTCATAGAGTATGGCTTATTTAATTAGCATCAATTTTCTATTAGACTATATTCTTACGAAATTTAATTGATTTTATTCACTCACGATAACTCTTTCTTGGAAACCCCGCCGTGATGTGTAATTCAAGAGGTTTAGTCCGTTCATAACGGTATTCGAACCCGGAACCTTTGATACGATACCCCTATACAACTGCATACTGCTCACTTTTGGGTTAAAAATTGTAGATCTACAAAACCTCGCCGCGATATTTATGCGCGTTCTGCACGTTAAAATGATAGTTTTCCTTGCACCGTGTACTGGCAAAAGAGGGCTCGATGCATCTCCGTAATGCATGATACAAAGCAAGTCATCACATAATGATGGAGCCATAAAATCTATTTTGTTTAACAAACGACTGAATCATGGGGTACATTGGTTCTATGCCGTGCAGAAAATTGACCCATAGCACAAAGTTTCGATTCGGGTCAGCCAGGCTGATCTGAGTCAAAAATTTTTGCATTGCATTAAACCGGTATAGATGAGACTTCATGTTCTGTACAGTCCGATCTGAATCTACGCCATACGCAACAGCCCTGGGGCAGTGCATGCGTAGAGCGCTAAGTAGCTCATTTATTTTGTTCCTGTAACGTTCATAGTTTGAATAACAAAGATTCGTAACTCTGTAGCGCTCACACGTTCAAGTTATTTATGGAACAGCTTTCACCGAAATAGGTAGGTCGTAGAAACCCGAGATGTCTAGATTGGAAATGTATTAAACCCCCTTTTGCCAGACCCAGGCTCACATTTTCTTACATGTCTTAAGCCGTCTTTCTTTTTCTAAACAATTAAGGAATGAAGAGATTTTTTTTTTGTTTTCATGGAGGTATGAAAAAAAACCTAATGACACTGTATGAAACCGCTTCGCGGTTTCATACAGTGTCATTAGGTTTTTTTTTCATACCTCCATGAAAACAAAAAAAATTCTCTTCATTCCTTATAATTCAATATCACAGACAACAAATATGCATTTAAATTTTACCCTAACTGCTTTTTTTTTTTGTAAATCCAACATTGCGTATTTATTGAATGTCCATTTCATTGATAATTCATAGCGCGGTAAATCTGCTCGTTAATGACGTAATAATGACGTAATTCATGACGTCATTACAGTAGATTTAGTAGATTTATTATTAGAAGTTCAATACGCTAGAAGTAAGTTGAAAATAAGTTTGTTAGGACCCAGCAAAGTGACAATGAGTTTAAGCTCTCTCTTTGAATTTACTGTTGGATATTTTTTTCAATGTTCAGAGAAAATAAATTTAGCTAGCATTTTGAAATTCGGACTGGATATAAAATCAGACAGAAAAACATTATGGAATCTCGTATACATGTTTGTTTGCATTAGTTTGACTGCAAAAGTAGTTCCGGCACTGCTTAAATTTTTTTTTCATGGAGCTATGAAAAAAATTTTTCAGCCAATCAGAACTCGCCAATGCTTATGAAAAAAAACTAATATTGAATTATTCATTTTTATTTCAGAACTTGCGTATGGTGCGATATAGACAAAGAAAAGGAAGGAAGAGGAGGACAGGAACAAATTTTACCTAGCATAAATAAGTGGAAAGCGTAAGACACAAGTCTAGAAAGTGTTTCGCACTGTAAAACGGTTTATGAAACAGTCTATTTTGAGTTCAGGATGAGCGTATTTATCACTTTTCCACGTAACAACTGAGATAATAGAGATTGAAATAGTTGGGAATACATACTGTCAAATCTAAATGGGTATTTACACTGGTGCGCCATTATAACGACACAATAATGTTTAAATATTTGATGGTAGAGTCATAATCAGGTGTCACGTAGCGAGGTAAATAAGTGGATTAACGGGCAGAATTGTACGGGATTAGCGGATGGTAATTGAGCCGAGTGAACGCTTATCCTATACCTTTCGCTGCTGTTATAGAGGTTGAATTTGGCGAAAGGTGCAGATTACGATCGGACCGCAAAAATTTAGTCATAATAATAGTCCCAATTAAATGCCAATAGAGTCATTGGCTTAATGAAATATAACTGAGAGGCGCTCTAAGGAAAGAGGGTTTCACGCATCTTCGTTATGCATTATACCAGCAAGTTATCGCAAAGTATGGATCCGTTTTGTTCCAAAATCGAGTGAATCAGGAGGTCGATTGGTCCTTTGACACTATGAAAAGTTTACCAACGGCAAAAGCTTTCTTTTGGACCATTCTAAAATTTGGATGTTTTGTATAGAAAATAACTCTTTACCAAACGATAACATTTTGGACTTCAACAAATTGAAAGCATTTGTAAACGACAAATCAAATGTAGCTAATATGATTTCTGTCTGTGATAAGGTTGAAAACATGATGGAAAAAGGAGAAAATGCTGGTCACCAGCATTTTCTCCTTTTCCCACAATGTTTTCTTAAGTCGTTAGTATAAGGGTCGTTAAAACTCGGAATTGTGTCCAGCAAACCGATATACATCTTTTATAAAAGGAGGAAAGGTTGATTCATTGTTAAAAAATGACGAATAACGAGACAGAAAAAAAGAACTGTGATCTGACAAATTACGAGTTAACGAAAGTTCTAGGCTCGTATTTACAAACTATTCTTGTAAGCTTTCTTAGTCTATTTCTCAAAACTCCAAAGTAACTCAACATCTCATTAACCAGGGATCGTATATACACAGTATATAAGATCCCTGCATTAACCAAGCCAAATGTTTTAGTCAATCAGATATTGCGTTACTTTCAAACTCTAGAAGACTATGAATAGAATTTAGATTGGCTGGTGAATACGGAATCTGGGCCCCGTTGGTACGTGTTCACAAACTATACTTTAATATTGTCATCATTCTAAATTCCATAACTAACCATCGTTTTGGCCGAGATAGAACGTACTATGTTTTGTTTACTTTCTTCACACACAAGCAAAAAAAAGTTAAAGAGGTTGTGGTTAGCCAGATGTGGGAAAATGGATCAGTGGATCTGTGGAAATGTGTGACGCAAAAAAAAAAGTTCTGGGAACCAACAAACGTTAGCTTTTTTTAATTCGATGTAATAAATTGGAATATTATTTAGTTTTCTTTGCAACTGCATTGCTTGTTCTTCTAAATGTTACGCTTGTTCATAATAAGAGCTGTATATTATGTTAAGAAATGTAAAATAACAATAATTTAGGTAAAAAGCGTCTGTTTGATGGATAGGGATTATGTCAACATCATTTGGATGCTTATCAAACATTTCACGCCTAACTTCGGGTATTATCGGGCCTTATCGGCGCTTACACCAATCTATCTGCATCCTCTGAAAGCTAATTGGTGTTTCGTTTCCGGAGGCCCATCTGCCATCGCCGTGTTACGGAAGTGAACAATCAGAGAAACCTAGAGATCTATCAACTATGAAACAATGTCCTGGGTATGATTTTAACCTTCTAACTTTTTACCGCTTAAAAAGATTCTTGCTTGTCAAAGCACTGGTGTACCTTTAAAAAAAGCAGCCCGTTAGATGGGTTTTTTATTTGGAAGGTCGGGGGACATTGTGGAAGAAAGAAATAATGCTAGTTAACATTTTCTCCCCTTTCCGTGATATTTTCTAAAGACTTTTTTCTACGAGTCGTAAAACCACAAGGTCTTTTGATTAAAAAGCTATATGGAGATCCAAACTGTGGCATCACTATTAAAGAGCCTCGCTCTAACAAAAGGAGGCTTAATATATTTCCGTGATGCATTATACCAATCAAGCCATCAGATAATTATGGATCCACGATAGCAACTTTTTTTAACAAAAGACTTAATCATAAGGTAGACTGGCCCTTGGACATACAGAAGATTGACCAATAGCAAAAGGTTTCGGCCCAGGTCAGCCTGCATTTTATAAATGCTCGTCCTCTTTACCTAATATGGAATACTTCTGTTATTACAATTATGGTCTGAAGTTGCTCGGCTAAAGGAAAGAGGAACCAGAACCAAATCTTTTGAAAAAGGAAACTGAAAAAAGCTCACTTAAAGAAGAGCATTAGACTGACCCTGCTGCTGCTGCAGCAGATGATGATGATGATGATGATGATAGAATACAAATATTCATTCTAGTAAACATTTTTTTTTACCAAATACATTAGCGCTATCCAAACTCCCCTGTTGCGCTTTAGTTTAAAAGGACCTTTGGACATGGTGGTCAGTGTCCAGGCCATTATCCAAACTTGATGATATCACTGCGTGGTCAGTTGTCCACAATCTTTAACGACAAGGGACATTTTTCATGCCCTTTGATCTTAATTAACCAAAATTCAACACATACGTCCCACTGGACATCTTCCATTCACAGCTCAAATCGAATCAACACGGTGCTTGGAGTTCCGTTTAGTTTTACGCTCTCTGTCGGCGTCCCGACAATACAAAACGGGTACACCTGTGATGTGCACACACGATTTGCAATTAACTTTGTCATAATCGAACTTTGTATCGTCTTAGATCTATTTATTTGCGGCAATGAAGGTGTGATTTTCATTACCGTGCCTGATCTCTTATTCGACGTTATCGTCCCGCTGATTTCTCACCATCACATAATAGTCCGTAATGAATTTACTGCCCGAAGAAAAAAATAGTCCCATAATTCAAAGTTTAACTCTTTACCAAACGACAAAATCTTAAACTAATCCAAGCTTAAAGCAGTTGCTGACGATATATTAACTGTGGCTCAGACGAAGGAATTTGATTTTGAAAGAGGTAAAAACTTTGTGTGAAAAGGAGAAAATGCTGGTTACCAGCATTTTCTCCTTTTCACACAAGTTTTCAAAAACCTTCTTCGGCAGCGTCGTGAATACATGTCATTGTTTGGTAAAGGGTAATTTTTTTTTTGCTTTGCTGAGTTTACACCTGGGCTTTGCAGCCATTGTTGTAACGAAAAACAACACGGCATCTTTTCTTCCTTTTATACCTAATCCTACCGAATAACTAACATGACACTTTCAAGTCGATACTAAAGATCCAAATGTTGATCTTTTAATTATTTTAGAGGAAAATTGTGTCCTTATCGGACAGTGTAGATCCAAGATCAGACTGCACTTTCTGTGCAGTCTGATTTTGATCTACACTATCCGCAAAAGGTCAGTGAGTAGCGCTTAGTAGCCTATGGGTTAAAAAGAACGAACTGGTGCTCTTTTGTCGTATTGAAGGATATACACTTATTTTCAATACTGGATCAAAGAACAGATCTGCTCTAGTTGCAACAAGATGATTGTATGGTGTTTAACGCTGTCTTTAGCATTTTTTTTCACTAATATCGCGGTGTCAAGTGCACCTATCCATACCTTCCTGGAGTTTCTGTTACTAGTGCTTTGCACGATATTTTTACCAAGTCACTGTCAGCTTTCCCGGTGAGACGGAAGAATTAATCTTGTTGCAATCATTAATTCGGAATCGGAAGGAAATTTGCCGGGCATGGGAATCGTACAGCGACACCCTGTTCTCAAGTCCAGTCCTCTACCGGCTATGATTCCGGTACTCGACAGTTGCAATAAGCAACATCCGGACCACAATCCACGCTGAAAACCTGGATAAGCACAAGATAAATGCCCTGACCTCGGTGAAAATATCAGAATTATTGTAGAAAACATAATCAAGCAAGCAAACAAAACAAAAATCAGAGAGAAAAGGAATTGTATTGAATTGTATGGTGTTTAACGCGGCAGCTACTGTACATATCCATTCTTTCCTGGAGTTTCTACTACCAGTACTCCCCACAGTATTCTTTCCAAAGTCAGTGGCTGCTTTCCCACATGACCATCGCCGAAACAATCGTCAGCGGTCAGACAGGAATAAATCCTGTCGCCATGACTATCATCAATCTTCGGAAAGAAATTGGCCGAGCCGGGAATCGAACCAGCGACCTCTCGTTCTCAAGTCCTGTACGCATTCGATTGGGCTACCGGGGCTCGGCAGAGAGAGAAAGGGTCAGAGAAAATGAAAGGTGATAATTGTGTAACACTAAACAAAACAGATCCAATCGCTGTAGACACCTGTAACAACGACTGTCACCCTTTTATGTGGTCAAGATGACCAGCCTCTTCATTTACTGTATAAATATTGATTTCACGGATAAAAGCAAGGTGGTGTTTAGATTTTCAACAAATAAGTAATTTCCAATTTTCAAATGTGTTATATGAAGTCAACCATATATACTAATGTAATTGAGTCATGCTCTGTGAAAAGGGGGTTTAATTGCATCTGCAAAAAGTATCGGCCAAGGTCAGCCTGCGCAGTCCGCGCAGGCTGACCTGAGCCGATACTTTTTGCTTTTTGCAAATTTTCTTCATGTCAAAGGACTAGTGTACCGTATGAGTCAGTCGGTGGTTTTACAAAACGGAATTCGTTGGTCCATTATATAATATGATGACTTATTTGGTATCATGCAGCATGGAAATGCATTTAACCCCCTTCTGCCAGAGTGTTGGTCATTTGCCTTTTATCTAAACTTGACCGAAAACTGACTTCGCAAATTCAATTCATTTTCCATCGAATGCATCCCTTTTTCGTGGCTACCACTGAGGGTGGTGGGGCCCATGAGAGGGGATTGAAATGGTGGTATAGTGGGAAGATATCGGGATACCAAAGAAAAAATACAGAAATACCAAACAAAAAAAAGGAAAAACCGTTTCAATTCCTTCCTACATATAAAGCTGTCAACTAACAGTAATTTTTTTTTCTGATCTTCTTCCGGTTATTATACAGCCATTTTAAATAGGTTTCTAAGCAACTTCTAGTTGGCTAAAAACATTTGCTTTGACCAATCAGAAATAGTGGTTTTTTTTTTCAAATAATTTTTCAGATTTACAAAAATAATGCAAGTTTGAATGGTAGGTGAAAAAAGCTTCTGAAATTGCAATTTCAACGCTGTAGTAACCATACCGTGCATTACATTCTCTATTCTCCTCCCCCCCCCCCCCCCCCCCCAAAAAAAAAAAAAACACATGACAAAAATATAGACTTGTCCAGATTGAAAGCATTTGCAGATGGCAATTGAAATGTGGAATGACTTTCATAGGAAAGAAAACATTGTGAGAAAAGGAGAAAATGCTGGTTACCAGCATTTTCTCCTTTTCCCAGAATGTTTTCAAAAGGCTTCTTCCTCAGAGTCGTAAAAACTCGGGATTATGTAATAAATGTTTAACCTTGTATCTAGACAGTACAAAAAAGGCCACTTCTAATAGTTTCACCGAGCATATGCATGGTCTGAAAAGAGCATAATAGTTCTCGAGGATATCTACCTGCTTTTATTCAATACTGTATTTGCATTTTCAAACAAATAAAAGAAATCCTGCGATTGCTAATTATAATGCAATTGGCCATGACTTATGTACATTTTGTATTTAATCTCGGTGAATATACACATTGCTACTACAAGTAAATTCTACTGATGCAAGTATAATTATTTCGAGCCATGCTTTTGCAAAAGGTCTTTAATGCATCTCCATGATGCATCATAACAAGCACGTCATCACATAATTATTAACTCATGAAATCAATTTTGTCTTACAACCGACTGAATCATGAAGTACACTGGTCCTTTGACATGCAGAAAATATACCAAGAGCAAAAAGTATCGGCTCCTCTGCGCAGGCTGACCTGAGTCGCTACTTTTTGCAGATGCATTAAACCCCCTTTTCACAAAGCATGGCTAATTTACATATACCGGAAATAATTTAAATGTGTTATTCTAATTTAATACCTTTGATTTTAAAATAGAAATTGAACGTGCATCCACTTCTGACACAAACTGAAGTGATAAACAAACAGTTTAATTCTGAGCCATTAAAGGGCAAATTGATTTATATATTTGTAGTCCATAAATTCGGACAATACATGAAACGCATTCCGACATTTTATCTCATTTTATCTTTTTGAAAAGATTAATACAATTAAAGAACAGATTAAAGGTTTAACACTTTCTGTGCTATTTGAAATGAATAAACAAAATGTTCAAGTTTGACAGATTCCCAATTTAGATAAGATTGCTGCGGCTGAAATGGCGGGGTTCGTCTATGAAAAGCAAAGAATAAAAAAACATATTTTCTTCTTTTCCCACTATGTTTTCAAAAAGCCTTCTGTCAAAACTCGGGATTGTGCTGTAAGGGATTAAAGCAGAAAACAACGATTAGTTTGGATGCCTTTCGAAAATTTCAGAATAACTGAAACAACGACGTCTTCTCAGATTCTAATGCTCTAAAAAATAATCTCGTATCCCCCATCCCTTCAACAAGAACAGATATTTCGACGTCAAAACTGGTATGGACATTTCGACTGAATCAATTAGAACCATTAAATGCATGTTGATTGGTCAGTTTATGGTTCGGCGATAACGTAAAGCAAATATGGACACAAAACCCTTTCAAAGGAAATGACCTCTGACGTTTCACCTTGTAGTTCCCATGTGCGAATTTTCGGAAGACGAGGAGGGGGTTCTTCGTCTGCTCCCTTTTTTCGTCGTATGTTAATGTGGGGGACTGACGCTTTACCAGACGACAAAAATATAGACTTATCCAAATTTAAAGCATTTGCAGACGACAATTTAAATGTGGCTCAAATGACGGAAATTGTCGTTGATAGGTTCGACAACATTGTGGGAAAAGGGAGAAAATGCTGGTTACCAGCATTTTCTCCTATTCCCAGAATGTTTTCAAAAGGCTTCTTTCTCAGGGTCGTTCAAAATTCGGGATTGTGTGGTAAAGGGTTAACACTTTACCAGACGGCAAAATTTTAGACTTGCCTACAGAGTGAAAGCATTTGCAGACGTGAAAATGAATGTTACTTAAATAACAGAATTTTTCTTTGGAAGACTAGAAAGTATCTTGGACAAAAACAAAAATGAGAAAATGAAGATTTAGTCATTTTCTTTTTTCCACAATATTCTAAACGCCGCCTTCTTCTGGAATGCATAAAACATGGGCTCGTATGCTAATTTGGATAAACCCTTTTGCAAACGACAAAGTTTTACACTCGCCCAAATTCAAAGCTTATGCAGACGACAAAAGAAGTGTAACTCAAAAATAGAAATTCATTTCTGAAAGGATAGAAAACATTGTGGGAAAAGGAGAAAATGCTGGTTACCAGCATTTTCTCCTTTTCGCACAATGTTTTCAAAAGATGTTTTCTTTAAGGTCGTTAAAAGACAGGACTGTATGTTAATTTAGGTTAAACGGCTAATACGTTCGTCAAATCGCCGTTCCGCGTTTCTAAAACGGTTTATGAGTGGTCTTTCCAGGTCGGTGAGCAGGCTGTTTTGATTAATGAAATAATGATTTTACCATGTCACATAGATTCGTTCTGCTCCATTGTGGCCCAAATCAGCATTTCAAAAGCAGACGACATTATACCGCCAGCTGGGCCAATCGTCATGGTAGCCATTGGAAACACATATATTGTCAATGACGCGTTTGGTTTTTCATACGCCCTCCCGTAAGAAATGATAGATGCACTTTGCAAAAAAAAATGTGGGTTTTTTACCCTAAGAAATACCAATATTTACGACAATAAGAATGAAAAAAAAAAAAAAATAATGGACGATGCTCTGTGAAAAAGGGGTTTAACGCATCTACAAAAAGTATCGACAGAATCATGTCAGCCTACGCTGTTAGCGCAGGCTGACATGGGTTGAAACTTTTTGCTATTGGTAAACTTTCTGCATTTCGAGGGACCAATCTACGACATGATATAGGCGGTTTTCTAGACATCAGTACTACGAGACGACTAGCTTGGTATAATGCATTTTAAAGATGCATTAAATCCCCTTAGCTCAGAGTGACGTTCATATACATTGTATATGAGCCATGCTCCGGCAAGAGGGGATTAATGCATTTTCGTGGTCCATGGTACAAAGCAAGCCACCATATACTCATAGATCCATAATATTCTCTTTTTGTAACAAACGACTTTATCATGAGGTAGACTGATCATTGGACATACAGAAAATTGACCAATAGCGAAAAGTTTCGATCAAGGTCAACCTGCGCAGACGGCACAGGCTGACTTGGATCGATACTTTTCGCAGATGCATTAAGCCCCTGAGCATGACACATATACATGTATTTAAACGGTTATAGTTTAGTAAGAAATGTTGACTGAAACCGTGCAAAGTACCGGTACACGCCTGTTTCTATAACTCTTGAGAGCCAAATATTTATTTTAACACAGACATCGTTTTATCGTATAAGCTTATCTTAACAAGTGGACGGTATAGATCCAAGATCAGACTGCACGTTTATGTCAGCAAAGTTCCTGTTTCGTATGTGGCTCCTAATTGTTTGACCATTTGGGTAGGTAAATAGACAAAATATACATGTGTACTCAAAAGTTTTCAATAAAGCAGGCTTCCTACAATTTCAACTCTGTTCCAGCCAGGATAACTCATAAATACCACACATTGTCGATTCAACAAAGATTAGGCATCATGTTCTGACAAGACACGTGACTTAACCCTTACCCAGCTGAATAAGAGAAATGAAATTTTTTAGCCAATAGTAAAAACCCAAATTTTGCTATTTCAAGGGTGCTTTTGGGTGGGGGGGGGGGACAAAATATCGTTATCGGACAGTGTAGATCAAAGATCAGACTGCACGTTCTGTGCAGTCTGATCTTAATCTACACTGTCCGCAAAATGTCTGTGAGTCGCGCGTAGCGGCCGAAGAGTTAATTCTTTGAAATTCGAAAAAAGGAATATGTCACGAAATGCTTTGGTCTTTCGTGTTTTCTACACAACGGACAGTTGTAGCATGTGTACAGTATTGTCTGAATCATTTGTGCCGTGGGTTGACCGTATCCATAATATTACGCCAATGACCTAATTTCAGGCTGATACGCCCATTATAGTTTTGCAGTCCTAGAAGGTTGGACTATTGTTTTGAACTTTTCCATTCGGTGCTGGCATAACACAAATCGGCATATATCAACAAAGGCTCGGATTTTGTGGACTGGCTCTGAATATGTCGGTCAGCACCGATAGATGAGGGCTTTCCAAAATCAAGCTGTCGATAACATGATTAAGAACATACATGTAAGCTCTGTTTTCCGGTTAACAACCGTCAGTCCAAAAAGTAAAGTATGCGTTTGTACGACGAAACGTGACCCAGCTTCTGAAAGGACAAATAGTCTGAATGAAGATTTCTATGTAACAAAAATTCAGACATGTTCATATTGAAATTATCTGCAGAGGATAAAATAAAAGTATCACTAATAATGTTATTTGTGTTTGATCAAATAGGAAACAGGAGGAAAACTTTATTTTGGAAAGGTCAGATAATAAAGTGTGAGTAAAGGTATAATGCCAAAACATATAGATGATAGGTATTTTCTCCTCTCTCTCCTCACGGGGAGGGGGGGAAAGGGACGGGGGCCACTGACAAAGGAAAGGAGCACACATTTCATGCAGCTCAACTTTTTGCCATCTTGCATGAATTCTAGCTAGGCAGGTTTTATTCACAATTTACAAAACTTCTCTACGGGTTTGTTCATTTCCAAAATGAGAGAGAGGTTCATCGATACCTGAACAGTTTTTTAAGTATAATAAATAATGCACTTTACCTTGGGTTGTCTTTATTCGTTGTGGCAAATTGTTTAAATTAAACGACCATTTAGAAAAAGTTACGTACGCTCGTCTTCTCTGAAACCAAACAAATACTTAGATTGTTTTAAAAATGGAACGTAAAAGTATTTTATTCCCACATCTATATATAGAATCAAAACCCCAAGCCCTGAAAACCCATATTGGTATGTTAATAGATGTATACCATTTCATTCTTAAATGCAAAAAATACGATCATCTGAGACCAATGTATATAAAAGAAATATTTCTATTTAAAACCCAGTATGCAAAAATTCATTTATCTTCTCCAATCAAAAAGTAAGAAAATTCTGCTTAATTTGGGAAAATACATAAAATCTGCATTTGAAGTCAGAAATAACACAATTAATTCCATTAGTAACGATTAATGTGTCATTTCTTTTAGTTCCTTTCATGTTAACTTTATTTATATTTACTTAATTATGTGGTGATGTTGCCGTGATCATAAGCCAATGGACCTTTACCAAACAATTTCGATTTTCAAAAATCGTAAGTAGGAAAGCTCCAGAAGTCTTGTTGGAAACGAAGAAAATACTGGTAACCAGCGTTTTCTCCTTTTCAAGCAATGTTTTTCACTCTTTGAAAGACAGAAGCTGTTCCCTTTTTTTTTTTTAAGTAATTTTTAATTGTCGTATATATTTCCATTTTGGACCAGTCTAAATTTGCGTCATCTGGTAAATAGTTATCAATGAAAAGTTGTAGTTTCATTATGATTAGGCAACGTTTATAGCCATGAACACGATTTTTATATGTATGCTTTCTTCCAGAGAGAATATTTTCAACCTTTGGTAACTGCTACGTGTAAATGTATTATGTATGTATTATGTATTAATGACTAGAAGCTGTATTAGCTTACGTCAATAAAGAATGTGTATGTGTGTATGTATGATGTAGCCCGGGGGGTACTGTTTAAACTATCAAAACAAAAGATTGACCATCATGCTCACCCGGTATCGAATATTAAAATATATAAAGATCTTTTTTAAGCACTTTATTCGTCAATTCAATCACCTCTTTATCCATTCTTTTATCCGTTCCGCTATCTTATCATTTTGTCCGTATTCATAAGTTTACCCCCCCCCAAAAAAAAAAGCTCTCTCTCTCTCTCTCTCTCTCTCTCTCTCTCTCTGCAAGGATCCAATGTCAGACAGGGTCTAGTGGCTCTGAAAGGATCATATATGCGACCCAGGCTCTAATGTCAAACATGGTCTAATGCTTTGAAAGGATCTTATGCAAAATATTGGTGAAAAGAAACTACAGGATGGGTGCATTGGTCACCTCGATGTTACAAAAATTATATTTAAAAGGACATTAACCAGCATTCTCTTCTTATTCCACAATGTTTTCTATCCTATCGCAGACAGAAAGCATCCTATGAGCTACTTTTATTTTGTCGTCTGCACATGCCTTGAATTTGGTCGAGTTCAAATTGTTATCGTTTGGTAAAGAGTTAACGCGTCTATTTCACTCTTTACTAAACGACAAAGTTTTACAATAAAATTATTGTCAAAATTGGAAGTACATCTATTTGCAGACGAATAAAAAACAACAACTGTTTCTCCGAAATAGAAATTCGTGTCTAAAGGGTGGTAAACATGGTCGGAAAAGGAGAAAATGCTGGTTACCATATTTTTAAAAGGACTTTTCCTCAGGGTCATTAAAACTCGGAACCGTGTGAAAAACAGTTAATACGCATAAGATCAGTACCAGCAAGATACAAAGTAAAAGAGGAAGAAAAAAATATCACTTTTATGCTTCTTGTTTTCTGTATTTAATTAGCTCTGGATACATTTGAACAAAAGTCTGATGCTCCAATAAACATTCGGACGTTCTATAACAAAGTCAAAGCTGCACGTTCTGTGCTGTCTTGTCTTGATCTATGCCGTCCACAAAAAGCTTCAGTTACATCGAAGCAACAGCTCACATATTCATGTATGTTCTAGGTTTCATCAGTAAGCCAAGGCTCTGAAGTGTCATGCCCAAGAAAACTCCCACGAAAAATCCAGTGCTTACAATGAGGCTCAAACTCGGGACCTCCAGTTTAAGAGCCCTGCACTTTACTACTGAGCCAGGCAGGAAAACATCTTTATGTTCGCATATCGTTAACTCTTTATCACAATACAGAATTTCAGACTTGACAGTTTCAAGAGATTTTGCAGAGAGTAAACTAAGTTCGGCTTAGATGGTTGGATTTATCTGTGAAAAAGTAAAAAAAACACTGTGGTAGAGGAGAAACCAACATTGTCTCCTTTCTCTACAATGTTTTCAAAAGCCTTGTCCGTCAGGGTCGTTAAAAGTCGGGAAGTGTGTAAAAGATGACAACCTAGATTTTGCCTTTGGTAGTTTTTAAATCTCTACTACAGTATAAAATACCCTTATGCTGCTAATGCAGACAGACCATGAACCCCACAAATTGATAAACTTTAGGATTTGTGGATGAGTCGTAATCAGGTCGTAAAATTCCTAACTGAATCGCGTATATTCGTGGTTAATTCTTGCAATTCTTGAGCAATCGGGAATTCACGGTAAAAATTTTGAGCTGTTAAAATCTTATTCAAATTAGTTACAAATTCATCTCTATTCGCACCAGATTCGTACATGCGTTCGTATGTCGGTTGTTTGCTTCAATTACACTGCAGGAATGTTTTAAAAGCTTTAGCGAGCTGCGGAGACTGATATCAGAATGCACAGAATGTGCAACCTAATCTTGCATTTAAACTTTGCTCCAATTTGGCGCTTCAGGATGACCAAGAACTATTTGCAGTTGGATTGAGAGTAGACAATTAAAAGGAAAGAGGGATCTATTTATTTGGCAGGACAAAGTTTAACCTTTCAGCACCGTAGGCGAAAACAGGGGCTTTTGCAGGTGTTATAGATCAAGATCAGACTGCACAGAAGGTGCAGTCTGGTCTTGGATCTGTACCACCCTCTTTGTTTAGTTAACCCTATATGATAAAATTCTATCTGAGTCTCAGTGGATTGTGTGTTTCAGACATCGGAAAGAGGTCGAGTTTATATATTTAGTGGGGACAGAGTGAACAATAGCGAATCCTATTGGTTTATTATGCTAATGTTACTTAAACAAATTTGCATATTGTTGAATTTATTGCTCCAGAAGTGACATTTACTGACGGGCAAGTCTTTTAGATAGAAATGAATTTTGTAATTGGGGGCGATTAGGGGATTAAAGAAAAAACACATCAGCCAAACTTCGTCGTTTGGAAGCACTTGAAACATTCTCAAGGTTTTCAAAAGACGTTTTCCATCGTGCACCGTGAACAAAAGGGGATATGTTAATTCAGGTCTCCCGTTTTGAACTACCGTATGTTAATGGTTCCAAAAGTTCGGGCAAATTGGTGTTATTGTATTTGTTGTTCGCCGTTGTGTGTTTGTCTAACAACACTTTCACCTCATGTTCATACTTTACCATACGACCAAATGTTCGATGTGTCCAAATTGAAAGCATTTGCAGACGACATGTTAAATTAGGCTCAAAAAGAGGGATTTGTCCATAATTGGAAAGAAAACGTTGTCTTCCTACAATGGCAGACAAAATACAGTTGCTCCCTTTTATAGCTCTCCACTACGTTATAGGTCATGAGTAAGGTACATGTATTACTTTGTTTTTATCCTTGATATCCTTTGCACTATTTAGGCATGTTCAGGCTTAAATACATGTATCTCCATCAAAATTTATCAAACAAAAGATTTAATCTACTTGACGCGTTTCGATGGTAATAGTGTGTGAAATTTGATTTGCAATTATTATGAAGACCTTACAAATACATCAAATATCAAACAAATAATAATCGCAATGTCTTATAGTAAAGCAAGGATAAAAACAAAGGAAATCAAATAAAAGGATCCAGTTGCAATTTGGTTACCTTGGTTTTTATATAACAAGGTAGATAATATGGATTTATTTTTTTCCCCGATTGTTGAAAGATTTGAACCATGCACTTTGAAAGAGGGTCTCAATGCATCTGCAAAAAGTATCGACCGAGGTCAGCCTGCGCAGTCCGCGCAGGCTGATCGGGCCGAAGTTTTCGCTATTTGTCAATTTTCTATATGGCCAAAGACCACTGTACCTCATGATTAAGTCGGTTGTTTAAGAAAGTAGCTATTATGGGTCTATAATTATGTGATTGTATTTAAAACTACCTTCTTCAGAGGTCGTTAAAACACGGGATTGTTTGGTAAAGGGTTGATGCTACTGGTATCAATTCTCAAAGACACATAGATGACCCAGATTTGTAAAACTCCAGGATGCTTGTCAGTCATGAGCTCGCATGTCACTTGTTTTAATCCTTTATCGGAGTTTTAAAAGGTGAGAAAGGAAGCTGTTGAAAACATTGTGTGAAGAGGAAAAAATCTGCTCCTTTTTCAAACAATTTTCAAAGCTTTTTATAGTCAAATCCAGTTAGGTGAGTCACGTTGACTCGTGTAGTGGTGTCTGCAAATACAGTACGTTAAATTTGGACAAGTCTAAGCTTTCGTTGTGTTTTAAAATGTTAACTCTGTGCAATACCATTTTTTTACCAGTAACGTTAATTACTGATTGATTGATTGATTGTACGGAGTTTAACGCTGTTTTCAACATTATTTCAGTTATATCGCGGCGGCCTGTGTACCTATCCATGCTTTCCTGGAGATTCTTTTACCAGTACTCCGCACAATATTCTGTCCTAGCCAATGGCTGATTTCTTACATAACCATCATCAGCGGTGAGAGAGGAATGAAGCCTGTCGCAATGACTATCATCATCCTCGAAAAGAATTTGGCTTAGCCGGGAATCGAACCAGCGACCCCCTGTTCTCAAGTCCTAGTATTCATCTAGAATGTTGTTTGGGAAAACTAGGCGGAATTAGTGAAAAATGGCGGAGTATGCCGTCAAATTGTTTACAATCCCTTGTAAGTTAGGTTGCACAGATCAATCTGACGGTTAGAATCATCCGAATTGACTGTTGGTGCGCTTACTGTTGTTGAAAGTCTCCTTTGAAAGTTGGTGACCATCTTTACGAAGAAAATTGCGTTTTCAGGGTCCAATGTTTTTTTTCTTTTTTTTTTTTTTAGCAATTCGCACTCATGGACCATTGAAACAATTTATCCATCAGTGTCCTTTAAGGCTTTGTCGATAATCTTTGCCAAGAACAATTTGTGTACAGAACTTACATGTTTACAAGAATGAATTTTTACTGACTTTTTCTTTGCAGTCAAAGTCCAAGTCTTACGTAGCCAGCAACTCGTGCACCCATGGACCATTAACACAATGAATCCATTAGTATCCATTGCTGTATTGTCAAAAGTTGATGATCTTTGCCAAGAAAAATACCGCTATGTGTCCAGAGATTGCATATTAAAGGTTGAATTTTCTGTAATTCCTTTTTTTGCAATCAACGTCATTAGTGTTTCACAGACAGCAATTATTAGCACACGTGGACCACGAGAACAATAAAGCCAATGAAACCATCATCGTACCTCAATGATGTCACTATGTAAATTGATGATAATATTTGGTAAGATTCAGATAAACAGAAATTATTTGTTACATAATTAATATCTGCGTATTCCCTCTTTGCAATCAACGTCCTTAGCATTACTTACGCTGACAGCTATTATTTGCACCAATGGACCAGAGATAGATGGGCCCTGCTGTTTGAAAATAGGGTTTAATACATCTGCAAAAAGCGTCGACTCACGTCAGCCTGCTACAGGGGACGTGATTTTGATCTTTGTCGTCTTGGCTGATGATGGTGAATTTTGAACACGTTAAAAAAATGAATAGATTTGTTTCTGAAAGTGTAGAAAAAATTTGGGAAAGGCGAAATTGCTAGTTACTGGCGTTTTCTCTTTTTCCTACGATGTTTTCAAAGATTATTTTCATCTGGGTCGTTAGAATACGAACTATCTGCTAAAAAGGTAACATAAATGCTCGGTTCGCGATGAATCGCGAACTATAATAATACGAAACAACTCGATGGAATGAAGCAAAATCCAATTAGATCATCGGGGGAATATCGTATAAACCTCATTTTCTTTGGAGAAAAAAAATCATAATTCTAAAAGCAATTCTCAAGACCGATTTAATGTGTCTGAAGTTTTAATTACCTCAGATATTACCTCAAAATAGAAAACAGTTATCTGACACATAGTTAAACTGCTTATCCGCGAGGAACATTGAAATTAACTCGAATTATTGGTGTACTCGGATAATCGAAGGTTCAATCTAAATTGCATTATTAGTTTAGTTTAGAGTGCAAGGGCACATATTGAGTAAGCAATTAGGCCTCATACACAGTTCAAAAATTATTTTCATTAAGAAGAAGCTTCGATTGCACGTATTGAAGAACGAAAATGCAGTTAGTTTTTTCGAATGCCATGTTTTTTTTCCCCAACCATCGAATTAATAAATCTATTTGAATATTTGTTTGTACGTATAAATTAGAATAAACTGTTTGGATGCTTAAATTATGGAAATCTTAGAAGTGCAACGAAATTTATACTCCCGCATTTTGTTGTGTAAACGTTTTTTTTTTTCCAGGAAGAACGTTGTGGGACCAATTTTACGTATATGAGCCGTGCTGTGTGAAAAGGAGGTTTAATGCATCTGCAAAAATTATCAACCCATGTCACCCTATGCAATTCAACATGGGCCGATGCTTTTGACAGTTTGTAAATTTTCTGCATTTCCAAGGACCATTCTATCTATTGTTTCTGTTGGTTGTTAGAAAATAATGGGTTGTATGGATCCATAATTATATGATGTGTTGCTTGGTGTCATACATTATAGGGATGCGTTTAACTCCCGTTTCACGGAGGGCTGCTTAATTATAGAGAGAAAGAGACAGTAACAGAGACACACAGAAAGAGACAGACAGACAGACAGACAGACAGACAGAGAGGGGACACCAAAGTCGTCTTTGTAAAAGCAAAGCAAATAGTTCCACAATAACGTCGTCACAGAAATGTGTCATCGGCGATTACTGTAAATCCGCTATCTGCAGATCATTACGGTCAAACGCTCTTCATGACTCGGAAGCGATCACTCTAATTAGGCGTGATTGAAAACTATTGCGGAGAGCGGATATTAAAGAGATGAAGAGATTGGGCGGGATTATTTCTAAGAACTTTTCATAAAATAACAATTAAATGCTCTCAATTACTTTTCCCTTCACATACTAAGTGAGGACACGTGTGATATTTTCTGTTTCTGTGAGTTTTACTCGCTTTTCCCGTTGTATTCAAAGAAAATCGACTTAAAAGGGGCGTTAACTTAAAAAAGATTTTGACCCAATTCTTTTTCGGGATGATGGTGTCATTTTGTAAGAAGAATTCAAAGGCACGTGAATGTTTACCCCTAGTTGGGGAAAAAGATAACAAGACCAAAAATGCTGAAATA
This sequence comes from Hippopus hippopus, assembly GCA_946811185.2. Lineage (NCBI taxonomy): Eukaryota > Metazoa > Mollusca > Bivalvia > Cardiida > Cardiidae > Hippopus > Hippopus hippopus. Next base: position 73,867,184 of record OX328097.1, read on the forward strand.
AAAATGCTATCGTTGGGACTCGAACACACGACCTTCAAAATCAGAATTTATTGACATGTTCAAAAAATTGAACCAAGCACTTTGAAAGAGGATCTAAATGCATCTGCGAAAATTATCGACCCAGGTCAGCCTGTACAGTCCGCGCAGGCTGACCTAGGCCGAAACTTTTCGCTATTGGTCAATGTTCTGTGTGTCCAAGGACCAATGTACCTCATGATTGAGTCGTTTGTTTAAGAAAGTAGCTATTATGGATCTATGATTATGTGAAGACTTGCTTGGTATCATGTATCACGGTGATGCATTGAGCCCCCTTTTGCCGGAGCATGGGTCAAATGTTTTCCCTTGTTATGCGATAATGGCTACATCGTTACTAACGGAATAGAAAAAAAGTTACATCACAAAATGCAAAAGCTCAGTAATTCCTCGTGTTGTCCAAATGTATTTCTTTCTAAATTTTCATTGTAAACCATCTTTGCGAGTGGATGACAATAAACAGTCTTTGTTGTGATTTTCTAAGAAAAAAAATGGAGAAACGAAACCTGGTTTGATGTCCCTATAAACAGTCTGTAAGAAATATTATCTATTCATGTAGGCCTATTCGTCACTCAAACTGTTCGTCCAAACAATAACTATTTATTATATTACCAGCTGCAGACGGCTGTTTTTCTCCTCCACAGAAGCCCACCGTGAAAACAGTGTGACAAAAGCGGAAATTGATATTAACGAGAAATGATTCTTTATTCAGCAATTGTTTCACAACTATGATGCATGTATATTTTCTCATCCCACATTCTTAATACATATTTTACAGCATCTGTTTGCAAATCTGTTTTAGGAAAGAAATGAATGAGTGAAATGACTTAAGGAAATACAACGTGTTGTATCGGGAAATGAGAGTAGTGTGTAAAGAAGAGGTTCATCAAAGTCCATGCAAACATAGATTATTACAATAAGCCTTTCCGAGAGAGGAGATCGGGGTCGAACAAAAGTGTAGAATTATCTGTACTTATCTTAAACCCTTAACCTGCTAAATAAGTGAAATGAAACTTTTAAGGCGATGATAAGAATTCAAATTTTGCTATTTTAAAGTTATTTTTAAATATCAAAAGTTATTTTAAAGTATGTCTTTATCGGACAGTGTAGATTTAAGATCTGACTGCACGTTCTGTGCAGTCTGATCTTAATCTACGCTGTCCTCAAAAGGTCCACGAGACCAGCTTAGCAGCTTAATGGTCGAACCCCAGTCACACTAGACCAAGTTCCCGCTACGTCAATGTAAAACCGGCCCAACGCAATAGTAATTTCGGATAAGCGCAACAAGAGATATTTTATTGTAACATACACACACACAATCTTCAGAATGCGGATGGATAAGTAAATCTTAAACATACATCTTCACTCATTTTTATCCATTTTTTAAAGCGTTTTTTTCCTTTATTTTATTAAACTATAATCACTCTGGTATCTTCATGCCAAATATTGCCCTTGATGGTTGCAAGGTTGCACAGATTACGGCAGATACGTAGAAAATGCATTTCATTCTATTGTGGCTAGCCATAGACATAACAACCATAGTTTCCGGTTAAAATCGAAAACAAATCCCTACAGTTTCTTTACCCGATACACGTTATATTGATTTTTTATCTACGTTTACACAGCTGACTAGTTTATAACACCTTCAAGTTTAAACAGCGTTTGTTTGATCTCTGGCTGTAAAGATGTCTCTTTAAGCAAAATCTTAAGCAACATTTTCAACTCGCATCACGGTTGTATTGAGCAGACTCGATCACACGAGGGAACGCAAAAAAGGGACTCAGCCATAAGACCCGTTGGCTGGGTTCGGCAGATTTTGATAGACAGTGTAGAGACATAGTCACAAATCATTGTGGCAAGCAGGGAAAATGCTCATAATGAGCAAATTATCTACCCACTTCCATGTTTTCGATCGTTCATTTATACTGTATGAAATTATATATTAAATAAATATACCGAGAGGTTTTAAGAAAATCTTCTATACTAAATAACCTTATGCACCGGTCTTTATAATTTGCATATTTTTTCCGGGATTCTTAACAGTTGACTCTCAGGTTGCTAAGCGCGACTCACTGACCTTTTGCGAACAGTGTAGATCAAGATCAGACAGCACAGAACGTGCAGTCTGATCGTTGATCTACACTGTCCGATAAGGACATAATTTTTCCCAAAACAATTACCCTTGAAATAGCAACATTTTGGGTTTTACTAACGATTTAGAAGTTTCATTTCACGTATTCAGCAGGACAAGAGTTAAAGAAGAGATTAAAAAATATGTACCATTGCCTTTGATAGGTATTTACTTAATGCACTTGAAGTGTTTTGTACGATGCAATATTTTTCTTTCAAATATTTAGTTAGATAAACTTTACTTTTTTTCCATACAAATAAGACATTCAATCATAATAACAGACAAACTCAGGAACGTGCGTAATAATTGAAAATGTGGATTAAACATGGAGAAAAAAGTATATGATCCATGCTCTAGGAAAAGGGGGTTTAACGCCTCTCTGTAATGCATCATACCAAGCAAGTCATCACATAATTATGGATCCATAAAATATATTTTGTATTTTGGCTGAATCATGGGGTAGAATCGTCCTTTAACATGCAGAAAATTTATCAAAAGCAAAAAGTATCGACCCAGGTCAGCCTGCGCGAACTGCGCAGGCTGACCTGGTCGATACTTTTTGCAAATGCATTGAAGCCCCTTTTCACAGAGTATGGTTCATATACCATTATGAGGTAGTTCTGACACAGCCAATTTTTCTTTGCGACGAGGTTTTCATTCGTTTAAACAGAAAAAAATGCCAAAACCTTTACGATTCATGCTCTGTGACAAGGGCGTTGAATGCATCCGCAAAATATCGATTCATGTCAGCCTGCACAGTCCACGCAGGCTGACATGGTTGGAAACTTTTTTGCTCTTTGCTTTTCGTAACTTCTCTGCGTGTCCAAGGACTATTCAAACCCCAGATTCAGTTAATTGTTAGACTGAATAAAAAAAAAACAGCCTGGACTGTGCGACGTGAGGCTTTGGGTGCGTCGGAACGGTTGAATCAATCGTTTTGAAAATTACTACATAAAATGCTTACACTCATTTTCCTAAATAACTAACATGACACTTTCAAGCCGATAGTAAAAACCCAAATGTTGCTATTTCAAAGTTATTTTTTTCGGAAAATATATTCTTATCGGACAGTGTAGATCCAAGATCAGACTGCACGTTCTGTGCAGTCTGATCTTGATCTACACTGTCCGCTAAAAGTCAGTGAATCGCGCTTGGCAGCCAAAGTGTAAAATTTTGATACAAAATTTTTAGCTAGTTATTAACGGTGTCTAAGTATCTTTTTTTTTCCAACATCCCTCGTATTCACATGTACGTGTTTAACAAATTATTGCCATATTTTGATATACCTACGACTAGATTTAGTTACTTACAAATTGACAAATTGTAGCTGTTAGCTTTGGATAACATGGTCGGGAAAGGAGCGTCGGCTTGTTACAACATAGGCCTTTGAAACTCCATTGGTCTATCAAGGGATAACGCAATTTTCATTATCGGACACCGTTACTATAAATAGCACGATGGCGATTCCCTCTTTATAGTATATAGTAAGACTAGTCTTACTATATACGATATAGAGGGATTCGCCAATGTGCTATATATAGAAACGGTTTGAATGAATGTATGAGTATATTCCGTAATATACAGGCGATGCACCAATGTGCTAAAAGTGTTTGATGATCGACCAAGGAAAATCTTAGTGTTCCGTGATAGACCAATAGACCTTCAAAGGCCTGTGGTTACAAAAGGCTCAGAATTTTTTTCTCTCGATACTCTCTCAATATTCCCGAACGAATGGTTTTTGCGTGTGATGTTTGACTTTGATTTTGGTCTCAAATCAACTTTTTTTTTAAATGAGGGCCATTTCGAGGATTAGAAGTTGACTTTAGTTACGGTTAAAACAAATGCATACAGTTACGAGATGGACGGGGTTTGTAACAAGAGCACCTATAAAAGCTTTCAAGATGGTTCTATATGGCTTGCAACACGCGAAAAGGGACATTCGGACAATTGCGTAAAGTGTCGTCTCGGATCAGCCTGCGCAGTCCGCGCAGGCTAATCCGAGACGGCACTTTACGACTACATTAGATTTTGTGCTACAGTTGACTTGCGCAAAACAGAAAATTGCATAAAAACGGAAAGTGTTGTTTCGGATTAGCCTGCGCGGACTGCGCAGGCTGATCCGAGACGACACTTTACGCAAATGTCCGAATGCCCATTTTTACGTGTTGCAGGCCATATGAGTGGCGCTCTTGCGAAAGGGGGTTTGATGCATCTCCATGACGTATTATAACAAGCAACTCGCCACATAATTATGGATCCATAAAAATACATTTTGTCCAGCAAAAGCCTGAATCATGAGGTAGAATGATCCTTGAACAAGCAGAAAATTTGCAAAAGATGGCAGAAAGTTTTGACCCATGCAAGCCTGCGCAGACTGTGCAGGCTGGCATAGGTCACTTTTTGCAGATGTATTAACTCTTCCCCCACTCCCTACTTCCACAGGGCATGCCTCACTATCGCATCACTATCCTGTACAGGATAGATATTAATACGCCGTGTGTAAACTGAAACTTGCCGCTAATAAAGTAGCAATGCAGAAAATGGCTATAAACAAGACATCTGTGGAAAAATGTAGCCTGTTGTTTGATCCAAATTTCTTAATAATTTAATTATTTCAAACGGGAAAAACGGTTTTTACAAATACTATTGTTTTCCTGCACATCTTTTAATACAGTTTCTAAATATAGACTTTAGGGAAACCAGGATTCGAGCAGGGTTTTTCCACAGACTTATCAACTTATCAACAAGAGGTGTCTAGGCTTATACCGAAGCTATTACCCAAGCCTGTAGGGGCTGTTTTTATAAATCACCAGTGCATAGGTTGCATGCAAGCTGACCATAGCTGAATAAATCGTACCAGTTCGCGTTTTATTAAGTACAAGTTTAGTTTATTTTGAAATTCGCAGTAACGGTTGTTGTTTTGAAAAGTAGTCCGGTTCTGTACCTAGAATGCCCAAATCAGATAGGTCAGTATTTGAAAAATGCCATCTAGCGGAAGAAAATGCATCGTTTACATCGTATAATCATAATATACGATATAGAGGCGATGTGCCAAAGTACAACTACGTATTATGGTGAAATGCACGGCTCACTATCAAAGCCAATATCATGTCATTTCCACGTTAACAACGCAAAGGCTATCATCAGTCCTCAGAAAAAAAAAGACATGGCGCAGCCAGGCTGTCGTTTTCACCACTCAGATATATTTGAGCCATACTCTGGCAAAAGGGGGCTTAATACATCTCCGTGATCCATGGTACCAAGCAAGCTATCACATACTTATGGATCTATAATATCAACTTTTTTTTAAACAACCAATAGAATCATGAGATAGAATCGTCCTTGGACATACAAAAAATTGACCTATAGCGAAAAGTTTCGGCTCAGGTCAGCCTGCGCAGACTGCGCAGGCTGACCTGAGTCGATACTTTTCGCAAAAGCATTAAGCCCCCTGTTCACAGAGCATGGTTCATTTGTATATGAGTTACTTGGTAAGTTTTGAAAATTGACCGGAGAAGATCTCGAACTCTAACGATCAAAGGAGAAAGAGTATTTAAAAAGATGTCTCTATCTCTTTGCCGTAGATAAGACCTGGATCTTCGCTACAAATACCTAGAATTTATCTTCTTGTCTCAGACAAGTGGCAAGTATTTTAATGGGTATACCTAAAATCCAGAGACTTAATTTCGGCTTTAAATTGATTTAATCCGCCAAGATTTACGAGGGTTGGTCTAATCTTTCGGGTGTCTCATCGTTCAATCGGGTAGAATCATTATTCTTTTTCATATTGTTTACCAGTTTTCATTTTTTCCCCGACATTTAATTTCATTGTATCAGCGGTTTCGTTTGTTTTTCATCAATATTTCAGTCATTCAGAAATTATACTTAACAGAATAATTCCTTCTTTTTATAGCGGCATATGTCTTCGGTCGCAATTCAATAATTTTTTTACATACGAGACACGAACTGAACATAATGGAAGAATGACTAAGTGATTGAGCGGTGCTCTGGCAAAGGGTGGTTTAATGCAACTCCGTGATGCATTATAACAAAAACATTATTAATATAATAAATAGAGATCCATAAAACCCATTTTGTCAAACAGTTGACTTATTCACGGGGTAGAATAGTACTTGGACATACAGAAGATTTGCAATAGGTTGGAAAAAGTTTAGACCTATGTCAGCCTGCACAGACTAACACGAATCACTACTTTTTGCAAATGCATTAACCCTTTACCAAACAATCGCTGGTTTTTCCGATCCTGAAATAGAAGCCTTTCGAAAACATTGTGGGAAAAGGAGAAAATGCTGGTAACCAGCATTTTCTCCTTTTCCCACAATGTTTTCTACCCTGGTTGAAACAAATTTCAATTGTTGAGTTACCTTTATTTTGTCGTCTGCAAGTGCTTTCAATTTGGACCTGTCTAAAATGTTGTCGTTTGGTAAAGAGTTGAACGACTTTCTCACAGAGCATTATTGTATGAGTGAAACATTATTGGTGTGGAATATGCATGGTTTACTCTGATTTGTAAATGTGTTTTGAGTACTTTGCGATATTATTCTAAATTCTTTAAATATATTGAAATAGGACTTTCCTTGGTGATTTTAAACAGGTATAAAATAAATCCAAATAAATGTTACGTCTCTTCAAAATGCCAGAAAATAGGCTCTCTGTATCCTCCTAAATAAGTAAAGTGAATTCCTTGAGCCGATAGTAAAAACCTAAGTTTTGCTATTTCAGAGATATTTTTGGGGGATAATATGCCCTTAACGGACAGTGTAGATCAAAGATCAGACTGCACGTTCTGTGCAGTCTGATCTTGATCTACACTATCCGCAAATGGTCGGTAAGTCGCTCTTAGCAGCCTAAGGGGTTAAGATACAACTGTGCGCTTTAAGATGTAGCTTTAATTCGTCATGGGTAAAATCTATCGAAAATTCATTTGACATATATGGTTTCGGCTACTTGTTTAGCTTAACTCATTTCAACCCTTTGCCACACAATCCAGAAATTTTACTACATTGATGAAAAAGGGTTTGAAATTATTGTGGGAAAAAGAAAAAAATGCTTATAACCAATATTTTCTCCTTTTCCCACAATGTTTTCTACACTTTCAAAGACAAATCGCATCGTTTGTACCCAAAATTGTCTTCCGAAAATGCTTTCAATTTGGGAAAGTCTAGAAAATTGCTGTCTGGTAGAGAATTTAAAAAAAACATTCATTTTCGAGGTGTTTCGTCAAAATGGTAACAAGATATGACAAAATTCAGACCGTTTGAGATATGACAAACAAATTAACCATGCTGTAGCCAAAGAGGGCTTGATGCATCTCTGTGGTGCGTGACACCAAGCAAGGCATCACAGTATTATTGATCCATAAAATCCGTTTTGTATAGCAACCGACTGAAACATAAGGTCGACTGGTCCTTTTACATGCGGAAAAATGATCTTTAGCGAAAAGTTTGAGCCCATGACCTAGGCCGATACTTTTCGCAGATTCACTTCACGGTCATATCGATTTTTCGAACGGTGTGGATCGAGATCATACTACATATAAAGTGCGGTCGGATCTACGGTCAACACTGTGAGATGAAATCTAATTTTCGATTTGATAAGAAAAATGAAACTGCAGCATTTGGTTTTTACTTTTGGTTAAAATGATTGAAAACTTATTGTTTTTTACTTTTTTCCTATTAGTAGTTTAGGCGTTAATAATGATAGTTATATTCACTCTCCAAAGTTGGATATAAAAGAAAAAAAAAATGTACGGAAAAAAAAAGCATCTCTATAGAAGTCGACTTGAAAACATTGATACAGAAATTACATCAATCTCAACAGGATCATATGAAATTAATTATTTGAAAGACAGAGTAGATTTTTCCACGTCTATATGAATATACACGCAACAGTTCTTGGTTTACTGTCGGTTGTTTATATTTATCATATATATATTGTAGGTGACGAGATACATGTATTTGTATAAGTCAATAAAATCTATCTATCTATCTATCATAAAGCCCCCTGTTAATAGAGCATAGCGTAATATTTGTAAACATTGAACCAAAGAACTACAGGCTAAGTTAGATACATGAGCCATGCTCTGGCAAATGGGGGCTTAAAGCATCTCCGTGATGCATGATAGCAAGCAAGTCATCACATAATCATGGCTTCATAAAAGACATTTTGTCAAACAACCAACTAATAATGAAGGTGCTGGTCCTACGAATTGCAGAAAATAGACTAAATGCAACAAAAAGTTTCGACACTGGTCAGCCTGCGCGGACTGCGCAGGCTGACCTGTGTCGAAACTTTTTGCAGATACAAGAAACCCCCCCTTTTCACAGAGCATGGCTCAAATGTTAAAGCTCCTTCACTATTGTAAAGGGTACATCTAAGATGAGCTTCATAGTATCTATTACATGATAGGTTACTCTGTGTTAGTCGGCAAGATTAATCAAGACTAACGCGACTTTATTACAATGGTGCACGCGTTGCTGGGCTTATTTCGAGTACGGTTTTAGAAGTTGAGCATAATTAAATACCAGGCGTACCTTTGTGCTCGTCCGTCTTTTGTGATGTATTAAATATTACTGTCCAAATGTTTTTATTCTGTTTAAGAACCAAAATTCTCTGTTCTCTTTAGAAAAAAAAAACCGGCCTGCATATTGATGAGAACTGATAACAATACATTTGTCCCATATCTGTCTGTCTGTCCGACTGTCCGTGCCCGACCGGGTAGCTCAGTGGTTAGCGTATCTGACATGTGACCTGGTGGTTATGAGTTCGATACCCGGCTGAAGCAAACTTTCTTTTCGGTGATTTTTCGCCTCTAACGTATGATACATGTTAGAAAAGTAAGAAAGTTGAGTCAGTGCTAGTGTGAGAAAGCTAGGAAACACATGTGTAGGTGCACTGACCGCCTTGATATGATCTTAGCTGTTAAAACGGCTCTTAACAACCAGTCTGTCCGTCCGTCCGTCCGTCCGCCCACCCACATATCTCTCTCTCTCTCTCTCTCTCTCTCTCTCTCGGTCTCTCTCTCTCTCTTGGTCTCTCTCTCTTTCGCTCTCTCTCTCTCCCTCTTGGTCTCTCTCTCTCTTGGTCTCTCTCTTTTGCTCTCTCTCTCTCTCTCTCTCTCTTGGTCTCTCTCTCTCTCTCTTGGTCTCTCTTGCTTTCTCTCTTGGTCTCTCTCTCTCTCTTGGTCTCTCTCTCTCTTGGTCTCTCTCTCTCTTGGTCTCTCTCTCTTTCTTGGTCTCTCTTGGTCTCTCTCTCTCTCTCTCTCTCTCTCTCTCTCTCTCTCTCTCTCTTGGTCTCTCTCTTTGGCAAAAGGGAGATTTATACATTTCCGTATTACATTATACGAAACATGACATCACATAATTATTGATCCATAAAACCCATTAGGTCTAACAACCAACTGAATCATGAGGTAGAATAGTCCTTAGGCATGCAGAGAAATGACCAATAGCAAAAAGTTTCGATCCAGGTCAGCCTGCGCGGACTGCGCAGGCTGACATGGGTCGATACTTTTTGCCGATGCATTAAACCCCCTCTCAAAGGCAAACCGGGTAAAAAGTAGTTCCCAGGTCAGCACGTTCTACGCAGCCTGGGCTTGATATACACACTGGGCCAAAGAACCTTAGCCTTGTAACTCCGTCTAGCAAGTAAAGAACCACAGCTTTTTTGACAGCTATAAAACGTGACATAAAGTAAAACTCTCCGATTTGTGAATTACTAAATCTAAACAGAAGTATAATGTCTATATTTGTACAGCTCTTTACCCCATGAAAGAAAAAATAAACTGGTCCAAACTGAAAGCATTTGCAGACGACAATTTAAATTTGGCTCAAATGATGAATATTTTCTTTGATAGGGTAGGTAACATCGTAGGAAAAGTAGAAAATGCTGGTTCCTAGCATTTTCTCTTTTTCCCACACGATGTTTTCAAATTTATTATTATTATTATTATTATTATTTTTTTTTTTTCTTCTTCTTCTTCTTTCGGGTCGTTAAAACTTGCGACTGTGTGGTAAAGGGATTGGGATCGAGTGTTCGTTTGTTGAGACATACAACTTCTACATTGCCGTCTGCTTTGTGTGCGGTTGTAAGCATGTGAAAGCAAAGAATCTATTTTACGAGATTATTAAAGACGAAAGACCCAAACATGTTTGTATGGTGTTCTAAGTCGTATTCAACATTAGTTCAGTTACATCACATATTCATGTATGTCTTGGGTTTCACAAGTGGTAGGCTAGGGCATTGAGTGTCTTGCCCAGGGGCACTGCCACGACGAATCCAATGCCCCCAGTGAGGCTCGAATCCGGGGCCTCCAGGTTGCGATTCCGACACTTTACCACTGAGCTAGGCAGGTCCCCGAATGACGACAGACCCTGACATACATGTATATAATCACGGTAAAAGTATCTTCCTGCCGAGCCGGATATCGCAGTCGGAAGCGTGCACGACTTGAGACTAGAGGGCCGCTGGTTCAAATCCCAGCTAGGCAAGTTTCTTCATTCCTTTGTTTCGACATTAGGTCAGTGGGATAGTAGCCAGTGGCTTGGGAAGAACATTGTGCGACGTACTGGTGAAAGAAACCCCAGGAAAGCATGTATAAGTGCACTGGTCACCGTAATGTAACTTGAATAATTTTGAAAACGGCTTTAAACACCATACATACAAACAAACAAACAGACAAAAATACCTACAGAAGCATTTCAACTTTGAAAGTCTTTATTACAGGATGAAGGGCAAATTTGTTTAACATTTGGAGAAAAGCTATCTTTATATGGTCTGCAACACGCGAAAAAGGACATTCGGACATTTGCGTAAAGTGTCGTCTCGGATCAGCCTGCGCAGTCCGCGCAGGCTGATCCGAGACGGCACTTTACGACTACATTGGACTTTGTCCTTCAGCAGACATGCGCAAAAAAGAAAATTACATAAAAACGGAAAGTGTCGTTTCGGATCAGTCTGCGCGGACTGCGCAGGCTGATCCGAGACGACACTTTACGCAAATGTCCGAATGCCCCTTTTCGCGTGTTGTGAGCCATATCATATGTATACTTATTTGAACGGCGCTCTGGAAAAAGGGGGTTTAATGCTTCTCCGTGGTACATTATACAAAGCAAGTTTAGTTTAAGCATATTTTATTGCAATAATTTTCATCTATATAAATTATACAGTTCATAATTACGATCGAGATAGACCGCAAATGGGTTGAGGCACAAGTTAAAAACCAAGTTACGACTCTCCCCATACCAAGCAAGTCATTGCATAATTATGGATCCGTGAAATTCATTTCGTCTAAAACCGATTGAATCATGAGGTAGGAATGGTCATTAGACATGCAGAAAATTGATCAAAAGCAAAAAGGTTTCCTTTTACCTGGGTTAGCCTGCACGGCCTGCCAAGGTTGACCTGGGTTGATATTTTTTTGCAGATGCACGGCTCATTTATATTTACGTAAATCATGTTTGTTGTTATGCATATCCTATTTACCATATATAATGGGCCGGAGGCCTTTCTTGTAAGTAAAAGAATTGCAAACTTACATTGTTAGACTACCTATAATCAAACGGTAGAAACCATTGGGCCAAAATGTTGGTAACAGGCCTGCATTTTCTCTTTTTTCCCCCCACAGTGTTTTCGAAAGTTTTGCTACTTAGGGTCGTAAGAATACCATATTGTTTTGACAAGGGCATTAGCTCTTCCAGTCGACTATATGGTTTTTTTTTTTTTGTCTGTTTGCATGGTGTTTAACGCCCTCTTTAACGTTATCTCGGTCATGTTGTGGCGGCCAGGGAACCTATCCCTGCTTCCAATGAGTTTCTCTTACCGGTAAACCTCGCATAATATTCGTCCAAAGCTACTGGCTGCTTTCCCTCAAAATCATCGTCAAAATAATGATCAGCGGTGAGATAGGTATCATCAAATATATAAACTAGAACTATGTCAACGGCTGAATTTACAATTCACTAAAACTAGAAAGATTTTTACCTTAACCCTTTACCAAACAATCCCGAATTCTCACGATCCTGGGGGAGAGGCCTTTTAAAAATCTTGTGAGAAAAGGAGAAAAGCTGGTAACCAGCATTTTCTCCTTTTACCACAATATTTTCTACCATGTCAAAAAACTCCAGTTCTCTTGAACAGTTGTGGGATTTGCCGCATATGGATGCTCTCAATTTTGGAGACCATAAAAATTTGACGTTTGGGAAAGGGTTAAGGGTTTGAGTTAACTAGCAGACGGTATAAGATCGATGATCAGATTGCACGTTCTGTGCCTGTGGCGCTGAAACAAACCTATATACTCCTACCTATGCAGGAATCGAACTGAATTCGCTAATTGGAAGTGATTCAGTCAATCACTGTAGGCAGTTGAGCATGTGAGAATACATAATGCGCTTCTGCTTTGGGTTTAACCCTTCTCGTGCTAAATAAGTTGAATGAAACTTTCAAACCGATAGTAAACACCCAAATGATGCGATTTCAAATTCATTCTTGGATCAAAATATCTCCTTATCGGACAGTGTGGGTCAAAGATCGGACTGCACGTTCTGTGCAGTCTGATTTTGATCTACGCTGTCCGTTAAAGTGCAGTGAGTCGCGCGTAGCAGCCTAAATTACGGGTTAAAATCTCGAAATTTGCAACCCATCTTTTTCTTTACATTCTTTCACTCTATATAAGCGCTTTACCAGACTATTAAACGTAAACTCTAGATTTGTTCTAGTTGAAAGTGTTGTGGTATATACAATAATGTTCAAATAATGCAATTTGTCAAAGAAACAGTTGTAGCATTTTCTCCTGTTCCCAAAATGTTTTCAAAAGCTATTTTCATTTTTTTTTTTTTTTTACCAAACGAAAAAATTTCAGACTTGTCCAAATTCAAAGAATGTGAAGACGACAAATTGGATGCTGCTCAGTTGATGACATTGTCCTCATTATGATAGAAAACATGGGGAATACCGGAAAATGTAGGCTAACAGCGTTTCTCTTTTTCCAGTGTGTTCTTAAGTTTTCATCATCAGGGTCATTAAAGCTCGGGACTGTTTGTTATCGTAAAAGCTTGATAGGTTTAGAGGATCTCTAATGATAACATTCCAAAAATATAGTTAGGACAGTCGGCGTTGTCTGCACATATTCTTCGAAGAGTCGACATGTCTGCTATGACGCATCACCCACCCCCGTATACCTGGGAAAAGTAGGGCTTATACCGAAGCTATTAGCCTATTTCCCAAGCATGTAGGGGCTGTTTTAATAAATGGCCGATGCATAGGTTACATGTTAGCCGATCATAGCTGAATGAATCGCACCAGGTAGCGTTTTATTGAGTAAACGTTTATTTTATTTTGAAATTCAAAGTAACGGTTGTTGTTTTGAACAGTAGTCCGGTTCTGTACCCAGAATGCCCATATTAGATAGATGTGGATTTGTAGAATGCCATCTAGCGGGAGATAATGGGACAGTCGGTAAACACATAACTCCCTCTAGCCGAGAAAAGTCAACGAAATATACCAAGGGACACAACTCAACTCTCCTTTCAAGAAATTTATGGTGTTGTCTCTCTTGAACTGCTTTACTTGCGGTTTTGGTCTGTTAGGTATTTAATGTGTGGGGTGTCCGTGGTTGTGAGGTAGAGCGTCGGCCTCGTAACCACAAAGTCCTGAGTTCGATACCCTGGAGCAGATGTCAACTTTGGGACCGTTCATTGACCTACACATTCGGCGCGAGTATTGGTGTAGTTCCTAGTTTGCAAAATAGAGAGAAACTAGTGTAAATTGTAAAAATTTGTTTCCAAATCGATGTAAAATTAATGTGTAAGGAATTTAATGCAGTTTTCAACATTAGATCGATATTTATCGTGGCGACCAGTGATCCTTTCAATACTTTTCTGAAGTTGCCTTCACCAATAGCCTAATTGCAAAATGCAAAATGTTCTATCCAAGCCACTAGCTGCTTTCCCACATAATCATCGTCCTAACAATGCTCTGCCTTAGCTTTAAACCTTTACCAAACAATCCCGAGTTTCATTGATGGTATGGTGTTTAACGCCGTTTTCAAAACTATTTGAGTTGTATCGCGGCGGCCAGTGCACCTATCCATGCTTTCTTGGAGTCTCTTTTACCAGTACTCCGTACAATTTTCTTTCCAAGCCACTGGCTGCTTTCCCACATAACCATCGTCGAGACAATGGTCAGAGGTGGGAGAGGAATAAATCCTGTCGCAATGACTGTCATCAATCCTCGGAAAGAGCCAGGGATCGAACCCACGACCCCCTATTCTCAATTCCTGCACGCTACTGCTTAAGCTACCGGGGCTCGGTCCCGAGTTTCAACGACCTTGAAGAAAAGTATCGAAAACATTGAACAACAAGGAGAAAATGTTTGTAACCACCTTTTCCCACAATGACCTTTTGCAGACAGTGCAGATCAAGATCAGACTGCACAGAACGTGCATATGTCACCACTCAAAAAAAAAACCTTTAAAATAGCGAAGTTGGCTTAAAAGTTTCAGTTCACTTTTTTAGCAGGGTTAAATATGGACAAGCCTTCATTTTTGTCGTTTGTTATTGAGTTAAGGAAATTGATTGTGGATGGGTTGAAGGAATCAAGGGGTATTTGTTGGGTCTAAAATGATGCCTCAAGCCATGTCACATGATAATCGGCTGTCTCAGCCCAAGATTTATCAAGAGAATTCCAAGTTTCCGGATAAAACAGTCCATGGACATCCAATGGCTGTGACAAATCCTGCCAATCCGCGATTGAATGGTTGCCCTTTTTAACCCTCGCCGAAATTTCAGCCAGTATTCAGGTGTATCAACACGAGATAAAGGTCCGTAAGGTCCGGATAAAGGTCCGTATTGACCAACCACTCTTAAGAGCATTCTTTGTCTAATTCTAGTTTCAGGCCAAGCCCCAGTAGCTCAGTCGGTGGCGTACAGGACATAAGAACAGGGGATCGCTGGTTCGATCCCGGAATCGGCCAATTTCCTTCTGAGGATTGATGACAGTCATTGCGAAAGGATTAATTCCTCTCTCACCCCTGACCCTTGTTTCAAAGATGGTTATGTGGGAAAGCAGCAAGTGGCTTGGAAAGAATATTGTGCGGAGTACTGGTAAAAGAAAATCCAGGAAAGCACAGGTAGCCGCCGCGATATACACGTAACTGAAATGATGTTGAAAGCGACGTTAAACGTTGAACACCAGAGAATCAATCTAAATTCAGAAAATAGCACATCTCTGATTCGCTAAACCAAATTTTAGCCAATCAGAAATGTTACCTTCGAATTCAGAAAATCCTTGAGAATAACACTAAGAATATTCTTAAGAATGGTTGGTGAATACGAATCGAGGATTGTATCTTTGATTGGTCATCAAAAGGTCACAAAATACTGAACTTCCATTATTTATTTTGTTTACTTCGATATGCTTTACATGTTCAAAAGAAAATTCGAAGAAAAAAAAAAGGTGTAGCAGAGCAAGAGACAGAAAGTGGAGTGAAGAGATAAAAGAGTGGTTAAAATGCATGGGGCAGATACGAAAAAAACAAAGAAAAGTGGGAAGGCGGGATGGAAAACAATGAAGGATATCGAATTTGCATGAGCCATTCTCTGTGAAAAGCGGGTTTGATGCATCTGCAAAAAAACTATAAACTCATGTCAGCCTGCGCAGTCCGCACAGGACAAGGACACTCCTATAAACAGCCTAGTGCTTCATGTGAGGCTCAAATCAGGGCCTCCAGGCTACAAGTCCTACATTTTACCACTAAGCTGCGCAGGACCCCAAACAAAGTCGTATATAAGTTCAAGCCACAAGAGTTTTGGCACCGCACTAACAACAGTACTAAAAACAAAGATACTCTTACAAAACTGACTCGTATTCAAATTTAACCCGTAGTAAAATAACATAAAACAAAGGCACACAGAGCTAGGGAAGTCTTTTGGGCCACGGTGAGCCTTGTCTTGGTAGCATGTCAAACTCATTGCCAGGAAGAACCCTTGATCCAGAAAATCCTGGGCCTGTAGGGGCCATCATGTGGTGACTAGGAAAGTTGGAAGATGGAGCTCCAAGGTCATGGGGCAGCAACTCTAAATACCTGTGGGTGAAACATGTAGGAGTAAGAGGTCACAAACTCTTTACCACATCACAATATTTTGGACAGGTCCAAATTCAAAGCATTTACAGATGCCAAATCAAATGTGGCTCAGATGATTCGATTTGCTTCAGAAAGATTTGAAAATGTGGGAAAAGGAGAAAATGCTGTTTCCCATAATGTTTTCAAAAGTCTAATTTTCCAGGGTCATTAAAAATCAGGATTGTGTGGTAACGAGATAAGCAGACATTTTAGTGATAATGATAAACTGTACTAAACTTACTTTGATTTTTATTTCCAATTACCTCTTGACAAAATTACAAAATTTTACACTAGTCCAAATTGAAAGCATTTGCAGACGACATATTAAAGGTGGTTAAAATGAAGAAATTTGTCCTTGATATTGCAGAAAACATAGTGGGAAAAGATAGCCAGCCTTTTCTCCTATTCCAACAATGTTTTCAAAAGTCTTCTCCATCAGGGTCATTAGAACTCAGGATTGTGTTTCTTTACCGAAGAATCCTATATGTTAATGACCCTGCAGAGGAGAGCTTTTGAAAAAAATGTGGGAAAAGGAGAATATGCTTTCTGAGCTCTCTCCAACAAATCTTCTGGGTTTGTCATTTGGAAATGCTTTCAGGGTTGAAAAGTGTACAATATGTTGAGTGGTAAGGACTTTTTCAAAAAAGATTTTCCATGTTCCAAGGATTAATGGCAGTCATTGCAACAGTATTCATTCCTCTCTAACAGCTGATCATTGTTTTAAGGATGGTTAGGTGGGAATGCAGCCAGTGGCTTGGAAAGAATATTGTGCTAAGTACTGGTAAAATAACTTCAATTAAGCATGGATAGGTGCACTGGTAGCCACAATATAACTGAAGTAATGTTGAAAAAGGCGTTAAACACCATACAACCAATCAATCAATCTAAATGGAAAAGGCGCCATTACTGTATCAAAAATATCTTTAGGATTAACTGCCTTTCTAGTATGAGTTCAAACTCAATAGTTCGAACTAGTCCATGTTTAACCCTTTACAATATGAAAACATTTTTGGATCCATCCTTATTGAGGAATGTACAGACAATGATTCAGAAGTTTCAAATGATGCAATATGTCTTGTATTAGCTAGAAATCATTGTGGGAAACGGAGAAAATGCTGGTTACCAGCATTTTCTCCTTTTCCCACAATGTTTTCAAAAGGCTTCCCTCTCAGAGTCATTAAAACTCAGGATTGTGTGGTAAAAGGTTAAAGTAAACATTTTCAGTAAAGTCAAATGTCAATTTTTTTTTATTGTTCATGCAGCAGACAACCACAGAGCTATGACACAACCTTAACATTTTCTAGGAAAACCATGAATTAAACACCAACAAACCTTGGGTTATATTGCTCTATTCTCCCTTTTAAAATTGAAGGCCCAAGAAACTTAGCCAGTTCAGCAAGACAATTACTGGCTGCAGCTGATGCTAAAGCACTGTCGTCTGTCTGTAAAAAACAAACAGATATAAAATGTTCTGTCAAGTTTACCCTTAAAGCACCAAATCAACCAGACACTTTCAGTCTAAAAATTAAACCCAAATAATTGCACTTTCAAGGTTGTTTTTTTTTTTCAAGATTGTTTCAGCAAAGCGGATAGTGTAGGTCAAGGATCAGACTGCACGTTTTGTGCAGTCTGATCTTGATCTACACTGGCTGCAAAGGCAACTATAGTTGTGAAAGGCACTTAAAGGGTCATCACTGTGTTAGGCAGCCAGCTCAGGATACAAACAACAGTGGCCTGTAATGAAAAGTGGCAGTTTCACACAGGGACAATTACATTCAGATCAAGAATTTTGGCATTTAGAAAAATGATAACATGACCCTATTACTGAAATATCCCATGTTTTAATATCCCTACTGAAAAAAATTCTTTTCAAAACATTGTGGAAAGACAAGAAAATGCTATTATGTAGCAATTTCTTCTTTTACCAAAATGCTTTCTACCCTTATGTAGACATCCAATGTGTCATCTGCAATTGCTTTGAATTTGGTCAAGTTGAATGTCCAGTAGAAAGTTGATTACTAAATATCTATAATGGTGTACTTACCAAGCAACGAAATATGATGTCAAAGAACAGTTCCAAATACATTTTAAAGTATCTTTTTCCCAGGTTGTTTGCTACATGTGGAAGCTGAAATAAAAACATATTTAGTCTTTACGGCAAGGCACAATTTTGGACTCGTTCAAATCCAAATGATTTGCCGACGACATATCAAATACAGTTCAAACTGTGGAATTTGTCTCTGGAAGGATAGAAAACAAAAACATTGTGGGAAAAGCAGAAAACCAGTTACACATTGTTCCCCAAAGGGTTAAGAAGATTCCTAAATTTTCTCCGTTTCCAAAAATGTTTTCTACCCTTTCAAAAAAATAAATAATTCCCTTGTTTGAGCCTCATTTAATTTTCCATCTGCAAATACTTTCGATTTGGACCAGTCTTAAATTTTGCTGTGTGATAAAGAGTTAACACTTTACCAGACGACAAAATTTCAGACTGTTCCAAATTGAAAGCATTGGCAGACAACAAAATTAAAGAGACTCAAAAATTAAAATTTGTTTTGGGAAGCTTAGAAAACATTGTGGAAAAGGAGAAAATGCTGGTTACCAGCATTTTCTCCTTTTCCCACAATGTTTTCAAAAGGCTTCTTTCACAGAGTCATGAAAACCAGGGATTATTTGGTAAAGAGTTAATTCACGTACACATCTACAGATTGTGATAAATAAATAAATTCCTGAGCAAGAGCAATTTCTCCTTTGATCACTTATTAAAGTGGTCAGCTACTATAAGGATTTATTACTGGAACAAATTGTCCTGAAATTGACCTCTATGCAAAGAATAGTTAGAAGGTGAATATTTCTATCAACAGGTATAATCAGACAGTACAGAAATTCTGTTAAGCAGGCAGTGGCTTTGGAAGAATATCCCTTAATGGTAAAAGAAACCCCACGAAAACATGAATAGGTGCAGTGACTGCCATGATGTAACTGAAACAAAGATGAAAAAGGCGTAAAACACTATAAATCAATCAATCAATACAGCAATATCATTTGTGGGCTACGCTTACACAATTTATTATATATGTATAAAACATTTAGCTGTTTGCTGTATATACGTCTTATTTTGTGGCTGAATTCATGTTATCAACTTACTCTCTGACATACAGTTTCTTTCAAGTTGATATGGTGTGTATAGTGGTCATAGGCAGCAGCTTTAGACACCAGGGGTAGTAACTCTGCTACCTTCTGACTAAACTGTTGTAAACCCGACATCTCCGCAACAACATGTACACACCTAAAATTGAACATAAAGTGTCATGATCATGAAAAGTTGTATCTATTAGCCCATTCCTATATGATTTCACTTGTATAAAAACCTGCTGTGAAAAATCATTGTTGGGGGCAAAATGGGGGAGGGGGGAAAGAAAGGGAGGGAGAGAAAGACAGTGAGATAAAGACAGCAACTACTGCTTGATATAAAATAAATCCAGACTGTCATATTGTGGGCTATGCTCGTAGATCGAATTTGGCTGTTTTTTATGTCATTTTTTATGGTATTAAATTATTACAGAGATCCTACTGTAGCTTGCAGTCTGTACCAGTTTTCATTTACATATATACCATTAACTGCCTTATAATATTGTTTCCAAATCATTGACTATAGAAGACAATATACTTGTATGAAACCAAAAGACCTTTTTATAACTGGAGTGCATCTCCCACAGTAATGTTTTGGTTCATGCTAAAATAATGCTAACATGTAGACCTTCGAAATTTGTACTGTGCACAGCTACAGATCATAAAAACCTTTGGCTATCCATTGATTGTACCCTTGGCTGTATTAAGATAGCTAATAATGTACCCACACAATACATTTCTCCACTGAAAATAGGTGTCTTTACTACTTGTAAATTAAGGAAACTCCACTTACAAAAAGAATACAAAAGTCTCAATTTTCATTCAAAGTCTTTCCAACTACATTTTCTTGACCAATAGTTTGTAAAATCATTTTTTAAAATGATTTAATGATTTTATTTTCAGTTCTATGGATTGATAAAATGAAACACTTCACTGTAGTTTTTGTTTCATGGGCACCCCCATGTTTAATATCATTTAACGATTTCAGCTGTAACTAGCTTGGATTTTCAAAAACCAGTTTGTATGTCCTCACCCGTCACAAAGTTCCCATGGTTCTGGATCCTTTCTAAACTTGTGATCCATGCAGCCCCCTTCCCTAGACCCTTTCCCCATTTTAGGGGCCAAGGACCCACAAGAGTACATCTGTTTGTCGGTATGTAACTCCATGTCATTGTCTCGCAACTTTTTGGCAACACCATATGTAGCAGGCCCTGGCAAATTAAATAAATTTTATTTCATTCTTCAACGAACAATCCTGTGTTCAACCAACCTAAATAGCAAGGCTTGTAAAAACATTCTGGGAAAAGGAGAAAATGCTGGTAACTGACATTTTCTCCTTTTCCCTTGATTTCTACCCTGCCATTTGTATCACAGGGAGTAGCTGCTTTTTCCACAATGTTCTTTACATCAATTAAAACTATAGGCCCTTGAGGGCCTGAAATCGCTCTACTGGCAGTGATTTTGCTTTTTTGCTACCATACATTATGAATTATGATGCGAAAAGAAAAAAGACAAAAAAACACAAAAAAAAAGGTGGGTGTTCTTACAACTGGGCAGGAACCCACTAAGACAGTGTAAGCCAAGGCATGGTGAATTGAACAGTGAAATTCCAAATTTGATAGGGTTTCAGTACACCTTGTACTTTACAATCCCAGCAAGTTTCAAAGAAATGTGACAAAAAATGTGGATTTTGTTGAGTAAATAGTAACAAGTTATCAAATGGCTGCTTTTCCTGAACAGATTACTAGATTTTCTTCACTTGTACTAGAGTTCAATCCGTTGATGAACCAAACAATCTTTGAAAGTTTCAAAAGAATTGGATCAAGACTGTGGACTTCACTGCCTAAACAAGAAATGGAAATGTTCAACTTTAAATGGCTACTTTTCCTATACTGTTTGTCGGATTCTTTTAAAAATCAATAGGGTTCAAGCTATTGATGAGATGAACAAACTGTGCAAGTTTCACGAAAATCTGATACTAAATGGAGACTTTATCATGTAAACAATAAATGGAAATGTTTAACTTGAAATGGCTACTTTTCCCATACTGTTCTGTGGATTTTTTTCAAAATCAATAGGGTTCAAGCTATTGATGAGATTAACAAACTGTGCAAGTTTCATGAAAATCTGACATCAAATGCAGACTTTATCGCGAAAACAAGAAATTGCAATTTTCAACTTCAAATGGCTACTTTTCCAAAACTGTTTGTTGGATTTTTTTCAAAATCAATAGGGTTCAAGCTATTGATGAGATAAACAAACCGTGCAAGTTTCACGAAAATCTGACCACAAATGCAGACTTTACTGCGTAAACAAGAAATGGAAATTTTCAACTTCAAATGGCTACTATTCCAAAACTGTTTGCTGGATTTTTTTCAAAATCAATAGGGTTCAAGCTATTGATGTGATAAACAAACTGTGCAAGTTTCATGAAAATCTGACATCAAATGCAGACTTTATCGCGTAAACAAGAAATTGCAATTTTCAACTTCAAATGGCTACTTTTCCAAAACTGTTTGTTGGATTTTTTTCAAAATCAATAGGGTTCAAGCTATTGATGAGATAAACAAACTGTGCAGGTTTTGTGAAAATCTGACAACAAATGCAGACTTTATCGCGTAAACAAGAAAAAGACTAACGGACGGACAGACAGACGGACGGACGGACGACGGAAACCATACCATGACATAAGCTCTGCTGGCTTTCAGCCAGTGGAGCTAAAAAGAGTTTCTCTCTCTCTCCCATTTCAGGCAAAACATGTTGCTACCATTGAATAAACATGATTAAAGCAAGATTCATTGTTATAGAGGCATTTAAAATTTATTTTTTGGTTATAAAATATTTTTGGTAATCATTAGTTCATTTAAATATGCATAAACTAAAACTGTCAATTAAGTCCATTGAAAAATGGTCGGTCCAACATATATACGGAGAGAGATAAACCTTTATCCAGTGAGCTGTACTTCTCTGTATTTTTAGGCTGATTGTCTACACCAATCAAACCTTCTTTCACTTTTCTCAGGATTTCTTCAAAGCACTCCTCACCTAGAAATTAAAATTAAAAATTTGAGAGCTGAAAAAAGTCAAATTGATTTCTTTAGTCATAACAAGAGCACTGCATGTGGGTGCTAACAGTCAGCTAAATTTGCTGTTCAGTGAAAATTCTATGGCGAAAAAGGGGCATTACTGTGTCAAAAATACTGTGATGTTACCTGTCCTTGCTGTATGGATTCCCCTTTTGATTAGTCAACTAGTTTGAAGTCAAGTTTGAAGAATAGATCTGCTATAACTACAGATATATTTTAACCCTTTACCGAACAATGCCCACTTTTAACGACCCTGGGAAAGAAGCCATTGAAAACATTGTAAGAAAAGGAGAAAATGCTGGTAACCAGCATTTTCTTCTTTTCTCCACAATATTTTCTACCCTATCAAAGACAACTTGCATCATTTGAGCAACACTGAAATTGTCGCATGCAAATGCTTTTAATTTGGATAAGGCCAAAATTTTGTCGTCTAGTAAAGGGTTAAAATGTCAAAGTTTTTACAGTACAGTGCCGACTGGGAAATGACTCTTTCTCAATTTTGTCCTTGGAAAACAGCTATGCTAAAATTAGATAAAATTAGTGCAATTTCAAGAGTGGTTTCGCCATTTCATTTCCTACAGTATCAGACAGGGTAGATTCACATTCTATGCAATATGATCTTCATCTACACTGTCTACAAGAGGCAGCCTGATCTTCAGCTGCATTACCGTCATAAAAACAAGAGGGCCATGATGGCCATGTATCGCTCCACTGGCTAATACGTAAAATCCCTACATGCCAAACATTACAATACTTGGCCAATTGGTTTTGAACATAAGACCCCTGAGACAGGACTAAAATTGGTAGCCCTAGTTCTTATGGTTAGTAACAAGAAGATTTCTAAAGATTTCACTATATAAGCCCATGTAAAACTTCTGACCCCTGGGGATGAATCAAATTTGACCCTAGGGTTATAATTTACTCACTCTTAGTGAAGGCCCACTAGATAAAGCTACATGTGAAATTTGGTAGCCCTAGGCTTTATAACTAAGTACAGGGAGATTTCTTAAGTTTTCTCTATATGAGCCCATGTGAAACTTGTGACCCCCGGGGCAGGGCCAATTTTGAACCCAGGCCTATAATTTGGGCACTCTTGGCAGAGGCCCACTAGATAAAGCCACATGCAAAATTTGGTAGCCCTAGGCCTTATAGCTAGGTACAGGGAGATTTCTAAAGTTTTCCCTATATAAGCCCATGTAAAACTTCTGACCCCACCCCACTGCCCGGGGTGGGGTCAAATTTCATGCAAGGGCTATAATTTGGGCACTCTTGGTAGAGGCTCACTAGATAAAGCCACATGCAAAATTTGGTAACCCTAGGCCTCATGGCTAGGTACAGGACCATTTCTGAAGTTTTCTCTATATAAGCCCATGTAAAACTTGTGACCCCCGGGGCGGGGTCAAATTTGACCCCAGGGCTATAATTTGAAGAAACTTGATAGAGGCCCACTAGATAAAGCTACATGCCAAATTTGGTAGCCCTAGGCCTTATGGTTTCAGACAAGAAGATTTTCAAAGATTTCGAATATTTTTCAGTTTTGTTGCCATGGCAACCAGAGTTTTTGAAGGAATCAAATTCTTTCAAGAAATTCTGAAGAGGACTATGGCAAGATCCTTTCTGTGAAGTTTCATCAAAATTGGATGGGTACTTTCAGAGAAGATGTTTAAAATAAAAGTTAACGCACGGATGGACGGATGCATGGACAGACACAAGAAGGACACCGGGCCATGACATAAGCCCGCTGGCCTTCGGCAAGTGGAGCTGAAAGTGTAGCTGAAGTCATGCTAAGCCCTCCACAAGTTTATAAGAGCCATGCTCTGATAAAAGGGGGTTAATTACATCTCCATGATGCACTATCACGAGCTAGTAATTAAATAATTATTGATCCTGAACACCCATTTTGTCAAATAATGAACCAAAACATGAGGTAGAATGATTCTTTGACATGCAAAAAAAATTACAAATAGCAAAAAGCTTCAACCCAGGTCAGCCTGAGAAGACTGCACAGGCTGACATGGGTTGGTGTTTTTTGCGACACATTACACAACCTTTTCCCAGAGCATGACTCATATATAGTTATAAATATCAGACTTCGACCTTAGAATGTTGAGCATGAACTTGATCACCATTGCTGACAATGCAGATAAAAGATTAGCATTTTCTCTTTTTCCCACGATATTTTCTTCTCTTTCAAAGACAAATTCCATCATTTCAATAATTTGTCATCTGCAAAATGTTTCAATTTAGACAAATGCCCTAATGTAAAGAGCAAACAGGACTTCAAGTCAATCAGGTTGCAGTTAGCTGTGCTTTTTCTGCATTAATAATCATGTCACAGTGAAATAATCGCCAAGGCAAGTCTAAAACATGCAGCTCCTGAATGGTAAACAGAAGTTGCTCTTTGACTCACTTATCGAAGCTGCAATGCGCAGTAGCACAGTAGGTAGGGTACAAGGGGTTGCGGATTTGATCCCTCAGCTCCCAAAGCTTCTTTCTGAGGACTGATGATAGTCATTGCACCAGGATTCATTCCTCTCTCACGGCTGATCATTGTTTCCACAATGGTAATATGGGAAAGCAGCCTGTGGCAGAGGCAGAATATTGTTCCAAGCACTGGTAAAGAAACTCCAGGAAAGCATTATGGGCAGAGCTCCAGATAGAGGGAGTGATTTTGATTTCATAATTGAAAATGTTAATTATTCTCCACTAAACCCTATGTTATGGGTACTCATTAGAATCATCTCATCGAGACAATTCTAATGAGTACCCACATCATAGGGTTTGGAAGAGAAATAAAGGATTTAGAATGCCATCACTCCCTGTTATCTGGAGCTCTGTTATGGGTGCACTAGCTACCTTGATATAACTGAAATAATTATAAAAGCAGTGTTAAACACCATACAAACGAACATTCATCAAAGCTCTACAACACTAAGAGTAGAGTTCACGTACCATAAGCCTTGACAACATTTGACAAAGCCTGAGCTGCCCCCTGTCTCACTGATGGAATATTGTCTTGTAGATTGTTGAAAAATAATGGATACAGTGAGGGTAAAGATGACCTAAATGTAAAAAACAAATAGTATACAACAGTATAAAAACTTTTGTCCACCTGACAGAATTTGTAAAACATAGAAATTAAAATATTTATGTATGTTTTCCGATGTCAAATATTGTATTTTAAAGTATCTTACTTATTTCAGGGTGAGCTGTCACACCTATATACACGCCTAACTTGTGTTTCTGTATTTACAACTTGGCAATACAGTTTCTCAAAGCCACTAAAAGTTTTCAAAAGTACACAAAGTGCTCATAAAATGAAGTGGTGAGATGAGATTGATTTCTGTCAAAAAAATTGCTTAAGCTGGTCAGACATTCAAACTCAAACAAATCCAACCTGTAATATGCAAACACGTTTGGGAGACTCAAAATATGCTTGCCCAAAACAGATGTGAGGAAGAAGACTTAGAAAACACTTTCAGAAAAGGAGAAAATGTTGATTACCAGCATTTTCTTCTTTTCCCCAAATGTTTTCAAAGGCTATCTTTCTAAGGGTTGTTAAAACATGTGATTGTTTGATAGGTAACATGTTGATCATGATGGCCATATACACAGAATTTAATTTGTGTTACAAGGGCCAATCCTTTAAAATAAGAATGCCAGTTGAAAATGGAGATTTGACATAGACATCACAATTTTGGAATAAAAAGTTCAATATTTACCTTGATTCCTGTGGGAAGCTCAGGACAAAGTTTCCACAAGCCACACAGGCAGCTGTAACAGAGTTATGTAAAATATTAACCCTTATCCTGCTAAATAACTAAAATGAAATTTTCAATTCGATAGTAAAAACCCAAACATTGCTATTTCAAAGTTATGTTTTAGGGCATAATATCTCCTTATCGGACAGTGTAGATCCAAGATCAGACTGCACATTCTGTGCAGTCTGATCTTGATCGACACTGTCTGCAAAAGGTCAGTGAGTTGCGATTAGCAGCCTATGGGTTAACTATCAGTGGACAAAAGCCAAAATATGAAATGACTTGTACATATTGTTGTATGTGTTACGTCAGCTGTATCTTGTATGTGTTACATCAGCTATATCTTTACTAAAACATGTGGCAGCAATTCTGATTCCTCCTATGAAGAAACAGAACTGCCACTGTATTTCTTCCAAGAACAGACTGAAAAAGACTAAGTGACCAATTTCTAAAAGCATTGTTAATTGTTTCAAGTCTGATATGTGACAAAGATATTTTCTACTTTAACATCTCTTAACCCTTTTCCACACAATCCCCAGTTTTTACAACTCTGAGAAAGATGAATATTGAAAACATTTTGAGCACAGACAATACAATAAATAGACTTTGTTAAGTAACAACCAAATATGGTAAGAGAAAAGATAAACATGTGTAGTTAAATATCTATCATTCAAGCCCTTAAATGAAACAAACTAAATCACTTGATATTATTGTAGTTCAAATGTCTCTACATCAAATCAATAAATAAAATGATAATAAAAAACAAGGTCAGACCAACAGTCATGTGCAGTCTGATGCCGATTTACACTACCTTACAAATTTATTGATCAATTAAATGAGTCTAAAAAAAAGTTTAATTAGAAAAAAACTTGCAAAGATTATTCTGAAGGGAAAAAAAAAAAAAAAAAACCCTTGTATTTCTTGTATTTGTACTGAGCCAAAATTGAGGGGGTGCTTACCATCTCTGACTGGCCAGCTATCATCATTGAAGCATATCAGCAATGCATCCAACAGCTTGGGAATATGGGCATTCATAACCTCTTTGCTTACCTGTCAAAGAATTAAAACTACATTATCAACATAACAATGGAAACTTAGTATATTTTTAAGTTGCAGATAAAGATCAAGATCAGGCTGCTTCTTGAATGCTTTGATATACCATATATTGGCTTCTTTTTGCAGATGTAAAAGTTTACAGATTTAATGGAAATATTTTTCACAAATCACATTAAATGGTAACATGAGTGAAATGATGTAGAGTGCCCACATGTGCTAGTAACCAGCATTCTTTTTGCAGATGTAAAAGTTTACAGATTTAATGGAAATATTTTTCACAAATCACATTAAGTGGTAACATGAGTACAATGATGTAGAGTGCTGACATGTGCTGGTAACCAACATTTTCTCCTTTCCACACCATGTTTTCTACCCTTCCCAACACAAACATTAATCTTTGAGTTACATTCATTAGCTTTCAACATGGACAAGTCTAAAGTTCTGTCATTTGGTAAAGAGTTAAGAGTGGGCTTAAACTTTTGTTTGTCTGGTAATGAGT
This sequence comes from Hippopus hippopus, assembly GCA_946811185.2. Taxonomy (NCBI): domain Eukaryota; kingdom Metazoa; phylum Mollusca; class Bivalvia; order Cardiida; family Cardiidae; genus Hippopus; species Hippopus hippopus. The sequence continues at coordinate 73,895,022 of OX328097.1, forward strand.
TAGGTAGGTCTAATTGTGTACCTTTGCTCCAAGCTCTGCAATACATGCACATGCAGCCTCTCTCACAGCATGGTTATCTGCCCCTGTTGCCTCCACATAATAGTCAACCTTAACATATAAAAAAAAAAAGGTATTAACCAACAACAGATAAAATCTGTCACAATTTTAATGAGTGTGGTACCTTGATTAAATACTGTTTACTAATACCCATTCGGAAGGTTGCATAATCCCATCATTTGGGTGAAATTTAATTTGTTGTGTTCCATTTGGTCAAGTATAAATGATGAATGCTCTGGCAAAAGGGGGCTTAGTGAATTTCATGATTCATGATAGTAAGCAAGTCATCACATTATCATTGATTCATAAAATCCATTTCATCCAACAATCAACTGAATCATGGGGTACACTGGTCCTTTAACATGTAGAAATTTACAAAAAGCAAAAAGTGTTGACCCAGGTCAGCCTGCGCAGTTTGCGCAGGCTGATCTGGGTCGATACTTTTTAACAGATGCATTAAGCACCCTTTTCACAGAGCATGGCTTTAATTTATTTCTATTTGTAAATTGGGATTTAGATTCATAACAAATTGATAAGGAATGACCCTTAACCCTTTCCCACACAATACTAAGTTTTAACGACCCTGAGGAGAAGACATATGAAAGAGACTGTAGAAAAAGAAAACAAGAGGGCCATGATGGCCCTGAAGTCGCTCACCTGAGCCTTTTGATCAAACATGACCCATTTCCAATCTCTTCAGAGATATTAAGACAAACACTCTGACAAACACTCATTAGTATCGGGCTTACAAATATGGCCTCTAGAGTGCACACAAGCTTTTTCTAGAATTTGTCTTAGCGGCCTACTTGACATATAGAAATTATCCAGACATACATTCCGACAAACTTTCATGAGTATTTGAGAGAAAATGTGGCCTGTAGGGTGTACAAAAGGTTTTTCTGAGATTTGACCTAGTGATCTAGTTTTTCATCCAACATGACCCATATTCACACTAGTCTAAGATATTATCAAGACACATTCAAAGCAAATTTCAAGATTATTGGACTGAAAATGTGGCCTCTAGAGCGTACACACGGTTTTTCAAGAATCAAACTTGGGGACCTAGTTTTTATTCCACATGACCCATTTTCAAACTCATGCAAGATATCATCAAGACGAACATTCTAACAAAAGTTTAAAGAATATTGGACTGTAGTTATAGTACAAAAGGTTTTTCCGAGGTTTGATCTTGTGACCTGGTTTTTTATCCAGCATGACCCATTTTCATACTAGTCGAAGAAATTATCAAGACAAACATTCTGACCAAATTTCAAGATTATTGGACTGAAAATGTGGCCTCTAGAGCTTACATAAGGTTTTTCTAAGATTTGACCTGGTGACCTAGTTTTTGACCTGACATGACCCATTGTCAATCTCATCCAAGCTATCATCATGACAAACATTCTGACCAACTTTAAAGAGCATTGGACTGAAAATGTGACTTCTGGAGCGTACACAAGGTTTTTCAAAGATTTGACCTAGTGACCTAGTTTTTGAACCCACATGGCCCACTTTCGAACTCATCTGCGATATTAGCAAGACAAACATTCTGACCAAATTTCAAGAGTATTGGACAGAAAATGTGGCTTCTGGAGCATATACAAGATTTGACCTAGTGACCTAGTTTTTGACCCAACATGGCCTGTTTTCAAATTTATCACAGATATCATCAAGACAAACATTCTGACCAATTTTCAAGAGTATTGGACTGAAAATGTGGCCTCTAGAGCGTACACAAGGTTTTTCTAAGCTTTGACCTGGTGACCTAGTTTTTGACCCGACATGGCCCACTTTCAAAGTTGTTCGAGATATCATCAAGACAAACATTCTGACCAACTTTCAAGAGTTTTGGACTGAACATGTGGCCTGTAGAGCGTACATAAGGTTTTTCTAAGATTTGACCTGGTGACCTAGTTTTTGACCTGACATGGCCCATTTTCAAACTCGTCCGAGATATCATCAAGACAAACATTCTGACCAGCTTTCAAGACTATTGGACTGAAAATGTGGTCTCTAGAGCGTACACAAGGTTTTTCTAAGATTTGACCTGGTGACCTAGTTTTTGACCCGACATGGCCCATTTTTTAACTCATCCGAGATATTATCAAGGCAAACATTCTGACCAAGTTTCATGAGTATCAGACTGAAAATGTGTCCTCTAGAGCGTACACAAGGTTTTTCTAAGATTTGACCTGGTGACCTAATTTTTGACCCTACATGACCCATTTCGAACTCGTGCGAGATATCATCAAGGCAAACATTCTGACCAAGTTTCATGAGTATCGGACTGAAAATGTGTCCTCTAGAGCGTACACAAGGTAAAAAGTTGACGACGGACGACGGACGACGAACGACAGACGCCAGACACAGCACGATCACAATAGCTCACCATGAGCACTTCGTGCTCAGGTGACCTAGAAATTCTAGTAGCCAGCATTTCCTCTCTATTTCAAAAAATGTTTTCCACCCTTTCATAGACACTCCATCATTTGAACACCATTCAATTTATTGACTGCTAATGGTCTAACACTTTTAATTTGGACAAATCTCAATTTCTTTTCTCTTGGTAGAGTAATCAGAGATTTAAATACATATCAAAATAGTAAAGAATGACGCCTAACGCTTTACCACACAACAAAATTTAATACTCATCCAAATTGGACGCATTTGCAGATGACAAGTTCAATGTTGCTCAAATGATAGAATTATCATTTGAAAGAATAAAAAATAATGTGTGGAAAGGAGAAAATGCTGTTTACCAGCATTTTCTCCTTTTCCCATAAGGTATTAAAATGCTATCTTTTTTCAGGGTGGCTAAAAGTTAGGAATCATGTGGTAAATATAGAATAGATGGTTGGTGTCTTGGATGGGTTAAGTTTATCGGGCAAGGCGGAGGAATTTATCTGGTGAGCCGAAGGCGAACCGGATAAATTTCGGAGCCGAGCCCGATAAACTTAACCCATCCAAGACACCAACCATCTATTCTATTTATCCTGTCACTCACTGTAACGGAACACAACAAAACAAACAAACGAAAAAAAAACATTGATAAAGACCGTACCTTTTATAAATTTCCGGTGCCGAGCCTGATCGACTTTCCCAATCCAAGACACCAACCGTCTATTTTATTTATCCATTTTCTCAATTACAATCCAAAATCCGACTAAATTGAACATTTCGCTCGAAATAAGCCACATATTGACATCTTTCTCTCAGATCTATGAGAAACTTTAAAAAATGAAGAACCGTGTTTACAAAACCCTCTGGATATGCAGCTGCAATAATGACGTCATGAATGATATTGGCTACGTCATAATTATCAAACGTGACGTATATCCGCAGAAAAATATTGTAGCGAAGAAGACAATATGTTTTAACATAACAGACTATTAATTAAACGAGCAAAAGTATTCGCTAGCGATTGATTAATTCATTACGGCAGTAAGACGCTTGGTTGAAAATAGTCCCAGTCAGCAGGTGCGCACTTAGCGGTCATGTGACCAACTGACGGATAACAAAAAAAATATACGGCACCCTGTTATCCGTCAGGTAAACCCGGAAGTGACAGGATAAAAAATTAATCTTACCACATGTTCAATATAGGTTTCCACCAGCTGTTTGCCATTTGACCCTGTGACCTGTTTCCATGTTTCCTGGGAGTATATCTTCACACCCTCAGCGACATAGTACCTGTAAAATGCAATATTTATTAAACAGACAAAGAAACACTGGTTAAAGATTTTATATGGTCTTTTGAAAACATTGTGGGAAGAGGAGAAAATACTGGAACCAGCATTTTTTCCTTTTCCCACAATGTTTTCTACCTCGTCAGAAGCCTCAAGTTCATTTGAAACCATTTCAAATTAGTCATCCTCTGATGCTTTCAAATTGGAAGATTCAAAGATTTAATTTTTGGGAAAGGGTTGATTGTTTGATTCAATGTTTACTTCATTCCTAGGCGCAACATTATTCTACACAAACCAAAATTTCATTACAATATGACTAGTATTTGTAGAGTTAAAGTCAAACTATTTCCAATCACAATCCAAATATTTACCTTGGACAGTTCCGCAGTTATCACACAAAATGTTTACCCTGATGGTTTTTTTCTCTGTTTAGCCTTTTAGTATATATTTTTGAGTAGCCCACTGGTAAAAGGGGGTATCATGCATCTCTGTGATGCAAGAAAGATATCACATATTTATGGATCTATAAAATCCATTTTTGTCTATCAGCTGACAAAATATTGATGTAGAATAGTTCTTGGGCATACAGAAAATTTACCAATGGCAAAAAGTTTCAATTCACGTCGGCCTGCGCAATCCACGCTTCAGTGCCCTTTGCGGATGAATTAAACCCCCTTTCTAAGAAAAGACTAATTCAATTTTTTTATTGTAAACAAAATAATGGCAAATTTTTCTGAGGTCTCAAAATAGATTACCACTACAAATAAACATGATTTGGGTCATAATTTTGCGTAAGGGAGCTGATGGTGTAGATCTAAGATCACTGTGTTTTGTGCAGTCTGATCTGAACCTACCCTATATTCAAAATTGTTCAACCCTTTACCACACAATCCAGACAACCCGTTTGGAAGAACGTTTAAGAAAACAGTGTGGGAAAAGGAAAAATGCTGGAAACCAACATTTCTCCTTTTTCAAAAATGTTTTCTGGCCTTTTCAGTGACAAATTTCAGCATCTGAGCAACACTTTATTATCTTATTGTCTGGAAAATTCTAAAATTTTGTCTTTTGGTAAAAAGTTAAATGAACATTGGCATTGAAAGAGTGAATCATAACCATTTTTTCTTTTTTTTTTCAAAACTAACATTTAAACAAAAATTTTAAAAAATCTATCAGTTTTAGTGGCATGAATATTAAAGGGACATTAAACCACATTTTGACATGCAACTGCTTTCAATCTGGATAAGTCTAAAACTTCTTGGTAGGTAAAGAGTTACCTCTTTTGTAAATGACGAAATTTAGACTTACCCACATTGAAAGTTTTTGCTGGCAACAGATTGAATGCAGCCCAAATCATGGAATTTTTATTCAAAAGGTCAAAAATATTGTGAGAAAAGACAAAAATGCTGGTAACCAGCATTTTCTTTTTTTCCCTCAAGCATTTTCAAAAGCTTTCTTCCTCATGTCATTAAAACATTGGTTTGTTTGGTAAAGGGTTAACTAGGCTGGTTGAGTGAGCAACAGTGTCTTAATTGAAATAAAAAGTTGCCTATTTACCTATTCAAGCACATTCTGGGAAGCAGTGTTGGATAAAACTGTAATCTTGCTTCACTGGATGGCAGACTTTGTAGAAATCTTCTTGTAGCAACTGAAGATGCCAGTCGTACCTGATAAAATTAACTAGAACATTACATGATTCTGCTTATGTCAATGTCAGACTATTCTACATCAAAGTTTGTTGATTGTTTTGACTCTACAACTTACAACAGAAATGCAGCACACAAGTCAGAAAAACTCTAAGACCTGTCCAATATAACGAAATAGTATTAAATTTATCAACATACATGAAATTGATATATATGCACTCAAATTCTCTGACTGGGTAGAAAACATTGGTAAAAAGCATTTTCATCTTTTCCCACAATATTTCAAAAGCCTATTTCCTTATGGTCTTTAAAACTCTGGATTATTTGGTAAAGGGTTTGGAGCTGATTGATAACCCACTAGAAAAAACGATTAATCCACAAAAGCAAGTGAAACAAGAGCAACACATATGGTTGCCAATGCTTGGCTGAAGTTAAATGATTTTCAGCGAAAATTGTAAGTTGAAAAGGGGGCATAACTGCGTCAAAGTATTCCGATAAAATATCTGCTCTTGTTGCATAGGTTCCCCTTTCGATACAGAACAACTTGCCTGAGTTTGAAGTCCCAAATAGCTTCTGTAATACAATATCAAAATTTACCTAAAGATTTAAGAGACTAATATTTAACCCTTTATCACACAATCTCAACTTTTAACGAACCTAAAGAAGAAAGATTTTGAAAACTATGTGTGAAATGGAGAAAATGCTGGTAACCAGCATTTTCTCCTTTTCCCACAATGTTTTCTATCCTACCAGACAGAGAAAATCATCATTTTACCAACATTTAATTTGTCGTCTGCAAGTGCTTTTAATTTCGTCCAGTCTAAAACTTCGTCGTTTGATACAGATACCTGGCTCCAGTTGTCAGCCAGACCTTTAGCAAGATAGTCACAGAATTGATGTCCATACTTCAGAATGGCATTTTCTTCATCCAGTAACATCCCTTCAGAACCTGCAAAAGTAGGGTCACTGTGTATCTGATTTCCAAATGGATCAGGTTTTTTTTTTTTTATTTTATCCAGTTTCAAAATCAATCCTGTGTTTTATCAACCAGGATTAAAAGGCTTCTGAAAACATGGTAGGAAAAGGAGCAAATGCTTGTAACAAGCATTTTCACCTTTTCCCCCCAGTTTTCCACCCTTTTTGAAGGCCAAATATCTTCATTTCAGCATAAATCAATGTCTATACTCATGAATACATTTGAAAAAAATTGTGGTAAAAGGAGAAATTACTCATCTGATGCAAGACCAAAACAATCATCTGCTCTGCGAATTCAGACATAATTCTAATCAAAGTACTGTCATCAACTGAATAGCATTTACAGTACTGACAGAGTTATAGGTCCAAGATCTGCAGTTTTAGCCTGCAGCCAAAGGCCCAGGGCTAACACAGCAAACCTCAGACTTGTAACTGTAAATGCCACCCATGAAATTGTTAATAAAATTCACAATCCTTTTTGCAATCCAACCATTTTTGGTACAAATGAACTTCAGTCTATTCCTGACTTGTCCACCAAGTTTCAGCCATGAATGTCCAACAGTCTTTGTTTTATCTCCGTTCAATGATATGCTCCAAATGTGCACTTCTGCTTTGGAATCACACCTGGATATGACATGCAAATTGTCAATAACTCTGACACACTCCTTGCTCAGCATTGATTGCTAAGAGTGACTCAAAGAATAACATCTTCTGGGGGACAAACCTACCAGAAGATTGTCTGCAGAGGCCTGGGTGCCCTTCATCAAGTACACTGCATGAGTTGCAATATCAAAACATGGGATCATTGGTCCTTATTGGTTTGAAGACCAGAATGAACGGTCAGTCACAATCAATACTGAGCTACATAGTGGTCGTTAAAAAGTTTTGGGCAGACAAAGAGGTGCTGTGAGGGATGAACAGTGGTTTGAACAAAATGGAGCAACTTCTTAACTTCAAATGACTCGTTAGAATGGCTGCGTGGACACTTTGGTGATTGTCTCATCAGTAGGTGGCGTGATTCTGAATGGGCTTCACACTCGCCAGACCTTAACCCCCCCCCCCCCCCAGATTTTTATCTGTGGGGTTATCTCAAGGATAATGTCTATCAGAACAACCCCCAGACTATTCCTGAACTGAAGAGGGCCATCACAGCCAAAATCAGGGCAATACTGAGGGAAGAGTGTGTGTGTCAGTTATTGAAAATTTTGCATGTTGTACCCAGGTGTGCTTGCAATGCAGAGGTGCACATTTGGAGCATATCATGGAACGGAGATAAAACAAAGACTGTTGGTCATTCATAGCTGAAACTTGGTGGAAAAGTCAGGCATAGACTGAAGTTCATTTGTACCAAATATGGTTGAATTGCAAAAGGGATTATGAATTTTATTAACGATTTCATGGGTGGCATTTTTTTTGTGTCACCCTGTACTTGTTTAGTGACAATTTATACTACTTAACTGCCAGGCCTGTCGTCAATTTGTCCTCCATTTTGGCTTTGATACTGACAGAGTCATGCAGGCCTTGTTTTGTTTGATATTGGCTGATTTTTTTTTTTTGTATTGGCCAAGTATGCTGATATTGGCCCTTTCCCTCAAAACTCCATGTTTAAATGACCCTGCAGTGGGAAGCTTCTAAAAACATGGTGGGAAAAAGAGAAAATGCTTGTAAACAGCAGGTTATCATTGTAACCAGCACTTTTTCCTTTCCCAACAATGTTATCTACTTTATCAGAGAACTCATGCTTATTTGTATCATTTTTGTCTGCAGATGTTTTGAATTTTGGAAGAGTCTAAAATATGTCATTTGGGGAAAGGTCTAACTCAATTTTTTGTCTGCAAATGCCTTCAATATAGTCAATTCTAAAATGTTGTCACCAAGTAAAGGGTTAACCATTTACCTACCTTCTTGTACAGATCCACACGCAACAAGACTAGAACAGACATAGTATCCTGTCTCTCGTACAAATCTGTTGGTATGGGTCAAACAGCGGAATACAAGGTCTAACAACTCCTGGTCCACATAGTCATTAAACCCGTGTTCACAACCTTCTATAATACTCTGTAGACACCTAAATGGACCAAATTGCCTCTTTACCAAACGAGACCCAGTGTTAACAACCCTTGAGATGGGGAATTTAGAAAACATTTTTGGGAAATGGAGAAAATGTTGGTAACCAGCATTTTCTCCTTTTCACACAATGTTTTCTACACAATGTTTTCAAAGACAATTATCATCATTTGAGCCACATTTATTTTGTCATCTGCAAATGCTTTGAATTTGGACAAGTCTAAAATTTTGTCATGTGGAAAAGACATAACTATATACAAGTTTATGAAATTCTAGACTCATCCACATTGCAAACATTTGCAGATGACAAATGAAATGTGGCTTAAACTTTTACAAAACAGAAAAATATAAGGCTTTTTCAAAGGGAAAGCATTTGGAGACAGCAAATTATATGTGGCTCAAAAGATGGGGTATTGTTTATAAAAGATTATAAAACATCATGGAAAATGAAAAAATTGCTGCTTACTAACATTTTCTTCTTTTCCTACAGTGTTTTCGAAAAAATTCTATTTCAAGGTTGTTAAAACTCAGGATTTTTTGGTAAAGAGTTAAATAATAGGATTTGTCTTTAATAGGGTTGAAAACATTGTGGGAAAAGGATACAAGAGCATTACATATATAAGGATGTACAGTTGCTTTTTCAGTAAAAAATCTAAGTCAAAAAAAGAGCGTAACTGTGTAAAACAAATTTTGGGTAACCTGCCCTTATTCTATGGGCCCCCAATTAATGTTAGTAAACAACCAGTCCAATTTTGAAGTAACTGAGTGCTGCTCTGGCCAAAAGGGGATTGAATGCACCTCTGTGATGCATTATACCAAGCAAGTCATCACATAATCATGGATCCATTAAATTTATTTGTCCTGCTTTATTGGATTATGAGATAGATTGGTCCTTTGATATGCAGACTAATAGTAAAGTTTCTACCCAGACCAGCCTGTGTGGACTGCACAAGCTGACATGGATCGATACTCTTTGCAGATGCATCAAGCCCCCTTTTAACAGAGCATGCCTCATATCTTTAAAAAATGACATATGAGAAAATGTCGAAGTTTTCACACAATGACAGTGCAGACACTGGCTATGATTTGTCTATGACAATACCTCAGGCTTTCTTTGAAAACAGCTAGGTAGAAAATGCTGGATATCAGCATTTTCTCCTTTTTCCCACATTATTTTCAAAATCCTTCTTCCTCATGGTTGTTAAACATGAGTTTGTTATATAGGGTTAACCCTTTACCAAACAATACCAAGTTTTGATAACCCTGAGAAAAAGACAATTGAAAACATTGTGAGAGTGAATATGTTGTCTGCAAATACTTCCAATTTGGAAAGTCTAAAATTCTATCGTGGGGGTAAAGTGTTTAATAATAACTTAATTAATATGCTATGTTCTGCAATGTTTTCCCTTTGAGCTGGGACAATATCAAATCATTATAAATGTACACACAGATTGGACCTTTTCCCATTAACCCTTTACCACACAATCTGTTAAAAGTCGGCAGTGTGCAGTAAAGGGTTATGCATATTTGTATTACAGCAAAATACACAGTTTCATTCTGTACCAGATGAAAACTTGTAACTCTTTACCAAACGACAACATTTTAGACTTTTCAAAACTGAAACCATTTGCAGACAACAATTTAAAGGTAGCTGGAATTATGGGATTTGACTGTGAAAAGGTAGAAAACATTTTGGGAAAAGAAGAAATAGTGGTTACAAGCATTTTACTCTCCCTTAGTGTCCTTAAATAACAGGTATTGTTTGGTAAAGAGTAAAATACAAATGACATGAGGCAAAACGTTCATAATTACAGTCGGCTCAAAAGTCTACTGGTACAGTACTTACTTCATCCATGTTTCTAAAGATTTCCACCCAGCTGTGTCATGAAATATCTGTGAAGCCTCTGTGCTATGTCTCTGTAAAGATACATATGAAACATTTTAACAGTCTGTATTTCTGTGTGGTCAGATCCAGCCGAGTTGTATGTGTTATGCATATCATATGAGACTGAAAGTTGTTGTAATGTTTCTTTTATTATATACCATCACTTTATAACTGCAAAAGAAACATCACAAAACTAGAGCTATCACTAAATGTGATCATACCCCCCACCAGCTCCTTGTCACAGAACAGCTCTTTGACACAGAATGAAGAATGGTTTAGTACAAAAGTAAGATTTGAAAAAAAAAAAAAAAAAACTAGTGGGAACAGAGTTATGGTTCTTGTACGCTGCACTTTTCGTTAATGTGGTCTATCTGTATATGAAGTTTGAAGTCACTAACTTTTATACTTTGGAAGTTATCCCCCAGACAAAAATCCAAAGTTAAAATTTACAAAGGGCAATAACTCTGAAAATAGTGGGAATAGAGTTATGGTTCTTGCACAGTACACTTTGCTTTAATGTGATCTAATTGTATATGAAGTTTGAAGTTACAAGCTTTTGTTCTTTGCAAGTTATACCCAAGATAAAATTCCAAAGTTAAAATTTACAAAGGGCAATAACTCTAAATATAGTGGGAATAGAGTTATGGTTTATGTACACTGCACTTCTTGTAAATGTGGTCTATCTGTATATGAAGTTTGAAGTTACTAGCTTTTACACTTTGGAAGTTATCCCCCAGACAAAAATTCAAAGTTAAAATTTACAAAGGGAAATAACTCTAAAAATAGTTGAAATAGAATTATGGTTCTTGTACAGTGCACTTTGCTTTATGGTGATCTAATTGTATATGAAGTTTGAAGTTACTAGCTTTTGTACTTTGCAAGTTATGCCCCCAAAAAAAATCCAATGTTAAAATATACAAAGGGCAATAACTCTAAAAACAGTGGGAATAGAGTTATGGTTTCTGTACAATGCACTTCTCATTAATGTGGCCTATCTGTATATGAAATTTGAAGTTACTAGCTTTTTTACTTTGGAAGTTATGCCCCGGACAAAATCCAAAGTAAAAATTTACAAAGGGCAAAAACCCCAAAAAGAGTTGGAAAAGAGTTATGGTTCTTGAACAATGCACTTCTCCTTAATGTGACCTATCCGTGTGTGAAGCTTGAAGTTACTAGCTTCTAGACTTTCGAAGTTATGCCCCAGACAACAATCCAAAGTTAAAAATTTAAAGGGGCAATAACTCTGTACATACTGAAGATAGAGTTATGGTTCTTGTACACTGCATTTCTCCTTAATGTGACCTATCTATATATGAAGTTTGAGGTCACCAGCTTTTATACTTTGGAAGTTATACCCCAGACAAGCTTTTTGTGATGCACGGATGGATGGGAGGACTTACGGACGGACAAGGTGACTCCAGTATACCCCCCCCCCAACTTCGTTTGTGGGGGGTATAATAAATTGCTGGTAAATAACAAAAAAACTCAGAGAGAGACACACATTTTCTTCATTTGATGGAAGGAGCTAAACATGAATATACAGAAGTGGTCCATGATCATGACGACGTTCTACACAGAGTACATGCCTGATACAGAAAAACCTACACAGATGTGCATGCCCGATACAGAAAAACCTACACAGAGTACATGCCTGATACAGAAAAACCTACACAGATGTGCATGCCTGATACAGAAAAACCTACACAGAGTGCGTGCCTGATACAGAAAAACCTACACAGAGTGCGTGCCTGATACAGAAAAACCTACACAGAGTGCATGCCTGATACAGAAAAACCTACACAGAGTACATGCCCGATACAGAAAAACCTACACAGATGTGCATGCCCGATACAGAAAAACCTACACAGATGTGCATGCCCGATACAGAAAAACCTACACAGATGTGCATGCCCGATACAGAAAAACCTACACAGATGTGCATGCCCGATACAGAAAAACCTACACAGATGTGCATGCCCGATACAGAAAAACCTACACAGATGTGCATGCCCGATACAGAAAAACCTACACAGATGTGCATGCCCGATACAGAAAAACCTACACAGATGTGCATGCCCGATACAGAAAAACCTACACAGAGTACGTGCCCGATACAGAAAAACCTACACAGAGTGCGTGCCTGATACAGAAAAACTACACAGAGTGCATGTATGATACAGAAAAACCTACACAGAGTGCATGTATGATACAGAAAAACCTACACAGAGTGTATGTATGATACAGAAAAAACCTACACAGAGTACATGTATGTTACAGAAAAACCTACACAGAGTGTATGATACAGAAAAACCTACATAGAGTGCATGCCTGATGCAGAAAAACCTACACAGAGTGCATGTATTATACAGATAAACCTACATGGAGTACATGTATGATACAGAAAAACCTACATACAGTACATGTATGATACTGAAAACCTGCATGGAGTACATGTTTGATACAGAAACCCAGAGTGCACGCCTCCACAGAAAGTGTATTCTGGTCTGATGTATTTGTGTTTTAGATAACATCAGTCCTGTATTTTAGTCAGATTATTTTTAAGTATATAATGAAAAAAAAGAGGGGTAAGAATGATTTTCCTACCAGTACCTACTTGTTTGTGATTAAGGATGTGTGAAATAGCTGGTTACAGGGAAGTTCTGAAAACGATTGGTCTTTTGGTGGGTTTGAGATCAACAAGTAAATTTACATTAGCTCTGAAAATGGTCTCCAAGATTCCACATAACAAAATGCTTATAATTTTCAAGTTTGCAAATCATTTTGAATCAAGAAGGAAAATTTGTGTTCTTAGAAAATCATTGTTGAAAGTAGTGTGCTGGTATGATCAGGGTGGGCGTAATGTCAGGTTTCAATGTATTCACAGAAACAGGATTTTCTTTGGCTCGATGTCAATAAGGTGTAAAATAAAGGTCTGTGGAAAGGACTGAAATGAAGAGGAAATATTTCTAGGATTTTTGACCTATTTTCAAATCTTGCCTTGTTTGCATTTTCTATTGGAGTTTAATGCTGTTTTAACAGGTTAGGTCATATCAAGGGGGAGATTGCACCTGTGGATGTGTTTGCAACTGACACAAAAGGCTAAATGCAAAAGAACTAAACATTTATTGTAAAATTACATGAGCTGCACTCTGGTAGCAGAGGGTTTAATGCATCTCCAAGGAAGTCATCAAGTACAGTCGAACCTGCACCAACGACCACCTGTATTAAACGACCCCCTGCTGTAAACAACCACATGAAATTCCTCCCGACGAAATTTCCTATGCAAATGACCTGTAATAAGCAACCCCCGTGTCTCCGACCAGCGACAAATTACAACTTTTTGGACCATAATCCCCTATAAGCGACCACTGAATTTCATACAAACCTTCAAAAATCAATGTCAGACCGTTCATATGTTTGCGCCAGGGACTACGCAGATCATACAGATTGTCATTTAACTCTTGGAAGAGATCAAAAACCATTAACTTTTAATGTTTTCCATCTTCCTCTTCAAATTTGTAACTTCAATTTGAGTTCACCCCTCAAAATATCATCTTGGCGACAATCCAAATCCAAAACATTTCAGTCATTAAACTCCAAGAGATTATAAATTCCTTGTGTTGATTGAATTTGCGTTTATTTATCGTCGCCACCGGTTGCCCATATGGGCGACGCCCCCTGAAGGCTGTTAGTATTGTTACGGGGGATAGTGCAGATACAGGACGAAACCCATCCTAAGTTTCGCCTGGTTCTTTAAAGTGCTCGGTGTATAGCACCGTCACACAGGACCTCGGTTTAACGTCTCATCCGAAAGACTATTAGTAATTTTAGATGGCCAGCCATGGGGATCGAACCCACTTCCTTGTGTACACCTTTACTTGCATATATAGCAGAGCTAATCAGAACGCGTTGTGATTGGTTGCTGTGCTATAAATAACCCGGGTGTATTTAGATCTACACAGGTTGTGCATTAAACCAGAAAATCAATAACTGACCGATAAAGAGTTAACTGCAGGTGTAAAGTTTACATCTATTCAGCTGTATAAATCCTTGTCATTCTATAGATAACGTCGGACATCCGGGCATTTTCGATGATCACGTGATAGCAACAAGGGCCGAGGTGAAAACAAACGCTATCTTGAATATACCCGTATAGTTATTTTGTGACATTTTAGAAATTGAATTCACCGTAAAAACGATAAATATGCCTAAAATCGGCTGTGTCGGTAGTTGTATCAATTATCACTTTCGAAGATGCACAAACTGTCAATTTATCAATTTTTCGGTATCCTACAGAAAATAGTTATAACACAAGCCCTGCCTCCTTTTGGTTTTAATAAAAACTTTAGTATGCAGACTACATTATGAACACCCGAGAAAGAAATAATTAATTTCTAGCAAACTGCCTTAGATTTAAAAGACACGAATTAAAAAAATTAATAAATTGCAAGCTGCAGTTAAATCAGGGATCTTATATACAGCTGTGTATATACGATCCCTAAGTTAAATCAAGGCTCCATTTAATGCATTTGAAAACCAAAAAAGTGTTCGGACAGACAAGTTTATGGATCTTTTGAACTCAAAAATGAGAATGGACTTACCCTATGTGAAAAAGTTTATAAATCCAAATCCTATATACTGTATTAACAAAATAATCAACTTAGAATTGAAAAGGGCAGACATATTTTTATGACACGTGTTAGTCTGTGTTTAGCAAAGACTGTGTGTCACCTACTACGGCAGTGATATACCGAGATCAAAGGAACACCCGTCTAACCCTTTACCATTTTTACAATGAAAACAGTTTTAGCACATATTTCTCTCCTAAAAATGAAACTTGAACTACAATTTTTATGAGGAAAGGAAGGTTTAAAATTTGAACTGACCTTCGTCGTTACGATAGTCATCGATTAAAAGGGATGTAAAAAAATGCAACTAAGAAGCCTTGATATCTTCTTCGGTCAGAATTTGCTCAAGAAACTCAAACTTTATGGTATTCCAGCTTTCAAGAAATGGTCTGTCGGTGTCTCTTTGCACACAATAAATCTCTTTTTTTCTTATTACAAAATTTTATTACCACTCTAATCCTTTACAAAAAAAAAAAATAAAAATAAAAATAAAAAAAGACTTCTCCTAGTTGAAAACATTTGCACACTTCAATTTCATAAGGCTCAAGTAATGAAACTTAATAAAAAACAACGAGGAAAAAGCAGAAAATTCTGGTTACCAGCACCTTCTACTCTTCCCACAATGTTTGCGAAAGATTTCTTTTTCTTTCTTTCTTTTTAAACTCGGAATTGTGTGGTAAAAGGTTAATAGTTAAAATAAATCGAACCAGAGATCCTCGGGTTTCAAGCCCTGTACTTTACCAACTTGGCAATGTCTGACATGTGTTGAACGGCACCTGTTGAACAATCAGACCATCTATGGCAGTTTTTATAAATGTATTCTTTACAGAACGACAAAATTTTGAGCTGTCCAAGTTAAAAGCATTTGAGGACAACAACTAGAGGCGCTTGAGCGCCTGTATCGCTCCACAGGCCTGATATTTCTATAATGGCGAAAGGAAGTTTTTAACAATTATCATTCAATCCTGCATTTTAGCTCACTGAAGAAACAATTTGGTAGACAACCACCATAGGAACTTACCTGCAAAACAACAATGAAATCCAATGAATAGTTTTAGAGAAGAAATTTTTCAAAGATTTTACTTTATACCATAAAAGGAAAATGAGTCTCCCATAAAAGCCATGTTTTTTGACAGATTTTTTTTTTTTAAGGAATTCTGTAAACCTGTATCTAAGGAACATTCCTGCAAAATAATAATGCTATCCAAATATCGGTTTGGGAGGAGAAGATTTTTAAAGGTTTTTTACTTTTGTTGCCATGGCAACCAGAATTCTTCATGGAACACAATTATTTGAAGGAATTTGAAAGAGGACCACCAAAGGAACATTCCTGTGAAATTTGGTAAAAATCCAGTCAATAGTTTCTGAGGAGAAGTTTTTTAAAGAAAAAGTTTACAGACGCACGCACGGACGAACGGACGAACGAACGGACGCACGACGGACACAACGCCATGACAATAGCTCTCTGGCCTTCGGCCAGTGGAGCTAACAACAATGAAATCCAATGAATAGTTTTAGAGAAGAAATTTTTCAAAGATTTTACTTTATACCATAAAAGGAAAATGAGTCTCCCATAAAAGCCATGTTTTTTGACAGATCTTTTTTTTTTTAAGGAATTCTGTAAACCTGTATCTAAGGAACATTCCTGCAAAATAATAATGCTATCCAAATAGCGGTTTGGGAGGAGAAGATTTTTAAAGGTTTTTTACTTTGGTTGCCATGGCAACCAGAATTCTTCATGGAACACAATTATTTGAAGGAATTTGAAAGAGGACCACCAAAGGAACATTCCTGTGAAATTTGGTAAAAATCCAGTCAATAGTTTCTGAGGAGAAGTTTTTTAAAGAAAAAGTTTACGGACGCACGCACGAACGGACGGACGGACGGACGGACGCACGACGGACACAACGCCATGACAATAGCTCTCTGGCCTTCGGCCAGTGGAGCTAAAAATAAGTGTGGCTCAAAAATGGAATTTTGTTCAAAAAGGGTAGAAGACATTGTAAAAGGAGACAATGTTTGTAACTAGAATTTTCTCCTTTTCCCCTTTTCTCCTTTTCAAAGGCTATTTTCCTCAGGGTCTTTAAAAGTCGGTATTTTAAAACTCTGCTAAAAGGATTTGAACAATAAGAGTGATGGCTTATTTGACTAAGAATTTTAGTAAACTGCAAAAGTTAGGACCTGTCAAAATCCAAAGCATTTGAAGCCGACAGTTTAGACGTGGGTCAAATTGTTGAAATGGTTTTCGAAAAAGTAGAAAATATCGTGGGAAAAGGAGCAAATGCAAGTTCCAAGCATTTCCTCCTTTCAAGCACCTTCGTTCCCAGGGTTGTTAAAACTCAGTATTGTTTGGTAAAGGGTTAAGAAGCTTCCCAGTGCCTTCAAAGAAACAGGGACAGTCCATTCACTGAAATTACAGCACGACAAGCATACTTTGAATATTAAGAAAAGCCCGATCTAAAAAAAAAATACCGAACTTTATGTTGCGCATAACTTAGTCATGTTCCTATTTAGGACGAATAAATGTAATAAAGCCAATTTCATGACATAAGAAACATAGCTTCAGTTTAAATATTTAATTTTCCATCCCTTTCACGAAATATTTATATTCCAGCTTAAGTTTTCAAAAGTTTTTAAGAAAACCTTTGTACGTGTCATATGAATTTTCACAAAATGGGTGAAGGGTGTAACTCCGTGTTCCTTTGATCTCGGTATCGCACTGCAGGGTGGACGACCAAAGAGCTGTACATAACGTAATTGCTTGGTAGAAATAGAAATTAACGCACACGTGTCACATTACACTGACTGTTTTTGTCTGTCACTGATCTTAATTCAACCTTAAGATGATCATTTGTGATTAGGATTTAGAAATTTTCGCAGTTTACAGAGGGTCAGTTCATTCTTCAAACTAATATGTTCATCAAAATTAGGGAGAATTTTCGAACGAGACATACCAAAGCGATGTTTGTCTTTGAAAGTGTGGAAAAAAGAAAGGATGCTGATTAGTATTTTCCTTTCACTAAAATATTTTTAAAATTCTTTCTCTTCATTGTCGGAAAAACCCTGTGCTGGGTTAGATTTAATTAAGTCTGTCTCGGGGCAATGTTTAAAAAGTTTTATCAGTCTACTCTTTTTTTCGCTCAAATATTAGACTATTAAAATGATCACCACCAAATACATAGATATTTTACAGGTAAAGTAATTTTTTATGACGATTCTTGAGAGGTTTAATAGCTTATCAGCCTTTGAACAGTCAGGAAATCGCTTTGGTCAGAGAGAGAGAAATCCTTGGGAAGCATGGATTTCTCCGACCTTTCTTTTAATCTGATGAACAACATGATGTAGATTACACTTTTTTACGCTCGGACATGAAATAGACAAAGAGAAAAAGCTACATAGATTGAGTCTGAAATATTCATGTCTGAAGGGTCTGGACCCACTTTATATTTAAATGGTAGGTCTATTTGTGGTAGGCCCATTTAATGAAAATCGTCTAAAAGAAGAATTGACAACTCGTCATACGTATTCTAAAGTATATTTCTAACAGTTATCCTAACTGTCAATAGCTTTGATTCGTAAAAAATGTAGTTTTTCTCAACGAAAAAAATCGCGAACAGCACTGAAATATATGGTTGCTATGTTATCAATTTCACCTCCGAAAATGGCGGCCGCTCGTTGCTAGGGAATGTGACGTCACGCCGATGTACCCTATACTAACAGCTTGAAGATAAAAATTAAGGTGATTTGGATTTGCATGACCACACACATAAGATAGGTTTTTTGTTTATTTTTCTGAGTGAATTGTTACTTCGATTGTTTGATCTTTGAAAAAAAAAAAAAGGGTCTGCATGATGGAAGTTTAAAAATTGGCGATCTGGCATAAATTGGCGACGTGCCAACTGTAATGTTTCGATCTCAAAATTATGACAAATTAACTGTGTAAGTTGGTCAAAGTATTAGAACTGGTAAAATAGAAGAAGAGAATTGTGTATGTGTGTTTGGCGGGAGGAGGGAGTAGAGAAAGGGGGTTCAAATGAAAGAATAAAAAATGATTTAAAATTGCTGAAATATAAATTGTACACGCAGATTAATGTGATAGATGTTATATTTCGTTGTTAAAGATCTATTTCAAGTTTATATATTAAGTCATTCAATATATTTATATGCGACAGTGGCATATTAAGAATGGTTTGAAAACGGTCTTAGATCTTAAAAATTTCAAGGACAAATTGCAACCCTGCAATAGGAGACCACCTGCTGTAAGAGACCACTTTTTAGACTTCCCTTGGGTGGTATCTTAAATCAGGTTCAACTTTATTTATATCAATCAATGAAATCTATTTTGTCTAACAACCGACTGTATCATGAGGTAGACTGTCTGTTGACATTCAGAAAACTGACCTATAGAAAAAAGTTTTGAGCCATGTCAGCCTGCACAGAGAGCAGAGGCTGACATGGGTCCATAGGTTTTGCAGATGCCCTTTTCACAAAGCATGACTCATATGGAAGCATAGTGGGAAAAGCAAAAAGGGACTAAGACATGCCATTGTTCATTTTTCCACAATGACAACTTAATCCTATACCACATAACCCTGTGTTTTAATGACCCTGACGGAGACAGCTTCTGAAAATTATGTGAGAGAAGGAAATTGCTGGGTTTTTTTCTTCTTTTTCCCACAATGTTTTCTCCTTTTTCAAAAGTACATCGCACCATTTGCACCTCATCTTATTTGTTGTCTGTAAATGCTTTGGATTTCAACAAATTCGGATTTCATAATCTTGTAAAGAGTTAACCCTGTACCATACAATCACAAATTTTACACACCTGAGAAAAAAAAAGTTGAAAGCATTGTGGAAAAAGGAAAAAATGCTGGTAACCAGCATTTTCTCCTTTTACAACAGTATTTGTCACCCTTTCAATAGATAAATCCCATCATTTGAGCCACACCTACCTTATTGTCTTTAAATGTTTTCAATGTGTACAGGTCTAAAATTTTGTTGTGAGGTAAAGAAAAAAAAAAGAAACAGGAAAAAGAAGACCATCCACAGGTTAACTTTTTCCTTAATTTACAGACCTTCTCCCCTCTTGGAGAACTAGACAGCTTTTCTGTTAGTTTCTCTGTTTCTTCTTGCTCCGTAAAACTGCTTTCCATCATGGGTTCTCTCTCTAAATTGCTGAATATCCCTTCCAGAACAGTAGCCTTACATTGTCTGTACAAGTGGGAGCCATATTTCTTACACATAGCTCCAATCAGCTCCCCTGTTAGATAGACAAATTAACAAATTAAGTCTTGAAAATCTGGGCCCGGTTTATCAAAAAATTTAAGTTCAGAGCTCCAGACAGAGGAAGTGAATTTAATTTCAAAATTGAAAATATTAATTATTCTCCACTAAACCCTATGTTATGGGTACTCATTAGAATCGTCTCATCGAGACGATTCTAATGATTACCCACGACATAGGATTTAGGAGAGAAATAATGGATTTAGAATACCATCACTCCCTCTTATGTGGAGCTCTGTATAGTTTCTTATTTTGCTATGTTAAATCTACTGACAGACTCATTTTCTGACTTAAGTTGAATTCTATATATGAGACGTCTTTCACTAACATTAACAGACTTGAGTAATATTCTTAAATCCTGGGTTGTCAATCAATGTTTCTGACTTAAATCAGCAAAATAAACATACTTACTTAGTTAACATATTTAAGTAGATTATTTTGCTGAGTTAAGTCTAAAACATCGAGTCAACTCAGGATTTAAGAATATTACTTAAGCTTATCTTTTTTCCCTCCACATTATTGCAGCACAATTAAAGTCCTTTCATTTCTTGGGGTCTTGCATGGCTCAGTGATAACGTGTAGGACTTTTAACCTGCAGGCCACAGGTTCAAGCCTCACTTGAAGTAATAGGTTTTTTTAGTGAAAGTCTCCTTTGGAATGACACTTCAGGCCTAGTGTAGTAGTGGTGAAACCCGGATATATGTACATGACTGTGTGAGCAGTCACTGTGACATGACTGAAATAATGTTGATAAAGGAGGAAAATCCGGGTATACTAATTACCGGAATGTAACAAAATGTGGTGCCTAATTACCGGAATGTGACAAAATGTTACAAAATGTTACGGAATGTATATGCCTAATTCACGGAATGTTACGGAATGTAGAAGTGGCAACAACGGAATGTAACGGAATGTAATTCTAAACGCCTAAATAGCGGAATGTAGGTAAATGAAGTATAACTGTAGATATGTAAATGTAACATTTGACCAATGGACATTAAAAAAATGTCAGATTTACGGGGTCGGGTGGCGGAGAGGGGCAGGTATTGTTTATCTAAGCTTCTTTGATTGCTCTTGTACGTTGAGTGGCAATTGGGTGTCTTGCCTTAGAATTACGGGAATGTAACAAAATATGACGGAATGTAGATGCCTGATATCCGGGATGTAACGGAATGTGGACGAGGCAACAACGAAATGTTACAGAGAGTAATTCTAAAAGTCTATAAACAGAGTGTAGCTTTTT
Organism: Hippopus hippopus; assembly: GCA_946811185.2. Classification (NCBI taxonomy): domain Eukaryota; kingdom Metazoa; phylum Mollusca; class Bivalvia; order Cardiida; family Cardiidae; genus Hippopus; species Hippopus hippopus. Next base: position 73,916,489 of record OX328097.1, read on the forward strand.
GAAGAATAAATGTAGATAGTAAACACACATTCACATATGCTCATTTGACCAGTTGACATAAAAATGCTCAGATTTAGGGGGGTGTTTGGTGATAGGGGCAACTATTGTTTGTAACAAAGTGGGGCATGCCTAATTACCGGAACGTTACGGAATGTAGATGCGTAATTACCGGAATGTAACAAAATGTTACTGAATGTAGATGCCTAATTCACGGAATGTTACGGAATGTAGAAGTGGCAACAACGGAATGTAACGGAATGTTATTCTAAACGCCTAAATAGCAGAATGTAGGTAAATGAAGTATAATTGTAAACTAAACAACAAATGAATCTAGGCCCGAAATTTGAATTTTGATGAATGTACATGAGAATAGTCAGATTTTTGGGGAAAATGTAATTGCAGAGACTTAAATGTCGAAATGTCGCTTGTAACCAGACCTGGAGATTAATCACAAAACTATAACGGAATGTAGATTTATCACTATCGACATTTTTAGTTGTTTTTTTTTTTTATACATAATGGATGCTTAGATGTGAAAGCTTCAACAACGAAATGTTACGAAATGTAATATGAACTGCCTAAATACCGAAACGTGATTTTTGATCAAGGGAACACAATATAGTCAGAATATTGCGGAGAGGACACTTAACTATCATTTATGCTGAGACATAGTCCACCCGAACATCACGAAATGTAACCAAATCAGGAGCTTAAGCAAAGACTGACTGTGAAATGTGGAGTTATCACCGTCGAAATTCACAGCTGTAGTGTTGAAAAGATGCTTCTAAAGATGTGGAAGCTTCAACAACAAAATGTTACGAAATGTAATTTGAAAAGGCTAAATACTGGATGTAACAAAATGTTACAAAATGTAGATGCCTAAATACCGGAATGTTACAAAATGTTGAAGCTTCTACAACGAAATGTTACCGAATGTAACTTGAATTGCCTAAATACCGGAATGTAACTAACTGAAATATAAATGTAGCTTAAGGAGGAAAAATATTCAGGCCCAAAAGGAATGTAACAAATTGTGGGGCCTAATTACGGGAATATTGCAAAATGATACAAAACGTAGATGCCTAATTCACGGAATGTTACGGAATGTGGAAGCGGCAACAACGGAATGTTACGGAATGTAATTTTTAAAAGCTAAATACCTGAGTGTAGCTGAATGAAGTATAAATGTAAACTAAATAACACAAAAATCAAGGGCCCGAAATGTGAATTATGATAAATGTACAAGAGAACAGTCAGCGTTTAGGGAGGAAATGTAACTACAGACATATTCTAGTTCTTAAATTTGAATTTTTACCATTGTTTATGGGGAGAAAATGTAACTATAATATATGAGCCATGCTCTGGCAAAAGGAGGCTTAATGCATCTCCGTGATGCATGATACCAAGCAAGCGATCACAAAATTATTGATCCAAATTAGCCACATTTTTCAACAACCGATATAATCATGTGGTACACCGGTCCTTGGACATACAGAAAAATGACTACTAGCAAAAAGATTCCGCCTCGGTCAGCCGGCGGACTGCGCAGGCTTACCTGGGCCGATTCTTTTCCCATGTGCATTAGGCCCCCTTTTCACAGAGCATGGGTTTAATGCGCATGCAGTGACTTAACACCGGAACGCTGCAAAATGTACCCAAATCTGGATTTTAAACACAGAACTATATAACGAAATATGAAGTTATCACCATCAATATTTTTAGTTTTTATACAAAATAGATAATCAGCTGTGACAGCTTCATCGAAGAAATAAAAATTAATTTCAAAAGCTTATATGTTGTAACGGAATGTTACAAACGAAGAAACGAAATCAATGAAATAACACACACACACACACACACACACACACACACATCAGGCTCAAAACGGGAATTTTGATTAATGGAACACAAAAGTAGATTGATCGAATTTGCGTTTATTTATCATTGCCAATATGGGCGATGCCCACTGAAGGCTAATAGACATGTTACGGAGGATAGTGCAAGATATAGGACGAAACCCATCCTAAGTTACACGTGGTCCTTAAACGTGCTCGATGTATCGCATCGTCACACAGGACCTCGGTTTAACGTCTCATCCAAAAGACTATTGGTAATTTTAGATGGCCAGCCATGGGGATGCAACCCACACCCTCAAGTGACCCAAAACTTGACAGTTACGAGTCCTACGTGTTACCACCTGAGCTATGCGGGCTGGTCAACAAACAAGTACTCAGAATTGTTTCCATATATAGTGACTATCGGTGTTTCTTTACATGTTCCATGGATCAAAATTATTTCTTTATGTTCTTTTTGTTTCTTTTGAAAAGGGGATTGTCACACGGCCACCATTCGATCCTAGTAAACGTCTTTCTGGCGCCGGACAGAGATCGAATGGTGCTCTGCCGACTTGCTTAAATCATTATTAAATAACCCTCCTCTCGAAACCCCCCCCCCCCGCCCCGGCGGCAAAAAAAAGGTGCAGTCGCAAAGAAGTTTTAGCAGTACCTAAACCTTCGAGGGATGCTGTCCGACGACCAAATTTTCAGCTGCCTCAGCTCGATTTCGGAACATTTTGTTATACGATTTTGCAGTTTCTAAAGGATTTACATTTCATTGCAAGCTCTAGGACTGATTGGTTGGTTGATTGATTGATTGATATTTGTGCCCCTTTCAACATTATTTACGTCATCTCTCCACGACAGCTCGCGTATTCATGTTTGTCCTGTGTTTCACTAGTTCTAGACTGAGGTGCTGAAGAGTCTTGCCCAAGGGTATTCCCATTAAACCCTGTTGCTTTAAAGTTAGGCTCAAACCCGGGGCCTCCAGGTTAAGTGTCTTACATTTAACCACTGAGCCTTGAAGGACCATTGCAAACTCTAGGAAGCTATATACGTTTACACATAAGCACAAGATGTTCCACCTTTTACAGTAGAGCGATCCTATAATGCGTCCTCCAACATCATCTAGCCACCCCCTCTCCAAAAAGAACCTATTTTTTTCTTATGTATTGATTAAGAATTACATTTCGGTACGGCTATGGTGCTCTTTAACGTAACAATAAAGGCCAAAATTTTATATAAACAAAGCGGATGTTTAAATGCATTTGAATTTATATCATACCATTTAAAAGTATGGAAATTATTGTGAAGATAACAATCTGTCATTGTACGGTCGGTCCAAGAGCTAGTCACTGACAGAGAAATTAATTTCAGAACTAGGTTAAAACCTGCCAGGTAGCTTTGTCTTTTGTTTTTATTTTGAATGATTTTAAATTCTTTTTTTTTTCCGCCGGCGACTAACACATGGCCCGACCAAACGATATCAGACTGTCATCTCCACAATATTTTCCATACTTTTAAATGGTATGATTTAAATCTAAGTGTATTATGACACCTAATTTGTTATTTTGGCCTTTGCTGGACCTTTAATAGTATGTAAATACATGCATTGCTACATTCCTTTGTTTAGGTTCTGAAATTACTCTTTGTTACATTCGGGTGATGCACTTTCCACACTCCGGAACAAATTATTTACATCACAACGTTTAGGCTGTACAAGGCTATAAGTCCTGCCTGCTTTATCCCCAATTTTCCAATTGTTTCAAAGAAGCATAATATAAACAATGGTTCCCCCTCCTAACTCTTAGTATATTTTCTGTTCTTGACATCAGAATTTACATTTCGGGTGTGTTTTGTTGGTGTGTGTGGGGGTTTTGTGAGTGTGTTTGATTTACATTTATTCTTCTGTAAGCTGCATTCCTGTATTTAGGCTCTTCAAATTAAAGTGCTATACAGCCTGCAGCACGCGAAAAGGGACAGTCGGACATTTGCGTAAAGTGTCGTCTCAGATCAGCCTTATAGCATCTACATTTTGTAACATAACAGTGTTTAGGCTTCCACATTTTGTAACGTTTCACACTGTTACGTTCCAGTGCTAAGGCTTCACGTTTTATTACATTCCGGTGATCATCTTATCCTTACATTCCGGTAGTGCAAGCTCTAAAATTGTTTGATGGATGGATGGATGGATAGATGGATGGATGGACTGATCGACTGACTGACTGACTGATTGACTGACAGATTAATAGATTGATTAATTGATTGACTGATTGATTGATATTTTGCCGCTTTCAACATTTACAAGAAATTGTAACATCAGTGTTTCGGCTCTACAAAGCAATGAAATCTCCAACACGCTCAAAAATAACATAAAATTTTCCCCTCAATGTGCGAATGCAATCAAAGAATTGGTAAAAGTTTACATTTTGGGTCAGTTTTGTGAGCGGGCTTGCGTGCGTGCGTGCGTGCATGCGTACATATGTGTGTGAATGTTATCTTCATTTATCCTTCAGTTAGCTAAATTCCGGTATTTAGGCTTTTAGAATTACATTCCGTAACATTTCGTTGTCGCCTCGTCCATATTCCGTCACATTCCGTGAATTAGGCATCTACATTCCGTAATACTTTGTTACACTGTGTTACATTCCAGATATCAGGCATCTACATTCCGTAACATTTTGGATGGAACTTTGCTCAATTTGATATCAGGCATCTACATTCCGTAACATTTTGGATGGAACTTTGCTCAATTTGCAATGTTTCACAACATTTTAGTTGTATCATAGCAGCCATTATACTTATCTATTTGTTTTTTGAATTTGCACAACTGTCTGCACAAGCTGCATGTTGCTTTTCCTCATCAACATATTTTTTGAGGGAGAGAAGTATGTATCTGTGTTGTGCAAAATTCTCTGAGAATCATGATGTTGGTTTCCCACTACTCACACTATTGTCATAAAACACTAAAAGTACATGTATTAAATTTGACATACTTTTGGTTTCTTCAAACAACACAGTACATTCAGTATCTACAGTCTTATAAGCCACTTGTGGTAAGGAGTTATCTAATAATCTGTGACAGATGCCAGTATTCCTGAATCCTAAGTTTTCACTACCATGGGAAATATTTACACATCTGAAAACATTGTGGGAAAAGAAGAAAATGTTGGCAAGCATGTTCTCATTTTCTCAGCAAAGACACAAGTGACACATTTCATTTCTTGTCTGCAAATAATTCCAAATCACACAAGTCTCAAATTTTGTTGTCTGGCAAAGTGTTCCTGAAGGTTGGTTGCTTTCAACATTTTGCAATTGTATCACAGCAAACAATGCAGCTATCCATATTCCATGTATTACTAGAGTTGGGAATGTTTCTACTTGAAAATCTCTGTTGAGGGAAAGAAGTATATTTTGGGCGTTTGTATGACATACACCAGGATTATAATGATAGTTTAATATACCAATAACATCTCATACACAATACTTTTACCATCATTAACTGCAACTTGCCACAGTGAAAAAGTTTTAGGAGATAAAAGTCTACATTCAATGAAAAAAGCATTTGCGGAAGCAACAAACCATTTGCATGTTACATTTTATCGCAAAAAGATTGGTCCTTGTGTCATACTGTTTTCCAAAGATTTCTACAGTGGATTTATGTAAAATCAAATTTATTTGGCATTAAGTTAAAACTTGCTAAAGGAACACATTTTTCAGCACCATTTAATTTTGTAACACACATGTAGCTCAATATTCATGGCTGCCTTGATGTTTTTAGTGAGAAATTTTAAAATATCAATTTCAACATAAACTTTCTGTGTACAGTGTGAATTTTTTTGAAAATTTAAAAAATGAAAAACATTTGAAGGAAAGGCAAAAACATAATATTTTTAATAGCACAGAAATCATTTTGAAAAGAATTGATCACTGGCTGCAACTGGTCTTTTACAAATGTTTTCCAATGCTGTCCACTGTATGAGGAGCGAAAAGTCAAATTTGTACAAAGTCCTACACAACTTATACTGTTTTCAAATTGGTCCAAAATCAAAGCTTTCAAAGTTATTAGATAACCTTAAGTTCTCTGACACAGAATAAAAAACCATTATTAAAGAAGGAAAAATTGCTTGTCAACAGCAACTTTTACTTTGCCACACTGTTAACTCTTTTTGAAACAACACAGAAGTAGACTTGTACAAAGTGAGAGCACTTACAGAAAACAATTGAAATGCGACTCAAATTATGGAATTTGACAATGATATAATTGAAAGCATTTGGGGAAAAGGAGAGAATGTTGGTAACCAGCATTTTCTCCTTTTCCTGCAATTATTCCAAAAGGCTTCTTTCTCTTGCGCCTCAGCCAAGATCAGATGCCAATTTGTGTAACATTTTACTCAAATTTTCAAAGTATGTTTTTCGACTGTTTTTCATGTTTTTCTATTCCAGTATGGTTCAAGGTTTCATAATTTACATATTTTGTAAATAGAAACTTATTTTCTAAGAAGTTGCTTCCACAATTATTCTCAAAATTGAAGTAAAAATATGAAATACACATATGCTTTTTAAAGCTTCATTTTAAATGCTATTTAACAGAAACATAAAATTTTAAACTTTTAATTGAAAGATCTTGTATTTAACTGCCTTATTTACAAGCATTTAACTGTGAAAATCATTGAAAAAAAATTTTTTGCCCTGTTTTATTCCTTTTTTTATGAGATATTTTTTATCTTACTTCATATTGTTTGCAATGTCTAAAATACAGTTAACATGAGTGGAAAATGATAGATCTTATGATAAACTATAAAAAAATACGATTCCAATGATATATAGTTTTCCAGTAATTGCTGATTATTCATGAACTTATGTGTTCATAAAATTTCACATAGAAACGAAACCAAATTTTCTACGGACAGGACATTTTGAATATATCATCATCATCAAACACATTTTAGCCCTTTGTTTTGCCATGTTTTTCCATGTTTGACAAACAAATTGAACAGATATGATTATGTAGAACAAGAAAACATAATTTGCACTCCAAAAATGTAAAGAATATGCAATTTCCAACAAGAAATGTAACAGGAATATATATAAAGAGCAACTGCAAACAGATATTATACCAAATACAAAGCTAGTTGTTAATCTTTATGCATTTGTGCATGTTTGCTATGCTGAATAATACATTTAAACTTAAAATTTCACAGATTTTTATTCCTTAATGGAGTAAAATAATCAAGGACTTAGGTTAACAAAATCTACGGACAGGACATTTTTCTAGTTTTAAAAATAAATTTTAGAAAATGTTGAAGTTTTGCTACTTATTTAGTTTCTCAGCCTTACAAAACATGTTCAGTAATAATGAGTCATAATTCATTGTGCATTGTAAGAGCAATACAATCAGTCACAATGATAAGCAAATGTCAAACCCTTTCCAAAACAATGACGGGTTTTCATAACCCTAAGGTGGAAAGCTGTTGAAAACATTGAGGGAAAAGAAGAAAATGTTGCTAACCAGCATTTTCTCCTTTTCCCTCAATTTAAGTTACATTATTTTGTTGTCTGCAATGGCTTTCAAATTGGACCAGTCTAAAATTTTGTTGTCTGTTTAAGGGTTGATATGAATGGAAATCAAATCAATAAGCCCAGTGTGAGTAAATATCAATTGCAAACATGTAACATTGTTTGTTTTATGAATTTCAATGCACATTCCATCAACCTGTATATTCAGTCCATTAACCCTTTCCCAAACAACAAAATTATACCAGTGTTCTCACTAGGATTTTGAAAGTTGGATTCCAGGAATCCAACTCAGGAAAAAAATTGGATTCCAAACTGAAAAGTTGTATTCCAGCCTGCAGAAGTTGGATTCCATAAAGTCAGGATGAATTTTCATACACAAGTAATAAACATCTATAAACTGTAAATTTTGATTTACAAATATAAATTTGTATTCAAACACCAAGTTGATGTACTGCAGTAGATGTACACATAGCTTTCACTTGGCCATAAGCATCCAATTTCTAAATCCAATAAAAGTCTTGTCCCAATTTGAAACCACTTGTCTCTATTTTTTCTTCCAGTTTTTTTTTTTTTAAATTCCACTTTCACACAAGTCTGATCACTAGGCTGATCTGGAGCTTTCCTTTCAGTCCCCAGAAATTTCTTCATTTTGGAATTTGTTTATCCGATAATATCAAGCACATGTACAATGTACGAGATATAGTCCAATAAAGGTAAAAAAGAGATGTGATTTTCATGGAACATTGTTCTTAATTAATTGTTTTTACTCAAAAGATCGATTGAAAAATTCATCGGAAAGTTGAAAGGTAATGGACAACACTCAATTATCTCATTCGTCACAACTCGGCTGATTCCGTATGTACATCTAACTTACTGATCACCGGATCAACTGACGTTTGCCGTATGATGATCAACCGACTATGCCGAATGTCAACTATCTATCACCATTGCATTCCGTCGATCGCATCATTAGATGTTAACCGTCTTTTTCCAATTGAACAGATCTATAATGTCAACCAAACTTTTCCCTGATAGGGTTGTCAGTACCAGACATTGTTTAGTAAAGGGTTAAAGTCATGATTAATTGTAATCTCATTTGACTGACTTGTAATTTAAGTCATCTACAGACAAGACATCTTAACAGTCAAAAACATTTCTTAAATTTTATTGTATGGAAATGCCTTTTCCATTTTAACCATTCAATAAACTGAAAGGCATTATAATTATATTATTATTCTCTTTATTTCCTCTTTACAGAGATTAATTCTGATATGCAAACATTTTAGATATAATAAAAAAATACAAATGTTATACAATATTTTCGTTATAACACGGTGTAAGAGTAGAAAAGAACAATTGTGCAATAGTAAAAATAAGGGGGTTAGAGAGAGTGGGGGGGACAGACAGACAGACAGACCGGCAGACAGACAGACAGAGACGTGGACAATTAGAGATAGAGAGAGTAGTTTGCAACGCGTAGTATACACATTGGATGTCTTATGTCGAAAAGAATGCAGAAGCTACATCCGATGGTGTATTCATGTATGTCTTGAATTGTCGCCACAGTCCAATCCAGCACGAGATGGTCGTATGGATGAGAGTACGAAGAATCTCATTACTGTTTCGGACGTGATAGACTTTTACTCGCAGCGAGCTCACTTAGGCCTATTCATTCACATACTTGCATTTGTCCTGTCCGTAGATCATTTCTTTTGAGAATTCAAATACGCAATCAATTAACCAAAACCAAAAGAAATACTCTGCTTTACTTGTTTGTTTTTCACTGAACCCCAGTGAATATAAAAAGATGTAGAATGTGCCCATTTCATATGATACATGAAAAATTTCCAAAGTATGATTCAAATATTTTTCTTTTTTTCAATGTTAAAACGTTTTAAATCAAGTTGTACATTAAAATGAAATTTAAATGAAGTTTTTATGGTATACTGACATCATAACAATTAAAATTCAAGTCAGAAATAAATGTTAACATGTCAATTTATAAATTAATATCGATATTTATAACAAAGATTAGAGATCTACGGACAAGACATCTTTCTACGGACAAGACATTTGGTACTTTTTGAGCTGTGAATTGTTGGAAAGCATTGTAAATTCAAAACCTCTTGTATAGATTTGATCAGTAGACAGAGGTCTATTCAGGATAAAATGATTATATTGGTTTTAGATATTTATCCTAGAAAACAGGGTGGTCTACAGACAGGACAGATTTAGTGTGACGTTTTTCTCAGTATATAAAAATCGCTGTCAAGAAAATTTCCAAATGCAAGTTGGTTCCAGGTGGGTTTTATTCGCTCATAGTGGTGTTCAACTATTTATAACTGCAAAAATCCAAAGATTTATGTAAAACTAAATTTTATGGTGGTATCTTTAAATTTCAATTCACAAAAAGTACAAAACGCATAACGATTGGGTGGTTTCAGTATTTTATTTATTTCTCGGGTCGTTGTTGATGGATTTTGCTCAAACAACCTTCAAAAGAAAAGGTACAAAATCATGCATACATTTAGCAAAGTATGAGTTATGTTAATCATATCTGAAAAGAGAAATTTCTAATTGAAAACCATCCCATTTTGAAATGTTACAGCATAACGCCATTTATTTGCCATTTTTTGACCACTTATACCGCGACTGAAGAATTTCAGTGAAAGATATCACTGATTTTTTTTTCCGAACATGTAACCATGACTTTAAGCTTTCACCAGCAAAAGTAATATGTACTATATGGTTGAAAATATACCAGATACAGGTATATAACATAAGGCAGGGATAAAATTGGCATCTGATCTTGGCTGAGGCGTTGGTCATCAGAACTCGGGGTTGTGTGGAAAAGGGATAATTGCAGATTTGTCTTTTTTTTTTCTAATAATTATGCTACTGACTATTTTTTACCAAAGAACAATTTTTTGGGGGCCTTTGGAATCCCCAATTGAAAGTATTAGCAAACGACAACTGAAAGTAGATTCAAACGATTGGATTTTTTTTGCATGGTACTGAACACTGCTGATAAAAATGCTGAAAACAGGTACATGTGCTAGGCTAGCATTTTGTTCTTTTCCCACAATATTTTCAAAAAGCTTTAAATATTCCGAAGTCATCAAACACACAAGGTTGTAAGGTACACAGGTTAATTCGAAATGATGCAATTGTGAAGGCCACTGGTGTATGTAATTGATTCCAAAGTATAAAAGTAGGAACAGAGTTGCAGACAGGTCCTCACACTTCACCAGCCTACTTTTTCAGAAAGTTCACTAATTCTTTCCATTTTGCAGGAAATTCTCCTTTTTTTCTGTCAAAGACAGTGATTTAAGAGTAGCTGCAAGCTGAACTGAAAATGTACTGGAAGGTCCATTTAATGGGCAGTGAAGGCAATTTTCTGGTTCTATATGCCCTTTGCGTAGTTTGATATTGAAAAATGGGTATATAACTATAAACAGATCTCTGTGTTTACCGGCCTAATACATTGTACTACATAGAAGTGAAATGTTTGTCACTCCTGATAACATGAGAAGCTTTTGACCTGACCAAATTGAAACATTTGGAGAAGAAAATCAGAAAATAAATATTTAATTTCAATGATGCGTATTGTCTATAAACAGAAGAGGACACTACTAACAGTAGATGTGTCATGACAGATACACAACTTGATATATCCCACTTGTGATCATGTCAAATACAGGGACTGGACAAAAGCAGCCCACTTCCGAAACGTTAGACAGACTTAATCCTTCAACAGGCGATGTGTGCTTTTCCCGAATTGTTTGCAATAGATATCCACTGCAGAAATATCAAAATATTTTAAGTTACTACGAAAAAGAGGGTTGTTTCGGTAATGGGTCGTTTTGGCACCGGGCCGTTTTGATCTCCATTCACAATTTACACTTCGTGTGAAATCAAGACTGACAACATGACCTGTATATCTGAAACGCCCAATTAGTCGACACTTTTAATTTTCCAGATAAAAAAAATAACACTTTAACTGAAAAAAAACAATAATAGAAAAACATTGACATAAACATTGAAACGCATTTGGTGGATATAAAAATTGTCGGAATCGGCAAGGAATTATATTATCTGAAAGGAAGATAATAACTCGCAAGGAACGACAATGGATTATTGGACACCGTACAGGTAAGTCAGTGAAAAATCGATAATTGGTCTTAACTCCAGTTGCGTTGCCTATCCCTGTGTATATACGATCCCTGCCGGAATGTAATAAAACGTGAAGCCTTAGCACTGGAACGTAACAGTGTGGAATGTTACAAAATGTGGAAGCCTAAACACCGTTATGTTACAAAATGTAGATGCTATATGGCTGACCTGAGACGACACTTTACGCAAATGTCCGACTGTCCCTTTTCGCGTGTTGCAGGCCGTATAGCACTTTAATCTGAAGAGCCTAAATACCTGAATGTAGCTTACAGAAGAATAAATGTAAATCAAACACACTCACAAAACCCACACACACACCAACAGAACACACGAAATGTAAATTCTGATGTCAAGAACAGAAAAATATACTAAGAGTTAGGAGGGGGAACCATTGTTTATATTATGCTTCTTTGAAACAATTGGAAAATTGGGCATACGAGCATGCAGGACTTATCATAGCCTTGTACAGCCTAAACGTTGTGATGTAAATAATTTGTTCCGAAGTGTGGAAAGTGCATCACTCGAATGTAACAAAGCGTAATTTCAGAGCCTAAACAACGGAATGTAGCAATACATGTATTTACGTACTATTAAAGGCCCAGTAAAGGCCAAAATAACAAATTAGGTGTCATAATACACTTAGATTTAAATCATACCATTTAAAAGTATGGAAAATATTGTGGAGATGACAGTCTGACATCGTATGGTCGGGCCATGTGTTAGAATTTAAAATCATTCAAAATAAAAACAAAAGACAAAGCTACCTGGCAGGTTTTAACCTAGTTTTGAAATTAATTTCTCTGTCAGCGACTAGCACTTGGACCGACTGTACAATGACAGATTGTTATCTTCACAATAATTTCCATACTTTTAAATGGTATGATATAAATTCAAATGCATTTAAACACCCGCTTTGTTTATATAAAATTTTGGCCTTTATTGTTGCGTTAAAGAGCACCATAGCCGTACCGAAATGTAATTCTTGATCAATACATAAGAAAAAAATAGTTTCTTTTTGGAGAGGGGGTGGCCAGAGGATGTTGGAGGACGCATATACGATCGCTCTACTGTAAAAGGTGGAACATCTTATGCTTATGTGTAAACGTATATAGCTTCCTAGAGTTTGCAATGGTCCTTCAAGGCTCAGTGGTTAAATGTAAGACTCTTAACCTGGAGGCCCCGGGTTTGAGCCTAACTTTAAAGCAACAAGGTTTTGTGGGAATGCCCTTGGGCAAGACACTTCTGCGCCTAAGTCTAGAACTAGTGAAACACAGGACAAACATGAATACGCGAGCTGTCGCGGAGAGATGACGTAAATAATGTTGAAAGTGGCACAAATATCAATCAATCAATCAATCAACCAATCAGTCTTAGAGCTTGCAATGAAATGTAAATCCTTTAGAAACTGCAGAATCGTATAACAAAATGTTCTGAAATCGAGCCGTGGCAGCTGAAAATTTGGTCGTCGGACAGCATCCCTCGAAGGTTTAGGTACTGCTAAAACTTCTTTGCGACTGCACCTTTTTTTTGCCGCCGGGGATGGGGGGTTCGGAGGGGAGGGTTATTTAATAATGATTTAAGCAAGTCGGCCGAGCACCATTTGATCTCTGTCCGGCGCCGGAAAGACGTTTACTAGGATCGAATGGTGGCCATGTGACAATCCCCTTTTCAAAAGAAACAAAAGGAACATAAATAATTTTGATCCATGGAACATGTAAAGAAACACCGATAGTCACTATATATGGAAACAATTCTGAGTACTTGTTTGTTGACCAGCCCGCATAGCTCAGGTGGTAACACGTAGGACTCGTAACCGTCAAGTGTTGTGTCACTTGAGGGTGTGGGTTGCATCCCCATGGCTGGCCATCTAAAATTACCAATAGTCTTTTGGATGAGACGTTAAACCGAGGTCCCGTGTGACGATGCGATACATCGAGCACGTTTAAGGACCACGTGTAACTTAGGATGGGTTTCGTCCTAAATCTTGCACTATCCTCCGTAACATATCTATTAGCCTTAAGTGGGCATCGCCCATATTAGCAATGATAAATAAACGCAAATTCGATCAATCTACTTTTGTGTTCCATTAATCAAAACTTCCGTTTTGAGCCTGATTTGTGTGTGTGTTATTTCATTGATTTTGTTTCTTCGTTTGTAACATTCCGTTACAACATATAAGCTTTTGAAATTAATTTACACTTCGTCGATGAAGCTTTCACATCTGATTATCTATTTTGTATAAAACTAAAAATATTGATGGTGATAACTTCATATTTCGTTATATAGTTCTGTGTTTAAAATCCAGATTTGGGTACATTTTGCTGCGTTCCGGTGTTAAGTCACTGCATGCGCATTAAACCCATGCTCTGTGAAAAGGGGGCCTAATGCACGTGGGAAAAGAATCGGCCCAGGTAAGCCAGTGCAGTCCGCCGGCTGACCTAGGCGGAATCTTTTTGCTAGTGGTCAATTTTCTGTATGTCCAAGGACCAGTGTACCACATGATTATATCGGTTGTTGAAAAATGTGGCTAATTTGGATCAATAATTTTGTGATCGCTTGCTTGGTATCATGCATCACGGAGATGCATTAAGCCTCCTTTTGCCAGAGCATGGCTCATATATTATAGTTACATTTTCTCCCCATAAAAAATGGTAAAAATTCAAATTTAAGAACTAGTCTATGTCTGTAGTTACATTTCCTCCCCAAACGCTGACTGTTCTCTTGTACATTTATCATAATTCACATTTCGGGCCCTTGATTTTTGTGTTATTTAGTTTACATTTATACTTCATTCAGCTACACTCGGGTATTTAGCTTTTAAAAATTACATTCCGTAACATTCCGTTGTTGCCGCTTCCACATTCCGTAACATTCCGTGAATTAGGCATCTACATTTTGTATCATTTTGTAATATTCCCGTATTTAGGCCCCACAATTTGTTACATTCCTTTCGGGCCTACATTTATATTTCAGTTAGTTACATTCCGGTATTTAGGCAATTCAAGTTACATTCGGTAACATTTCGTTGTAGAAGCTTCTACATTTTGTAACATTCCAGTATTTAGGCATCTACATTTTGTAACATTTTGTTACATCCAGTACTTACGCTTTTCAAATTACATTTCGTAACATTTCGTTGTTGAAGCTTCCACATCTTTAGAAGCATCTTTTCAACACTACAGCTGTGAATTTCGACGGTGATAACTCCACATTTCACAGTCAGTCTTTGCTTAAGCTCCTGATTTGGTTACATTTCGTGATGTTCGGGTGGACTATGTCTCGGCATAAATGATAGTTAAGTGTCCTCTCCGCAATATTCTGACTATATTGTGTTCCCTTGATCAAAATTCACGTTTCGGGCTGGATTATTGAGTTTCTTAATATACATTTACTCTTCAGTTAGCAACATTCCAGTATTTAGGTTCATATTACATTTCGTAACATTTCGTTGTTGAAGCTTTCGCATCTAAGTATCCATTCTATATAAAAAAAAACAACTAAAAATGTCGATAGTGATAAATCTACATTCCGTTATAGTTTTGTGATTAATCTCCAGGTCTGGTTACAAGCGACATTTCGACATTTAAGTCTCTGCAATTACATTTTCCCCAAAAATCTGACTATTCTCATGTACATTCATCAAAATTCAAATTTCGGGCCTAGATTCATTTGTTGTTTAATTTACAATTATACTTCATTTACTTACATTCCGCTATTTAGGTGTTTAGAATTACATTCCGTTACATTCCGTTGTTGCCACTTCTACATTCCGTAACATTCCGTGAATTAGGCATCTACATTCCGTAACATTTTGTTACATTCTGGTAATTAGGCATCTACATTCCGTAACATTCCGGTAATTAGGCATGCCCGGAAAATCATTTAATCATTTGATCAATTAATTCCTGGTTTAATATCAACAACCTTGACTGAGACATCAATATAAGTAATGACAAAAGAGATAAACCTGCTGCAATCCGCACTCTAAACTCGTTGTCATCAGCTAGCTGTATAGCCTTTGATAACCATTCCGAGCTTAAATCTTCAGGTATGAACTCCGACTGACAGAAAGCCTTCAAACCCATTAGAGCACCATGCTTTGTTTCCCATTCACATGTACTATCTGCAAGAAGGTCCATAAATTTTCGTTCAAAACTCAATGCTGTCTCATGATCTGTCGATGTCAAATACTCAACAATTTGTTGATAGCCCTTGTCACGATCTATTTTGGCTTTATTACAAAGATTTGTTAAGATTTTTTCCTCCATGTTTATGTGTTAGGATAAGATCCAAGTCAGCCGATCATGCAGTTTGTTAAACTGATTTCGATTGGCTCTACGAAATAAATTTGACCAATCGTTAAAAACGTACTACACAGTTAACCGGAAGTTCTTAATCCGTCAACATTGCCTGGACGAGAAACGTGTTTGTGAATACAAATCATACAAATAAGTCCAAGAAGAAAGGTTTACAACAAGGGAGCCATGGGAGTTCCTGCATTTTTCCGATGGCTTAGTCGAAAGTATCCATCAATTCTCGTTCACTGCGTAGAACAAAAGGTAACCCGATTGCGGACTGCAGTGAACTCGAACCCAAGTCATGTAGCAATGCAATAAGAATATTGTTAACTGAAATATTCTATCCAACAATTGCTCATCAGATATGATACATCTTTTCTTTTATTTCATTCAAATAGCTCAAGTAGAACAAAAGTTATTGGGAGTTTACTGGCAAAATCGCGAAATTTTGGCTACAATTAAAAAAAAAAAATTGAGAAAAATGGACCCAAGTTTAAATTCAATAGCTTCATGAAAGTATTCTTTAAAATGGAAAAGTGCTTATTTAATTAAAAAAATTGGAACAGAAAATCAGTTATAAGACAGTCTATCATTAACAAGTACAGAGTTCTGTAGAGAACACACCATTGTGGGATTGGCGCAAAAAAATTACCTATGAGGCATTGAAAATTTATCTAGTTTGCCAACTGGCAGGTCAAAAATAGGCCACGGCTGCCGTAAGTACAAAAAATATGCAGGGCGAATCAACTTGCAGAGAGTGGTACCCTCATTACTGTTTATCAGTTTTGTTACAGGAATAAACAAAGATGCTTGGAACCATCTCGTTCTTTGTCTTGGCAATTTTCATTGGATAAGCTTCTTCTGTAAACCAGGGATTTCCTTAACTAAATTACTTTGATATCTTTCTTGAGAATATGTGGTTTTTGAGCATGTTATGCATTAGATTATTGCAGTCTTCTTGATGGCTGAAGAGAGGCTGGTGAAAAAAAAAAAAAAATCTAGATCCATTCTCAGTGTTTTTGGTCAGTCTGGGTCTAAAAAGACCAAAACAGATACCCAGGTGGAGCCTACTGATTTGTGGAATAAGACTCAGATCATGTCCAATTAAATAATTCATTTTAATTTATTGTCAGCAAATTCTTTCAGTATGAACAGTTCTAGTTGTCTAATATTTTTGTGATAAGAAGTCACTTGAAAGGTTAATTTTATATACCCTGTACCATACAGGGAATTTTTACGACCTCAAGGAAAAGAACCCTTACAGAGACAACTTCCATAATTTGTTTTAATATTTGATTTTTCGTTTGCAGATGCTCTCAGTAGGGACCAGTCTACTGTTTTTGTTTTGTAAAGAGTTAACACTAACCAAACTATAAAATTTTGGACTCATTCAAATTAAAAGCATTGGTAGATGACAAATTGAATTCAGTGATTGAATTTGTCTTTGATAGGGTTAAACATATTGGGGGAAAAAGAGAAAATGCTGGTTATCAGCATTTTTTCATTTTCCTACAATGTTTTCAAGTGGTCTCTTAATCCTTTACCACACAATGAAATTTTTGACTTTTCTGTAATGAATGCATTTGTAGAGGAGAAACTAAACATGGTTTAAAGATGAGATTTGTTTCTGAAAGGGTAAAAACATTTCGGTTACCAGCAATTTCTCCATTTCCCTAAATGTTTTCAAAAGCCTTCTTCCTCAGGGTAGTTAAAAGTTGGGATTGTGTGGTGATTTTTTTTTTTAGCATTCTACAGGTTAAGATTGCTTTCATTACAGCCAAAAGAAGTCGGTGACCTGTTAGCTCCGATTGATACCAGCCAACCAAATCCCAATGATATCGAGTTTGACAATTTGTATCTTGACATGAATGGAATCATCCATCCCTGCACACATCCGGAAAATAAGTAGGTTAAATCTTTATTTCAGCTGGGAATTGCAAAAACAAATGAGCAACACTCTGGGAAACGGGGGGTATAATGCATCCCTGGTGTGATGCATTATACCAAAGAAGTCAGCACATAATTAAGGGTCCACAAAATCAATTTTATATTTTGATAAATGTGAATATATAGAGGATATTTGTTTTTTTCGGTGAAAGATCGAAATTTATTTCATCGAGTGAACACCATTGGTAATATTTTCACTCGTGGCTGCGCCACTCGTGAAAATATTACCGATGATGTTCACTCGATGAAATAAATTTCGATCTTTCACCGAAAAAAAACAAATATTCTATTTATTTCATGCTTTTAACCCTTTCTGGGAGGAACTTTATCAAAATCCAGTACAGTCTTTTCAGTTATTCCCCGTGGCGTACCCCCTCCGCATAGCAACGCATTACAATATTACGTCAAGCGCGAGAAATGTAAGGTAAATGACGTCATATTTCCATCTGGTTGTGAGTCACGCGCATTTTACCTAGGTAACTAGAATGTAAAAATTGGTATTTTCACTGGTCGTACCCGTGGAATATCGAAAAATATTTTCACCGCTATTTCTCTATATCCTACCGGATAGCATGAATCAAAATTATTTTCTCGATTTACTTTTATGACATTCAACACTATTCAGCAAACTTCAGATGCTGGTCTATTAATTAAAGTACAATGTATATGTAGTTCGGGATTGACCAAGTTGTGACTTAAAGAGTTCCTCAACACATCACTTATATTAATGAATTGAATTCCAACTGCCCGACACTTCAAGAAGAGCTCAATCGGATAGAAACATTTATTTTTTAGTAACCCACAGTGAGGTCTATACATTTATTTCAGTAAACCCATAGTGGGTCTCATTTTTCATGGGCTTTGAATGTTACAATAACTTGAAATGTCTTAATTAAAGAATTTAATTGAAATAGATTTAGCTTAAGCAGCCAAAGGTGTAAGAAACTTCCATAAAATCGATACCAACTCAAATTATATGAGCCATGCTCGGTGAAAAGGGGGCTTAGTGCATCTGCAAAACATATTGGCCCATGTCAGCCTGCACAGAACGCGCAGGCTAACACGGATCAAAACTTTTTGTTATTTGTAAATTTTCTGCATGTCCAAGAATCACCCAAATTGAAAGCATTTGCAGACAACAAATTAAATGTTACTGAAACATAAACTTTGTTTTTTAGGAGTAGAAAACATTGTAGGAAAAGGAGGAAATGCTGGTTCATTTCAGCCAGCACAATATTTTCAATAGTTTTCTTCTCAAGGTTGTAAAAGTCCAAATAGTTTCATAAAGGAATGACTGTATAAATAGTATTTACTCATCCTGACCTTTATAATAATTTGTTTTTAGACCAGCACCCAAAAATGAAGAGGAGATGATGGTTTTGATTTTTGAATATATTGACAGAATCTTTTCAATTGTCAGACCAAGGAAACTACTTTATATGGCTATTGATGGAGTGGTATGAATTTTTTTATAATCTCTAATAGTAATCTCCCTTCCACATACATGTATATTAGACATGTGTAACCCGAGGTGGAGATCGGAGTTGAAGTCGGACTTCATAACTTTTTCAGGGGTTGTCTCAAAATTGACATTTACCATCATTATCGAATTTCTAATGCGACCAAATACCTTTCAGTAATACCTAGAAGAAGCTAATTATTTGAAAAAAAAATTTTTTTTTCATAATTACGCAGGAATCATTAAAATCAAATGATTCGATTGCTGTTTAAGGCCCATTGTATAAGAATAAAAAATATTAGGTTCTGATTGTGTCGCTGCAGATATGGCGACAGTATTTTATTTGCCTGGAAATTAGGCCACTCGTCACAATTCGGCCGATTCCGTAACATCATCATCAGGCGCCCATGCAAATTCATAAGCAACGGCAACATCAGCCACCCCGATCAGTAAGCAACCTGGCACCGAAAAATGCCAACTAAATTGATAGACCGTGTAAGAAAATAAATGAATAATCTGAAATGCATTTAGAAGGTTCACACAGGAAATTGTGACTAGTGTTTTCTTTCTAAGTGGATTGTTACGATTTTAAGAACAGTAAAACGGTGTATTTCCGGCAAAGACATGTACTTTGTAGGTGCATATCAAGCTACGTGATACAGCCGAGGGACTTGATGAGCGGATTACTGTAGGTTTGCCGCATGTGAAAAGAAAGGAATTGTAGGAAAATAAGATATATGGTTTAATTTGTCAATGAAACACAAATCGTAAATATCTAAAGTTGAACAAAATTCACTGTCTCCACTGATACCACAGTAAGGTCGGTTTTATCCTATTTCACCAGGGCTGTAAAGTTTTTCAGCCGTCCATTTCGCGGCAACTTTGATGCATCAATGTTTTCTTGCTTAATTACTGACAGACTCGCCTCTATAAAAAAAAGTCATAATTGAAACTGCTTATTCCTAGTTCTGTAAGGACATTTGGCAGTTTTTCGTCAATAATCCGTTATACACGTAATAATTTTCCGTAAAAGTACAGAGAGGGATCTCTTTCTTGTCCGGTCAGGTTAGTGTCTGTGTGGTTCACCAGTATCTTCCTCCAAAGATGGCTAAATAAGGCCAAAGGCCTCAAGTTTGGTGCTCCTCTACATACCTATTCAACTGGTTGAGCTGATAGACCGACTACCGGTTGAATTGCAGGTTCAGCTGCCTGCCGAACTGATGGTTGAGCCACCGGGGTTGCTTACGGCTACTTCTGTTTTGAATCTCTGAAGAGAATGAGAGGGTAGATGAACCATGCCTGCTGTTTATGCCAAAATCATGCGCAACACGTGACAATCATGATTTTCGTTGACATTTTTATTAAGTCGTTGCCGAACTTGATTGCATGAGGGATCTGAAAGCAATGTGAGAAAAATGTGATAGCAGATCGTTGTAGTCGTAAGACAACTTTAGAGGGAGTAACGAAAATCGTGGCAGATATTGACCAGAATTGTTAAAGTTTTGAGCGAAGTCGCTAAACTCGTAATTAAACATACCGAAAGCGCATGAAAGGGCTGAAAATCGTAGTAATGCAAAAATGATGCAATAAATCGCGAACTTCCTCGCTATGCTTTTTTAATCATGAATATCGTGGATATCGTGACTGACCGTAATCGCAGCATAACTTATGCTTGTGATAAGCAGTTCAAAGTCTGACTATTGTTCTGGTTGCAGGGGCGAATCTTTTTTGCATAGATGGATTGAAAGGTGTTTTAAGCCGCTTTCAACATTTATAATTTAAGTCATATCATGGCGACAGCTCACATTTTCATGTATTTCCTTTGTTTCACAAGGACTAAGCTTGGGCTTTAAAATATATCGCCCAAGGACACTCCAACGAAAAAACCAGTGGATCTAGTGAGGCTCAAACCTGGGGCCTCCAGGTTACGAAACCTACACTTTACGACTGAGTCACGAAGGACCCCGGCAAACTCTTTAAATCCGCGCCAACCTGTCAGTTATGAATAACAACCTATTTAGATTTTATTCTTATTCATTAGCAGTCGTACCCCTTGATTTAAATGGTTCCTACAGCTTTGAGATACGATAAGTTCTCTAAAAAATATTGTCGTTTCGAATCATTTTCTTGTTAGTATTCATGAAAGGTATTTGACGACATAGAATAATGGATAATGATTGTATATGTTAATTTTGAGACAACCCCTAATAAAGTTACGAAGTCCGATTTCCAACTCCGATCTCCACCTCGGGTTACACATGTCTATTAGGAAATATTTAGAGGACAACCTTTTGTTCTGTCAGGCAATGGAAGTGCTAGTTTCGAGATTTCAAAAGCGAAAGAAATACTTCTTTGCAGAATGCATATCTTAAATTTATGATTTTTTAGAGACCATTCTAAGGTGTAAAAAAATTTGTGAAAAGCCATGTCTCCACATATGATCTTTTTAATGCGATATCTATCAGTCCAGGGTTTTTATTACCTGTGAGGAATAGGCCTTAGAAAATATTGTGAGAAAAGGTGAGAATGCTGGTGACCAGCATTTTCTCCTTTTCCCATGGTTTTTTTAAATCATTTTTAAGACAAATCCTCTTTTGCACTACATGCAATGTCATCTTCAAATGCTTCTATTTTGGTTAATTATACGGTCAAACCTGGTGATCCGGCAATCTCCATTCAGCGTGAACCTCAGTTTAACGGCCAGTTCAATGTCCCCCCAATGAATTTTACTCTAGATTGAACCTTTATTCAATAAGCACCTTTAAAAAGCATGCAACGGCCGCTGATATCGTGTCCTGTTTTTCAAAATGCCCTGGAGTTAAGCGGCCAATAAGTGACGGAAGTCAGATTGCCAAGTTAAATTTCACGCGAAGTGTAGTTCTCACACCCAACCATTTTTAGAATTAACAACAAAAGCATTGTCTCCCGCTAGATGGCATTCTACGAATACACATCTATCTAATTTGGGCATTCTGGCATTCTGGGTACAGAACCAGACTACTTTTCAAAACAACAACCCTTACTTTGAATTTCAAAATGAAATCAACTTTTACTCAATAAAACGTTACCTGGTGCGATTCATTCATCCAGCTATGATCGGCTAGCATGTAACCTATGCATAGGCATTTTATCAAAACAGCCCCTACAGGCTTGGCTAATAGGCTAATAGCTTTGGTATAAGCCCTACTTTACCCAGGTATACGGGGATGGGTGATGCGTCATAGCAGACAGGTCGAATCTTCAAAGAATATGACATGCGCAGACAACGACAACTAAAATGTCAACAGCGAACAATCATACACACGCGTCGCCAATCAACAGGTGTTTGCATATAACCTGGTTTCTATGAGAACGTGTCATCTTGATGCAAATGATGATTTTCGTAAGCTATAAGACCCAATTTGGTCACAATTTTAAAGTTCGAAATCATGCGTAGATTACCGGAGTCAGACAATCAAAAATGTTTTTCTACTTTCGATTTGATCATTACATAACATAATAATAAAGAACCTGCGGCAACATTTTGTTAGTTTGCAGTTTCCTAAAAGGTGAGAAATGATTAAAGAAAATTGTCCTAACGACCGATTGCACCCAAATTATCATTGGTAATTATCTGTGCCTGTGTGTTTGAGAAACTGTCTTTGATTACGTTAATTTTAATTGACTATTATGTCACATTTTAATTGATCAGTAAATTTATGATTGTTTGATCTTTTTGCCCAATCATCTTTCGACCATTCGGTTATTTTGATTGGTGATTATACCAAAGATGCAAATTTCTTATGTTTTGCCCCTACAATCTGTCTATTGTATTATTTACTCAAGATTGTTAACATCTAAACTGGAATTATGGCTTCAACTACTTGTACTAAGAGAAAGGTGTATTTCCCCCCCCCCCCCTTTATAAATGTCTAGGAAAAGATAACCCCGAGACCATCTTGCATGACCGACCTCTTTTAAGCAAGCACCTGTCTTAAGCAAGTGATTTTGGAAGGGCCCTTGACCGTGTGCTTAAGACAGGTTTGACTATTTTTTGATCAGCAAAGAGTTTACTGGGATAAGTATTGCAAGTATTACCCTCCTTTTCCTTTAGGGTTTTTCTACCTTTTTAAAGACAGATCTCAGCATATGAGCCATGATTGTCAGCCCTAAATGCCTTCTACAGGGATGAGTCTGAAATTTTGTTATCTTGTAAAGACATGAATGCATTTAAAAACTTTGTTGCAAAAAGAGAAATTACTCATAATAAGCATTTTTGACTGGCCTGGACAAAGTCTAGAGAAAGAGCTTTTGCACCATCCCCAGCACCAGTATTAGTGTTTGAAGTTTCTTTAAGAGCTCTTATTTTCCAACCAAATGATTGATTTGGTTCATGTTTGGTATATTGGTAGATGTAGATCCATAGTTTCTTTCAGCAATACCCCTGCCCACGCCCATGATTTTAAAGGCCATAGCAACTGTTGTAGACTCTGAAATTTTACATCATAGTTTTACATTGAAGTTTTTTAAGAGCTCCTATTTTCCAGCTAAATGATGGGTTTGTTTCATAATTGGCTTGATGACATGTACAGGTCAAAAAGTTTCACTGAGTAATACCCTAGCCATGCCCATGCCCATGATCTTAAGGTCAAGGTCACAGATGTTGAAATTTCATGTCAAGCCTTATCTTGAGCTCCTTTTTCCAGACCAAATGATTGCACCCGCACAATTAAGTTTTACAGGCAAGCTGTGGTGTCTGATGGTAGCTCTTGTTATATCAGCTATAAATGTACCCTACGAACAAGACTCTGTAAACTTTTATGCGTATTTTCTTTTAGGCACCAAGAGCAAAGATGAATCAGCAGAGATCTAGAAGATTTAGAGCATCAAAGGAATCAGCGTAAGTTTATGAGCACTGCTTTGGAAAAACCTGGTTTAATGCATCTTTCTTATGAATTATACCAAACAAGTCATCATATAGTAATTGATCCATAAAATGCACTTTGTCTAACAACTGACAAAACTGCAGGTAGAATGGTGCTTGGACAGGTAGAAAATTTACAAATACCTAAAAGTTTTGACCCTTGTCAGCCTGCCCATACTTTGCAGGCTGACATTGTTTAATGCTTTTTTTCAGGCGCATTCAACTCCCTTTTCTGATAGAGGATAACTCATATGTATTCTTTTCTGGTGTAGTATGTATGAGGCATACTCTTTGATAAGGTGCATTATTGTATCTCAAAGAAATACTGACCCATCTCACTGATGCCTGTACTGTCTGCACAGACTGACCTGGGTCAAAAACTTTTACAGTTTGTAAATTTTCTTCCTGTCAAAGGACCAATTTACTTCTTCATTCTGTTAGTCTTCAGACAAAAAATGGATCAGTATTTTGTGACAGTTTGTTCAAGGTAAAATGCCTTATGAAGATGCATTGAACCCCTTTTTCCCAAAGCAGAGCTCAAATTTTAAAATTTGCATGATAAATGTATATGTTTCTTGCTGAATGACTGCGTATCATGATCAATATATACACCTCATGATGAATTCCTGCTTTCCAAGGTAATACATGTACTTCATATTAAAAGCTTTACTATCATATTATTAACCCTTTACCACACAATCTTGCATTTTAATGACCTTGATGAAACAGGCGTTAGAAAACATAATGGGAAGAGGAGAAAATGCTGGTAACCAGCATTTTCTCCTTTTTCCCACATTGTTTTCTACCTTTCTAAAGGTAGATAAGGTTTTTTTAGAAATGTGTAATTTGTTGTGTGCTTTCAATTTGGACCAGGATTATCATCCATTATTGATATGGTGTTCAGTGAGTGTTATTGGCTGAGTTTTCTTTGTATTGGCCGAGTTTTTCTCATGTTGGCCGAGTTGTCTGATATTTGCTTTGTATGTCATTTTGTATTGAATGGACTCTTTTTCTTCATATAAAGGCAATAGAACAGTTTTTTCGATCAATAAAGTAAAGAAAAATGAAATCACCTGTCTGTAAATGTATGTACCTTATGATAATTGGCTACAATTCATTCTGAATACAATTTTTCATGGGAAATGGCTACACTTTATGGTAAATGCTAACAGTGTATTCGGAATGCCTTTTTTTTAGTGTAAACGGGACACTTTATAGTAAATGCATACACTTTCATGTAAATGCATACATTTTATTGTAAATCATTGAAAGCTAACTTTCATGGTGATTGACAACACCATATGGTAAATGATTACACTATGTGGTAAATGCCTACCTTTTATTGGAAATGCATACATTTTACATGGTAGATGGATACTCTCCAAGGTGAATAGATGTACTTATACTTCTTTGTAAGTTCCTATCTTTTATGGTTAAGTCTATACCAGACAACATAATTTTAGACTGGTCCAAAATGAATGAAATTTGCAGACAACAAATCAATCGTGACTCAGAAACTGAAATTTGCCTTTAGATGGGTAGGAAACATTGTGGGGAAAGGAGAAAATGCTGGTTACCAGCATTTTCTCCTTTTCCCACAATGTTTTCAAAGGCCTTTTTCCTAAAAGTCTTTAAAACTCAGGTGATAAAGAGTTAGTATGGATTGTTTGTTTCCATTTCACACAGGGAAACAGCACGGCTTGTCAAAGAAGCTCGTGAAGAGTTGTTAACGAAAGGATGTATTTTACCACCAGAAAAACATGCCTCGGAAAAGTTTGACAGCAACTGCATTACTCCAGTAAGTATTAGGTGTGACAGAAGGACAGATAAATAGAGACAACCTATATTATGGACTTTAACCCTTTGCCACACATCTAAGTTTTACACTCGTCCACTTTTAGGGAATTTACAGAGAACAATGTTAAGTTTTTCAGATGACAGTATTTGTTCTTGAATAGGTAGAAAATACTTGAGGGAATTTACATAGAACAATGTAAAATTTTTTTCAAGTGAAGGTATTTGTTCTTGAATAGCGAGAAAACATCTGAATTTACAGAGAACAAAATGAGAACAATGTAATATTTTTCAAATGCCTGTATTTGTTTTTGAATAGGTAGAAAATATTGTAGGAAAGGGAGAAAATGCTGGTTACCTGCATTTTTTTATTTTCCGACAATGTTTTCAAAAGCCTTCTTTGTCAGGGTCAAAGTTAGGATTGTGTAGACTTGGTGAAGAAAATGCTAGGATTTGATTGCACACAAATTTTCTGGACCTCTGGTGTATGTTTAATTGTTCTCAAGGTACCAAAAAAATAGTCCCTGCAAAATATGTCGAATGAAACATGTTTTAATAGAGACATCTGAAGATGCCCATTGTGTAATGTTGGATATTTTGGATTGTATTAGTATACATATTGTGTGGGATGATGTTTTTTGGTACTGATCCAAGGACTTGAGGATGTAGCTATGCCATAGGAAAGAAAGGCACGCTATATGTTCCATAAAAATCTACATTGTTATGTACATCGATATTGTTTAATACATAATTTTATCTGTTGTTGCACAACTTTTACTTGTACTTTCTTTTTCTTTTGAAAAGCGATGAGAAATTTGTTTTCATATATTCACCTTTCTATCAACCTTTCCAACTCAATTCTGAATATTAAGTAACATAACAAAAAAGGTTTTGAATGGTGATGCCAGGATTTTTTTCTTTTCCCACGTTTTCAAAAAGTTTCATCCATAGGGTCATTAATACTGAAAATAGAAATTTGTCTTGGGAAGAATAGAAAACATGTGAGCAAAGAGAAAATGCTGATTATCAGCATGTTCTTCTTTTCCCATAATATTTTCAAAAAGTTTCTTCCTTAGGATCATTAAAACTGAGGCTTGTTTGATGAAGGGTTAACCAATCACCAATCACATGATTATAGGAATTTAAATAAAGAGGAACTATTTAGATTAGTGGTTGAAGAAGGTCCCTTGTTATTTGTAGACAAGCTCAGGTGAATTTTACAAATATTTTACAGGGAACACCTTTCATGTTTAGGCTGGCCAACAATCTGAGGTTCTACATTCACGACAGACTGAACAATGACCCAGGCTGGAAGAACGTCAAGGTTATACTGTCTGATGCAAATGTTCCAGGTGAAGGAGAACATAAGATAATGGACTACATTCGCCGTCAGAGAGGTAATGTCTGTAGACATGTACAGTAGACCACTGTACTTAAGTATACAGCATTGGTGACATCTTAATGTACTGTTATCAGGCTTTGTTAAAGCCTGTACAGTAAGCCTGCACTGTACTTTACTGTTCTGTTATCAGGCTTTGTTATGCATGATCTGTAGACCTGCTAATTTACTGTTATCAGACTTTGTATACAGCATTAGTTAACATGTTACTGTAGAGTAGTCAGACTTAGTGAATACATGTGCTGTAGACCTATACTGAACTACTATCAGACTGTAAATACATGATCTGTAGACCTGTTACTGTAGATAAAACAAGTGGAAGAAAGAATATATACAGTTTTTATTATACTGAGCAATGACTTTAGAGGTAGTAGAAAACAATGTTGAAAGTAGATAAGGTTTCTCCTTTTTTTCAGATTTGTCTAAATTTAACTTGTACATAAATTTGATACAATGGTAAGGCTATAAACTTGTATTTGTGACAGAACTACTGTATTTTTATTTCAGCTCAACCAGATCATGACCCCAACACGGCACACTGTCTTTGTGGAGCAGATGGTATGTCATTTTACCCTTTACCAAACAATTCTAGGTTTTGAGGTCCCTTGGAAAGAGGGCTTTTGAAAACATTGTGGGAAAAGAAGAAATGCTGGTTACAGGCTTTTCTCCTGTTCTCAATGTTTTCAAAAGCCTTCTTTCTCTGGGTTGTTAAACTTGGAATTGACAGGTAAATGGTTGAAGAATATTGTTGCGGGTGATTCCAAGAGTCAAAAGATCAATTGACTTTTAGTGCCACAGTTTTCAGAGAAAGAAAACATTGAGGAATTCTCACAGCCCTGTCGTTGTCTGGGTCATTGTCATCGTGCAAAAACTTTGACACATTATAATATTTCTGCCAATACTTAAGATATTTACTTCAAACTTGGACTAGTTTTTAACAATCAAAAAGGATAGCTATACAACAGGGGCAGAGAGCCACCAAAATATTTTTGACACAGTTTTTCTCCTGTTTGGATTCACAATTTTCACTCAAAATCAGTCTATTTCTAAAAGCAACTGCAGCCAAGCATTGGCATCCGCTTGTGGCGTTCTACATTAAGTCTTCCCAATTTTAGCAACAAAAAAAAAGAACAGTTTGTTGGTCTGTTTCATTTCTTGTCTACTGAAAAGACACAAAACAAGAAAAAAATCCATGATAGGATTCACTGTCATTGAAAATTGATAAAAGCATGTTAAAATGTATCTAAAGATTGCAAGTCACAAGTATTAGAATGGAGTATTACAACTGTCTACATTTCTGTGTGGTCTGATCAGGTCAAGATGCAAAACTATTTGCATATGCAACAAGACTAGATCCCACTACACAAAAATGCAGACTGTTGTTATGTTACTTTAATTATATACCTTCCCTTTATAATTGTAAGAAATATCACAATATAAATGAGCCATGCTCTGGCAAAAAGGGGCTTATTGCATCTTTGTAGTGCATGATACCAAGCAAGTCATCACATGATCATGGATTCATAAAATGCATTTTGTTTATCAACGGACATATTCATGAGGTAGACTGGTCCTTTGTCATACAGAAAATTGACCAATAGCGAAAAGTTACAGCCAAGGTCAGCCTGCGCGGACTGGTTTGATACTTTTGGCAGATACCTTAAGTCCCATTTTCAGAGAGCGTGGCCCATATTACAAGAAAATCAGACAGCTGTACATTTTGAAGCTTTGACAAGAAAAACCAAACATTAATAGTCAAAAGTAGTCTATGAACATGATGATGTTGTACACATGGTACATGATTGATACGAAAAACAAACACAGGCTATGTGCATGATACAGACAGTGTATTCTGGTCTGTTGTATATGTATTCAACCCTTAACTCTTTACCAAACGACAAAATTTTAGACTTGTACAAATTGAAAGCATTTGCAGACGACAAAATAGATGTGACTCAAAAATTGAAACTTGACTTTAGAAGAGTAGAAAACATTGTGGGGAAAGGAGAAAATACTGGTTACCAGCATTTTCTCTTTTTCCCACAATGTTTTCAGAAGGCTTCTTCCTCTGGGTCGTAAAAACCAGTGATTGTTCGGTAAAGGGTTAAGCAAACAGCAAAATTATAGCCTTGTCTAAATTGAAAGCATTTGCAAATGACAATTCACTTGTTATTCAAAACTGAAATTTCTATTTTAAAGGGTAGAAAACATTGTGGAAACCTAGAAAATGCTGTATTGTTGTTTTAAATAGATATGTCATTAATTCTGTCTGTATTTCATTTCAGCTGATTTGATCATGTTGGGTAAGTTACCTTTAGCCATTTGGTGTTTAGTGCTGTTTTAAATAGTATTTCAATTATACTCTAAAGCCAAGTGCATCTGTCAGTGCCTTCCTTTGGTTTTTAGCTCCACTGGCCGAAGGCCAGCGGGCTTATGTCATGGCCTGGTGTCCGTCGTGCGTCTGTCCATCCGTCCGTGCGTTAACTTTTTTTTCCAAACTACTTCTTCTCTGAAACTACCCATCCAAATTTGATGAAACTTCACAGAAATGATCCTGCCATGGTCCTCTTTAGAATTTCTTGAAAGAATTTGATTCCTGCAAAAACTCTGGTTGCCATGGCAACAAAACTGAAAAATACTGAACATCTTTGAAAATCTTCTTGTCTGAAACCATAAGGCCCAGGGCTACCAAATTTGGCATGTAGCTTTATCTAATGGACTTCTATCAAGTTTCTTCATATTATAGCCCTTCGGTTCAAAATTGGCTCTGCCCCAGGGATCACAAGTTTAACATGGGCTTATATAGTGACTGTAATTTAAAATAGTAATCAAGGGAAGCAACTCTTGTTATACAAGATAAAGTTTGTTACTATTTACCTCCCTTGATTATCAAACTGCAGTTATACATTATTGGAGTTTGGTATTCAAGTTTTTTGAAGAGGAAATGTTTCGTTTTAAGGGAGAGTGATTTATTTTGATGCTAATAGTTATGCTCACATGAATGTTTAAAGTAAGGTCCCTATCACTCAATTTTTTGAGAACTTTACCTTTCATGCTAATGAATAAACCTGCTTGTATTTACTGATATTATCTTTGCATTTAAAAAGATTTGACTCTTTTTGTTTGGCAGGTGGGGTGGAGGTTATGTTTTCAAAGCAAGTTTATTACCATATAGACTTTTTATGCTGTATATCTCTGTGAGTGCCAATTAAGCGCATAATACGTTAATTTTACTCTTTAAGAAATGACAAATTTTTATTACTGTACCAAGTTTAAAGCCATTGCAAAAAGACAAATTGAATGTAGCTTAAATGACTATTTCTGTCTTTGATAGGTTAGGAAACCTTGTGGGAGAAGGAGAAAATACTGGCTGACAACATGTTGTCTTTTTCTCACGATGTTTTTGAAAGCCATCTCTTTCAGGGTCATTAACACTTCGATTTGTGTGGTAAAGGGTTAAAAAGCCAGTGGAGCGATACAGGGCCATCATGGCCCTCTTGTTTTAACAAATAACACCAGTAGCTACCTTTTCAAGCTACTGTCTACTTTGTCACTTTAACAAAGTAGATATTTTTTTTCTATAGTGAGAGAATGATTGATTGATTGTAAGGTATTTAACACCCTTTTCAACATTATTTCAGTTATATCACATGGCCAGTACACCTATCTATGCTTTCCTGGAGTTTCGTTTACTGGTACTCCTCACGGCTTTCTTTCCAAGCCACTGGCTGCTTTCCCACACAACCATTGTCTAAACAATGGTCAGCGGTGTGAGAGGAATGAATTCTGTCATACTGACTATCATCAAGACTTGGAAAGAAATTGGCCAAGCAAGGGATGGATCCCAGGG
This sequence comes from Hippopus hippopus, assembly GCA_946811185.2. Lineage (NCBI taxonomy): Eukaryota > Metazoa > Mollusca > Bivalvia > Cardiida > Cardiidae > Hippopus > Hippopus hippopus. The sequence goes on from OX328097.1 coordinate 73,947,667, forward strand.
CCCCCTGTTCTCAAGTCCTGCATGCTACTGACTGAGCTACAGGGGCTTGGCATTATAGTGAGAGAGGTTACTGTTCTGTCATGAGAAGCTTGGAATTTGAGCTCGCAACTCTTTGTTACCAGCATTAAACCTTTACCACACAATCCCAAGTTTTTAACACTTAAAGCGCTGAATAAATGAGTTAAACCTTTTCAGGTAGGAAAAGCAGCCCTAATACTGTTATTTCAAGATTGTTTCAGCCATAAGACGTAATAAGGTAGCGGATAGTGTAGATCTAAGATCAGACTGCACATTCTGTGCAGTCTGATCTTGATCTGCACTGTCCGCAAAACCAAGTTAACATGGTTCCAGCACTGTAAGGGTTAAGACCCTTAGGAAGAAGTCTTTTGAAAATATTGTGAGAAAAGGAGAAAATGCTGGTAACCGGCATTTTCTCCATTTCCCACAATGTTTTCTACCCTATCAAAGACAAATTTCATCATTTAAACCGAATTTAGATTGTCATCTGCAAATGCTATGAATTTGGACAAGTCTACATTTTTGTTGTGTGGTAAAGAGTTCAGCCACCTTTGTTGGGCTATCATATAGCATGCACCAAGAGGGCATTTGGCATTTTGCGTAAAGTGTTGTCTTGGATCAGCCTGCACAGTCCGTTAAGGCTAATCCAAGACTGCGCTTTACGACTACATTAGATTTTGTCCTACAGTTGACTTGCATGAAATACAAATTCATATTAGAATGGAAAGTATTGTTAAGGATTAGTCTGTGCTGACTGCGCAGGCTGATTGCAGACAACACTTTACGCAAATGTCTGAATGCTCTTTTTTCACAAAAATTTTTGAATCGTTAAAATTCAAAGCATTTACTGGCAACAAAATAAACTTGACTAAAAAAATGGATATGCGTTACTAGAAGGTTAAAATAGATTGTAAGAATGGGAGAAAATGCTTGTGTCCAGTATTTTCTTCTATTCCCACTATGTTCTAAAAGACTTTCTTTCTTACATCTGATTGATGTCAGATATCAGTGCTATTTAGCCCTTCATCTAACAATACAGAGTTAAACTCTTTACCAAATGACAGAATTTTAGACTGGTCCAAATCGAAAGCATTTGCAGACAACAAGTCAAAGGTGGCCCAAATGATGAAATTTGTTCTTGATAGGTTAGAAAACATTGTTGGAAAAGCAGAAAATACTGGTTACCAGCATTTTTTTCCTTTTTCCACAATGTTTTCAAAAGCCTTCTTTTTTAGGGTTGTTAAAGGTTTGGATATGTAGGAAAGGGTTAAACAACCCTGGGAATGGTTTTGAAATGATACTGTAGAAAAAGGAGAAAATGCTGGTAAACAACATTTTCTCCTATACCCACAATTGTTTCTGTTCTGTCATAGAGACATGTATAGTTCATCATCTACAAAATTAATGCTTTCTATACGAATGACTTTAATATTTGGTCATTTAGTAAAGGTGACTAGATCTAGATATATATTGACAAAATAATTCAAATGATGGCATGTATTTATCATCAAGTTTTGTTCTGACTCCAGGATTGGCCACACATGAGCCTAACTTCACAATTATTAGAGAAGAGTTCAGACCTAATCAAGACAAACCTTGTCTACTGTGCGGACAGATGGGTAAGATTTTTTGTGTCTTAGAAGAGTGAGAAGAAATATTAAAGATACATCTTAACTCGTTTCATTTTTTTTTTTTTTAAAACCAATTTCATCTTTATTTTATGAAACTATAATCATTCTTATATCTTCATGCCTAATGTTGCGGCTGACGGTTGCAAGGTTCCACAGATTACAACAGATATAAAATGCATTTCATTCTGTGGAGGCTATCCAAGACATTACTGTGGTTGTTTCCAGTTTAAATCAAGACAAATTCCTTGAGTTTCTTTATCCCATACACCTTTTATATTGATTGTTGATCTATGTTTACACATCTGACTAGATTCCACATACTATCAAATGTAACAGCATTTTTTCTCTCTGGCTGTAAAGATGTATCTTTAACCCTTTACCAAACGAAAAAATTTTAGACTGGTCCAAATTGAAAGCACTTGCAGACTACAAAATAAAAGTAACTCAAAAATTGAAATTTGTTTCCAGCAGGGTAGAAAACATTGTGGGAAAAGGAGAAAATGCTGGTTACCAGCATTTTCTCCTTTTCCCACAATGTTTTCAAAAGTTTTCTCCTTCAGGGGTGTTAAAAGTCGTCATTGTGTGGTAAAGGGTTAACATTGTTTCTGTGTGCACATGAAAAGCTTTGCAGAAATGAGTCAAAAAGTTGTATTAATCTAACTACAACAGTATCGAAAAAAATGAAAAACATTATGAGATTTTTAACTCTTACTGCACATATTGACCATCTCAATTCCAAATTGTCTACAAATATATCTGAACCTGTGATTGCACCATGATGTTACCCAGACTATGGGATTATAGTTCTCTTTAAATCAACGATTTCTCTGATTTTTCAATTTTCAAGTGGCTATCCGCAAAAGAGTCATAAAGTGGTTCCAAGTGCATTGATCAGAGGAACCAGCTGTTGCTTAGCATTACTGAAGCTGATAGTGGTGTCCAGAAAATTTTTGTTAAAAAGATTTTTTTGAAATTCTTATTTTTACATTGTGTCAAGATATTTAAAACCTTGGGCAAACATATATACTGATTAAAAGATGGAAAATCTTTTTCCAGATGATACTGGGTTTTTTTTTATCATAAAGAAGAACCCTTTTGAAAGCATCAAGAGAAAAAATAGAGTCCTTTTTAACAATTTTTTTTTTCTATGCACTCAAATACCAAGCTAATTGTTTTAGCAGCATTTGATTTGTCTGCCAATACATTTAATACAAACAAGTATGATGTTTTGTTGTCTGCTGGTTTGATCCTAAGGTTGGCCTCTTCTTTCTCAGGATTGATGATAGTCATTGCAACAGGAATCATTCCTCTGTTTGGTTTTTAAGCCATAGAACGCTTTGAATAACATTACTGGTAGCCAACATTTTCTCTTTCCACAATGTTTTCTGCACTTTTAAAGACAAATACTGTTACTTGAGCCACATTTATCTTGTTGTCTGTAAATGCTTTCATTTGAGACAAGTCTAAAATTCTTTTGTCTGGTGCCAAAGAAATTAAAATAACAACACATATCAAACAGTTAACCCCTTACCTCACACTCCTGAGTATTAATGACCTTCTTCCTGAGGAAAACATTTGACTTTGAAAGCATTGAAGGAAAAGGAAATACTGCTGGTAAGCAGCATTTTCTCATTTTCCTAGAACATTTTATAACCTTTTAAAGTCAAATTTTATGCTTAGAGTAGTATTTAGATTGCTGTCTTCAGATGCTGTCAACGTGGAAAGTTTTAGAATTTTGTCTGCTGATAAAGACTTAGAGGTTTATTAAATGATTATTGGTTTAGTCATAACCTCCAGACACAGACTTGCGGTAGAATACGTTCATATGGACAAAACATAGACAATACATATAAATGTGAAAATATTCTGGCAAAAGATTTCCTTTTGGTTCCATTTTATTCACAGCCTAATCAGTGGTTTTCAGGGGCTAGTTGGGTTTACAATGATATTTTCAGGTCATGCTTTGGAAGAATGCACAGGACTCCCAAAAGAGAAAGCGGGAGAATTTGATCATCTACAGCCCCTATCTGGAGAAGACGTGCCTTTCATTTTTCTACGACTTAATATCTTGAAGGAGTATTTAGAGCAGGAATTGAGAATGGATCGTTTGCCTTTTGAGTATGATTTTGAGGTAAATTTTATATCTTATACAGGCAGTGGGTCTGTATTCTCCTACCATTTTTAATGTCATTGTTAAGTCTTGTGCCAGAATTAGAAAATAAGGCATATTCTGATAAATGCAATGGTTGAGCCTTTTAGAAATTTTGTTATTTTCAAATTCAGAAAATTCATGAGAATAAGACTGAGCTGGTTCAAATCTCCAGCTTATCCAACTTCTTTTTGGAGGATTGATAATGTCATTGTGAAAGGATTCATTCCTGTCTTACCCTAATCATTGTTTAAATGATGGTTAGGTGGGAGAGTGGCCAGTAGCGTAGAAAGAATATCATGCTAAATACTGGCATAAGAAAATCGAAGAAAATATGAATAGGTGCACAGGCCTACATCACATTACTGAAATAATGTTGAAAATGGTGTTAAACAGCAATAACACCATGCAAACAAAGTTGAAAGCATATGCAGATGACAAACTATATGTAGCTCAAATGATGGGATTTAAAACCTAAACTGTACACAGCTTTATTAGCAAAATTTTAGCTATTTTCGCTAATTTAATGGGTCATATTTATGAATTAAGTACTCTAAGTGAGTAAATAATAATTAGTTGCTTTTTCATCTTTCGAAAAGTCCATTTCGGCATTCAGAACAAAAAAGATGCATGCAGGTTTGTAGTGTGGGGTCCTGCATGGCACAGTTCTTAAATATAGGACTCATAACTTAAGCCTCACTGGAAGCACTGAATTCTTCATGAGAGTGTCCATGGGCAAGACACTTCAGAGCCCTAGCCTATCTCTTCAGAAACCTGAAACATGCATGAATATGTGAGCTGTCACTGTGATATGACTGAAATAATGTTAAAAAAGGCGCAAAACACCATTCCATTATTTGATTCGTATTTCAATTGCTAAATTTTCACAGAGAGCACTAGATGACTGGGTGTTCATGTGCTTTTTTGTGGGAAATGACTTTCTGCCCCATCTACCATCACTTGAAATCAGGTAAGTTAAGATTCTTTAATTATCACCGCTGAAGGTAAGGTGGAGGGATGTAGTTTTTGCCTTGTCTGTCCGCACAGATATGTTCGAAAATCCTTGGCAAAAATGAAACTTTATACATGTGTTCCTAATGATTAATTTTTTTTTTTTTTCAATTTTTCTTTTTTCAATTTAATGCCGTGCCATGAAAAAAGTAGTGTTTCATCATGAACCTATGGACAAGTATCCTAACCCTTATGGGCCAATATCTGTTTAACTACTTATATTGTGTATCTTAAGCCACACACAGTCATTATTTGTTTTTATTTAATGAAATGCCATGTCATGGAAAAAGGGGGCTTAATGTATAATTTCATTATGGAATGAAAGGGCCATGTGTACATGCAAAACATAAAACTTCTTATCTGTTTTCATCAAAAAAGGTTTTTTTTCTGCATGGGATATCATTTCAACAAAATAACTTGTTTGTTATTTACTTGTAGAGAGGGTGCCATAGACAGACTGACAAAGCTGTACAAAAATACTGTGTATAAGACTGGGGTATGTTTTGTCTTGTTATTCATATTAAATAATTAACTCTTTTTAACAGACTTGTCCAAATTGACAGTATTTGCGGACAACAAATTCATTATGTCTGAAATAATGGGATTTATCATGGAAAAGGTAGAAACATTATGGGAAAGGAGGAAGTGATAGTTACCAGCATTTTCAACCAGCATTTTCTCATTTTCCCACATTTTCTAAAGCTTGCAACCTGGTGTTTGAACGCCATATTGACACCTTTTTATTGAATGTAACTGTCCAGTTTGTTTACTTCTCGGTTTGCAGAAACAAAGTATATTTAGTTATTATTTCATGCTTTTTGCTAGTTTATGGAGAGATAATGGTGGATTATGGTTTGATATTTTATGGTTACAACCAGTGAAAAATACTGATTTCATATTTTTTGACACTGCAATTGAAGGCAGAAACATTAGTTTGGCGCACTATTTATCTAGGTAAACAGTGTGTCCCATTCAACCAGAAGGAAATATGACATAATTTATGCTTATTTACCCTTCATTTCTCACGCTTTTCATAATATTGGAATGCATTTTTAGCTCACCTGAGCACGAAGTGCTCATGGTGAGCTTTTGTGATCGTGCTGTGTCTGGCGTCCGTCGTTCGTCGGTTCGTCATCCGTCGTCAACTTTTACCTTGTGTACGCTCTAGAGGCCACATTTTCAGTCCGATACTCATGAAACTTGGTCAGAATGTTTGTCTCGATGTTATCTCAGACGAGTTTGAAAATGGGTCATGTCGGGTCAAAAACTAGGTCACTAAGTCAAATCTTAGAAAAACCTTGTGTACGCCCTAGAGGCCACATTTTCAGTCAGATACTCATGAAAGTTGGTCAGAATGTTTGTCTCAATGATATCTCGGATGAGTTCGAAAATGGGTCATGTCGGTTCAAAAACTAGGTCACCAGGTCAAATCTTAGAAAAACCTTGTGTACGCTCTAGAGGCCACATTTTCAGTCTGATACTCATGAAAGTTGGTCAGAATGTTTGTCTTGGTGATATCTCAGACGAGTTCAAAAATGGGCCATGTCTGGTCAAAAACTAGGTCACTAGGTCAAATCTTAGAAAAACCTTGTGTATGCTCTAGAGGCCACATTTTCAGTCCGATACTCATGAAACTTGGTCAGAATTTTTGTCTCGATGATATCTTGGACAAGTTTTAAAATGGGTCATGTCGGGTCAAAAACTAGGTCACTAGGTCAAATCTTAGAAAAACCTTGTGTACGCTCTAGAGGCCACATTTTCAGTCCGATACTCATGAAAGTTGGTCAGAATGTTTGTCTCAATGATATCTCAGAGGATTTTGAAAATGGGTCATGTCGGGTCAAAAACTAGGTCACCAGGTCAAATCTTAGAAAAACCTTGTGTATGATCTGGAGGCCACATTTTCAGTCATATACTCATATAACTTGGTCAGAATGTTTGTCTTGGTGATATCTCAGACAAGTTTGAAAATGGGTCATGTCAGGTCAAAAACTAGGTCACTAGGTCAAATCTTAGAAAAACTTTGTGTACGCTATAGAGGCCACATTTTCAGTCCGATACTCATGAAACTTGGTCAGAATTTTTGTCTCGATGATTTCTTGGACAAGTTTAAAAATGGGTCATGTCGGGTCAAAAACTAGGTCACTAGGTCAAATCTTAGAAAAATCTTGTGTATGCTCTAAAGGCCACATTTATAGTACGATACTCATGAAACTTGGTCAGAATGTTTGCCTCGATGATATCTCAGATGAGTTCAAAAATGGGTCATGTTGGGTCAAAAACTAGGTCACTAGGTCAAATCTCAGAATGTTTGTCTTGATGATATCTCAGACGAGTTCGAAAATTGATCATGCTGGGCCAAAACTAGGTCACTAGGTCAAATCTTAGAAAAACCTTGTGCACACTCTAGAGGCCACATTTTCAGTCCAATGCTCTTGAAGGTTGGTCAGAATGTTTGTCTTTATGATATCTCGGACGAGTTCAAAAATGGGTCATGTCGGGTCAAAAAGAAGGTCACAAGGTCATGTCTTAGAAAAACCTTGTGTACACTCTAGAGGCCACATTTTTGGTCTAAAACTCTTGAAATTTGGTCAGAATGTTTGTCTTGATGATATCTTGGACAAGTTTGAAAATGGATCATGTCAGGCAAAAAACTAGGTCACTGGGTCAAATCTTAAAAAAAAACCTTGTGTACGCTCTAGAGGTCACAGTTTCAGTCCAAATTTCTTGAAAGTTGGTCAGAATAGTTTACTTGATGACATCTCACATGACTTCGAAAATTGGTCATGTTGGGTCAGAAACTAGGTCAGTAGTTCAAATCTTAGAAAAAACCTGTGTATGCTCTATAGGCCACATTTTCTGTCCAATACGTATGAAAGGTGGTCAGGATCTTTGTTTTGATAATACCTACAATGGGAAAATTGGCTAAGGATAAAAAGTTGGTCACTGAGAGAAATTCTAGAAAAAGCTTGTGTATATGCTAGAGGCCAAATTTTCAGTCCAATAATTATGAAAGCTTAGTAAATTGTTTGTCATGATATCTCAAAAGAGATTGAAAATGGGTCATGTTTGGTCAAAAGACTCAGGTGAGCGACTTTAGGGCCATCATGGCCCTCTTGTTGTGTGGAGGGGGTACACCATGGGGAATTACCGAAAACATCACTACTGGATTTTGATTTTTTCCCAAACAAAGAAGAGGTTAGAAGCAAGAAATAAATAGAATAATTGCTTTTTTTGGTGAAAGATGAAAATTTGTTCTTCTCATGGACTAGTAATATTACTGATGATGTTCGCAGGAAGAAATGGATTTTGATCTTTCACTGAAAAAACAAATATCCACTTTGTATTTGTTAGTGTGTAGTGTGTTAGTGAGAAAAAAATCAATTCGCAGGAAAATAATCTAAAATGACATCCTCAATAGGATAGAAACACTATTTGAAAAGGAGAATGCAGTAACTTTTCGTCATTTCCCATGAAATGGATTTTTGTCATTAGAACAGGATTCATTTCTCTTTCACTACTGAACTTTGTTTATACAAGGTTTATGTTGAAAAGCTGCCAATACCTTGGAAAGAATGTGCAAAGTACTGGAGAAAGACACCTTAGGTAATCATGGAAAGTGCACTTGCTGCTGTGTTTTAACTGATATATTGTTGAAAATGGTTAACACCAAACAAACAATTAACCCGTTACCACATTTCCTAGACTTTTAAGGACCCTGGAGAATAAGGCTTTTGAAAACACTGTGGGATAAGGAGAAAATACTGGTAACTAGTATTTTCTCCTTTTCCCACAATGTTTTCTTACTTTCCAGAAATAAATGCAAAAATGTTAGCCACATGTAATATGTCTTAATGCTCTTAATTTGGAGCAGTCTAAAAGTTTTGTCGTTTGGTAAAGAATCAATGAACATTTATTATTATTTAGGGCTATCTGACAGATAGTGGTGTGGTCTCCCTAGAGAGGGTGCAGTTGATTATGCAAGGTATAGGCAATTTTCAAAACATCTATTTCTGTCTCTTCTCTTTCTATAGGTGCATTTCAAATTGGCTGTTTTGAAAGAAACGAACGTGTTATTGTCATCGCCCTGTTGTCTTCCATGTCATCATGCAGAAACTTCGACATGTTATAATGTCTCTGTCATTACTGAAGATATTTCTCAAAACTCAGACTAGTTGTTAAACTATCACAAGGAGAATCAAAAAAATAAGGGCACCATCAAAATATTTTAGATACATCTATGCCCCATTTTGGACTTAGAATTCTCACTGTCATAGCCCTAGCCTTGTTGTCGTCTATGTTGTTGTAGTGGTGCAAAAGTTTTACATTTTGTAATATCTCTCTAATTACTGAAGATATTTGCTTTAATCCTGGGCTAGCGACCTGTAAATTGGTGAATCTATACAACAGAGGCAGGTAGACATCAAAATATTTTTGACGCAGTTATGTTCTTTTTTTTTTTTTTTTTTTGCTTAGAATTTTCTGTGAAAATCAAGCTCTTGCAGCCGAGCATTGGCATCTGTGTGAGGTACTCTTCTTTTAACTATCAGAATTTAAGAGCCTTAAGAATATATCAAGAGCAAGCACTATCATTTTAAAAGGTATTGATACTATCAACATTGCCATGTCAGATATTATGAATCACCCTGGATGTCATAACGCATACTGTAAATCAGCAAGCTTTTAACCCTTTCCCAGACAACTTTTAGACTCTCCTGAAATGAAAACATTTGCAGATGGCAAATACAAAAGCGGTACAAAGGAACTGTAGTGTTTTGACAGGGTTGAAAACATTGTTGGAAAATGAAAAAATGCTGGTATCCAATATTTTCTCCTTTTCCCACAATGTTTTCAAAATACCTCTGCCACAGGGTCCTAAAATCACAGGATTGTTTGGTAAAGTGTTAATCAATTTTGTACACACAGTCTGTAGCCTATATGACTTAAGACCAGGGGGTTACTAGCTCAAATCCCCACCTTAGTCAATTTCTTTCCGAGGATTGATGATAGTCATTGAAACAGGATTCACTCCTCTCTCATGGCTGATCATTATCTTGATAATGGTTATGTATAAAAGCAGCTAGTGGCTTAGGAAGAATATTGTGAGAAGTACTGGTACAAGAAACTCCAAGAAAAACATGGGAAGGTGCACAGTGCTATAACTGAAGTAATGTTGAAAACAGTGTCAAACACTATTACATGCAATCAATTTTTCAGAGCTTGGCACAGTCGAAGACGAGATATTTAAAAAACGGAGAAAAGACGACCTTGATTTTAGACGACGCAGAAAGGAGAAGGACAAGAGGATGAAGACTGTATGTAAAATCACTGTTTTCTTTAGCCAAGTGCCTGTAGCTCAGTTGGTAGCACACAGGACTTGAGAACAGGGGTCGCTGGTACGGTCCCTAGCTCGGCAAATTTCTATCTGAGAACTGATGATAGTCATTGCAACAGAATTCATTCTCTCCAACCTTTGACCATCGTTTCATTGATGGTTATGTGGGAAAGCAGCCAGTGGCTTGGATAGAATGTTCTACGGAGTGCTGGTAAAAGAAACTCCAGGAAAGCATGGATAGGTGCACTGGCCACAATATGATGTTGAAAACAGCATTAAACACCATTCAATCGATCAGTCATCTGTTTTCTTAATCCTGTAACAAACATTCAAATTTTAGACTAGTCAAATTTGAAAGCATTTCAAGACAACAGTTAAAGGTTGCTCATATGATGAAAACTGTCTTTGATAGAGTAGAAAACAGTTTTTGAAAATGAGAAAATCTGTTGCCAGCATTTTAAGCTCAGCTGAGCACAAAGTGCTCATGGTAAGCTATTGTGATCGTGCTGTGTCCAGCGTCTGTCATGCGTCATGTGTCGTCAACTTTTACCTTGTGTACACTCTAAGAGGCCACATTTTCAGTCCAATACTTGTGAAACTTGGTCAGAATGTTTGTCTTGATGATATCTCGAACGAGTTCGAAAATGGGTCATGTAGGGTCAAAAAATAGGTCACTAGGTCAAATCTTAGAAAAACCTTGTGTATGCTCTAGAGGCCACATTTTCAGTCCGATACTCATGAAACTTGGTCAGAATGTTTGCCTTGATGATATCTCGGATGAGTTCGAAAACGGGTCATGTCGGGTCAAATACTAGATCACTAGGTCAAATCTTAGAAAAATCTTGTGTACGCTCTAGAGGCCACATTTTCTGTCCAGTACTTCTGAAAGTTGGTCAGAATGTTTGTCTTGATGATATCTCGGACGAGTTCGAAAATGGGCCATGTCTGGTCAAAAACTAGGTCACCAGGTCAAATCTTAGAAAAACCTTGTGTACGCTCTAGAGGCCACATTTTCAGTCCAATACTCCTGAAAGTTGGTCAGAATGTTTGTCTTGATGATATCTTGGACAAGTTTAAAAATGGGCCATGTCGGGTCAAAAACTAGGTCACCAGGTCAAATCTTAGAAAAATCTTGTGTACACTCTAGAGGCCACATTTTCAGTCCAATACTCTTGAAAGTTGGTCAGAATGTTTGTCTTGGTGATATCTCGGACGAGTTCAAAAATGGGCCATGTCGGGTCAAAAACTAGGTCACCAGGTCAAATCTTAGAAAAACCTTGTTTACGCTCTAGAGGCCACATTTTCAGTCCAAAATTCTTGAAAGTTGGTCAGAATGTTTGTCTTATGATATCTCTGACAGATTTGAAAACGGTCCATGTTGAGTAAAAAACTAGGTCACTAGGCCAAATCTTAAAAAAACCATGTGTATGCTCCAGAAGCCACATTTTCAGTCCAATACTCTTGAAATTTGGTCAGAATGTTTGTCTTGATAATATTGCAGACAAGTTCGAAAGTGGGCCATGTGGGGTCAAAAACTAGGTCACTAGGTCAAATCTTTGAAAAACCTTGTGTATGCTCCAGAAGTCACATTTTCAGTCCAATGCTCTTTAAAGTTGGTCAGAATGTTTGTTGTGATGATAGTTTGGATGAGTTTGAAAATTGGTCATGTCAGGTCAAAAACTAGGTCGCCAGGTTAAATCTTAGAAAAACCTTATGTAAGCTCTAGAGGCCACTTTTTCAGTCCAATAATCTTGAAATTTGGTCAGAATGTTTGTCTTGATAATTTCTTAGACTAGTATGAAAATGGGTCATGTTGGATAAAAAACTAGGTCACAATGTCAAATCTCGGAAAAACCTTTTGTACTATAATTACAGTCCAATATTCTTTAAACGTTTGTTAGAATGTTTGTCTTGATGATATCTTGCATGAGTTTGAAAATGGGTCACGTGGAATAAAAACTAGGTCACCAAGTTTGATCCTTGAAAAACTGTGTGTATGCTCTAGAGGCAACATTTTCAGTCCAATATTCTTGAAATTTGCTTTGAATGTTTGTCTTGATAATATCTTAGACTAGTATGAATATGGGTCATGTTGGATAAAAAACTAGGTCACTAGGTCAAATCTCGGAAAAACCTTTTATACACCCTACAGGCCACATTTTCTCTCAAATACTCATGAAAGTTGTCGGAATGTATGTCTGGATTATTTCTACATGTCAAGTAGGCCGTTGAGACAAATTCTAGAAAAAGCTTGTGTGCACTCTAGAGGCCATATTTGTAAGCCCAGTACTAATGAGTGTTTGTCTTAATATCTCTGAAGAGATTGGAAATGCGTCATGTTTGATCAAAAGGCTCAGGTGAGCGACTTCAGGGCCATCATGGCCCTCTTGTCTCGTTTTTCCCACAATGACTTTAAAAGTATTTTCCATCAGGGTGGGTAAAACTCATGATTAGGTGAAAACATCTATCTGTTTATCATCAGTCCATAAATTCCAAGTAAAATAGATTTTTCTATATGGTTGTACCATACAAAATATTAACAGACCATTCCATATTGAAAACAGTTATAGATGACTAGTTAGACTTGATTCACATGATTGGAGTTGTCTTTGAAAGGATAGACAACATTATGGGAAAAGGAAAAAATGCTGCTTACTGTTTTCTCCTTTTTCCACAATGTTCACATAGTTTTATTTTGCAGTGTCACCAAAACACTGGATTCTTTGGTAAAGAATTTATAAGTATGTTTGTCCTTCTTAACCAAACAACCTAGAGTTCAAACAGCTCTGAAGAAGATGGCTTTTGAAATCATCATGGGTAAAGGAAAAAATGCTGGTACCAGCAAATCAAATGGGGTTCGAATTGTAGAATATGCCCTTAACCCTTTTCCACACAACAAATTTTAGACTACTATGCTTTCAAAACATCTGCCGACGGCTAATTCAAAATAAGTACAAATGAGTTTAAGCTCTCTGATTGGGTAGAAATCATTGTGGGAAAAAGAAGAAAATGCTGGGTACCAGCATTTTCTCCTTTTCTCACAATGTTTTCAAGAGGCTTTCGTTTGAGGGTCGCCAAAACCCTGGATTGTTTGATAAAGAATTCAAAGGGTAGAAAACACTGTTTTATAAAGAGAAAATTTAAGTAACCAACATTTTACTCCTTTTCTCACAATATTTTCAAAAGCCGCCTTCCACAAGGTTGTTAAAATTCATGATATTGTGGTAAAAGGATAAAACTTTTTTTTTTACTTTTTTTTTTCCTTTTCAGAATAAGCCAAGGTATATACCTGGGGGTATGTTCGCCCCACAACCCTTAGGACAGGGGCGACCAGGTATAGGGGCCATACAGAACCCAAGACAGGAGGCTTACAAAGGTAGAATGCAGAGCATGTCAACCTCAGCAACCCCAGAGGTGAAGAATGAAAACAATCTCAATGCAGCTTTAGCACTGAAATCCATGATAAGTGGTGAGGTATGAAGATGGAAGTAATATATGTTGTTCTTTACTGAACACTAAAATTTTATACTTTTCCAAAATGTACGCATTTAAACCATGCTTTGTGATCAGGCTGGAACCTAGGCTAAGACTCGTCCAGTCCATTTTGGAAGCATTGGTAGGCAACAAATTTGATGTAGCTCAAGTGATGAAAGAGTCCAAAACATTGTAGGGAAAGGAGAAAATGTTGGTTACCAGGGCTTTATACTTTTCCTTCAGTGTTTTCAAAACACTCTAGTCTTTAGGGTTGTTGAAAGTCAGAGTTGTGTTTCTTACAGGATAATTGTCTGTTTTGGCGCATGATCAAAATTTCTTTCATTGAATGAAAAGCAAAGGCTGTATTTTCTTGGGTCGGTTTCCACTTAAAAAAATATAGCCTTTGCTGTTCAAGAGAACTGTTAATGGCCTAGCCTTGGTGACAATTGTCAATTCTCACAACCGAGTTAGACAGTTTTGATAATACTATGAAAGTGTTACAAATATCTTTTAACGTTTGATTTTCACTTATTGCGAAAAAGCTGTGAAAAATATGTGCGTCAATTCATGTGAAATAGATCTATTCAATTTAGTCGGATATAGAATAGCTGTAATAATGACATCATGAGTGATGTTGACAACGTCATAAAATGTGACATTTATCTGGTGAAAATTCATTCATGTTCTTTGAATATCTGTGGTATATCAAAAATAAAAGTTATAAAATTCACCAGGGAATTACAAGGTTATAATTTACTGATCGAATTCTTTTAACCACTTAAAAGCGTAAAAGGAAAAGGCTTAATTGTTCGTAGGAATCAAAAGATTATTTATTGCAATATTTTTCAGGACAATCAAAGAGGAGAAAAGCGCAAACATGAAGAGAAGGAGGAGGATAGTGAACCTGAGGATAACGTGAAGTAAGTTGAGCCAGGCTTTGTTATACCCTTTTGAAAAACTGACTTTGCTGTGAGCCTGAAATGAGATTAAAGTGACAGACTGTACAGAACTTGCATTCTGATCTTTGACCTATGCTGTCTGCTTCTATACTAGATATTCTGACAAATAGTGCTTCAAATTATAATTCATCATTTACCTAACACTGATATACTGGGATTTATCAGTTAAATAAATTTTGTTACTGCGACATTTGGTATCTTCACTGGAATGAAGACATAGAGGATAATTGTCTCTTTTGGTGTGTGATCGATATTTCTTTCATCGAGTGAAAAACGATGGCTATATTTTCACAAGGGCAAAGCCACAAGTGAAAATATTGCCTTTGTTTTTCACATGATGAAAGAAATTTCGTTCATACACTGAAACAAGTAATTATCCTATTTCTTTTATATGCCCTTCACTCTAATCTTTCTTTTCATGTCTAATGTGTACTCATTGTGAAAAATAAGTGTGTTTTTTAAGCAAAATAGATCTATTCAACCTATTCAGCTTTGAACTAGCTGTAATAATGACATCATGAGTGATGTTGATTATGTCACAAAACATGATGTTCACTTAATAAATATTTATTCATATGTTGTAAATGTCTCTGGTATGTCAACAGTAAAAGTTATAAAATTCACCAATGAAGTATAAGGATATATTTTACTGTTAGATTTATATGAAGAAAAGCATAAAAGTAAACACTTTGACTGGAGTCAGGAACTACTCTTTTTTTGCACTTAAACTTGCAGCAGGGCACCATGCTACAGGTTTTAAGTTTTTGTGTACAAAGAAATGATGTCATTTACATGCTACTTTTATCGCTCTTTATGTCATCACATGCTTCAGTTGCTGATGTCGATAATCTAAATTGTTGTCTGAGTGAAGAAAAATAATCAGTCAAAATATGACACTTTATCAGTGTTCAATCTAGCTTGGCTTGAAAGGGGGCCAATCGGCCCACAGACATTGAAATAGGGGACCATTTTGGAAAACTGGGGGCCACAAATAAAAAAAAAAATCATTCTTTCTTACTGAAATGTTAACTTTTTTATTGAACAAGTATTAATCTCATTCATGTATCTATGAATACGATGCTTATAATTCTGCAACACTGCAGAAATTATCATCGTTATTGACGCAACCTTGTTTCCACCATTAATTTAATCCTAAAAAAATGACGAAATGTGTCCGTCAGTGGTAAACTTTCGGAAATTCTGATATCCCATCACAGAAGGATTTAACTTTCACCTCGATCATTTCTAGTTGAAAGTCGTGTTTCTGCGGGGTTTTATTATCGACGCCTAACTACGCGTAGGTACTGGCCCGATTGTGCTTTCTGAAGTAATATGTTTTAATAGCTTTTGCCTTTTTTGCCCCATTGAGGTTTAAAAAAAAAAGAAACTTCATTGCGATGTTAAATGATCAGCGGAAGCTAAAAGAATCGTAACCTCTGGTACCCGTCTTTCTCCCGAAACCGTCCGATACAAAGATCGATAGCGGGCTACCAGTTTTATCTTAGCCATAACATCCATCGGGTTATCGGTAAATTCTCACTAGAAAGATAGGCATTATGTTTATTGAGCGGAAAAAGCAGGAACGGGCAAAAAGGACCCTAATTCACGTAATGCCACTTTTATGATCGAGTGCGCCCGACGGGCCCGAGGTTGGTTTAGAATTGCGCCATCTGAAATTTTGGGGGGACTATGGCGCAATGGCGCGCTCTAGATTGAACACTGCTTTATGATTGATGCAAACAGTCGAAAGATGAATAAATATATATTGCTTTGTTTTATTGTAATTGTTGTATTAAAGACCTGTGAATTTTGTTCACATTTTTTTTTTTTTTTTCACAGACTATGGGAGGATGGATTTAAAGACAGATATTACAAACAGAAGTTTGACGTGGATGAAGAGGATGTTGCTTTTAGACATAATGTGGTAAGTAATGGCCTGTTGCATCTTAACCCCTTCTTGAACAGTTTCAGGTTTTATCTGTGCAGGGGAAGATACATTTTGAAAACATTGTGAGAAAAGGAGAAAATGCTGGTTACCAGCATTTTCTCCTTTTCCCACAATGTTTTCTTGTCTATCATGGACAAATCCCATCATTTGAGCTACAATGAATTTGTCATCTACAAATGCTTTCAATTTTTGACTTTTCCAAAATTTTGTTGTATGGAAAGGGGTTAACCCGTAATACAGCACCTTTCACCCCTTCATATGTTTTTCGGCAAGTGTAGATCATGATCAGACTGCACAGAATGTTCAGATCTTTGATCTACACTATCTTTGACATTCTGGATAAAAGCAATTTTGAAATTGCAATTTTTGGGGGCCGTTGGTAAAAAATGGGTGACTGGCAAAGGTCATGAATTCAGTGCGGAATGGAGATAAGTGTATAAAGACATATAGAAGAGACAAGGTCCAATTTTTGGGTAATATACTTCTTGTCATCTGCAAATGCTCTCAATTTGGACGTGCCTATAATTCTGTTGTTTGGTAATAGGTTCTGCAAAATTGATTGGAATTAATCAAATACATGTTAATGACGGATCCTGAGCCGTGAAGTTTGTGACATGGGTGATCTCAAATCGTTTGACCTAGATTCAAGCTGTTCTATTGTTTTGTTGTAAATTCACGCAAAGCTTAGAACTATCTCTCAACAAGCACCCGGATCAGTCTTTGTTTTGTTGCAGTCTGATCCGAGTCCATGTTGGACGGAAACGTATTTATCGAACATTAGTCAAGTTTTCTTTGTTATAAAAACTGCTCCGAATCCCTGCTGAACAAAATTTTTCCACAGGGTACTTGACTGTATTGGTTTCTCTCTCTCTCTCTCACACACACACACACACACACACATACATATGTGGGGGGGGGGGCATGCTCTGTGAAAAGGGGGCTTAATGCATCTGCGAAAAGTATCGACCCAGGTCAGCCTGCGCGCTCCGCGCAGGCTGTCCTGGGCCGAAACTTTTCGCTATTGGTCAATTTTCTGTATGTCCTAGGACCAGTGTACCTCATGATTAAGTCAGTTGTTGAAAAATATGGCTAATACGGATCAATAATTATGTTTTCGCATGCTTGGTATCATGCATCACCGGGATGCATTAAGCCCCCTTTTGCCAGAGCACGGCTCATATGTGTGTGTGTGTGTGTGTGTGTGTGTGTGTGTGTGTGTGTGTGTGTAATATTGTTATTTGCATTATGGGCCGGCGGCCTTCTGCATAAATAAATATTTGAGTTTAAGTTTGACAGGTCCATGTACTGTATTGAACCTTTACCCAAAAATCCATTTTTAAAACCCATAGAAAAGCTGGTTTTGGAAACTTTGTGGAAATAAGAGAAAAGTTTGGTACCCAGCACCTCTTTTTTTCATGATATTTTCTCACCTGCCAAAAGACAAAAATCATGTCAGCCACAAGTAATCTCTCAAATCTGTCATCTGCAAAGTGCATTCAATTTTGGCTAGTCTAAGATTTAATGATTGTCTGGTAAAGATTTATTCATTTTACAAACAGAGCATCTGTTAGGCTTCTCCAAATTGAAAGCATGTGCAGACAACAAATTTAAAGTGGCTTAAATGACACTAATTGTCTTTGGAAGAATAGAAAACAGTGTGAGAAAAGAGAAAAATGCTGGTCTGCAGCATTTTCTCCTTTTACCACAATATTTTCAAAAGAGTTCTTCTGGCCAGTGCATTAAAACTTAGGATTGTTTGGGAAAAAATAAACCTTTTACCAACCTGTCCCATGGTTTAACGATCCCCAGGAAGAAGTATCTTGAAAATGTTCTTGGAAAAGGAGAAGAAGCAGGAAACAAGCATTTTATCCTTTTTTCCACAATGTTTTCAACACTTTCTCAGGTTAGTTAAAACTCAGGATTGTATAGTAAGGGTTAAGTGGTTACTGTCATGTATATATTTCAGGCTGATCACTATGTGCGAGGTCTGTGCTGGGTGCTGAGATACTACTATCAAGGCTGTGCATCGTGGAAATGGTACTTTCCCTACCATTATGCTCCTTTTGCCTCAGACTTTGTCAACATAGATAGGTTGTCCAATGATTTTGAAAGAAATACAGAACCAGTGAGTCTGAGGGTTTTTATTGTTTGTTCGTTTGTTTGTTTTTTGTTTTTAGTATGTCTTGTTTGTAGGGTGTCAGGTGGTCATCTATGAACAGTATTAAATAGCTGTAAAATTACAAATACATTTCTAACACACAGTGATTCAAACATTTTCTAACCCTTTTTTATCTGACAAATTTTAGACTCTTCAAAGTTGAAAGCAATCTGCAGATGACAAACATGAACTTGATACAAATGAACCGTTTCTCTCTTTCCCACAACCTTTTCACTTCTTTCAAAGACAATTTCTATTATTCTTACCAAAGTTGATTTGGTTTCTGCAAATGTTTTGAAAGGGCTAAAAATTTTGTGTGTTAATGGGTTAATCTTCTTGCAGGATTTAGTGACAATGCAATAGAAGGTTTTCACTAGCTGTGGTAGTTCTTGATTGTTTTGTACATTGATAAGTCAGCAGGTAGGAACTACGGTAAGGTTCATGGATAAGAAACATGTGGACAAAATGTTGGTGATTACTATATATTTCATGTATATATTCGATAGGGAAAATAAAATGGAGAGTCTGTCTTCAGAACAACAACTGTTGTTTTTTTTTTTTTTTTTTCAGTAGGTTTATATTTACAATTATAATGTGATAAAAATTTCGACCAGTTGCAACCATGTCAGGGATCTTCTTGAAGTCTGTGAAATTTTTTTATGAAGAGATTACAGATCTACATTTAACATTTTAAAGATTGAATGACATCGATCCTTTTTAGGTCACCTGAGCACAAAGTGTTCAAGGTGAGCTTCTAGAGTGCAGACATGGTTTTTCTACGATTTGATCCGGTGTATTATACCAAGCTAGTCGTCACACAAGATAGATCCAATTTTCTTAAACATAGACCCAGTCTTACAGATAGAATGGTCGTGTGACCAGCAGAAAGTTTACTATTAGCAAAAGGTTTTGACCCATTTCAGCCTGCACAGAGGATGCAGGCTCACTAGGGTCAATACTGTTTACAGATGCATTAGATTGTCTTTTCACAGTGCATGACTGGTATACATGTATGTGAGCCATGCTCAGGGAAAGGGGGGTTTAGTGCATCTCCATGATGCATTATACCAAGCAAGTTATCCCATAGTCGTAGATCCATCAAATCCATTTTTTTCAACTCTTTACCACACAGTCCCGACTTTTAACGGCCCTGAGAAAGATGCCTATTGAAAACATTGTGGGAAAAGGAGAAAATGCTGGTAACCAGCATTTTCTCCTTTTCCCTCAATATTTTCTACCCTATCAAAATCAGAAATCATCATATTCACAAAATTTAATTTGTTGTCTGCAGATGCTTTGAATTTGGTTCCATCCAAAAATTTGTCGTTTGGTGCAGAGTTAACAATTGACTGAATGATGAGGTACACTTGTCCTTTGACATACAGAAAATTGACTGATAGCGAAAAGTTTCGGCCCAGGTTAGCCTGTGTGGTCTGGACACTTTTCGCAGATGCATAAAACCCTCTTTTCACAGAGCGTGACTCATATATTTTCCTACCATATTGTATTATATTTCAGTTTAAGCCCCTTGAACAGCTGATGGGAGTGTTTCCTGCAGGCAGTAAGCAGCATGTTCCCCCTACATGGCAAAACTTGATGACTAACCCGGAATCTCCTATTATAGATTTCTATCCTGTTAATTTCAAAATTGACAAAAATGGGAAAAAATATGACTGGCAAGGTTTGTTCTTTTAAAATCCACTACAGTACAAATATATTTGCAAAGCCTGGTTGTGCAGTCCGTAGCACACTGGACTTAAGACAAGGGGGTTGATGTTCTAATACCCAGTCTTTCATAATGATCTTTGGGTCTGTGCATTCAAGGTCAAGGTCACTGTTACTAAAAATAGAAAAGATGTTTCAGCTCAGACTGTTGATTTTAAAAGCATAAATAAAGTTAATTTGTTGTGTAGTTTGAGTATATGAAAAACTAGCTTAGGATTTATTTGCTGATAGTATATACAAGGTTAGGGTTAATCAATCAATTTAATGACACTATGCAAGCAAGCCATTTGAAATGCAGCATTTTCTTATATTCTCACAATGCTTTCTACCCAGTCAAAGACAAAAACCATTATTCCAGCCATACTTGATCTATCATGTGTGAGTTCTTTAAATTCAAACAAGTCGTAAGTTTCATTTTTAACAACTAAGAAGAATAAAGCTTAGGAAAATAGTATAAAATGAAGAGAAATTGCTGGTTACAAGAATTGTCTCCTTTTCCAACAGTATTTTCTGCCATTTCAAAGACTAATCTCATTATTTGAATACCACACAATGTGTCATCTGCAGATGTTTCCAATATTGACCAGTCTTACGAACAAAGTCTGTAACAAAGAAACGAACAAATGCATGGCAGAAATAAAGGGACCGGGCAGGATTCGAACCCTAGAACGCCCGACGAAAGGCCAATACCATAACCACTGAGCTAAAGAGATATCTCCCAAACGCAGTTGTTAGGTATTGTATTTAAATCGGGACGAAGCCATGCATGAAGGAGTGGTCTCCCGTAACACCAGTCATACATTTTGTTGTCCAGTGAAATTTGTATTTTTGTTTCGGTGTAAGATTGATATACAATTCCACTGAATGAATGATAAATACTGTCTTTGAAAGGGTACTATGTGGGAAAAGAAGCAGAGATCCCTTTCCCCTGGATCTTACCAAAAAATGTCTTACACAGGTTAAGGCAAAACAGGGTTTTAATGGAAAGAGTATGATTTGTTTCGTCAATATTATAAATCATGATGTAGATTTATGATAAGTAAGTGAATTTAATGACAATGAAATGAACAGACATTATAAGTGATATAGAGGATATTTGTTTTTTCTTTTCAAAAAAAGATCTAAATTTATTTCATAGAGTGAACATCATCGGTAATATTTTCACAAGTGGTGCAGCCACTTGTGAAAATATTACTGATGATGTTCACAAGATGAAATAAATTTTGATCTTTCACCGAAAAAAAAAATTATTCTATTTATGTCATGCTTCTAAACCCTTTTCAAAATCCAGTATAGTTGTTTTCTGTAATTCCAGGTGGCATACCCCCTCCACATTATGCATTACAATATTACGTAAAGCGCGAGAAATGTAGGGCGTAAATCAGTCATATTTCCTTCTGGTTGAATGGCACGCGCTGTTTACCTTGGTAACTAGCACACTGGAACTAATGTTTCTGCCTTCAACTGAAGAGTTAGAAAATATGAAATCAGTATTTTTTACTGGCCATAATCATGAAATATCAAACCATAATCCACCATTATTTCTCAATAAAATACCGAAAAGCATGAAATAAATTTCAGTATTTTCAGTTTGAATAAAATATTACAATGGGCTGTGTAGGGCCTGTAAGGCATTTTAACCCTTTACCAGACGACAAAATTTTAGCCCTGTCCAAATTGAAAGCATTTGCAGACGACAATTTCAGTGTAGCTCAAATGGTGCAATTGTTTATTGACAGGGTAGAAAACATTATGGGAAAAGGAGAAAATGCTGGTTACCAGCATTTTCTCCTTTTTCCACAATGTTTTCAAAAGGCTTCTTTCCAAGGTCGTCAAAAGTCGTCATTGTGTGGTAATGGGTTAAAATAACAATTTTTACTTCATATTTACAAAAAGAAGAAAATAACAGGAATACAATAGATACAGTGCCATAAAGTATTGTTTGTCTTAATTTGGTTTTATGGGGATGTTTTAGTTTTGAGTTTTACTTTTTTTTTTATTTAACAAGTGAAAACTAGATTAATTTATACAGTAAGCTTCATTTCGTATCTAACACAAATTACTCTGCAACTTGGATTGAAAGTTGTTTGAGACAAAACTTTAACTTACCTAAATTTGTAATTGTATTAAGCCTTACCACCCAATCCTAAGTTTAAACAAACCCTGAAGGAGACGGCTTTTGAAAATATTGTTGGAAAAGGAGAAAATGCTGGTAACCAGCATTTTCTCTTTTTCCTACAACGTTTTCTGTCCTTCCAAGAACAATTCCCATCATTTAAGTCACGTTGATTTTGTTGTCTGTAGATGCTTTTAATTTGGAAAAGTCTAAAACTTTGTTATTTGGTAAAGAATTAAAAGACAAAGTACAGGTATATAGAAACATTGTTTTATTCTAGGTGTTGCCTTATTGCCATTTGTGGATGAAAAAAGATTGTGGAAAGCATTAGACACAGTCTATCCTGATCTCACAAATGAAGAAAGTAAGTTTATTATGTACCTGTAGATTTTCTGAACCAAATACATGCATCGCATGCAGATTGAATTAGACATGTTGCGTCTACACTGTGTCAAATAAAGTTCCAAATATGATGTGATGATGTACCCATATGTTGAATACATTGAAATTGGTTTGAGATTTGATTTATCAATAGTTTACACTATAATGTTTATCCACCATTTATAAAAACAAAGTTACTTCCCAGGAAACTGGTATTTCTTTTTTATTTATTTTCCTGCTTTCCAATAAGATCATCAATAATTGCAATGCTTTCTTGTTGAAAAGAATAAGTATATAATAGAAGGAATGTTATGTTGTAGTAACTTTCCTGGTGCTTACTTTTCCTTCTCGCTGCCCAAGAAAATTTTGACATTGTACTCAAACTACGGTCTCGGGAGACATCAAATTTCTGCTCAAAGCAAATATGAACACTAGGAAAGCTAGCAAAACATAATCTTCCATGTGTGTACACCTACCACAATTCTCAATCCTAATCAGGCTGAACTGCTTAGCCCAGTTGTTCAGTCAGTAACACACAGGGCTTGTAACCAAGTAGTTGCACAAGTCCTGTTAACAGCTCAGACAGTTTCTGTCCAAGGATTGATGGTAGTCATTGATCCATTCCTCTCTCACTGCGGAATATTGTATCAGCAATGTTTATGTGAGAAAGCATCCAGTGGCGTGGAAAGAATTATGTGTGAAGTAGTAGTAACAATAATTCCAGTAAAACATTGGTAGACGTACTGGTTACCAGGGTATATGTGAAATGATATTGAAAGATAGTTCAACACCAAACAATCAACATAGGAATCAGGGTTAATCTTTACACAATCAATCATTCATAGGAGTGGTTAGTCAATACAGACCCCATTGTGTCCTTCAGTTGTTGTCATTTTCCTGTCATACCTGTGAAGTATCTCTGCTGGCTTTTATGATTGACCTTGAAGCAGATGACATCAAGTATTTTTTCTGTAATCTCCCTTGTAGGACACAGAAATGGTCGAGGAAATGACAGATTGTTTGTACATAGTTCTCATTCTGCTCATTCCATGTTAGAAGCCTTGTATGAGGGGGTCTCAAAGAACAACATAGAAAAAGGAAACACAGAGGTAATATCCTTGCATTTTAAGCTGGGCTGTTTTTGAAGAAAATGTAAAGGTACTATTGTAGCCCTGGCATAGTCATCTGCTTTGTCGTCATGCAAAAACTTAGACATTTTATAATATCTCAGAAGATATTTATTTCAAACTTTGACAAGTTGTTTACTATGAAAAGGGCAACCCACACAACAAGGGCAGGTAACCATCAAAGTATTTTTCATATAGTTATGCCCCTTTTTCGGCTTAGAAAATCAAGCACTAGCAGCTGAGCACTGTCTGAGTGTTGGCACCCACATGCCGTGCTCTTCTTGTCTCTCTGTTTTGAATCCTCTGTATTTGCAAACTGTAGATCAAGATCAAACTGTACATTCTGTGCAGTCATATCTTGACTGACACTGCCTGCTTATATTTAACATGTTCATGCCAAGACATTTCATCTGTTGCTTAACTTGAAAAAGTCCTTTTCTATATCTCAGCACTTTAACTCTTTACCACATAATCCCTTCTTTTAGCGAAACTGAGGAAAAAGCCTATTGAAAACATTGTGGGAAAAGGAGAAAAAGTGCTGGTTGCCAACAATGTTTTTTACTATTCAGGAACAATTTTCATTATTTAAGCCATATATAATTATGTTGTCTGCAACAGTAGGTTGCTGCATGGCTCAGTGGTAAAATACACTACTCATGTATTTCCTGGCTTTCTCACATCAGTACTGACACAACTTTCTAAGTCACTGACTACTTTTCTCACATGAATCAGAGGTGAGAGGCGAAAAATTTCTGGAAAAAAGTTTACCTTAATCAGGTATGGAACTAGCAACCACCAGGTTACAGGTCAGATATATATGCTGACCACTGAGCTAACCCGCCGGGTTTCTAAAATTTTGTAATTTGGAAAAAAGTTGAGAGTGAAAAACACTTGCATATTTGAACAATCCATGTTACACTTTACAAATTTTGTTTATTCTTTCTGTACACAGAGAATTGATTTAAATCCAGACAACACTCAGGGAATGGCTGGCAAGGTTTTCTGTGATCATTTTGTTGTTCTAACAGGAGAGTAAGTGAAAAACAATTTGAGCCATGCCTTGGCAATAGGAGGCGCAATGTGATTCATTATTACCAAGCAGGTCTTCATGCAATGATGGATTCATAAAATTTATTTTGTGCAAGAACCATCTGAATCATGAGGTAGACTGGTCCTTGGACATGCAGAAAATTGACTTACAGGAAAAAGTTTCAGCCCATGTCAGCTGGGTGTATTATGCAGGCTGACCTGGATCAATACTTTATGTAGATACATTAAGCCCCCTTTTCACAGAGCATGGCTCATTTCTAATTGTTTATCAAATGTAACAATTTTGTTGTACAGTGTAATCTATTAGACCTGTCTCAACCCTTTACCAAATGAAAAAAAAAAAATGGATTTTTCTTAATTTGAAGTGTTTGCAGGCAACAAATGAATGTTACTTAAATGGTAGGAAATTGTCTAGGAAAGAATAGAAAACATAGTGGGAAAAGGAGAAAGTGGTGGTTACCAGCATTATTTCTGTTTTTTCCCTCTGTCTTTTGAGTGTCGTTTATTAAGGGTGTTAAAAGAAGGAATTGTTTGGTTAAGGCTAAAAACTGTGGTTTTATGGACTTTTCTTAGATGATATTCTGTTGATTTTTGGCTTGGCTTTTTTTGAAGAAAATGTTGAGTGAATGCCGTAGCCCTGTTGTCATGCAAAAACTTTGACAGTTTATAATATCTCTATTGTTGCTGAAAATATTTGCTTCAAACTTAGTCAAGTTGTTAAGTATCATTAGAGGAACCAGTACCACAAGGGCAGGTAACTATCAAAGTAATTTTGACATAGTTATGTACCATTTTCAACTGAGAATTTTTACTTAAAATCAACCACCTGCAGCCGAGCCTTGGCATCTGCATGTGGTGCTCTTGTTTAAATTCAGCAGCTTCCTTGGACCGTTAATGTTTCGTTTTGTTTAAAAAGTAAATCATAACGAGCGACAGTGAGTTACGGGCAAAGCCCGTAACGTGCAAAGCTCGTTTTGCGGTAACACCGTTCTAGATTTTTAAAAATGAAATTCCGACTTCGTTATGGGTTTTAGTCTAAATCTAAATAGGGATGACTAAAAATTGAGTGTCTTCCGGTTAGTCGCACAGCGTCACACGTATGACAATCTTTCGCACAAGTACCTGATTGGTCAAAAATGACAATAATTATCTACCGATGGAATGATTACTTTAAAATCATTATCAGTTTAATGAGTACAGATTATCTAATTTCTTACTTACTTTCAGCGTATTTAGAGCCTATTTGTGTATAAACATATGCAATGATCTATGCTAGCAAAGAATGACGTCATTAATCATACTATTCTTAAGTCATGCACGAGCAGTTTTTTCGCGGAAAATATTGTGCCTTAGAAATCATGACTAAACTAGTTTTTTGACTGTTTCAAAATACAGATTTTAGCGATCTACGCACTCTGATTTTAAAGAAACTCCAGGTAAAACATGGGTAGACCTGTGCACTGACGAAGAAATGGAAAAAAAAAAGATTCTGTTTTTGTTTGTTTGTTTTCGTTTTTTTCCTTTTGTGTGTCTATTTATTGCAGCGGCAACTGCACCTACCATGCGTTCCTGAAGTTCCTTTTACCAGTACTCTGCTCAATATTCTTCTCAACCTATTGACCGATTCCTCATAAAAGTCAAAGTCTCTCTTATATAGATCTAGATCTACATGCAGTGAGGAAATGTTCCCGTAAAATGGTCTTTAAAAGTATGTGAACCAGTAATCATTCCAAGTTATTTTTTTCTAGACATTAATTAGCGAAGTTGTCAAGGAACTGTATGTCTTTATTTTGTTAAGGAAATCTGGGACAGTTTGCCCTATTTCACATGTATAATTCTACGAAAGCTAAATGCTTTCTACTTTTGACAACGCTCAAAATTAGTTTTGGCAATCTAGCTCATCATTCGAATTAATAGATATTTGTTCCACAAATCATTCACGTCTCTCGTATTGAGGCTTTGCCTTTTTCATATTATTCTCTCACTCAACTGAAGAGCAGGAAATAAAAAATCTTGAATCTTCGTAAACAAGTACAGAAGTAGCCTGAATGCCAAGGTAGTAACATGCACGACACTTATCTGATAATCTAACCATTCTTAGTAACATTCTCTGTCTTATTTATCAGAATTTTCTAAATTTGAAAGTAACACAGCTTCTGATTGGCTAAACCATTTGGTTTAGCCAATCAGACGTTGTGTTTCTTTCAAATTTAGAAAATCTCAGAGAATAAGACTAAAACCGTTCTTAAGAGTGATTGGTGAATAAAAACCCCAATTGACAGTCTCGATTTATTGCTTAAGATGAGTAATTATTAACTGTCAACACAGTTACAGTTGCAACCCTGAAATCTGTTACAGTTTACCTTTTACCATGAAAGTCAGGGTTTTTCCCATTGTGTGTATTCTTGTTTCGTCTTCTAGATTAGTTCCCAATTTGTCTACTTCTATTTTGACACTTTTTCCCATTTCATGTACTCCTTCAACACCATCAGTAACATTTAAGGTGGTAATTCAGTGCTTGATATAGTTTTCAATATTGAAACAATATTCTGTGCTGATGTTAAAGCTTATACAACTACAGCATGAAATCATTCAAAAAGTGTAGACAAAATGGGAAAAGGCGATACAGGAGTAGACCAAATGAGAAACTAGGGAGGTCAGAACTGGCTGTATGAACTGGCATTGACTTTCAGAATATGCTCTATAACTTTGAGTGATTTCCCTTCCTTGGTGTCCTGATTAAACAGGTGCTTATTAAAAACAATAGTGCTTATTATCATTGTGAAGTTACAGTTCTTTGGAAAAAGAAAGGCATTACTACAAGACTATATGCTAGGCATTTCAGTAAGAAACATGTTAATTGAATCAAATTGTGTCATTAAAATAAGGCCGAGTTCAATTTTAGCTCAGGTTTAGGAATCAATATACATATGTACATTAAGATGCTTTTCTAAAAAGGAATATCTGTACTGTCTTTACAGGAATAACAGTAGCAGAAATGAAGCTGAATAACAAAAAACATCAATAGATTTTATTTTTACTGTGCAATCTTTATGAAAGCAATCAGGTGTTGTAAATAGGTTTATGTTCAATAAAAAGTGTATACATGTGTATGTCACACTGGGATATTCATAATCAAGGAAAACTGACTCAAAAAAAAATTGGAGGGGGTCTTTGACTAGCTTCCCTTGAAGTTGATGAAAATCAGAACTCAACAAATATTACTGGTTTCACTGAAAGCAATGAGTAGATTTATCCATTTTGGGACCTTATTTTTTTCAGGACGTTCCATACTCCAATTCCACAATTAGCCAGTGTTGTGGACAATAGAGTTATAAGGTAAGAACAATTTTTTCTCATTTACAAAGTTCATCAGGGGTATTAAGTTTCCTCCTTCCAGAGGATTTCATTACTTTGAGGCTAAGACTGACATTGCAAAACTGTCTCAGCTCTTAAGTCTTTACCACACAATCCCAACTTTTAAGGACCCTGAGAGAGAAGCCTTCTGAAAAAACATTGTGGGAAAAGGAGAAAATGCTGGTAACTTGCATTTTCTCCTTTTCCCACAATGTTTTCTACCCTTCCCAAAACAAATTTCCATTTTTCAGTCACATTTATTTTGTCATCTGCAAATGCTTTCAATTTGGACAGGTCCAACATTTTGTTGTTTGGTAAAGAGTTAAGGTTCTGCTCAGAAATTATTTACTAACTATGACGGTTGGTCGGGGGCATTTCCACCATAAAAATCAATCTGACTCTGAAGAAGACAGCCTCTGAAAACATTGTGGTAAAGGACAAAATGCCTGGAAACCAGCATGTTCACCTTTTCCATAATTAATGTATTCTACCCTTTCATAGAAAATTTCAGTCATTTAAGGTACATTTAACTCTTTACCACACAACAAAATTTTTGACTGGTAGAAATTGCAAGCATTTGCAGACAACAAAATAAGGGTGGTAAAAAAGATGTGATCTTTATCAGATAGAGTAGAAAACATTGAGGAAAAAGGAGAAAATGCTGGTAAACAGCATTTTCTCCTTTTTCCTCAATGTTTTCCCAAAGCTTTTTTCTTCAGGGTTGTTAAATGTCGTGATTGTGTGTTAAAGGGTTAAGGTGTTGTCTGCAAATGCTTTCAATTTGGACAAGTCTAAAATTTTGTCATTTGGTGAAAAGTTAACCCTTTACCACACAATCCTAACAACCCTGAGAAAGAAGCCTTTTGAAAACAGTGAGGGAAAGGAGAAAATGCTGGTAATCAGTACTTTCTTCTTTTCCCTCCTTGCCCTATCAAAAACAAAAATATTTAAAGATACACCTTTTTCTCATTTTCATCATGTTTTTCAACAAATTTTATTTTTATTTTATGAAACTAATCATTCTTGTATCTTCGTGCCAAATGTTGCCCCTGACAGTTGCAAGGTTGCACAGATTACGACAGATAGAAAATGCATTTCCTTCTCTTGAGACATTACAGCCACAGTTTAATTCGAAGACAAATCTTTTGCGTTTCTTTATCGATTTTTTAATCTACGTTTCTATATCAATTTTTTAATTTACGTTTACACAGCTAACTAGAGTTTACACATTGTAAAATTTTACAGTGTTTGTTTACTCTCTGGCTGTAAAGATGTATCTTTAAGCTACAAATATTTTGACGTCTGCAAATGCTTTCAATTTGGTTGAATCCAAAATTTTGTCGTTTAGTGAAGAATTAATAACTCTCATTTTAAAATGGTTCTTTTAAAGCCATTTGCTGTGTTTTTAGCTCACCTGAGCTTACAATGTGCTCAAGGGGAGCTTTTAGGATCACCCTGTGTCCGTCTTGCGTCGCGCGTCGTCAACAATTCTTTAAACATCTTCTCCTCCTAAACCGCTTGGCCAATTTGGACCAAACTTGGCTTGAATGTTCCTGGGGAGGTCCTCTTTAAAAAGTGTTCACAGAATTTAATTCCATAAAAAAACTCTGGTTGTCATGGCAACCAAATGGAATTTTCTAAGAAATTCTTTAAAAATCTTCTCCTCTGAAACCGCTGGTCAGATTTTGGGTGACCCTTTTCAAAATTTGCTGGCGAAATTTCGATCCGTCTAAAAACATGGCCGTGGTGGGGGGGGAAGGGGGGGCTCTTTGCACTGTATGGACTTAAAGAAATTCTTTGAAATTCTTCATCTCTTAAACCACCTTTCAGATTTTGAAATAATTTCACAGAAATGTCCCTTTTGAACAATTGTTTGTGAAATTTCGACACATGGTTGTGGTGGTGGGGGGCTATTTGCAGTGTACGGACATGAAGAAATTCTTAAAGATTCTTCTTCTGTGAAACCACTTATATTATGCCCCTTTTTTAGCTTGGCTGTTTTCAAAGAAAACATCGAGGTATTGTCATAGCCCTTTTGTTGTTGTTGTCATTGTGCAAAAACTTTGACATTTTGTTATATCTCAGCTTCCACTCAACACATGTACTTGAAACTTGGAATAATTGTTCACTAGTAAAAGAGCAACCCATACAACAAGGGCAGATAACTCTAAAATCATTTTGTCCAAATTATGCCACTTTTTCGACTTAGAATTTTAACTTACTATCCAGCACCCAACAGCCAATCATTGGCACCCGCATGCGGTGCTCTTGTTCGACTTAATATTTTTAGCCTTTATCAGGCATGTGCTCTTGTTCAAGAAATGGTCCTTGGATGACCTATCCCAAAATTTATTTGTAGAATTCTGATTGGTCAAAAACATGGCTGTAGTGATGATTGTAGGGGTGGTGACAGATTTTGAAATTATTTTTACAGGTGACTTTTTCAAAATTGCTTGGCAAAATAATGATTTTATTTCCAAAATTTCAATAATTCAAAAAAAAAAAATTGGCTATGGTCCTCTCAAAAATTCAGGTGAGCAATCCAGGGCCATCTTGGCCCTCTTGTGTTATTTATTTTTTTCCTCAGGTTTAGACTGCTTCATATTAAAATCATTTGCAGATAGCAAGTTAAATGTAACTCAATTCTGACAGGGTAGGAATCATTGCGAGAAAAGGAGAAAGTTCTTATTACTCATTTTCTCCTTTTCAGGCCTTTTTTCCTCCAAGCCATGAAAACTTGAAATTGTCTAGTATAAAAGTTAATCCTTTACATTACAATCCTGATTTCAATAACCCAGAAGGAAAAGGCTGTTGAGGACATTATGGCAAAGGGAGAAATGATGTTATCCAGCATCTCTGTATTTCATACAATGTTTTGTATCCTGTCAAAGAACTTAGGTTCATTTAAATCACTTTCAAATTTGTTGTCAGCAGAAGCTTTCTTTTTGTCTTTTGGTTTGACCCACACAATCCCAAGTTAATGATCCTAAGTAGTAGGACATTTGAAAACATTGTAGGAAAAGGAGAAAATGCTGGTAACCAGCATTTTCTCCTTTTCCAACAATGTTTTTAAACCTTCAGAACACAAAATTTGAGTAGAATTTATTTTGTTGTCTGCAAATGTGTTCAGGTTGGACAAGTCTAGAATTAAGTTCTTCGGTACAGAGTTAATAGTTATATAGATCAGGACCATAAATGTCAAACCTTTATCGCACAATCCTGAGTTTTAACAACCCTGAGACAGAAGCCTTTTGAAACCGTTGTGGGAAAAGGTGAAAATGCTGGTAACCAGCATTTTCTCCTTTTCCCACAATGTTTTCTACCCTTCCAGACACAAATTTCAAACTTTGAGGCACATTGATATTGTTGTCTGCAAATGCTTTCAATTTGAGTAAGTTTAAAATTCTGTTATGTGGTAGAGAGTTAACAGAATTTTGATATTGGTATATTTCAGTGTTCAGTTTACAGATCCACAATATGATGCAGAGTTTGTCTTCAAAGCACACCTTTTGCCAAATGCAAAGTGAGTAATTTGTTTGTTTGTTTGTTTGTTTGTTTGTCTGGTTGGTTGGTTGGATGGTGTCTAATGCCATTTTCAACATTATTTCAGTTAATTACTGTGGCCAGTGCACCTGTCCATGTTTTCCTGAAGTTTCTTTTTACCAGTGCTTTGCACAATTTTCTTCCCAAGCCTTTGGCTGCGATCCCACTTAACCAAGCAATAATCAGCAGTGAGAGAAGAGTGAATCCTATTAATGATTATCATTAATCTTGAGGGACAAAAAATAGGCAGGCCTTGGAATTGTAACCAGCAACCATCTGGTCTCGCGCCCAGTACCCTATCATTTGCGCCATTGGGCTTGGGGCATAGTCAGTAAAACCTATAATCTATAAGATGAAAATAGAGCTAAGGATTGTTTGGGCTTGTAACTCTTTACCAAACAAACAAAAGAAAATCAACTCTTCCAAAGTGAAAGCATTTGCAGACAACAAAATGCCAAGAAAACATTGTGAGAAAAGGAGAAAATGCTAGTGACTAGCATTTTCTCCTTTTCCCACAGTGTTTTCAAAAGTCTTTTGTAAGATGACAAAAGAATCAAGGATTGTTAGGGCTTTTAACTCTTTACCAAACAAAAAATAATACGTCTTTCAAAAATGAAAGCTATTGCAGTTGACAAATACAGCTCAAATGATGAGATTTGCCTTTGAAAGTTTAGGAAACATTGTGGGAAAAAGGAGAAAATGCTGATCACCAACATTTTCTTTTTTTCCTCACTGTATTTCTTAAAAGCCGTTCTCCATTTTGGTTATTTAAACTCAAGATTGTTTGGTGTAGAGTTAAGATGATAAAGAACTGTCTATGTAGTTTTAACATTTGTTGTGCCATAGTTTGCAGACAGGGTAGAGCAAGATCAGACTGCACAGACAGTGTAGTCTGATCTTAAATCCACATTTTACTAACAGAGAATGTCTATGTCTCTTATTTAGCCTTACTATGGCTGATGTTGCGGAAAATCAAAGCAAAAGTGAAAATATGAAATTTTGTGACTCATTCTTTATTTGACTGTCTACCAGAGAACAAAATTTTAGGCTTGTCCAGATTGAAAGTAGAACCTGCAGGTAAATGAAACACTGCTTCCATATCTGAAACATTTCCAGACGTAGAATTAAATGTTACTAAATTTTTAAATAGAGTTTATTTCATCAGCTTGTGGTTAATATGGGGAAATATTTGCCGAAAAAGGGAAAGGTATGTGAAAATAACGAGTGCCATAAGGCACGAGTTAATTTTCGCGGACCTATCCCTTTTGAGGCAAATATTTCGCCATATTAACCACAAGCTGATGAAATAAATTATATATTATATTTCCTCTGATTATTTTGTCAACGAATGCCACTTTTAAAACTTAAAAACTTAAAAAACTTAAAAAAGTAGTTCCAGATTTTCGGCAGGAGGAAAATATTCACTGTGACGGGGAAATAATTTCCCCCCAGATTAAATTACGACATTTCTTTACCCATAACATTTCTAAAAATAGACACATGAAATATAATATAAAAATTTCTTTTATCAGGTAAAACACATTGAGGGAAAAGGATAAAATGCTGGTTACCAGCATTTTTTTCCTTTTCTCACATTGTTTTCAAAAGCCTTCTTTCTGTAGGGTTGTTAAAACTCAGGACTGTGTGGTAAAGAGTTAATACATGTTTGATGTCCATATTTCTGTCAGGCCTATGCCAAGAGTTCTCAAACCAGAGGACTTTGAGAAGTTCAATCGTGGCAATAACTGGTTTAGACCCCAACTTGGTTTCCAGCCTCACAGTGGTTACAGAGGACATAAAGATATGGGTCCAGCTAACAGAATGATCAGGTAGGGTTTTTTGTTGACATTCTCAGTATTCCTGTCTTTCCCTATGCATATCATTTTACAAGTATAGAGTTATAGAACGTTTTCTCCTCTTCCCACAGTGTTTTCTTCAGAATTGGTTAAACTCAGGATTGTTAACTATCTAAAAGGGTACAAATGCTAGAAGGGCAAGTTACCATCAGAATATTTTTGACAGTTATGTCCCTTTTTTGAAAAGTATAGGTGGGTGTTGGCGCCAGCATGCATTTTTCTTGTCTTAATACTACACAATTCCAAGTTTTTATGGGCCTGAGAAAGAAGGCTTTTGAAAGCATTGTGGTGAAAAAAAGGGGGAAAATGCATTTTCTTCTTTTCCCACAATGTTTTCTACCTTTCTGAAAAATAAATATCAATTCTTGAGTCACAGTTATTTTCATTTTACACAAATATAAAATTTTGTTATTTGGGAAAGAGTTGACCATTAAAGCACCTTTGACAAAAAATACTTACCTTTGCAGCTGTAGATCAAGATCAGATTTCACAAAACATGCTGTCTGATCTTTGATCTATGCTGTCCATTTACCGCAAACATTTCTGTTTGTAGACTAAACTTACCTGTTGGGTTCACAAGGTGCTCTAAGGGTTATACACATTTACATAGGAGAGAATAGGAAAGTAAAATATATGGATTTTGGAAAGTTGTTATCATGAATTATCTCCCTTACACTGTGATCAGTTAAGTGGTAAAGTTTAGGACTCATAACCTGGAGGCCCTGGCTTCGAGCCTAACTGGAAGCACAGTGCTTTTTGTGGGAATGTCTTTGGGCAAGATTTTCAGTGCCCCAGCCAAGCACTAATGAAACTCAGGACATGTGGCCTGCAACATGCAAAAACGGGCATTTGGACACTTGGAAAATACTGTTTCGGATCAGCCTGCGCAGACTAATCTGAAACTACATTTACTGTTTTTATGTAAATTTTCTGTTTTGCACAAGTCTACTGTAGGATGAAATATAGTGTAGTCTTAAAATGTCATCTCAGATTAGCCTGTGCAGGTTGATCCGAGACGACACTTAAAGACGTTTTCTACAGTTTTGTGAAAATTTAATCCTTTCATAGAATTTTCTAATTCTTTCATATGTTGGGTAAAATTCAATGGCAAACTCAAAAATAAAAAGAAAAAGGTATGTTGACGAGTTGGATTTTCTGCAAAATGGCTGTTTCTATGGTAACCGTTTGTATCAAATTACTCAAAATGACTATATCTTCATAAAAGACAGTAATACAGTGCTAGAAAGTTTATTATACTATGCAAATATTATTTTCCATATTTGATATATTATTTCTTGATTCTGTATGAATGAAATAATAATCTGAATTCATTTTCTTTTTAAAAAATTATTTTTCCTATTTCTTGACTTGCCAAAATATAAGCAAAATCAACATGTAGTCTTCAATTGATTCAAAATTTTGAAAAATTCCTTTCATAGAACTTTCTAATTTTTTGGTATTTATAGTAAAATTTAATGGTAAGTACAAAAATGAGAAGAAAAAGATATGTTGACGTGTTAGATTTTTTGTGAAATGGCCGTTTCCATAGTAACCGTTTAGGCCAAAGCAATTTAGAATGGCAACACTTTCTATAAAGAAAATAAATTGTACCAAATTCTTTCTAATTTTTGCAGCAAACATAATTTTACCATTTGATTACCATTTCTTTTCAATCTTTAAGAATAAAAATATCAATTGATTAATTCTTTAAACAAATCTCATTTATAGGATTTTCTATAAACATGACAAAAAGTGAGAAAATTGACATGTTTTCTGATAACAAATACAGACATTAACAAATTCTTGGCATGGAGTTTGATGAATTTCAAATGAACATCTTTCAACCTCTTCCCATACAACTTGTTCAAACACATTGAGGAAAACAGCTTTTTGAAAACATTGTGGGAAAAGATGGAACTGCTTGATTCAGGCAATTGAATTTCACCTCGTTTCACAATATTTTCTATACTATGGGTAACTTTACATCTTATTTAGATAAAAGTACCAATATTTTAATATGTTGCAAAATTCATCAGAACTGAAATTTTTACTTATTATGGTTTTAGATAAATTCATATACGATATGTTTAACTTACTTTCAACATGCATCCGGTTCAGTCTCTATATTGTTGTGGTCTGATCCGAATTTATGTTGAAAGGCAGAATTTTGGAGTCTACAACAGAGGGTAACTAACTCTGCATTTGTTTCATGGCTACTTATTGGTATGTAATAGTTTCATATGCATTAATTTTTCTGGTGGACTTTTGCATAAATAAATATTTGAGTTCAGTCATACTGTATGAAATTGGTTATTTCCGTTTATTTATCGTCGCTACCGGTTGCCCATCTGAGCGACGCCCCCAGAAGACGGTTAGTTGTTACGGGGGATAGTGCAAGGATACAGGACGAAACTACTGAGAACTTCTCCTGGTTCTTTAACGTGCTCGGCGTATAGCACCGTCACACAGGACCTTGGTTTAATGTCTCATCCGAAAGACTATTAGTAATTTTAGTTGGCCAGCCGGGGATTCAAACCCACAACCAGTAGTGACCCGAAACATTGTGTTCACGAGTCCTACGCTCTACCTACTGACCTATATCGGCTGGGGGACTGTATGAAATAAAATGACTGAACAGTTTGTAACTTCTTCTGTTTTTAACATTACCTCCAAGTAACAACCACCTGTCAAAAACTCACATAAAAAGTGCCGAGTTGGGTTTTCCATTTCACACTATCAGTTGTAAAGAGAAAGCCCTGTTTTATACTACTAGGCATACAGAAACTATGCCATTTATTGTCTCTGATATACTATACCACTACTGTTTATAATAATAATAATACAGTTAACCCTTTCCCACACAATCACTCATTTTTTCGATCATGAGGTATTGAGACTTATTAAAACATCTTGGAAAAGGAGACATTGCTTGTAACAAGCAATTTATCCTTTTCCCACTATGTTTTCTACCATTTCAGAGAAGTTAGACACCGTATCCAAAATTCAAGGTATTCTTCCGAACAATATACAAGTACTTTCCTTGAGAAGAGTTACTGTCTGTTATTGTCTCCCTTGAAATCGCAAAAATGATGCGCAGAAATTACTACCGAATACGTCATTAACACAAATGTACAAATGCCCCTTTACATGTGTTACAGGCCATATTTGAATGTGTTGTGAGCAGTTGGAGTGATAGGACTGAAATAATGTTGAAAGTAGCTTAAAACATCATTCAACCGATACAATGCAATATCATAGGATTTGATACGCCTTTTCGCTTTGATCATTTTTTGCAAATAATATTCCCATTTCGGTATCTATAGAATTATAGAGATGATCTGAACAACATATTCCCTTTACTCTATTGCCCCCTTACATACAAGTCCCCATGACACTATGGAAGATGACTTCTGAAAACATTTAGAAATAAGGGGAAAATGCCTATAACAAAAATTATCTCCTTTTCCCACAACAATTTTCACCCCACTAAAGACAAATACCATCACTTGAGTCACATTTAATACATTTCTGCAAATACTGTTAATTTAGGCAAGTCTATAAAATACAGATTTTGTAAAGGACATAACTGACCCATACAAATGGATCTTTATGGTGGAACAAGAGACCTTTTAGCGCTTTACTAAACAATCCCAAGACTGGTTCTTAAGACTGAAGTTGAATAATTTTGAAAACATTGTGAAAAAAGGAGAAAATGCTGGTAACCAGCATTTTCTCCTTTTTCCACAACGTTTTCTACCCTGTCTAAGACATGTTTAGTTTAATTTTTTGAGACACATCTCATCTTTCATCCGGAAATGTCTTCAATTTGGGCCAGTCCAAAATTTTCTTACTTGGTACACAGTTCACTTTTACAGATGTGAAAATTGAAGGGTTCTCACTATTGAAAGTACTTAAAGACATCAGTTTTAGCATGGTTCAAGTAAATGGGATCTGTCTTTGAAAATATTGTGGGCAAAGGAGAAATCGCTGGCTCCCAGCATTTTCTCCTGTTTCATAGATGTTTTTTCCAAAAGGCTTTTTTTTTTTGTTCTCCTTTCAAAATATTTCTCTTCTATTACTAGGGTGTTCCAAGGGCAAACTACTGTAGTTCTGTACTAAAGCTTATGTTTTCATGCATTAGAATCATCTAAATTAGACTTTCTCCAATGATTACCAATAACATATGAGCCATGCCCTGGCAAAATGGTATTTAATGCATCTCTGATGCATTTTACTGAGGAAGTCATCACATAATTCTTGATCCATAAAATCCATTTTATCTGTCAACCAACAGAATCATGAGGTAAATTGGTCCTCAAGGCTGCCTATCCTGACTGCACGGGCTGACATTGGTGGACACTTTTTGGTATTGGTATAAAAGCCCCTTTTCACAGAGCATAGTTCATATGTTTTAATGAAAAAATAATGTTTTAGGGTGTAAATTCTCCTAATTGTCTGGACCTGTGGTTGACAAAAAGCCTACACAGTAATGGCATAATTTCTGTTACATGTGTATTTGTAGAGCTGGTGCATCTATTCCTCCACCATTGTCTCTGGATAATAGAGGTAAGTTCTTTTTATCTAAGCTTTTTAATACCTCCTGTAGAATGGATCTTCATGGAGGTATATGCTTGAAGCAGCCTTTCTGCCCACCTATGTGTCCATCTGTCCATGGACATGCATGTGGGTGCACATAATTGAGCAGCGCTCTGTGAAAAGGGGGCTTATTGCATCTGCGAAAAGTATCAACCCGGGCCAGCCTGCGCAGTCCGCGCAGGCTGACCTGGGTCGATACTTTTCGCTATTGGTCAATTTTCTGTATGTCAAAGGACCAGTCTATCTCATGATCAAGTTGGTTGTCTAAAAAAGTGGCTCTTATGGATCCATAATTATGTGATGACTTGGGCTGGTATCATGTATCACGGAGATGCATTAAGCCCCCTTTTGCCAGAGCATAGCTCAATTATATATGAGCCATGCTCAGATAAAACGGTCTTAATGAATCTCCATGATCCATGGTATGAAGCAAGCCATCACATACATATGGATCCATGATAGCCACTTTTTTATACAACTGACTTAATAATGAGGTAGACTGGTCCTTGGACATACAGAAAATTTGCCAATAGTGAAAAGTTTCAACCCAGATCAGCCTGCCCAGCCCACGCAGCATGACCATGGTCGATACTTTTTCGCAGATGCATCAAGCCCCCTTTTCACCATGTGTGGCTCATTTATATTCATGTCACAAACTCGATCTCTTTTGGCTGATATTGTTTGTTAAAGTCTGTCAAACTTTTATTATTTTTAACTCTTTGCCAAACAACAACATTTTAGACATGTCCAAAGTGAAAGCATTTGCAGACGACAAATAATCCTGAAGCAAGGGTGTTTGTCTTTTAAGCATAGAAAACATCATAGGAAAAGGAGAAAATGCTGGTTACCAGCATTTTCTCCTTTTCCAATTCTGTTTTCAAAAGCTGTCTTTCCCAGAGTCGTTAAAACATGGGATTGTTTGGTAAGGGTTTAAACCCCAAAACCAAGTTGCCTAAAGGCTTAAAACAGTTGTAGAGTGCTGAAGTAATGAATTGGACCTGTTCAAGAAAAAAAAGCAGCCAAACTTATATATAAGCCATGGTCTGGCAAAAGGGGGCTTAATGCATCTCCATGATCCATGATACCAAGCAACTCATCACATAATCATGAATTCATAACAGCCTTTTTTTTTTTAACAACTGACTTAATCATGAGGTAAACTGGTCCTTTTACATACAGAAAATTGACGAATAGCGAAAAGTTTCGGCCCAGGTCAGCCTGCGCGGACTGCGCAGGCTGACCTGGGTCGATATTTTTCACAGATGCATTAAGCCCCGTTTTCACAGAGCATGCTCATATATATGAGCCATTCACTAGCTATTGGAAAAGGGGGTTTAATGTATCTCATTGATGCATTATACCTAGCAACTCGTTACTTAATTATGGACATACATAATTTATATACATAAAACCTATTTGGTCTACCAATCAACTGAGGTTGAATGGTCCTTAAACAAGCAGAAGAGTTGCAAAAGGTATTTATCCATGTCAGCCTGCAGAGACTGCTCAGGCTGACATGGTTCCATAGGCTTTGCAGATGTTTTAAACCCCCCTTTTCACAGAGCATGGCTCTTATTGAAGCCTTTACCACACAGTTCCAGGTAAATGACCATGAGGAAGAAGGCCTTAAATACATTGTGGGAAAAGGAGAAAATGCTGTCTGCAAACACTTCGGATTTGGACATGTCCAAAATTGTGTTGTGTGGCAAAGAGTTAAAGATTGTTTTTGCCAACAGATAGCAGACAGTGTAGATCTAAGATCATGGTCCGTATTCACCTACCATTCTAAAGAATATTCTTTGTCTAATTCTCAAGAATTTTCTAGATTTGAAATTAATGCACCTTCTGTTTGGCTAAACTATTTGGTTTAGCCAATCAAAAGTTCTGCTACTTTCAAATGTAG
This sequence comes from Hippopus hippopus, assembly GCA_946811185.2. Taxonomy (NCBI): domain Eukaryota; kingdom Metazoa; phylum Mollusca; class Bivalvia; order Cardiida; family Cardiidae; genus Hippopus; species Hippopus hippopus. Next base: position 73,988,004 of record OX328097.1, read on the forward strand.
AAAATTCTTCAGCATGGGACTAACAATATTCTCATGAGTGCTTGGTGAATATCGACCCAGATTGCATGTTCTCTGCGCTCTGATCTTGACGCTCACTGTCCACAAAAGCAACTTAAATTGGATCAAAGGCTTGAACGGTTATGTCCCTACTTGTGACAGTTCTAGTAGAGGTATTATTATATAACTATGATCGAAATGGGTAGTCTATGCCACAGATACATATACACGTGTTGTGCTTCTGTGTGTGTAAGGCGGCACTCATACTGCCTTGCTATAGAACTAGCTTTTGTAGCGGCATGGTAGAGTGTCTAGAGACCTAGAGGACCTGGGTTTTATCCCCGTCCTACTTATTGGGCCAAATGTAGTTTAGTTATCAGTCCCACAGTTACTCATACATGTATATAGCTTATGTTCGTATAAGGGGACGCTGATACTTTCATGCTATAGAGCTAGCTCTTGAAGTGACTTGGTTGAGCATTTATCAAGGGACCTAAATGTCCTTGGTTTAGTCCCAGCCCTGGGAGGTCTATATCAGAGCTGTTGCATTGGCGCCCAGGGTGGTGCAATACACAGTTTATAAACAGAGTAATAGTACTTGAAGTGAAGAATTTTGAGAACAAATCTTCATATGATAGGTAATATACGAAGGTTGTTTGATATGTAATGTGTATTGTACCACAGCGCGATAACGCTTTCAACGATTTCGTGGATGATGATACGCTTGAATAGCTCTATTCAATACCTTTCCAACGGTATAAACACGAGCCTTTAGCTCCACATAGTTTTAAACTTATAGTCATTTCATTAGAGCTAGTCGTTGACCACTGTTGTAAAAATGGTTGGGAAACGGATTAAGAATATTAAAGAAATTAGAGCTTATATTAAAGTTCGCACAAAACTCGGTCATTCAGTAATGCAGATTTTTACTGAATTGGGGGAAGTTTATGGGTCTGATAAGGTATTTTATGAGACAGTTCGTAGGTGGAGAAAGAAATTTCTGACTGGCACAGAGTCCGTCAAAGATGCAGCAAAATCTGGCCGACCTGTGACTGTAACAGGCAAGGCAAATGTCTCAAAAGTCAGGGAAATAATTGAAAGTGATGGCAGATACCCGATTCGTGATATTGCCAACGCTGTTGGCATATCTCTATCACGGGTGCTTTTCATTTTGAAGCGTATTTTGAAAGTACGAAAGATTTCTGCCAGATGGATACTGCATATATTGACAGATGACCACAAACCGCTAAGCAATTGCTCAAAATGTTTCCCAAATTCAATCAAAGACAACTTGCAAACATTGTTACTGGTGACGAAACATGGGTTCACTATTTCGAACCAGTAAGAAAAATCGGACACAAAATATGGCTAACTAAACACAGTAGAAGGCCTGTAGTTGCCAAAAGAAGCATAAGCACAAAGAAGGTTCTTTATTGCATATTCTTCTCATGTGATGGTATAGCCGTACAAATTCCGGTGCCAAAGGGCAAAAGTGTTACAGGTCGGTATTACCGAGATGTTATACTAAAAAAGGTCAAGAAATATTATCTTAAACGACGCCATGTGTCAGGATTTAGGCATGTTCGTCTACTTCATGATAATGCTTCATCACATACATCTGAGCTTGTGAAGCAATTTTTGAAGTTGGAGAAGGTTACCATCTTGCCACACCCACCATACTCTCCAGATCTAGCCCCATGCGACATTTTCCTTTTTCCAAAACTTAAAAAGTTCTTATCTGGTCATCGTTACAAGTCCCAACAAGCCCTTGGCTCAGCCATCAGTCAGTGTCTCAGAGGTCTACCTAAATCAGCGTACTGTGACGCATTTCAGAAATGGATTCAGAGATTGAAATTATGTATTTCAAACCACGGAGAATATTTTGAAGGGATGTAATGTTCATTTCACTATTTGAGTCGAATGCTTTTGAGATATCGTACAATACACATTACATATCGAACAGCCCTCGTACTTGTCTATCCTACAGATAGATAGACATGTATGCAGCTTGTGTTGGTATAAGGGGACAGTTATACTGACTTGCTATAGGGCTAGATTTTGTAGTTTGCAGTTTAGCATTCACCTAGGTCCCTAGAGGTCCAGAGTTTGGTCCTGGCTATTGAAGGTTATTTATCAGAACTGTTGCATTTAACATCTGCATCAATTTATTACATAAGACCACCCTGTATCATGAAATGGTGGTGCTTGGGAGGTTTTTTATTAGAGTCTTGATGGTAAGAGAGATATTTGTTGAGTGACTTTCAAAGAGTACTTTAACCGGAGCAGACAGCAAAAGTTTAGACTTGTACAAGCCCAAAGCATTTGCAGACAATAAATTAAATATAGCTCAAATTATGGAAGTTGCATTTGATAGGATAGAAAACATTGTGTGAAAACCAGAAAATGCTGGTTACCAGCATTTTCTCGTTTTCACACGATGTTTCCAAAAAGCCTCTTCCCCATGGTCGTTTAAAGGTGGGTATTTAGATTTTTCACATCTCACCAAAAATAAAAAAATTATATATCACTGAAATTTATATGAAAAAACAATACAAATCATCAATAATTAAGAATCATAAAATGACAACAAAAAAAATTGTTTTGATGGTGTTCCCTTAAAAGGCTACGTAGCCTCTTAAGGTATTTTTAGATTTCGCGCCAAAAACCAAAAAAGCATTGTGGGAATGTGAAGTGACTGGCACGTGACTAATGACGCTTAAATTCCATAACACAACAAACATGTAATTATTTTCAATAACATCTTCTTCGGACGCTATGTTTGAAGCTTTGTCTGTGTATTTCCGGTATGTAAATGAGCGAGTTTCTCATGTAAAAATTTACCGTGTTTCCCGTCGGTGTCGACCTGGGCCCTAGTAAATCTCTAATTTCTCTTGTTGTCGGATGGTTTTCGACTACTGGGATTTTATGAATGAAAATTAAAAGGCTTTGGGAGTATAAGGAGGATTTTTTTTGTATTTTTGTAAAATTTTCGTTCCAAAATCTGAAGGGCCACCTTTAAACTGGGAATTGTATAGTAAAGATTTGAGCCAAGCAGACAAATTTGTAGACTTTTCAATATTGAAAACATTTGCAGTTTACATAATGTAGCTCAAAGGATAGGATTTGTCAATGAAGGGTAGAAAACAGTGTTGGAAATGGAGAAAATGCTGATTCGACTCTCACAAACCTCCCCTCCCCCTCCCGAACAACTGCAGAAATAACTAGCCCTGTTACCATGGAATCACTGTGTGTATAAGTGTGAAAATGTCAAACACGTGACTGATATCATTTTATGAATGAAGAGACCTCCTGACTGTTTACAAACAACATGTGATTCACCCTTAACATAATGTAGACATATTCTTTACCCTTTGCCACACAATGCTGACATTTATTGACCCTGAGAAAGAAGCCTTTTGAAAACTTTGTTGGAAAGGGACTTGAGCAAGAAGCCTTTTGGAAACTTTGTTGGAAAGGGACTTGAGCAAGAAGCCTTTTGAAAACTTTGTTGGAAAGGGAGAAAATGCTGGTAACCAGCATTTTCTCCATTTCCAACAAGGTTTTCTATCCCTCCCAAAATAAATTTAAATTTCTGAGTCGCATTTTTTTTTTGTCTGCAAATGCTTCCAGTTTGGACAAGTATAAAATTTTTTTTGTTTGTGATATTTACATCAGAAGTAGAATGAAACAGCTTATAGAGGGATTAAATTTGAAATATTTTCAGAATTGTGTTAACTTTTAATGACTTATGGTGCATTTCTTTTTGTTATCAAACATGAAAATCATGTTATTTTCCGGATGTGTATGTCTTAGCATCAACAATGTCACTTTCCAGCGAAATGGCAAAGTAATACAAACTTGACCACAAATGTGTTTCAAATGATGGGATTTTTCTTCTTCAGGTTAGAAAACACTGTAGGAAAAAGAAGAAAATGCTGGTCCTGTTTGGACAATGTTTTTAAAAGCTTTCTTTCTCAGAGTTGTTAAAGTTTGGATTGTGTGGTACAGGATAAGAAAGAGAGGATAATCAACTGGTGGTGTTTGATATTAAAAATCTGTCACTAGAATGGGGCGTGATGTGGTTGAAAAACGAGTCCAAAGGAAGAGTTTTTTAACCAATCAAACCCATTTGAGTGACAGATTTTTAATATCACACACCACCAGTTGATTATTCTATTTATTATATTCCTAATTCTCCTTTTGTTTGCTAATAATTATCAAGAACGGTAGGTATATATGTATAGGACTTTTCTTTACAAACACATGATCCAATTTTGGCAGAAGTGGCTGATGTAACAGATGACGTAATGCTTGAGGGTATGTTATGGCATCTATCTCCATTTGAAGGCATGCATTGGTTTGCACCTTTACAATTTAAAACCAGCCATATGAAATTAAAAGAAGAAACAGTTAACCCTTTCCTACATGACAAGTTTAAGACTTTCCCAAATTAAAAACATCTCCAAATGGCAAATACTAAATTGGTACAAAAGATCTTAGGTTTTCTGATAGGATAGAAAACATAATGAAAATAGGAGAAAATGATTGTTTGTAGTATTTTCTCATTTTTCCACAATATTTTCCAAGAGCTCTCTCCCACAAAAGCTATCTTCTTTTCCCAAAATGTTTTCAAAAGGTTTCTCCCACAAGGTCGTTAACTCGGGGTTGTTTGGAAAGACTGTTCCAAAAATCTTTTCACTGTGCTATTGTATACTAAAGATGTTTGAAGCAGAGACAGAAACATTAGACTGTGAAAAATATACAGTAAAACCTTGATAATTCGAAGTCCCACAGGGACAAGCAAAATATTCGAATTTTTGCGGTGTTTGAATTATCCAAAATGTCCATAAAAATGCAAATCCGTTCAAGATCGGCGATCAAAGTATACTTCCCAAGCGATAGAACCTTGTTAATAATCCTATTTGATTCATTTATTTACTACATTTGAACAATATCATATTGAAAGGTTTCTTTTCTGTAAATATTCCTGTTTTGACCATATGAGTTCTTGGATTTTAAATTAAGTATTTAAATAATCTAGCTTTTCTTCCTGTAGTTATTGGAAAAGGCATGTACTGTAATTTTTACAAAATCGTACGATCAGCCCTTTCACATTCGCCCCCTGTAACTTTTGCCCTTTTGTTTACATGAGAAAACAGCTGCAGGTATTTGCTTGCTCTATTCCAGAAAAAAATAACAAAACCTACATGTACATGGAAATGGATTTAAGTTCTTCGGACACCGTCGTTTCACTGAAATATCGTTGAATACGGCGCCTTGCAACTAGAAAAAGCTGTTGAAAACGATGGAATAATGCAAGCGGGAGAGATGTCAAAAGTTTGATTCTTCTCCAGAAAAAACAGGATTGTGCAGATTGGCAATTTTAGTCGCGATACATGTAAACGTTCACAAACAGTACCCATGTGATTGCGGCACGGTTGAAGTGGTCATAGACCACAAAAACAGACCAGGATATCTACACATCCTGTGAAAAATGACATTTACCTCTGTCAAGGGTAAATTTCTATGACATGAAAAAGAACCAGTGATATTCACGCAATCCCGTATGACGTCACCATAACAAGACAGAAATATGATAGAAAAAACAGGTCTTAATCTTTGGCCAGGGATCGTATATAACATGATCCCTGCTGTGGTGAAGCGACTAGGGAAAACCTGATGCTATAAATAGATTGACACGAAAACTGATAAAAAATCAGACATCGTCCGATCACAGACGCTTAAAACTGGCGTTTCAGGGTCAACAATGGCTTTGAACAGTTGGTGTACACACAGGCTGCAAAAAATAGACTTGGAAGATAAAATAATTTGGTTAATCGGGAAAAAAATGCTTGTGTGATTTTTTATAAAAGGAAATATCAGACAGTTTAAATTACATGAGGGAAGCGAATATACAATCCCTGATGAGGGGGATGGTCGGAATATACATCACAAACTTCATAATTAGCCTCTCTTCATAAATTAACAGTAATACCTTCTCAAATCACACTGTAATATGAATCCCCTGTGGTACAGTCAAACATGGGTAATTTCGAATACCAAAGAAAGCTCAAACAACGATATCGGTCCCATCAAAATCTCTATATAATTCATATTGTTCTACCTCGGAAAGCTCGCACAACCCCTAATTGGAACTTTCGAACACATGTCACGGTCCCGTCATTCATTTTCCTGTGTATTTTACCTCTCTTAAGCCGAACAAAGGGTTAGTCAACAATTAGACGTAGGGTTTCACACCTACATTGTTAATTGGGTACGCCGGTAATCGTCTGTCAAATATTGGATAAGGTGCATGTTTTTAACACTTACTGTAAAATATACACACACTTGCTCAATGTGTCAATTACAAACTGTCTCGCCGTGATAGAATAATCGCTTTGTTTTGAACTATTTTGTTTTTCAAGGTAGTTTACCAGGAGTAGTGGTCAAGCCATCTTTGTAACGCTATGGTTGTATGAAGAGTATTGCTAATAAACACATTAGGTTTATTAACCGCAACTGTGATCTTAATCCGCACATTTAGTGTTGATAGAAGTTATAATTAGAACACAAACAGGGTAATGTTTCGCGCTCAACAATATATGCAAATGTCCTTTCTTTTCTGATAAAATGACTTTTTAGATATGTGCAAAGAAAATGACCTCTGGAATCGGCCATTTAACTGGTGAAAATAGCTTATTCTCAGCCGAAATGGATACTCTTTTAAAAAAAAAAAAGCATTGATAGAGTGTATCGATTTCGGCCGAAAACAAGCTATTTTCACCAATTTTAGGGCCGATTTCTGTAAAATGACAAAGTTACGTGGTGTGTTCTGTGTGATATTTTCAAATACAAAAGTTATATAGATGCAATAAGAATACGTGCAACTCGTTCACTGACCGCTTCATACTTGAAATATGGATACGTCGAACTACCGCTAATTCGAACAAAATAACCTAGTCCCAGGGGTGTTCGACCTTCAGAAGTTTGACTGTACTTATCATAGTTAGTAAAACTTACACCACACCGTAGACGGGCTGGCGCAATAAAACCTTTGCTCAGAAAAGTGTGAAAACAATCGATCAAGAGGTGCGAAAACATTGTATTCGAATTAACAATCAGTTTAAAGAAGGAAAATGGTTACAGGGACCAACACCCGTGTTTGAATTATCGACTTATCGAGACTCGAAATTACTGAGCTACTTTTGGTGCAATATAGTAGAGTTTTTGCCGGAACTATGGAAATTCCTTGAAAAATGCAGGGTTCTCGAATGTTCGAGACTCAAAATATCAAGGTTTTACTGTAGGGGAAAAAAAGTAGATCTGGCCAACATTCTTAAACTATATCATCACTAGTGATGATACCATATCATCACTAGTAATGTTACTCACTGTGAAAAACTGAAAAAATAATACACTGAGAAATCCCAGTAATTCACTGATAGGAATATAATAAAGTTTTAAAATGTTGAAAAAAATGTTCCTTTTAATGATGATATGAGAAGCATTTTTTTCATTGCTCTTGCTTTAGTACTTTTAGTGTGAAATATGGCTTTTAATGCTTCTGCCTTTCACCAATTCAGAAAAAATGTGGAAAAAGTAGCAATTGCTGTTGACAGGCATTTGCTGTCTGTTCCCCAATGCATCCATTTACATGGTTATGTCGGAGGCCAGTGGCTTCGGAAAAATATTGTCCTGAATACTGGTTGGAAAAACTCCAGGAAAGCATGGATAGGTGCACTGGTCAGTGTGGTATAACTTAAATTGTGTGGAAAATGGCTCTAACACCAAACAATCAACCAGTTGATTTACATGTACATGAGTTTTAAAGAATACTTTCATCTCCTTCAAATACTTAAAATGTTTGTGCCAATAATATATGTTTCCTACCTTCACGGTAACAATTTTAAGAACACTGACTGAAGAGTTTTTACAGAAAAAAACATTGCATGAATCTTCTTGCCCTGTTTACAGTATTTCTGGAGCATTACCAAGTTTTAAGGATCCGGAGGAAAAACTTTTTTGAAAACCTTGTGGGAAAAGTACAAAATGCTGGTAACCAGGATTTTCTCCTTTTCCCACAAGATTTGCTCTACTTTCATTGACACTTACCATCATTTGAGCTAACTTTAATGTCATTTTCAAATGCTTTCAATTTGGAAAAATCTAAAATTTTGTCATTTGGTAAATAGTTAAGCCCGGTCACATGTTAACTAATGTCAGACCACCCGTACCCAACTACGCCTGACACATCTTAATTATAAAATTTCTCATAATGAGTGATTGTCTACTAGGTTTATCTGAAGAGGCATTGTCTGTCTGCAATGCGTCCTTTGAGGATTGGCTGGAGGGTCGAAATCAGATTGTTTTTGTTTGAAGTTTTTATTATCAATAATTGGGGTAGTGGCCTGACTAGCCATGAAGATGTGCTGTTATACAATATTATGAGAAATGTGACTTCATTGTCATGAATTTAAAACTCTACCAGAAAAAAATTAAATTTAGACTTGTCCATTTTGATAATGATTTTGGACAACAAATTGAATGCGGCTGTAGTAATGGAACCTGTCTTTGAAATTATAGGAAAAAAAACAAAGTGGAAAAATGAGAAAATGCTAGTAATAGGTCATCAACACTTGACCAAACGACAAAATTGTGGACTTGTCCAATTAAAAGCATTTGCAGATGACAAAGTAAATGTGACTCAAAAACTGAAATTTGCTTTTTGAAGGAAAGAAAACATTGTGGGAAAAGGAGAAAATGCTTGTTAGCTAAAAGGTTAGTTAACTCTTCACTACACAGTCCTGAGTAACCCTGAGGAAAAAGCTTTTTGAAAACCTTGTGGGAAAAGGCTTTTTTTCCAGGGTTGTTTAAACTTAAAGCACTGAATTAATGAGTTAAACCTTCTCAAGTAAGAAAAGCAGTCCTAATAATGTTATTTTAAGATTGTTTCAGCCATAACATGTAATAAGGTAGCGGATAGTGTAGATCTAAGATCAGACTGCACGTTCTGTGCAGTCTGATCTTGATCTGCACTGTCCGCAAAACCAAGTTAACTTGGTTCCAGCACTGTAAAAGTTAAAACTTTGGATTGTCAGGTAAAGAGTTACAGCATGGTATTGTTTGGCAACGGCTTAATATGACAGCACTTGCTTCTAAACCATTATTTAAATGATTAAATTAATTCCGAACATAAACTAATTCTTGACAATGTTTTACATATATTCATCCTCCATCTGTGTTAATTATTAGCTCAGGTGTTTTCAAGAAAACATCAAGTTATTGTCAGAGCCCTGGCATCATCGTCGTCTGTGTCATTGTCATGCAAAAATTGTGACATTTTGTAATATCTCTGTTTATATTGAAGATATTTACTTTGAACTTGGATAAGTTGTTAAATATCGAAAGGGGATATCATAAACAAGGGCAGGTAACCATCAAAGTGTTTTTGACACAGTTATGCCCTTTTTTTGACTTAAAAAATTTTCACTGAAAATAAAGCGCTCACAGCCGAGTGTTGGCACTCGCATGCATTGCTCTGATTTATATATTACAACTATGTTCTCAAAGTAGTATGTTGCTTGCTCAACTTTGTTTTACAAAGAACTGAGTTGGGTCTTTACCAGGTGATTTATTGCTTGTATAATAATGATAGAGAAGGGATTTGAAAACAGTGCATAAAGGAGAAAATGCTGTTTACCAGCATTTTCTCCTTTACCACCAATGTTTTCAAAATCCACTGTGTTTTCTACCCTTTCAAAGACGAATACTATCATAATTGTATTATGATATGTCTATTTTGTTGTTGGCAACTGCCACCAACATTGCACAATTTGCTGCAGAAATGAATAAGACAGATGGTATTTAACTTGACATTGATTCATGCTGACATATGATGTACCAACATGATATACAGTAGTCTCATTTTATCAATGAACAACTCTTCTATGTTCCACTATATTCAATTTGAATGACCCTCCATCTCCTTTTGTCTCAATGATCCTTGGATCTTTCATACCCTTGCTCTTTGCAGTAATACTTTATTGGTATTTTGTATGAATGAATGCTATAAACCATTAACTTAAATTCATATTAAGGTTAGATACAAAGTTGCTGAGGTTTTCTCCAATGTTTTATCTTCAGTAATCCACAATCAGTGTGTAGAGTACTTGTTTGCTGATTGGGTTGACTGGTTTCAAGTGTAACTTTCTCACAGAATTCACCCTACAAACTCCAAACAAACATTTTTCAGTCAGGATAAAAAGAATACAAAAAAATACTGTATCAAAGCTCTTTTTGATAAAATATCACAAGACAGGGAACAGTGTAAACTAAAGACCAGACTGCAATTGTTTTGTGTTGTCTGATCTTGATCTACATTGCATGCAACAGTGACTAAAGTTGTAGAAGGCATTCTATAGGTTTAGCTGTTGTAGCCAGTTTTCATCACTCCGGTGTTAAATCCAGGTAGACTGTCTCCGGATATAAGATAACCGTGTCCCTGTCGGGTATTTATTGTCTCCATCCGAGGGTCCTCTCTACTGGTTGATTGAACCTTCTCATTTTCCAGTGTGACTGGACTTTTAGCTCTGTCCCATAATTTTCAAAATGTTAATCGGCTTTTCTAAACATAGAAGCAAGTGCTGATTTTGCCCTCAGTTTTTCAGTTTACTGTGTATTTTTGTTCTTAACTTTGCAATTAAAGAGTTGAGGCCCTCTATCAAAGAATCCGGAGTTTTAATTACCCCAAAAAAGAAACGGGAAAAGCAGAAAATACTAAAAGGCGGGTGCAATGCAATGCTTTGTTGTAAGATCTAGAGTCTACTTGTCATTAAAAGCTCCTGATGTTATCAGAAGCATGTAAAGAGAGAGAACTTGGAGCAGTGTCAGGTTACTTACAGACCTTGTGTCAACTCGAACACATGTCCTCAATGTTAAATGCCAGCAAAATTTTCACTGCTGAACACATGCTTCAAGAGTTCCAGAGCAACCACTTTTGAGTTTATTGATAAACAAATGTTGAAATTCTTTTTCTGGACGACTTTACTTTGGCCCAGGTACGTAACAAATTACATATATTATGGTAGTCATTGTGCAAATCAGGATATACTTAGTTATACTTTCATCAAAATTGTGATTTTTTTTTTCATTATTTTACCTTTATTAAGCATAGTATTGACTTTATGTACTATTGTTCATTCCTTTTATCTAACAGTCAAGTGGCACAGTGGTTAGTGTATACAAGTTCGAGTCATAATCACTGCCATCAGTTCTGATGCTTAATAGAGAGTAAATGGATCCTGTCACATACAAGGGGGATCTAAATGCATCCATGTACTTGGCTAAATATGAAAAAACATTCTTACGAACAATGTCCATAACAAAGAAACAAATGAACAAGTGCGTAGCTGAAATACAAACCGCATCTGGCGGGATTCGAACCCATGCCAGACAAGATCCTCGTTTTTCAAGGTTTAAAAGACCAATACCATAACCACTGAGCTAAAGAGATATCTCCCTAATGCAGTTGTTAGGTATTGTATTTAAATCGGGACGAAGCCATGCATGAAGGAGTGGTCTCCCGTAACACATCCCCTCTTAAAGTCATCATTTATTGATGACTCAAAGCGTTATTAGGCAGTAAGTCTATTATTTAGACAACAAATGTCCATTTTTGGACAACAAATGGGATTAATGGCTCAGTGGCCAATCCCGGACGAGCCCCCATGTTACGAACAAAGTCCATAACAAAGAAACAAATTAACAAATGCATAGCAGAAATACAGGGACCGGGCAGGATTCGAACCTAGAACGCCCTGACAAAAGGCCAACACCATAACCACTGAGCTAAAGAGAATTCTCCCTAACGCAGTTGTTAGGTATTGTATTTAAATTGGGACGAAGCCATGCATGAAGGAGTGGTCTCCCGTAACAACATCATTAAATTACCTGTAGTACCTTGCTGTCAACCATAAGTATTACTAAATATAACTCAGCTGTAGCTAAGTCATTGGAAGATGACCACAGACATTAAGTCATAATTACAGTGTCAAACATAACTCTAATCATTTTAATTTTTGTAGCTAAAATTAATTATTAAATGATTATGGAGTATAACTGCGCCAAGCGATTGAGAGATAAACTTTGTATTGTAAGTGATGCTGCATTATATAACAAACAAGTACTCCACTAATATGGCATGCCTATAGATTGAGTAGGATATATTTTCTCTCTTCTTTGAAATCAATAGTATCCAATGGCTGCTTAACTGTCCGAAAGTGCCCAACATTGCTCTACTGCTATTATAAAAAATTCCTGTTTTTCGTATATATTGGGAAAAAGGATTAAAGTTTTCTCTATATCCTATGGTTTGATAGAACCCCTTACCTAATTATCCTGAGTTTTCACAATCCAGAGGATGTAGGCTTTTTAAAACTTTGTGGAAAAGGAGAAAATGCTTGTTACAAGCCTAGGGCTACCAAATTTTGCATGTAGCTTTATCTAGTGGGCCTGTACCAAAAGTGTCCAAATTATAGCCCTATGGTCAAATTTGATCCCACCCCGGGGGGGTCACTAGTTTCTCATGGGTTTATATAGGGGAAAACTTTAAAAATCTTCTCATACCTAGCCATTAGGCCTAGGGCTACCAAATTTTGCATGTAGCTTTATGTAGTGAGCCTCTATTAAGAGGGCCCAAATTACAGCCCTGGCATCAAGTTTTTCCCCACCCAAGTTTTACATAGGCTTTTATAGTGAAAACTTTAGAAATCATCTTGTTACTAACCATAAGACCTTAGGGCTGCCAAATTTAGTGCTGTCTCAGGGGTTTCATGTATTACAGGACCTCTTACTGAGGAAACTTGGAAAATTTTCTTGTGTATAAACACACATCCTAGACCTGTATTATTTGGTATGGGATTTATCTTGTGGACCTCTACCAGGATTCAAGTAATTACTGCTCTGTGGTCAAAAATGGCTTTGCCTTGGCGTTGTAACTTTCTCATAGGATTTTATAGAGAAAATTTTGTATGTGTACTATTTTGAAACCAATTGGACAAATACTGTTATGTTTGGCGTGTAGGGCTTTTGCTTACTGTATAAGTGGAAATTTTTGCGACATGGAAATTTTTGCAATTTCGCGAATTTGAAAAGTTCGCAAACCTTTCTGTTCGCATTTTTTACCACAAGTATACCAACAAATAATGAGTGTCTAGAATTCGCAAACATTTCCATACGCAAAATATCCGTAATCGGTAATTTGCAAATTTTTCAACACGCGTATATATCCACGTATACAGTATTAGCCAGTGGAGCGATATAGGGCCATCATGGCCCTCTTGTTTCCTTTTTACACAATGTTTTTACCCTTTTTGAGACAATTTCCTCCATTTGTCAGACATTCAGTATTTAATAATTATGTTATCTGCAATCACCAGACTTGTCTGAATCTTGAAATTAAGTGTGCACCTATTATCGATTTCTTGTCATGTTTTTCCCGCTTAATTTTGAGGATATTTTATTCTGTATAAGAAACTAAAAAAGGGGAAGACTGTAGAGGTAATAAGATATTTCGCCCCCAAGATGTTTTCCCCAAGGTCGATTCCTCCCCAAGTCGTTTTGCCCCTATAATTTTTCACCTCTAGTTGTTTCGCCCCCAAACTATTTCGCCCTCCGGTAGTTTTTATATATATTATGTAAGATTTGTTAACGCCATTTGTGTATCAAATTTGTCATTCATAGGTTAGAACATCATTCGAAAAGGAGAAATATTGTTTACCATGATTTTCTCTTTTCTCCACAATGATTTCGAAAGCCTTCTTCCATAGGGTCTTTGAAAATGGTTATATGTATTGTGTGGGGGTTCAAGGGGTTCAAGGATCATTTGTTTTTGTCTTTGAAAAAAAAATAAAGGTCATATCTATAGGTCTTTTTATTTCAGTCTTCTTTCTTTTTTTTTTGCTCAGCCCTGGTAGCTCAATCTGTAGCATATAGGACTTGAGAACGGGGTCGCTCAGGTTCAGACCCTGGCTCGGCCAATTTCTTTCTGAGGATTGATGATGGTCAATCCTGATTGCCAGCATTTTCACCTTTTCCCACAGTGTTTTCAGAAGCTTTCTTTATCAGGTCAGTAAAATTCGGGATTGTGTGGTAAAGGGTGAACAACCCAGGAGGTAAACTTTGCCACCACACCTTTATATGATATGCATGGTCTTGAACCCTTAACCGAACAATCGCAAGTTTTAACAACCCTGGCGGAGAAAATTTTTGAAAACTTTATGGGAAAAGGAGAAAATGCTGGTAACCAGCATTTTCTTCTTTTCCCATAATGTTTTTTGCCCTATTAAAAACAAACCCAGACATCTAAATCAGATTTAATTTGTTGCCTGTAAATGCTTTCAATTTAGGTGAGTTAAAAATTTTGTTGTATTTTCTCTATACTAGACAACAAAATTTGGGACTACTCCAAATTGTAAGCATTGCATATGACAAGATGTCAGTGCCACTCAAATTGTGAGATTTATCTTTGCAAGGGTATAAAACATTGTTGGTAAAAGAGAACATGCTGGTCACTAGCATTTTCTCCTTTTCTGACACAGTTAAATGCTGGTTACCAGTATTTTGTCCTTTTCCAACAATGTTTTTGAAAGTCATCTTCCTCAAAGTCTTAATACCCAGGATTGTGGAAAAGATCAAGGAACTGTATGCTTTAATTTTTTCAGTCAAATGTTTGTTGGCCATTTTTAGGCTGTCATAAGGCTAATAGATTTACCCCATTTGAAACTGCTTAAAATTTGCTAGGTATCACCGTATCAGATTCAGCAGATTTATATATATGTGTGGTATGTGTCAGGTATTTTTTTTTTTAAATATGTGATATTGCCTAGCCTTGCATTCAGGCACTGCAATTGAGTCATTCTAATAAACAAGGTATACGACTATAGTAAACCTACAGAAGTATTTCATGATTTTAATTTTGAAAATGCTTTATTTAACAGACTGATACCAGTCTAGATATTGCCACACAATGATTTATTGTGGATAGCTGTGAGGACAATTCTGATTTTTTTTTTCATTGACAACTTTGCATGTCATGTGGATCCAGGTGTGCTTGCAAAGCAGAGGTGCACTTTTGGAGCATTTCATGAAACATAGATAAAAGAAGACTGTTGGACATTCATGACTGAAACTTGGTGGACACGTCAGACATACTGATGATAGACTGGAGTTCATTTGTACCAATTCATTTTTTTATTTGTTGGATTGCAGAAAGGATTGTGAATTTTATAAACAATTCTATTGGTGGCATTTTTTTGGGGTCATCCTGGACTTTATCACCATATTCTGATCAAAATTGCTTGTGATTTGCAGCAAATTTCATGACCTGTTAACTGAAATATGTCAAGTTCGTTTATAAAACACTGAAAAGGTGAAAGTTCAGCAACTCAGTTTGAGTTAAAAGGAGCCAATGTCCTTATGTTTGATCATAGCCAATGGCGACAATTTGCTTATCAACAATCTGATATGGAAATCTGTGTGACTTACCTCATAATTGTCAATCTATAAAAAAAATCTGCCATAAACGGATAAAATCTATCCAAATGATATACATGGACAGATAAAGAGAAATTGGTAGATACTACACAGCAAAACATTATGGCAAATGGAGAAATTTTTCTTTTTTAGTAATATTTGTATTTGTCACAATATTATATTTTTCAATGTTTTCCAAGTGCTAGGTACATGAAGTGTTCACTCAACCCTTAGAGCACCAAATAAAACAGACAGACTTGTTAAATCCAGAAGTAAGACCCAAATAGATGGAATATCAAGGTTGAATTCGTTCAGAATGTCTCAACAAAGCAGACAGTGTAGATAAATACTCAGACTGCATGTTTTGTGCAGTCTGATCTTCATCTACACTGGCCGCAAAGGCAACTGATGTCATGTAAGGCGCTTTAAAGGTTAAATGAGATGGAGGACCATTGTCTCATAGTTTTGATTAAATAAGACACTATGGTCTGACCAGTCTCACTTAACTGTTTACCAAAGGGCAAAATTTTAAACTTGTCCAAACTGAGAATTTTTACAGACTGCAAAACAAATGTGACTCAAAAATGGAATTGTTTTGGGAAAGGTTAAAAAAAAACATTGTGAGAAAGGGAAAAATGTTGGTTACCAGCATTTCCTCCTTTTCCCACATTGTTTTCAAAAGCTTTCTTTCTTAGGGTCATCCTGGCCATGTATAGTTGAAAGGTCAATAATTATAAACAGTGGACAAAAAACTCTTGTGGGTCTTATTGCATAGACGTGCATGCTCTGATCATACTTGTCTTGATACAACTTTGCTCTGTCAGTGTTGATGTTGGAAAGCAGCCAGTGGCTTGCAAAGCGTATTGTGCAAAGTTCTGGCAAAAGAAATGCAGAAAACATATGGATAGGTACACTGGCTGCTAGTGATACACAGAGGAAAAAAAATTGTAGCATGACACTTGTCCTGCAAGAGATGTATGACGTGGTCCAAAAAGCACTGGTCTTGCTTTGATGCATTTCTTCCCAGTGTTCAAAGCAAAGGGGTTCATTTTGTGAAAAGCTTTACCATCAATATAATGTAATAATAAGACAACTGGTGTCCAACTTTTTTTCCCTACCAAATACCACCAGTCCTCATTCCTTCGTAATTTTCACATTTTGTGCCTCTGGAATGAAACAGTTGATGCTTTAATTATGTTCTTTGATGATTCTTCTATCAATTGGTATAGGACAATAGAAATAGGTAAGTCACTAATAAGGAGAGTTACAGAGGTCTGAACTTTTGAGACAGACCATTTTTCTGACTCTTGCCACCATGGGATGGAAAGTTTTGTCGGGCTGAATACGAATCTTGTTCTTAATTGGCCATTGAGGTAACTGAGTCATTTATTTTAATTTTCCTTGAAATTTTCCATCTATCTAAACTTCATCTGTAGTTAAATAATTGCAATATACGAAATATATTTGGACACCTTGGCCTGTAATACATCATATGCATTGCAATTTCTTCACAAAACAAATGCCTGTGGTAGGAAAATTATATGGTAGAATACAAAGAAGAATCATAACACTACTCTGAATTACCCATCCAAGCCCTAACCTCAGAGC
Source organism: Hippopus hippopus (assembly GCA_946811185.2). Taxonomy (NCBI): domain Eukaryota; kingdom Metazoa; phylum Mollusca; class Bivalvia; order Cardiida; family Cardiidae; genus Hippopus; species Hippopus hippopus. The sequence continues at coordinate 74,005,140 of OX328097.1, forward strand.
ATGATGCTTAACTTCACAGAAGAGCCATGCATCATAGCATACTGCTTTAAAATCAGTTTATAAACTTGGAAAGCTTTAGTGTTTATAATGTATAAAAATGCTCTCCATGTAAGGTATGTATGGTTGATTCTGAAATCTAACAACCTAATTACACTTTTGTAGACATACAGTACATGTATTGGGTTAATAAAAATTATGACTCTTAAAAAATGTTAAATTACCAAGCATTACAAGAAAAGGATCATCCCCTATCATATTTATTTGCCATGACATGAATAAAGGCCAGTAGTGTATCAGTTAAGAGTAGCAATGTGTGTATATTAGTGTCACAAATGAGCAGGCAAATAGTGTATGAGGAACCCTCCAAAGCAACTCATCAATAATCACAAAAGTTTGTCATTGAAAGCTGTAGGTATATAGTAAAAGAAATATAATGTTGTAGTAACTTCCATGTCGCTTGTATTTGCTTCTTTTTGTGTAAGAAAATTTTGACATCTTGTTCGACCTTCGGTCTCATGCAATATCAAAGGCTTTTGAAATCATGGTGACCAGCATTTCCTCCTTTTCGCACATGTTTTCTATTCTTTTAAAGATAAATACCATCATTTGAGCCACATTTAAATTGTCATATGCAAATGCTTTGATTTTGTATAAGTCTAAAACAGTGTCGTCAGGTAAAGAGATAAAAGTGAAAGAAAGTAATCAGTCTCATTGAGCAAAAAATGTGAATGTCCTTTTATTATCTCTTTGCTCCATCAGTGAAATGTGACTCAATTTTATCTCATGTCAATGGCTCAGATTAACCTATTGACTGATAATAGCAGGGTCAATATTATACATTGTGGACTCAAAAATGGAACTAGTAGCTGCTTTCCGGCATAAATTTACTCTCTACCAAATGACGAAATTTCAAACTAGAGCAAATTGAAAGCATTTTCAGACGGCAGATAAAATAAAGCTCAAAATACGATTTCTGTTTTTGAAATGGAAGAAAATATTGTCGGAAAGGAGATATTGCTGGCTACCAGCTGGTAGCATTTTCTCGTTTTCCAACAATGTTTCACAAGCTTTCATCTTCAGGATCATTAAAACTTGGGATTGTATGTAAAGAGTTTAGTAGAAACTATGTTCAGCATTCAGACAGAGGACTGATTGTTTGATTGTATGGTATTTAATGCCATTTTCATCATTATTTCAGTTATCTTGGCAGCCAGTGCACCTTAGTATCCATGCTTTCCTAGCGTTTTTTTAAAATTAGCCAAGATGTGATGGAAACTTGGTAGAAAGGATTTTTGACAATTGTAAAATTTTGTCGCCTAGTAAAGAGTCAAGAGCATAACATAATAATGTCAGTGTGGTTGTAGATGATGAAACTATTGGGATGTTTGAATGCAGGGTCTGCTGTATTGGCTGTATAGCTTTTACACTGACTTTCAGTTTACAAAACTTGTAATTTTGTTTGTATACCATTGTTGGTTGTAAACCATCTTGTCATTTTACAAAACAAAACTTTTTTCTACACTCTAGACTGGATTGTGAGCTTTGTAATTCTAAGAGCACCTTTGATTCTTGATCAAGATCAAATTGTATGTAAAAAGAGTCTAAGTTTGAGTCCCTTGTGGTGATATTCTTTCAGCCAGAGGCAGTGTTGAAGTTGCATTATTTTTTAAGTATTTTTAATCATTTTGGTCCTTTGGAGGAAAAAGTTCAAACCCTATATCAACTGTATAAAGCTTATGTTGCTAGAAGGAAAGGAAAATGTTTTATGATATTGAAAATAATAGTTTGTAAAAAAAAAAAAGCAATAAATCATTACTAGTCTTGTTACTAGCAGTAGATACTTTTCTCACATTTGATCAAAAACAGGTAATTAAATAGGCATAAAAAGCCATATATTTGTGGTTATCATTTAAATTCCTGTAAGGCACCTGGATCCATATTCATCAACCATGCATAAGAACATTCTTAGTCTTATTCCATCTTATTTTCCAGAATATTCTATATTTGACAGTAACACAACTTCTGATTGGCTAAACCAGAAGTTGCGTTTCTTTCAAATTTAGAAAATCTCATTTATGAAGACTGTGAATGTTCTTTAGAATGGTTGGTGAAAACGGCCCAGACATCTGTCCTTAATACATACTAATAGAGAGTGAGAACACAGTAGAATCACCACAGATGCTGTTTAGTTGTTGTCGTATCACAAAAGAATGTTGTCCAGAACCAAAGAACGCCTCACAAATACAGACTTATAGGCTGTGACTACTTTGAGCACGAACAAAGTAAACACCAAGGTTTGCACAGTTTTCTTGCTTGTAAGGGTTTGATTGACTTGTAGTCACTATGGTTTGATCCATATACATTGTGAAGAAGGCCATAATGCTACAAAAGCGGGTAGGGAACTGCTGCCAAAGGCCATCTGTTTTACCAGAACTTGGGTGAAACAAGACGGCATCAGTCAAGCCACTGTTGAAATCAAGCATTGGCAGCTGAAAATTTGGTTATAGGATGGCACCCATGCAAGGTTTAACTCTTTACAAAATGACAAAAAATTGGACTAGAACAAATTGATAGCATTTGCAGACGACAAAATAAATGTAGCTCAAATGATAATTTCTTCCTTAAATCTGGTAGAAATCATTGTTGGAAAAGGAGAAAATGCTGGTTACCAGCATTTTCTCCTTTTCCCACAATGTTTTCAGAAGGCTTCTTCCTCTGGGTCATAAAAACCAGGAATTGTTTGGTAAAGGGTTAAATAAAGCTTAAAAGTACAGGGCAATCACATGATTTTTTTAGGGTCATTGAGTACAGAAACAAGTTTGCTAGGCACCATTGAATCACTGTCAAGTGCATGGATGACATTTGCTAGGATCAGACATTGGCTATTCAGTAATGTCTTTTTAAAGAATTGTCTGGTCTCAATGGTAGTGGAGGGGATACCTTCAGGACTGGTGCCAGTAGGCAACCGGTAAGACACCACCTGATACATATCTATTGTCATGGTATTGGGCAATACCTATACAGTCACTATGCGGTGGCTGTTTAGTCTGGTAGGGGCCACCTGACTTGCATGTCATGAAAATTGCCGTCACTAACATTCTCTTGCATCTTATCTTCGTCAGCATTATGAGCAATGTGGCAGCAGAAAAAGATCTTTGTTGTTAAAACCAAGACTTCAGGAGAGAATATTTCTTGGCCAATTAAACATACTTATGATGAAGTTTACTATAGAATCATGAGGAGATTTTAAGTAGAACCTGCACCTGGAACCAGGAATAATTTGATAGATTTTTGGTAGAGTAGCACCCTAGATAAGCCCACATGCAATAGGGAAGTGCAACCTACCTCTGGACCCTTGTTTGAAGCTGGCTATTTCCCTGCGCCTCTAAATGGCAATTCATGCCATAGCCTAAGTTGTGTTTGGCTTTTCTTGTGTCCTGCTTGGTTGGAATTTCTATTTCTAATTTACAGTGTGGAACTTTCTTATCAGTGAAAGTGATCTGGTGTATGTGCAGTAATTCCCTAGTTCATTTGTGGAGATTGTCTGATCCACGTATTTTCAGGGCAGACACAACCCTGTCATTCCAAACTGCTTGCTATAAACAAATTAGTGTAGAAAATTTTTTTCCATCAACAACTTTGTTGACCATACATGGAAAATATATGAAAATTGAGCTGTGCCAAAAATTGCAGATGATTACTCTTTGTAAGAATCAGACTGCAATTGTTTTATTTGTGACCAAGGAGGTAGGGGCATATCATTAATATTGTGTTGGCACCTTGGGTGTATGTAGAACTCAAAAATTTTCTGGTCTGGGAAAGGGTTAACTATTTACCAAAGAATCCAGGATTTTCACAACCCTGAGAAAGAGGCTTTCTGAAAACATTGTGCAAAAAGGAGAAAATGCTGGTAACCAGCATTTTCTCCTTTTGCCACAATGTTTTCTAACTTTCCCAAAATAAATTTCAATACTTTTGAGTCACATTAATTTTGTCGTCTGCAAATGCTTTCAATAATGACAAGTCTGAAATTTTGTCAATTGGTAAAGGTCACAGCCTTGCAGGTAGAAATGATTGATCAGAAAGACATGACATTGAATACTTGATGGATGGCTTATTGGTTTCAAAAATAAGAGGATCTCAAGGTTTTATGGTGAAACTGTATCTTCCTGTCGATTTTTTGCTCTCTTAATTTCTGGCTTAAATCTCTATAAGACGGCAAAATTTTAGACTTGTCCACATAGAAAGCTTTTGCAGATGAGAAATGTTACTTGTAACATATAACATGAGCTTGTCTGTCAAAGGATGGAAAACATTGTGGAAAAAGGAGAAACATTAATTGTTTTTTTTGACAGCCTTCTTTATGAAGGTGTTTAAAACTCAGGATTGTTTTGTAAAGGTAAACTGTTTACAAGAAACAAAATGTACGAGGGTTGTCCCAAAACTCTGTGACAATTTTATGTACAAAAGAAAAGGAAATGCAACAAATACGTTTTCAGATATGTTTTTAATACACCTAATCCAGACATAATTAAAAGATGAAACCATATCTGAAAATGGTGAAAACATATCTGACAATGGCATTTTTTCGTGTTTCCTTTCCTTTTGAAAATAAAATTCTCACAGAGTTTTGGGACAACCCTCGTACATTTTGTTTCTTGTAAACAGTTTACCCTTACAAAACAATCCCAGGTTTTAAACACCTTCAGAAAGAAGGCTGTCAAAAAACATAGGTCAAAACTCTTTGCAGATGTAGTATACCCCCTTGTTCACAGCACATTTTTTTTACCCCCGCAAAACAAATGTTTTCGGGGGTATACTGGAATCAGCCTGTCTGTCCGTTTGTCCGTCTGTGTGTCCATCTGTGTACAAATAATTGCCTGTTTCTGTCAAAGCGCTGGTGGGGATATTAAGTCACATTCAGTGACAGCTCTAGTTTTTACTTTTTTGACAGTGTCTGAATTGGCTCTTTCACTACCAAGTAAATGATTTACACTTTTTCATATAAGTATTGTTCATTATCTCCCGCTAGATGGCATTCCACTACAAGACAAAGAGACAGTTTGGCCTTAATCTAAAGAAAAGTAGTGGACAGTGTAGATCAGAGATCAGACTGCACATTCTGTGCAGTCTGATCTTGATCTACACTGTCCACAAAAGCTTCTGGTGTCATCAACGGTAATGAAAGAGTTAACTGCTACAAGTCTTTTGCTTACCCTGAAAGTACTGATTTCAGATGCATGGCAGTCATGTCTGTAACCCAAACTCTCCAAACAAATTTACATTCAAACTATCCTGAGAAAGAAAGCTTTTGAAGACATCTTTGGGAAAAGAGAAAGTAATAACCATCCTTTCCTCAATTTCCCACGATGTTTTTTTTAACCCTTTCAAAGACAACTCCTGTCGTTTGAGCCACATTAAAATGTCTTACTGATAAATGCTTTCAGCAATGGACATTTAGTCTTTCGTCAGGTACAGAAATATTTTATAAAACAATTCCATGTTTTAATGACCCTGGAAAAGACAGCCTTTGGAAATACTGGGAAAAGGAGAAAAATCGCTAATCAGTCCCTTCTACTTTGCCCACAATTTTTTCAACTTGTTAAACCCTTTATCACACAACAAAAAGGTAGACTTGTCGAAATTCAAAGAATTAGCATACAGCAATGTAAGTGTGACTCAAAGGAACTTGTTTTTCATAGGGTAGGAAACATTGTGGGAAAAGGAGAAAGCTGGTTACCAGCATTTTATCCTTTTCCCTCAATGCTTTCTAACAGCCTGTTGCTTAGCGTCGTTTAAACTCAGGATTGTGTGGTAAGGAGTTGAAGACAACTACCATTATTAGAGCCACATTTTATTTGTAGTTTGCAAATGCTTTCAATTTGGACCAGTTTAAATTTTTGTGGTCAGTTAAAGAGCTATAGAGATTAAGTAACAGCTTCAATGACCACATGACAGGTGAGTGTATGTATGCTGGAAACTTTAAGGAGGCAATTAATTCTGATTGGCTACTTCAACCCATCTCTACAGCTGGTCATATTGTACTTGAGTTTATCTAGATAGGTCTTTATCATTTAGGTAAAGTTGATTAGCAGACAGTCATTCCATGAAATAATAATTGGTACAGTTCAGCGTTTTGTAATTTTGGTTCGGTTAAGCCACTGTTACTTTTAAACGAACAACACAGAAAAGATAGTAACTGTCAGTACTGTTAATATTAAATTGAGCAGAATTTATGTAAAAAAGAAATCATTTACAAAGTTTATGAAAGTGAGTTCAGAATGTGTCTTGCAGCAATAAAAAGATATACCATAATTCACCAATATATTTGGACAAATATAAAATGGTTATTTTTATAAGTGTCCACCAAATCTTGCAATTATCTTTGACAAAGAAAATTAGAACGACCAAAATATATAACAAGCTAGACAACTTTTTTTTTTTAGCTCACCTGAGCACGAAGTGCTCAAGGTGAGCTTTTGTGATCGTGCTGTGTCTGACGTGCGTCGTGCATGGTCAACTTTTACCTTGTGTACGCTCTAGAGGCCACATTTTCAGTCCGATACTCATGGAACTTGGTCAGAATGTTTGTCTTGAAGATATCTCGGACGAGTTTGAAAATAGGTCATGTCGGGTCAAAAACTAGGTCACTAGGTCAAATCTTAGAAAAACCTTGTGTACGCTCTAGAGGCAACATTTTCAGTCCGATACTCATTAAAAGTACTCAGAATGTTTGTCTTGATGACATCTCAGACTAGTTCAAAAATGGGTCATGGCGGGTCAAAAACTAGGTCACTAGGTCAAATCTTAGAAAAACTGTACGCTGTAAAGGCCACATTTTCAGTCCAAAACTCTTGAAAGTTGGTCAGAATGTTTGTCTTGATGATATCTCAGACGAGTTTGAGAATGGGTTATGTTGGATCAAAAACTAGGTCACTAGGTCATATCTTAGAAAAACCTTGTGTACACTGTAAAGGTCACATTTTCAGTCCAAAACTCTTGAAAGTTCGTCAGAATGTTTGTCTTGATGATATCTACAATGGGAAAATGGGCTATGTTTGGCTAAAAAGTAGGTCACTGAGAGCAATTCTAGAAGGAGCTTGTGTACAAGCTAGAGGCCAAATTTTCAGTCCAATAATTATGAAAGCTTGATAGAATGTTTGTCATAATATCTTGAAAGAGATTAAAAATGGGTCATGTTTGGTCAAAAGACTCAGGTGAGTGACTTCAGGGCTGTCATGGCCCTCTTGTAATTTCGGTATAGTTAAGCCACATTTTCCTTTTTAAAGAACAGAAAAGATCGTTACTATCAGTACTGTCAATATTTAGTGAAGATTATGTAAAAAAGAAATCATTATAAAGTTTATGAAAGTGACTTCAGATGTATCTTACTGCAATACAAAGTTACACTACAAGTTGTCTTTAAATATTTTGTGGTGTCCCCAGGTCTAGCCTAGGTACTGGTTCCCTCCTACATATTGAAGATCATGAGATTTTTATTTTACTTGTCATGCGACTTTAATAAAGACTAGGGCTGTCATCTGTATGCGTAAACAACTAATCAGTTTTGCTTTAGATCTATACTGTCCATTCTGATGTGGCATTCTGGACAAGAGCAACCTTGAAAATTACAATTATATATCCCTTTATCACACAATGCAGACTTTTTAAGACCCTGGGTAAGAAGCATTTTGAAAACATTGTATGAAAAGGAGAAAATGCTGGTAACCAGCATTTTCTCCTTTTCCCACAATCATTTCTGCCCTATCAAAGAAAAATTGCACCATTTCAGCCACATTGAAATTGTCATCTGCAAATGCTTTGAATATGGACAAGGCTAAACTGTGTCGTCTGGTAGAAAGTTAAGTCTTGTTTCCTGATTGAAATTATGTCTGGTAGGTTTACTCCGCTCTCCTCAAATTACTGTTCTACATAAAGACTTTACTGTACCATACCTTGCAGATACAATTTCCATGCTCATAATACTGATTTGATCATTGAGAAACATAGATATTCTTATTGTAGGTTTTGAGTAATAGTCACTATCTTGTTTGTCATGTATTTTAGAAGAACAGGAAGACACAAAATAATTGAGACCTTATCTTTTGAGTATGGCCATTAGAAAAAAAATGTTTTGAGAGCAGATGTATTGCCATGTTCAAAATTAATTAGCAGTACAGTGGGCTCCCCTCAAGGAGCTCTTCAGATGATGGAGGAAGGCTAGAGAGCTCTCCAGTTTCTGAAGATAGAAAAGATTCTACTCAGCTGCCCTCTTAAAGATGGGCAAGCTCTTGGTAACTTGCAACTATTTGTATGCCTCCTTTGATAAGGTTTCCGTGGAGCAGAAGGTGTCAGAATTTAGATACTGTTTCAATTGCTCTTAACCTTCTATTGTATTGAAACAAAAGAGTAATTATTCCTTCCTTCACAAGAAAACCATTTACAGAGAAGTAGTTTCTGGAACACAAAAACTTAAATGCAATTTCTTAAATAAACAGATACTGTTTGCAGGACCTGCATGTTCACGGAGACTGGGAAATAAATTTCTAAAAAATGTTTACTTCTCATTTTTTTCTGTGTTCCAATTTTCAATTTTATGGTGATTATAAAATTAGTGCCAAGAAGTTGTTCAAAAAGAATATAATATTGCAGTGTTGTGCCTAGGCTGCACTATTGCAGGATTCCTACATTTTCTTTGAAATTGAAAATATCCCCTTAAAAAATGTAGAAGAGCAGGCAGCATCTCGAAGCATTCCAGTTCTTAATTTTTTTGTCACTTTTCATTGTCCAATACACGCAGTACATAACTCTATTCTGTTCTATATTGGATAGCGAATCATCGACTGTGTCTTGATTTTTTTCCAGTTGTTGTTGCATATGGTTTAGCATAATATATTGTAGACCAGTCTGTAGGATTAACACTGTTCTGTTAAGCAGTCTGTATGCATCATTGTGTATAAATGTCGTCAGCTATGCATGAGCAATACATTTCCCAACATTGGCAAGTAAAGTGAGGAAATTGGTAAGATTTTGTCAACTTTATTTGAAGCCAGGTCTCTGTCCCTCTGTTTTACAAAATGTCCCCTAAGATTTTACCCAGGGAGACACTGGCATCCCCAAATATTTTTGACTGAGGAACAACACTGATGTTGGTTCATGTTATCAGTATTAATTTCTCTGTTCATGCCATGAGGTATACCCTCAGTTACACAACTTACACAAAAGTTATTGTTAGAACAGCAATGCCATTTTTTAATGAAAAGAAGACCTTAATCTTCTTGGTGCCATGAAAAAAGGCTTTCAGTAGACATTACAATCACCTGCCTATTCAAAAGAACAGCAAAAGGGACTGACCTCCACAGCCAAAAATGATTCTGAATTTTCTTTAATAGAGGATTAACATTGACTGAATCAAAGATTTTTTTAGCTCCACTGGCCAAAGGCCAGCGGGCTTATGTCATGGCCCGGTGTCCGTCGTGCATCCGTGTGTGCGTCCGTGCGTGTGTGTGTCCATCCGTCCGTCCGTGCTTTAACTTTTTTTTCAAACTACTTCTTCTCTGAAACTACCCATCCAAATTTGATGAAACTTCACAGAAATGATCCTGCCATGGTCCTCTTTAGAATTTCTTGAAAGAATTTGATTCCTTCAAAAACTCTGGTTGCTATGCCAACAAAACTGAAAAATATTGAACATCTTTGAAAATCTTCTTGTCTGAAACCATAAGGCCCAGGGCTACCAAATTTGGCATGTAGCTTTATCTAATAGACCTCTATCAAATTCCTTCATATTATAGCCCTGGGGTCAAAATTGGCTCTACCCTGGAGATCACAAGTTTAACATGGGCTTATATAGTGACTGTAATTTAAAATAGCAATCAAGGGAAATAATTCCTATTATACAAGATAAAGTTTGTTACTATTTACCTCCCTTGATTATCAAACTGCACTTACACATTATTGGAATTTGGTATTCAAGTTTTTTGGAGAGGAAATGTTCTGTTTTAAGGGAGAGTGATTTATTTTGATGCTAATGGTTATGCACACATGAATGGAATGTTTAATTTAAAGTAAGGTTTCTATCACTCAAATTTTTTCAAAACTTTACCTTTCATGCTAATGAATAAACCTGCTTGTATTGACTGACATTATCTTTGCATTTAAAAAGATTTGACGGTTTTTGTTTGGCAGGTTGGGTGGAGGTTATGTTTTCAAAGTAAGTTTATTACCATACAGACTTTTTATGCTGTTTGTCTCTGTTAATGCCAATTAAGTGCATGATACGTTAATTTTACTCTTTAAGAAATGACAATTTTTTTTTTTTTACTGTACCAAGTTTAAAACCATTGCAAAAAGACAAATTGAATGTAGCTTAAATGACTGTTTCTGTCTTGATAGGTTAGGAAACGTTGTGGGAAAAGGAGAAAATACTGGCTGACAACATGTTGTCCTTTTCTCACGATGTTTTTGAAAGCCTTCTCTTTCAGGGTCATTACCACTCTGATTTGTGTGGTAAAAGGTTAAAAAGCCAGTGGAGCGATACAGGGCCATCATGGCCCTCTTGCTTCATAACATTTGACCCGAGGTTTTTGTTATAGACCATCTGCATTAGGAAAATGTTGACAAAATTAAGGGCAGCATTAGGATAATATTTTGAGAGGAAAATTTTGGAATTTGTTTAAGGTGTTAGTCTGCTTTAGTCAGTATTTTGAAGCAATTTACAAAATGAATGTAGGGCTATAGTTTTAGTCCAAGAGCAAACAAATGAAAGATCACCTTGTATTGTACTTGTTGGAGGAGGGTGTGTTTGCAATTAGTATTAGCTGAGGTATTTATCCTAAAAGTTAATAAAAGAATCAGTTAGTAGCAAGTTTCGGGTAATTGGGGAATATAAAAGCTTTCTTACTCACACACTGCTGACCACAGAAACATCACAAATGGGATATTACAAGTCTACATTATTTGAGTGGAGAGACCAAAGGTCGGATCTGAAGCAAACCTCTGTGCACAACAAGACCTGATCTGACTACACAGAAATGCAGACCATTGTAATGTTCCTTTTATCATATAGCATCCCATTATAACTGTAAGAAAAGATTACATTAATGAACAAAAAAAATTAAAGCTTGTTTAAAGGCCAAGTAGCAGCCAAAAAACCAATGCAGGTGTTAAAATGCATATATATTTAAATATTTAAATTTGTTTACTCTCGGCAGCTATTGTTGCTTTAAGCTTTTGCCAAAAGAGGTAATGATAAATGGTGGATGTGTTATTAACTGCAAATATGATTTGTTTCTGCTCCACTCAACCTTTTCTCCTCGGACTGAAATGCACAAGCTTTAAAAAACAAACTGAAGACACATCCACCTGTCAAAATCCCAATATCTAATAGAGTTAACAACAAACTTCAACAACATAAGTACCACACTCACACAACTCTAATCTTTCATATCAACATCTTCTGAAGAACTATTGCTGTGAATTAAGCTTCGGTTTACAAAACATGAGCCATATTGCCCTCTTCAGGCAGGTTTTTATTGGGATTTGGGCTACTTGTTCCTACTGAAAGAGAGAATATAATAGATTAGGTCAGCTCTAGTGCCTTCGAGTCCCATCTCGCAGTCTTAATACGGCATGGAGAACACTCAGAAGTTCCAACCTAAAATAACATAAAACTAATCAAGTTACGTTGGACAGTACCTGAGATGCAGCCAAAGTGGGAGTCTAGTTTCCAGTAGCACGGGCTTTATGTAAAGTGAGAGCCATTAAACCCTTTACCACACAATCCAAGATTTTCACGACCCTAAGAAAGCTTTTGAAAACATTGTGGGAAAAGAAGAAAATGCTGGTAACCAGCATTTTCTCCTTTTCCCACAATGTTTTCTACTCTTTCACAGGCAGTTCTCATAATTCCGGCCATATTGAAATTGCATCCTGTAAATGCTTTCAATTTGCAAAAGTCTAAAATTTTGTCATTTGATAAAGAGCTGAAGCTGCTTCACCCTTTTCTGAGGAATCCTTAAAATCATCATCATTTCTGTAGATTGCGTCATAATTCACTCGTATCAAAAAAGGTAAATACATGCAGATGGACAGAAAATCGCATTTTTCGGTAAAGAATGTATGAAAGCAGGAAATGGCTGTATTTGAATATATTCTGGTTTGTCAAGTCTGTTGACAAAGAGATACTTTTCTTACCTAGCTAGAACGGATGATGTGGAACAAAGGAGATATTGTTGAGAAAGGTATAGAGCCTTATTCAGCCAAATGGAGAGCCTGAAGTAGGCTGACTTGTTTGTTGAAGGCTAGATTGCTCTTTGGCTATCTAACCCTGCACAGCCCTGTGTTTTAATGACTGTAAGGAAGAAGACTTTAATGAAAACATTGTGGGGAATGGAGATTATGCTTGGAACCAGCACTTTTTGCTGTCCCCACATTGTTTTTATACCGATTGGAAGACAAATGCCATTAATTGATCAACATTTGTTTTGCTATCTGCAAATTTGACTAGTCTAAAATTCTGTCATCTGTAGGAGTAAACTCTTTACCAAAAAACAAAATTTTAGACTTGTCCAAATTCAAATCATTTGCAGATGACAAATGTGGATCAGGTGGTGGGATTTGACTATTAAAGAGAATAAAACAATTTGGAAAAAGTAGAAAATGCTGGTATCAGCATTTTCTCCTTTTCCCAAATTGTTTTGAAAGCCTTATCTGTTAGGGTTGTAAGAACTGAGAATTGTTGGGTAAAGAATTAACAAGAGAACAGTAATGGATCATTTACCGGACCATGGAGTGCTCTTCTAGAGGTTGTGATATAGGCTACAAGTGCCAGTAGACAGTGTACCAACTCATACCAACAAAATGTGGCCAAAAAATCCAAATTTTTGCATGAATTTGGAAACTGATTTGCACAAGGGTATAAGCCTTTCTTCAGCTGTTGTAACCCCATGAAACTAAGATTTTTACCAAAAGTAGATTCAGTTGTAAAACCTGTTAATAATAAAAAAATTAAATGAAAATTGAAGAAAACCATTCCTTGTCCATTAAAAATTTAAGAGGACAACATTTTCGACTTCTCTAGGTTTAAAGCTATCACAGATGACTAATTAAAAAATTGGCTTTAATTGGCTTAAATGATGGTTGCCAGCATTTTCTCTTAAATTTCCCACAATGTTTTCAGAAGCCCTATTTTCTAGGGTTTTTTAATTGCAGGATTGTTTGGTAAAGCGTAAAGAAAAAGGTAAGCTGTCTACTTATTTCATTCAAGAAATAAAATGATGGACGAGAATTCTCAATAGCTCTTGGCTAACAAGAAATGAGCTTGACGATGGTTTGGCGTGAATCAAGAGGCTTGCCTAATGAACTGGGCATTGCTAATATGTCACTCTCCGTTTTTTAATAACGTTGCTGGAAAGTAAGGTCCTTATTCTCTCATTTGTGATTTCTTCGGGATAAAATCTCCTGATTAACAAGTTTGACAAATCGTCTTTGCAAAAGGTCTGGTAGTGATAGTTGACGTTAAGTCATAAATGCGGATTGTTATCAACGACAAAACGTGAGGTCTCTATTCAATTCCATATGCCTTCAGGTGACTGAGGAAAGTCAATACCACTGAACATTCTCCTGGTGACCCTTTTTGAGACAACCCCAAGTTTTAACAACACTTAAGAAGAAGTTGCTGTACATAGTGGAAAAGGAAGAAAATCTGCATTTTCCAGCAATTTTTCCTATTCTTTGAGTGTTTTCTGTCATTTCAGTGACAACATGCAGTCATTTAGATCACACTTAAATTATCTACTAATAAAACCGAGACTGCTAAATTATTCCTTTACAACACAATCCAAAGTTTTAAAAACTCTGAGAAAACTATGGGAAAAGGAGAAAATGTTGGTAACCAGCATTTTCTCCTTTTCTCAAAATGTTTTCAACTATATTAAAAACAAATTCCATCGTTTGAGCTACATTTGAAATGTTGTCAGTAAAACTAATTTTTTCAAGTTGGACTACAGTTTTGTTGTGTGGCATAGAGTTAAACGAAATGGATGCAATGAGCAGTAAAACAAAAACTGTATATTGCAAAATTTTGCTCCAAGATCAGACCTCTTTTTGTGTGCTACCAGATCTTGATCTATATCTCATTCAAAAGTAGACATAATTGCCAAAAGTATGAAACCTAAGACTTGTCAGGAATGAATCCTGTATGACATGGTTCCTCTGATAAGATTTACCCATGTAGTGCAAAGTTAACCCTTTACCAAACAATCCCAGAATTTCACGACCCTGTAGAAGAGGCCTTTTAAAAACATTGTGGGAAAAGGAGAAAATGCTGGTAACCAGCATTTTCTCCTTTTTATACGCCTGTCAAAGACGGGATATATTATGGGATCACCCATGGCCAGTGGGTGGGCGGTTGTCCAGGAGGGCGGCATCCAGTTCTTTGTCCAGAGCATAACTTTGCCATCTCCAGTCCGATTGACTTGAAACTTGGCATTTGTGTTTGTTGCAATAATACGGAGTGCAGTGCGAAAGAACCATAACTCTACTCATGCTGTCTATGAGTTATTTCCCTTTGATCATCATTTTTACAGCATTTTCTGCTCGTCTGGAATATAAATTTGTCATCTCCAGCCTGAACATCTTCAAATTTGGTATGCATGATTGTTGAAAATTACGGAGTGCAGTGCACAAGAACGTTAACTCTTCCTAGCACAAATTTTGAGTTATTCCCCCTTTGATCTTCATTTTTATAGCATTTCTTGCTTGTCCGGAGCATAACTTTGTCATCTTAAGTAGGAATGACTTGAAATATGGTATACTTATTTGTTGCAATATTTGGAAGTGCCATGCGCAAGAATTGTAACTCTACCTCATGCTGTCTTTGAGTTATTTCCCTTTGATCGTCATTTTTACAGCATTTAGTGCTTGTCCGGAATATAACTTTGTCATTTCAAGTCAGAACGACTTCAAACTTGGTATGCATGTTTGTTGCAATATTACGGAGTACAGCACGCAAAAACAATAATTCTACCTAGCGCGGATTTTGAGTAATTTCACTTTGATCTTGATTTTTACAGTATTTCTTGCTTGTCCAGAACGGAACTTTGTCACCTCAAGTTAAATTGACTTGAGACTTGGTAAACATGTTTGTTGCAGTTACGAAAAGTGCAATGCACTGGAGCCGTAACCTTACCTAATGACCTTTTTCAATCATTCCCTGTTCATTATTTTTTTTTACAGCTTTACATGCTTCTCTACAATATAACTTTGTCTTTTCATGTTGGAATGACCTGAAACTTTATATGCATGTTTCCTTAACATTAGAGGGGACATTCATGCCTATTTCAATCACTTACATGATTCCTGCTGCACTACTATTTTCTTCTACCTGCCCTTTACGATTATTATCCCCTCTCGACAACTGGCGCTGGGACGGGCATTCTTGCGACAATTTGCAGCTCTTGTTTCACAATGTTTTCTACCCTGTCAAAGCAAGATTGCACCATTTGAACCACATTGAAATTGTTGTCTGCAAATGCTTTCAATTTGGACAAGGCTAACATTTTGTCATTTGGTAAAGGGTTAACCCAGTACCGTTAATGCTGACTTTTAATTACCATTAGAAAGAAGGCATTAAGACCATTATGGTTACCAGCATATTCTCCTTTTCCCACAGTGTTTTCTATCCTATGAAAGACAAATTGAATATTTTAAGTAACATTTAATTTGTTGTCTGCAAATGCTTTGAAATACTTTTAATTTGGACAAGGCTAAAATTTTGTTGTCTGGTAAACAACAAAACAGACATTCTCAGTCAGTCCTAAAGATGCAGTTTCTTTTTGGTTGCAGATAAATAGTATTTTTTGTATTTATTTGTGATTAATAAAAAAATGCTTCGCAGCTCAAAAATGTAAAGAATTCCCTTTAATTTGACGTCTGCAAATGCTTTCAATATGGGCGAATCTAAGATTTTGTCATCGGTTGTAAAGTTAAATGATAGTTTAGATTGGTTGTAGTCAGAATATCTGAAAAATAGAAGACAGGAAAAAGACGAAAATCGAACTCATTAACCTGTGGATTCTGATCTTGGTCCACACAATAACAACACAAAGGAAGGTGTACCCTGAGAATGATGACAAGACCCAAAGGCTGAAAAAATAAGATTTCTTAACCCTTAGAGTGGTGTATAAACCAAACATTTTCAACTCAGTAGAGAGAGCCAAATTATTGCAGGTTCTAGGCTCAAGCATAGGGGTCCGTAGTTTGACTCCTGTCACCCGTAGACTATATATTGTAAACAAGGGATTTAACTGTATGCAGTCCGTTACTTGCCCCCGGTTACAAAAAACGTATCTTTTCTACCCCATCAGTTATTCTCCTATTTTTTTCTACAGCTGAGAGCTAAAACATTTTTCTACCAGAAAAACACAACTGTTTGTCAGTGGCTAATGCAGTCTGGCTGATACATTCGCTCGAACTTGTAAACTCGCTCAAAAATCTGCGCCATTGACACGGAGAATAACTGATGGGGTAGAAAAGATACGTTGTTTTTTTGTAACCGGGGGCGAGTAACAGGCTGCATACAGTTAAATCCCTTGTTTTAGTCTATGGGTGACAGGAGTCAAACTACGGACCCCTATGGGCTCAAGCAGACAGTGTAGCTCAAAGATCAGACTGCATCTTTTGTACAGCAAAGGCAAGTATAGTTGTGAAAGGTGTTTTAGGGATTAATATCTTATAACCAAACAAAACAATTTTAGACTCGTCTTTATTGAATGCATTTTGCAGACACCAAATCAATTCTGTTTCAAATGATGGGCTTTTTTGTCTCTGATAGGGTAGAAAACATAGTGGGGAAAAAAGGAGAAAGTGCTGGTTACCAGCACTTTCACCTTTTCCCACAATGTTTTCAAAAGGCTTTTCCATCAGGATGAAAGTTAACACAAAGTTTGGTAAAGAGTCAACTGTTTCAGCACCAAATATGTAAACTCGACCACTCTCAATGGCTGAAAAAATACTTCATTGAAACTCACAATGACTTTAATGTTAGAGGCTTGACTAAACTATCAGACAGTAATAGATCCAAGATCAGATTCCACATTCTGTACAGTCTAATCTTGGTCAGTACATCTGCAAAAGCCCCCATTTTAGCCTATGGGGCTGAAAGATTTAATGAAGAAAGTGGGAAGAGCATACAATATTCATGGTTCATACTCAGTCGAACAATACTTGTCAATCTCAGCATATCAAATTTTGGCCTTCCTTTTTCCCCCAAATTACTTTGGTCAAATAACCAATTAGCATTCTTTCAATTTCCTACAATTTCTGTCGCAGCTGTTTAGGGGGAACTGCCTAGTTCGATAATTCTGGGATCCTTACCTTCCTCTACCTACTGTACATGAGTGCAGACAGTCTGTACTTGGGCAAATATCATTTGCAGAAAAACGAAAAATTAATTATGTGTCAAAAGCAGAAAAAACTATCCTTCCATTAGCGCACATAAATTTATAAAATTCAATATTTCAAAAGCCCAAAATCGCAAATCAGTAATTGACACATTAAAATCTTTTCAGTTGAATAGTAGTGGTAAAAGACACAAACTACCTACAAAAACATGTAGGATGCTATCACATTGCTTGTGGGGACAACTATTTGAAGCTAGAAACAGCTTATGTACATGTTGACTTTGAAATGGCAAGGCATAAATGCCATTAGGGATACCTTCATCATGACACTTCTACAGTGTCGTAGATTCCATCTTTGGCAAGTTTGTTGGCACAAAACTCAAGGGCTAGGACTAACTAGCAAGTACAAGTAAACATCTAGAAATGTAATCTAGCATGGATGTTTAACACTGACTGGCTGACAGAAGTATTCATGTTTTCAAAGTTTATGCAAACTGTACATAAATTATTTCCGCAAATGAAAACTTTGTAGTTCCACGAATGAAAGGATAAAAATCAGCAAATGATATGCCACAAGTGAAAATCTGTACTTATCTCTGAATATATGCTTTCAAAAGTATGAAATACCATTCTGGAATTTCATGATGACTATTTCAATCTGGATTCATAGATCATTGACAGAAAAAAGGGATCAGAAAGTTGTTTACCTTTTACCAAACAAGAAAATTTGAGATTGGTTGGTTCTTGTTCATACAGTGAGATTTGACTTTGATAGGATAGAAAACATTGTTGGAAAAAGAGAAAATGCTGGATACCATCATTTTCTCATTTCCCCAAAGTGTTTCTAAAACTGCTCTTCGTCAGGGTCCTTAAAACATGGGATTGTTTAGTAAAGGATAAAATAGATACTAAAAATCCTTCAATATTTTAATTGCAAGGATGGTTTGATTGTTAGTATTTCAAGAAACTCACATTTAGATCTGTAAAACGTTGATACTTTAGTTAAGGATTTTCATTATAAATACATGCATTGCACACGGTTAGAATCAGACTTGATTGGGAAAAAAATTTATATACACAGTGTCAGAATTTTACATGCTTCCAAATACGGTATTATGATGTGACCCTGCAGGCTGCATACTTTCAGACTGGTTTGTGATTTGATTGCTAAAAATTTTACGCTGTAATATTCATCAACAATTTATTTAACAAAGTTATTACCTACTAAGGCAATTTTTTTTTTTCATTTTTGATACCAGTTCCTTATAAAATTGTCAGTAATTTAAAAATTTGTTTGTCTTCTTCAATTTCGATCAGTCTAAAATTTTGTCAGGTAAAGAGTTAAATCTTAATTTATGTTGAATACCTAGATAGACTTTACATGCAGGGGTGAAGTTTTATCAGTTTATTCCTAATATCAGCATTTTTAGTCCATAACCTAAGACCATTTTTCCTTTGTTTTCCCTATCAAGATTCATAAATTTTGAGAAAACCAGTTTTTAAAAGTGGGACTAAAGTTTTGCCCTTATAGGTAGTACCGTCAACATGAAACGTATCCCATTAGTATTTGGATGGATTGGACCTCTAGTTCTACAATCCCATAATTGTTATTCCCTCGTGCCATGGACGTGTTTAATTCCCCATCAAAACAGATTTGTCCATTTCTATGTTCCTGTCATAGCAAGAGGTGACGAGGAAAATTGGTGTTTTGTTCGACGGTCAATTCTATCCGGATAATCACTAGGCGGGAACAAAAGCTCTGATGGCCACACATCTGCTTCAATGAATTGATGTCGATGTAAATTACACAGTAATGATTGGTTAATGAGGGATTTCCCATGATGCTTTTTGGAATTTGAATGCAGCTTTTGAGCAGTTTAACTACATGTTTCAGTTTTCAGAGGTTTTGCAAATTGATTGATCTTGTATGTAATTAGAAATTTAGTAAATACAGATTGCAGAGGTACTTTTTTTTTCACACATCTTCAGAACTGTGTGACTTTATTATGGCTCCACAGAAAAATGAGACATGCCCTAGTAAGGGGTTTACTATACTTTGATTTCTGTGAATATTTTTTTCAAATTAACCCTGTACCAAACAATCAAGTATTTCAACAACCCTTTGGAGGAAGGCTATTGAAAATATCATTTTCTCCTTTTCCCACAATGTTTTCTTCTCTTTCTATGATATCGAATCCACTATTCAAGCTATATTTATATTGATGCCTTCAAATGCTTGAACTCTATATCTAACAACAAAAGTTCTAAGCTTAACAAAATTGAAATCGTCGGCAGACAACAAACTCATTATAGTTGTGAAGTTGATTTCTGCCAGTAAAATGGTAAAAATGTTTTAGGAGAAAAGGTGGTAATGCTGATTACTAGCATTGCTTGCTTTTCCCACAATGTTTTCAAAAGCCACCTTCTTCACAGATGTTAAAATACAGCATTGTTCAGTTAATAGTTAACCCTTTACTAAAAAATTCTGAGTTTTAACAACCTGAAGGAAAATGGACACGTCTAAAATTTTGTCAATCGGTAAAGAGTTAAATCATTACCAAATGACAAAATCATAGACTTACCAAATTGAAAGTGTTTGCAGTGTGAGACGACAATTTAAATGTGACCAAATCATGGAAATTTGCTTATGAAAGGGTAGAAAGCATTGTGGGAAAAGGAGAAGATGCTGGTTACCAGCATTTTCTCCTTTTCTGACAATCTGTTCAAAAGCTTTCTTTCGGTCTTTAGAATTTTGGATTGTGTAGTTAAGAGTTTACCTTTTACCTCACAATCGCAAGTTTAATGACCCTGAGGAAATAACCTTTTGAAAACCTTGTGAGAAATGGCGAAAATGCTGGAAACCAGCATTTTCTCCTTTTCCCACAAGTTTTTTGTACACTTTCACAGACAATTACCACCATTTCAGCAAAAATTAATATGTCGTCTGCAAAATAATGCTTTCAATTTGGATCCGTCAAAAATGTTGTCGGTTGGTAAAAGAGTTAATCCAGCACTTGTTAGTGTCAAAAACTCTTGAAGAGGCCCGGTGTTAATGACAGTGTAACAGCTTCATAATCCCTCTCAAGTGTTTTTACTTTCCCAAAAGGTGTAGAAAGGTGCATCTCCTGTTCATTGTACTGGAAATTCAAAAGCTGTATTGTCCACCTGTTTGCTGACCATTAGTAAAATATGAACTGGACACTTGTATTTTTGGCCGTGTCCTTTTGAATTTTTGTAGGCTTCCAGCCCAAGTGTTTTAGATTGGTTTATGACTCTTTTAAACTGACCTAAACTCTGTTACAGAATGAAAAGGAAGTCAAATTATAATCTTTTGAAAGGTTTCATTGATTCAAATCATTTCACATTTTGGTTATTTTTACCTTTTACATTTTTTAATAAGAAAACCTTTGCCTCATACTATGATTTTGTTCTATAATAATTCTTTTTCTCATATAGCAATACATATAATTATTTTTCTCATAAATGCAAAAGTAAAGCCATTACAAGCATATGTCAGTTACTGGAACATATATTACAGTCTTAGAAAACAACCTGTTTGCCAGTGACTGTATTGATCACGGGTTAGCAAGCAAAAAAACAGTTGAACAAATGGAGTAAAGACTTGTTTCAGAATATTTCCAGCTTAGCAACCTCAGGTTTATATTGCTACATTGGTTCAAACTTTAAGAGTACTTGGCTTCAAACTTCAATAGTCCATCAAATGAAAGTAGGATGACAATTCTTTGGGAGACTTTTGCTTTGGACAATGAAATCTTACAGAATCTGTCAGGTTTTTCACATTGGGATTTAGTTGGCTTATCTGTCCATCATTACCTTATTTGCCAGACTTACGGTTATAATAGCCTCAAGGATGCAACACTCATCACTGTGCATATAATATACAATTTGATCTAGGTTCATTTTGTTGCATATTCCGACCAATGAACAGCTACAATGCAAAATTACAGTAATGAAGTTTATCGAGTTTGAAAATTGGTATTTTCTTGATTTGATACTTTACCACATTATAATAAGCCCTGAGTGTAAACAAACATGAGGGAGAGGCCCTCTGAAAATATAATATTTTGATTGGTTAATTGATTGATTGATTAATTGATTGATCGATCAATTGATTGATCGATTGAATGGTGTTATACACCCCTTTCAACATTATTTCAGTCATATCACAAATAAAGCTCACATATTCATCTTAGTCCTAGGTTCCTTCTGTGATACTATTTTGTGCTTTTCTCAAAATGTTTTCAAGAGGGCTTCCACCTTGGGGATTGTTTGGTATAGGATCTTATTGCTTAAAATTGTTTATAGCAGGCTGCCATTATAATGTAAGGTTTTATTGTCTGTCTTCAGGAGGGAGAGGTGGTGGTTATGGAAGGGGCAGATACAATGGGGGCAGACAACAGGGAGGGTGAGTAGAAGGCCTTTTAGTAATTTTCTTTTGTTTGTTTTGTGTTGTATTCCCCTTTCCGGCAGCATTTGACTGTTTATCAAACAGTGCTGACTTTGAGCAACCCTGAGGGAAAGGGCTTTTGAAAACATTTTGTGAAAAGGAGGAAATGCTGGTCACCAGCATTTCCTCCTTTTCACAAAATGTTTTCAATAGTTTTTTTGCCAAAGGGGTTTTTCAAAGGGCATTAATCCAGATTTTGACCTTAGTATTAATTTGCGCATGAAAGTTTATTATTTTGTTAAAAAAAAAAAATCATAAGGCTGTGACTATTTACCCTTTGCTGAAAAAAAAACAGAAAAAATAAGATGTCACTAAGAAGTGACTGATGCCCTGCGGTTAATTTAACCTTTTCCTGTGAGCTATGAACATTGACTATGGACACAACTCCTACAAACACTTCTGACCTTCCATGACCTTGACCTTTGAACTATGCATATTACTCTTGCACATGATGCATCGACTGAATGTGATTTTGTGATGGATATTTCTGCAGTTATGCTGAAATTCATTTAGAATGAAAAAAAAACACCCCAACGTTTCAAGTTTTTTTAAACATAGTTGACCTTCCCTTGACCTTTGACCTACAGCATAGTAGTACAAATTCTGGCACATACTTTGGTTGTTTTCTCAAGTTTCACACAAGCAAATTGATCAGAACTGGGACCCAAAAAATGATGATACACTAGTGTATTATCAAAAACAAGTCATGGGCTTAATACATTGCCTGGGGAGGTTTTAGGTGATAAATGTACATTAATGAGTTACATATATCAGTAAGTGAGCAGTGCTCTTGAAAAAAGGGAGTTTAGTACATCTCTGTAATGCAATATACTTAAAACAAGTAAATTACATAATTATGAACCCATAAAATCCATTTTGTCTGACAACCAACTGAATCATGGAATAGAATGGTCCATAAACATGTAAAAAATTTAACAATAGCAAAAGGTCAGCCTGGGTCAATACTTTTTGCAGACGCATTAAACCTTCTTTTCACAGAGCATGACTTAATTGTATTTTGAAGTTGATAAATTTCAATGAATGTCATGTATGTATAATTATGTTCTTGTAATTTTGTGTATGCAATCTTTCCTTTATCTTAGAGGCTGGATGCCCCCTGCATTACCAGTTGTAACCACATTTATGTAAACAGGATTTTTGTTATGCAGTTACATGTTCATTGAGTTAATTGATTTTACCTACACTACCTTTTTCTGTGTCAACTGTAGCTGTAAGACCTGATGAATTTTCAGATGATACAGAAAAAGACTGTTATAGTTCTTTAATGTTTCTGTTTGTTGTTGTTATTATTATCATCATTGTTATCATAATTATTGTTTTTTATTACAAAGTTCACATTGTTATGACTATTTACTAAACTAACTTAGTTTGCAAAAAAATGCCTAGATAAGTTGCTTACTTGCTCTGTTATTAACACACTGGAAAATTGTTATCACATGACTTAGCTCATCACCAAACAACAAAAATGTAGACTAGCCCAAATTGAAAGCATGTGCAGACGACAAATTAAATGTAGTTTAAAAGATGGGATTTGTCTCTTTAGTTGTAGAAAACATTGTAGGGAAAGGAGAAAATGCTGGTTACCAGCATTTTCTCCTTTGCCCTCAATGTTTTCAAAAGCACTTTACCTCAGGGTGGTTGAAACCCAGGATTGTGTAGTAAAGGGTTAAAACACTGCAAATAAAATGTTTTTGGCAAGCGTTAATTATCATGGTTTACTAGTTGCTAAAGGCCAGAGGAGCAATTGTTTTGAATTGGTTTTTATCGTCTGCTCGTCTGTCTGTCGGGGGGTGGGGGGGGGGGGGTCCTGAGTGGCCCAATAGTAAAGTGTAGGACTCATAACCTCGAGGCCCCTGGTTCAAGCCTCACTGGAAGAACTGAATTTTTGGTTGGAGTGTCCTTGGGCAAGACAGCTTCAGAGCTCTAGCCTAGCACTGGTGAAACCCAGGACATACATGAAAATGTAAGATATGATCGAAATAACTATAAAAGTGGCTTAAAACATTCAATCAATCAATCTATCTGTCTGGCCATCTGTATTCTTGTATGGTCAATAGCAGATATTCTGTAGCCTGCAGAGCGATCAAGACACTCATAGCTCTCTTGATTTGATTACACAAGAAATCCTTTGCCATACAACAAAATTTTAGGCTGAACTGAACTGAACTGAAAATATTTGCAGATGACAAATTAAAGGTGGCCCAAAAGACAAATTTTGTCCTCCGTAGGGTAGAAAACACTGGGGAAAAGGAGAAAATGCAGCAGTGCTGGTTACCATTATTTTTATCCTTTTCCCACAATGTTTGCCAAAGCTTTTCCCTCTCTGTTAATAATGATGTCTGGTGTATGATGTTAAATAATCTATCACTAGGAACCATATAATTAACCATTCTAAAACTGCATTCTATGTCTCAACCCTTAAAGCACCTCTCATGACTACAGTTGCTTTTGGGCCATTGTAGATCAAGATCAAGCTCCACAAAATGTGCAGCCTGATCTTTGATCTACACTGTCCGCTTTGCTGAAACACAAATATTTGATTGGCTAAACCATTAAATGGTTTAGCCAATCAGAAATTGCATTACATTCAAATTCAAAGATCCTTGAGAACTAGACTACTAATTGTACAAGTATAATTTTTAGCTCCACTGGCCAAAGGCCAGCGGGCTTATGTTATAGCCCGTTGTGTGTGCGTCCGTCCGTCCGTCCGTGCGTTAACTTTTATTTTAAACATCTTCTCTGAAACTACCCTGCCAATTTTGATGAAACTTCACAGAAATGATCCTGCCATGGTCCTCTTCAGAATTTCTTGAAAGAATTTAATTCCTTCAAAAACTCTGGTTGCCATGGCAACAAAACTTAAAAATATTGGAAATCTTCGAAAATCTTCTTTTCTGAAACCATAAGGCCTAGGGCTACCAAATTTGGCATTTAGCTTTATCTAGTAGACCTCTATCAAGTTTCTTCAAATTATAGCCATGGGGTCAAATTTGACCCAGCCCCGGGGGTCACAAGTTTTACATAGGCTTATACAGAGAAAACTTTAGAAATCTTTTTGTACCTAACCGTAAGGCCTAGGGTTACCAAATTTTGCATGTGGCTTTATCTAGTGGGCCTCTACCAAGAGTGCCCAACTTATTACAAGTTTTACATAGGCTTATATAGAGAAAACTTTATAAAATCTCCCTGCACCTAGCCATAAGGCCTAGTGCTACCAAAATTTTCATGTGGCTTTATCTAGTGGGTCTCTACCTAGAGTGCCCAACTTATAGCCCTGGGGTCAAAATTGGCCCTGCCCTAGGGGTCACAATTTTTATATGGGCTTATTTAGACAAAACTTTAAAAATCTCCCTGTACTCAATCATAAGGCCTAGGGTTACCAAAGTTTGCATGTGGCTTTATCTAGTGGGCCTCTACCAAGAGTACCCAAATTATAACCCTAGGGTCGAATTTGACCCCACCCCAGGGGTCAGAAGTTTTACATGGGCTTATGTAGTGAAATCTTTAGAAATCTTCTTGTTACTTACCATAAGAACTTGGGCTACCAATTTTAGTCCTGTCTCAGGGGTCTTATGTTCAAAACCAATTGGCCAAGTATTGTAATGTTTGGCATGTAGGGATTTTATGTATTAGCCAGTGGAGCGATACAGGACCATCATGGCCCTCTTGTTTTTTTTATGACCAGCCTGCATAGCTCAATAGGTAGAGCGTGTACATGATTTTTCAGGTCACTTGAGGGTGTGAGTTTGATTCCTACAGCTGGCTATCTAAAATTACTAATAGTCTTTTGGATGAGACAGTAAACCGAGGTCCCGTGTGACGGTGCTATATTTGATGACTCTAAAATTTTGTGATTTGGTAAAGAATTGAGTATAAATCCAAGTTTTATAAGCACATGCCCTGAAGTTGCCTTTGCCAAGGTAAAGATTTCAGAGAGTTTGTTTTCCACTTAAAAGGTTTAATCAAAGAGATGGTAACCAGTCCTGGAGCAGGAATAATCAAGATAACTACAATCAAAGAAATATGCAGGGCGCCAGTGGTGGATATGGGCGCCACCAGTGGGGTGGTGGAAACAACTACAGGGATGGTGGGAACAACTACAGGGGTGGTGGAAACAACTACAGAGGTGGTGGAAACAACTACAGGGGCGGTGGATACAAGAAGCAAAGGGACAGCTACAATCAGGGTGGGAGCAGATTTAACCAGAATGGTGGTGGTTACAATCAAGGCAGTTCATACGGAAACCAGGTAAGATATAATTTCTTTTTATTTAGTACTTTTCAGTAGATTATCAAGAAGTAATAGTGGACTGTTGTTTGATATTTTATGGTTACTAACAGTGAAAAATACTAAAGGCGGAAACAGTAGTTCCCACGCAATAGTTACCTAGGTAAACAGTGCTTGCCATTCAACAAGACGGAAATATGATGTAATTCACACACATTTACCCTACATTTCTCGCACTTTACGTAATATTGTAATCTGTTGCCATGTGGAGAGGGTACGCCACAAGGAATTACTGACAACAACTGCTGGATTTTGATGAAAATCCCAACAAAAAAGGGGTAGAAGCATGAAATGAATAGAATGTTTATTTCGGTGAAAGATCAAAATTTATTTCATCAAGTGAACTTCATAGGTAATATTTTCACGAGTGGCGCACTCTATGTCTGTAAGATGGAGCTGTGCCAAGTGCGGTCGCTCAGTGGGTAATGTACAGGGCTTGAAACCTAACAGGGTGCTGTTTTGATACCCGAATTTGACCCAGTTCATCCTGAGCATTGATGGCAGTCCAGGCAACATGAATTATTTCCCTGTCACAGCTTTACAGCTGAATAATGTATCAGTGTTTATAACGGAAAGCAGCCAGTGGCTTGGAAAGAATATTGTGTATAGTATTAGAGAAAGAATCCTGCAGAAAAAAGTATGGATAAGTGTACATGCGGCCAAGATATAACTGACATAATGTTGAAAACAATACATGTATTGTACTCTGATCGAACCAACATATCTCAACCATAAGACAAATTTTTAGACTTTCCAATTTTCAAAGCATTTGTGGTTTATTTGAGCATATTTATCTTATATTGATTGAGAAACAAGTTTTCTTGTTTTCCCACAATGTTTTCTTTATGTGTCCACCTTCAATTTGTCAAGTACAAACTTTTGGGACTGTTCATTGTCCCATACATCAGGTGCAAGTACTAAAAGTCAGGATTGTTTGGTAAAGAGTTAAATCTTTGTTTGTTTGGTGTTCAGTTTTCACATTATTTAAAGATAATCCTTACAGCTAGAGCGAAAAAACACTGTTAAAACAAGAAAGTGTGTAGAATGGCTCAGCAGTGTAAACATAGATAAATGACCAATTGATATGGTGCAAGGGATAAAGAAACACAAGGAAATTGTCCTCTTTTATAAAACCGGAAACGACAATATCAGTTTCTTTGGAGGCCTCCAAAACATGAAATGCATTTTCGATTCGTCATATTTGTGCAATCTTGCAGCCATCAGGGGCAACATTTGGCATGATGATACAAGAATGATTACAGTTTCATAAAATAAGGATGAAATGGGTTAAAAACAGGCTGAAAAATGTCAAAAAACAAGTACAGATGTATCTTGAAGTTACACCACAGCGGCCTGTGCAACTATCATTGCTTTCCTGCAGTTCTTCCAGTACTTCACATAACATTCTTTCCTAGCAACTAGCAGCTTTCCCACATGAACATCGTCAAAACCGTGGTCAAGGTAGCCTGGGTCCAGGCGGTAATAATTTCTTTATTAGTCCATATTAAGCTTTATCACGGTCTGCTATAGATCTTTGGCAGCTATCTGTTTATCGCTTTCGTTGTTATTATTACCGCCTGGGGACATTTGAGGGTCTACCCATGACTATGAATTGTGCAGATGATCTAATTATAGACTTGTTTATTGTTTTACGTCACAATGTTGAAAACGATAGCTTCGCCCATTTTCAGACCAATTCAAATACAACGGGGGTGATTTCATATACGAGTGACTTTCCCGAACCGGTCAGTGGCATTAAAAATACATTGCAACATTCAACAACCCTTGTTACTGTTAAACTATCCTCCAAAGTCATTATGAATAACCCTTTTGAAATTTTGTTATCAGTATTTTCAAAAATGGCTCATAAACAGGAAGTGATCAAACAGGGGTTATTGGAATTCCGGTATCTATTTTTAGTCATTTACGTTGGAAAACTGATTGCAACGACATGTACTTTACCCCACTGTGAGATGGAATAAAATAGATGTCGCTGCGATCGGTCCCCAGGCCGTTTTTTTTTTTTTTTTTTTTTAAACTTTATTAGCCACGTATATTGGATAGGGGAGGTCGTGGCCATCCTCCCTCTATCCTTACAATTTTCATCAATCATCTTGTTTCATCTTATCTTGCTAACTAAAAGTCTAAAACAGTCTATTTTCTCTATTTGAAGTGTTTTTAGCTCCACTGGCCGAAGGCCAGAGAGCTATTGTCATGGCGTTGTGTCCGTCGTGCGTCCGTCAGTCCGTCCGTCCGTCCGTTCGTGCGTGCGTCCGTAAACTTTTTCTTTAAAAAACTTCTCCTCAGAAACTATTGACTGGATTTTTACCAAATTTCACAGGAATGTTCCTTTGGTGGTCCTCTTTCAAATTCCTTCAAATAATTGTGTTCCATGAAGAATTCTGGTTGCCATGGCAACCAAAGTAAAAAACCTTTAAAAATCTTCTCCTCCCAAACCGCTATTTGGATAGCATTATTATTTTGCAGGAATGTTCCTTAGATACAGGTTTACAGAATTCCTTAAAAAAAAAAAAGATCTGTCAAAAAACATGGCTTTCATGGGAGACTCATTTTCCTTTTATGGTATAAAGTAAAATCTTTGAAAAATTTCTTCTCTAAAACTATTCATTGGATTTCATTGTTGTTAGCTCCACTGGCCGAAGGCCAGCGAGCTATTGTCATGGCGTTGCGTCCGTCCGTCCGTTCGTTCGTCCGTTCGTCCGTGCGTGCGTCCGTAAACTTTTTCTTTAAAAAACTTCTCCTCAGAAACTATTGACTGGATTTTTACCAAATTTCACAGGAATGTTCCTTTGGTGGTCCTCTTTCAAATTCCTTCAAATAATTGTGTTCCATGAAGAATTCTGGTTGCCATGGCAACCAAAGTAAAAAACCTTTAAAAATCTTCTCCTCCCAAACAGCTATTTGGATAGCATTATTATTTTGCAGGAATGTTCCTTAGATACAGGTTTACAGAATTCCTTAAAAAAAAAAAGATCTGTCAAAAAACATGGCTTTTATGGGAGACTCATTTTCCTTTTATGGTATAAAGTAAAATCTTTGAAAAATTTCTTCTCTAAAACTATTCATTGGATTTCATTGTTGTTTTGCAGGTAAGTTCCTATGGTGGTTGTCTACCAAATTGTTTCTTCAGTGAGCTAAAATGCAGGATTGAATGATAATTGTTAAAAACTTCCTTTCGCCATTATAGAAATATCAGGCCTGTGGAGCGATACAGGCGCTCAAGCGCCTCTAGTTTTTCTAATGCGAATAAAAGTGTACTATATCGAAATTTGTGACTTTGCGAACAGTGCAGATCAAGATTCGAGTGTACTGATGTGTAGACTAATTTTGGATTTCACTGTTCGCTATGATGACAATTTGCAGGATAAAAGTTAATCAAATACATGAACTACTCAGAGATCCAGATAAGGTTATGTGGTTCAATCTTATGTGCAGCCCTAGGTTGTGAGTGATTTGACAATTGTCTTTGACATACTATTTTGAGACAGTCTGAAACTGAAGGAACCTGCAGACGACAATTCCGAGCTAGCTGAAATATGATTGTAAATTGTTGATTTTATGGAAAAAAAAAAAAAAAAACAGTGCGGAAAAGTGTGAAATTAATCTTTATGAGCAATTTCTCCCCCTTCCACAATGTTTTTCCTTTTTTCTTATTATTATTATACTCTTTTTTTTTTCATTGTGTTAAATAGAGTAGAAGGGGAAAGTGTCAAACAACGGCCTGTTTAGTTCACCGAATCTGGATCAATGAATAATTAGCAGAGACTAATAAAGTTTTACAAAGCTATGGAGGAAAAGAAGGTGAAAAAATAAAAGAAGGAGGAAAACAGGAATGACTTATTAAATAATAGCAAAAATGGAATATGCATCAATGCATTTCATATCAAGAGTGGTTTTGAATAATATGTCTTATAATTGACCATCTTTCTAAATCAGACTCAGAGGATTTTGTTTCTTTGCAAATGGTCCAAGCCAAATATAAACTATTTTGAAGGCCATAAACTGTCAGGAATTTAGATTTACAAGAAGCGACATATCTTTTGACATACAGAAAGAGTGTGTATAAGTTGTCATCATTATTGAATGTACCAATTAGAACGTTGACACTATTTATAAGTCTGTGTTTTGATGGGTCTACTTCTCTTATTTTTGATTCTAAATACTGAAAAAGGGTTTTCACCTTTTCACATTCGTAAAATACATGAAGCAGACTTTCTTCACTAGTATTGCAAAAACAGCATAGGTTACTTGGGGCAATGTTCATTTTGTTTAATAGGGAGTTAGTGGGGAAAAATCTATAAACTATTTTTATTTGCATCCATTGGGTATACGAATCGTTTGTATTTCTAAAAATATTATTATAAATGTCTTTCCAATCAAAGTTTTGAGTAGGGAACAAAGATTCCCATTTCTTTTGACTAGTAGGAATTTCATTGTTATCAATAAGTGCTTTATAAATTGTTTTGTTAGGTTTTTTATTTATCAAAATTTCATTTAAATAGCTATTAATACAGGGATTGGCATAGTTTAAAATCAAATTTTCATCGTTATTAGTATCAACCTTGAGAAATTTTGGATAGTGTTTATCAGACCATGATACCTCAAATAGTTAATTTTTTTACCTAAAATCGTCTCTATAGACTTTAAGCCAATGAATTTCTCATTGTTATCCATTAAATCTCGGACATTTCTGAATCCTCTATCGTATAAATCTTTGACAAAGACGACTTTTGAGTCTATCGTAAAATTTTCGTTGTAGAACACAGGCATATTTAATATCAAGTCCCAAGAGTCAATTTTAATTTTTGTCATATATTCTATGTATGATTTAAGTACGTCTCTCCAGAAATCGTTTTTTATTACTTTAGAGATGAGTTCGGAATAAGCTTTTCCTAAGTTTATTATTTTTCGTACGTCCATCATGTCATATACTAGTTGATAGCATTTATTAGGTTTACAATTTATTAGGTTTTTAAGCCATTTTAATTTCATGCTAGCGTTAAAGCTTTTGATATCTATCATTTTCATACCACCTTCATCATAGTTTTTAATAAAAACAGATTTTTTTATTTTTGCCCTTCCATCCCATACAAAGTTGTATAGTAAATCGTTTAAACGTTTTATGAAATCTGTTTTCGGAGAAGGGAGACTAATAAATAAATGCGTTAAAAGTGGAACAAGAAGTGATTTTACAACAGTTATTCTACCAATACGTGTAAGTTTTCTTCTTTTCCAGTATGCTATACATTTTGAAATATTTTTAAGTTTTGGTTCATAATTTAAATCTATCATCTTATGAAGATTAATATCAAAAGTTAATCCAAGTAGCACAAATTGAGTTTCACCCCAATTTAATTTCCATTTAGTTTTTATCGAATATGCACTATATTTACGTGATCCTATCCAAATCAACTTTGTTTTATCAAAATTGCACTTTAATCCAGAGATAGCATAGAACTTGTCAAGTACTTCTAAAACGCTATTTAATGATTTTTCCGAGCCGTCTAGTAATAATGTAGTGTCATCAGCGAATTGGCTTATGAGATATTCAGTTTCTTTCACCCTTATACCTTTAATATTTTTGCTTTGTCTAATTTTAATGCTTAAGATTTCAGAGCATAGGATGAAGATATATGAAGAAATAGGGTCTCCCTGACGGCAGCCCCTCTTTACCATAAAGACATCTGATAGAAAACCATTTAACTACACACTTACTTGTGTATTATACAAAAATAATTTTATCCATTTTTTGAGTATAGGACCAAATCCAAAAAAGTCAAATGTTTTTAAGATAAAGTCAAACGATAACGAGTCAAAGGCTTTTTCAAAATCTAGTAGCATTAATAGGCCAGGTATGTTATTGTCTTCACAGTATTTCATTATGTCATAGATTAAACGGGTATTTTCTCCTATAAAGCGATCCTTAAGGAAACCTGTTTGGTCACTTGAAATGAATTTGTCTAATACGGTTTTCAGTCAATTTGCTATTGTTCCAGACGCTATTTTATATAAAACATTCAATAAGGTTATCGGTCTCCAATTTTTTAAGAACTTTTTCGGTTTATTATCTTTTGGGATGGTTGTTATGATTCCCGATTTTATAGAGCTAGAAAAAGAGTCGTTCAATAGGGCGTAATTTAGGGATCTAACGACAGAATGTCCAATCTTAGGCCAAAAGACCTTAAAGAAGTTTGCTGAGAAGCCATCAGGACCTGGGCTTTTGTCATTTGACATTTGTTTTAAAGTCAAGGATACCTCTTGATAATTTAAAAGACCTTCTAGACTTTTTGACTCGACATAATCTAACTTATTTACTGTACAATTAAGTAAAAAATCAGTTATACTAAAATCATCTTGGTTATCTTGTTCTTTGTATAGGTTTTCATAAAATAATTTTGTCTCATTTAAG
This sequence comes from Hippopus hippopus, assembly GCA_946811185.2. Taxonomy (NCBI): domain Eukaryota; kingdom Metazoa; phylum Mollusca; class Bivalvia; order Cardiida; family Cardiidae; genus Hippopus; species Hippopus hippopus. The sequence continues at coordinate 74,037,748 of OX328097.1, forward strand.
ATTTCCTCTTGATTACTGGTTATTTCGCCGTTTTGTTTTTCTATAAAACTTATTGACTTTGCTGAATTGTGTTGTTTTTCAAGATTGCAAAAATACTTAGTGACTTTTTCGCCTTCATCTATCCATTTTGAGCATGATCTTACAAAATACCCTTTAAGCTTTTCGTTTCTTAATTTTTCTAATTCATCCTGAAGTTTAATTAATTTTTCCTTGTTGTTTTCATCTAAAGATTGTTCTAATTGCAAAATTTCGGCCAAAAGTAGTTTCTCACGATTTGATCTTACTTTACTTTTATGACTAGCAAAAGAGATCGTTTTTCCACGAATCTCCATTAAAAGGGTTTCTAAAAAAAGCTGATCATTGATAACTAGTTGTACTTGTGATCTATCCATATTTGTTACATAATCTTGGTCATAAACAGGTAAACAATATTGTATTAATATCTCTTCAATTTCTTTATTAATACAGTTAATATAATCAATATCATGCAGCAAGGAATTATTGAATTTCCAAAGGCCTTTTCTGTGTTTGATTTCCGTAAATTGTAGTTCAATTAAAATAATTGAGTGGTCAGATTTATAACTAACATCAATATCACAATTCCTTAAAAATGGTTTAAGTTCTTTGGAAAGCAGATAAAAGTCGAGTCTTCCTTTTTGTAAAGGATTAAAACGTTTCCAAGTGTACTTTCGTGAGTTGCCATGTAGTTCCCTGAAAAGATCCACAAGATTTCTATCATCAATGTATTTTTGAACAATTTTCCTTGCTTTTTTGTTGTGGTCACTGTTTCTATAATTTTCATAATCTAAAGCTGAATCAATGACAAGGTTAAAATCTCCACATATAATCAAGTTTTCATTGTTCGTAAAGGAATCATTTTCATCGAAAATATTTACGAAAAAACTTGGGTTATCATTGTTAGGTGCATATAGAGTTGTAAGGATAAAGTCAATATCACAAAAGCTCAATTCCATTATTAGGTAATTTCCATTTCCATCTTTTTTAAAACTGAGAACTTTAATATCTAAATGCTTTTTAAATAGTATTGCGACACCTTTTGAATTTGAAGTACCATGACTAAAGTAGCAATTTCCATCCCACTCGGAATAAACAGGCCGTTATTTTTGACAATGTAATGTCCGAATGATAGAAAAGGAAAAAAATGAACGGACTGGAACCCAGGCTATGTTCAAGGGTGAGAGAAGAATGAATTATGTCACATTGATTACTCTCAATCTTTTGAAAGAGTTTTAGCTCAGGTGGGAATCAAATGAGGAACCTTTGGGTTTCAAGCTCTGTTCACTACTAGCTGAGCTACTGAGCTTTGCCAAGGGCGTGAGCAATGGGGGAGTATTTAGGGGATAGAATGACAACTGGTCTATCAGGTAAAGTTCTAGAATGAAATAGAAAAAGACACTTTAATAGAACGAAATAGAAAAAGACACTTTAATGTGTATACTGTCGCCATCTGAGTCTGTATTTACCAAGCATTCTTTGTCTTATTCTCCAAGATTTAAAGCATTTGTAAGTAAGGCAACCTCTGATTGTCTAAACCATTATTAGCTCACCTGAGCACAAAGTGCTCAAGGTGAGCTTTTGTGATTGTGCTGTGTCCGTTGTGCAGTCTTCAACATTTACCTTGTGTGCACTCTAGAGGCCACATTTTCAGCCTGATAATCTTGAAACTTGGTCAGAATGTTTGTCCTGATAAAATTTCGCACAAGTTCTAAATTGGGTCAAAAAGTAGGTCACCAGGCCAAATCTTAGAAAAACCTTGTGTGCACTGTAGAGGCCACATTTCCTGATACATGTACTCATGAGAGTTGGTCAGAATGTTTGTCTTGATGATATCGTGGACAAGTTGTAAACTGTGCCATGGCGGGCCAAAAATTAGGTCACTTACACTCATGTCTTTTACTTTATTTAAACCAGAATCTCATCAGTTTTGTCAACTGTAGATGAGTTTACTCAGGTGAGCACTTCAGGGCCAATGGCCCTCTTGTTGGCTAAACCAAATGATTTAGCCAATCAGAAGTGTTACTTTCAAATTTAGAAAATTCTGGAGAATAAGACTGAGAAATGGTCGGTGAATATGGAACCAGGTAACTTATATTATTAATGAATGAAATTATTATGGCATGTAACAAGAAAGTAAATTTGTTGAGAATAAAGTTATTGCAAATTTGTTCAAGTAAAGTTCTGGAAAAAATGGTATGAAATGCAGCAAAGGTGATGGTTTTGTCTTTAAAAAAAAAAGTAGAAAACATTGTGAAAGATTAGAAAACATTACTAGAAAAGGAAAAAAATTGCTGGCTACCAGAAAAGGAATAAAATTGCTGGCTACCATCATCAATTTTTCTCCTTTTGCCATATTTTTTCTCCAAGGGCCCCAAGGTTGTTAAAACACATGATTACTTGGTAAAAGGCTTGTGAAATTTTCTGTTTCTTTTTCAGTATGGAAATTCAGGTGGGTACAACCGGAGATGATTGTACAGAGAGAGTATTACAGAGAGATAGATGATTATATGGACAAACAGATGATCTCTTGTGAAAGTTAGAAGCAGAGTGACCTAGAGCTGTGAACATACAGTATTCCAGCTTACTGTCTCATCCAGAAAAATATTTTGCCTTGTTGCACAGGCCAGGTTTTTATTAATATTGTGAAAAGGTGGAATAGTTCATAGCAGAAATCTCTGCCTTTACCATAATGCTTGTAACCCTTTACGAAACAATCCAAGGATTTAACCACCCTGGGGAAGAAGCCTCATGAAAATATTGTGGGAAAAAGAGAAAATGCTGGTAACCAGCATTTTCTCCTTTTCCCACAATGTTTTCTGCCCTCTAAAAGACAAAATTCATATTTTGAGTTACATTAGAATTGTTTGCAAATGCTGTCAATTTGGATAAGTCTTAAATTTTGTTGTGTGGTGGTAAAGGGTTAAATTTATTCATGTATTTAACACTACCATAATTCTTGTCAGTTATTGTTATTTGACATGAGTGTTTTGCAAGTTATATACTTTTAGGTATGTTTCTGGTGTTCAGGTGTGACGAAAAGCATTGCAGTATAAGAGGTCCTTTTCCAACTGATAAGGATTTTGTTTATTCATCAAAGAGTTACTTCTCTTTATGTGTTACTTGTAAATAACTTAATTCACTCTCTAACTAACAATTGTGAGCATGAAGAAGCCTAAAGAAAAAGACGTATGAAACCATCATGGGAAAAGAAGGAAATGCCTGTCCCCATTTCGTACCCTTTTACCAAATAATCCCATTTTGATTGCCCTAAGAAAAGGGCTTTTTTTAAGCATTGTAAGAAGAGGAAAAATGCTGATAAGCAGCATTTTCTCCTTTTCCCACATAGTTCTGTAATCTAGAATGAAATGGAAAAAGACAGTTGAATATGTGAACTGTTGCCATCAAGTATATGAAACCTTGAACCTCTATCACATGATCCAGACTTTTGATAACAGTAGGAAGAAAGATTCCGAAGTCTTTAACTCTTTAACACTAAGTCCTTAGTTTTAACTAGAACAAGAATCATTGTTGAAGAAGGAGAAAGTGCTGGTTGCCAGTATTTACTCCTATTTCCACAATATTTTCAAAGGTCTTCATGATCACAGCTGTGGAAAGATAGTACATGTATTGTATGGTATAAGGTTCACCAGTGACTGGACTGCCTGATGTCAGGCCAACTTAATACATGTAATTAAAGATCAAATAATGATACACAGGAGAAAATTTGAAGGAAAGAAACTTTTTTTTTTCTCATTATATGGAAATCTGTTTGGGAAAAAAAAAAACTGCTGGTAACGGTTATTGCTCTTTTTCCCAGTGTTTTTAACCCTTTACCACACAATTTTGACTTTAAACGAACATAAGAAAGAAGAGTTTTTGAAAAAACTGTGGGAAAAGGAGACAATGTCGGTTACCAGCATTTTCTCCTTTTGCCACAATGTTTTCTATCCTGTCAAAGAACTTTGTTTCATTTGTATCACTGTCAGTTGAGTTGTGTCTAGAAGCTTTTAATTTGGAATCGTCTAAAATGTGTCGCTTGCTAAAGAGTTAAATACATATCAAATGCAGGGACCTTTTACTCTTTCCGACACAATCCCGAGTTTTAACAACCCTGCAAAAGAAGCCTTTTGAAAACACTGGGGGGAAAGGGAGAAAATGCTGGTAACCAGCATTTTCTCCTTTTCATACAGTGTTTTCTACCCTATTGAAAACAGAAATCATCATTTAAGTGACATTTATTTTTTTTTGATGGTAAATGTTTTCATTTTGGTCGAGCCCAAAATTTTGATGTTTTTGAAAAGAGTTGTGTTTGTGCAGCTATAATCATTTTTCAGAATAGAGGCAAGGACTTTAATTTCAAAATTCAGTGTATATTTTGACAAATGAATTGTGTAATAAATTTTTAAATCTAAAAGAAGAAAATAAAATGATGTAAGAAAGTCATTTGTTCTTTATCAGTTCTATAAATCATGCTGACTGATACACTGGTGTCCAGTGATGTACAGTGGTGAATGTGTAGGATTGAAACCTGAAGGCCAAGGCACTAAGGTTTTTAGCTAAACTGGCCGAAGGCCAGCGAGCTATTGTCATGGCGTTGTGTCCGTCGTGCGTCCGTCCGTCCGTTCGTTCGTCCGTGCGTGCGTCCGTAAACTTTTTCTTTAAAAAACTTCTCCTCAGAAACTATTGACTGGATTTTTACCAAATTTCACAGGAATGTTCCTTTGGTGATCCTCTTTCAAATTCCTTCAAATAATTGTGTTCCATGAAGAATTCTGGTTGCCATGGCAACCAAAGTAAAAAACCTTTAAAAATCTTCTCCTCCCAAACCGCTATTTGGATAGCATTATTATTTTGCAGGAATGTTCCTTAGATACAGGTTTACAGAATTCCTTAAAAAAAAAAAAAAGATCTGTCAAAAAACATGTCTTTTATGGGAGACTCATTTTCCTTTTATGGTATAAAGTAAAATCTTTGAAAAATTTCTTCTCTAAAACTATTCATTGGATTTCATTGTTGTTTTGCAGGTAAGTTCCTATGGTGGTTGTCTACCAAATTGTTTCTTCAGTGAGCTAAAATGCAGGATTGAATGATAATTGTTAAAAACTTCCTTTCGCCATTATAGAAATATCAGGCCTGTGGAGCGATACAGGCGCTCAAGCGCCTCTAGTTATGGGCATGTCCTGGCAAGACACTTTGGAGCCCCGTTTAACTCTTTCCCACACCATTCCTAGTTTTAAATTCCCGGAGGAAAAAGCCTTTTCCCTCAAGGTTTTCTAACACTATCACAGACAATTACTATCGTTTTAGCTAAATTTAATATGTTGTCTGTAAATGCTTTCAGTTTGGACTAGTCTCAAATTTGGTCATTTGGTAAAGAGTTAAGTACTTGTGAAACCCATGACGTACAAGAATTATTAAGCTGTTGTCGTGGTATGACTGAGTTAATAATGAAAGTAGTGTAAACTCCATTCAATGAATCAATCCACGTAACACAAAAAAAATGGTTTTTGCGTAAAGGCATCCATTTGTTTTCAACATTCAGTTTCAATACACTCACTTATACTATTCTACCATATTCTAGATAACTATTGCTAGTATGCCATTGAAAAGTTATTGAAAAAGAAAGCAAGGACAGTCATTTCCACACCTGTAACAACATGAAGAGAGGCACAGAGAGACACACACTCGGATACAACCTCAAAGCTCTTAATAAGTGAACAGCGCTCTTGCAAAAGGTGGTGTAATGCATCTCTGTGATGCAGTATACCAAGCGAGTCATTACATAGTTATGGATCCTTAAAATTCATTATGTCCAACAAGCGACTGAATCATGAGGTGGAGTAGTCCTTTGACTTGCAGAAAATCGACCCATACGCTAGAGCAAACATTTTCAACTCGGTTCAGCTTGTTCATGTGAACCAACAAAATGGCTATAGAAGATGGTAACATTACCACTTACCTCTGACGTTTCTTAAGTAACAAAATAGCTATAGAAAATGGTAGCAGGAGTTTACTCTGATGTTTCTGAACTTACATAACAGCTATTGTATTGTATTGTATAGAAAATGGTACCAAAATCAGTTAAATTGTGTTGTTTCTGAACTAACATAACAGCTGTAGAACATGGTACCAGCAGCAGTTAACTGTTGTTTCTGAACTAACATAATAGCCAAAGAAAATGGTACCAAGAGTACTTAAGTCTTCCTTTCTTGAAATGATATCTATAGAAGATGGTACCATAACACCTTGACTGCTGTTCCTGAACTAACTTAACAGCTATAGAAATGGTACCTAGAGCAGTGAATTAACATAATACATGTAACTATAAAAAATGGTACCATAACTTGACCCTGTCTTTCCTGAACTTACATAACAGGTGTAGAAAATAGTACCATGACCACTTAACTCTGCGTTTCTTAAGTTCTTGAACTAACATGACAGAACCATGAGCAGTGAGCTCTGCTGTTCTTAACATCACAGCTATTCAGGGTAACATGACCACTTAACTCTGCTTTTCTTAACCAACGTAACTAAAGAAAATGGTACCACGTGCAGTTATCTGTGCCGTTCGTAAACTAACATAACAGTTATTGCATGAAGCGATGCCGTCACTGTACTCATGACATGTTCATTTATGTGTCTGGAAGAATTAGATAAATTCTGAAGAAAAACAAGAACACTTCCTGTACCCATCATCCACTCTTTTCACATCGGGCAACGCATCTGAAGTGCTTGTTAGTGTATCTTCGAAAAATACCAACACCCGGAAGCTTTTACATGTAAAATCTTGTACGGTGTTTAACGGTGTTTTACTTAAGTCCAATTGTGACGCCCATTGCACCTATCCATGCATTTCTGGAGTTTCTTTTACCAGTACTTCACACAATATTCTTCCCAAACCACTGCCTGCTTTCCCTTATTACCATTTTCGAGAATGATCGACGTTGAAAGAACAAATTATATTGTTGCATTGAATACCAAATTCCTCGGAAAGACACCAGCCGAGTCTGGCAATCGAACCAGGGACCCCTTGGGTTGAAGCCCTGTATGTTAGCGACTGAGCCACTGGGTTTGGCAAAAGACAATATAGAGCAGAAGAAAACCCAAGTCATGAGAACTGAAGCATTTTGGCATTGTAGAAATGTTAGCTTTATACATAATTCATGCGAAAATGACCATGTTTTTACTTTAGATGAGCTGCCAATTCTAGTGAATTACTGATGTAGTTATCGCCTCATTACCACAGTCTGGACAAGCCTCAACTCTTAACCAGACGACACAATTTTGGCCAGGTCCAAATTGAAAGCATTTGCAGACTACAACGTGAGTGTGTCTCAAATGATGGAATTTGTCTTTGATAGGGTACAAAACTTTGTGGGCAAAGGAGAAAATGCTGGTTACCAGCATTTTCTCCTTTTTCCACAATGTTTTCAAGCCTTCACACTAGGGATCGTAAAAATATGGGACTGTATAGTAAAGGGTTAAATTAACAAATAAGCCGAAAAGACATAGAAATTTGATCAAATCGATTGCTTTTCTAAGATTGTCCTTGTGTAGAATTTCTACGTAAAACGGGCAGTACAGACCAAGATTAGACTAGAACTACGTATTGTACAGTCTGATCTGAATCTAAACTGAACGCAATGGCAACTGACGTTACGAAAGGCGCTTAACCCTTAGGTTGCTAAGCGCGACTCACTGACCTCTTGCGGACAGTGTATATCAATATCAGACTGCACAGAACGTGCAGTCTGATCTTAGATCTACATTGTCCGATAAAGAGATACTTTCCTCCAAGAAATAAGTTTGAAATAGCATTATTCTGTTTTTTTTACAATCAGCTTGAAAGTTCCATTTAACTAATTTAGCAGGATATGGGTTAATAAGGGTAAACTTATTGTCACCAATTGAATACTGATGAGTGACACTGACTTGACCCATAGGTTTATTTGCTGGTTCCCTGCAGCTTGCAGGCAACGACTTAGAAAGTGCTTAAATTGTAATACGAACTCTGTTGAAAATGAGTATCATCTCTTGTTAATGTGTCAGGAGTAATAGAAACTTTACAAACGATGTATTGTAAAAATGAGAAAAATGTTCTGGAAAAATAAAAATAGTAATTAATAAAACATTGGTCGTATGCCGAAAGAAAAAAAAAATCACATATTTTTCATTCATAAAAATGTTATTTTAGATATAGAATATGTAATACATATATATATAATTACACTATATCATTCTTAATTATATCATTATAAACACGTTTGCATTTGTGTAAATCCTTGTGTACACTGAGTACGTCTGACTCAGGTTAATTTCCACTTTTCGTACTAACTTGATCCAATAGAACAATCCAGGTCTGAAACTATAGAATAAACGAAAAATAACGACATTGTTTAGTGAAAAAAAGAGAACTTTTGAAGATGTATAAGGATGACACCTCTATCTTTTCACCTCTAATTAGCGGCGACACCAAAGGCGAAAAACAGGTATCGTCTAATTTAATAATACACTAATTGAAGGATAAAAATCACAATATTTGAGAAAAGCTATCGAGGGTTTCAGCTTGCAACTATTTCCCATCGAATTTAGACCGATGGGGCATTCAGACAGTGTTATAAGATCTGCTTTTTTTATTTTCAGAATTTCTAAAGTAAACAGTATGGCGCTTAGCTTCGTGAACATTATTTGTATGAACTATCTACCATTCAAAATGTCTGCTTTTACTTTTGATGAAAAACTATCAGCGTAAAATTAAACACAGCGGACTGCGCAGGTTGACATGGGTCGATACTTTTTGCAGATACATTAAATCTCCTGTCAAAGGCAAACCGGGTAAAAAGTAGTTCCCAGATCAGCAAGTTCTACGCAGCCTGGGCTTGATATACAATGTGGACAAAAGAACCTTGGCCTTGTAACTCCGTCTAGCAAGTAAAGAACCACAGCTTTTTTTGACAGCTATAAAACGTGACATAAGGTAAAACTCTCCGATTTGTGAATTACTAAATCTAAACAGAAGTATAATGTCTATATTTGTAGAGCTCATTACCCCACGAGAAAAAAAAACTGGTCCAAACTGAAAATATTTGCAGACGACAATTTAAATTTTGCTCAAACGATGGATATTTTCTTTGATAGGGTAGAAAACATCGTGGAAAAAGGAGAAAATGCTGGTTCCCAGCATTTTCTCCTTTTCCCACGATGTCTTCAAATTTAAAGTCATTTTCTTTCGGGTCGTTAAAACTCGGGACTGTGTGGTAAAGGGATTTGGATCGCGTGTTCGTTTGGTGAGACATACAACTTCTTCATTGTCGTCTGCTATGTGTGCGGCTTTAAGACATGTCCAAGCAAAAGATTATTTTACGAAATTATGATTTGTTTGTATTGGAGTTTAACGCCGTTTCAACAGCTTAGGTAATATGATGGCGGTCAGTGCACCTACGCATGTGTTTCCTAGCTTTCTGACGCAAGTGCTGACAAAACTTTCTTTCCAAGCCATTTTCTCACATGCAACAGAGGTGAGAGGCGAAGAATCGCTGGAAAGAAAGTTTCCTCAACCGGGTATCGAACCTGCAACCATCTGGTCACGAGTCATATATGCTTACCACAGAGCTACCAAGCCGGGCTACGAGATTATTGAAAGGCAACACTTTCACATTTTATATGGCGTTTAACGCCGTTATCTATTTTATCTCGGATAATTCACAGCGGTCAGTGCGCCTGTTAATGCTTTTCTTGGATTTTTAGTTTACCAGTACCTCGCACAACATTCTTCAGAAGCCCCTGACTGCCTTCCCAATAACCAACGTCCAATCAATGATCAGTGGTGAGAGAGGAATAAATCTTGTTGGGACCCTGATATGTGAAATCACTCGTAGGTATTAAAGTATCTCAATGAAGCATTAAACTTTGACAGTCTTTATTACATGATGATTGGCAAAAACATTTGGAAAAAAGGCTATCTTTATTTCATATGTAATCTTATTTCAGCGGCAATCTGGCAAAAGGGTGCTTAATACATCTCCGTATTGCATTATAACCAAGCATGTCATCATATACCGGTAATTATAGATCGATAAAATCCATTTGGTCAAACAACTGGTTGATGGTCCTTTGGTGTGTAGAAAATTGACCAATAGAAAAAAAGTTTCGACCTGTGCGGATTGAGCAGGCTGACCTGGGTCGATACTTTTACAGTTGCATTAAACCCCCTTTTCACATGAGCTTTCTTTTTTAACTCTTTTGAGCCATGCTCTGTGAAAAGGGTGCTTGACGCATCTGCGAAAAGCTCCGACCAAGGTCAGCCTGCGCAGTCCGCGCAGGCTGACCTGGGCCGAAACTTTTCGCTACTGGTATTTTTTGCACGCCAAGGACCAATCTATCTCATTATTAAGTCGGTTTATAAAAAAAAAAAGTGGTTCTTATGGATCCACAAGCATGTGATTGCTTACTTGGTACCATGAATCACGGAGATGCATTAAGCTCCCTTTTGCCGGAGCATGGCTTATTTATATTGTCGTCACTTAAGTTTGTTATTATGAACTATGTATTCACCATGTATAATGGGCCGGGAGCCTTCATTGTGAATAAAAGAACTGCAAATTGTCATTATGAGACAACAAAATATCGGACTTAACAGTATTGCCAACAGCTGCCGACTGCAAATTTGAAGGAAACTTACATGATCCTAATTTTCCATTAAATGGTAGAAAGTATAGGAGTAAAACGTTAGTTACAGGCCTGCATTGGCTACATTTTCCCCATAATGTTTTTTGAAAGCCTTATTTCGCTAGGTTGTAGAATACTGGATCGATTTGAGGTTTTTTGCTTTTTCGGCAGATATATTTGAGCCATGCTCTGTAAAAAGCGGACCTTATGCATCTGCAGTGTTGTTGTTGTCTCTTACCCCTTTATCAGACTACAAAGTGTTAGATTTATCCCATTAAGAGTGTTGTGTTGGCACACGACAAATGAAATGTTGTTCAAATAATATAATCTCTCTAATAAACAGAGCAAAATATTGTGAGAATAGGAGAAAATGCTGATAGCCAGCATTTTCTCCTGTTCCAAAGATGATTTTTGAAGCCTTTTATCACGGGTCGTTAAAGCTCGGGCTTGTTCTGTAAAGAGCACTGTTGACTCTGTACAGGGATCTTATATACATGTGTATATACGATCCCTGCTCTGTACCAAACTGCAAAATTTCGGAAATTTCCGATTTCAAATAATGCGAAGGCAACGATTCGGATCTGCTAAATTAAAGAAATCTTCTTCATAAGGATAAAAAACGTCACGGGAATAAGTAGAAAATGCTGGCCACTGGCATTTCTTTATCTTTTCCAAAGAGTATGAAAGTTTATTTGGGGTCTTTGAAACACGGGTTTGTTTGGTAAAAAGTTAAACCAAGTTATAGTCGCAAAAGCTTAATAGTTTAAGCAAACATCAGATGATAGCATTCCAAGAAAAAATTCGGACAGTGACGAGTCGGTAATGACATAACTCCGTCAAGCTGATACTTGTCAACGAACTGCACCAAGGGACGCAACTCTATTCTCATTTCCTGAAATCTACGGTGTCGCCTCCCTTTTGCTTTACTCGTTTTAGTCGGTTAGGTGTTAACTCTTTATCACACGCCAAAATTGTGCTCCTGAACTTCCCGGAAAAAAACAAGGGAGCGGGGGTCCGCTCCCGGTGCCGTGCCCCCCCCTAACGCTTATCAGTCTCTGACACGTAGATCTCTCACCATAAGAGCCCATGAAATTAGGGGTACATGTGTAACTGACAATGGTGATGTTTCCTGAAGGTTTTTATTTACATCAAAAAACGTGTTTTGTGCTGTGTTACAAAATTAAACAGGGGTCCTGTGTGGCTCACTAGCAAAGTGTTAGACTCGTAACCTGGAGAACCTGGATTCAAATCTCACTGGAAGCACTGGGCTTTTCATAGGAGTGCCCTTGGGCAAGACACTTTGAAGCCCTAGCCTGTTCCTGGTGAAACCTAGGATATGCATGAATATTTAAGCTGCCGCCGTGATAAAACTAACACAATGTTAAAAGCGGCGCAAAACACAATTCAATCAACTGAATTTAACGGGGATAAAGAAATACGAGTGGTTGAAATGTGGGGAAGAGATATGAAGAGACAAAAAAAAGTTGACAGAAGGAAGCAGTATGAAGGATATCAAATTTATACATGTGTAATTTGATTTTAATGTTTATAATTCAACAAATACACGTTACTCTTAGTGATAATATCACCTACATATACCATCACAAACAGTTGAAAATCACTCTACGATGGTTTTTCTGCTGACTTTCTGACTGCTTTTGACAACATCATCTAGGATGGAGAACTTCCTCATGATCATTAATTTCTCCTTTTGCTTTGAATTTTTTCTCAAATTTTTCATATATTTGACAACGGACAAAGGTCTCCACAATGAAATAATGCTCCTCTAAGAAAATGTTCAACAGACTTTTTATCAATGCTTCCTTTCCCACAATGTTCGTTGAGTATCTTAAGCTTCCTGTTGTAGCATAATGACAATCTAAGATATTTTTTGTCACCAACAGACCAAAATGTATTGCAGAACAGCTGTCATTTAAGTAATTTATTTGTTCATTACTAAATAGCCTGCAACACGAGAAAAGGGGCATTCGGACATTTGCGTAAAGTGTCGTCTCGGATCAGCCTGCGTAGTCCGTGCAGGCTAATCCAAAACGACACTCTGTTTTATGTAATTTTCTGTTTTGCACAAGTCTACTGTAGCAAAAAATCTAATGTAGTCGTAAAAAGCCGTCTTGGATCAGCCTGCGCGGACTGCGCAAGCTGATCCGAGACGACACTTTACGCAAACGTCCGAATGCCCCTTTTTGCTTGTTGCGAGCCAAATGTCAGTTAATACAAAGCCCAATTAGATATTCTACACGTATTAAGTACTGATAAACAAATTACGAGAAGAAGTAATATTTTTCAAAGAACAAATTTATCTTAAATGGTGATATAAAAATCGTTGTTGCTAAATGGGTTATTGCTTGTAACAAAACCGTTTATTTGTAACCCTTCACCAACAATACCTTATTTTAACAATCCTGTGAAAAATTTCTCTTGTAACCATCGTTGGAAAAGCAGAAAATGCTGGTAAAAATCATTTTCTCCTTTTCCCACAATGTGTTCTGCCCTTTCAAAGGCAAATCCAATCTTTTTAGGCCCATACAATTTGTTGTCTACTTATGCTTTCAAATTGGACAGGTCTAAAATTTTGTCGTCTGGCAAAGAATCAAAAAATGTTTCAAAAACAAGGTAGTTTTTAACAAGATCCTTACCTCTGTACCAAACAAAGAATTTCAGACTTGTCCAAATAGAAAGCACTTGCAGATTAAAAATCAAATGTGGCTGAAATGATGACAATTGTCTTTAGAGGACAGAAAACATTTATGGGCAAGGAGAAAATGCTAGCTATCAGCATTTTCTCCTTTTCCTACAATGTTTTCAAAAGCCTTCTTCCTTTGTTTTGTTAAAATCGGTGATCGTTTGGTAAAAGGCTAAATAATGCTGTATAAGGCAAACTTTATTCTAATTTCATTCTTTTTTCTACTTTACGGACTAAATATGTACGAGTATATATGTAAACTTTTAGTATTTAGGATTTACATAGACATGAGGCATGTTTTGTGTAAAAGGAGTTCAAAACATATGAGTCATGCTCCGTGAAAAGGGGGCTTATTGCATCTGCAAAAAGTATTGAATCAGGTCAGCCTGCGCAGTCCGCGCAGGCTGACCTGGTCCGAAACCTTTTGCTATTGTTCAATTTTCTACATGTTAAAGGATTAGTCTACCTCATGACTCAGTCGGTTGTTAGGCAAAATGGATTTTATGGAGCCATAATTGTGTTCTGACTTGATTGCTAAAAGGCATCACGGAGATACATTAAGCCCCGTTTTGCCAGAGCATGGCTCATATACATAGTTTCGAAAGAGGTCAGCCTGTGCGGTTTGTGCTGGCCGACCTGAGACCTGAAATTTCTTGCTTTTGGTAAATTTTCTGCATGTCCAAGGACTGTTCTATCTCAGGATTTAGCCATTTGTTAGACAAGATAGATTTTATGGATCCAAAATTATGTAATGACTTACAATGTACTTGGTATAATGCATCACAGCAATACATTAATTCCCCTTTTGCCAGAGCATGATTCAGGTTATAAATTTACATGGGATTAATACCTCCTGCAGACAAGTTATTTGGGTCATACACAAGACAAATTTTGAAAACATTGTGGTACAAGAATGAATTTCTTTTAAGGTAGTAGACCCCTAACACTTTTAGGGCCACATGGAATAAAATTTCTTGTTAGCTGATAGATAAGATTTATACTGATATAATACTTTTGCACATTTGTAACCGACCAGAAATTCCTTTGATGTCTATCTTGAAATTATTTAATGATACTTTTGTTAGTTTCCTAAAAAGGGAGGTAATTATTATCTCCCTTTGTAGTGAGAATATATTGGTTTTAGATTTATAAATGATAATTCTAAGAAGAAAAAAAAGAAAAAAGTGGCTCTGTTAAAGTAGTACAATAAAACTCATTTTTTATCATAGCAAATTTTGTAGGACAAGATGTCTGTTTGTAAAACAGTCATGCCCCCCTACTGCCACATTGATACAGGAAGTGGCACAGTTCATAAACTGATATCAAAAGAATTGATTGGGAAATATCGATGTCATCTTTTTGATTTATAGCCCACTTAAATTGTTAAACGTGATAATCTGTCAACAGTTCCCATAATTATACACACCGCCGTGTGTATACATACAAGATTGTAAACAGTCGCCGATACACAGACTGGGTTATTGATTTTCTTTTCGGCACGCGTGTTCGACTTCCGCTTTTTCCCAGTCGACTTCGATGCTTACTATGTCACCGATAATACATGATTAAAATGTTGGAGCCACAAGTTGAGCTACATATGATGATTTTTGAGACACTTTAATTTTCTTTTAGCAAATGGCTCAAGTGGCGAACGGCAGCACGGGCCCTGAATCATCTGGTGGTCATTGTGACCTTGACCTTTCACGGATTAACCTTAAAATCGATATGGATCATTTACACTCCAAGATGAATATCTGTACAGAATTTGAAGGACCTAGGTCAATTCTGTGTCTAGTTATTATCTGGAAAAGGTTTGGTCTATATATCATTAAGTTGAAGGCTACTGTGACCTTGACCATTGATGGATTAAACTCAAAATCGATAGGGATCATTTACACTCGGAGATGAATATCTGTACAGAATTTGAAGAACCTATGTCAATTCTGTGTCTAGTTATCATCTGGACAAGGTTTGGTCTATATATCATTAAGTTGAAGGCCACTGTGACCTTGACCTTTGACCTCAAAATCGATAGGGATCATCTGCACTCCAAGACAAATGTCTGTACCAAATTTGACGAACCTAGGTCAATTCTGTGTCTAGTTATCATCCGGACAAGGTTTGATCTATATATCAACATGTTGACGGTCACTGTGACCTTGACCTTTGACCGATTGACCTCAAAATCAATAGGGATCATCTACACTCCAAGACGCATGTCTGTGCCAAATTTGACGAACCTAGGTCAATTCTGTGTCTAGTTATCATCCAGACAAGGTTTGGTCTCTATATCAATATGTTGACGTCACTGTGACCTTGACCTTTGACCGATTGACCTCAAAATCGATAGGGATCATCTACACTCCAAGAAACATGTCTGTGCCAAATTTGACGAACCTCGGTCAATTCTGTGTCTAGCTATCATCCGGACAAGGTTTGGTCTCCATATCAACATCTTGACGGTCACTGTGACCTTGACATTAGACCGATTGACCTCAAAATCGATAGGGATCATCTACACTCGGAGACGCATTTCTGTGCCAAATTTGACGAACCTAGGTCAATTCTGTGTCTAGTTATCATCCGGACAAGGTTTGGTCTCTATATCAACATGTTGACGGTCACTGTGACCTTGACCTTTGACCGATTGACCTCAAAATCAATAGGGATCATCTACACTCGGAGACGCATGTCTGTGCTAAATTTGAAGAACCTAGGTCAATTCTGTGTCTAGTTATCATCCGGACAAGGTAAGGTCAACCGACCGACCGACGGACGGACCGACCGATGGACCGACCGACGGACATTAGCAAAGCAATATACCCCCACTTCCTTGAAGGGGGGCATAATAATATTATAGTGGAAATAGCTGTTTTCCATTAGGGGTCTACTACCTTAATATGTAATCTGTTCATTTGCCATCATGTTTTCATGCCGAAAGCTTAAATTCATGCTGTTCTGAAGCAAATGCATTTATATGGCAGCTGAAAGGTTTGCAACAATTATCATATTCAAGTTCTGCATGGCAACCTTTGTTGTGAATTCTTATCTGGAGTGTTGTGTATAGAGGATAATCAACTGGTTGTGTGTGATATTAAAAATCTGTCACTAGAATGGGGTGTGATGCGGTTGAAAAAACGAGTCCAAAGGACGAGTATTTTAACCACATCAAACCTCATTCGAGTGAAATATTTTTAATATCACACACAACCAGTTGATTGTCCTATGTATTATATTCTAATTCACCCTTTTTTATTCCATTAATTATCCAGAATGGAACAATATGAGCAATATAGGTAAAAAAATAGTTCCCGTAAACATTCTAAAACTATATCGTCACTAGTAATGATACCATATTTATCATCACTAGTGGCGTTATTCACTGTGAAATCCCAACATTTCACTGATAAGAATGTAATAAAAGATGTTGACTGATTGATGGAATGGTGTATAATGCCACTTTCAAAATTATTTCAGTTATATCATGGCAACAGCTCACATATTCATCTACTTCCAAATTTCAGAGGTATGAGGCTAGGGCCCTAAAACTCCCATAAAAAGCCCTGTGCGATAAGTGAGGCTTGAACCTGGGCCTCTAGGTTACAAGTCCTACACTTTACCACTGAGCCATGCAGGACCCCAAACAAAGATGTATGTGAGTTCAAGCCACAAGGGTTTTGGCACTGCACTAACAATAGAAATGATAAAAAAAAAGATGCTCTTACAAAACTGACTCGTATTTAAATCTAACCCGTAGCACATTTGTCATAAAATGACATAAAACAAAGACACAGGGAGCTAGGGAAGTCTTCTGGGCCATGGTGAGCCTTGTCTTGGGAGCATGTCAAACTCATTGCCAGGGAGAACCCTTGATCCAGAAAATTCTGGGCCTGTTGGAGCCATCATGTGGTGACTAGGAAAGTTGGAAGAAGGGGTTCCAAGGTCATGGGGCAGCAACTCTAAATACCTGTGGGTGAAATTTGTAGAAGTAAGAGATCATATTAGACAATACTTTAGACTTGTCCAAGTTCAAAGCTTTGCATACGCCAAAGCAAATGTGGCTCAAATGATAGGATTTGTTTCAGAAAGATTTGAAAATATTGTAGGAAAAGGAGAAAATGCTGGTTACCAGCATTTTCTCCTTTTCCCATAATGTTTTCAAAAGTCTAATTTTCCAGGGTTGTTAAAAATCAGGATTGTGTGCTAACGAGATATGCAGACATTTTCATGATAATCAGAAACTGTACTAAACTTACTTTGATTCTTATTTCCAATTACCTCTTGACCAAACGACAAAATTTTACACTAGTCCAAACTGAAAGCATTTGCAGACAACAAATTAAAGATGGTTTAAATGAAGAAATTCGTCCTTGATAGGGCAGAAAACATTGTGGGAAAAGGTAGCCAGCCTTTTCTCCTATTCCAACAATGATTTCAAAAGTCTTCTCCATCAGGGTCATTACAACTCAGGATTGTATTTCTTTACCAAAGAATCCTATATGTTAATGACCCTGCGGAGGAAAGCTTTGAAAACAATGTGGGAAAAGGAGAATATGCTTTCTGAGCTCTCTCAAACAAATCCTTTGGGTCTGTCATTTGGAAATGCTTTCAGTGTTGAAAAGTCTACATTTGTTGAGCGTTGAAGGGCTTTTCAAAGCAAGATTTTCCATGTTCCAAGGATTGATAATAGTCATTGTGATAGGATTTATTCCTCTCTCACTGCTGATCATTGTTTTGAAGATGATAACATGGGAAAGCAGCTCGTGTCTTGGGAAGAATATTGTGCTAAGTACTGGTAAAATAAACTCTAGTTAAGCATGGATAGGTGCACTGGCAGCCACAATATAACTGAAGTATGTTGAAAATGGCATTAAGCACCATACAATCAATCAATCAATCGATCTAAATGGAAAAAGTGGCATTACTGTATCAAAAATACTTTACACGTACCTGCCATTCTAGTATGGGTTCCCGGTTTGAATAGTTTGCAAAGTTTAATCCTTACCAAACGGCAAAATTTTAGACCCATCAATACTGAAGGAATTTACAGGCAACGATTCAAGATGTTTTTTAAATGATACAATATGTCCTGGATTAGGTAAAAAACATTGTGGGAAAAGGAGAAAATGCTGCTTACCAGCATTTTCTCCTTTTGCCACAATGGTTTCCAAAAACTTCTCTCTCAGGTTTGGTAAAACTCTGGATTGTGTGGTAAAGAGTTAATGTAAACATTGTAAGTAAAGTCAAATATCAATTTGTTTTTTTAATGTCTACACAGCAGACAACCATAGAGCTAAGACAAAATCTTGACATTTTCTAGGAAAACAGTGAGCTAAACATCAACCAACCTTGGATTGTATTGCTCTATTCTCCCCTTTAAAATTGAAGGCCCAAGAAACTTGGCCAGTTCAGCAAGACAATTACTGGCTGCAGCTGATGCTAAAGCGCTGTCGTCTGTCTGTAAATAACAAACAGATGTAAAATGTCAGGTCAAGTTTACCCTTAGAGCGCCAAATCAACCAGACACTTTCAGTCTAAAAATTAAATCCAAATAATTGCACTTTCAAGGTTAGATTTTTTTTTCCCCAAGATTGTCTCAGCAAAGTGGACAGTGTAGATCAAGGATCAGATTGCATGTTTTGTGCAGTCTGATCTTGATCTACACTGGATGCAAAGGCAACTATAGTTGTGAAAGGTGCTTAAAGGGTTAACACGGTGTTAGGCAGCCAGCTGAGGATACAAACAACAGTGACCTGTAATGAAAAGTGGCTGTTCCACACAGGGACAATTACATTCAAAACAAGAATTCTGGAATTTAGAATAATGATAACTTTACCCTATTACTGAACTATCCCTTGTTTTAATGTCCCTACAGAAAAAAAAGCCTTTCAAAACATTGTGGAAAGAGGAAAAAATGCCAATTACCAGCAAAGTTCTCCTTTTATCATAATGTTTTCTACGCTTTCAAAGATATTCAATGTGTTATCTGCAAATGCTTTAAATTTGGTCAAATCTAAAATGTCTGGTGGGAAGTTGATGATTAAATATCTATAATGGTGTACCTACCAAGCAACGAAATATGATGTCAAAGAACAACTCCAAATACATTTTGAAATATCTTTTTCCCAGGTTGTTTGCTACATGTGGAAGCTAAAATATAAACATACATGTATTATCTTTTTACCACAGTGCACAATTTTTGACTTTCCCAAATCCAAAGGATTTGTAGACAACATATCAAATCTGGTTCGAATTTGTCTCTGGAAGGGTGTGAAAAGGAGAAAAACAGTCACACATTGTTGGGCAAAGGGTTAAGGTGATTTCTAAATTTTCTCCTTTTTTCCAGCAAT
The DNA here is from genome assembly GCA_946811185.2 of Hippopus hippopus. Taxonomy (NCBI): domain Eukaryota; kingdom Metazoa; phylum Mollusca; class Bivalvia; order Cardiida; family Cardiidae; genus Hippopus; species Hippopus hippopus. Next base: position 74,057,488 of record OX328097.1, read on the forward strand.
GTTTTCTACCCTTTCAAAGCAAAATTCGCATGTTTAACTCTTTACCACACAATCCCGAGTTTTAATGACCCTGAGAAAAAAGGCTTTGAAAACATTGAGGGAAAAGGAGAAAATGCTGGTAACCAGCATTTTCTCCTTCTCCCACAATATTTTCTACCCTATCAAAGACAGCTTCCACCATTTAAGCCACACTGAATTTGGCATCTGCATTTGCTTTGGATTTGTACTAGTACAAAATTTTGTTGTGTGGTAAAGGGTTAAGTCACATCTAATTTGCCATCTGCAAATTCTTCAATTTGGACTAGTCTTAAATTTTGCCATGTAATGAAGAGTCAGTTCATGAATACATCAATAGATTGTGGTAAATAAATAAATTCCTTGTTGAGAGTGATTTCTTCTTTGATCACTATAAAAGTGAATTGTGTCATGGTAGTAGCAATCAAAAAATTATCACCAGTGCATATTGCTGTATTGACAAGCCCCACTAGTGCAGTGGGTAGTGTACAAGATTTAATATTAGGGAGTGGCTGGTTCCTTTCCATAGCTTGGCAAATTTCTTCCCTTAGGATTGATGATAGTTACCTTGGGAGAATTCACCCTCAATCATTGTTTCCATGAGGGTTATGTGCGAAAGTAGCCAGTGGCTTTTGGAGAATATCCCTTAATCACTGGTAACAGAAACTCCAGGAAAAAAATGGAAAGGTGCAGTGATTGCTGCAATATAACTGAAATAATGATGAAAAAGTCACTAAACACCATACAATCAATCAATCAATATTGCTATTTTAACTGTGGGCTATACCCACAATTCATTATACATGTATAATCTATTCAGCTGTTTTCTGAATGGTTGTCAAATTTTGTGGCTGAATTCCTGTTATCAACTTTAATACTCTCTTTCAAATTGATATGGTGTGTATAGTGGTCATAGGCTGCAGCTATAGACACCAAGGGAAGTAACTCTGCTACCTTCTTGCTGAACTGTTGCAAACCTGACATCTCAGCAACAACATGTACACACCTAAAAATGGCATAGACATAGATATATTACGACTTGTACATACAGTACCTCATCATGAAAATACAACAATGACATATAAAATAGGACAAAAGACTATTATGCAATAGAGTATCATCATTAATGAAAATTTATTTCAATTAGCCCCTTCAAATACAATTTCAAATCAAACTCAATTCAATTCAAATGTTTATTCATAGATAGGCCACTAGCCCAAAATACAAACATTTTTTGTTGTAAAACCCTGTTGTCAATAAAACATTAAGACAGGCAGATAGAAAGACGGACAAGTGGGCAGGCTGGTAGGCAGTCACGCAGACACACAGCCAGATGGACAGACAGACATGCAGTTGAGCCTAGCTTCGCTTGCCATCAAAATAATTATTCAGTTTGAATTTCCTTACCCATCACAAAGTTCCCATGGTTCTGGATCATTTCTAAACTTGTGGTCCATGCAGCCCCCTTCTCTAGACCCTTTCCCCATTTTAGGGGCCAGGGACCCACAAGAATACATCTGTTTGTCAGTATGTAGCTCTATGTCATTGTCTTGCAACTTTTTGGCAACACCACATGTAGCAGGTCCTGGTAAATTTAATACCGGTATATCCTATTTCATTCTTTATGAAACAATCCTGTGTTGTATCACCCGAAACAGCAAGGCTTGTAAAAACATTCTGTGAAAAGGAGAAAAAGCTAGTAACTGACATCTTTTCCCACGTTTTCTACCCTGCCATTTGTATCACAGGGAGTAGCTGCTTTTTCCACAATATTCTTTACATCAATTCAAAAATTAGTCTCTCTCTCTCTCCCATATCAGGTAAAACAAGTTGCTACCATTGAATAAACATGATTAAAGCAGAACTCATGGTTACAGAGGCATTTAAGATTTACTTTTTGGTTATAAAATGTTTTTGGTAATCATTAGTTCATTTAAATATGCATAAACTAAAATTGTCAATTAAGTCCCTTGAAAAATGGTCGGTCCAACATATATACGGAGAGAGACAAACCTTTGTCCAGTGAGCTGTACTTCTCTGTATTTTTGGGCAGATTTCCTACACCAATCAAACCTTCTTTCACTTTTCTCAGGATTTCTTCAAAGCACTCTTCACCTAGAAATTAAAATTAAAAATTTGAGAGCTGAAAAAAGTCAAAATGATTTCTTTAGTCATAACAAGAGCACTGCATGTGGGTGCTAACAGTCAGCTAAATTTGCTGTTCAGTGAAAATTCTATGACGAAAAAGGGGCATTACTGTGTCAAAAATATTTTGATGAATCCTGCCCTTCTTGTATGGGTTACCCTTTAAATTATTCAACTAGTATGAAGTTGAGTTTGAAGAATGCATCTGCTGTAATGACAGATATATTTTAAAATGTCAAAGTTTTTATAGGACAAAGCCAACTGGGCAATGACCCTTCCCTGATTTTTTCTTCGAAAACAGCATATCTAAAAATAGACCACATTAGTGCAATTTCAAGGGCGGTTTTGCCATGTCATGTCCCACAGTACCAGACAGTGTAGACTCACATTCTGTGCAGTATGATCTTTATCTACACTGTCTGCAAGAGGCTGCCTGATCTTCAACTGCATTATTTTCAAAGCATGTATGGGTGCACTAGCCACCTTGATTTAACTAAAATAATTTTTAAAAAGTGTTAAACACCATACAGACAAACATTCATCAAAGTTATACAACACTAAGAGTAGAGTTCACGTACCATAAGCCTTGACAACATTTGACAAAGCCTGAGCTGCCCCCTGTCTCACTGATGGAATATTGTCTTGTAGATTGTTGAAAAATAATGGATACAGTGAGGGTAAAGATGACCTAAATGTAAAAAACAAATAGTATACAACAGTATAAAAACTTTTGTCCACCTGACAGAATTTGTAAAACATAGAAATTAAAATATTTATGTATGTTTTCCGATGTCAAATATTGTATTTTAAAGCATCTTACTTATTTCAGGGTGAGCTGTCACACCTATATGCACGCCTAACTTGTGTTTCTGTATTTACAACTTGGCAATACAGTTTCTCAAAGCCACTAAAAGTTTTCAAAAGTACACAAAGTGCTCATAAAATGAAGTGGTGAGATGAGATTGATTTCTGCCAAAAAAATTGCTTAAGCTGGTCAGACATTCAAACTCAAACAAATCCAACCTGTAATATGCAAACACATTTGGGAGACTCAAAATATGCTTGCCCAAAACAGATGTGAGGAAGAAGACTTAGAAAACACTTTCAGAAAAGGAGAAAATGTTGATTACCAGCATTTTCTTCTTTTCCCCAAATGTTTTCAAAGGCTATCTTTCTAAGGGTTGTTAAAACATGTGATTGTTTAATAGGTAACATGTTGATCATGATGGCCATATACACAGAATTTAATTTGTGTTACAAGGGCCAATCCTTTAAAATAAGAATGCCAGTTGAAAATGGAGATTTGACATAGACATCACAATTTTGGAATAAAAAGTTCAATATTTACCTTGATTCCTGTGGGAAGCTCAGGACAAAGTTTCCACAAGCCACACAGGCAGCTGTAACAGAGTTATGTAAAATATTAACCCTTATCCTGCTAAATAACTAAAATGAAATTTTCAATTCAATAGTAAAACCCAAACATTGCTATTTTAAAGGTATGTTTTAGGGAATACTATCTCTTATCAGACAGCGTAGATCCAAGATCAGATTGCACATTCTGTGCAGTCTGATCTTGATCTACAATGTCCGCAAAAGGTCATTGAGTCACGCTTAGCAGCCCACAGGTTAACTATCAGTGGACAAAAGTCAAAATATGAAATGACTTGCATACATTGCGGTATTTGTTTGGGCAGATGAATCTTCAGAAAAAAGTGAACCAGCAAATCTGATTCCTCCTATGAAGAAAGAGAACCACTGCTCTACTTTTTAATTTAAAGACTAAATGACCTATTTCTACTTGTGTTGTTCATTGTGTTGAGGCTGACATGTGACAAAGATATTTTCTACTTTGATATCTCTTAACACTTTACCACACAAACTGCAGTTTTTACAACTCTGAGAAAGATGACTATTGAAAACATTGTGAGGACAGAAAATATAGTAACAACCAAATATGGAAAAGAGAAAAAATAAACATGTGTAGTTAAATATCAATCCTTCAAGCACTAAAATGAAACAAACCAAATCACTTGGTGACATTGTAGTTTAGTGTCTCTACGTAAAATTAATAAAAAAAAATTGCACAACTTGAATTCAAGACCAGACCAACAGCCATGTGCGGTGTGATCCTAATTCACACCACCTTAGCTATTTACTAATAAATCAAATGAGATTGAAGAAAGATTAATTGGAAAAAAAAACTTGCAAAGATTATATCAAAGTAAAAAATAGCCCTAGTATTTGAGCCAAAATAAAGGGGCTACTTACCATCCCTGACTGGCCAGCTATCATCATTGAAACATATCAGCAATGCATCCAACAGTTTGGGAATATGGGCATTCATAACCTCTTTGCTTACCTGTCGAAGAATTAAAACTATCAGCATGCCAACAGAAACTCAGGATATCTTTAATTTGCAGATAAAGATTAGGCTGCTCATTTTATGCAGTCTGATTTGAACAATTATGCCATATACCTCCTTACTTTTGCACATGTAAAAGTTTAGAGATTTGATGAAAATTAAGCAGTAACATGAGTGCAATAATGTAGAGTGCTCACCTGTGCTGGTAACCAGCATTTTCTCCTTTTCGCACAATATTTTCTACCCTTCCCAAAGCGAATTTTAATTTTTGAATTACATTTATTATGTCGTCTACAGATGCTTTCAATATGGACAAGTCTAAAATTCTGTCATTTGGTAAAGAGTTTTGTTTGTCTGGTAATGACTTAAGTAAGTCTTAGTATGTACCTTTGCTCCAAGCTCTGCAATACATGCACATGCAGGCTCTCTCACAGCATGGTTATCTGCCCCTGTTACCTCCACATAATAGTCAACCTTTAAATATAAAAAGAAAGGTGTTAACTAACAACAGATAAAATCTGTCACAAATTTAATGAATGTGGTACCTCGACTGAATACTGTTTACCAATACCCATTTGGAAGGTTGCCAAATCCCATCATTCGAGTGACACTTAATTTGTTGTTTTCAAATGCTTTCAATTTAGGCAAATATTAATGAGCCATGCTCTGGCAAATGAGTGTTTAATGCATCTCTGTGATAATATACCAAATATACCAAACTATGTTAATTGATTGTAATAATGGTCTTAAAAACTGGGCATCGAATGTTAAGTCCGTCCTAGATACTACAGGCTTTTCTGACATATGGAATACACAGTCAAGTGCTAATCTCAAATCGTTCCCTCCAATCTTCAAAAGACGAATTATCGACATGTTCATTCAAAATTGGTCAAATAATATAAATAATAGTCAATCTACCAGGATCTATAAAGATATTAAAGAAACTTTCTGTATAGAGGATTATATTACACTTTTATCTAAACACTTATATAGATTTATTGCAAAAATATGTTTGTCCTCTCATATTTTAAAAGTAGAAACGGGACGATATGGCTCTCAACGAATCGATTATAATCAAAGAATTTGTTATCAATGTAATAAAAATGAAGTTGAGGACGAGTTCCATTTTATTCTTATTTGTCCGGCATATTCTGACATACGTAATCAGTATATTAGACCATACTATACAAATAGACCAAGCATGTATAAATTAGTTCAGTTATTAAAATCCAGTAATAAAACAATTTTGAAAAATTTAGCCAAGTTTCTGAAAAAGGCCTTTAAGCGCAAAATAACGTTCGAAAATGGATAATCCACTTTATGAGTACTTTGAATAACTGTCATCAATTATACTACAGTTCCGACATGTTTTTCTCTCTTTTTTTCCAAACGCCAATTCTCTAAGATAATTTTTCTGTTTTTTCTATTTATGTATTTGTTGTTCTTTTTGAATTTAACTTTCTCTGTGCGTGTATGTGTGTGTGTGCGTGGGTGTGTGTGTGTGTGTGTGTGTGTGTGTGTGTGTGTGTGTGTGAGATAATGTTCGTCTGTCTGTGTTGTTGTTTGTTTGAACGACCTTGTGTATAAATTGTATTACTTTCATATTGTGTAACTAGAAACTATGTATAGTTTACATTACTTCAATAAAGTATCTATCTATCTGTGATACGAAGCAAGTCATCACACAATTATTAATTCATAAAATCCATTTCATCCAACAATCGACTGAATCATGGGATACACTTGTCCTTTAACATATAGAAAAATTTACCAAAAGCAGAAAGTTTTGGCCCAGGTCACCTGCGCGAACTGTGCAGGCTGACCTGGGTCGGTACTTTTTGCAAATGCATTAAGTCCCCTTTTCACAAAGCATGGCTCAAATTCATTTTTACTTGTAAACTAGGATTTAGATTCATAACAAATTTATAAGGAATGACCCTTAACCCTTTCCCACACAATACTGAGTTTTAATGACCCTGAGGAGAAGACATATGAAAGAGACTGTAGGAAAAGAAAAAAATTCTAGTAACCAGCATTTCCTCTATTTCCAAAAATGTTTTCTACCCTTTCATAGACACTCCATCATTTGAACACCATTCAATAATTGTCTACTAATGGCTTCACGCTTTCAATTTGGGCAAATTTCTGTTTTTTTTCTCTTAGTACAGTAGCCAGAGATTTTAATACATATCAAAATAGTAAAGAATGACCCTTAACTCTTTACCAAACAACAATCCAAATTGGACATGTTTGCAGATGACAAATTCAATGTTGCTCAAATGATGGAAAATAACATTTGAAAGAATAAAAAATAATGTTTGGAAGAGAGCATTTTCTCCTTTCCTCACAATGTTTTCAAACGCTATCTTTTTTTAGGGTCACGGCAAAAAATTAATCTTACCACATGTTCAATATAGGTTTCCACCAGCTGTCTGCCATTTGAACCAGTGACCTGTTTCCATGTATTCTGGGAGTATATTTTCACACCCTCAGCAACGTAGTACCTGTATAATGTAATAGATATAATTATACTAACAGAAAAAAATACAGGGTAAGATTTTATATTGTAAAATATGAAAAGTATTTTACTCTTAACTTACATTCCCATTTTTTCAAGGCCCTGTGAATGAAGCCTTTTGAAAACATTGTAGAAAAGGAGAAAATACTGCAAATTTTTCTGAGATCTACAAACAAACATGATTTAGGTCATAATTTAAAATAATTTTGCATAAGGCAGCAGATGATATAAATCAAAGATCACTGTGTTTTATGCAGTCTGATTAGTATCTACAAAATCTTTAACTCTTTACCACACACTCCCAAGTTTTAACAACCCTGTGGGAGAAGACTTTTGAAAGCAATGGGGGGAAATGGAGAAAATGCTGGTAAATTCCACAATGTTTTCTTTTTCAAAAACCAATTTTTGCATTTGAGCCACACTTTATTTGTATTTTGGATGATTCTGAAATTATGTCTATTGGTAAAGAGTTAAATGCACATTGGTAGTGAAAGAGTGAGTGATAAACTTTAAAAAAAAAAAATCTCCTTTCAGTTTTGGTGGCATGAATATTACAGGGGTATTACACCACATTTTGACATGCAAGTTCTTTCAGTTTGGATGAATCTGAAGTTTATCAGTTGGCAAAGAGTTACGGCTTTCCAAAGTAACAACACATTAATTGCAGCAAAAATCATGAAATTTTTATTCAAAAGATAGACAACACTGCAGGAGAAAAGGGATATGCTGATATATTTTCTTTTCCATCAACATTATAAAGGCATTCTTCATCACAGTCTTTGGTTAAGGGTTAACTAGGCTGATAAATTACTGAGTAATCAACAATGTATTGGCTAGAATAAAAAGTTGCTGCAAGGCTTACCTATTCAAGCACATTCTGGGAAGCAGTGTTGGATAGAACTGTAATCTTGCTTCATTTGATGGCAGACTTTGTAGAAATTTTCTTGTAGCAACAGATGATGCCAGTCGTACCTACCAAAATCAACTAAAACATAGCATGAGTTTGCATATGCTTGTTTCAGACTGTTCTACATTAAAATATGTTTATTGTTTTGACTCATTATCACTTGGGGAAAAATGCAGCACACAAGGTAGAAAAGATTCTAAACCCTCTCCCATATGACATATAAAGGTTCGATTTGTCTTCATATTTGAAACTGTTACAAATGAATCAAAGTGACAGGTTAAAAACAGTGGTAACAATTTTATTTAATGAAACTATAATCATCCTTGTATTTTCATGTGAAATGTTGCCCCGATGAAAGCAAGACTGCACAGATTACGATGAACAGAAAACGCATTTCATCTTTTGAAGGCCATCCAAGCCATTGCCCTTGTCATTTCAGGGTTTTAATAGGACAAGTCCCTTGTGTGTTTCTATCCCCTACACTATATATATTGGTAATTTATCTATGTTTATACAGCTGAGCCATTTTACACTTTCAGGTTTGAACAGCATTTTTTTTTCTCCAGCTGTAAGGATGTATCTTTAGGAGATTAATATCAGTTGTTTGGTAAAGAGCTTAGAGCTTAATACTTCAGATACCTGGCTCCAGTTGTCAGCCAGACCTTTTGCAAGATAGTCACAGAACTGATATCCGTACTTCAGTATGGCATTTTCTTCATCCAGTAACATTCCTTCAGAACCTGCAAAAATAGGCTTGGTGTGTATCTCATTTCCAATCAGATCATGTTTTTCTTTATCCAGTTTCCAAATCAATCCTGTGCTTTAACAACCAGGAGGAAAAAAAATTGAAGATATTGTGGCCAAATTTGAAAATATTGTGGTAAAAAGGAGAAAAACCTAACAACCAGCATTTTCCCTCTTCTCACATTGTTTTCTATCCTTTCTTAGACAAATACATGTACCATCATTTTAACCCTTTATCACACAATCTCAAGTTTAAATGACTCTGTGGTCATAATCTTCTAACAACATGGTGGGAAAAGGAGAAAATGCTGGTAACCTGCAGGTTATCTTTGTAACACACACTTTCTCCTTTTCCCACAATGTTTTCTACTCTATCAGAGAACTTAAGTTCATGGTATCAATTTTGAATTTTTTGTCTGCAGATGTTTTGAATTTGGAAAGAGTCTGAAATTTGTCATTTTGGGAAAGGGTTAATTCTATTAATTCTGTTATCTGCAAATCCCTTCAATCAAGATGATTCCATAAAGTTGTCACCCAGTAGAGGGTTTACCTACCTTCTTGTACATATCCACATGCAACAAGACTTGAACAGACATAGTATCCTGTCTCTCGTACAAATCTGTTGGTATGGGTCAAAAAGCGGAATATAAGGTCTAACAACTCCTGGTCCACGTAGTCATTAAACTCGTGTTCACAACCTTCAATAATACTCTGTAGACACTTAAATGGTAGAAATTAACTTGTTACCACATGATCCTGAGTTTTAATGACCCTAGAGAAAATTTTGCTGTCATAAAAAGTTAATTATTTGCTTCAAGACCTAGCTTGAGTGTATGTCTCATTTATTTTAAAACTATACTCTATCTCTGCAAGTTTATTTGGGCAATTGCCTACTCCATAAAAGGCCCTTCACAGAACACTGAACATGTATAGTGTCACAAGACGTAGGATTTCAGTTGAATTGCATATTCCTTTACAACATGACAAAATTTCAGAGTAGTCCAAGTTTAAAGTTCTAGAAGACCACAAATTAAATGTTACTTAAAACATAAAATTTGTCTTTCATAGGGTAGAAAACACTGTTGGAAAAGGAGAAAATGCTGGTTACCAGCATTTTTTCCCTTTCCGACAACATTTGCAAAAGCCTTTTTTCTCAGGGTCCTTAAAAGTCAGGATTGTGCGGTAAAGAGTTATGCATACTCGTATTACAGAAAAATACAGTGTTTCATTCACTACAAGATAATGGCTTGTAACTCTTTACCAAACAACAAACATTAGACTTTTCCAAATTGAAACCATTTGCGAACAGAAATTCAAAGGCAGCTGGGATTATGGTATTCGGCTGTGAAAAAGCAGAAAAACATTGTGGGAAAAAAAGAATAGTGGTTACCAGCATTTTCTTCATTTCCCTTATTGTTTTCCACAGGCCTCTTCCTCAGGGTCGTTAAACCCTGGGATTGTTGGTAAAGAGTTAAATATAAATGGCCAGGGTAAAAAAGGAGTGTTTATAATTATACCAGCTCAAAATCTACTTACTTCATCCATGTTTCTAAAGATTTCCACCCTGCTGTGTCATGAAATATCTGTGAAGCTTCTGTGCCATGTCTCTGTAAAGATACATATGAAAAATTACAGGAGTCTGTATTTCTGTGTGGTCCAGTCAGGTTGAGTTGCAAGTGTAATACATATCTGATGAAACTGAATTCCCTTAATTATGTACCTTCATCTTATAACTGTAAAAAAATATCAGAAAATAAATTGCCAGTAAATAATAAAGAAACTCAGAGAGACACATGTTTTCTATATTTGACAGAAGGAGCCAAACATGAATACATACAAGCCTTCCATGATCATGATGATGTTCTACACGGAGTGCAGGCCTGATATAGGAAAACCTACATAGAGTACATGCCTGATACAGAAAGACCTACATAGAGTACATGTTTGATACAGAAAAACCTACATAGAGTACATGCCTGATACAGAAAAACCTACATAGAGTAGATGTCTGATACAGAAAAACCTACATAGAGTAGATGTCTGATACAGAAAAACCTACATAGAGTACATGCCTGATACTGAAAAACCTACATAGAGTACATGTCTGATACAGAAAAATCTACATAGAGTACATGTATATGTCTGATACAGAAAAACCTACATAGAGTATACAGTATGTCTAATACGGAATGCATATTCTGGTCTGTTGAATTTGTGTTTTCCATAACACCAGTCCTTTATTTTAGTTAGATCATTTTTGAGTATATATAATAAAAAAGAAGACAGGTAAGAATGATTAACCTACCAGTACCTACTTCTTTGAGATTAATGATGTGTGAAAAACAGCTGGTAACAGAGAAGTTGTGTAAAGTGATTGATCTTTTGGTCGTTTTAAGATCAACAGGTAAATTTACATTAGTTCTGAAAAATGGTCTTCCAAATTCTATACAACAAAATGCTTGTAATTTATAAGTTTGCCAATCATTTTGAATCAAGAAGAAAAAATTTGTGTTCTTAAAAAATCATTGCTGAAAGTAGTGTGCTGGTATGATCAGGGTGGGCATAATGGCAGATTTCAATGTATTCACAGAAACAGGATTTTCTTTGGCTAAATGCCAATAAGGTGTAATATAAAGTTCTGTGGGTAGGACTGGAATGAAGGGGCAATATTTCTAGGATTTAAGACATATTTTCAACTCTTGCTTTGTTTGTATTTTGTATTGGAGTTTAACGTCATTTAGCAGGTTAGGTCATATCAAGGCGGTCAGTGCACCTATGCATGTGTTTGCAACTGACACAAAAAGCTAAATACAAAAGAACGAAACATTTATTACAAAATTACATGAGCTGTGCTCAAGCAAAAGGGGTTTAATGCATCTCCGTAAAAGCATTATACTAGGGAAGTCATCACGAAATTATATAGATCAATAAAATCCATTTTGTCCAACAATCAACCATATCATGAATGGTCGTAAACTGTCCGTTGACATTCAGAAAATTAACAGATAGCAAAAAGTTTTAAGCCATGTCAGCCTGCACAGAGAGCAAACGCTGACCTGGGTCGATGCTTTTTTTTTTTGCATCAACAGCCCATTTCACAAAGCATGACTCATATGGAACTAAGACATGCCATTGTTCCTTTTTCCACAATGACAATTTAACCCTATACCACACAATCCTATGTTCTAACGACCCTGACAGAGAAGTCTTCTGAAAATTATGTGAGAAAAGGAAATTGCTGTTTTTTTTCTTCTTTTTCCCCACAATGTTTTCTCCTTTTTCAAAAGTACATCCCACCAGGCTTAGCCAATTTCGTTCCGACGATTGATGATAGTCATTGCAACAGGATTCATTCCTCTCCCACCACTGCCATTGTTTCCACAATGGTTATGTGGGAAAGCAGCCAGTAGCTTGGAAAGAATATTGTGCGGAGTATTGGTAACAGAAACTCCAGGAAAGCATGGACAGGTGCACTGGCCGCAGCGATATAACTGAAATAATGTTGAAAGCTGCGTTAAAACACCATACAATCAATCAATCAATCAACATCCCACCATTTGCGCCTAATCTTATTTGTTGTCTATAAATTCTTTGAATTTCAACAAATTTGGATTTCATAACCTTGTAAAGAGTTAACCCTGTACCATACAATCACAAATTTTAACACACCCGAGAAAAAAAAAGTTAAAAACGTTTTGAGAAAAGGAAACAAATGCTGATAACCAGCATTTTCTCCTTTTAACACAATATTTGTCACCCTTTCAAAGATAAATCCCATTATTTGAGCCTCACTACCTTATTGTCTTTAAATACTTGCAATATGTACAGGTCTAAAATTTTGTTGTAAGGTAAAGAGCAAGAAGACATGAAAAGTTGTATTTGACCATCCACAGGTTAACTTTTTCCCTAATTTACAGACCTTCTCTCCTCTTGGAGAACTGGACAGCTTTTCTATTAGTTTCTCTGTTTCTTCTTGCTCTGTAAAACTGCTTTCCATCATGGGTTCTGTCTCTAAATTGCTGAATATCCCTTCCAGAACAGTAGCCTTACATTGTCTGTACAAGTGGGAGCCATATTTCTTGCACATAGCTCCAGTCAGCTCCCCTGTTAGACAGACAAATAGACAAACGTAAATCTTGAAAATTTGGTACCGGTTTTTCAAAAATTTAAGTTCAGAGCTCCAGATAGAGGGAGTGATTTTGATTTCAAAATTGAAAATATACTCAAAGGCAAAAGAAAGTATACAGTTTTTGATCTCTCATAATTTTCTCATTTTTCATATTTTTGACCTGAAATCTTCAAAAACCCATTGCTACTAAGTTTGAAATGATATTCTGTCATTAATTTACATATTGACACACTTGACTGGCTACAGTGCAGGTACATGTCGATTTTGTATATCTGCACCTGCAACCTATTGGACAATCAACATATCGCTGGAAATCAGTATTTGGTTTCTAAGTCGATAATCTAAAAAAACCACAGCCTTTTCGTTTTTCTATCGAACAATGGAGCGGCTTTCAGAAGCCGATAGAAATTGTGTCATTAAGATTTTGGAAGCTGGTCATTCAAGACCAGTCTGTAACTTGTTACTTGCAATGTACACAAGTCACAGTTGATCGGCTGTGAAGGTGCTATGAGTTGAAGGAACTGCCGTCTGTTTGACCTGAAGTAATTATGTCGAAGTAAGACCGGTACATCGGGAGTTGGGGGTGGAATGATGCATAAAATCAACATTGCGAGGTCCTAGTGAATCACTTAAGTGAAAGTGAATCAGGGTGATGTGCAGTGTCTGCACTCAATCAAATTTAGTCAAATTCGAAGCCATGAACATGGTTCTGAATCATTTGAGATCTGCAATCAATAAATGAGAATGAAATTTGGTAACATCACATGAAAGTGTCTGGAAATTAGGAGGAACTGCTTAAAAAGTATGCCAAAGAAAGTTAACTTGTCACAGATACCCATCCGGAGGCCTGATTATTGAAGCAAATTGAGTCTGACAATACTTTTAGAGATTGAAATGGAAACATCTTCTTGTCTTTAAAAGAAATAGGGACCCCCATGGCTTATACGTAAAGAGTTCGATCCCGACCCAAGGTGTTCCGATCTCGTAGGAGTTTCCTTTGGCAAGACATTTGAGGGCCCGGTCGTAGATCGGTTAAACTCATGATGAACATGAATAAGTTTGATGAAGTGAGCTAATGTCGTAATAATGTTGAGAGCGAAGTGAAACACCATTTAGTCCATCAACCATTGAAAACCCCGTCGTAACAAAAAAGTCTTTTGCTAACCTTTGATAAATAACTCCCTTGTTTTCTGTTAATAATGGTGTATTGCTGACATTTTTTTTAGTTTTGCCGTTTAAAAATGACTGGACTATTGCAAGAAAAAGATTGCAAGGGCTTAGCTTTAAATACTTTGCCAAAACAGCCAAAATTAGAAGGTGTATACTTTCTTTTGCCTCTGAGTATATTAATTATTCTCCACTATACCCTATGTTATGGGTACTAATCAGAATTGTCTCATCGAGATGATTCTAATGAGTACCCATAACATAGGGTTTAGGGGAGAAATAATGGATTTAGAATACCATCACTCCCTCTTATCTGGAGCTCTGTCAAGTTTCTTATTTTGCTCTGTTAAATCTACTGACAGACTTTTCCAACTTAAGTTGAGTTCTTTTTACGAGGCGTGTTTTACTAACATTAACAGACTTGAGTAATATTCTTAAATCCTGGAATGACAATTTTTCAGACTCATCTCAGCAAAATAACAAGCTTACCTTAGTTAACAGATTTAAGTCGATTATTTTGTTGAGTGGAGTCTAAAGCATTGAGTCAACTCTGGATTGGAAAACCTTACTGAAGCTTATCTTTTTTTCCTCCATGTTATTGCATCACCACAAATTCCTTTTTCAGTACTTTAAGTCCTCTTATTTCTTGGGGGTCTTGCATGGCTCAGTGATAAAGTGTAGGACTTTTAAACCAGAGGCCACAGGTTCAAGCCTCACTAGAAGCAATAGGTTTTTTTAGTGGGGGGTCTCCTTTGGAAAGACACTTCAGGCCTAGAGCAGTACTGGTGAATGTATGAGCTGTCCTCGTGATATGATTGAAATAATGTTGATAAAGGAGTAAAACACCATTTAATCGTTTGTTCAGTTAATTCCTTGTTAAATATCAACACCCTTAAAGTCTCAGTAAAGTCCAAATGTAAAAAGGCCTGTTTATAAAATAAAAGTAAATTTCATTTTTATCATGCAAAAATATGGCGATTATTACGACTTGCACGATATATAGATGTGCAGTTGGTAAAAGTTCCAGTCAAAGGCAGAAAAAAGAATTTTGAAACTCGAACAATTCCTACCATGCCACATTATCTGTTTGTTTACATTCATGATCGCCGATGATTTGCCGATTTTTCGTCGTAAATCTCCGCAGTGACGTGATAGTGACGTAAACACCATGTGATCATTTAAGGCGTCGAAACAAACCCTTTATTCACTTGATCTTTTTGTCCCCATTCTAACGTAAGTTTATCGACATTTTAAACAAAACGATGACACAGGCTGATAATCGCTTATTCATTTATCATCAATACAGGAAGAGTTTACTACATCTAAATAAGAAAACAGGTTCAAAATGAGCAATCTTACTCTCCGATGACATACTATTGGCAGTGTAAACAGTAGATCTAGTCCTGTGTAGCACTAACGAGATGCAATGGTATCACGTGATGTTCTCAAAGGCCTTGTTCGAATATACACGAATGATAACGAATGATAACGAAGGTTGTCTCGATCAGTGGCATCCCTGAAACCGAAGGGCTTCTCCATGCATTTTCACGGCAACTAATGCAGTAACTGACACATTCGAGTTTTCTCCGATCTTATATATGTGTGTTGTGATGGGTTATCCGATATATTTTGGAGTTAAATACGGTGAAAATTACCTATGTTTGGACTTTACAGGGGCTTTAAATGAGACTTCGATTCAAGTAATGACAATAGAGATAAACCTGCTGCAATTCGCACTCTAAACTCGTTGTCATCTGCTAGCTGTATAGCCTTTGAGCTCAGAGCTTAAATCTTCAGGTATGAACTCCGACTGACAGAAAGCCTTCAAACCCATTAGAGCACCATGCTTTGTTTCCCATTCACATGTACTATCTGCAAGAAGGTCCATAAATTTTCGCTCAAAACTCAATGCTGTCTCATGATCTACCGATGTCAAATATTCAACAAGTTGTTGATAGCCCTTGTCACGATCTATTTTAGCTTTATTACAGAGATTTGTTAAGATCTTTTCCTCCAGTTTATGTGCTAGAGCTTTCGGCGGTACAACCGCCTTCTTCTAGTGTGATCCTGTGATACAATGCCTGCAGTAACAGTTGTTTACGCAACGTCAAGGTAACGTTGACGTCACGTAAACAATTAATACCAAGTCCCGGGATGAAGTCATTGCAGCTTTCATCCCGCCAAATGGGCCCGAACCCAGACCAAAATTGCATCCGAGCCACGCTCCGGCAAAAGGGGGCCTAATGCATCTCCGTTATACAGAACACCAAGCAAATCAGTACATAATCACGGACCCATAAAGTCCACCTTGTCTAACAACTGACTGAATCAGGAGGTAGAATATTACTTGGACATGCAGAAAATTGGAAGATTTTAGCCCATGCCAGCCTGCGCTGACATGGGTCGATACCTTTTGCAGATGCATCAAAACCGCCCCCCACCCCCCACAAAGCATAGATCATACCCACCAATCGGCAAAAGATCGAGCCCACAATAATGGACCAGGCCTACAACCAGAATCTGAAGACCAGAATCTACAACCATCTGTCTAATATAAGAAACAAAAATATGCACGAACCTGTTCCGAGACATTTCAATCAAAGTGACCATAGCATAAAGGATTTCTACTATGTCGGGCTGGAGCGGATGAAAGAAGAAAGGACCATCTACCGACGCCAGAGAGAGGCTCGATTAATAGAGAAACATTGCCTGGCCGAACAAGGTCTTAACATTAGGCAGATGAACATTAAACATTGCTAACTATACATGTATTTGTCCTGCGGCTGGTGGGTCTGGTTCTTTGGGCATTTGCGCGGTGTCGCCTCGGATTAGCCTACGAATCTCTCGCGGGCTGATCCGTGCCGGCACAGTACGTCTACACTGGATTTTGTCTTGGTGTGGGCTTTTGTGGGATGGTGAGTCAAACGGTTTTGGACGATGTCGTTTCGGATCGGCCTGTGAGGTATGCGCAGACTGATCCGGTGCGGCACTTTGGGTAGGTGCCTGGAGGCCCGGGTATGCTTGTCGCAGGTCATTGATTCTTTACCGTTCGAGTTGGAGAGATTGTTATGTGTGTTGTACCGAGCCAAGGCCACCCTTCACAGTTAACGCAGGCTGTCTTGGATCGGTACTATACTCATTCTTTTATTTAACACCTTGTCAAGCGACGGGATTTCGGATTTGTTCTATTGGAGGGCATTTGCGGATGACAGATTGGGTGTGTGACTGAGGTTGGAGTCTGTTTTGGGAGGGATGAATGGCAGTGTGGGAGTGGGAGAGCATTTTCTTCTTTTCCCGTGATGTTTTTAGGAACTTTCTCTCTTGGGATCCTTAAATGTTGGGATTGTTCGGTAAAGGATTAAATGAAATAGGAGATCGGGTGAATGTCGTAGGGCCTGGGAGGAAGGTCTTTTTGGAACGCTGTGGGAGGGGGAGGAATGCTGGTAAACTAGCATTTTCTTCTTTTCCTGCAGTGTTTTCTGCCCTTTTATGGACGGATTCTATCATTTTGGTCGCATCTGGTTTGCCGTCGGTAAATGCTTTCAATTTGGAGAAGTCTACAATTTCGTGATTTTGTAATGAAGTAAGAAACACATTCAATGTTGTATAAAATTGTTGGTTGTTTTAGAATGTACATTTCCTTCTTTAACTCTTTACCACACAATCCAGGGTTTTCACGACCCTGGGGAAGAGGCTTTCTGAGGACATTGTGGGAAAGGGAGAAAATGTTGGTAACCAGCATTTTCTTCTCCTCCCACAATGTTTTCTAACCTTCCCAAGTCGGTTTTCAATATTTGAGTCGCATTGGTTTTGTCGTCTGCAAGTGCTTTGAATTTGGACTGGTCTAGGATAATAAAGTTCATAAAGTTTGTCGAGGCCTAATGCACAATTCTGTGCATAAGCTAATAAAGCTTCTAATTGGCCCATTTATGAGTCGTTTTCCCAGTTTAATTGTTAGTCATTTGATTTGGACTTCCCGTTTCCGTCATTTTTCTTGTTTTGGAGTCTTACTCCCACTGACTTTTTCACTATCCACTATTTAACATTCAACACAATATACACAAACTAGTGATCACTATTAACACAATCTTCTTCCACTGTGTATACACATGAATCATATATCCATGTCAATTCAACAATTTAGTTCTTACTGTACAATTAAAAAAAAAAGACTAAAAGAAATCAGTATATTTATAAGTTGATTGCATACTAACGAGGGTATTACTTTTTATGGACGGTTTCCTGGTCTTAATTCAATCTGATAATTTTAAAATTTGTTATGTTGTTGTGGCAGTTTAACATTTTATATTTGATGATTAATTTATAGACATGTCTGTAGTATGGCAGTCCATCACTCAGACCAGGTTATTAAATACATATTACTAAATATTTTTTTTTTTTGAAGACCTTCGTGTAAGCAGGGATCTTATATACAGTGTGTATATACGATCCCTGGTGTAAGTTTGGAATCAATAACATTTTAGTTATAATGGGGTTGAATGGTAAAATATGTTTTAATGATCCTCATAATTCATTCTTTCATGTTACCCTTTTTTTTTTCAACAGGTGCAAGTAGGCAGAGTGAACTTTACATTTAGTTCTACTTGGTATATATAGTATCTTTGAATATTGGTTATATTGTAGTTAAATTTGTAATTAAGTTCAGTTAACCCGTCTATAGTATGGCAGTCCATCACTCAGATCAGGCTGTTTCTTTAAACTCAAGAATTATATATGCTTGCGCTGTGTGTGTGTGTGTGTGTGTGTGTGTATACACACACACACACACACACACACACACGCACTATCTTAATTTACTTAACATATAATTTTTCTTAATTAAATGCTACACATAGTGAAAAAAACTGCTTCATATCTGTTGATAACATTTTGGAGAAAACTTATTTTCAACTTTCCATTGTTTATTTAATCTACTTTTAAAAGTATTAACAGTGGGAGAGATGACTATATCATAAGGGAGTTTATTCCAGATGTCAACAACACGGTTGCTGTAACAGTTTTTTTTTTTTTTGACATTGGTTTTGGACCTTGTTTTAAAGAGTTTATGAAAATGTCCCCTTGTTCCTCCATCTTCCATTTTTTTCAGAACGGGCTTTGAAGTTATATCAATTCCCTGTAGTAGTTTATAAGTCTGTATGATCTTTCTCTTCTATACTCTAAGCTTGGTAGACCAAGTTTCTTTAGCCTTTCTGGATACGTCAGATGAGATATAGGTTGTATAATTTTTGTTGCCCTTCTCTGGACATTTTCAATAGCAACTGCATCTTTTTTAAACTTTAGTGTCCAAATTACAGATGCATATTCCAGATGTGGTCTCACTAATGATTTGTAAAGTTGAAGAAACATCGTTTTATTCATGTAACTAAAGGTTTTTCTTATGATCCCTAAGTTTCTGTTTGCCAAGTTGACCTTTGTGCTTATATGTTGTTGAGTTCTTGGTCAAATATAACTCCCAAATCTTTTTGATTTGTTATTTTTTCAATCTTCGAGATTTTCCCATCATTATTTTTTACAAAAAAGTCTCCAGAGTCTTTCTTCCCTATATGTAATGTTTTACATTTAGTTGGATTAAATGTCATCTTCCATTTGTTTGCCCAGTCACAGGCACTGTAAATGTTGTCTTGTAGACTATTATCACCCCCAAGGTGTTGATTTCCATATACAGTTTAGTATCATCTGCAAACAACTTTGTTGAACAGCTTAATCCTTGTGGGAGATCATTAATGAAGATTATAAATAGGACTGGTCCTAAGACACTTCCCTGAGGCACACCACTTGTTACGTTCTGCCAAGAAGAGAATTTCCCGTTAATCAAAACATGTTGTGTTCGATCCTGTAAGAAGTTTTTTAACCAGTTGTATATCTTTCCTCTGATCCCCATATGCCATATTTTGTTTAATAATCTTAAATGTGGTACCTTGTCAAACGCTGCTTTGAAATCTAATTAAAAAATATCCAATTCTTTGTTGTTATCTACAGCATCAGTCCAATCTTCGATACATTCTAGGAGTTGAGTTATACACGATCTCCCTTTCCTAAATCCGTGTTGTTCAGGTTGGAATAAGTTATTACTTTCAAGATGTTCCACTAATTTGTCTCTAACTATCTTCTCCATTACACGACAAGATATGGAAGTGACACTAATTGGTCGGTAATTTTCAGCTTTGAATTTGGGACCTGTTTTATAAATGGGTGTGACATTAGCTGATTTCCATTGCTTTGGTAGTGCACCTTCATTCAGTGACTTTTCGAAAATTTTTGTCAATGGTTTGAATATAGAATATCTTGTTTCGTATATAAAAGTTGGGTGGATCTAATCTGGTCCTTGTGATTTATTAGGGTTAATTTTGTTGATTACCTTTTTAACTACATCTTCATTGATTTTTATATCGTCAACTACGTTTTCACTGGTCTTTTCTGGATTGGGGATAGGCTGGGATTCATTTGTGAAGACTGAGATGAAATGTCTATTTAGCTCTTCTGCTTTTTCAATTTCATCTGTTGACATTTTACCATTCACTTCTAGAGATACTGTTTTTGTCTTTTGTCTGACATATTTCCAAAACATACGCGGATTATCCTGTATTTTGTTGGCTATTTCCTGTTCTTTTCTGTACTTTACTTTTCTCATTAATTTTATTACTTTGTTTCTTGCTGTTTTGTACTCCTCGTAGTTTTTTATATTCTTTGAATAGTAATATTTCTTCCATTTTCTTCTCTTATCTTTAATTGCTAGTAGGGTTTCTTTGTCGACCTGGATATCGCTGCCTCCTGGAGATTTTTTAGACTTTGTATTTGTTTATCTTTAATATTTAATATTTTATGTTCAAAATCATTCCAAGCTGTTTGGATGTCCATGTCGTCAATTTCTTCCCATGCAACGTTGCAAATTTCTTTGTTAACATCAACCCAGTTAGCTCTCTTGTAGTTCAGTGTCAATTGGTTTGATCTATTGTACAATGGTAAACTATGGATATTAAATATGAGAACCAAGTGATCACTTTTACCAAAGCTTGGCAAATAGTTAATTTCACTAATTTTGTCTTCGTCTGTTGATAGTACTAGGTCCAAAATGGATGGTTTGTTTTTCTCTCTGTATCTTGTAGGTTGCCTAAGTAGCTGGTGTTACAGGAGACCACTCCTTCATGCATGGCCTCGTCCCGACTTCAATACAATACCTAACAACTGCGTTAGGGAGGTATCTCTTTAGCTCGGTGGTTATGGTATTGGCCTTTCGTCCGGGAGTTCTAGGTTCGAATCCTGCCAGGTCCCTTTATTTCAGCCATGCATTTGTTCATTTGTTTCTTTGTTACGGACTTCGTTCGTAAGATGGGGGCTCGTCGGGGATTGGCCATTGAGCCATTAATCCCATTTGTTGTCCAAAAACGGACACTTGTTGTCTAAATAATAGACTTACTGCCTAATAAGGCTTTGAGTCATCAATAAATGATGACTTTAAGAGGGGGTGTGTTACGGGAGACCACTCCTTCAGGCATGGCCTCGTCCCGATTTAAATACAATACCTAACAACTGCGTTAGGGAGGTATCTCTTTAGCTCAGTGGTTATGGTATTGGCCTTTCGTCCGGGAGTTCTAGGTTCGAATCCTGCCCGGTCCCCTTATTTCAGCCATGCATTTGTTCATTTGTTTCTTTGTTACGGACTTCGTTCGTAAGACTGGTGCATGTAGGTATCCCTTAAACATTCTAGGAATTTATACTCCATTTGATTTTCATTGGAGGTAGTTGTAAAATTTTCCCAATTTATGTTTTTGAGATTAAAGTCTCCTACAATTACTGTATGTCAACTTTTTCCTTTTGTTGTATTTCTAATCATCTCTACCATTTTTTCAAAGTTCTGATTGTTGCTATTGGGACTTCTGTACATACATCCAAAGACTATAGGTCTGTCACCATGTGTCTCAATTTGTATCCACATTGCCTCCTTAAAATCATTTATACATTCGATTTGTTTAACTTTAAATTTAGATTTCAGGTAGATAATAATACCTCTTCCTTCCATATTTGTTGAGTAAGATATGAAACCTTCTAATTTGAAAATATCTACTGGTTTAATGTTTGATTGGAACTTCTGGTTCGTTTCTGTTAGTGCTATTATGTCTATTTCTTCTGTAACAATCAATTTCTTGAGTTCTTCAAACTTACTATTTGTAAGACAATCTGTATTTGTATATAAAACATTAATTTTACAGGTGGACCCATTTTTTGTATTATATATTTTACTTGATGTGGCATGCGTTTTTTTAGTAAAGTCATCTGTACATGTTAAAAAGTTACCCTTACTAGGGTTAAAACACATATTATTCACGGTCCTTCATGATGGTGTTTGGTAAAGAGTTAAACTTATGCAATAAATTTATATTTGGTAAATCTATATTGGTAATGTCCAAACGTAGGCTTGGTCCATTATTGTGGGCTCGATCTTTTGCCGATTGGTGGGTATGATCTATGCTTTGTGGGGGAGGGGTGTCTTGATGCATCTGCAAAAGGTATCGACCCATGTCAGCGCAGGCTGGCATGGGCTAAAATCTTCCAATTTTCTCATGGCTAACTTTACCATGCAAATCAAACCCGATAACTGCTATTTGACCGCTATGTAAGCCAATTAAATTATAAGAGTTTGATCCCTTTGGGCCGTGAAATCGATCACATACGGATTGGTATATTGACTGGGTATGTGTATTCCCCGGCCCCAATCATAAAAATAGGCTATAATTCCCGGCCCTAACGGCCCCCCTAGCTAAATATTTCACTTGTTGGTCAAATTTAATAAAATTAGCACCAAATTAAAGCTTAGGTAATAACCTTTCTAATGGTATATAGAAACTTGACTTTTCATGCATGTATAGTTGTGATAAAAGCGTTTGAAATTCGTCATTTTTTTTTGCTGAAATGTGTCGTAATTTTTTAGAGATAAAAATCCTGCCCCCCTAGCTAAATATTTCATTTGTAGGCCAAATTTAATAAAAATACCACCAAATTATAGCTTAGGTAATAACCTTTCTAATGGTATATAGAAACTTTACTTTTCATGCATGTGTAGTTGTGATAAAAGCGTTTGAAATTCGTCATTTTTTTAAATAAAATGTGCCGTAATTTTTTAGAGATAAAAATCCGGCCCCTATATTTAAAACTTTATTTTTCCCTTGATTTAAAGAAAAAATGTTATCGTTATAAAGTCCTTAATTTAAGCTATTGAATGATACTAGGAAAATGAAAATTGACGCATGCATTATTGGGTTATTAGATTTTTAATTTTATAAATTTTTAGAAGTAATATTTCTAGGTGTGAATCCAGCAACCTATCCGGCCCCTATATTAAAAATTAAACTTTTCAAACAATATAAAAAATTATGATATAATTTCAAAGTTCATTTAATAAGCTTTTTCATGGTATATAGAAATGGTAATTTGGTCCGTTTTTGTGCTATAAAAGTTCAAAATGTACCAATACATGTATTTAGAAAGATATACACGTACATTAAATCACGGGATTTTTTATCATATCCAGCTCAGGGCTGTGTTTTAGACTTAGTTATGTATCTAATACCCATTTCTTGAATAAATAAAAAAAAAAAAAGCATAATATAAACTTTTGAATTATGTTCAGAAACTTGTGAAGGTTACATGATTATTTGTGTTATTAGCGTTTCAATTCAGAAACTTTTGGATTGCACTGAACGAGTTTACAAGATATCTGGCCCTTACCTTTGACATTTAATGTAACGAAGTATTTTAGCTTCTAATACAAGCTTTTTAATGACAAAGAGTAATACAGGATTGACTCTGGTGTACTTTTTTTAGTTATAAACGTCTCCTTTTTATCATTTCTATGTGAAAATCGGAAAAACAGAACATGTGAGAATTAAGGGGGCAATAAAGTTTATGTTTTTTATTTTTTCTTTTGTTTGCACCTGAGATGCACAATTTATGGTGTTTTTATAGTCGTAGATATATAGAGATTCAATAGTCACCAAATATTCTTTCAACTGATTTAGAAAACCTTGAATTTCGTTTTTAAATGTTATGAGAAAAGTACAAATTCATTCAGGTCATATCGAATTATTATAATTGAAGACGAAAACAAAATGTATTTTGTATATATTTATTGCAATTAGTTCAATTTCTAAACAGTATTTTATCATTTAAAAAAAAGTCTTAAATCAAAACAGTATTGAAAGAAACTATATTGTGTGAGAGTGAGCGTAAGAATTTTGCATATAATGGACACCGTGCATGACTAAATGCAAATGAACCATGCTCTACGCAAGGGGGCCTAATGCAACTGCAAAAAGTATCGACCCAGGTCGGCCTATCCAGCCCACACAGGCTGTCTTGAATCGAAACTTTTTGCTAATGGTCAGTTCTCGGAATGTTAAGGGACCAGTCAGTCTCTTGATTCAGTCGGTTGTTAGACACGATCAATTTTGTGGATCCATGATTATAAGATGACGTACTCGATATGATGCATCACGGAGATGCTTTAAATCTCCTTTTGCTAGCGCATGGCTCAAAGTGCGTATATCAAGGTAACAAATTTAAAAAAAAAAGACGAAAAATTTGTGGCCTGGGCCTATTGAAAGCATAGAACAAGGTTTATATGGTTTCTATGCTAGTTACCAGCATTTTTTCCTTTTCCCGCGATGCTTCAAAAAGCAACATTATATCATAGTAGAGGATTGATTTAAGAGAGAGAAAAAAAGCTAATTTGTGGCAGGTTTGAAGATACATTAATTAATCCTTTGTCCATGTTGTTTTCGTAGCAATCGGAGCTATTTCTGCACAAACGTCGGTATCACGTGGCGGACAGTGTAGATCTAATCTTATACTGATCTACCTAAATTTCTTGCTATCTGAATTTTTCTGTAAAAAGAGATCAATGTGCTGCTTGCCGTTCAATTAACGTAACTCTTAGACAAAAATATTCACTGGTCATAATTAAATATTAAGCAATTGGTTAGAGATTGCCTGTGATAAGATAGAAAACATTGTGGGAAAAAAATTGCTTACAAGCACGTTGTCCTTCTCCCACAGTGTTTCCGAAAGTTTTTTCTGGTCGTTAAAAGGCTGGATGGTTTGGTATGCGTCAAACACGTGCCGTCATAATCTTATTAGGTCCGATTATCAATGCGTTAATTACGTATGACGTAATCTATGCCGTTAACAATTTGCTATTGTACTACTGTGAAGTCGTGTGCTTAATTACACCAACCCTTTGTCCAACTTTGCATTACTTTCGAGTTATTTCTTCCGTTGTATTTTGAAGATATATTACATTTTAAGTCTAGTTTTTGGCAAAATCGTGATATAGTTATAAAGAATTTATCAAAAATCAATGAAGTGTTTATACCTATACGAAAATATGTAAATGTATAATAACATTTTAAACAGTGTCTCTCTTAGTATCCCTGATGTTGATTGGGCAAAACATGGATTGAGATCAGGCAGAAAACTCTACACTTAATTTTATACATCAGAATAGCGCCACACTTTTAGCTATTATCATGAAATATATGAAAATAAATACTGCTGTCTGCCCTTACATCTAAGTTGAGATTATAAGGATAGAGAGCAAATGGATATCAGTTTGGTTCAAAGATCATTTCAAAGACCTTTTATTCCGTCACTTTCTATGGAAATTTACTCATTTTTACACCGTTAATAAGGTAAAGACGTACATATTCATTTAAAAGTAAAAATAAAAATAAATTCCGTGCAGCTTTCGATGACATAAAGGATTTAGCGTAGGGGCCGGATTTAAGACGAATTTTATTACATTTACAAATTGGGTCGAACATTTAAAAGATCTATTTTCTCTTTAAAAACAATCGGGATTTTGCTGTTTTCATACTGCTGCAAAGATAAAAGCATACACTTTCATTCAGATATAATTTAAACGATATTTAACACGAAATGAAAGTTTTAGCATAGGGGCCGGATTTGTGTAACTCATGAAAGAAAAAACGAAAATCTTACCCACTTTTGATTGACGATATTTCAAAAAGTGTGTCAGTCACCATATTGTATTTCA
Source organism: Hippopus hippopus (assembly GCA_946811185.2). Lineage (NCBI taxonomy): Eukaryota > Metazoa > Mollusca > Bivalvia > Cardiida > Cardiidae > Hippopus > Hippopus hippopus. Next base: position 74,083,548 of record OX328097.1, read on the forward strand.
TACCACATGAAAGCCTGATGTCTAGGCTTCAATTTAATACTATTTTGAGCATAATACAACGAAAAATAAAAGATTTAGCATAGGGGTCGGGTTTGTGTAACTCATGAAATACCTGGAAGAAAATACGAAAATCTTACCCACTTTTGATTAACAATATTTCAGAAAGTGTTGCAATGACCATATTGTATTTCATACCATATGAAAGCCTGAAACCTAGGCTTCAATTTAATACTATTTTGAGCATAATACAAAGAAAAATAAAAGATTTAGCATGGGGGGTCGCAAGGGCCGGGAACTGTGACTCATTTTGACAGGTAGGGCCGGGGAATACACTTTGCCATATTGACTGACGATCTCTGCAAACCCTTTGCACTAATAACCCGAATATCGCGCTTCGAGTGCAAAGGGTTTCAATTTATTGGAAAAGAACTCTGGGGTTGTAAATTACTTGGGTACCAAAACTTATTGAATTAATTTTCCTTTCAGGTCTTATAATTTGACCTACCCCAAATTTTACCGAAAGAAAGCGTTTGAAAACTTATGGTCAACGATAGAAATGCTGGTGACCAGCATTTGCTCTTTTTCCAACAATGTTTTCACGCCTCAACTGATACAAATTCCATAATTTGAGCTATATTTATCGTGTTGTCTACAAATGCTTTTAAATTGGGGAAGACATATATTGCCAGTTCCTGAAGAGCTTGAAAAAAATTTACCCCGCAGGACAAGTTTCTTATGGTGGCACAAAAGCTGGGGGGGGGGGGGGGGGGGTGAAACAAACGCTTGAAATATAACAGTATGTAAATATATTTTATACATCTTTGGAATTCAATCCCTGATTTTTTTATCATTATATTAAATTCAATCTCTGATTTTTTTTCATAGCTTTATGAACAAATATGGTACACTAGTAAAAATACTTCGGTTGGAAACATTTTTGAAAAGCTACCCACAAAGCTAGGGAATGTTTTTGAAAACATTAATCTCTAACCTGCAGCACAGAGCTGTTACATTCTCAGCAGACAGCATTTTATTGTAATGGTTTTGTATGGCATCGTCACAAATGTATATTAGGCTGGGGAAAGTGTGGTGGTAGATCAGACCACACGGGTATCGTCTGATCTATCATGAACAACACAACCGAATACAAATTTTACTTATTAACCTTTATGTTCGACAGGTCAATTCTGTTTTAAATAATTTCGTCACTTTTTGAGAACCAGTCAGTGGTTTTGTGAGCACACGGTAGACAGAAATGAGTCTACATATTGTGTTGAAAAGTCAAAATTATCTCCAGTGAAGTCAGAAAGCTTATTTTTTTGTGCTGTAATTTGGTATAATTTTCAGTCATTTAGAAAATAAACTTTTGGCCGTTTTTACAGTTTTTTAAAGCAGCTATTTTTTTCTTTCTCCCTGATTGTTCGGATTGTGCCGGAATTCCCTGATGATGACGGAGTCTCACTGTTAGATGAGACGCCTATCGGGTATCTTGATTGTGTTACGTAATGTTATACATTAACATACGGACCCCATGCTATCCTCGAGATATACAAATACCTACATAGTAATGGACTGGAGTTTATACCCGGGTTGTTTGATCATGACCGTATCCCTGTGAAATATGTATTTAGTATCCCATAGATCTGATATGAGACCAGACTTTTGATATTTATGATATTATTTCTAAGGTTTTAAAATCTAGTTTATCAAGATTTTGAATAAGGAATTCTACATTTGCTATTTTTTTTCCACTCTTTAGCTTTTAGATTCAAATGTGTGATGATTAATGCCATATCAAAAGTATTTTATGGCGACAGCTCACATATTCATGTTTCCTTGCTATTTTCAAGCTGATCAGATGCATTTTCTCCCTTTCATGTGTTTTCAAAAGCTTTCTTTCTCAGTGTCGGAAAACCATGGGATAATTTGCTAAGGTTCTTGACTGGCAAATATATCGAATTTTCCCGTCAATAACTTAAAACTTTTTACAATATGGAGAACTTTTTGACTTCACCAAATTAAAACCAATTTCTGACAATGAATTAGATATAGCTCAAATGATATTCTTGACTTTGAAAGAATAGAACACATTGTGGGAAAAGAAGAAAATGCTGTTTAACATTGTGGGAAAAGGAAACAATGCTGGCTACTGGCACTTTCTCCTTTTCTCACAATGTTTTCAAAAGCCTTTATTTCAAGACCGTTAAAACTCGGGAGTTTGTGGTACGGGTTAAATCGATACTCCCAAAACGCCGAATTCTCTGCTGATTTCAGTCACCTGTTGATATCGCAATATCAAGGATTTTTTTTTAACCAAAAGAATTTCGACATATGAAACCATTTCGACCCAAGATTATACTGCTTGTTTTGTACAGTTTGTTATTGATGTATCGACTGCGTTTTTTGGTGCAGTTTATTATTGGTCTATTATTATACCACTTTCTCTGATCAATAGTGCAACAATCTCAATCTTCTTAGAAAATAAAAAAAAAAACAAAAAAAAAAAAAACTGCAATTTAAACAAATCTATAGTAACATAATCAATCTTAAAAAAAAAAAATGGGAGTATAAGTGTTTTTACCAATTTCTAAAAAAGTTTTAACAGATGCAAATAATATACGGTAACCGGTCAAAAGCCCCTCCGGTCATTATCCCCTACCCCTAAAACTAACAAGGCGGTCAAAAGCCCCTTCACCATTTTGTAGAGGCGGTCAAAAACCCCTTCGCGATTTCGCAGAGGCGGACATTATCCCCTTCATCAAATTATACAGGCGGTCAAAAGCCCCTTGGTGAAAACGCAAAGGCGGACATTATCCCCTTCCTTGAATTTTCGGGGCGGACAAAAACCCCTCTTTCACTAGCGAAATACAGAATAAGATCTGTGACGTGATGGTCGCAATTGAGAGGGTTTACTGTCCGCCAGTGAAAGAGGGGCTTTTTTCCTTCCGGTTCTTTACCAGTTGAACGAACTGAGAAAGGTTTTTTTTTTTAATTCTTCGCCAGATACGGGAAAAAAAAAAAAACGTTTGGGAACAGTATAGATCAAGATCTGGCTTTACAACATGCGTCGTGATTTTGCTGAAAACCATTTGCAACCAATTGTAACGTAAGTTGATCTAATTGTGATCCTTAACAAAAATATCAGAGTTTATGCCTGGGGAAAAAAGGTTTTATAAGTCTGTCTGATACCAGGCTGATACATTGTTCCACAATGTTTTCTTCTCTATCGAAGAAATTATACACCAGCATTTACTTCCAAACTCTTGTCTGCAATGACTTCGAAAAATGAAAAAGTGGACAAAAAAATCTATAAATAACAGAATAAAACACATTTTTATTTTGACTTATACATAATCAGTAGCACATGAAATATTTATATATAAACATGGTACAAAATTTTAATGTTATCGAAACAGACATTAATACAGTATTGAAAAAGAAATTACCATACAAAATTGTCGACGTGTCCAAATAGAATGCTTTTACATATGCAATCTCAACAGCAATAAAATGATTGCAAATGTCTTTACAAGGAAAACACGGAAAAAATAGGTTTCCAGCGTTTCTCCATTTCCTTTGTTTAACCTAACGTCAAATTTTTGACTTAGTCCAGACTGAGAGCATTGCAGACGACAATGAAAATTGACTGGTTTTGCCATGACTTTACAAGAGATATTGTGGAAAAAGGAGTAAATGGTGGTTACAAGCATTATTTATTAATATCAAAACACATTTTATTACGACTTCTACAAATCACAATATCAGTAGCACATGAATATTGTATGGGGAAAAAAGTACAAAAGAAGAAAATTTTCAACGTGTCCAAATAGAATGCATTTATGCAGATGCAATCTTAACTGCAATAAGATAGCAATACTTTATACAGAGGCGAAAAACATAATTTTGACACGTCGAAATTTGCAGAAGACAGAGAGAAGTTGTTGAAATAACAAAATATGCCATATCATGCGAAAAGAAGAAAATGCTGGTTATCAACAATTTCTTCTTTCCGCTTTTACTCTTTTAAAGTAACCTTAAAACAATTTTGATATTCTATTATTCAGTCTTTTAGCCCTGACTTAATTAACTCATCCACAATGAAATCATCTGGATATGGCGAATTACATTCATCTCAAATAGTAAAACTTTTCCTTTTTCGACAAGCAAACGTTTTGGTAAAGAGAAACCGTAAAGTTTAAGTCAATAAAGTATTGTCATTGTAATAGGTCAAGATTAGCAGTGACAGCGATTGTCTTCAAAAATGTGCAAGCAATTGTGGCAGCAGGGGCCCTTTGTATAAACATGGGTATACTTGTGTACCAATCACAAGTTAACCTCAGTTCAATTTAAAAAGTCAGTGCTAAGAAGTGAGTCAAAAACCAGCACATGATACAGCTGCGCCGAAAAAAATAATATTCCGAAAGTCATTAGTAGACAGAAAGACGGTAAAAGAGGGCGATACATAGAGACAGACGGAAAGAGAGAATTTAACCCTTTCCCGAATAACACCTTGATTTTACGTGTCTGCAGTACAAGTTTTAGAAAACACTGCGTAGAGTGCACAATCCTTTCATCCAGTCTTAAAATCTCACTTAACTCGATACTGCATTTTTTATACAAAAAATAACGAAAGTGCCGTTTTTAAACTAAAACGGACGCAAGTTCCCGTTGTAATAAATATAAACGAATACTTAGATCGTAATCACAACAAAACAGAGAACACTTCAAGACGTTATAGACTTTTTCCTAGATATTTATTTTTAAGTTATTTAGCGTCAAAAAGGACGCAAGAGCAAATTTCTTAAACCTTTCTATAGATATAAGAAGGAGAATGGGTCAGTGACTTTAAATCAAAATGGACGCAATTTCCCATTTTGCTGCAGTAATTAAAATTACATTGAAGTGAAGTAGAAATATTAAAGAACACTTCAAGACGTTATAGATTTTAATAATTTTAGACTAAAAACGTGTTTTAGTCGATCAAAAATGTATCCCTTCTGAAATCGTATATGACAGGCCATTATCGGAAATCCTTTGGGACCAGGTTATCGATAAATTCCAAGGACAGTAATTCTTGCTCGACCTGCAGGATAAAGTTGGGGATGTGCATGTCCAAGTAATATTCTACCTCCTGATTCAGTCGGTTGTTAGACAAGGTGGACTTTATGGGTCCGTGATTATGCACTGATTTGCTTGGTATTCTGTATCATGGAGATGCATTAGGCCCCCTTTTGCCGGAGCGTGGCTCGGATGCAATTTTGGTCTGAGTTCGGGCCCATTTGGCGGGATGAAAGCTGCAATGACTTCATCCCGGGACTTGGTATCAATTGTTTACGTGACGTCAACGTTACCTTGACGTTACGTAAACAACTGTTACTGCAGGCATTGTATCACAGGATCACACTAGAAGAAGGCGGTTGTACCGCCGAAAGCTCGTGTACATTATTACACGGGCGGAAAAGCCGCGAAGCGGCCTTGGAGCCCGTCTATAGGTAACACGTATGTGTACCAGTCTACAAAATCGCAATATGCTAGGGGGGAAAAAATTCCGAGAAGTTGCAAAAACGTACAGGGAATACTTCGGCTTTCTAGGTGCGGTTACAATGGTAGTCCACGTGCAAATTCGTGTCGAAAAGGTGCGGGAAATATCGGCGATTTGGTTTACACATATTGGAGGTGTCTGGGATCTCTTGCATATTCGAATATCTGTCCCTAAATCAATGTAAATTTGCGTCACAACAGTCGTTTGTCATTAACAACGGATAGAGAAATTTCTTTTGCCGATTTTAATGAAGTTTTCTGTAAAGTCAATTAACAGAATAGGTACTCGAGAGATTCCGGAGAGCAAATCAAATCTAACCGGTTCAGGTTACGGAAATGGCCGAGTGACGAGAGTGTTTACAAACATACCGGTGGATAAGGGATTTCCCAGAGCTTTCCATACACTAATTTTTTAGGCGCTTTCAGAGCTCCCCAAACGTATTCAGGATTGTTGAAATCGTTTTACTGCTGAACAGATGGCGTCATCATTTCACTGGAAATAAGTTTAAAAACCCCTGAGGAAGAAGTCTTGAAAACTGTGGGAAAAGGAGAAAAAGCTAGTAACCAGCATTTTCTTCTGTTCCCACAATGTTTTCTATCCTATCAAAGAAAAAATTCATCATTTAAGGCATGTTTATATTGTTGTCTGAAAATGCTTTCAGTTTGGACTAGTCTAAGATTTTGTCGTTTGGTAAAGAGTTATAAACGCCTCCTACCCAAACGGACATCCCTACGTCAAGAAACACATTACAGTAGCAGAGTTGTGTAATAAGTAAGACAATCCAATTAACTATTGACACTTAACCCCAAAATCCCGATTCTTACGACCTTGGGGAAGAAGAGTTTTGTAAACATTGTGAGAAAAACAGGAATTGCTGAAATGCAGAAAATGACGACCTCGAGGAAAAAGACTTTTGGCAACATTTTTGGAAAAAAAAAAAACCAAAAAAGTGTGTAAATCATTGTTTAATTAATAGTTCACGGTACAATAAATACCGTTACAAAGCGATCACACCTGTCTTCTTTCGTGTCGGCAAGCTGACCGTCGATCTTCCAATTTCTGCGCTGAAATTTCTAACGGTAGTGTACCGTGTAAATGAAAGACAGAGTCATAATCACTAACTATGTATTTTTGACTAAAAAATAAAGAAAATACCAATGTCACTTTTATTGTCTGTGTATCTAGCCCGTTATGTTTCTTGTCTGTTTTTATTATCTCCCTTAGTACAGGTATATTTGGAGATACCGACAAGAAAAAATGGGCACGTAGGAGCTTCAAGATATATTTTCTTTTACCAAAAACTGTGGTTGGGAGGAAGAGAACTATGGAATAGGATAAGATTTTTTATTTAGATAAGCTTTAGTAGTTTTTTAATATAATCTCTATCTCTCAACAAATACCAACTAGAAATAGACAAACAAGGAAGCTTGTACCTGTCTTCTTTGACAGTGGGGAGTGCGATTTTTATAACACCATGCAAGATAATCCATCCAACTCATGACCAATTGATGTAGTGAAGGGAAAAAGGCCAAAAGGTGTGAAGATATTTTTTTTCTAAAATAGATGTTTCAGGATGCAGTTAATACAGTAACAATGCGATCATACCTGTCTTCTTTCGTGTCGGTAAATAGGCCGTTCTTTCGTGTCGGCAATCAGAACATTGATTTTCCAATTTTTGCGCGGAAATTTAACACAGTAATCCACAATGTGAAGGAAAGATAGAGTCAAAATCGCTTACTGTATATCTTTGGCTAAAATATAAAGTAAATATCAGTAAGAAATTGTTTATCTATATGGGTATACAAGTCGGTGTAGTTGCGTTGGTATGGGCAGTATGTCCCTCTTCTGAATTAAAGCAGCTTTAAATATTCTCGTAAAATGTTGAAAAAGAAGTTATAAAGAGACGCCAGATCCTCTTAAAGTTTAATTGAATGTCAAAATCATCTAAAATAAGCGCATTTCAGTGAAAAAAAAAACCTTCCTGTCTGTTCTCGTCTGTTCCTGTCTGTTGTCGTCGGTCCTTGTCTGTTTTTAGGCTGACCGCAGGTCACTAGCATTTTCTCCTTTACCCACAATGTTTTCATAAGCCTTCTCTCATAGGGTTATTTAAAATCAGGATTGTGTGGTGAAGGGTTAAGAGTTGACATCTACACCAATCTGAATGTCAACAAGTAAAAACATAGTGACAAGTACAGATCCTATTTTCTCCTTTGTCACAATGTTTTCAATAGGGAAGCAGAGGTAGGAAAAAAAAGCTTGAATTTTGTTGAACTCCAAATAATTTTATAACTAGCCCAGGTTGATAAAATGATCTTTTTAGATTTTCAATATCATCCCAAACTTCAATTTCTCATGACTGAATATAGATCTAGTATGACCTTTTTTAACAATGTTTTATACCATTTTCAACATTATTTCAGACATATAGTGGCAACAGCTAACACATTGGAATTTAGCATGGTATTAGTTTGTAATTTTAACTATTGATTAGTATGAAAGAGAAGTATGACAGAATTTATGGAATTCTATTTCCATAAAGATACATTCTTGCAGCCAAAGAGACAAAAATGCTGTTGAAAGTTGACAGAGGTAAGAATGGTTCAGAAGTAAGTCATGTAAACATAGATAAAACACCACTATATTGGTTTACTTCCAAAACCTCGTAACTACAGCTTGTAACAAGCTGTAGTTACGAGGTTTTGGAAGTAAACCGACGATATATTGTTGTAAGGGATGAGGGATTTGTCTTTGATTTAAAACCAGAGATGACAGCAGTCGTTTCTTTGGAGACCGCAAGAAAATGACATGCATTTTCTATCCGACGTAATCTGTGCAACCTTCAAACCGTTTGGGACAACATTTAGTATGAAAATACAAGTATAGTTTCATAAAATAAATATGAAATGGGTTTAAAAAAAAAAAAAAAAAAATGGCTGAAAAATGAGTGTAGATGCGTGTTTACTCCTTTCCTAGAATCAGATTGGTTCAATTTGAAAGCATTTGCAGGTGACAAATGTGCCTCAAACAATTGGTTTTGTCATTGAAAGGATAGAAAGAAATTTATTGTCAACAAATTAATTCAATTTTGACAAATCTCAAATTTTGTCATAAATTGTAGTGAAGAATTTACCATAGAAATGATTTGCAAAGGCCTGTGGGGATGTCACATGATCAATTTTATATGTCGATTATGTGGGATCACATTCAAATAGTTACAGTGACGTCATTTCCTATCTCATGAAGATAGACAGATTTCACTACTGCAAAATGACTGTCCCATTATTCAACCTTTGAAGGACAACACTCAGATTGAATTGCTAATGCAGGCAGTTCAAAATGAGCAGTTTTATCTTGAATCCACAATTTGTTTCTTTGCCAAATATTATGGAAAAACAGCTTTAAAATCACCGTATATGCAGCTTTAGTTCAGACTTAGAATATCCATTTCATTTGTTTAGCACTATCAGTATTCCACAAGTAATTCCCACTTGCAGTAGAAAATTTAAATACTAGTATGCACTGAGCTGCTAGGTTTTGGCAGTACATGTATTTCTTATACTTTACTATAGTATTTTAACCATGCTGTCTGAAAAGGGGGCTTAATGCATCTGCAAAAAGTATCGACCGAGGTCAGCCTATACAGTCTGTGCAGTCCGTGCAGGCTGACCTGGGTTGAAACGTTTTGCTATTAGTCTATTTTCAGCATATCAACAGACCATTCTGCCATCTGATTTATTCAGTTGTTAGACAAAATTGGTTTTATGGATCCATAGTTATGATATGACTTGTTTGGTAAAAAGGATCACAGAGAAGCATTAATCCTTCATCAAACAATCCCTGGTTTTAATGACCCTGGGCAAGAAACTCTTTGAAGACATTGTAGGTAAAGGAGAATCGTTTGTTACAATTAATTTCTCTATTACCACAACATTTTTTACACTATCAAGGAACTTTAGCTCATTGGTATCATTTTTGAATTTGTCATCTAAAGATGCTTTCAACTTGGATATGTGCAAATCTTTTCACTTGGGACAGTGTTTCTTTTGCCGGAACGACACATTTATTACAAACTATGCCTTGAAAAAATGTTCCTCAGACATTTTTATTTAGAAAATCCAGTCTTACTGGAATTTTCTTTGACCAAAGTAAAAAGAAAAATAAAGGTGAAGAAATCTTTATCTCTGGAAATAGGATATTGCTCACTTATGCGAAATATCTAATGAGATATATGTATACCAGAAAAACTTTAATTTTTTTCTGTAAGCAGGTAAACATAAGGAAAAGCTCACAGATAACCACAAGCTTTACACAATTACATGCTGCTTCTGTAATATTTCAATATTTTTATTTCTTTCAGGTGCTTGCATAAAATTACAAGTTTGTAGCATTCAGGAGGCCAGAAAAGAGCTAGAGAAGTATTAGTAGCTAGATAAAGAAACAGTCAACTACCAGAGAGTTTGAGCAGTGAAGCCTAAATACGGGCGGAAAGGCAATGCAAAATTACCTTTTTAGATTCTACAACTTTAACAGCAATTTTTAAAATTGAAACACTGTATCACAAAAACATATACATGTTATAATGATACCATTCTCGAATAGAACATAGCCAAAACAGAGCTAAAAAATGTAACATAACTTGAAACTAGTAACACTAAAATGTTACAACTAATAACATTAAAATGTTATAACTGGAACTTACATATACGTGTGGTCTGGTTTTATATTTGCTCTGAAAGAGGATGCGAGAGAATTTAAGCAAGAAAATTAATAAGTCGTAAATTTATAATATTGATGCGATAAAAGTATTTGTAACATTCACTAGTGTATTAAGTGCTGCATTTACAAAATGGCATTTTAAGGGCAAATTTGTAGATGCAGAGAAAATTGAGAACTTGATATTTACTGAATTGTTCTTAACAGGATTTTCACAGACCTACAGACAAGAGAGGTTTGTGGCATGTAATTAACAAAATTCTGATGGGTATCCAAAACATAGGGTTTTGACAAAAAAAATAAAAGATGCTCTTTGGAATTAATCTCTTCTATCTGGAATGTTGGAGTGTTTTCAATGCATAAAACTGTCATTAGCCTTAGATTTGTTCGAATTTCATCAGACAATTGATGTGTATCTTTAACATTCGATACGAGTAAGGATTATTTTACTATATTCGTGTAAATCAAGGACACATTAATCCAACTATTGTATTAATATTACATTAATATTACATTAATATTACCTTGTCCGCGGTTGAGTCAGATCTTCAGCGGGGGGGGGGGGGGGGGGCCGCCTGAACCTTCACTACATTTTCATTAAATATCAGCTAATTTATTTATAAATAACTTAATAACTTAAAGTGGATATAATTTTTTTTGTCGGTTATTTGAGTTATTATTCTTATAAATGTTACAAACCTACCAGTACTTTCCTATCGAAAAGTCACACTTTAAAATGAGTTATGAAAACAATAAACAAATCTTTCAAACTATATTCAAGAACAATAACTTCACGATGAAAGTACTAATCATTTAGTGAATGTTATATCGTTAGTGACAGACTTGTATTTATAAATTAAACCTTGTTATTTAAAAAAAAAGAAAAAGAAAAATGCTGAGAATGCATAGAGAAATCATTAAAATACCACCTTATACACATAAAGAATTTCACTTAAAGTAAAAGGGGGAGGGGGTGAAGCACCTTATGTGGGTGCCACACTTGGCTGCGGCTGCTTGATGATGAATGAAAATTCTAATTGAACAAGGGACATAATTGTAGCAAAATGCATGTAGAGTTGTCTGCCTTGATGGTGTGGGTTTTTTGAATGGTGAGCATATATGTTTGAAGAAATAAATAGAAAATGTTCAAAATTAATAAAAATCATGATACTGCCAAAAAATTTCCATGTTGCAAACTGAAAACAATTTCCATTTTGCAAAATGAAATCAATTTGCATGGGATTTATATTTACATTATTCATAAACAATTATTTTGTATAGATCACTATGATATCTTATGGTACTTCCAATACCTGCTGCTTTACAATTCATTTACAAATGAAAAAAAAACTCCGCACTAACCTTTTACAAAATAACTAAATGTTAGATTGGTCAAAACTGAAAGCATTAACAGTTAAGTGGCTCCAACAACTTGATACTGATACAGTAGAAAACATTGTTGGAAAAGGAAAAGCACTAGTTAAAAAACAGTTTTAAAGCCATTAAAGCAGGTGCATGTTTCCAAAAATCTTGAAGATATCATAAGTTTACTTATTAATGATTATAATTGTGGCATTTGAAATCCAGATTTGTCACTTTCTAGGTCTTTTCACACTGATTTGAACATGAAATTGTACCATTTTTCATACAAGGCTTGTGAAGGATGAACCCCATCATATAAATTGTCAAATGTTGTTTTTTTTTGTTTTTACTTTGACTCACTTCTACCTCTCTTTTTAGTTTTACATATCTGCAAATCTCCATCCCACCTCACAGAATGTTTGTTGTACTTCTCATTAAGAGATGATATAAATATATTAATTGTACTAATATCTTCCTCAAGATACTGCTGCTGCATTTGAGGAAATGAGACAATTTTCCTCTTGACATTTTAACCCTTTACCACACAATCCCGACTCTTGACGACCCTGAGAAAGAAAGCCTTTGAAAACATTGCGGGAACAGGAGAAAATGCTGGTATCCAGCATTTTCTCCTTTTCCCACAATATTTTCTACCCTTTCCAAATCAAATTTCAATTTTTGATTCACATTTATTTTGTCGTCTGCAAATGCTTTCAATTTGGACAAGTCCAAAATTTTGTCATTTGGTAAAGAGTTAAATGAATTATATTTTGAAATGCTTGCGGCAGCAATATGCACACGTTTTATCTTATAATTATCAGAATTCAGGGAATAATGGTACTTAATGATGGATTTCAAATTGTCAATGTTAGGGTTACAAATCCCTGCTGCAATTGTGACATAATAAACTTGATTTGTAGAGAAAGACTGTTTCAGATGTTTTATTTTTTCATCGACTAAAATTTTCAGTCTTGATATTTTTGCACCAGAAACAACTATCAGATGGACATTTGCAGAAGCTGGGAATGATGGAAAGTCTTTAAGAAACTTATTTAATTTTGCTCCCCTTGAATCAGTGGAAAAAATGTACTTGCTCCATCTGAAAATGTAAAGAAAACAGTGATTTGATAGGTGAGTGCTACTATTGTAAGTCCCTATACATTGAATAGACACTTATAATAGCATTGAAATCACCAGTTCAATATGATGCTAAATAATAAAACCTGGAAACTTATTTTATTTATAATCAAGGCTATTTAAAGGCCATATAGCTTCATGAAGACAAAAATTTCTGAGGAAAATACATGATTCTGATTCTTTTTTCTATATGTTTTGCACAGAAATAATTTCATTATGAAGTTTGGGATAGGTTAATACTCAGCCGCTATGTACAGAATACTGTTCATAGAAAATAAATGAAAAATCAAATTTGATTTAATGTTGCCAACATAAAATACCCTGAGTATAGATTGGTAATTTCTGATACAGCCCGACTCAGTCTTGTATACCTCTGCTAAACACAAATTGTTTGACTTAACAATGTCATAATGACATGATAAATTGGAACTAATTATTTTCACACATAAACATACAAAAAAATCCTGCAAAACGTGTTATTTTCAGAAAGTAAATTTTCCTAAAATTATCTCCTCTTTATGAATACACTGGACAACTCACAATCAATGCTTAAACATGGTGTGTATTGTGTATGGAGTACCTGAAGATCTTGCCAAAGCATTCAGAGGTCGAACAACAAGGTATGTGGTGAAATGTCAGCCATATTAATCAATGTATGGAAAGCTCTGGGAAATCCCTTATCCACCGGTATGTTTACACTCTCGTCACTCGGCCATTTCCGTATCCTGAACCGGTTAGATTTGATTTGCTCTCCGGAATCTCTCGAGTACCTATTCAGTTGTACAAAAAAAAAAAGGGGGGGTACATCGTGTAAACTAAATTAAAATCGGCAAAAGAAATTTCTTTATCCATTGTTAATGACAAATGACTGTTGGGGTCAGATATTCGAAGATGCAAGAGATCCCAGACACCTCCAATATATGTAAACCAAATCGCCGATATTTCCCGAGTGATGTTTACGGTTCACCCCCATCTTTTCGAGACGAATTTGCACGTGGACTTTACCATTGTAACCGCACCTAGAAAGCCGAAGTATTCCTTGTACGTTTTTGTAACTTCTCGGACCCATTTTTTCCCCTAGCATAGTGCGATTTTGTAGACTGGTACACATACCATTCGGCATACCTCGAGTGATGGGAGCCATCATATCCCTCGGTGAACTGGCCACCGTTGTATACCGTGTATTATTGTGGGAAGAGGAGAAAATGCTGGTAACTATCATTTTCTCCTTTTCCCACAATCTTCCTACCCTTCACAAACAAATTTCAAATTTTTAGTCTCTTTTATTTTGTCGTCTGCAAATGCTTTCAATTTGAACAAGTCTATAATATTGTTGTTTGGTAATGAGTTAACAAGTACAAACTTGTGCATTATATTTGTTATTTTGATGATATTTTTTTAGAAAACAATCAACGTCAGCACTTGAAAATTTTTCATGTTTTCAATTTAGCTTTTATTATAAACATAATAATCAAATAATACTCTTATAATCATTAACATTTTTTCTCTAGTAAATTTTTGACATTCAGTTGTTATTTGTTGAAATGACTCCATGCATAAGTAATTATATAGTGATCACAAAACAATCACTTTTAAAGACAGTAATACTGAAAATTATTTTCATACCTACTGCCCTTTACACCCACCAAAAACATACAGAAAAAAATGTTTGCAACATTAAAGTTTAGGCTAATTTTATCTAACTTTGCCAATGACAATATACATTGATTATTATATATTATTCTCTCACAAGATACATCAGTAACTGTAAGGAAAGCATTGTGAGAAGGACGAAATACTTATCAAAGTTCTCCCTTTTTCACACTGTTTATCCTACAAAAGCTTTCATTTTACATAAACAAGGCCAAGCTCAAAATTATTGGCTTCAAGCATGATTTAGACAACCAGTAACCCCGGTAGATAGTTTTCATTTTTATTTTTCCTCTGGCAATATGATAGAATGCAATCGAGAAAAAGCTGCTGAAATCATTGTTGTAAGAAAAAAGCAAAAAAGGCTGGGATTTAAGCAAAAGTAGTTTTTCATTAAGGCTTGGTCAGACTGACTTACAGACTTGTTACGGTTTGTCGAGCGTATAAGCCACACAATGACCATACATCAAACAGGCGTCTGTGCCCATTTCGTCTGTTGGAAAGTTTTGAACATACTCAAAACTTACCACCAGATGAAACAAACATCACTGGACAAGGAGCTGATTCACAGGATATGAAATGAAAATGACATGGATACAGACAGACACGAATGGATAAAATGATTATTTATCCGCTACTCGTCTGTTAGCTCGGTGTGACCAAGGATTTATCTAACAATTAATTTACATTCTTCAATCTTTTCTGGGGAATCGTCTTTTTTAGGTGTATGCATGCCTTAAATCTATTTTTATAGTCATTTTCAAAGCAAGCAAACTTTTTGTAACTTACACAGGATATTGAGAAAACATTGTTGGAAAAGAAGAAATGCTTGTAACATGATGTTTAATCATCTTTCAGATGCTTATTTCAGAATTTACACCCTGAAATGTCGCCTGCAGCCTTTATCAAATTGGACTAGTATAAAACTTTGTCCTTTAGAAAAACAAAGCTTATTTGAACCCTGCCTGTAAATAATTTCCATTAGTTTAGTATCAATTGTAAACAAAAAAATTCCAGATTCATTTTAACCGACAAAAATTGCAGGTGGCAAACAAGAAAAAAAAAAAAGTTATCTACAAAGATAAATTAATTGCTGAAGTTGAGACTGTTATTAGTAGAAAGCATGTTAATTAACCCTTCCCCACACAATCCTGACTTTTTACAACTCTTAGATATTATATGCGAGAAAACATTGTGGAAAAAGAAGAAATTGCTTGTACAAGCAATTTATTCTTTTCTCACAATGTTTTCTACCATACCCTGTACTAAATTTTTAACATTAATCAAATTTTGAAATGTTGTCCGCAACTTCTTTCAATCTGTACTGGTCTTAAATTTTGTCGTCTGGTAATGGGTTAATACATACATGTCGAGGGTTAGAGCAAAACTATTTTAAGTGCCTATACTTATAGATACTTACAAGAGTTCTGCGCTGATCCTTCAAGGTGTGAATTTCATGACTCAGAGAGAAAACTTGGATGAAAATATTACAGGAAACTAAAATCACTGCTGGCGACAAGTTTAGATTTCTTCTGTATCTGCTATGTGCTATGGAGTTATAAATTTAGCATTGATGAAGTGCTAAAAAAAAAGTCCTGAATCGAACTATCTAAAAAACGATAAAATTTAATTTACCTTCTGATCACAGATGTTGTCAAACAAAATAGTGCTGACGATTCTCTGTATTTTGCTGAGGGATGAATTACGTCCTTGGGCCAAAATTCCGAAGGCTGTTCCTAATCTGGGGATATTTGCAGCTACCCTTCTCAAGTACTGGTCCTCTGACAAGTTTTGCGGGATTAAAATTGTGATTAACAATTTCAAGATGAAGGGACATTGCAGCTTCATTTCTTCTAACAGCTCATTCCATTCAAATGTTTTTAAACTAGTGAAATCCTTTGTCATAAGAACACTAACAGCACCATACTTTCTGTTCTTCAGATATTCACATTCTTTTGAAACCCTTTTCAATGTTCTGTCTTCTAAACATTTTCTTGTTTCAGCATTATCTAATAAACAGTCAATAAGAGCTTTTCGAGAGTTAAGGATCAGCTGACTTTGGATTTCACACACATCCTCACGAGTAAAGTTGTCTTGGTAATCCTTTTCTGGTTGATTTGTATTCAAAAAATCTTCTATGGCTTTGAAATTATTTGATTGTTTTTTTGAAAGTCTGGGTGGCTTTGGTTGATTTTCCCAGATCTTAAGCCTGTATCACAATTGTTACTATATGAATGTTCATTACTTAGTCTAACTGACTCTTCACTGCGCACAGTTGGAGACAAGGACGGGAATTCCGCTAAGGGTTCCAAATTATTCTTTGGAGAAGAAGTCCGTTTAACTTTTTTTACTATTGGTGTAAAGTTCAAACTGTCATAGAAAGATTCACTCGAAAATACACCCGAGGAATCGTTCACTATTGATAAACCAGAAAGATAAATACTGGTATCATTGGTATCATTGTTTGCAGCAAACAAAGTTTTCACTGGAGCCTGTCTTTTGATATTTGATTCCTGAAAAGTGTCAATTAAACGTTTGCTATTTAATAAATGGAGACCTTTTTGACAAGAAGCTTTAAAGTCTTTGGCACTCTTATCCAAATTTAATAATTTTCGCTCACAATTTTTACAAATAACACCATCAATTATGTCAATATCTCCGTAGGTAAGAAGGAGAGAATGAAGTGCCTTTTCTTTACCAGCATTTGAATTTAGCAATCGTGATTCACCTTTTTTGGCTGTATTTTTGCAAACTACACAAATATTCTTACAGCAAACCTTCCTTGGTGTTGGGCATTTCTTCGGGGTGACCATAATCAAATTGTCCCATCCTTTAAAATTCACAGAAAGCGTTTTTATGATATCTAAAGCAATCACATGTAAATCTTAATTAAATCTCACACAGCACAAGCACAAGAAAAAAATATCAAGTATTCTTCTAATTACATCTACTAGCATGAATTTTCAAGTTCACAGTCATTTTGACGAGTACACCGGCTGCGAAAAGTACAAATGACATTCTGGCGCGCTCGAATCAAGAGACGCTACTCTAAGTTACTACTTGCACAGTTACCTCGCATAATACGGGCAGAATTCGCCCCGTTTCGATTAGCCTGTACCGGTCCCTATACACGTAGTGTATCAGGGGAGGTAACCAGTCTAATCCCTCGGCTGTATCTGGTGGATTAATATGCATCAGATCGATACATATCCGGAAATACGCCGGTTTACCGTTCTGAAAATTGTAAGGCTCCTCTTAAAAAAAGAAAACTTAAGTTTCAGTTTTCTATCGAAATCTTTCTATGTTTCAGTTGAGTTGGCAACCAGTTCGTACATTCATTATTTATCAATTCCGACTGAAGTTTTCACCGACAGATAAACAGACGTGAATAACTTCATCGAGGTTGTTTATGTCGTTGCTAAACGACATTCGGCATACCTCGGGTGATGGGAGCCATCATATCCCTTGGCTGTAACTGGTGGATTGATATGCACCAGATCGGTACATACCCGGAAATACGCCGGTTATCCGTTCTGAAAATTGTAAGGCACCTCTTATAAAAGAAGACTTGAGTTTCAATTTTCTATCGAAACCTTTCTAACTATATTTCAGTTCAGTTGACAAACAGTTCGTACATTCATTATTTAACGTGGTTTATCAATTTCGATTGAAATTTTTTCCGACAGATAAACAGATGTGAATAACTTCATCGAGGTTGTTTATGTCGTTGCTAAACGACTGTCAGTGGCGCGCTATATATAGAATCACGTGATTCTCATTTCAAAATGGAAATCTCCTTGATACGGACGAGGTTAGATGTAGATACGGAATCGGCCGAGTTGTGACGAGTGTGCTAAACGACTGACAGTGGCGCGCCATGTATAAGATCACGTGATTCGCAGTTCAAATGGAAACGACCGTTATACCAGGGATCTTATATACATGTGTATATACGATCCCTGGTTATAGGCCTACGGACGAGGTTAGATGTAGGTACGGAATCGGCCGAGTTGTGACGAGTGGTACACATACGTGTTACCTATAGACGGGCTCCAAGGCCGCTTCGCGGCCTTTCCACCCGTATAAATCATATAGACCCTTTTAGGACGCCGTTCGTTGCCAAGGAAATTCGATCCCAGAATTCCGCTTTACGCGCATGCGCAATGCTTGTAGGGCAAAAAGTCCAGTATCATACTGTTGAAAGTCTGTTTTACTGGGACTTGCCAAAAGAATTTATCGATAAAATCTGTGAAGAATAATAGTAGTGTCACAGGATGGTGTCGTCATGCTGTGCACTGGGATTAATAAACAGATAAACGTCCCACAGTCAAAACACCCACTTTTGATTTAAATGTCCAAAATTTCCATTCCGAATCGGTTACACCAGGGATCGTATATACACACGGATCTTATATACGATCCCTCTAAGATCCCTGGTTACACCCCCCCCCCTTAACCGTCCCCGTATTTTTTTTTTTCAAATTATTTGTTCAATATTGTATCGTCCTTTTTTTTTTAAGAGATTCTATAGAGTTCTTGTTTTATATTATAGGCCTATTGTTATTATTTTATAGGTTATCGATTATTAAGGCATATCCTGCCGAATTTATATTTTTGACCAGCTTGAGAGGAATTTGCGTTGAAGTTCGCGTCATTTACCGTAATCAATATCACTCAAACCCGGTATCATAAGAACTTGTGAGGATTCAAGATCAGACTTCCCCTATGTACGAACTTTTCTCTTATTACGCTTTTCGCAGAGTCCATTACAGATAACGCACTGCAGGCTAAGGGTTACTTATCATATTGTCTCCCTCCATAATTATGTATTCGACACGCTCAAATGGCTCTTTGTGTACAGTGATCTCACTAATTACTGTTAAAACTGTTAAACGTCCATCTAACCCTTTATCAAACATTTACATATCTTGACGACTAGATCTAATAGAGAAAAAAAAATCACCGTGAGAAAATCAGAAAAATGCTTTTAGCCATTATTTCAACCTTTCAACAATGTTTCCCAAGAGTTTTTTTTTTTGTTTCTGTGGAAACCGGGAACATAAATTACGTATTATATAGGGCTTACCATCCCTCGTGAAAAACAATTATGGAAAAAGAGCAACCATACACGACAACAGGACTTAAATTGTTCTATGTTCTAAAAGTTCTATGATAAAACTAACAAGTATGTGATATTTTGGAGGGTACCAAACTAACAAGTATCTGATATATTTGGTGGGTACCCTTTATAAACCCTATACCTTACTCTCCCTCGCCTTAATTAACGACCCTACATAATATGGCTTGAGGAAACATGGTGACGGTAAAATGCTGGCAACAAACATTTTTTTTCCTTTTTCCACAGTATTCCTGCCCGTACTTTGCAGGGTTTGTCTGTTACTGCCTGGAATCGGTTAACCTTTGCTTTGATGATGTTGTAGCTCGTATTGAACCAAATTACACACTTGGCCATTTAGAATATTATCGTTAATCCGCAACGGTGACGCGTTTTCTTGTTTTTTTCTTTGACGTCTTCGTCTTACTGTCACTGATATACGGATTTTTTTTTTCAACGTGGTTGAACCCTAAGCAAATAAGTTTGTCTGTGTATCGTTTCTTTGCCTCTGGACAGAACGTTTTTTTCATGTAATCATTCATAATTCATCGTTTTTGTGCACATAATTATCGGCCACTGTTTTCTTTAGCCTTTTTGCCCAACTCGTCACACGAGTGCGCATGCGCAGTTTTCCAGTTTCGTTACCAGGAAGTAGTCAAAACCTAAAAGGGTCTATAGAAATAAGTCCAGACAGGTTACAACAAGGCAGCCATGGGAGTTCCTGCATTTTTCCGATGGCTGAGTAAAAAGTATCCATCAATTCTAGTTCACTGCGTAGAACAAAAGGTAACCCCATTGCTGACGGGAGTGAATTCGACACCTAGTCAAATTGAAACTTTGTGCAGCAATGCAACAAAATTATTGTTAACTGAAATATTCGATTGAACAATTTCTCATCTGAAATGATACATCTTTTATGTTTATAAAACCGTTTATTTAATTCAAATAGCTCAAGTAGAACAAAAGTTATTGCGAGTTTAAACTGACCCAAGTTTAAATTCAGTATCTTATTTTAAAGTATTCTATAAAATAGAAGACTGCTTATTTTTTTTCAGATATCTAGAGTTGAAAAAATAGTTTGTCATTAACAAATACAGACTTCTGCTGAGAACGCACAATTGTGGGATTGGTAGTGTTGGGCAATCGGTTGCAAATCTCAATCGATTATCGCTTTGTAATCGGAAGAGCAAACCAACTAGCTATCGGTTGTACAGTCGGTTTCTCCATTTACATGTAACCAGGGATCGTATATACACATGTATATACGATCCCTGATGTAACTGAGAATGCCTTTTTGCTTTGAATACTGTGACAATTTGTCTACATGATATTAAGTTTATAAAGATGTTGCGTTTTGCACTTTAAAAAGCAATGGAAATACATTACCATTAAATTTCCTGCTTTACTTAATATCATTCATTTTGGTCCTTATACAGTCGAACCTGGTTTAAGAGACCACTGAAGGGAAATCTAAAAAACGGTTTCTTACAGCAGGTGGTCTCCTATTGCAGGGTTGCAATTTGTCCTTGAAATTTCTAAGACCTAAGACCGTTTTCAAACCATCCTTAATATGCCACTGTAGCATATACATATATTGAATGACTTAACACATAAACTTGAAATAGATCTTCAACAAAGAAACATAACATCTATCACATTAATCTGCATGTTCAATTTATTTTTCAGCAATTTTAAATCATTTTTTATTGTTTCATTTGAACCCCCTTTCTCTATTCTCCCCCTTCCCCCAAACACACATACACAATTCTCTCAATTTTACCACTTCTAATACTTTGACCAACTTACACAGTTAATTTGTCACAATTCTGAGATCGAAACATTATAATTGGCAGATCGCCAATTTTTAAACTTTTCATCATGCAGACCATTTTCTTTTTCAATGATCAAACAATCAAAATAAAAATTCACTCAGAAAAATAAACAAAAAACCTATATTATGTGTGTGGTCATGCAAATCCAAATCACCTTAATTCTTATCTGCAAGCTGTCAGTCTAGTATGGAAGGGGATTTAGGTAAAAAATCCATTCATATAAGTGATTCATTCTTGCATTCAACATTGCGTACATGTCTATTATACTTTTGTTACATGCAGATAGTGATGTGACTACTGCTAAGTATCAAATACTAGATGGGTACTCTATTGTCATTGTTAAATCATGTATGCCTACAATCATTACGTGAATATGGGGCTTTTACTACTCCTTCGTCCCAATTTCCTGTCATATATCAGAAACTTAAGTATTCTAAGAGTTTCATTCGTAATTAAACTACTTATATACGTGCCACTTTGGTTTGTGTTAATTTATATCTAATCCACACACGATACAAATGCTTGTTATGTAAGTACTGTGTAATTACTATTTACTTGTAACTAAACGAGTACTTCATTGCATAAAAAAATGAAGGAGTTTAAGTTGTGTTAACCAAATAGTAGTTAACGCTTTTACGTAGCTGACAAGAAGAACACAAGAAGCGTATGTATGAATTGATTAAGAATCTGTATGCATACAAAGCTGGGAACTAGCATCTTCGGTCTTTTCCGTAATTAGTTCAACGGTCGACCGGTGTAACCCTGAAAAAGTTTCATCTGTAAGTGCAAGCAAAGAGACGATGATCTAGTGGACGAGGTAATTTGTATTATTGCATGTATTATACATTGTTTAAAATCATTGTATATCAATTATGTCATAAACTCTTGCGATACATAGATAGGTAATCAAGAATCTACCAATTGTACCCGAAATGAAATTGCTGACAGATTTCGGACAGTACATATTTCGGATAAAAATGTACGGTGTGTCTTTACTAGTCAAATAGATGCGAGTTTAATTAGTGTCTGATCTAGGATTTGAGAAAGTGGGGGATTGTCCCGCGTCACTCTGAAAAGCATGGGGTATGTGGGATCAAAGTTAACTACAAAATGCAAAAACCAGAACAAATATCAGAGAATAGTATGTAGTCCCTTACTCCCGATTCGGGGTCTAGCTCCGATGTTATTTTTGTGATTGTTTCTCCGCTAGACTCCCGCATCAGCCTTCTTTAAAAGTATCTGGAATGAATACGATTTTACCCGCATCTTTTCGAACGGCTCTATGCGACAAAATTTCCAGTGACAGCTAATAAAATGGGCATGGATCGTTAGATAAATGATTTATCTTTACAAAAAAACTTACGTTCGTTATTATCTAAATCTTACCTTTGTGCAATTCCGTACTTTTCAACGTAAATAACCGTTGACCTACTTCACCAAAAATCAAAACATGGTGATATCATCAATGCGCATATCTCGGCAGAAATCGCAGTATCTCTGACACGCTACAGGACGGTTTAGTTGCGAATTTCGCTGTTGACAAACGCCCTTGTGCGAAAACGGTTGTTAGGGTTAGAGAACCAGACTGTACAAAATTCAAATTCCGTTGAATGCGCAAGTCTGTTTAACGGAAGTCGTCGTGTAAGTTGTTTACAAATTTCACTGGATTTATTTACGTTGGGAAAAAAGGTAAATTTCCATTGATTTAATTGGTATTTTGCAGCACAGCTTGTTTGATAATAAAGTTTAATCATTTATCTAACAATCCATGCCCATTTTATTATCTGTTATTGGAAATTTTGTCGCATAGAGCCGTTCGAAAAGATGCCGGTAAAATCGTATTCATTCCAGATACTTTTAAAGAAGGCTGCTGCGGGAGTCTAGCGGAGAAACAATCACAAAAATAACATCGGAGCTAGACCCCGAATCGGGAGTAGTAGTCCCTCACTTTCATCAGTTATGCTCACCTCTGCAACCCACTTGCCGTGAATTGTTGGTTGGATACCAGATTTTTCTGAAACTGGTTGTACATCTTCATTGCCACCCACTTTATACGTCAGAGCTCCAGATAAGAGGGAGTGATGGTATGCTGAAGTCATTACTTCTCTACGAAACCCTATATTGTGGGTACTCAGTAGAATCGTCTCGATGAGACGATTCTACTGAGTACCCACAACATAGGGTTTAGTGGAGAATAATTAATATTTTCAATTTTGAAATCAAAATCACACCCTCTATCTGGAGCTCTGTACGTAAAGAAATCCATAATTCGATGTTTTTTGCCGACTTATCCATCCTAAAAAGACAGAACTGTCAATATCATCTGTTATTTGTTTGGGCTTACATGCAAAGAAAATAACAACTTTTGGAAATCAGTATTAATCGCAACAAGTAATGTTGAAATAAATTCATCTTGACAGCTTTGGTATGTACTTGGATGGAAAGGTAGTACTTAGCTCATATTTATTTTTGTAAAAAGGTTTGGAGACCTGTTATACATATTGAAATCAAGAAGAAAAAAATGGCAGGTATTTTTTTTTCGCAAAATATAATCTTTGAATAAAGAAAGTGAAGTTACTCTTGATTCATAGGAATGATCTGACGCAGTTTACAGCCTGTCAAAGTGTTTTTACATCAGCGTTCAAGCCGTAACAAGTTACATTTTCAAGAAATGAGAAGTGTAAGACCAGAGTTATGGGCCTTGACTTATATTTGCTAAATTTTTGCTAAATTTTGAGTTGTTTTCACTGTAGCATCCACAAATATTTACCAAGTATTCATTTGGCTATGAGATCTTGGATGAGTTTGATTATTTACATAATCAGACCAGTTTGTCCAGAGTCTGCACTTAAAATAGAAAAATTGCTAGATTTGACTTTGTTTACAGTGTCAGGGCTTGACACTAACTTTTACATCAGGTGTACCAAAGTCAAAATTTAGCAAAATACATGACACCTAACTCTCAAAAATGAAGAATTCTAAATGTCCCTTCTGAAATTTTGGTGTCCTTGGGACTGCAGGACACTGTTAATGTCGACCCCTGACAGAAGCATAGCAAATATTTTCTTACTGCCACAGTGGCCTTATGAGCAAAAGGTAGTTGGTTCAGTCCATGGCTACTTAAGACCAAAGGCTTAAAAAATGGTAGTGGTGGCTTCCTCCCTTGACGCTCAGGATTAAGGGGATAGCATTACGACCGGCACCCAGTGTCAGGATAATTTGACTAGACAAGTACTGGTTAATGAACCAAAAAAACATAATTTATTTGAATCTGTGAGTTGTTGCCATGAAGTGAAATAACTGAAATACATGTACTGTTGATACGGTGTTAAAACACCAAACAAACAAACAGATATTTACCAGTCATGGCCAAACTTATTCAAAGTGTATCTCAAAGAGTTACATTATAGGCGTAACCAGACCAGTATGTCCAGAATTACTGTATCTGCCCCTGAATATAAAAAAATGCCATGTTTGACTTTGTTTACATTGTAGCACCTTCTTTAAGCTGTGATATTTGGGAATAGATGATCTTGCATGAGCATTTATGTATTATTATTTTTATCAAACGAGTTGACTAAAAGTGTATGATACGAGCCTTGGCGAGTGTCAAATACATTTTAGTCAATGAGTTTGATAAAAATGACAATACATAAACATGAATGTGAGATTCAATTTATCACATAAAACGAATGGCAGACAAAAAAAATATCCTGCATCATCACCTTTAGCCTATACATCATTCATGGGTCCATTTTTACAGCTGTAGTTTGGTTTCAAATGTGTACATTTACAACAAAAGTAGAATGAAAAGGTTTTCTAGAAGGGGTAAGTCCACCTGTTTCGGCAATTTGTTGATTTAAAAAACTTCTGCTGTGTTTTTTTATTTTATTAAACATTGAAAATCAAAAACTTTCCACACATATATGTCTTACCAACAATGATGTCATTTTTCCACGAAACGGTGCAGTAGTTCAAATTCCAGCACATGCTGTGGCTGGTTTCTCCGGCTTCACGCACTCATGACTAAAACCTTATCAGAACCGGGACCTAAAAAATGATAATACACTAGTGTGTTATCAAAAATAAGTCATGGGTTTAATACACTGTAAGAAGAGGTTTTATGTGATAATATAGTTTATTGCTTCTATGACACTGATAAGTTTGTGTTTTATTTACCTAGCAGACTAAAGGGCAATTTGAATCTATTTTTCTTTCTTCAGGATAAGAAAAAGCAACTCAGTGAAAAACCAGAGAAAGCTTTGGATAACTTGAAAGTAGACTATGTAAGGGAATATCAGAAACGTTTGAGACAGTCTAATGAGGGACAAGAAAAATTGAAGGATGAAATCTCAGAACTACAGATTCAGTAGGTGTTAATACCATTACCACCCGCCATATAGCTCAGTTGGTAGTCTATGTAACTGACTTGGTTTTATGATTGTATGGTGTTTAATGCCGTTTTCAACATTATTTCAGTTATATTGCGGCGGCAAGTGCACCTATCCATGCTTTCCTAGAGTCTCTTTTACCAGCACTCCGCACAATTTTCTTTCCAAGCCACTGGCTGCTTTTCCACATAATCATCGTCGAAACAAAGGTCAGCGGTGGAAGAGGAATGAATCCTGTCGCAGTGATTATCATCAATCCTCGGAAAGAAATTGGCCTAGCCAGGGGTCGTAGCCAGGGATCGAACCCTGGACCCCGTTTTTTCAAGTCCTGCATGCAACCGACTGAGCTACCGGGGCTCGGCAACTGACTTGGAGATTGTGGTTAAGATAGCTGGTTGCGGCTATCTTTCATTCTGGTGACTTTTCACCTCTCTTCTCTGATGCATGTGAGAAAGGTAGTCAGTGGCTTGAAAAGAAAGTTGTGTCAGTATTGATATGAGAAAGCCATTAAAAACAAATAATAACCAAAAAGGGGACTTTTGAGGACGGCGTAGATAAAGATCAGACTGCACAGAACATGCAGTATGATATTGGATTCATCCTGTCTGCTTGTTTAGTCATGCCTATGAGAAAAGAATCTTTCTGCATCTCAATAGATTCTGTTTTCAGGCATCAAGAAGGATGGAGCTTATATATTTGGTGCTGAAAGAGTTAACTGCATCACTGAAAGGATTTTGAGAGTTGAAGTGATGCAGGAATTTGGAAACATATGAAGGAATCCACTTTCAGACTTAAATTCATGTATGTATATTAGCAGAGAAATTGAAATTATCAAAGGTGCTATATAGATCTATGACTTAAAGACAGATGAGGGATAGCGGCACCCGATGTTTTTATACCCCCCATAACAAAGTGGAGGGGGGTATACTGGAATCGCCATGGCTGTCCGTCCGTCTGTCCATAGACACAAATTTGTCCGGCAAAATACTCTGACGGTTTTTCAGGAACTGAACTCAAATTTACACACAGTGTTCTTATATATATGAAGTTGTGCATGTGCAATTTTCTTGACCCTGGTGCGATTTGTTGCGGAATTATCTCCCCTTGAACTTTTTTCAACTCTTGTACTAAACCATTTTGCTTTCTGTGACAAAGACCTGTTTTGTGACAAGGAGCTGGTGGGGGGGGTATGATCACGTTTAGTGATAGCTCTAGTTTTAACAGATTTGCATTTAATAATTGTATATTTTACATTTCAGGAGAGTCCCTCCTCATCCTCGTCCAAATATCAGCCACCAGAAAAGCTTGTAAGCAGAGGAAAGAGGGATGGAAGGGGTAGAGGAAGAGGAGCCTACAGGGGAAGGGGGGCTTCAAAAGAGCCATGAAGAGATGGATCCAAAGAGAAAGGAAAGAGTGCCAGTAGAGGGACAAGAAAATGAAGTGATGTGTTTGAGTTGACAGAATACAAAATGCATGCTATTTCAATATCATGGACTTGGACACTATATTCCATAGTCCATATGTACCCTGGTAGAAATGTCACATTTCAATAACCCTTTACCACACAATCTAGAGTTTTAACAGCCTTGAAAAAGAAAACTTGTAATAATTGTGGTAAAAGGAAAAATGCTGGTAACCAGCATTTTCTCCTTTCCCCACAATGATTTCTACCATTCTAAAGACAAGACCCATTGTTGGAGCCATTTTCAATTTGTCGTCTGCAATTGCCTTGAATTTGGACCAGTCTAAATTTTGTCATTCGATAAATGGTCAAACAGTATCTTGCTCGTTCTATATCATACCATTTTTTTTGGACTGAGCTGAAAACATTCACAGATAATAAATTGTTGGGCATTTAGTTGTATATTTCTCTGAAATAATAAAACACATTGTGGAGAAAGTTAAAAATGCTGGAAATAAGCATTTTTATAATTTTCCACAATATTTTCACAAGCCCTCGATCTTCCTTAGGATCAGAAATGTGTGAAGTAGTCAGACTAGTGGGGAAACTCATTACCTTAAGAAAACAAGAGCACTGCATGAGGGTGCCAATGCTGGGCTGCAAGTGCTTGATTTTCAGTGAAAATTCAGTTGAAAAAAGGGACATGAATATTTTGGTTACCTGCCCTTGATGTATAGGCTGACCTTTAATCGTGAACAACTTGACCAAGTCTGAAGTAAGTACCTTCAGTATTAACAGGGATACCACAAGATATTGAAGTTTTCACACGACGATACAGACAGATACAGCCAAACTTAAAATGCATGAGGAAAGTCAAAAAGATCCTTGTAACGTGATTGATAAATCATTGGCTAAAATAAGTTATGTCTTAAGGTTTAACCCTTTTCCATGCGACAAAATTTTAGACCTGTCCAAATTGAAAGCATTTGCAGACTATTATTTTAATGTTGCTCAATGATGCGATTTTTGTTCGATAGGGTAGAAAATGCTGTGGGAAAAGGAGAAAATGCTGGTTACCAGCATTTTCTCTTTTTCCCACAATGTTTTCAAAAGGTTTCTTCTTCAGGGTGGTTAAAAGTCAGCATTGTGTGGTAAAGGGTTATAGAACATTGTGAAAAGAGGAAAATAGCTGGTTACCAGTAGTTTCATCTTTTCCCTAAACTCTGTCAAAAGGTGTCTTATTTATGTCATTTTTCCTTTCCCAGATGACAGATTTTTAGACTCTTTCAAATTCAAAACTTCTGGAGATGACAAATTAAAATGAGTCAGAAATGAGCTTGAGCTCTTTGATAGGGTCGAGAAAATTGTGGGAAAGGGAGAAAACTCTAGTTACCAGCATTTTCGCCTTTTCTCACAACGTTTTTAAAGCCTTCTTTCCCAGGTACTGTGAAAATTCGAGATTGTTTGGTAAAAGATTACCCAAGATAGTTTGGTAAATGTTTAAATTTAAATATATATACGTGTACTTTGTGACGATAAGAGAGATTCATTCTAGAAATTTATTTTGCCACAATGTTATCAAAATTGCTTGTCCTTATAAGCCAGTGAAGCTATGATTTGCTCTCTAAGGGTTTTGGCCTTCACTAGTTCTCCATGTAGCCAAGTGTTTCATCTAAATGCTGTTAACTCTATGGACTTTCAACGATCCTGATGAAAAGGGCTTTTGAAAACATTGTGGGAAAAGGAGAAATAGCTGGTTACCAGCATTCTCTTTTCTCTTTTTCCCAAACTTTTTTCTACCCTATCAAAGACGATAATCATCATTTTAGCATCATTTAATTTGTCGTACTCAAATACTTTGATTTGGTCCATACCGAAATTTTGTTATTTGGTAAACAGATAGGTACAAGTTAATCTTAGCACATTCAGCTGTATTTTATTGTTATTCTCATACATTTAAAACAACATTAAAAAAGGTACAAAAAGCAATGTTTGACTGACTAGGTATGCAAGTGATTAATTAATTAGTGCAAAATAATGTTTAAAGTAAATGTAGTTCTTCTGTTCTTTCTTGGGTTTGACAGTCCAGTAATTAGCAGCTTTGGAATGGACTCTAATGTAACTGAAAATATATTCGTACTTTTTTCTTAAATTTTCTGTAGAAAAATTTTGTAAAATCAATCTTTAACCCTCAGAAAACTAAAGTTTATGAAGAATACAGGAACACCAAGAAGAATACAGTGGGCAATCATTTGATGTGATTATTGTCAATATATCACATAATTTTCGAAATGAATGACCAAGTTATTTTCAGTATTTTTTACTTAAGTATTTTGTTTTCCTGAAAAGAAGGAAAAAACTTATTCTAATTGTCAAACATTGAAGCACTTACTGTATTTGCTTTTAAAAGTTTTTTTCATGGTATGACAAATGTTCAGGTTTAATTACCTGTGATGCATTTTTTGCAATCAAGATCCAAAGTTTCTTTCAAACAGCCAGTGTATGTCTCAATGATATCTAAGTCAGCAAGAAAACAAGTCATGTGGGTTTTGAAAGGAGGTCATTTGAATAATTTTATCAATAGGTTACACGATTTAGAAACTGTATCATCTCCAGGTTAAGATGATTTTTATCACAAAGCTATCTTAGTTAGGTTATTATTATTTTCTTGTAATTTACCAATATTCTCCCTGTCTACTTTTTTTGTATGGTCTATTCACATGTTCCATGTAAGTCAAATGCAGCAAGCTAACATCTTCACTTATACACTGTATATCTGTAATTTTTTTTTATATATGCTTTCATGTTTATGATAAACTTGCTGAAAATTTAATAAAAGTAGCAAACAGTTTCACTTTCAAGTACATGTATTTACTTTTTCCCTGTCAATAAGTGTTCGGTGCTATTGTAACTTGAGCAATCCATTGATTCAATGGTGTTTTACACCACTGTTAATATCATGGCGACAGCTCACATAATCATGTTTTATCTGGATTCAACCAGTGCTAGTCTGGGTCTCTGAAGTGTGTTGCCCAAGGGCACTCCCATGTAAACCTAATGCCTCCAGATTAAGAGTTCTGAGACACAAGGGACTCGAGCAACTTATTTGACTCATGATTTGACTACTAATAGAAACATGGGTAACTTACAAAGGAAATTCCTTCAAATATTATCAAAAGGTTAATATTTTACGAAATGACAAAATTTTAGACTGGTTCAACTCAACAGCATTTGCAGATGAAAATTTAGATCAAACAATGATATCTGTCCTTGAAAGGGTAGAAAACATTGTGTGGTAAAGAGTTAATTAAAGCAAAGTGACCCATCCAAAAAATTATTGTTGAAGATCCTGGGTTCTTGCTTATAAGCATTCTTTCTTTTGTTAGTTGATGTCTCAAAGATTGTTATTACATGCATTTATGATAATTTAGCAGAATCAAAAATTTAAAGTCATACATAAATTAACAAACATGGAAGTTTGCTATAATTGAATGCTTTTAAACATTGCTTTCAACATTATTTCATTCATATCATTGCAACAGCTCTTGTGGTCATTTATGCCCTGGTTTTCACTACTACAAAGCTAGGGCTCAATCTTGTTTGTCTTGCCAAAGCACAAAAAGAGCTGCATGCCTTTGGTGAGGATTGAACTAAGGCCACAAGATCTCCTTACAGAACCACACAAGCAGATAATAAAGGCAAATTTATTACTAAAGAATCCTACAAGGACACAAATTTGCATTCAAATATTTATAATATGTATTCTATAACCGCACAGTTTCTTTCCAAGGTTCTTTGCCCCGTACCAAATACTCCAACTGTGTCAGATATTGTGAAAGTTTCTTCCTACAGACATGTATATATTATGAAGGCCACATCAGAATTACCAAAATGCCATTGAAAAATGTAGATTTTGGCACATGGCTCACATAACATTTAAGCGCACAATGCCAACTTTTAAGAACCCCGTGAAGGAAGCCTTTTGAAAACATTGCTGGAAAAGGAGAAAATGCTGGTAACCAGCATTTTCGCTTTTTCCCATCATGTTTTCTACCCTATCAAAGAATCAAAGTACTGACAGTACTGAAAAAACAGCGAGCAGGCGATTAATTATTTAGTGACAGGTGTCAAGCAATGATGTATTCAGGAAAGAGTGTCTTAAACGATTCATCATAAAATTTCATATTCCTCTGGCCCAAGGAAGACAGCTTAAAAAGGAGACACGCAGGAAAGAAGAAAATGCTGGCAATTCTTATATTCTGATATTGTTCTTAAGGTATATTACTATCAAAATGCTTCTAGTGCAACATGGAATAAAATTTCTTATCAGTTGATAAATAGGGATTCATACCTATATAATACTTTTGAACATGATTGGTTGATATTTGTAGATGCTAGAGTGTAAACAAAGTTTTCTAATTCAAGGGCAAATAACTCCATTTGTTCTGGTCCGATTAGACCCATGATCAAACTAATTCAAAATCTTATGGTCATTGCTGATTGGTTAATATTTGTAGATTCTAGAGTGTAAACAAAAAAATGTGAACGGACGGACAACGGACGGTTGGACGACAGCGGACGGTGAGTTATCACAATAGCTCATCCTGAGCACTTCGCGCTCAAGTGAGCTAAAAAAAAAAGCTGAGATGAACTCAACTCTAAAACATAACAAAATTTTGGATTTGTCAAAACTGAATGCATTTGCAGATGATAGGGTGAGCTAAATGAGTACCATTTGATTTGTTGGTTTGTATCGGAGTTAAACACCATTTTAACAGCTTAGGTCATATCATGGCAGTCAGTGACATGCAAACTTTATGTGTTTTCTGGCTTGATCGCACAATTACTAACACAACTTTCTTTCCAGAGCCACTGGCTATTTCTTACATGCATCAGAGTTGAGAGGCGAAAAATCAACAGAAAGAATTAAGGTTTTTACAAACAGGTATTGAACCCGCAATCTCTAGGTCACAAGTCAGATATGCCAGCCTCTGAAGTACCCGGTCGGGCCGTGTTTTAAGTTGAAAAAAAAAATTGGTAAAACAAAACAAGAAAGCTTACTTATTTCAGTAATGTAACTATGACAGTTCATAACTGAATACATTTTCCTTTTTGCCAACTCAACTGAAACATACTTAGAAAGATTTCGATAGAAAATTGAAACTCAAGTTTTCTTGTTTAAAGAGGAGCCTTACAATTTTCAGAACGGTAAACCGGCGTACTTCCGGATATGTATCGATCTGATGCATATTAATCCACCAGATACAGCCGAGGGATATGATGGCTCCCATCACCAGAGGTATGACGAATGAGTTCAGCCCCCACGCCTGGCCATCTAAAATTACCAATGGTCTTTCAGATGAGTCGTTAAACCGAGGTCCAGTGTGACGGTGCTATGCACCGAGCACGATAAAGAATCAAGCAAAACTTAGGATGGGTTTCGTCTTGTATCTGCACTATCCCCCGTAACAATACTAACAGCCTTCAGGGGGTGTCGCCCATATGGGAAACCGTCGGCGACGATAAATAAACGCATATTCAATCATTCAAGGCAAGCAAGAAAAGACTAGCCCGCAAAACTCAATAGGTAGAGCTTGGACTCATGAATGTGTTGTTTCGATTCCCTTGAGGGTGTGGGTTGATCCCCACGGCTGGCCATCTAAAATTACTAATAGTTTGGATGAAACGTTAAATTGAGGTCCATGTGACGGTGCTATATATACATCGAGCACATAAAAGAACCAGGCGTAACTTAAGATGGGTTTTGTCCTGTATCTGCACTATCCCCTGTAAGAATACTAACAGCCTTCTGGGGGTGTCGCCCATATGGGCAACCGGTGGGGATGATAAATAAACGCAAATTCAATCAATCAAGGCAGGCAAGATGGGTGGACTGATAGTGCAGTGGTAAAATGCTGGACTATCAATCCTGAGGCCCGAGGTTCGATACTCAGCCATACCAGGACCTTTCTGAAACCTTGTGTTTCCCACCCAACTAGAGGTGAACTGGTTTGGAACCCACCGGTAGCCTGGCGTGTAACAGTGCTTTACACCAGGCACGTTAAAGACCCAAGGAGGTCTATTCGAAGAAGAGCTAGGGGCTTGTACCCGGATTTCCTTGTATCTGATTCTTTCTTTCTAATGGTCCATACCATATATGCCTAGAGCACAGGGGGACCTTAATCCTACAAAGCCATCATCATTAAGGCAGGCAAGATAACTTTGATAATCTATACAGGTTCGGTGAACACTGACTCAGTACAGGTTCTATCCTTGCAAGGACATCCAGCATGTCACATTCAATTGCCTACTGTAGTGTGTATCAAAAATAAATTATTTACTAAGGGAGAGAGAATGGTAAACTGGATGATCAACAAAATTCTAATTCTAAATATTATGAAATATAAAACTGAATCTTCAACTCTTACCACACAACCCATACTTCTAACTACACTGAGAGAGACGGCTTTGTGAAGCATTGTTAGAATAAGAGAGAATGCTGGTAAACAGCATTTTCTCCTCGCACGAAGTTTTCTGCCCTGTCACTCACAAATAGCACCATTTGAGCCAAATTTAATTTGTTGTCTATAAAAATTTTGATTTGGACAAGTCCAAAATTTCTTAGTTGGTAAAAGGTTATAATACATACAGTACTTGCTATATGAGCCATGCTCAGTCAAAAGGGGGCTGAATGCATCTGGAAAAGTATCACAGCTCAGCTGGCGCATGCTGACCTGGGCTGAAACTTTTTATCTTTGGTCAATTCTCTGACTATCAAAAGACCAGAATACTTCAGAATTCAGTTGTTTGTTATGAATCCATAATAATTTGATGAATTGCTTGGTAAAGTGTGTCATGTAGATGCAATTAACCACTTTTTACCAGAGCATCCATCATAACAATCTTCTGCGCATGTCATATTCTTCCAAGATTCGACGCGTTAGCTATGACGCATCACCCATCCCATATACAAGGTACAAAGGAAAAGTAGGGCTTATACTGAAGCTATTACCCAAGCCTGTAGGGGCTGTTGTAATAAATGGCCTGTGCATAGGTTACATGCTAGCTAATCATAGCTGAATAAATGGCACTAGTAAACGTTTATTTTATTCTGAAATTCAAAGTTATGGTTGTCATTTGAAAAGCAGTCAGGTTCTGTTCCCAGAATGCCAAATCAGATAGATGTGTATTTTAAGAATGCCATCTAGCTTATGATAATGTAGTATCAATTTTGAAGCAAGAAAGGCAAGAGTTTGTAGAAAAATAAGTAAGTCACTGATTATTTTTGGTAATTTTCAATTAATTTCTTTAATTTTCCAGCGTCAAATTCACAGAGTTCCATATAGAGGCATTTGCAGGCAATAAATTAAATGTGATTCAATTGATTGAATTAAGTTTTTTTTTTTTTTTTTTTGGGGGGGGGGGGGGTTACCAGCATTTTCTCCTTTTCTCATATTGTTTTCGGAAGGATTCTTTCTTAAGGTCATAAAAATTTGGGATTGTGTGATAAAAGGTTCGGTGTTTACACTGATGTTGAACATTAAAGAGTTAAGCTTGTATCAAATGATTGCACTTTTCCTTCATTTTCTAGAAGGTAAGAGGAAATCGGTGTCCTTTTCCAACAATGTTTTCTAGATTCATGTATTGACAACAAAGTTCAAAACTTAAATGAGGATTCATTTGATTTTTTGTCCAAAAATGAATCTGCAAAGACATGTCTAGAATAAGAAGTCTGATAAATAATGTAGTTAAAAATGAAAATATTATCTATAGCAGCCTTGGTATCCAGATTAAAAGAATTTGGTCCTTTGCTGTATTACCTCAATGTGGTGTTTTTGTTCTGTTTGCTGCGACAGTTCGAAATGATTGGCAAGAAAATCCATGAAATGGATATCTGCGTCTGTTTTAGAGGTTGATAAGGGATACAGCCAAAACAAAATAAAAATAACTTACACCAACTTGATCTCATGGGGCATGGCTAACCTTTGACATCAGTCGTCTAGTTTACTTTTAATTTAATGGCCACAAGTCAGTCCGGAGTTGTTTGTACTAAATCTAAGCACACACAATACTTATCAATCCTTTGCTTTATGGAATAGGGCTACTCACAATGATTTCCATATTACCAATTAATTGTCAATCTAAAATGTGATGTGCTAAAACATAGTTTTGCCCTGCCAGGTCAAATTTTACAGCCTATACTTTTAATAAGATATGGTCAATTTTTTTATGATTAAAAAAGGTCCCCAAATTCCACTGTTAGTCACCATATAAAATGTTGTTTATTCTGTACTAAAGTTTAGTTGCAAGCTGTCAACCCTTATCAAATGATAAACTGATACCAAAGTTGAGAAAAATATTATTGCCAGTGTTGTTTTAACTAATTTATACACTTCTGAAAGTAAGTCACACCAACTTTGAAAGTAGAAATTTCACCTACATGTTTTTTTTCTCTTTTTACTGTCCATGACATGAATGTAGGACTGCCCAGATTGAAAGCATTTGCAGTCGACAATTTGCACTTGGCACACGTGGTGAGATTTGCCTTTGATAAAGTATAAAACAATGTGGAAAAAGGAGTAAAGGCTGGTTACTGGCATTTTCTCCCACTACAATTTTTTTAAAAGGTTGTGTTCATAGTGTCATTAAAACTCAGGGTTGTGTATTAATTCTTTAAACATATATGATTAAAAAAAAAAAAAAAAAAAAAAAAAAAAAACATGTTCATAGTTTATTTATAATGGTGACTAAAATTTTTCAAATATAATTGTGATATGTTTTATCAATAGTTCTAGCCATTTATGAAATTAAGGCACATATCTGCCTAGGGATCTTATATCCCTGATCTGCCATAAAGCAACATTTAGAAGACAAGCCCCATACTGAAGACAAGTCACCCTAATTTTATGAAAACATGGAACAGTTCACAGAACTCAGATTCTTGCCCAACTTAAGGAAATGTACAAAATATACCAGAATTCACATCTCGTACATGAAAATTTTGTTTGAAGCGATTATAAACTCATGAAAATAACAACCTACATGTAACTGACACTAATCTGTTTCAAAATGGACAATTAAATATACAAAAAAGTAATTATTTGCGATTACGAGGCCTAATCAAAACAGTTTGTCGTCAATCGTATCTACCAGACTAAAGCAATCATGAAAGACTTATCGTCAAACGAAGGGAACATTGACAACATCATAGGATGTTCTTTCCTTGAGCTGAATATGTCTAAGATATCAACTGATCTAATTAGCATTATCTTAGCTAATTTAAATGTTCACTGGTGCAAACTACAGAATATAATCTTCAGTCACTTGAACAAAAGCAGCCAATCATGTGACTAGCTTTGAAATTCAGTATTTTCTTGAACAGTTTTGACCTAGTTGTTACCTTATGAATCATTCATTATTCGTAATTTTATTCACACAATCGTTTGAAACTGACTTACTTATGAAAATTATGCAGCAGGAAACTTTTTTAAGTCAGTGGGGATGAGAAATCCGTTGTATTATTCCCCTTTTGCCATCTTTATTCATAGGGTCAGTTTTGAAATAGTAAGGACCATGAATATTCATGATTATGTGAGCTGTGGCCATTTGATGTAGAATTTATCACCACACATTTGAAAATAAAAACTGAATAAAAGTCATAACAGTTGTAGACTTCTATCCTATTTACCAATAGAAATAAAAGTGGGGCGAGTTGTCCAAGAATTTGAGGGAGTTGTCTTCTGAAGGTGGGGCGAGTTGTCTTGGGGCGAGCTTTTTGCGGGGCGAGTTGTCTTGGGGCGAGTTGTCCTGCACCCTTAACAAATGAGAACTTGGTAAGAATATATCCATAAAATCTAAATAAAAATAGTGTCAAATTTCTACCTTGTATCGAATCCCGCCAACCTGCATGAACCATCGTTGATAAATTCGACAAATGAACCCGTATCGTTGACTGGAAACACTAAAACGGTTGTTCAGTTAAAATTTCGATGGCAGTGGCATTTAAACAACAGGCCTAAAAATACCGGTATATACCGGGTGCTGCGAGCAATTACTTTCCCCCTAGAGTCTGTCAGTCACATAAGTTATACTTCTAATCGCTCTAGGGTTTACTAAATTTGATTATTTTTTACTCCTTTACACTATCGTGAAAATATTTGTTACTCCTTTACACTATCGTGAAAAAATTAACAAAGTTATCGAACAATGTACAACACGCAAAAAGGAATATGCCGGATGACCAGCCCACTATATCAAAGCAGTTTGGTATCAAATGATCAATTGTTATAACTCGTATCTTTTGAAGATAAGTGTTATTGTTTATCTCCTAAAATTTACATTTTGGACATTTCAAATTCAATACCCTGTCGTAAATCGAACTTAACTTTTAAATGGTTTTTATACGATCTTTTATGCCTAGGTCAGCATACAAATCCTAATTTCGAAGAAAAAAGGTTTGAAGGATCGGAATCTGTTTCACTATACTTCGATAATAATTGTAAACATTACAGGGAGATTACTCTGGGAGTTGTTTCCGTAGGATTCGAAGCTTATGTGGGTCAAGATTTTTGCTATTGATCATGTTTTATAGAAACAATCTGTCGCATAATGGATGAATTGAGGAGAAAGATTGTATCAAAATACCTGATAAGATGCCATGATCATTAACCAAAGGTAACACACACTGAGTAAAATTAGATTTGAAAAACTGAGGCGGACAGTGAATTTTTGTCGCCAGGGGGTGCTTATCAAAAGGCGCATCGAAAAAAATCCAAACAGTTGAAAACCAGTATTATTAAAACAGCGATTACGTAATCGCTGTTTTAAAAATTGCACCATTACAGCCACTCACTATGCAGTCACTACAGTCTACTCATAATTTCGTAAATACAACAAATGAAAAAAGACGGCCATGATTACCCTGGAACATATTCTGACCAAGTTTAACCCATTATCACTCAATCCCAACTTGTAACGAAGCTGAAAAAGAGAGTTTTCAAAAATGTTGTGGAAAAAGGAGAAAATGCTGGTAACCAGCATTTTCTTCTTTTCCCACAATGTTTTCTATCCTCTAAAAGCCTACTTTTTAGAGTTTTTGTTACATTTAGTTGTCTGCAAATTCTTTCAGTTTAGTCAAGTCTAACATTTTTTCGTTTGGTAAAGAGTTAATGAAATGTATTCAATGACCAAACTTTTAACTCTTTACCACACGTTCTCATGTTTAATGATCCTTCGGAACAAGCCTTTTGAAAGCAAAGTGGGAAAAGGACAAAATGCTGGTTACCATAATTTTCCACTACCCCGCTAAGTGTGTTACCATTTCAGAGAACACTTTTTCATAAATTGTATAAATTTCAAGTTTTTCATCTGCGGATGTTTTCAACTGTGAAGCAAGTAAAATTTGTCATTTGCTAAAGGGTTAACAGGCTCTTTTTTTTTGGTTTGTTTGTTTTAACCAACACAAATACATACCAGGATTTTTTTTTTTGAAATTGCAGTCTGAAGCACCCGGAATGAAACATCCGAATTTCATGCTTTCTCGTTACAAATATAAACTGCATTTTTGACAAATATGCTGTTACGATTTGGAAGCCTGTACATATGGGCTACATGATGTCTTTCTAATGTAAAGTACCTATATTTGCCTCAAACAACGGACATTCATTTGCAGACATCCCGCAGACATCACCTAAATTATACGATATGGTACTTTCTATCCGGTATTTTTTATCCATTCACCGTCTCGCCACGGAAACTCCCGAAGTTATGAATACGCCTGTGAGAGTGATCTCCCGTCTATATGAATACGCGCTGGAATATCATTTTTTTTTCAACTGGTTCCCTCAAAAAGTACGAATAATGCAGAGTGCTTAGTGCATAGTGCATTCTTGGTTGTTGAACTTGGGAATTCGAATATCAATTTGTTAGTTCTTATGTTTTATGGAAAATAAATGCAATTTTAGAATGCCAAGTTAAAGGATGCTCATAATATCACGCAATCAGAAAGCAGTGAGATATATGAATTACGTATCTTAATTCATTCAATAGTTACAAAGCAAGAGCGCACGACCATGTTAAGTATGACTAGTATTAGAAAAATACAATGTACAAACTTACTTACACCCAACAGTTAGATGATAATTATATATAAGCAACTGTATGCTTACATAATTTAACTATGATAACACAGTACCCATCTAGTATTTGATACTTAGCAGTAGTCACATCACTATCTGCATGTCACAAAAGTATAAATAGACATGTACGCAATGTTGATGGAATATTCATTTACCATAATACCAATGCAGTTTGAATGCAAGAATGAATCACTTATATGAATGGATTTTTTACCTAAATCCCCTTCCATACTCTAGAGTGACAAGGATTTATACGGCTGAATAGGTGTAAACTTCACACCTGCAGTTAACTCTTTATCGGTCAGTTATTGATTTTCTGGTTTACTGCACAACTTGTGTAGATCTAAATACACCCGGTTATTTATAGCACAGCAACCAATCACAACACATTCTGATTAGCTCTGCTACATACGCAAGTAAAGGTGTACACAAGGAATTTATAATCTCCAGGAGTGATTTGGATTTTCGCCAAGATGATATTTTGAGGGGTGAACTCAAATTGAAGTTACAAATTTGAAGAGGAAGATGGAAAACATTAAAAGTTAGTGGTTTTTCATCTCTTCCATTAGTTAAATGACAGAATCTGTATGATCTGCATAGTCCCTGGCACAAACATATGAACGGTCTAACATTGATTTTTGAAGGTTTGTATGAAATTCAATGGTCGCTTATAGGGGATTATGGTCCAAAAATTTGTAATTTGCATGGTCGCTGGTCGGAGACACCGGGGGTTGCTTATTACAGGTCATTTACATAGGAAATTTCGTCGGGAGAAATTTCATGTGGTCGTTTACAGCAGGGGGTCGTTTAATGCAGGTGGTCGTCAGTGCAGGTTCGACTGTATTCTAATTTCCAAACCAGTTAAAAAAATTCAGACATATTTCAAGCATTTGCAGACGACACCCCCTCCCCCCCCCTGGTCTGTATAGATCTATATTTTCATTTCATAAAACAACATTTTTGTTCACTCATGAACAGAATTTTAGTTTCCACTTGTTGTTTTATTCAGAGGTTTGTGTAAATTCACTGTTTAAATTCATTATTAAAGATGAGAAGATAGTTTGAAGTCCCTCTGATCGGACGATGCCACGCTGATCATTATAGTGCCATGGGTTTTTATGTTTTTTTTTGGCGATCTATTTTTCTTGTCAATTAATTTTTGGAGAAGTATATTACCACATGATTTGACATCAGTTAGTCATTTTGAATAGCAGGTAACCTTAAAATATGTCACTTTACACTAGATAAGAGGATTAACACCTTTATCACGTTGTCACAAATGACTCACCAGCTTTATTATCGTGCGCGTGTCCTTCCCATTTTATACTGACCTTGTTTTAGCCTATATTTCTGCCGGATGCACGCAAGCTATATGAAGCTCTAGACGATAATTTCATGCCTCAGGTTGACATTCAGGCAGATATTTTTCAGCAACAAAGACAAGTCATTTCAAATTTCCAAGCGTCAAAATCCGGGCTCAGGGATCAAATGAGAAGCTTGCCGAGCTGTCAAGTTTTGTCAAGATATCCATGTACAAAAATTCCTTTCTCATTTTTCTGGCCAATTTTCGTGTTTGTTATCCACTATGTTGAATCCAAGAGTGTGATTAATAATAGCCACAAAATCAAGCCCTAAATACCCGAATTCAAGTTTCAGGACCGAGCGAGTTCAGGAACCGACTACAATCGATTCAGGAATTTCTCAATCGATTATCGGAATAGGAAGCCAAAACCAACTGACTTTCAACTATAGTCGATCATCGGCCCACCACTAGGGATTGGTGCTAAAAAATTACAGATTAGGGATTGAAAATATATCTATTGTCTTAACTGGCAGATCAGAAATGAGCCACAGCGGCTGTAAGGACATTAAAATACGCAGGGTGAATCAACTGGTAGAGAGTGGTAACCACATTACTGTTGATCAGTTTTGTTATTGGAATAAACGAAGATGCTTGGAACCATCTCACTCTTTGTCTTCGCAATTTTCATTGGATAAGCTGCTTCTGTAAACCAGGGATTTCCGTTACTAAATTACTTTGATATCTTTCTTGAGCATATGTGGCATAGGTTTTTAGCTCCACTGGCCGAAGGCCAGCGGGCTTATGTCATGGCCCGTTGTCCGTCGTGCGTCCGTCCGTGCGTCCGTCCGTCAGTCCGTGCGTTAACTTTTATTTTAAACATCATCTTCTCTGAAACTACCCATCCAATTTTGATGAAACTTCACAGAAATGATCCTGCCATGGTCCTCTTCAGAATTTCTTGATAGAATTTGATTTCTTCAAAAATTCTGGTTGCCATGGCAACAAAACTTAAAAATATTTGAAATCTTTGAAAATCTTCTTGTCTGAAACCATAAGGCCTAGGGCTACCAAATTTGGCATGTA
This sequence comes from Hippopus hippopus, assembly GCA_946811185.2. NCBI lineage: Eukaryota > Metazoa > Mollusca > Bivalvia > Cardiida > Cardiidae > Hippopus > Hippopus hippopus. The sequence goes on from OX328097.1 coordinate 74,125,216, forward strand.
GCTTTGTCTAGTGGGCCTCTATCAAGTTTCTTCAAATTATAGCCCTGGGGTCAAATTTGACCCCACCCCGGGGGTCACAAGTTTTACATGGGCTAATTTAGGGAAAACTTTAGAAATCTCCCTGTACCTAGCCATAAGGCCTAGGGCTACCAAATTTTGCATGTGGCTTTATCTATTGGGCCTCTACCAAGAGTGCCCAAATTATAGCCCTGGGGTCAAAATTGGCCCTGCCCCGTGGTCACAAGTTTTACATGGGCTTATATAGAGAAAACTTTAGAAATCTCCCTGTACTTATTCATAAAGCGTAGGGCTACTAAATTTTGCATGTAGCTATATCTAGAGGGCCTTCACCAAGAGTGCGTAAATTAAGCCTTAAAGTGGAATTTGATTCATCCCGAGGGGTCAGAAGTTTTACATGGACTTATATGGTTAAATCTTTAGAAATCTTCTTGTTACTAACCATATGAACTTGGGCTACCAATTTTAATCCTGTCTCAGGGGTCTTATGTTCAAAACCAATTGGCCAAGTATTGTAACGTTTGGCATTTAGGGATTTAACACCGTGCTCAATGGGAGCTTTTAGGATCACCCGGTGTCCGTCGTCCGTCGTGCGTCAGTGCGTCATCAACGATTCTTTTAAACATCAACTCCTCCTAAACCGCTGGGCCAATTTAGACCAAACTTGGCTGGAAAGTTCCTTGGGAGGTCCTCTTTAAAAAATGTTCACAGAATTTGATTCCATCAAAAACTCTGGTTACAACTGGAAAGAAGAGGACTTTTGAAAATGCTGGTAATCAGCATAGTAGTGTGCATTTTACCCGATCTGGCTCAGGAAGCCACGTGTATCCAAAAATCCAAAGAATATAGATCTGGCTCAGAATGCCACGTGTATCCAAAAAACCATAAATCCAAAGAATATAAATGGAGGTGTTTTTACCATTTGTATTCTTAACCGTTTTATGCTCAAACCGTTAACTATACACTACTCAACCATCTTTCCTTCACTTAGTGAAACCAGGCTAGGGTGTCTATCGAGTTTTCAAGTATATGTCTTTTATCATCATCAGAACTTAAAGCTTTCTTGTTTATTTTTCATATATATTTCATGACCACGACTTCTCAGTACACACATACTCCTATACTGATCCTTTTTTGTAAGCAAACATTCTTTGTAGTTGCCAAAGTTTATTTTATTTAAAAAAAAAAAAAAAAAAAATGAAAAAATGGCTTAAGAAATAATAATTTATAGGAAAAATGACTACAAAAGCTAATAGTATTAAATCGGGAGAGCTTTGTGAAGAAAAGCTTTCTCTAAATTTAAACAATATACATGTATATACAAACTCAACATAAAATTACACTAAAATACCACTTGAGTATGAATACTCTACTGGTAAAAAAAGTCCACCATATATACATACTCCACCTTTGTTTTCATATGGTGTTATTACTTATGAAAATAAAAAACAAAAAAACCTAACTGGCTATAGTTTATCTTTAGTTTGTTTTTATGATCAACAAGAACCTACCAAAAAAGAAAAAAAATTTAAAGAAGATATGGAGAAGTTAATGAACTTTTTTCGAAATCAAAAAGCAAAAGAATTAAAAAAAATTAGAAATCTTAGAGAAATTGAAATTTTAAAATATAATGATGAAGAGTCGCCAAAATTTAATCCAAAGCTTTTAGATAAAAAAGATAGTAATGGTGAAGTTGTAATAAATACTGATTTTTTTGAAAAAATAAAAAGTAATTATGAAAAAGTAAATCCTCTTTTATATACAAAAACCCCTTGTAAAGTGGTTTGTGTTTTAAAAAAAGAAGGAATTTTTTATAATCAAAGTATTGAAACAATACAAATTAAAGTTATATCAGTAAAAGTAACAGAAAAAAATGTAAATCCACCTCAAAAGGAAATTTTACCTAGTGTTTTAGATGAAGAGTCAAGCTCTGATGAAAAGGAGGAAGAAGATGTGAACTCAAGCTCTGATGAATAAATCGTCCGTCGTGCGGCGTCAACATTTCTTAAAAACATCTTCTCCTAAACCGCTTGGCTGATTTGGACCAAACTTGGCTGGAATGTTCCTTGGGAGGTCCTCTTTAAAATTTGTTCACAGAATTTGATTCCATCAAAAACTATGGTTGCCATGGCAACCAAAAGGAATTTTCTAAGAAATTCTTTAAAAATCTTCTCCTCTGAAATCGCTGGTCAGATTTTGAAATAATTTCACAGAGATGTTCGTTGGGTGACCCTTTTCAAAAATTGTTCGCGAAATTTTGGTCCGTCAAGAAACGTGGCTCTGGTGAATGGGGGCTACTTGCACTATACAGAAATGAAGAAATTCTTAAAAATTCTTCTTCTCTGAAACCGCTGGTCAGATTTTGAAATAATTTCACAGAGATGTTCCTTGGGTGACCCTTTTCAAAAATGTTCGCGAAATTTTGATCCATCAAGAAACGTGGCTCTGGTGAATGGGGGCTACTTGCACTATACAGAAAGGAAGAAATTCTTAACAATTCTTCTTCTCTGAAACCGCTTGTCAGATTTTGAAATAATTTCACAGAGATGTTCCTTGGGTGACCCTTTTCAAAAAGTGTTCGCGAAATTTTGATCCGTCAAGAAACGTGGCTCTGGTGAATGGGGGCTACTTGCACTATACAGAAAGGAAGAAATTCTTAAAAATTCTTCTTCTCTGAAACCGCTTGTCAGATTTTGAAATAATTTCACAGAGATGTTCCTTGGGTGACTCTTTTCAAAAATTGTTCGCGGAATTTTGATCCGTCGAGAAACATGGCTCTAGTGAATGGGGGCTACTTGCACTATGCAGAAGTGAAGAAATTCTTAAAAATTCTTCTTCTCTGAAACCGCTTGTCAGATTTTGAAATAATTTCACAGAGATGTTCCTTGGGTGACCCTTTCCAAAAATTGTTCGCAAAATGCTGATTCGTCAAGAAACATGGCTCTGATGGGTGGGGGGGCCCACTTGCACTATATGGACATAAAGAAATTCTTAAAAATTCTTCTTCTCTGAAACAGCTGGTCAGATTTTGAAATAATTTCACAGAAATGTTTCTTGGGTGACTCTTTTGCAAATTGTTCGAGAAATTTTGATCCATCAAGAAACATGGCTCTGATGGCTGTGGGCTATTTACACTATACGGACATGAAGCAATTCTTAAAAATTCTTCTTCTCTGAAACCGCTGGTCAGATTTTGAAATAATTTCACAGCAATGTTCTTTGGGTGACTCTTTTCAAAAAATGTTCACAAAATCGTGATCTGTCAAAAAACATGGCTCTGATGGTGGGGGCTATTTGCACTACAGAGACATGAAAAGGAATTTCTTAATTCTTCTTCTCTGGAACGGCTGGTCAGATTTTAAAATAATTTGACAGAAATGTTCCTAGGGTGACTCTTTTCAAAAATTGTGAGGGAAATTTTTATCCGTCGAAAAACAACAGGCAATTGTTGGCACCTGCATGTGGTGCTCTTGTTGGACTTATGTTTTTAGTCACTATCAAGCATGTGCTCTTCTTCAAGAAATTGTCCATTGGTGATCTATCCAAGGGTCAAAATGAAGGTAAAAGGTTTTTTAGAAACACGTAATAACGTGAATTTAAAACACATTATAACGTAAAAAAAGGTCGCACTAACGCGAAAGACCTCGTAATAGCGTGTTTAAAAGTTGTAGTAACGCAAGAAATATCGTAATAACGTGTTTGAAACACGTAATAACGCAAAAAAAAAAAAAAGTCGCACTAATGTGAAAAAAAAAAACAACTCGTTATAATAAGTATTGAAGCACGTAATAACACGTTTAAAAGTCGCAGTAACGCGGATCGAAAACTCCAGTAAGTTTAACGTCTTTTTTTTTCGATCTACTGTTTTCAGTATGGTTGAGTACTGCGAAGTCCAGTCGAACTTGCCTATGCAAATTTGTGTGTTCTGATGGTGCATTACGCCGCTTTCAATGATACATATATTAATATCACATCACAGCTTTCACTCTTTTATTCCGATCTTTCTAGGATACATCAATATAAGTCTGCAGCTACTCTGTTCCATGTCATAACTAGCATGACTAGTGCCGGCAGAAGTGATTGAACCAGGATTTCTTATTACAAGTTAATAATCCTGACCACCTAACCACGGAAGATTATCCTATGAAAGCTACATTATGAAACAATCAGTGCAACTTCCATAATGTCTGAGTCTTGTTTGTTTCTTTCGAATTTAATCCGTTTTCATCAGTGCTTAATTCATTGAAAATGCATTTTTTCATGATGATTTTTCCTTTAAAGAATATCGACTTCATGAACATCTGGTGGTTATCTCGCTGAGCTTGGTAGGTCAGTTGGTCACATACAATGCTTGAAACATGCAAGGCGGGGTTTGTTTGATGGCTCGATTCAATAGCTCAGCCAAATTCTTTTCGGAGATTGATAATCGTCATTGCAGAAAGTTTCATTCCTCTTTCACCATTTGTCATTTTTCGAAGACGTTGATCTAGGATAGCAGCCAGTAGCTTTAAAATATATTTATGCGAATTACTGGTAGTTATTGGCGAGTTATTGGAGCAAGGCAAAGTAAAGATGCAGCCATAATACTAGCTTATTCTAGAAAGGTCATTAACAAGAAAGTGATTTCTGTGATGTGGTTGAAATAATGCTGAAACAAACAAAACTCACAACCAACACAATTTAATCTTTATTGGGAAATTCGAATGCATGTCAAAGACTTATTGCACATACATGTAAACTGTACTCATCTAATGTTGATAAAGTAAAAAAAAAAAACGTTACTGCGAATTTTCGATTCACGTTACTACGACTTTTAAACGCGTTATTACGAGATTTTTTCATGTAAGTGCGACTTTTTTGCGTTGTTACGTATTTTGAATTCACGTCATTACGAGATTTTTTGCGTTACTGCAACTTTTAAACACGTTATTACGTGTTTTAAAACACGTTATTGCAAGATTTTTCGAGTTAGTGCAACTTTTTTTAGGTCATTATACGTTTTAAATTCACGTTATAACGTGTTTTAAAACATTATTACGAGATTTTTCACCTTAGTGCGACTTTCGTTTTGCGTTATAAGGTGTTTTGAATTCACGTTATTACTGAACTGATCTATATCGACAGGGATCTAGTTGCAGAAAACAGTTTAAAATGTGACTTAACTGAAAGATACTTATCTCGTTGATAGAACACAATGTGAGAAAAGGAAAACATCCCCAATGTTTTGCTTAGTATTCTACATCAGTTTTTTCAATTTAGGAAATATTTGGTACAGGGTTAAAACAGACACTGCACATGTTCTTTTGGGTGTATTATATTCCTGTAGAATAGCGATAGCGCATGCGTGGAAAAGTAAGACGCCGATTTTAATGATAGAAATAATTTTGTGAAAAAAAAGGATTTTATGGACGGTTGAAAGGGGTTAAAGTGAAAAAAGGATAAGGAGGTTAAAGTGTAGATGCCGTGTAAACGAAAGAAGAAGAAATCACCGATAAATAACGTAAATCCAAAGAAAACGGCTAGGAAAACAATGGATAATAATGGCGGCAAATCGAACAAAGAAAAAAATGTCAACAAAGGGAGTAATAGTCAGAGCGGACAGTGTACGCACACAGGACAAAGTATAGACAATCAGGCAAGTCAACCTCTCCAAAGCAACCAAACTTTTACAAATCCTCAACAATCGCAATTTAACGGATCTCAGTTCAATAATGGTAATGGTAGCAATTGTAATGGTTCATATAATAGCACTTACGCCGCAGCTAACACACCCTTTATGATGATGTTAAACCCGTCACCCACTATGACGACACAAAACTTCCCATCGCAACATCAGCAACTCCAGCAGCAGCAGCAATTTCAGCAATGCAGTACGCCTCTCGCGACGTCGTCGCCACCTCCAGATATGTTTTCTGTTATAATTCAACGCTTAGACTCTTTGGACAGCAAACTTTGCCAGTTAGAACACATACAAAACAGCATCAAAGGCATCAATACAAGAATGGACAGGTTAGATCAGAAAGTCAAAAATATTGAGGGAAAAGTGAGAGACCTTGAAGAGAGTAGAAACTTTGATACCAATACGTTTACAGAATTATCAAAGAAACAAGACGAAATGAATTCTTTATTAGCTAAAATGAAGCAATTCGAAACAGACCAAAAGGAAAAAGAGCAGAAAACGCAAGATCAGCTTATCGATTTAAAGTGCCGCAGTATGCGTGACAATTTAGTATTCTATAAGTTACCCGAAGAGAGGGGAGAGAACTGCGAAGAGAAGATTCTTATTTTTATCGAGAGAGAGCTTAAGATAGAGGGTGCATGTACAGAGATAAGGCTGCATAGGGCTCATAGACTAGGGGCATACAGGCATGGGTACACAAGACCTATAGTGGCTAAATTTGCATTTTATCCTGATAGAGAAAGAGTTAGAAAATCTTCCAAAAATCTTAAAGGCACTCAGTATGGCATATCTGAACAATTTCCCAAGGAAATAATAGAGAAAAGGAGAAAGTTAATACCAGTAATGAAACGCGCTCGTGAAGAAGGCAAGGAGACCCGTTTAGTAGTTGATAAACTCTACATCGAAAATAAGTTATATCGTGATAACCACTAGGAATCACGTGAGAGTATTGTTAGTTGCTTGTCATGGAATGTTGAAGGACTAACCCAGACCAAGAAAACATCAAACGAATTTATTAAAATTTTAACTAACTATGATATTATCTGTTTATCAGAAACTTGGACAAAAAAGTCATCAAACATAGAGCTAAATGGCTATACTAATCCGATACACTCATACAGGAGATTTCAACATAGACGAGCAAACAGAGCAAGTGGTGGTATAATTATTTATATAAAAGACAATATTAGAAAAGGGGTTAAGTTAGTGAGAAATACCATTGACTCTATTGTCTGGTTCAAGTTAGACAAACTGTTTTTTCAAACCGAAACAGATATTTATATAGCCGCTGTCTACATCCCTCCAGAAAGTTCGCCTTATCATGACTTATATGAAAATGACATTTTTAATATGTTAGAAAATGATTTAGCCCATTTTTGTACTTTAGGAAATGTATTTGTTTGTGGGGATATGAACAGTAGGGTAGGCAACAAATGTGATTATATACAGAATGACATACCCTTAGAGTGCGAAGTAGATAACTGTACTTTACCACCCCCTCCACGTAAGTCGTTTGACTTTAGATCAAACCGGTTTGGCGAGTATTTACTTGACCTTTGTAAATCTACAAATTCAAGACTTGTCAATGGTCGTCTGCATGCAGACCGGGATATCGGAAAAATAACATGTATCACACATAATGGTCAAAGTACCGTTGACTATCTCTTAACATCAGCGGAAAATTTTATGCATATTTCGGACTTTGAAATTCTTGAATTCACTCAATTCTCGAACCATGCCCCCTTGACATTTTCTTTGAAAACAAACACTAATATTAGAAATAAAAGCTGCTATTATTCCGAAAGAGTCATAAAATGGGATGCTAATAAGAAAGAGCTGTTTTTACAGGACTTAGTGAACAATATGGAGCGGTTAGAAAGTGCCCTGCAATACGAGATAGGACAAATGAGCGACTCGGATAAGCTTGTCGATCTCTGTGGCGAATTTTTCAGCTCGGTTGGGAATAAATATTTTTCAAAGACCGTGCGCTGCAGTTCCATTGCAAATCGTTTCAACGACACAGACAGACACCAAAAATACTGGTTCGACGAGGAGTGTAGATTAAAAAGACAAGCTTTCAAAATTGCTCTCAAAGACTTAAATAGAGACCCAAGTGACACGGCTCGCCATAATTATCTCACAAAACGTAAAGATTACAAATATTGCTGTAGAAATAAAAAACTACATTACAACAAAGCCTTAGCTAGAAATATGAATGACATGAGACGTCTAAAACCGCGGGAGTTCTGGAACATGTTTAAAAAAACTAAACCCAAAATACAAAATTCTGACATACCTATAGAAGATTTTTTGGAACATTTTAAAAAATTATCTTCAGACAATGATGCGAATAAAATGTTAAATCTGGTTAATGAATCTGAGGGTAATCTCCCGCCAAAATTTGAAGAACTGGACCAGCCAATAACATTGTATGAGATTAAAAAAGCAAGTCAGCGGCTGGGGTCAAACAAATCCTGTTCAAGCGATGATATTATATACGAATATTTCAAAGAGAGTATCAATATAACAGGGAACGCATTATTATTACTGTTTAACTATATTTTAGAGACCGGTAAATTTCCTCAATCTTGGTGTAAAGGTTTAATCATACCGATATATAAAAAGGGTGAAGTGCGACCCAAACAATTATAGAGGGATTACGCTAACAAGCTGTTTCGCAAAATTTTTTACAGTAATTCTGAACAATAGATTGAAAAACTGGGCAGAACAAAACGATATTTTAACTGACGCACAATTCGGCTTTAGGAAAAGTTTTGGTACGACCGACGCAGTATTTATTTTAAACGCTTTAATAGAAAAACAGTTTAACAGCAAAAGTAAACTATATTCGTGTTTTATCGACTTTAAAAAAGCATTTGACAGTATAGATAGAAATTCACTCTGGTATAAACTGTGCAAGTCTGGCATAGATGGAAAAATGCTTAATGTCTTAAAATCAATGTATCAAAATGTTAAAATGCAAGTCAAGCACATTAATAGTCTTTCGCAGCTCTTCGAGAGCAATATTGGATTGTTCCAAGGGGAGACCACTTCGCCTATAATGTTTTCACTATTCCTTAATGATATTGAGCAAAGTTTTCAATTAAATCTTGACGGCTTGACTCTTGACCAAATAAATATTTTCCTATTGATGTTTGCCGACGATGCAGTGCTACTATCGGAAACAAAAGAAGGATTACAAGATCTATTGAAAGAGTTAGAAAATTATTGCAAACGATGGAATTTAACTGTTAATATTGAAAAAACAAAAGTTATGATATTCAGAAAAGGTGGTAGATACAGTCAGGATTGTTCATTTACCTATGCAGGGGAGACAATTGAAATAGTCCAAAATTTTAACTATTTGGGTGTAGTATTCAGCAGTGGCGGATCTTTTCAAAAAGCCACAGATACACTTGTAGGGAAGGCGCTTAGATCTATGTGCTCCTTACACAATTTAACAAAAGGATATGAGGTGCCACCATATATATTGTTCAATTTATTTGACAGCTACGTAGCCTCTATCTTAAGTTATAATTGCGAAGTCTGGGGGTTCAACCAATCAGAAAATGTAGAACGAGTACATAGAAAATTCTGTAAACAAATTCTTAACGTAAAAAAGTCAACAAACTCTAAGGCTCTTTTAGCTGAAGTAGGTCGCTTTCCTTTAATTATTAACAGGCATATCCGTATAGTAAAATATTGGTTAAAATTGTTTCAAGAGAAAAGTGGAAACTGTATACTAGCTACCTTACTCAACCACCAATTTGACATAATACGTATTAACCCAACTGTTAAATACTGGTCCAACCGAGTCAAAACATTATTAGAAAATACAGGTTTTAACGAAATATGGCTATTCCCCGAATCAATCATTCCAGAAAAAATTTTCCCCTTATTTGCAACACGTCTCAAGGATATTTATATTAGTAACTGGCGAACCGGCATGTCACAAAGCTCATCTATGCAGCTGTATGCGAATCTCAAAACAATTTACGAACGTTCTAGTTTTATATCGGTCCTTGAAAATAAATACCAACGAAATATAATTGCAAAAATTCGGCTTTCATCACATGAACTAAAAATAGAAACGGGAAGACACAATAAAACTGAGAGAAAAAATAGAATTTGTGATTTATGTTCTTTAAACGATATTGAAGATGAATTTCATTTTACCTTAATTTGCCCCATTTACAAAGACCTTCGACTGAAATATATCCCTAGATTCTAATGAATGAATGAATGTTGTTTTATGGCGCATCGACAACTTCGGTCATTTAGCGCGCATATCTGTGTTAAAAGATAGGAAAGGTGGGATTTTAAACTGAAAAAGGTTTGAATACATTTATCATAGTAAAAGAGTTGAATTAAGAAGAATTATGTGTGATCTTAATATGTATAAAGGACATTATTGAGTGACAGGGCAATCCCTATCAACTCAAAAGGTTTGAATGACAGAGCTAAGTATGCGATTAAAAGGTTTGAACTAAATGTTGGATTGATAGTGAGAAGTTTTTAAATGAAGAAGAAATATGTATCATTTATAATGTGCATAAAATATGATATTGAGTGGCTGGGCATTCGCTGCCTACTCGATAGTTTTAGATTAGAGGGTAAGACTGAGAAAATTTCTTTTCCTTGGAAATGAGTGTTAAAACTCAAAAGTTTTAGATTAAAAAAGGTAAGACTATGAATCAGCTGACAAGATATCCAATATAAAGGCATATAAAGAATGTAAAAAGATGGGTAAGAAACTCAAGAGTAAATATCACAGTTTATTGTAAATGCCAATCTCTTTTATGAAAGCGATAATAGATTCAACGCTGACAGAATCAAAAAGATTCTTTAAACTATCGACGTTGAAATATTTTGAACGAACTGGCTGAAAGTCAATGCAATCTAGTAGGATATGTTTTATAGAAAAGGATGCATTGCATGGAATACATTCAGGGGTATCGTCTCTGCTCAAGAGCCAGGAATGTGTGATGCGTGAATGGCCAATTCGAAGTCGTGCAATTATCACTTCTTCTCGACGAACAGACCTGTAAACGGGGTACCATTCACCAAGGGACGGTTTAACTGAATGCAGTTTATTGAAAACATCAGCATCCCACTGGGATTGCCAAGAAGATTGGATATGTGTTAAAACGGAGGATTTAAAATCAGTGTGTGGAACTTTAAAATCTGAAATGGGAAGGTTAAGTGCAGATTTGGCAGACCTATCGGCATTTTCATTGCCTTTGATGCCTACATGACTTGGAAGCCAGCAGAACACCAATCTATTCATAGAAGAAATTTGTGAGATCCTTTCGAGTAAACTACAGATTAAGGGATTCTCAAGGCATTGATGTGAAAGGGCTTGTAATGTTGACAAAGAATCCGAAAAGATAATGAAACGGTTGGAATTAGAACGTTCAGCTAGATTAAGGGCAAGATCAATTGCTTTAATTTCAGCAGAGAAGATAGAGGAGTTGTTTGGAAGGCGACACTTTAGGCTCCTTTTTCCATAAACAGCGGCAGCTGCTACAGAATTTCCTTCTTTGGATCCATCTGTATAGATTGGTTTGAAGGAAAAATAATGCTCCTTTATCTCGTTGTATCTAGCATGAAACACAGTTCTATCCGTGACAGACTTTTTGTCAGACGCAAGGTCAAATCTGAATTCTGCACTATTTAGTGTCCATGGAGGGATTTCAGAGATTTTATAGTCGGCAATAGACTCAGTGTCTATGCCAAGGTTATCTACAATGGGCTCCATGCGGATACCAAATGGAGGAATATCATTTGGTTTCCTTTCAAAAAGATGTTTATATTGAGGTTTAAAAACAATGTTATGAGTTGGATTAAAACGATTGGACTTCAGTTTTAAAAGATATTGAAGCGAGAGTTTTTCCCTCCTGTAAGAAAGAGAAGGTTCATTAGCCTCAACATAGAGACTACTGACGGGAGAAGTTCTGAAAGCTCCAAGTACAAGACGTAGACCTTCGTGGTGTATAGAATCGAGAATTTTCAGGTAAGATTTACGGGCAGATCCGTATACAATAGATCCATAGTCTAATTTGGAGCGAACTAAAGACCGATAAAGCCGCAAGAGGACTTTACGGTCTGCTCCCCATTCAGAATGGGCCACAACCTTAAGAAGATTAAGAGCCTTCTTGCACTTCTTTTTAAGTGCAGTGATGTGAGGAAGGAAGGAAAGCTTTCTGTCAAAGATGACTCCAAGAAATTTAAACTCAGAAACGACTTCAATTTTAGTTTTGTCCAAATACAGTTCAGGGTCTGGATGAACACCTCGTAGATTACAGAGGTGCATGCACTTAGTTTTGGACTTTGAGAATTTGAAGCCATTTTCATCAGACCACGTTTGGAGCTTGTTGAGACACTGTTGAAGTTGTCTCTCAATAATATTCATATTTCGAGATCTGAAGCATATAACGAAGTCATCAACATAAAGGGAACAGTCTACACCAGGACAGATAGCTTTAACTATACTGTTTATTTTCACACTGAAAAGTGTAACAGAGAGAATACATCCTTGGGGTACACCCATCTCCTGTTCACGGGCTCCCGAGACAGTATTACCAACTCGGACGCGGAAAAGACGTTCATCCAAGAAGGCTGAAATAAAAAGAGGAAGACGGCCTCGAAGACCAAAGTCATGCAAGTCTTTAAGAATTCCGTATTTCCAAGTCGTATCGTAAGCACTTTCAAGGTCGAAAAAGACAGATACTACATGCTGTCTATTAATAAAGGCTTCTCTGACAAAGGTTTCAAAGCGGACAAGATGATCTATGGTGCCACGTTGGCGTCGAAATCCACTCTGTACATCAACGATGAGGTTGTTTTTCTCTAAAAACCAAACAAGCCTGTCATTGACCATACGTTCTAAGGTCTTGCAGAGACAGCTTGTAAGAGCTATTGGCCGATAGTTAGCCGGGTCACTAGTATCCTTGCCAGGTTTTGGGATAGGAATGACTAGTGCTTCCCGCCAGGATGAAGGAAAAACACCTGACTGCCAGATATCATTGAAAATATCAAGTAAAACTGAGAGAGAAGTAAAAGGTAAGTGTTTTAAAAACTGGTAATGAACTTTATCTGGGCCAGGAGAAGAATCGTGAGCTTTATTCAGAGCAGATCTTAATTCTTTAAAGGTGAAGAGTTTATTATAATGCTCTGAATTAGAAGAATTGAAATTAAGTTTTTTCTTTTCTTCTCTGGCTTTATTCCTCTGAAACTTTTCAGAATAGTTTGCAGAGGAAGACTTTTTGCAAAAGGTGTCGGCGAGAGCATCAGCTATATTTTGGGGTGATTCCAACGAAGTATTGTTAACTTTAAGGTGACTAAGAGGGGGCTGGCCTTTGCCATTGATCTTTCTGATCATGTCCCAGGTTTTTTTAGTAGTAGTTCTACTATTTAATTTAGAGACATATTGTCTCCAAGCCTTGCGCTTACTTTCTCTAATGGTTCGTCGAGCCTTTGCTCTGGAAATACGGAATAAGTTATGATTTTCTTTGGTAGGCCTGAGGTTAAACTTTCTAAGGGCTTGTTTTCTGTCTCTGACAGCCTGTTTACAATCATCATTGTACCAAGGCTTGTCAGGACGTTTTGGATTTGTCGAGGTCTGAGGGACGGACTGTTTAGCTGCATCAATTAATAGGGAAGTAAAAAGTTTTGCAGGATCATCGCAATCTCCAAATTTGTCATGTGTAATGGTCTGTTCACAGAGGGTTTTAAATTTATTCCAATTGGCTTTGGAAAGCTTCCATTTCTGCGGTCGTACATTGCTGGATGGTTGTGTAGATGAAAAGATAATGGGGAAGTGATCACTTCCACACAAATCCTCAGTCACTTTCCAGGTGAAATTGGGAAGTAAGACTGGGCTGCATAAGGTTAAATCAATGGAAGAGTAAGATCCAGTTGCTGGATGCAAGTAGGTTTTGGACTTGTTATCATTCATGAAAGACAAAGAGTTGTTCGAAATGAAGCTCTCCAACTGTAAACCTCTCTGGTTAGTGTCATCGCAACCCCACATAACACTGTGACCATTAAAGTCCCCAGCAAGAATATAGGGGGATGGCAATTGGGAAATGAGATCATTCAGATTGGTCTCATTGATAGGTGTGCTCGGGGGGAGATATAAAGAACACAGTGTAACAGCACTGTGTAAAGATAACCTGATGGCAACAGCTTGCAAGTTTGTATTAAGAGAGATAACTTTATGAGGAATGTTGTTGTTAACAATAATAGAAACACCACCTCTGGCTTTTTCGCCTTCGGTAAAGATTTTATTGTAAATGGAATGATATTTGATAGAGATATCATCCTCCCGTTTAAGGAAGGTTTCTTGCAGACAAACAGCAACTGGTTTGTGATCATTGATTAAAAGGAAAAGTTCATCAAAGTTTGACTTCAGACCTCGACAATTCCATTGGATAATGGTATCCATTGTGCATGAAGAAAGTATAAAAGCTAACGTAAAAAAAGAGGCCGTAAACCAATGCATTTTAAAATAGATTGATTAAGATTTCATTACACTTGTCTCGGGTATGGACGAGTGCCAAGTGTCAGTGTCCTTGTACCAAGGATCCTTAGAAATCGACCAGATAGAGACTTCCGAATCTGAAGCCTCACCTTCCAGATTCTCAGCATCTGCATCCATGTCCTCTAGCTCCGAAAATCTATTGGAGGTAGGGACAGGATCATTTACTCTGATTGTGATTTCACAAGATTCATGGGTATCTCTGGGTTGTGGTTTCGATTTCGAAGAAGATCTTTTAGGAGATCGGGGTGCATGATTAGATTTGCTCTCTTTAGATGAGACGTTAGATTTAGTTGTAGACTGTGAAGATGGAGGTTGGGGTTTCTTTGGAGGCTGTTGTGAAGGGGGAGATGGCTTTGAAGCTTTTTTCGAAGAGATATTTTGTGAGGAGGTAGATGGTTTTGAATTTTTTTGTGAAGAGATACTTTGAGAGTCTGTGGATTTTGAGGGTGTAGAAGTTTTGTTTGTTTCAGACGCAGGCTGAGTCTGAGTAGAAGATGTTGGAATTTGGACATTGGGAATGAGAGCTTTCAGTTCATCAGTCATTTCAGGAAACTTTTGGAGAAGTTTTTTAGCCAACAGTTCGCAGGTTGGACAATGTCCATTTGCAGGCAAAGGAGAAGCAACATTTGCATATGTTGTGCTTTTGCTCAACAAAGCCTGATCAGACCTGCGTTTTTCAACTGTTTTCCTGGCTTCCAAGAAGGTAACATTCTCCTTAAACTTGATTGACAGGATTTCTTTCTCCTCTTTCCAAACTGGACATTCTTTGGAATAGGTAGGATGAGAAGACTTGCAATTGACACAGAGAAGGGGGTTATTGCAAGTCTTTTGGTCATGGTCTTCCCCTTCAAAAGCACATTTGGGACAAACAGGTGTGCTTCTGCAGTTACTTTCATGATGGCCGTACCGTTGGCATCTGTAACAGCGCAACGGATTAGGCACATAAACATCGACCTTGACCGATTGAAATCCAACTTTAACTGAAGTAGGGAGAGTTGGCGTAGAGAATGTTAAGATATAGGTATGTGTATCTCTACGAATGCCATTTCTGAGAACTGAAATTCTTTTCACATCAGACACAGCCTGGCTTTTGAGGTTTGTTTTGATTTCCTCCAAAGAGTCACAGAAGCTTAATTCTTTGCATCTAATGACCCCCTTGGAGGTATTAAGGGTCTTGTGAGGAAAGATTTTGACATCAAGATTGAAAAGTTTCTTGTGTCCAAGCAGGTTTCTAACTTGTTGTTGCGAGAAGCACTCAACAAGCAAGGTTTCATTTTTAAGTTTTTTAACAGATTTTGGTGTGCCTAAGATTGATGAGATAGATTTTTCAATGATAAAAGGTGAGAGTTTTGTTACTGGTTTAGAAGAGTCAACTGATTCAATAACTAAAAAGCGAGCAAAAGTTGTTGAAGGTCTTGAGTATTCTGATTCAGAATCTGAGTCAGAGAGTACACGCTTGGCCTTTTTTTGAGAAGCCATAGTTGTTGTTGAATATTCATCACCGATGCTCCCCACCCGCCTCGGAGCCCAACAAGGGGACATGATCCGGGGAAACCTAACTCAGATCATGACAAGGATACATCGGTGATATACTCGAAGTGAAAGGGCTAGACCGGACAAATGTAGGCCCGCAGAATGTCATACCAAGCATAGACTGTCTTTGGGCATTTACAAGTGTCAATCAAACACCAGACTTTCACCCGATTAGCCCATGAGCCACCGCCTTCTAGGGTATTGACATACAGCAACTGATGACAGAGAAATAATGTATCTGTGTATGTATGTGTAAAAGAAAACAGTCAGAGAAACACCCTAGGGCTCGGCATGACCAGCCGATTGATCAGGACGGGCCTTCCTGACCCCTCGTTTAGTTCAGTTCAAGGCCAAAGTGGTGTGTTGCAAAAACAGAGCTATCAAAGGGCCATACTCTGAATCCACTCAACCACCAGGATCCCGTCATCGAACGACACGAGTTGCAGCCCACGGCAAACAGGCAGGCACAGTGGGGGGGTCTTACCCCTGCTGTAGTGCGACAGCTGAGCTATTTCTATCCTCCCGCCCAGCTGGGGGTGCCCTAGATTCTATATTAATAAGCCAAGTATGTATAAGTTTATCGAATTACTGAAATCAAGCAATAAGAGGATACTATCAAATTTATCATTGTTTTTTCGTAAGGCATTTCTAATGAGAAAAAATGAATATTTATCAGTTACTTAGCCTTAGGCTACTTATCGAGATTCACGGACGGAGCAAAGTGAGATCAGACGGCACAGAATGTGCAGTCTGATCTCCCTTTTCTACAATGTCCGAAATACGATGTACTTCTCGCCACAAATTAGCCTTAAAATAGAAAAACCTGTATTATTACAGATACCTCTAAAGTTTATCTAACCTATTTCGCAGGATAGGTGTTAGAAACTATACCTACAAATAGCCGACAGTGTCTTTTTATTGTCTTTGTCTTTTTATTGTCTTTGTTACCTTTCGTATTTTTTCCTGTTCAGTTTATCTGTTATACATCTATGTAGTTCCCTTTTCGTGCAGAATCGATCGGAGACCAGGCGACATAAACCTTGCAGCCTGATCTTTGATCTATGCTGCACGGTTACAAAAATAAAGCTATTAAAAAATTGCAGTTATATCGGATCGAGTATTGTAGTGGTAAATTGCACATTAAATTTTATATTTTACGCAATACCTATGTTGTTTCCGCTTCGTGTTACTGTGGAGTGGACCGCAGATCAGGTCGTACAAAACTTGTAGTCTGATCCTAGATCCACTCTGCCCGTACACGGACACAATGAAATTATTGTATTATTGTTCCAATACTGACTTTAAATTTACATTTTCCCATCGAGTAATTTAGTGGGGATGTGTTCATTTTACTTATGTAAGTACTCCCTTTCTGCAGGTTTCCATATGATTTACTATAATATGAAATACTCTCACATCTAAGAACATCTATGACCATCTACCATTTGAATTAACTTTAACGAAATTGCATCTATATAATCAGAAATAGTAGAGAAACATGAAAAGATTGTAACAAAATTCATTTGTTTATTTATTTTGTTTACGAATCAACCCAACATCTTTATATCTTTATGTCTTTATATTGCTTCCACGCCTGTATTGAATTTATTTGTATTATTTGATAATGAGCTATATGCTTCAAGTCGAAAATAAAATGTTATGTTATGTTCTAACTAATTACATAAACCGATGTCTATAGATGTTCAGCTGGTTTGAATATACAATCGGTCGTGCATAATGATGATTATTGCTATTATTAACGATGACGAACCTATGACTGTGACTACGATAATTAATATAGAATCTTGATCAAAATGACAAAATTGTTTACTGTAACAGGAACCCATACGCTTACCGTATTTTCAGCTCAGGAGCTGGATCGTTGTATTGAATTCAGGAGCATGTTACGTTGTAATGCAAAAATGGCAAAATATCATTTATTAACTGCAATTTGATTTTTTTCGGTTTATAGTTGTGAGGAAAATCATTATAATGGTCATCTGACATGGCACACACTTCAGAATATCGAGTGTATATGTTTAACAAAGGTTTTTGGAGACTTCAAGTAGTGTTTTTCCAGAAATCGTAGTCGCCGACGGAACATTGTCGTATTAAACGTCTTCAACAAACGATTAACCACCAAAAGAACTACAGATTAACGTGCACTGACATCCCAGACATTCCGTGCGACAACCTGCAACTGCATATCTATTCAATAACATGTAAGAAAAAATATGTTTTTGTGCCTACCTTGTGGAATCTTATGGGCGCAGCCATGTTTTTTACTGGAGCGGGTACGTTGAATTGACAGGAGCATTAACGTTGACCTGGAGCAAGTACGTAAGGTCTCTCCAGTGTGATTTTCTCGTTAGCTCCACTGGCCGAAGGCCAGCGGGCTTATGTCATGGCCTGTTGTCCGTCGTGCGTCCGTCCGTCCGTCCGTCCGTCCGTGCGTTAACTTTTTTTTAAAAAGTCTTCTTCTCTGAAACTACCCATCCAATTTTGATGAAACTTCACAGAAATGATCCTGCCATTGTCCTCTTCAGAATTTCTTGAAAGAATTTAATTCCTTCAAAAACTCTGGTTGCCATGGCAACAAAACTGAAAAAAATTGAAAATCTTTGAAAATCTTCTTGTCTGAAACCGTAAGGCCAAGGGCTACCAAATTTGGCATGTAGCTTTATCTAGTGGACCTCTACCAAGTTTCTTCAATTTATAGCCCTGGGGTCAAAATTGGCCCCGCCCCGGGGGTTACAAGTTATACATGGGCTTATTTAGGGAGAACTTTAAAATTCCTCTTCTACCTAGCCATAGGGCCTAGAGCTACCAAATTTGGCATGTAGCTTTATCTAGTGGACCTCTGCCAAGATTGTTCAAATTATAGCCCTGGGGTCAAATTAGGCCCTGCCCGGGGGTAACAAGTTTTACATGGGCTTATATAACAAGTTTTACATGGGCTTATATAGGGAGAACTTTAAAATTCTTCTTTGACCTAGCCATGGGGCCTAGGGCGACCAAATTTGGCATGTAGCTTTATCTAGTGGACCTGTACCAAGGGTGTCCAAATTATAGCCGAGGGTCAAATTTGACTTCGCTCCGGGGGGTAAAATGTTTTACATGGGCGGGCTTATATAGGAAAATCTTTCGCATCTAGCTATAAGGGCTAGAGCTATCAAATTTTGCATTTAGCTTTATCTAGGGGGTCTCTATCAAGGGTGCCCAAATTATAGCCCAGGGGGTCAAATGTAGCCCCACCCCAGGGGGTCACAAGTTCTACATGGTCTTATATAAGGAAACTTTAATAATCTACTTGTACATAGCCATATTTAGGCCTAGGGCTACCAAATTTTGCATGTAACTTTATATAATGGGCCTCTACCAAGAGGGCCCAAATTTTAACTTTGGGGGTCAAGTTTGACTCCACACCAGGGGTCACAAGTTTTACATTGGCTTTTATAGTGAAAACTTGATAAACCTGTGTCATGGATCACATATTTTACAGGGCCTTTTATTCAGCAAACTTGTTTTACATGACTTTTTATTGGGCAAGATTAAAAAATCTTTTTGTTTATAACCACACATTCTAGTTTCATATTGTAGGTCTGGGGTCAAAATTGCCTTCATTCCAGGGATCGCAAGTTTAACATGGGCTTCAAAATATTGTCACTTCAATTTAAACATTAATCAAGGGAAATAACTCTTTTTATGAAAGATAAAGTTCGTTACTATTTACCTCCCTTGATTATCAAGCTGCAGTGATACATGATTGGTGCTAGACAAGTTTTTTAGCTCCACTGGCCGAAGGCCAGCAGGCTTATGTTATGGCCCGTTGTCCGTTGTGCGTCCATCCGTATGTTAACTTTTTAGCTCATTTGAGCACAACGTGCTCAAGGGGAGCTTTTAGCATTTGTTTCAACTCAATAAAAGAATTTTCAATCATACACCAAAACAAAAAATTATCCTCCACATATCTGACTGTGTTTACAAACTATGAAGTGTTCATATTAATACACCATGTCTACTGTTTGATGATGACTAGCTTAGAAAAAGTATTAATAAAATAAGTTTGAAAAAAAATCTTAGTGATTTATTATGACAATTGTTAGCACACATGTAACTCATTACCAAACGATAATATTTTAGGCTTGTCTAAATCGAAAGCACTTGCAGACGACAAAATAAAAGTGATTAAAAATTTGAAATTTGTTTTGTGAACAGTAGAAAACATTGTAAGAAAAGGAGAAAATGCTTTTCTAAAGCCTTCTTTCTCAGGGTCATCAAAAGTAGGGATTGTCTGGTAATAGGTTAAAAAGATATATTTCAAACTGAGATTGATGTATATACTTGTTTTTTACTGGCACTGAAGGTCCGTCCGTCCATCTGTCCGTGCGTGCATTAACTTTTATTTCAAACATCTCTGAAACTACTTATCCAATTTTGATGAAACTTCAAAGAAATGATCCTGCCATGGTCTTCTTCAGAATCCCATGACAGAATTTTATTCCTTCAAAAACTCTGGTTGCCATGGCAACAAAACTGAAAAGTATAGAAAATTTTCAAAAATCTTCTTCTCTGAAACTGTAAGGCCTAGGGCTACCAAATTTGGCATGTAGCTGTATCTAGTGGGCCTCTACCAAGTTCCTTCAAATAATAGCCATGGGGTCTACCAAATTTTGCATGTAGCTTTATCTAGTGGGCCTGTACAAGGAGGGCCCAAATTATAGTCCTTGACCCAAGTTTGTCCCCACACCACGGAACACAAGGTCACCAGTTTTACATGGGCTTTTGTAATGAAAACTATCTTAAGTCATCATGTTACTAACCATTATAAAGACTAAGGCTATTAGATTTAGCCCTGTCTCATGGGTTTCATGTTTTACAGGGCTTTTCATTGAGAAAAATTTGAAAATCTTCTTGTTTATAACATTCAAGAACTGAATTATTTGGTATGGAGCTTTATATTGTGGACCTCCACCAGGATTCAAATAATTATAGCTTTGCGATCAAAATTGGCTTTGCCCATGGATCACAACTTTCTCGTAGGATAAGATAGAAAAATGTTTGCATGTCCTCGTGTTTGAAATCAATTTGCTGAATATTGTAATGTTTGGCTTGTAGTGTTTTTACTTAATAGCCAGTGGAGCGATACAGGGCCATCATGGCCCTCTTGTTTTTTGATAATGACTGTTTTTAAAAGTCTTCTTGTTAAGGGTTGTTAAAACTGGGGATTGTGTGGTAAAGGGTTAATTGCTGAATGAAAATTATTTCTTAAACTGAAGGTTAAGACATTTATGGGCACACACCAAGAATTTGTACGAGATAATTTTGTTCTTAACCCCGTGCCAAAAGGGCCCCGTTTTACTATGGTAGTTACGAACAAAATTTGCGCAAGTTTTATGTAATTATAGTATAGTGGCATATTTCTGCCACGAGATACAAGATAGCTATCATGGTTATTTTAGAAAACTATTGCGATAAATCAAAGTTTCCTGGAAATTTTATCTTTTCATTTTATCTAGATAAAATTTCCAGGAAACTTTGATAGATAGCGATAGTTTTATAAAATAACCATGATAGCTTTCTTGTATCTCGTGGCAGAAATATGCCACTATACTATAATTACGTAAAAGGTGAGTTAATTACCCATCTTTTTACATTCTTTACACACCTTTATATTAGATATCTTGGCAGTTCATTCAATCTTTTCTCATCCCACTTTTTAAACTTTTGAGTTGATGGGGATTGCCCCGTTACTCAGTATATTTTAAGCACATGAAGATCAAATATAATCCTTCTTGATTCAACCGTTTTACTGTCGACATTTTGTTCAAACCTTTTTCAGTTTAAAAAATCCAAATCAATCATCTTTTAACACAGATATGCGCGCTAAATGACCAAAGTTGTCGATGCGCCATAAAACAACATACATTCATTCATACTTACACAAATTTTATTTGTAAGCACCATAGTAAAACAGGGCCTGGAGTTTTAACAAAACATGTGAAAATGGGTTTTTAAAACAATATGCAAAAAGGAGAAAATCCTGGAGACTAACATTTTCTGTTTTTCCATAATGTATTCTACTCTTTCCAAGACCCATATTTTTAGCCACATTTTATTTGTTGATTGCAAATGCTTTCAAATTGGACAAGGCTGAATTTTTCAGGTCTGCTAAAGAGTTAAACATTTACCACACAATCCCAAGTTTTAACAACCCTGAGGGAGAAGGTTATTGAAAACACAGTGGGAAAAGAAGAAAATGCTGGTAACCAGCATCTTTTCCTTTTCCCACCGTGTTTTCTAACCTATCAAAGACAGAAATTATCATTTGGGCTACATTTAACTTGTCTGCAAATGCTTTCAATATCATAGAGCCCAAAGTTTTGTCATGTGGTAAAGAGATGGACTGCTAGTAATTAGTGGTAAAATCGGTAAGAGTACACGGAACTCTGCAAAGTTACACAGAGATATTTAGGGCAGTTTCAGCAAGTACATTCGCGCCATAAATCTTGAAACCTTGCCAGGTCATTGAGTAAGTGGTTAAGTAATTATTGAGCAACTGTCCAAATGTTTCAGACCCTTTGACATGTACCAGTAAGGCTGGATTTAGTTGATGGTTTTGTCTGAGTACCCTTGGGCAAGACACCTTAGGGTCCTAGCCTAGTGCTGTTGAATCCCAGTACATACATGAATATGTGAGCTGTCACAGTGATATGACTGAATTAATGAATTAATTGATTAAAATGTTTCTCTTGACGAAATCTAAGATGAGTTTAAAATTGGGTCACCTGGGGTCTTAATCTAGGTCACTAGGCCAAATTAAAGAAATACCTTTAGGGCACTCTAGAGGCCGCATTTTTCGCTCAATCGACTTGAAAATTAGTCAGAATGTTTGTCTTGATGAAATCTCGGATGAGTTTGGATTTGGATCACCTGGGATCATAAACTAGGTCACTAGGTCAAATTAAAGAAATACCTTTAGGGCACTCTAGAGGCCACATTTTATGCTCAATTGACTTGAAAATTGGTCAGAATGTTTGTCTTGATAGAATCTGAGTTTGGGTTAACTTGGGTCATAAACTAGGTCACTAGGTCAAATTAAAGAAATATCTTTAAGGCACTCTAGAGGCCACATTTTTTACTCAATTGACGTGAAAATTGGTCAGAATATTTGTCTAGATAAAATCTTACATGAATCTAAATTTGGGTCAACTTGGGTCATAAACTAGGTCACTAGGTCAAATTAAAAAAATACCTTTAGGGCACTCTAGAGGCCACATTTCTTGCTCAATTGATTTGAAAATTGGTTAAAATGTTTCTCATGATGAAATCTAAGATGAGTTCAAAATTGGGTCACTTGGGGTCATAATCTAGGTCACTTCGTCAAATTAAAGAAATATCTTTAGGGCACTGTAGGGGTCACATTTCTTGCTCAATTGACTTGAAAATTGGTCAGAATGTTTGTCTTTATGAAATATTGGATGAGTTTGAAATTGGGTCACCTGGGATCATAAACTAGGTCACTAGGTCAAATTAAAGAAACACCTTTTGGCGCACTCTAGAGGCCACATTTATTTCTCAATTAACTTGAAAACTGTTCAGAATGTTTGTCTTGATAAATATTTTGATGAGTTCTAAATTTGGTCACGTATGGTAATAAAGTAGGTCACTAGGTCAACTTACGGAAATTTCTTGTGGATGCTCTAGATGCCACATTTTAAGCTCAATTGACCTAACAATTGGTCAGAAATTGAGTTTTGCAGGTGGAGTGAAATTTCGCCTATTGACTCAGGTGAGCGATCCAGGGCCATCATGGCCCTCTTGTTTAATTATAGAGTAATCAATCTGCTCCAATCCGTTTACAACAATATTAATTTTTACCTCTTCCAACACATTAGGGTCATTTTCAACAATTGCTAAGCTTCCTCTTATAATTCTACCCGGGGAGCACATACAGTAACCCCCTAAACCATGTTTGGGGCCTGAATACCATTACCGAATGAAAACTCATAATTACCGTTTCCTATTGGCCCATTTTCTTCAGCACACGCGCTTATAATAGGTTTAGGACCAATAAGTCTTTGTGCTATTACTTTATTAGCGTCTACATAGGCTCTGGTTGCCACGTCTTGTGGATCCTTAGGGTCTCCCATATTTCTTAAAGAGTAGGCATTCATATCAATATTATCAATAGCGAGAAAAGTTCCTTCTGGTTCTCTGTACATTATTACACCATTCTCCCTATAATGTTTAACGGCTTCTATGTTACTATCTACGTAATACTTATTAGCAGCTTGATGGTTTTCTATAGGTTATCCAAGGTTGGAAATCTTCCGCCCACCCATAGAAACTTCAGCAGCTGCCATATACCTCCAACCTCCATAAACAAAGGCTTTATTTGCGTTAACTACATATCTTTTAGTTGCAGCATCTTGCGCATCCGCGGGATCCAAAAGATTTATTAAACTATACCCCCGCATATCTATATCATCAACAGCGGAAAAAGTGCCGTCTTGTTGTTGCACTATTGCTCTACCACTTCTATCCACATAACTTTTAGTAGCAGCTTCGCCCGGATCTGTTGGTGAAGAAAGATTTCTTATCGGATTAAAACCCATATTTAAAAATCCAAGAGCATGATACCCTCCATTTTCTTTTAAAAATCCCCCAGAATTATTATCAACATAATTTTTTGTCGCAACGTCTTGAGGATTTACTGGATTACTAACCCTCGTTAATGTATTACCAGACATATTTATAGAACCAGTAACGGTGGTTGTTCCATCTTTACGTAAAAAATTATTATTTATATAAGTGAGCAACGCACCATCACCGCTTGTTTTAACATCATCCATTCTTCCAAATTTATCAACAGGCATTTTTTAATTCTAAAAAAGTTTATTTATCACTTTTTTGAAATTTATTACCCAAACCCAACTCTTTAAGAATGTACAAACATAAATGGCCTCAAAATACTTGCCCAGCTTGTTGTAATTGATCACTATTGTAATGTATTGGACTTTTTAGGTACTCTCGAATTTCAATAGGTGGTTGTATACCATAACTGTCAAAATAATTTTTAGTTTTACCGTTTTTATACCAAGCAACCCAATGTGTACCAGACCCGCTCGTGTCATCAAGGTTTAGTATACCACATTCCTTTTTTCTACACTTTTTTGGTAGAGTGTTTCGTAAAAATACTCCCCTAAAAGGAGAAATTTTTAATCTTTTTGCTGCATCTTCCAGTTCTAAATTGTTTAACGGTCTGTTTGGTAAAATTACGTTTTCAATTGAAATATTTAACATTTTTTTATACTATTTATTTTTAATTTTACAGGGGTAAAAGTTTTCCGTACTGTGACGGAATTCCGTATTTTCAGGGGCCGACCAGGTCATTTTCAAAATCGTTTAAATCTGAGGAGAATTTTTTTTTTTTTTTTTTTGGGGGGGGGGGTACCCCTTTATCTCGTATCTATTGCAAGTCAATAGATTTCCAGATGCGGTATCAATAAAATTTATTTCCCCACTGCATTTGCTTTGTCCGGGGCTGATCTCGGTCATTAATGTCTCCCGTCAAACGCACTCGCCCTAAAAACAATGAAATTCAAAGAATTTTGTAATTTCGGGGATAATTTGCTCCGAAATGTTTACAGTCACTCACTCTTGCTTAGGGTTTCCTGATTCTAAATATAGATGCTGAACCGGAACGTTCTAAGGTTATCGTATGATGTTATATTGTTTGTGTCCAAAATGTTGCGCCTGTGTTTTGATCGGTTTGCCGACTTTAACATTTTTGGCGCTAGGATTGTAAAACAAAATAAAACATTAACAAAGCCCTTCGTTTTAGGGGACAAATATTGGCTGCAATTTGATTATTTGCTAGCGAAAGATGGCTCAGTTTAAATTATCTTTGTTCTTTTCAATAACAAATGGATGTCAGAGCTGGGGATCGGCAACTATCTTCCGAAGTTGACAATACGTGCTACTCAAATGCCGAAGCGACCGAAAAAGGGGGAAAAGTTTCATTCATACACTGTAGTCCGATTTGTAGTGGTGGGCCAATGATTGACTATAGTCGAAAGTCAGTTGGTTTTGGCTTCCGATTGCGATTAGCTCTTGAGAAAGCCCGGAATCGATTGCAGTCGGTACCGAAGCTCGCTCGGTCGTGAAACGTGAATACTGGTTTGTAGCGCTTGGTTTTGTGACTGATATTAATCACACTCTAGGATTCAATATAGTGATAACAAACACGTAAATTGGCCGGGAAAATGAGAAAGAAATTTTTGTCCATGGATGTCTTGTCAAAACTCGACAACTCGGCAAGTTTCTTATTTGATCCCTGAGACCGGGTTTTGACGCTTGGAAATTTGAAATGACATGTCTTTGACGCTGAAAAATATTTGCTTAATTGTCAATCTGACGCATGAAATTATCGTCAAGAGCTTCATATAACCTAGCTTGTGCGCATCCGGCAGAAATTTTGGCTAAACACGATCAGTATAAAATGTGAAGGACACGCGCGTGATCTAATGAAGCTGGCGAGTCATTTACGAGAACGTGATAACGGTGTTAATCCTCTGATCTAGTGTAAAGTGACAGATTTTAAAGTTACCTGCTATTCAAAATGACTAAGTGATGTCAAATCATGTGGTAATACTTCTCCAGAAATTAATTGACACGAAAAATTGATCGCCAAAAAAAAACGTGAAAACCCATGACACTACCATGATCAGCGTGGCATCCTCCGATCAGAGGAACTTCAAACTATCTTCTCATCTTTAATAATGAAATTAAACAGTGAATTTACACAAATCTCTGAATAAAACAATAAGTGGAATCTAAAATTCTGTCATGAGTGAAAAAATTGTTGTTTTATGAAATGAAAATATAGATCTAAAAGGGGGGGGGGTCGTCTGCAAATGCTTGAAATATGTCTGAATTTTTTTTAACTGGGTTGGAAATTAAAATTTAAAGATCAAAATAAATGATATTAAATAAAGTAAAAAAAATTTAAAGTACAAAACACCACATCTTTATAAACTTATCATGTAGACAAATTGTCAAAGTATTTAAAGCAAAAAGGCATTCTCAGTTCAATGGAGAAACCGATTGTACAACCAATAGCTAGTTGGTTTGCTCTTCCGGTTACAAAGTGATAATCATTTTTGCATTTAAACTGATTGCCCCACACTGCCGATTTGATAGATTTTTTACAGGAATTGGACCAGTTCCATGGTATATCACTTACCTGCTTGTTTTAGCAAACATTAGAATTGATTTTGCCAAAAATGTTTGCACATTTTAGGAAAGGTTCTGAAAGTGTTTGAAGAGCTTTTAACTGTGAACATGTAGATCTATCAATAAAATCTTGTTTGCGCATGTCGCATGAAAACAGTCTATCTTTTAATAGGCTGTCATTAAAACTTGATATTTTAATGAAATTTATATGTAGTTTAGATCTGAATCCCCATCCTTGTTTGTGTACCCCAAACTCCAGTTACCAAAGGGTACAAAAACCTCAAGCTAGAAAATGCACAGCACACTCTGTCACATTCTCCCTGATAAATTAGCCATTCTTAAAGAGAGTGTTGTTTTCCTATTTGACAGATTTGATTTTATTCTTTTGACGGAAATTTAGCACCTGTGATTGCATTTTAATGAATCAAATGTTAAATACTAGATATGTCCTTTTCTCATACTTGTTGTACTTTCAAATACAAAACTGATGTAGGGCTAATCTGATTAGGTCCTGTATACAAAATGGAGATAAAAGAGGACAATAATAACATGGGTGCTAAAAACTTTGAGATTTTCTTAGGTTTTAGCATATCATATCTTTCATTTTTTCAACTTTAAAGTGCTAAAACTGGATCTCATTAGAGGAATTTGATGCTTATAAAATAGCTAAATCTCAGGAGCTTCCGGGGGCCTCCGGCCCCCTGGAACCCCTGGCCAGGGCGTTGCCCTGGACCCACCGGGGGCCCTAGCGGCCCCCAGGCCCCCAGCTCAATTTTTAATGTTTTCAGATTTTTTAACTTTTACCCATGTACTAAAATATTTACAATGTCTTTATTATCAACCCATGAATTAAACTCATCAGGATAAACCTTTCCATTTTACTAGAGATTTCTTTTTTCCTTTTTGATAACCTTTTCTATCCTATACAACTCCTGACTAGTTTTTTGTAGCTCAGGTTCATAAAAGGTACCTTTTATTTCTTCTCCATTAAGATCTATAATTTTATATGTTATAGGTGATGTATGTTTACCTCAGAAACTGTAAAAACCTCTTCAGTCCATCTTGTGGTATATCCTTTTTCAAAGGTCTTTTTCTTTTTAGCTATCCTTACTTTGTCTCCAACAGAAAACTTAGGTTTTATATCTTTTATTTCAAAATGATCGGGGTAAAGATTTCTCCAAACTTTGGTTTCATTTTCTTTTTTACTAGCATTTACTGGGGTCATCTTAATGGAAGAATGTCTCGTGTTATTATATTCTTTAACGAGATCTGGTAACACATCAATGTAAACGTTTGTGGAGTGAGCAGAAAAATACTTCCACATTTTTTCTTTCATTGTTCTAATCCATCTCTCAACCATGCTAGATTTGTCTTCATTCTCAGTGGAATATAATTCAACCAAGTCTTTAACATCTTTGTTATAAAACTCTTTACCATTATCCACCCATAAAAATACTCTTTAATGCTATAGCAACAGATTTTCCCGTTTTGTCTTTTATTGGTATTAACTATCCGTATTTTGAAAAGATGTCAATGACAGCGAGAAGATATTTTACACCACGATTAAACTTAGAAAATGCTTGCATGTCTACTAAATCCGCAGCCCATATCCTATCAATACCGTTTACTATAACTCTCTTTTTATTGAATTTTCTTTTTATGGGTTTGTGTAATTCTTCCGATAAATTTATCATGCTTAAATTTTTTTTTTAACACCCATTCCAAATCTCATTTTTGTTCCAGTGAGCTTACTAACGATGGACTTATCCATTTTTTCCCTAGCCATTGGGTTGTAAATACCTTCTAGCTCTGTTAACATATTTTTATCACACACTTTATTTCTAACTTTAGTAGTAGGATTTTTTAAATAGCAAACATCATGATGGTAAGCAGCTTTATCAACACGGTTTATTGGTTTGCTCCATTCTTTTGGTGTTAAATCTGGGTTGAGTCTTTTTTTTAAATTTAGTTCCGGGTCCCGTAAAATTATGTCCAGGGAGATGCATTTCAAAAGGTAAATTATTTATAACTTTATTTAGCACTGATCCACCTTTTTTTACATCCTCTGCCTTAACGAACTGTGTTTTAGTTGTTCCACACACCGCACATTTTCCACGTTTCATATTTCTTCCATTTTTAGTAACAACATATTCTATGTTGGTTGTATCAGTAACTTTTTTACATTTAACGCAATACATTTTTTTATAAAAATTAAAAAAAAACTTATAAAAAATGGATATAGATTTATCATGGAACGAAATGGTATCAAAGAGATTTAATAACCCTCTTTTATCAAAAAGTATTAGGGGGTTAATCGTAGGTAAATCAGGATGCGGTAAGACCACTCTTTTACTTAACCTACTGCTCAGACCAGGTTGGCTTGACTACAACGAGTTGTGTGTTTTGGGAAAAAGTCTTTTTCAACCGGAATATCGCATACTTAAAAAAGCTTTTGAAGAAAGACTACTGAAAGAGAATATTTTAAGGTTGTTTGACATGTGAGATGAGATACAGAATTTAAATGTTTCTCCAACAGCTTTGGTTGAAGAATGGGTGAAAACGATTAAAAATAAATCTGATATAAAGTGTAGTTTTTATGAAACTGCGGGAGATGTACCTGATCCGCGGGAGTTAAACACAGAAAACAAAAATTTAATGATTTTTGATGATTTACTTTTAGAAAAGCAAAATAAGTGTGAGTGTTACTACATTCGTGGAAGACATAGTAATGTTGACTGCTTTTACCTTTCACAAAATTATTTTAGGTTGCCGAGGCAAATTTTATCTGTTTTTTTTTTTCCACAAGACCTTAAAAACATTAACCATATTTATAACGATCATGTAGGTGAAGATATGCCTAAGGATGAGTTTAGAAAATTTTGTCAAAAGTCGTGGGAAAAACCGCACGGTTTTGCTATCATTGATCTAACCAGTAAAAAACATGATGGAAAGTATAGAAGTGGCTTTGACAACTTTTACATACCTAGAAATTGAATTTATTTTTAATTTCACAAAATAAATAAAATGGATGCGAGAAAGGAGCTTTTACTAGATACTGAATTTAAATTCTTTGAATATAATTTTTTAAAATTATTAATCGATCTATGGGATAATGGCTCATTAGAGGATGTAAGAGAATTAGCTAAAACATTTGATATAATGAACTATGATAAAAAAGATAAATATGAATTAATATCTGTAATGAAAAACAGATTAAACACATATTTGTTTATGTTTAAAGAAAGAATTGAAAAAACTTAAGAAAAAAATATTACTTATGAAGAAGAAAAATGGAAGTAATACATTCTGAAAATTTTTTTGAGTATTTTGTAGAAGAATATGTAGATGAGCTTGATAGAATTATTACGAAATTAGAGGAAAAATTAGATGAAGAAATGAAAAATCATAAAAATGGAACACAAAGACCTGATTACGTATTTGAATTAATAAAACGCTTAGAAGAAGAAGCAAACATAATTAAATATAGGTATACCAAATATAATACCATTGCTGAAGAATCATTAATCATTTTCTTTGCTCATGTAGAAACATTTATTTCAAATATATTTTTAGAGGACATTAAAAATTATGCTGATCGAGCTTACCTTGATACAAATTTAACACTTTACCACACAATCCCGACTTTTAACGACCTTGAGAAAGAAGCCTTTTGAAAACACTGTAGGAAAAGGAGAAAATGCTGGTAACCAGCATTTTCTCCTTTTCCCACAATGTTTTCTTTCCTTCCCAAAACAAATTTTAATTTTTGAGCCGCATTTATTTTGTCGTCTGCATATGCTTTCAATTTGGACAATTCTACAATTTTGTTGTTTGGTAAAGAGTTAATGGATGGTTCAATAGAATATTATATAAAAATGACACATCTTCTTTATGGAGCTATTAGTAAATTTTTAGGAATATAAATGGAGAAAAAAAAAAAAATTTTTTTTAAACTAAAATATATTTTTAGTAAATAAAAAATGAAGTTTGATGAATGTTTAGAAAATTTAAGTGACCCTTATTATGATTATGATTATTCAGATGATGAATATTCAGATGATGAAAAAGTACCAGAATACAAACTAATTAGAGATAGTGTTAAACTTTGTTTTATGGAAAAGTACTTGTTAGAATTTTGTACAATAGAAAAGATTAGAGAAATAATGAGAGTATTTTGTATACAAAACTATATACAATACGAGAAAAATGAGCTTATATGGATAATATAGAAAGAATTAAAAAAAGTGTAGACAAAATATTTGATGTAATGGACATAATTATTGATAATGTCCATAACAAAGGATGGGATAATGAATACTGGTATGAATATGGGTTAAAAGATTTTGCTGATGAAATGAAATATACTTTAAGAAATGTTGAAAAACTTTTGCAAATAGAAGAAAAAAAGTTAAAAGAAATGAGTCCCAAAAATTATTTCGAATATTACAAAAAAATAGAAGAGGATTTAGAAAATGAAATATAATTACAAGAACAAAGAAGAATATGAATTACAAAATACCAAACTATAGAAATATCTTTTACATGTCTAAATAATATTTTTGGTAAATAAAAAATGGAAGATCTTTTAGAACAAATTGTAAAAAATACTGACCACAAAACATCATTCCAGATTATAGTAAGCGACAACAAAACACGTTTTAAAACAAGATTTAATCCACCAATTCAACTGGAAAAGGATAAAAAGTATGAAATAGCTTTAGTAATTCTTGAAACTTACTACTCTTTTCCAAACATTGATACAACAAACAACATGTTTATTTATTCTCCAGACAATGGTGCTTCATGGATTAAAATTGAAATACCAGAAGGAAGTTATGACCTTATAGACATTAATGATACAATTAACCAAGAAATGAGAAAAAAAGGACACTATGATGTATCCAGTGATGAATATTATATTAACATTTCAGCAAACATGAATACTCTAAAGTCTATTCTTACCCTTGAAAACAGTTATCAAGTAGACTTTAACCACCCAAACTGCATTTCTAAAGTATTAGGATTTACTCACGCAAAATACACAAGGATTTCATGAGTCTGAGAATGTTGTAAACATTCTCAGTATAAACAGCCTGTTCGTTAACATTGATATTATCTCAGGAAGCTATGTTAATGGTTCAACGCAAAACACGATTTACTCTTTTTTCCCAAATGTTTCTCCTGGATATAAGATAATTGAGTCGCCAGTTAATTTAGTATATTTACCAATAACAATGGATGAAATACACAACTTAGTGGTAAAAATAACAGACCAAAATGGAATTTTACTAAATCTTAGAGGTGAAAATTTAACAATTAGATTTCATATTAGAGAAGCGTAATAAAAAAAATATTTAATAAATATAAAATGACAAGTTACACAACAGTTAAAGTTAATATATCAGAAGGACAAAAGCAAAAGCTTCAATCTGCTGTTTAAGCTGGATGTCCAGTAAGTATTCGTTTAGGTCATGAGGATTTAAAAGGTAATGATATTATAGCAGTTACCAATTCACAAGCAAAGAAAATGGCTAAAGCCTATGAGAATGGTAAAGGTATAACAATTAGAATGAGTGCAAAACAACTTTAGCATAATATGAAAATAGAGGGAGGTTTTCTCGGAATGTTGGCTTGGTTGGCTACGAGAGCTTTGCCAATGATCGCAAAAACCGTTTTACCAGCTTTAGGTGTTGGTGCACTTTCTGGATTAGCCTCATCAGGAGTACAAAAAGCAATGGGGTCAGGTCTTTACCTTGAGGAAGGAGGATGTGTTTGCCGGATAGAAACTGATGGAAATGGACTATATTTAGGGCCGGCTAAAGGTAAAGGATTAGAGTCTGTTGGTAATGGTTTGTATTTAAAACAAGGCGGAAAGTTTTATGATGGAAAAGGACTTCTTTTAGGACCTAATAGCCCATTTGCTAATATACCTATTTTAGGCGCTATTTTATAAAAAATAATACTATTAAAAAAATAATACTAATAAAAAATGATACGTAGAAATTTAAATTTTCAAAAGAATGAAAATATGGAAGAAATAGTGTGGTTTCCTTTTCAAAATTTGAAATATTCACCTAAAAATATTGCAGATGATGTATGGGAAGTATATTCACAAAGTAAAATAATACTACAACCTAAAAAAAAATGTAAAAATGCAACTTGGTCTTGGGCATGTTTTAACATTTGGTGGCTCTATTAAAGTTTTACGTAATAGTAATTTAGTCTTACAAGGTGTAAGATACAATTGTGGCTCAGACTTAAAAGTAGCAACCATGAAAGAAGATATACTGGTAACTATAAAAAATAATTCTGATAAGGAGATTACTATCACAAGAAATAAACCACTATTTCTTGTTGTATATGATAATGATATTTATTATGATAGTGATAGATATGATGATAATGATGATAAAAGTGATGATTAAATTAAATTATATCTCACAGTAGTAAGGAAAAGGACCTAATAGCCCATTTGCTAATATATCTATTTTAGGAGTTATCTTATAAAATATTAAATATTATTTTATAAAAATGAATATTTATAAATTTGGTGTAAAACCCAAGATTACTCAACCAAAATCAATTCATTGGCAACCATTTTACGACGTAAAGCATCCACCGAGAAAAGTAAATCCAGTAACTTGGGAAATTTTTAGTCAAGGAGAAATTACACTCAACCCCAAGCAAACAAAACAAATACGATTAGGGTTTGGGTTTATGATGACTAAAGGAGTTGTTTTAACCACATTAACATACTCTTTAAAATTAAAGTGGTGTAGTTTACAAAATTAAGTTAACCTTGAAAACACCGAGGATATTATAATTACCATTACAAATAATTCGAGTGAGAATACTGCAAAAATTGAGGAAAACGAGCTTTTATGCCTCGTTTAGTATTTAATTTAAAAATATCATTCTAATAAAAAAAGGAGATGAAAGAGAATATTTATCCGAGATTACATTCTGCTCCTCTAATTGATGAGGGGCAGGGTTATAGGTTACAGAAAATTAATGAAATACAAAATTTCTTAGAAGGAAAAATAACAAAAAGAGAAACCTTGGGTAAAAAATATTTCAGAGCAGCAAGGATAGTAGATAATGTAGATACCGTATTAGTTGTAGTTACGATGGCTTCAGGAGTTGGTGGGGTAGGATTGTTGTCAACTGTAGTTGCGATACCCGCTGTAATATCATTAGAGATAGTAGCAGCTTTTACTGGTCTTTTAAGTTTGGTTGGAAAATATAGTGTTAGAAGTTCTACCACCAAAGCAGAAACACATGAAAAGATAATGACAATAGCAAGTACAAAGCTAAATACTATAGCATCACATGTATCTAAAGCCTTGAGTGATAATAAAGGTACCGATGAAGAGTTTCAACTAATTTTGGAAGAACTAGAGAAATATAAAGCTATGAAAGAAGAAATTCGTTCAAAGTCAAAAAAGAAAATAAGTACTGAAACAGAAGAATCTTTAATTGAAAGAGGAAGACAAGAAGCTCGTAACTCCTTTCGGAAATTCGTTGAAAAGAATCATGGGGGTTCCTAGGAGTATTAAGTTTTCATGTAGCTTTAGTTATGAAATGCGATAAAGTTGTGATAAAAATTGCGATAAAAATTGCGATAAAAAATTAAAATAATAATAAGAAATGTCTTTTTTAAAAATCACTGATTGTGCAAAAAGGGACCTAATTGTAAAAGAGTATCTTGAGACAAAAAAGAATATTCGAGATAGTCTACTAGCGGAAAAAACAGGGGAGAAAGAATTACAAACTGATCTTTCAAAGTTTTTTAAACCTATTACGGAAACGCAAAAAGCTACAATAAAGGAGATTACAGAAGGACTTAAGCCTATTAAAGAAGGTGTAGAAAACTTACCACAGGCTATTACGTTTCCAGCCTTCCCATCTATCACAGCTTATGATAAACCACCAAAAGAAAAAGATGTACAATATATTGGAGAAATAGCGGAAAATTATCTAAGAAAGTATGCTACTAAGTCTGAAGCTGATACAACATTTGGACTAAGGAGTGAAGACGGCAAATTTCGTATTGGCGACAAAGTAGTCAGGTTGGATGTTAATGATATTATACTTGGTACTGATGTATATAAAGGAACACCTGGTCTATGGGAGTTACTCGTATCTTAGAATTCAGATAATATTTATGATGCTGAGGATTATGACAATTACGCAAAATTGATGGTAAAAACCAATGCCCTTTATCAAAAAAACAACCCAAGCAAAAATCTACCTAGAAGCAGTAAAAGTAAAAAATGGATCAATATACTCAAACCCATTTGGGATAATAGGGGAAAATATTATGAAGGAAGAGGGGTTGTTATCCCATGTGACCCTAACGCATTAATAGAAAGACTAGACTTGTTGTTGGCAAGTAAAATAGCAGGTAACACAGGTGTAAGAAACGAGCTTGTTAGCATATGTGATGAATAAAAAAGACAAGGTGTCATACATTCAAACTGTTATAAAAATTTAATGTCTAAACTATAAAAAAATGATTACACCTAAAAGGCGAGGATTTAAAAGAAAATATTCACATGGGGGTGCCTGAATCATTGACAGCATTGCTAACTTTTTTACAAACCTTTTTACTAGTAGCGCAGCTAAGCAAATTGCATCTTCTGCCTTTGATGTGGGAAAGAGTGTTGCTAAGGAAGGTGCAAAAAAAGCTTTAGAGGCTGGAAAGAGTGCAGCTGTAGACGCAGGAAAGAGGTTAGTTGAAAAAGCTTTAACACCAAAATCACGAAAGATTTAACAAAAATATACCGCAACACCTAGGACGCACGGTACACCTACAGCACAAAACATTAATACCTTAATAGATGGAAGTGCCATTGCTACTCAAGACTTTGTTAAAAAATTAAACAGTGGGTCTGGTATTAAAATAATATGAAAAAATTAAGAAAAATTAAAAATGCCTTAAGAAATTACATTTTTAATAAAAATGCAAGTATTAGATTTTGATGTATCTTATGAGGATTATGAAGAATTAGGTCATGAAGATTATGTAGAAATAGAATTTAATTATATATATAATGAAAAATACAACACATCTTCCATAGAGATACTGGGTACATCTTTTAAACTAGAGGATTGTGAGATCCTTGAAATTAAAGACAGACAATATGGTTACCAAAAAGTTATTGTAAAGTTATCTCCTGAAAAAGTAAGCATAATGAATGAGATTGAGGAAATGGTAAATAAGTACTTAAGCAATATGTGTATTTTAATTCCCCCAATAAAAATTGTGTATGGAAACAAGATTTACCCCAAAAAGAAAATATTTATTAAAAAAGATAATCTGAAAAGCATTAAACTTAAAAGTGTGTTTGTAAACAATAAGAATATGTCTTTTCCCCAGCTCTGGTTAGATATTTAGAACAAATATGGGGGTGGCATTAAAGTAGTATAATTTAAATTAAAAAATAATTTAAATTATAATAATAATAAAAGAAATGGACATTTTAAATATTACCAAACCAATTTTAAAAGATGATAGTATTGAAAAGTATGAGCACTTTGAGTATGAACCGATCACAGGAGCAAATCTCAACAACTCAGGAGGAGATATTAGGATTAACATTGAAACCCAAGATATTTTTATGCATCCTAGTGAAAGCTATTTAGTTGTAAAAGGCCGCTTAACAAAGAATAATGGAACGGCTTACGCAAATGTTGACAATGTTTCTTTAACAAACAACGCCCTCGTGTATCTTTTTAAAAATATCAAGTATCACCTTTCCGGTCAGGAGATTGAATCCATAAACCATCCTGGCCAGGCTACTACAATGCTTGGGTTGTTAAAATATCCAGATGATTTTTCCAAATCACAGGGGTTAAACCAATTGTGGTATAAGGATACAACACGTTTGGCACAAGCCCAAAACGTTGGTTGGAATGTAAGAAGATTATACATTATTCATAATTCTGATCCAAAAGGAACATTTAGCATTAGAGTTCCATTGAAGCATATATTTGGTTTTTGTGAAGACTACAATAAAGTCTTGTATGGAATGAAACAAACCCTCACCTAGAGGCCACTTACCTTCACCTTAACGAGAAATGATGATCAAGATGCGATCTTTAGAGATGGTGGTGATCCTGGTAAAATTGCATTGGATAAAATATTATGGCTCAACCCGCGGATAAGGAGAAGCTGGAACTTTATAAACTTATCGAGAAAAAAGAAAAATTTCCAGTTGGATATAGAATGATACAATGCGGCTCTATTTCAGTTCCTCAGTCAACAACATTTAGCTGGAGACTTTCCGCTAAATCATCTCTGAGATACCACGTTTTATCATTGTTGGCTTTCAGACTGATAAAAGTAATAACCAAGAAGAAAATCCGGCCAATCTTTCATTTCCTAAACAAGATTTTTGTGAAGCGTATGGTGATACCGCGTTATTTAGATCTAAGTTTTATATCATGGATGAGTTGGTATCAAATCCTAACTTTACCCCCTCAGAGTACAAAACCCTTTATCCTTTGTTTTTATTTGATGTTTCCAAGCAGAGTGAAAGGTTAAAATATTCTGTTACTGATATCCATATTAAGGCAGTTTTTAGTGTAAATGTCCCCATAGCCACAGAGGCATATGCTGTTCTTATTAGTGATAGATTAATGAATTTTCAGTCTGATGGAAATAAAATGAGTGTAGTATATTAAGATTTCTCCTTTTTATAAAAAAATGATAAAGATTTCAGATTTAAAAAAAATTCTTAAAGAAAATAATGTAAAATTTTACTCTTTCTGGGATAAAAAACAGTTGATTGAGTTGGTAAAAGAACATGGTTTGTTACCAGAGGAGTCACCTAAGCCACCTAAACCAAAACCAGAAAAGGAAAAAGATCCCAGGTTTGATAGATTAAAAACTATTATGTATAATCCAAGAAAAGTTAGTTTAGAGGATGTTGAAACTGGAGAAATAAAAAAATTTCCATCAATTTACAAGGCAGGTAAGTTTATAAATCATTGTCCTCAAACTATTTTAAACTGGAATGGAAAAGTTTGGAAAAATAAATATAGGATTAACATTCAGTAATTTTATTATGATATTATCATAATGAAATTTTTTGAAGCAAAATGAAATAAAAGTTTTTTTCTTATCATTTAAAAATGAGTTTATTTAATAGAATAGGTAACGTAGCTAGAAGAGCTGCGTCTAATGTTTACTCTGGAGCAAGACGACTAGCGTCAGCTGTTGTTCCGGAACCCATACAAAGAAGAATAACTGATTTTAGTAATTGGCTAACTGGTAATGTGGAGACAACACAGATACCACAAGTGTTGGATGAAATTGTTGAACACGTTAGAGGAAATTACCCCCCAATACATAGGTTTGAAATTAGAGAAGGTCCATCTGCTTTAAGAAATTTTGCAACTCAATATACAATAAATGGAATATATGGTTTAAATCCACAAGAGTTTTTGGAAGGTTCACGTCAAGGTATGACGGATCTTTTAAGAAATAATCGTGGAAGAAAAGTCAAGTTAATTCTTAGATGTAATTTGCAAAGAGAAACTGATACTGGATTTAATATAGTAGCAGCTGTTTTTAATTCCGATGAATATATAACTAATTTAGAGGGAACCGATGAAAATGAAATTTATACCACTATGGTGGAAAGAATTTTAGAAAATATGGCAACATTTCAAATGCAGGGTAGTGGTTGGATGTTTTCTAGTATATTAGTGTTAGAATTACACACAGTTGTTTATGAGCCTTTAAATGCTAGAGGCCACTTACCTTTACCAAAATGGATTGTAAACAAAAGAGCAGTTATCAACATGAAAAATGAAGATAACAAATGCTTTTTATGGTGTGTTTTAAGAGCCCTAAACCCTAAAGGGCATAATGCAGAGAGAGTTGACAAGGCTTTACAAGCAAAGGAAAATAGTGTAAACATGGAGGGAATAAAGTATCCTGTTTCGTTTAAGGATATAAGGGAGTTTGAGAAACAAAATTCAGAAATTAGTGTAAACGTTTATGGGTATGAGAAAATGAAAAAATATATTTACCCTCTTAAGACAAAAAATGAAAGAAGTAAGCATATTGACCTACTTTTTATTAAAGATGGAGAAAATATGCACTATGCCCTCATAAAAAACTTTAATGGTTTAGTGAGAAAACAAGTAACTGACAATGGAGGTATCGAACTTTGTAAACGTTGTATGAATCACTTTGGTAGTAAAAAACTTTTAAAGAAGCATATGCGATACTGTAATGAGCATGAACCTATTACTTTAGAAATGCCAGAAGCAGGTGCTGTGCTAAATTTTAAAAACCATGCTAGAAACTCCGTGACCCCTTTGTTGTATACGCTCATTTCGAAAGTATTCTAAAACCTATAGACAATGAACGTGAAACAGACCCAGAAAAAAGTTACACTATACAACGTCAAAAGCACATACCTTGTAGCTTTTACTACCTTATAAAATGTTTTTTTGATGGTGCGTATGCTCCTATAGAAAGAAACTATACTGGAGAAGAAGCAGAGGAAGTTTTTATAAACTGGTTAAAAGCAGATATACGAGAAAGGACCAGTTTTCATAAGGGGGTTTTGGTGGTAGTTGAATATTTGAATATTTTGGACACATAGAGCCACATAAAGGGGACATGCATTGATGAAAAAATTAAGTCGAACGGACCTTTGGTTTTGTGTTAATTGTGTTTTGAAAGTAGGTGGGGTAATTCTATACCTGTCCTACCCGAGGCAATAAATTGTCCATTTTCAACCTTCCTATAAAAATCTGGCTAAAAGTTTTAACATATTATGCAAGGGCTGTTGTCACATATTAAAGTGATATGAGGTTTTTATATATGCCCTTGAGAAGTACTGAAAAATATTACTTTGATTCCAGTTTTTTGGATTTTAATATATTTTCATCCACCATCTATGCGGAAAACATCAATGCTTCTCTACCAAGCAACAGAATCTTACCATATTTGGGGAAAATATTTGTGAATGGTTTGTAATTGCAAAATTAAAGGGATTTATATGTAGATGGTATAAGAAAAGAGTTATGTACCCTTGAATGCAGAAAAATGCATACAAAATGTAAAAAAATGTCAAAATTTTATTTTCTTGTTTTTCATCAATTAAGATGGAAAAAAAAAACCCTTATTTAACTTAAATTTATGTCTATTGTAGTATAAAATGTTTGTTTGGTTTCAACAGTAGGGACAGAGTAAGTGCTATTTACGAGGGGTGATCAGAAAGATCGTGGACCACCTCGTTATTTTGAAAACTACTACACGTAGGATTACAAAAATTTGCATAGATGAGCACTGATTATCTGGTAACTGACTCAAGCTTTCAAATGTCGTCATATTCAAGCAGGTAAAGTATGACGTCATTTTCATGACGTCATATACTGCATTAGTGGTCCAAAATGTCGGACGACGTTTTATTTGAGCCGAGAATAATCATAAAGTTTTACGTCAAACTCGGAAAGTATTTATCGGAAATCAAAACCGATTTAGAAACAGTTTCAGGGGACTCTGCACTTAAGAAATCTGATATTCGTACATGGATCGGACAGGTTTAGACAAGGGTGCGATACTGTTAGATATGACCCTAAATCTGACCGCCCATCAACATTAGTCACAGACAAAATCATAACGGATGTAGAGCAGCGTGTAAAACAAGATCGCCGAGATACTGTCAGGAAAATAGCTGACACATTCAATATTTCATATAGAAGTGCTCAGGAGATTTTGACCGGGAATCTTGGAATGTCGCGTGTTTGCACTAGGTGGGTACCTCCGCAACTGACGCCCGAGAAAATGGGGGTTAGGGTCGAAATCTGTCAAGAAATTTCAGAAAGCAATAGTGTAGAGGGGTCAAACTTTACTGACCGTATTGGAACATGGGATGAAATATAGTCACTCTTTAACGAGATTGAATCTAAACAACAAAGGAGTGTATGGAAACATCCAACATCGCCTTCCGCTGGTAAAGCCAACCTTTATAAGTCACTCGGTGAAGTTATCTACATCATGCATTTCTGTTCACCTTTTTTTCTTCTAAATCATGTTGTATCTATACATACTACAGTCAATCCTGAGTTTTATGCCCACATTATTCAAATAAATTTCACAAAAACCACACAAAGAAAACAGCCAGAAGTGTTGCGGAGTGACGTCACTTTACACTAAGATAACGCCCTAACTCACAAAGCCACACTTGTACTGGAAACTTTGCAAAAACTTAACATAGAAACACTAGCCAATTCTCCTTATGATATAGTCCTGACTTCATGTGACCTCTGACTAGTTCCTGTTTTGAAAGATTCTCTATGTGGCATACACTACGAGGGCAGAGAGGAGCTAACCCTAGTTACGACCGGGTCCTTGTTAGTAAGGTCACGTGACGCGCTCGCACACGTGTTTCGCGCTTGGAAATCAAGAACGAAAAAGTGCATAGAACTCATAGGAAGTTACTTTCAAATATAGTAAACACTCCAAGTTGTTTTCTATAACGCTATTCCGATACGGGCACTGGTCCACGTTCTTTCTGATCACCCCTCGTATGACCAAACAGATCATGACAGTGCTTAAAAATTGTTCTTAAATATGTATTATTCTGTATCACTTTCATTGGATGAATAGTTGATGGAATCCCACACTTCAGCTGCAGCATCTGTAAGAGAATCCATATATTTCTCATGTGCCTTAGATGATTTTGTTGCTAGTTATATCCCCCCCCCCCCCCCCCGTTTTGTTGTGGGGGGGGGGATTATATAAGAGTCACCGTGTCGGTGGGTCTGTTGCTCGGTCTGTAGCTTTTATGTCTGCTCTATTTCTCTATGACTACTAGACAGATTTCAGTCAAACTTCATCGGAAGTTTTTATACGAAGCGAAGATGTGCATATTTTAATTTGGTAACAGTGGAGAGAGTTATGGCCCTTTTATGATTTTTTTTTTTTTTTTTTTTTGTCTGTCCTATTTCTCAATATCTAATTTACAGATTTCTATCAAACTTCTTAGGGACTTTCAATATAAAGCAAAAATGTGTATATTATAATTTGGTTATGGTTGAATCATTTTTCAAGGAGTTATTGCCCTTTGATGATTTTTCTGTTCGATCTTTTTCTCAATAACTACTGGGCAGAATTCTATCAAACATCATAGGAAGTTTCAATACAAAGTGAAGATGTGCATATTATAATTTGGTTATGGTTGAAAGACTTTTCCAATAAGTTATGACCCTTTGATGAAGTTTTTCGTTGGAGCTATTTCTCAATTAGTACTGGACAGATTACAATCATACTTCATAGTAAGTTTTACTGCAAAGCAAAGATGTGCATGTTTCATTGTACTTATGGTTGAGTGATTTTCCAATGAGTTATGGATCATTGATGATTTGTTTGTCCGAACTATTTCTTAAGAACTACTGGACAAATTTCAATCAAACTTCGCAGGAAGTTTCAAAATGAAGCAAAGATGTGCATGTTACAATTTGTGTACTGTTGAATGAGTTTCAAATGAGTTATGGCCCTTGATGGATTTTTTTGTCTGCTCTATTTCTCAGTTACTATTGGACAGATTTTAATCAATCTTCATTGAAAATTTCAATACAAAGCAAAGATGCGCATATTATATTTTGATAATGTTTAAATGATTTTCCAATAATAAAGGCTCTATGATGATTTTTTTTCTGAGCTTTTTCTCAATAACTACTGAATGGATTTATATCAAACTTCATAGTTTCAATAGGAAGCAAAGATCTGCATTTGTAAATTGTTTATGGTTGAATGATTTTCCAACGAGTTATAGCCCTTTGATGATTTTTTTTATCCCAGCTATTTCTCAATAACTACTGAATGGATTTCAATCAAACGTCATAAGAAGTTTCAGTACAAATCAAAGGTGTGCATACTAAAATCAGTTCATGATTAAATGATTTTCTGATGAATTCTGGCCCTTTGGTATATTCCAAGAGCATTTTTTCTGGGCTGTTTCTCTAGTACTGTATGACAGATCTCAATCAAACATCGTAAGAAAGTTCAATACAAAGTAAACATTATTATATACTTATATATTATACTTTTTTGTGGTTGAATGATTTTTCACCGAGTTATGATCCTTTGATAGTTTTTTTTTTTTTTTTTTAGCTCACCTGAGCACGAAGTGCTCATGGGGAGCTATTGTGATCGTGCTGTGTC
The DNA here is from genome assembly GCA_946811185.2 of Hippopus hippopus. Lineage (NCBI taxonomy): Eukaryota > Metazoa > Mollusca > Bivalvia > Cardiida > Cardiidae > Hippopus > Hippopus hippopus. The sequence goes on from OX328097.1 coordinate 74,168,416, forward strand.
CGGCGTGCGGCGTGCGTCATCCGTCGTCAACTTTTCACCTTGTGTACGCTCTAGAGGCCACATTTTCAGTCCGATACTCATGAAACTTTGTCAGAATGTTTGTCTCAATGAAATCTCGAACGAGTTTGAAAATGGGTCATATCGGATCAAAAACTAGGTCACTAGGTCAAATCTTAGAAAAACCTTGTGTACGCTCTAGAGGCCACATTTTCAGTCCAACACTCTTGGAAGTTGGTAAGAATGTTTGTATTGATGATATCTCAGACGAGTTCGAAAATGAGTCATGTCGGATCAAAAACTAGGTCACTAGGTCAAATCTTAGGAAAACCTTGTGTACGCTCTAGAGGCCACATTTTCAGTCTAAAACTCTTGAAAGTTGGTCAGAATGTTTGTCTGGATGATATCTCAGATGGGTTCAAAAATAGGTTATGTGGGGTCAAAAACTAGGTCATTAGGTCAAATCTTAGAAAAACCTTGTGTACGCTCTAGAGGCCACATTTACAATCCAAAACTCCTGAAAGTTGGTCAGAATGTTTGTCTTGATGATATCTCAGATGAGTTTGAAAATGGGTCATGTTGGGTCGAAAACTAGGTCACTAGGTCAAATCTTAGAAAAACCTTGTGTACGCTCTAGAAACCACATTTTCTGTCAAGAACTCTTGAAATTTGTTCAGATTGTTTGTCTTGATAATAGCTCTGGCGAGTTTGATAATGGGTCATGTGGGGTCAAAAACTAGGTCACTAGGTCAAATCTTAGAAAAACCTTGTGTACGCTCTGGAGGCACATTTTCAGTCCGATACTCGTGAAACTCGGTCAGAATGTTTGTCTTGATGAGACCTTGAATGAGTTTAAATTTGGGTCATGTGGGGTCAAAAACTAGGTCACTGGGTCAAAAATTAGAAAAACCTTGTGTACGCTCTAGAGGCCACATTTTCAGTCCGATACTCTTTAAACTTGGTCAGAATGTTTGTTTTGGTGATATCTCAAAAGAGTTTGATAATGGGTAATGTCGCGTAAAAAACTAGGTCATTTGGTCAAATCTTAGAAAAACCTTTTGTACGCTCTAGAGGCCACATTTTCAGTCCAATACTCATGAAACTTGGTCAGAGTGTTTGTCTTAGTGATATCTAAAAAGTGTTTGATAATGGGTAATGTCTGATCAAAAACTAGGTCACTAGGCCAAATCTTAGAAAAACCTTGTGTATGCTGTAGAGGCCACATTTTTAGTCCGAAACTCTTAAAAGTGTGTAAGAATGTTTGTCTTGATAATATCTTGAAAGAGTTCGAAAATGGGTAATGTTGGATCAAAAACTAGGTCATTAGGTCAAATCTTTGAAAACCTTGTTTACTTTCTAGAGGCCTCATTTTTAATGCAATACTCATGAAACTTGGTCGGAATGTTGGTCTTGCACCAGTTTGCAAGTGGGTCATTTCGGGTCAATAACTCATGAAAATCTTGGTAGAATGTTTGTCATAATATCTCAAAAGAGATTGAAAATGGGTCATGTTTGGTCAAATGACTCAGGTGAGCGATTTCAGGGCCATCATGGCCCTCTTGTTTTAATCAAATTATGTCAATGGTATTTCTCAATGATTACAGGATTCAATAAAACTTCACAGGAAGTTTCAACAGCACATGTGCTCATTATAATCATTATGGTTGATTGATTTTCTACCGAGTTATGGCCCATTTGTTTATTTCACTGATTAGTCTTTCTCTATGGTATTTCTCAGTTTTACTGAAAGGATTTTGTTCAAATCTTAAACAGTGAACAATTTTTTGCTCACTGTACTGTTATACTGGTAAAGTGAGTAAATTTTTTAGTTATGCACTTACCCATATAATTCACCAAAAGAAATAATAGTGAGCAGAGTGCAGAGTGCTATGAGGATAAGGAAGAGGAGCCCATTTCAGGTTGCTTTACGAAGTGTCTGTAATTTTTTTTTTAGTATTTATTAGCTGTGCAAAACTTTCTTACATTTTGGACTAGGGCAATGTGCATTTGTGTGAAAGAGTTATTTCTTGACATGGAGCTGGTGGGGGGGGGTTATTCATCACCTTTAGAGATAGCTCTAGTTGATGCCATTCAAAGCCGAAATACCAGATATTTGGCCAAATGCGTTCAAGGGATACCAGCAGCAGGACATACAATTTATGGATAGAACACAGCACAGATTTAAATCTGATCACAGGCTGGTTTTGTACAGGCAAATCATGCGCTAGAGTGGTTGGTTGTTGTGCTCATATTGCATCTGTCTTGTGGTATTTGAGCTTTAAACGGCATCAACCAGCAACAAAATCAACTAAGGCACATGAGAAATATATGGATTCTCTTACAGATGCTGCAGCTGAAGTGTGGGATTCCATCAACTATTCATCTGATGAAAGTGATATGGAATAACAGATATTTAGAACACACTTTAAGCACTATCATGATCCGTTTAGCCATAAATAGCACTTACTCTATCCCTGCTGTTGAAACCAAACAAACATTTTACACTGCAATACACATAAATTTAAGTTACATAAGGGCTTTTTTCCATCTTGATTGATGATAAATGACAAAATAAAATTTTGGGATTTTTTCACATTTTTGTATGTATTTTTCTGCATTCAAGGGCACATAACTCTTTTCTTATACCATCTACAAATAAATCCCTTTAATTTTGCAATTGCAAAACATTCACAAATATTTCGCCCAAATATGGTAAGATTCTGTTGCTTGGTAGAGAAGCGTTGATGTTTTCCGCAAAGATGGTAGATAAAAAATATACCAAAATCCAAAAACTGGAATCAAAGTAATATTTTTCAGTACTTTTCAAGAGCATATATAAAAACCTCATATCACTTTAATATGTGAAAACAGCTCATAAAAACCTCATATCACTTTAATATGTGAAAACAGCCCTTGCATAATATGTTGAAACTTTTAGCTAGTCCTATAGGAAGACTGAAAATCGATAATTTATTGCCTCGGGTAGGACAGATATAGAATTACCCCACCCACTTTCAAACACAATTAACACCAAAGCAAAGGCCCGTTCGACTTAATTTTTTCATCAATGCATGTCCCCTTCATGTGGCTATATGTGCCCAAAATATTATTAAAATATTTAACTACCACCAAAACCCCCTTATGGAAACTGGTCCTTTATCAAAAATACTATCAAAACCCAAAGCCTACTAAAATAACAGAACAGAAAGAAGCAAAACATAAACAAGAAACACATTGCTGGATTTGTGAAGAGGAATTTACTCATCAAAATTACAAAGTAAGAGATCATTGGCATTTTACAGGTAAGTATAGAGGTGCCGCACACAATAAATGTAACCTAAAGGCTAAAAACCCTAACTTTACACCTGTGTACTTTCATAATCTTAGTGGATATGATGCTCATCTTTTTATTAAATATCTTGGTAAATCTGCTGGACAGATTGAATGTATTCCAAATAATGACGAGAAATATAGTAGTTTTAGTGAAAACATTTGGGTTGGAGAAAATACATGTCATAAAATTAGATTTCTTGATAGTTTTAAATTTATGGGTACAAGCTTAGATGAGCTTTCAAAAAACTTGAATGAAAGCCAGTTAAAAATTTTATCAAGATTTTTTTACAAAAAAGGAGTTACCAATAGTTAGGAGAAAAGGAGTTTTTCCTTATGAATATTTAGACTTTTTTGAAAAACTTCAAGAAGAGCAATTACCCCCTAAGGAAGCATTTTACTACAGTTTAAACAAAGAAGATATTAGTGATGAAGACTATGATCATGCGCAAGATGTCTGGAAAACTTTTGATATGAAAACGTTAGAAGATTACTTAGAACTTTACAACAAAATAGATGTATTGCTTCTAGCTGATGTTTTTGAAAACTTTAGAGATCTTTGTTGCAAAAGTTATAAATTATGCCCAAGTTGGTATTATACTGCCCCTGGTTTGGCTTGGGATGCAGCACTAAAAATAACAGAAGTAAACCTAAAACTTTTATCAGACCCCGACATGCTTTTAATGGTAGAGAAGGGTATCAGGGGTGGTGTAAGTATGGGTACAAAAAGGTATGCAAAAGCTAATAATAAATACATGAAGGAATTGTATGATTTAAATAAACCTTCAAAATATTTATTATATATAGATACAAACAGTCTTTACCCTTGGGCAATGAGTCAACCTCTTCCTACACATGGTTTTAGGATGAATGAAGAAGAACTAAGAAATTGGGAAAATATTCCTTCTATATTAGAAGTAGATTTAGACTACCCTCAAGAGTTACATGATTTACATAATGACTTTCCTTTAGCACCAGAACGTTTAAAAGTAGAAAAGGTAGAAAAACTTCTTCCAAACTTAGGTTTAAGGAAGAATTATGTTTTACATCATCGGGCTTTGAAAACATATCTCGATTTAGGTTTAAAGCTTGTAAAAATACATCGCGGTATTAAGTTTGAAGAAAGTACTTGGCTTAAACCATATATTGATCTAAACATTAAACTAAGAACAGAGGCTGAAAATGATTTTGAAAAAGAGTTTTTTAAGTTAATGAATAATTCTGCTTTTGGTAAGACCATGGAAAACTTGAGAAATAGAGTAGACATACAATTACTTAGCAATGATGATAAAGCAAAAAAGCTTGCAGCAAAACCAAACTTTAGTCATAGAACAACATTTAATGAAGACCTGATAGCTGTACACATGAAGAAGACTAATATAAAATACAACGAACCCGTTTACTCAGGAATGAGTATATTAGATATCAGTAAAACACATATGTACAAAACTTACTATAATTACTTCAAAAAGAAGTATAATGATGAAAAAGTTAGATTATGTTATACTGATACAGATAGTTTCATACTCGAGATAGAAAAAGAAGACATTTACAAAGACATTACGTTAGACGTTCCAACAATGTTTGATACAAAAAACTACCCTTCTAACCATCCTTCAGGTATACAAAGTGGTTACAACAAAAATGTAGTAGGTATGTTTAAAGATGAGTTGGGTGGTAAATTTATGACAGAGTTTATTGGTCTAAGAGCAAAAATGTATGCTTTCAAAACTTTAGATGGTAAAGAAGGTAAACAAAACAAAAGATGTAAGGGGATTAAGAAGGCGGTGATTGAGAAAGAGATGAATTTCAACAACTACAAAGAATGTTTGCTTACAAAAAAGGATCAGTATAGGAGTATGTGTGTATTGAGAAGTCGTGGTCATGAAATATATACGGAAGAAATAAGCAAGAAAGCTTTAAGTTCTGATGATGATAAAAGACATATACTTGAAAACTCAATAGACACCCTAGCCTGGTTTCACTACAAAAGTGAAGGAAAGATGGTTGAGTAGTGTATAGTTAACGGTTTGAGCATAAAACGGTTAAGAATACAAATGGTAAAAACACCTCCATTTATATTCTTTGGATTTTTGGATACATGTGGCATTCTGAGCCAGATCGGGTAAAATGCACACTACTCAGCATTTTCTCCTTTTCCTGTGATGTTTTCTACCCATTTAGAGACAAATTCCATAATTTGTCCAACATTAGAATTTTTTTGTCTGCAAATGCTTTCAATTCTGACCCATCCATTTTTTTTTTTTTTTGTAAAGCGTTAACATTTTACCAAATGATACAATTTGGACTCATTAAAATTAAAAGCATTGGTAGATGACAAATTAAATTCAGTGATAGAATTCGTTTGTGATAAGGTGAAAAACATGTTGGGAAAAAGGAGAAAATGCTGGTCACCAGCATCTTCTCCTTTTCCCACATTGTTTTCAAGTGGCCTCTTAACCCTTTACCAAGTACCAAAATTTTTGACTCTTCCGAAGTGAAAGCATTTATAGAGAAGGAACTAAATATGGTTTAAAGGTGAGATTTGTTTCTGAAAGGTTAGAAAACATTTGGTTACCAGCATTTTCTCCTTTTCCCTATATGTTTTCAAAAGCCTTCTTCCTCCGAGTCGTTAAAATTCAAGATGGTGTGGTATAGGGTTAAAACTGGGAATTGTGTGGTGAAGGGCTTTTTTTTATTCAGCATTTTACAGGTTAAGATTGCTTTCATTACAGCCAAAAGAAGTTGGTGCCCTGTTAGATACCAGCCAACCAAATCCCAAGGATATCGAGTTTGACAACTTGTATCTTGACATGAATGGAATCATCCATCCCTGCACACATCCTGAAAATAAGTAGGTTAAATCTTTATTTTAGCTGGGAATTGCAAAAACAAATGAGCAACACTCTGGGAAAAGGGGGTTGAATGCATCCCTTGTGTGATGCATTATACCAAGCAAGTCATCACATAATTATGGATGTATAATATCCATTTGTCTTGCGACTGTCTAAGTTTTTAGGTAGAATGGTCCTTGGAGTTACAGAAAATTTACTAATAGGACAAAGTTCCAATGCATGTCAGCCTGTTTGGACTACTCAGGCTGATATGAGCTGATACTTTTTGACTATGCATTGAACCCTCATTGTCATGGAGTATGACTCAAGTGAGTTGCAATACCAAACAGTATGACCATACAATACAGTTTTACTGTACAGGTATTTGATTGGTATTATACAGACCTGCTTTTGACTGTTAAGTTATTTTTTTTTTTCTCCAATACAGTATCAATGGATGAAAGTAAAAGCTACCAGTACTTGTTCAATAGCAAAGTAATGATTTATTAACCCTTTACCAAACAGCAAAACTTTGGACTAAACCAAATTAGAAGTATTTGCAGACTACAAATTACATGCTGCCAAATGATAATTTTTGTCCTTGATAGGATAGAAAACGTTGTGGGAAAAGGAGAAAATGCTGCTTACCAGCATTTTCTCCATTTCCCTCTATGTTTTCAAAAGCCTTCTTTTTCAGGGTCTTATAGGTCGGGATTGTGTGGTAAAGAGTTAAGCAAATTCAATATGCTTAAATACAGGTGGTTTAAGCGCCAGTCAGGCATCCAATTGTTTACGACAGAAGAGTATCGACCCGATTTGTCAGTAATAAATTGGTACCTTTCACAGTGTACCCATTCATGTACATATGTTTGTGATTCACAAACCGAACTGAAAAGTCAAGTTCAAAATCTAAAAATTCTAATATCTTGCATTGTGCTTATCATATGCAGAAATGTCAACCAAAAGTGGTTGATATTTACTGTTTATTTACTGTTACCTTTTGATGAGCATTTGCAGACAGATTAAATGTAACTAAAAACATGAACTTTGACCTTTAGAGATTAGAAAACATTGTGGGAAAAGGAGAAAATGCTGGTTACCAGCATTTTCTCCTTTTCCCACTATGTTTTCAGTAGCCTTCAGGCTTCTTTCTTAAGGTTGTGGAAACTGAGAATTTCTTAGTATGTGGTAAAATACAATGTATCTACTGTATGAAAAGTATTTACTCATCCTGACTCTTATAATGATTTGTTTTTCAGACCTGCCCCAGAAAATGAAGAGGAGATGATGGTTTTGATTTTTGAATACATTGACAGAATCTTTTCAATTGTCAGACCAAGGAAACTACTATATATGGCTATTGATGGAGTGGTATGAATTTTTTTCGATATCTTACAAGCCCTCCTTATGTATGTATGTGAGAAAAGCACATATTTGATGACCTGTTGTTGTTGACCTTGCTGTCAGACAGTGGAATTTCTGCTTTCAAGGTTTTGAATGGGAAAGAAATATTTCTAATTCAGATCTCCAATTTATAATTTTTTTCCATACCATTACAAAGTTTCAAAAAAATGTAGTGCGACGCCATGGCTCTACGTATAATATCTTTCACCCTTTACCTTTTGATTGGGGGTACTTATTACCTTGGGGGAATAGGCTATTGAAGATGTTGTGGAAAAAGGAATGCTGGTGAGTGGTGACCAGCATTTTCTCCTTTTCTCATACTATTTTCTACCATTTTAACAACAGAAATTCTCTTTTGCCTACATGTAATGTCATCTACAAATGCTTTCATTTTGGTCCAGTATATTTTTTTATTGTTCAGCAGTATATTTCTACCCAGCATGTGAGCTAGATTGTGCTGTCTGATGATAGTTCTTGTTATATAGGCTATGAATTTACCCGTTCTACTCTACGAGACTGTCAACTTTTACTGGTTTATTTTCTTTTAGGCACCAAGAGCAAAGTGGAATCATCAGAGATCTAAAAAATTTAGAGAGTCAAAGGAATCAGCGTAGGTTTATGAGCAGAGCTTTGAGAAATCGGGTTTAATGCATCATTCTCTGTTATGAATTATACCAAGCAAGTCATCACATATTCATCGATCCATGAAATGTATTTTGTCTAACAAACAACAAAATCTGATGACAGAATGGTTCTTGGACATGCAGAAAATTTACAAATACCTTTGATCCATGTAGGCCTACTTGTACTGTGCAGGCTGACATTGATTGATGCTTTTTGCAGGTGCATTAACCCTCTTTTCTGACAGAGCATGACCCATATATATTTTTTGTTTATAGATTGTGGTGTATTAGGTTCAAGTTACTTTCTCTGATAATATGCATTATTGTGTCTCAAAAAATTATGAACCCAGGTCAGCTTGCACTGTCTGAATAGGCTGACCTGGATCAAAAACTTTTATACTTTATAAATTTGCATGCCAAAAGACCATTTTTATTTCATGATTCTGTCAGTTTTTAGACAAAATGGATTAATATCATTTGACAATTTACACAAGGTAAAATGCATTATGAAAACACATCACACCCCATTTTCCAACAGCAGAGCTCAAATTATAAAAAATACATAAATACAGAATAGATGGTTGGTGTCTTGGATGGGTTAAGTTTATTGGGCAAGGTGGAGGAATTTATCAAGTGAGCCTTTGGCTCACTGAATAAATTTCAGAGCCGAGCCCGATAAACTTAACACATGCAAGACACCAACTGTCTATTCTATTTATCCAGTCACTCACTGTAACGGAAGAAAACAAACAAACAAAAAAAAACATTGATAAACACTGTACCTTTAATAAATTAACGCAGCCGAGCCTGATAGACTTTCCAAATCCAAGACACAAACTGTCTATTTCAGTTATCCTTTTTCTCAGTTAAAATCCGACTAAATTGAAATTTTCGCTCGAAATAGGGCACATAGACTCTATTGGCATCTTGCTCACTAGGTCTAGATCTATAAGAAATTTTTAAAAAATAAAGAACCGTGTCAAGCCCTCTGAATATGCAGCTGCAATAATGACGTCATGAATGTTAGTGGTTACGTCATAATTATTAAACGTGACATAATCCGCAGAAAATATTGTGGCGAAGAAGACAATGTGTTTTAACAAAACAGACCATTAAACGAGCAAAAGTATTCGCTAGCGATTAGATCTAATTCATTTATTTTAGCAGTAAGACGTTTGGTTGAAAATAGTCCCAGTTAGCAGGTGTGCACTTGGTGGTCACGTGACCAACTGACGGATAACAAAAAAAATATACGACACCCTGTTATCAGGTCGAAATTAAAGAAAGTGACAGGATAAAAATAAATACATGTACATTTAATGACAAATATCTGCACATCATGATCAATACATACACCACATGTTAAATTCGTACTTTTCGTAATACCTTTACCTCCAAATAAAAAGCTTTATGATATGTTATTAACCTTTTACCACACTGTCTTGAGTTTTCAGGATCTTGATTTAAAAGGCATTGGAAAACATTGTAGGAAAAGGAGAAAATGCTGGTTTACTAGCATTTTCTCCTTTTCCCACATTGTTTTCTACCTTTCTAAAGGTAGACAAGGTTTTTTGAGAAATGTGTAATTTGTTGTGTGCTTTCAGTTTGGACAAGGATTATCATCCATTTTCGATATAGTGTTCAATGAGTGTTATTAGCCGAGTTTTCCTTGTCTTGGCAGAGTTTTTCTCGTGTTGGCCGAGTTGTCTGATATTTACTTTGTATGTCATTTTTTATTGAATGGACCCTTTTTCTTCATAAAAAGGCAATAAAACAGTTTTTTCCATCAATAAAGTAAAGAAAAATGAAATCCCCTTGCTGTAAATATATGTACCTTGTGTTAATTGGCTACAATTCATTCTGAATACAATTTTTCATGGGTACACTTTATGGTAAATGCTAACACCCTATTCGGAATGCCTTTATTTTAGTGTAAATGGGACACTTTATTGTAAATGCATACACTTTCATGTAAATGCATACATTTCATTGTAAATCATTAGAAGCTTACTTTCATGGTGATTGACAACAACATATGGTAAATGATTACACTTTGTGGTAAATGCCTACCTTTTATTGTAAATGCATACATTTTACATGGTAGATGGATACTCTCCAATGTGAACAGATGTACTTATACTTCTTTGTAAGTTCCTATCTTTTATGGTTAAGTCTATGCCAGACAACATAATTTTAGACTGGTCCAAAATGAATGAAATTTGCAGACAACAAATCAATCGTGACTCAAAAATTGAATTTGCCTTTAGATGGATAGGAAACATTGTGGGGAAAGGAGAAAATGCTGGTTACCAGCATTTTTCCTTTTCCCACAATGTTTTCAAAGGCCTTTTTCCTAAAAGTCTTTAAAACTCAGTTGATAAAGAGTTTGTATGGATTGTTTGTTTCCATTTCACACAGGGAAACAGCACGGCTTGTCAAAGAAGCTCGTGAAAAGTTGTTAATGAAAGGATGTATTTTACCACCAGAAAAACCTGCCTCGGAAAAGTTTGATAGCAACTGCATTAAACCAGTAAGTATTGGGTGTGACACAAGGACAGATAAATAGAGACAACGTATATTATGGACTTTAACCCTTTGCCACACATCTAAATTTTACACTCGTCCACTTTTAGTGAATTTACAGAGAACAACATTAAGTTTTTCAGATGGCGGTATTTGTTCTTGAATAGCGAAAAAACATTTGAGGGAATTTACATTGAACAATGTAAAATTTTTTTCAAGTGAAGGTATTTGTTCTTGAATAGTGAGAAAACATATGAAGGAATTTACAGAGAACAATGTAAAATGAAAACAATGAATTTTTTTTCAAATACTTGTTCTTGAATAGGTAGAAAATATTGTAGGAAAAGTAGAAAATGCTGGTTTTCTGCATTTTTTTATTTTCCCACATTGTTTTCAAAAGCCTTCTTTGTCAGGGTCAAAGTTAGGATTGTGTGGTAGAGACTTGATGAAGAAAATGCTAGGATTTGATTGCACACAAATTTTCTGGACCTCTGGTGTATGTTTAATTGTTCTCAAAGTACCAAAAAAATAGTTCCTGCAAAATATGTGGAATGAAACATGTTTTAGTAGAGTCATCTGAAGATGCCCATTGTGTAATGTTGGATATTTTGGATTGTATTAGTATACATATTGTGTGGGATGATGTTTTTTGGTACTGATCCAAGGACTTGAGGATGTAGCTATGCCAAAGGAAAGAAAGGCACGCTGTATGTTCCATACAAATCTACATTGTTATTTACATCGATATTATTTAATACATAATTTTATCTGTTGTTGCACAACTTTTATTTGTACTTTCTTTTTCTTTTGAAAAGCGATGAGAAATTTGTTTCCATATATTCACCTTTGTTCCATACAAATCTACATTGTTATTTACATCGATATTATTTAATACATAATTCTATCTGTTGTTGCACAACTTTTATTTGTACTTTCTTTTTCTTTTGAAAAGCGATGAGAAATTTGTTTCCATATATTCACCTTTCTATCAACCTTTTTAACTCAGTTCTGAGTTTTAAGAAACATAATGAAAAAGGTTTTGAATGGTGATGCCAGATTTTTTTCTTTTCCCATGTTTTCAAAAAGTTTCATCCATAGGGTCATTAATACTGAAAATAGAAATTCGTCTTGGCAAGGATAGAAAACACGTGAGCAAAGAGAAAATGCTGATTATCAACATTTTTTTCTTTTCCCACAATATTTTCAAAAAGTTTCTTCCTTGGGGTCATTAAAACTGAGACTTGTTTGATGAAGGGTTAACCAATCACCAATCACATGATTACAGGAATTCAAATAAAGAGGAAATATTTAGATTAGTGATTGAATAAGGTCCCTTGTTATTTGTAGACAAGCTCAAGTGAATTTTACATTTATTGTACAGGGAACACCTTTCATGATTAGGCTGGCCAACAGTCTGAGGTTCTACATTCACGACAGACTGAACAAAGACCCAGGCTGGAGAAACATTAAGGTTATACTATCCGATGCAAGTGTTCCAGGTGAAGGAGAACATAAGATAATGGACTACATTCGCCGTCAGAGAGGTAATGTCTGTAGACATGTAGGGTAGACCACTGTACTTGTGTATACAGCATTGGTGACATCTTAATGTACTGTTATCAGGCTTTGTTAAAGCCTGTACAGTAAGCCTGCACTGTACTTTACTGTTCTATTATCAGACTATGTAATGCATGATCTGTAGACCTGCTAATTAACTGTTATCAGACTTTGTATACAGCATTAGTTAACATGTTACTGTGCAGTAGTCAGACTTTATGAAAACATGCTGTAGACCTGTTACTGTAGATAAAACAAGTGGAAGAAAGAATATATACAGTTTTTATTATACTGAGCAATGACTTTAGAGATAGTAGATAACAATGTTGGAAGTAGATAAGGTTTCTCCTTTTTTTCTGATTTGTCTAAATTTAACTTGTACATAAATTTGATTCATTGGTAAGGCTATAAACTGGAATATAGCCTTGTATTTGTGCCAGAACTGTTGTATTTTTATTTCAGCTCAACCAGATCATGACCCCAACACAGCACACTGTCTTTGTGGAGCAGATGGTATGTCATTTTACCCTTTACCAAACAATTCTGGATTTTAAGGTCCCTGGGAAAGAGGGCTTTTGAAAACATCGTGGGAAAAGAAGAAATGCTGGTTTTCTGGCTTTTCTCCTGTTCTCATTGTTTTCAAAAGTCTTCTGTCTCTGGGTTGTTAAACTTGGGATTCACAGGTAAATGGTTGAAGTATATTGTTGCGGGCGATTCCAAGGGTCAAAGATAAGTTGATTTTTAGCTCGGCAGTTTTCAGAGAAAGAAAAAATGAGGAATTCTCACAGCCCTGTCATTGTCATTATCGTCTGGGTCTTTGTCATCGTGCAAAAACTTTGACACATAATATTTCTGCCAATACTAAAGATATTTACTTCAAACTTGGACTAGTTTTTAACAATCAAAAGGGGTAGAGAGCCACCAAAATATTTTTGACACAGTTTTTCCCCTTTTTGGACTTACAATTTTCACTCAAAATCAGTCTATTTCTAAAAGCAACTGCAGCCAAACATTGGCATCCACTTGTGGTGTTCTACATTAAGTCTTTCCAATTTTAGCAACAAAAAAGAATAGTTTGTTTGTCTGTTTCATTTCTTGTCTCCTGAAAAGACACAAAACAAGAAAAAAATCCATGATAGGATTCACTGTCATTGAAAATTGATAAAAGCATGTTAAAATGTATCTAAAGATTGCAAGTCACAAGTGTACAAATGGAGTATTACAACTTTCTGCATTTCTATGTGGTATGATCAGGTCAAGATGCAAAACTCTTTGCATATGCAACAAGACTAGATCCCACTACACAAAAATGCAGACTGTTGTTATGTTACCTTAATTATATCTTCCCTTTATAACTGTAAGAAATATCACAATATAAATGAGCCATGCTCTGGCAAAAAGGGGCTTATTGCATCTTTTTAGTGCATGATACCAAGCAAGTCATCACATGATGGATTCATAAAATGCATTTTGTCTATCAACGGACATATTCATGCGGTAAACTAGTCCTTGGTCATACAGAAAATTGACCAACAGCGAAAAGTTACAGCCAAGGTCAGCCTGCGTGGACTGGGTTGATACTTTTTGCAGATACCTTAAGCCCCATTTTCAGAGAGATATTACAAGAAAATCAGACAGCTATACATTTTGAAGCTTTGACTAGGAAAGCCAAACATTAATAGTCAAAAGTAGTCTGTGAACATGATGATGTTCTTCACATGGTACATGTGTGATACTAAAAACAAACACAGGCTATGTGCATGATACAGACAGTGTATTCTGGTCTGTTGTACATGTGTTCAACCCTTAAGCAAACAGCAAAATTATAGCCTTGTCTAAATTGAAAGCATTTGTAAATGACAACTCCCTTGTTATTCAAAACTGAAATTTCTATTTTAAAGGGTAGAAAACATTGTGGAAACGTAGAAAATGCTGTATTGTTGTTTTAAATAGATATGTCATTAATTCTATCTGTATTTCATTTCAGCTGATTTGATCATGTTGGGTAAGTTACCTTTAGCCATTTGGTGTTTAGTGCTGTTTTAAACAGTATTTCAGTTATACTCTAAAACCAAGTGCATCTGTCAATGCCTTCTTTTGGTTTTTTGAACAAATAACACCAGTAGCTACCTTTTCAAGCTACTGTCTACTTTGTCACTTTAACAAAGTAGATATTTTTTTTCTATAGTGAGAGATTGATCGATTGATTGTAAGGTATTTAACACCCTTTTCAACATTATTTCATTTATATCACATGGCCAGTACACCTATCTATGCTTTCCTGGAGTTTCGTTTACTGGTACTCCTCACGGCTTTCTTTCTAAGCCACTGGCTACTTTCCCACACAACCATTGTCTAAACAATGGTCAGCAGTGCGAGAGGAATGAATTCTGTCATACTGGCTATCATCAAGACTTGGAAAGAAATTGGCCAAGCAAGGGATGGAACCAAGGACCCCCTGTTCTCAAGTCCTGCATGCTACCAACTGAGCTACAGGGGCTTGGCATTATATTGAGAGAGGTTACTGTTCTGTCATGAGAAGCTTGGAATTTGAGCTCGCAACCCTGTATTACCAGCATTAAACCTTTACCTCACAATTCCAAGTTTTTAAGACCCCTAGGAAGAAGTCTTTTGAAAATATGATGAAAAAAGGAGAAAATGCTGGTAACAGGCATTTTCTCCATTTCCCACAATGTTTTCTACCCTTTCAAAGACAAATTTCATCATTTGAACCACATTTAGATTGTCATCTGCAAATGGTTTGAATTTGGACAAGTCTACATTTTTGTTATGTGGTAAAGAGTTAAGCCACCTTTGTTGGGCTGTCATATGGCATGCACCAAGAGGGCATTTAGCATTTTGCGCAAAGTGTTGTCTTGGATCAGCCTGCACAGTCCGTTTAGGCTAATCCAAGACTGCGCTTTATGACTACATTAGATTTTGTCCTACAGTTGACTTGCATGAAATACAAATTCACATTAAAATGGAAAGTGTTGTTAAGGATTAGTTTGCGCGGACTGCGCAGGCTGATTGGAGACAACACTTTACGCAATTGTCTGAATGCTCTTTTTTCACAAAAATTTTAGAATCGTCAAAATTCAAAGCATTTACTGGCAACAAAATAAACTTGACTAAAAAAATGGATATGCGTTACTAGAAGGTTAAAATAGATTGTAAGAATCGGAGAAAATGCTTGTGTCCAGTATTTTCTTCTATTCCCACTATGTTCTAAAAGACTTTCTTTCTCACGTCTGATTGATGTCAAATATCAGTGCTATTTAGCCCTTCATCTAACAATACAGAGTTAAACCCTTTACCAAATGACAGAATTTTAGACTGGTCCAAATCGAAAGGATTTGCAGACAAGTCAAAGGTGGCCCAAATGATGAAATTTGTTCTTGATAGGTTAGAAAACATTGTTGGAAAAACAGAAAATACTGGTTACCAGCATTTTTTTTCCTTTTTCCACAATGTTTTCAAAAGCCTTCTTTTTTAGGGTTGTTAAAGGTTTGGATATGTAGGAAAGGGTTAAACAACCCTGGGAATGGTTTTGAAATGATACTGTAGAAAAAGGAGAAAATGCTGGTAAACAACATTTTCTCCTATACCCACAATTGTTTCTGTTCTGTCATAGAGACATGTATAGTTCATCATCTACAAAATTAATGCTTTCTATATGAATGACTTCAATATTTGGTCATTTAGTAAAGGTGACTAGATCTAGATATATATTGACAAAATAATTCAAATGATGGCATGTATTTATCAAGTTTTGTTCTGACTCTAGGATTGGCCACACATGAGCCTAACTTCACAATTATTAGAGAAGAGTTCAGACCTAATCAAGACAAACCTTGTCTACTGTGCGGACAGATGGGTAAGATTTTTTGTGTCTTAGAAGAGTGAGAAGAAATATTAAAGATACATCTTAACTTTTCATTTTTTTTTTTTTTTTTTTTAAAACCAATTTCATCTTTATTTTATGAAACTATAATCATTCTTATATCTTCATGCCTAATGTTGCAGCTGACGGTTGCAAGGTTCCACAGATTACAACAGATATAAAATGCATTTCATTCTGTGGAGGCTATCCAAGACATTACTGTGGTTGTTTCCAGTTTAAATCAAGACAAATTCCTTGAGTTTCTTTATCCCATACACCTTTTATATTGATTGTTGATCTATGTTTACACATCTGACTAGATTCCACATACTATCAAATGTAACAGCATTTTTTCTCTCTGGCTGTAAAGATGTATCTTTAACCCTTTACCAAACGAAAAAATTTTAGACTGGTCCAAATTGAAAGCACTTGCAGACTACAAAATAAAAGTAACTCAAAAATTGAAATTTGTTTCCAGCAAGGTAGAAAACATTGTTGGAAAAGGAGAAAATGCTGGTTACCAGCATTTTCTCCTTTTCCCACAATGTTTTCAAAAGTTTTCTCCTTCAGGGGTGTTAAAAGTCGTCATTGTGTGGTAAAGGGTTAACATTGTTTCTGTGTGCGCATGAAAAGCTTTGCAGAAATGAGTCAAAAAGTTGTATTAATCTAACTACAACAGTATCGAAAAAAATGAAAAACATTATGAGATTTTTAACTCTTACTGCACATATTGACCATCTCAATTCCAAATTGTCTACAAATATATCTGAACCTGTGATTGCACCATGATGTTACCCAGACTATGGGATTATAGTTCTCTTTAAATCAACGATTTCTCTGATTTTTAGCTCCACTGGCCAAAGGCCAGCGAGCTATTGTCATGGCGTTGTGTCCGTCGTGCGTGCGCCCGTCCGTCCGTTCGTCCGTGCGTGCGTCCGTAAACTTTTTCTTTAAAAAACTTCTCCTCAGAAACTATTGACTGGATTTTTACCAAATTTCACAGGAATGTTCCTTTGGTGGTCCTCTTTCAAATTCCTTCAAATAATTGTGTTCCATGAAGAATTCTGGTTGCCATGGCAACCAAAGTAAAAAACCTTTAAAAATCTTCTCCCAAACCGCTATTTGGATAGCATTATTATTTTGCAGGAATGTTCCTTAGATACAGGTTTACAGAATTCCTTAAAAAAAAAAAGATCTGTCAAAAAACATGGCTTTTATGGGAGACTCATTTTCCTTTTATGGTATAAAGTAAAATCTTTGAAAAATTTCTTCTCTAAAACTATTCATTGGATTTCATTGTTGTTTTGCAGGTAAGTTCCTATGGTGGTTGTCTACCAAATTGTTTCTTCAGTGAGCTAAAATGCAGGATTGAATGATAATTGTTAAAAACTTCCTTTCGCCATTATAGAAATATCAGGCCTGTGGAGCGATACAGGCGCTCAAGCGCCTCTAGTTCAATTTTCAAGTGGCTATCCGCAAAAGAGTCATAAAGTGGTTCCAAGTGCATTGATCAGAGGAACCAACTGTTGCTTAGCATTACTGAAGCTGATAGTGGTGTCCAGAAAATTTTTGTTAAAAAGATTTTTTTTAAATTCTTATTTTCACATTGTGTCAAGATATTTAAAACCTTGGCCAAACAGATATACTGATTAAAAGATGGAAAATCTTTTTCCAGATGATACTGGGTTTTTTTTTATCATAAAGAAGAACCCTTTTGAAAGCATCAAGAGAAAAAATAGAGTCCTTTTTAACAATTTTTTTTTTCTATGCACTCAAATACCAAGCTAATTGTTTTAGCAGCATTTGATTTGTCTGCCAATACATTTAATACAAACAAGTATGATGTTTTGTTGTCTGCTGGTTTGATCCTAAGGTTGGCCTCTTCTTTCTCAGGATTGATGATAGTCATTGCAACAGGAATCATTCCTCTGTTTGGTTTTTAAGCCATAGAACGCTTTGAATAACATTACTGGTAGCCAACATTTTCTCTTTCCACAATGTTTTCTGCACTTTTAAAGACAAATACTGTTACTTGAGCCACATTTATCTTGTTGTCTGTAAATGCTTTCATTTGAGACAAGTCTAAAATTCTTTTGTCTGGTGCCAAAGAAATTAAAATAACAACACATATCAAACAGTTAACCCCTTACCTCACACTCCTGAGTATTAATAACTTTCTTCCTGAGGAAAACATTTGACTTTGAAAGCATTGAAGGAAAAGGAAATACTGCTGATAAGCAGCATTTTCTCATTTTCCTAGAACATTTTTATAACCTTTTAAAGTCAAATTTTATGCTTAGAGTAGTATTTAGATTGCTGTCTTCAGATGCTGTCAACGTGGAAAGTTCTAGAATTTTGTCTGCTGATAAAGACTTAGAGGTTTATTAAATGATTATTGGTTTAGTCATAACGTCCAGACACAGACTTGCGGTAGAATACGTTCATATGGACAAAACATAGACAATACATATAAATGTGAAAATATTCTGGCAAAAGATTTCCTTTTGGTTCCATCTTATTCACAGCCTAATCAGTGGTTTTCAGGGGCTAGTTGAGTTTACAATGATATTTTCAGGTCATGCTTTGGAAGAATGCACAGGACTCCCAAAAGAGAAAGCGGGAGAATTTGATCATCTACAGCCCCTATCTGGAGAAGACGTGCCTTTCATTTTTCTACGACTTAATATCTTGAGGGAGTATTTAGAGCGGGAATTGAGAATGGATGGTTTGCCTTTTGAGTATGATTTTGAGGTAAATTTCATATCTTATACAGGCAGTGGGTCTGTATTCTCCTACCATTTTTAATGTCATTGTTAAGTCTTGTGCCAGAATTAGAAAATAAGGCATATTCTGATAAATGCAATGGTTGAGCCTTTTAGAAATTCTGTTATTTTCAAATTCAGAAAATTCATGAGAATAAGACTGAGCTGGTTCAAATCTCCAGCTTATCCAACTTCTTTTTGGAGGATTGATAATGTCATTGTGAAAGGATTCATTCCTGTCTTACCCTAATCATTGTTTAAATGATGGTTAGGTGGGAGAGTGGCCAGTAGCTTAGAAAGAATATCATGCTAAATACTGGCATAAGAAAATCCAAGAAAATATGAATAGGTGCACAGGCCTACATCACATTACTGAAATAATGTTGAAAATGGTGTTAAACAGCAATAACACCATGCAAACAAAGTTGAAAGCATATGCAGATGACAAACTATATGAAGCTCAAATGATGGGATTTAAAACCTAAACTGTATACAGCTTTATTAGCAAAATTTTAGCTATTTTCGCTAATTTAATGGGTCATATTTATGAATTAAGTACTCTTAAGTGAGTAAATAATAATTAGTTGCTTTTTCATCCTTCGAAAAGTCCATTTCGGCATTCAGAACAAAAAGGATGCATGCAGGTTTGTATTGTGGGGTCCTGCATGGCACAGTGGTTAAATATAGGACTCATAACTTAAGCCTCACTGGAAGCACTGAATTCTTCATGAGAGTGTCCATGGGCAAGACACTTCAGAGCCCTAGCCTATCTCTTCAGAAACCTGAAACATGCATGAATATGTGAGCTGTCACTGTGATATGACTGAAAAAATGTTAAAAAAGGCGCAAAACACCATTCCATTATTTAATTCGTATTTCAAATGCTAAATTTTCACAGAGAGCACTAGATGACTGGGTGTTCATGTGCTTTTTTGTGGGAAATGACTTTCTGCCCCATCTACCATCACTTGAAATCAGGTAAGTTAAGATTCTTTAATTATCACCGCTGAAGGTAAGGTGGAGGGATGTAGTTTTTGCCTTGTCTGTCCGCACAGATATGTTCGAAAATCCTTGGCAAAAATGAAACTTTATACATGTGTTCCTAATGATTAATTTTTTTTTTTTTTCAATTTTTCTTTTTTCAATTTAATGCCGTGCCATGAAAAAAGTAGTGTTTCATCATGAACCTATGGACAAGTATCCTAACCCTTATGGGCCAATATCTGTTTAACTACTTATATTGTGTATCTTAAGCCACACACAGTCATTATTTGTTTTTATTTAATGAAATGCCATGTCATGGAAAAAGGGGGCTTAATGTATAATTTCATTATGGAATGAAAGGGCCATGTGTACATGCAAAACATAAAACTTCTTATCTGTTTTCATCAAAAAAGGTTTTTTTTCTGCATGGGATATCATTTCAACAAAATAACTTGTTTGTTATTTACTTGTAGAGAGGGTGCCATAGACAGACTGACAAAGCTGTACAAAAATACTGTGTATAAGACTGGGGTATGTTTTGTCTTGTTATTCATATTAAATAATTAACTCTTTTTAACAGACTTGTCCAAATTGACAGTATTTGCGGACAACAAATTCATTATGTCTGAAATAATGGGATTTATCATGGAAAAGGTAGAAACATGGGAAAGGAGAAAGTGATAGTTACCAGCATTTTCAACCAGCATTTTCTCATTTTCCCACATTTTCTAAAGCTTGCAACCTGGTGTTTGAACGCCATATTGACACCTTTTTATTGAATGTAACTGTCCAGTTTGTTTACTTCTCGGTTTGCAGAAACAAAGTATATTTAGTTATTATTTCATGCTTTTTGCTAGTTTATGGAGAGATAATGGTGGATTATGGTTTGATATTTTATGGTTACAACCAGTGAAAAATACTGATTTCATATTTTTTGACACTGCAATTGAAGGCAGAAACATTAGTTTGGCGCACTATTTATCTAGGTAAACAGTGTGTCCCATTCAACCAGAAGGAAATATGACATAATTTATGCTTATTTACCCTTCATTTCTCACGCTTTTCATAATATTGGAATGCATTTTTAGCTCACCTGAGCACGAAGTGCTCATGGTGAGCTTTTGTGATCGTGCTGTGTCTGGCGTCCGTCGTTCGTCGGTTCGTCATCCGTCGTCAACTTTTACCTTGTGTACGCTCTAGAGGCCACATTTTCAGTCCGATACTCATGAAACTTGGTCAGAATGTTTGTCTCGATGTTATCTCAGACGAGTTTGAAAATGGGTCATGTCGGGTCAAAAACTAGGTCACTAAGTCAAATCTTAGAAAAACCTTGTGTACGCCCTAGAGGCCACATTTTCAGTCAGATACTCATGAAAGTTGGTCAGAATGTTTGTCTCAATGATATCTCGGATGAGTTCGAAAATGGGTCATGTCGGTTCAAAAACTAGGTCACCAGGTCAAATCTTAGAAAAACCTTGTGTACGCTCTAGAGGCCACATTTTCAGTCTGATACTCATGAAAGTTGGTCAGAATGTTTGTCTTGGTGATATCTCAGACGAGTTCAAAAATGGGCCATGTCTGGTCAAAAACTAGGTCACTAGGTCAAATCTTAGAAAAACCTTGTGTATGCTCTAGAGGCCACATTTTCAGTCCGATACTCATGAAACTTGGTCAGAATTTTTGTCTCGATGATATCTTGGACAAGTTTTAAAATGGGTCATGTCGGGTCAAAAACTAGGTCACTAGGTCAAATCTTAGAAAAACCTTGTGTACGCTCTAGAGGCCACATTTTCAGTCCGATACTCATGAAAGTTGGTCAGAATGTTTGTCTCAATGATATCTCAAAGGATTTTGAAAATGGGTCATGTCGGGTCAAAAACTAGGTCACCAGGTCAAATCTTAGAAAAACCTTGTGTATGATCTGGAGGCCACATTTTCAGTCATATACTCATATAACTTGGTCAGAATGTTTGTCTTGGTGATATCTCAGACAAGTTTGAAAATGGGTCATGTCAGGTCAAAAACTAGGTCACTAGGTCAAATCTTAGAAAAACTTTGTGTACGCTATAGAGGCCACATTTTCAGTCCGATACTCATGAAACTTGGTCAGAATTTTTGTCTCGATGATTTCTTGGACAAGTTTAAAAATGGGTCATGTCGGGTCAAAAACTAGGTCACTAGGTCAAATCTTAGAAAAATCTTGTGTATGCTCTAAAGGCCACATTTATAGTACGATACTCATGAAACTTGGTCAGAATGTTTGCCTCGATGATATCTCAGATGAGTTCAAAAATGGGTCATGTTGGGTCAAAAACTAGGTCACTAGGTCAAATCTCAGAATGTTTGTCTTGATGATATCTCAGACAAGTTCGAAAATTGATCATGCTGGGCCAAAACTAGGTCACTAGGTCAAATCTTAGAAAAACCTTGTGCACACTCTAGAGGCCACATTTTCAGTCCAATGCTCTTGAAGGTTGGTCAGAATGTTTGTCTTTATGATATCTCGGACGAGTTCAAAAATGGGTCATGTCGGGTCAAAAAGAAGGTCACAAGGTCATGTCTTAGAAAAACCTTGTGTACACTCTAGAGGCCACATTTTTGGTCTAAAACTCTTGAAATTTGGTCAGAATGTTTGTCTTGATGTTATCTTGGACAAGTTTGAAAATGGATCATGTCAGGCAAAAAACTAGGTCACTGGGTCAAATCTTAAAAAAAAACCTTGTGTACGCTCTAGAGGTCACAGTTTCAGTCCAAATTTCTTGAAAGTTGGTCAGAATAGTTTACTTGATGACATCTCACATGACTTCGAAAATTGGTCATGTTGGGTCAGAAACTAGGTCAGTAGTTCAAATCTTAGAAAAAACCTGTGTATGCTCTATAGGCCACATTTTCTGTCCAATACGTATGAAAGGTGGTCAGGATCTTTGTTTTGATAATACCTACAATGGGAAAATTGGCTAAGGATAAAAAGTTGGTCACTGAGAGAAATTCTAGAAAAAGCTTGTGTATATGCTAGAGGCCAAATTTTCAGTCCAATAATTATGAAAGCTTAGTAAATTGTTTGTCATGATATCTCAAAAGAGATTGAAAATGGGTCATGTTTGGTCAAAAGACTCAGGTGAGCGACTTTAGGGCCATCATGGCCCTCTTGTTGTGTGGAGGGGGTACACCATGGGGAATTACCGAAAACATCACTACTGGATTTTGATTTTTTCCCAAACAAAGAAGAGGTTAGAAGCAAGAAATAAATAGAATAATTGCTTTTTTTGGTGAAAGATGAAAATTTGTTCTTCTCATGGACTAGTAATATTACTGATGATGTTCGCAGGAAGAAATGGATTTTGATCTTTCACTGAAAAAACAAATATCCACTTTGTATTTGTTAGTGTGTAGTGTGTTAGTGAGAAAAAAATCAATTCGCAGGAAAATAATCTAAAATGACATCCTCAATAGGATAGAAACACTATTTGAAAAGGAGAATGCAGTAACTTTTCGTCATTTCCCATGAAATGGATTTTTGTCATTAGAACAGGATTCATTTCTCTTTCACTACTGAACTTTGTTTATACAAGGTTTATGTTGAAAAGCTGCCAATACCTTGGAAAGAATGTGCAAAGTACTGGAGAAAGACACCTTAGGTAATCATGGAAAGTGCACTTGCTGCTGTGTTTTAACTGATATATTGTTGAAAATGGTTAACACCAAACAAACAATTAACCCGTTACCACATTTCCTAGACTTTTAAGGACCCTGGAGAATAAGGCTTTTGAAAACACTGTGGGATAAGGAGAAAATACTGGTAACTAGTATTTTCTCCTTTTCCCACAATGTTTTCTTACTTTCCAGAAATAAATGCAAAAATGTTAGCCACATGTAATATGTCTTAATGCTCTTAATTTGGAGCAGTCTAAAAGTTTTGTCGTTTGGTAAAGAATCAATGAACATTTATTATTATTTAGGGCTATCTGACAGATAGTGGTGTGGTCTCCCTAGAGAGGGTGCAGTTGATTATGCAAGGTATAGGCAATTTTCAAAACATCTATTTCTGTCTCTTCTCTTTCTATAGGTGCATTTCAAATTGGCTGTTTTGAAAGAAACGAACGTGTTATTGTCATCGCCCTGTTGTCTTCCATGTCATCATGCAGAAACTTCGACATGTTATAATGTCTCTGTCATTACTGAAGATATTTCTCAAAACTCAGACTAGTTGTTAAACTATCACAAGGAGAATCAAAAAAATAAGGGCACCATCAAAATATTTTAGATACATCTATGCCCCATTTTGGACTTAGAATTCTCACTGTCATAGCCCTAGCCTTGTTGTCGTCTATGTTGTTGTAGTGGTGCAAAAGTTTTACATTTTGTAATATCTCTCTAATTACTGAAGATATTTGCTTTAATCCTGGGCTAGCGACCTGTAAATTGGTGAATCTATACAACAGAGGCAGGTAGACATCAAAATATTTTTGACGCAGTTATGTTCTTTTTTTTTTTTTTTTTTGCTTAGAATTTTCTGTGAAAATCAAGCTCTTGCAGCCGAGCATTGGCATCTGTGTGAGGTACTCGTCTTTTAACTATCAGAATTTAAGAGCCTTAAGAATATATCAAGAGCAAGCACTATCATTTTAAAAGGTATTGATACTATCAACATTGCCATGTCAGATATTATGAATCACCCTGGATGTCATAACGCATACTGTAAATCAGCAAGCTTTTAACCCTTTCCCAGACAACTTTTAGACTCTCCTGAAATGAAAACATTTGCAGATGGCAAATACAAAAGCGGTACAAAGGAACTGTAGTGTTTTGACAGGGTTGAAAACATTGTTGGAAAATGAGAAAATGCTGGTATCCAATATTTTCTCCTTTTCCCACAATGTTTTCAAAATACCTCTGCCACAGGGTCCTAAAATCACAGGATTGTTTGGTAAAGTGTTAATCAATTTTGTACACACAGTCTGTAGCCTATATGACTTAAGACCAGGGGGTTACTAGCTCAAATCCCCACCTTAGTCAATTTCTTTCCGAGGATTGATGATAGTCATTGAAACAGGATTCACTCCTCTCTCATGGCTGATCATTATCTTGATAATGGTTATGTATAAAAGCAGCTAGTGGCTTAGGAAGAATATTGTGAGAAGTACTGGTACAAGAAACTCCAAGAAAAACATGGGAAGGTGCACAGTGCTATAACTGAAGTAATGTTGAAAACAGTGTCAAACACTATTACATGCAATCAATTTTTCAGAGCTTGGCACAGTCGAAGACGAGATATTTAAAAAACGGAGAAAAGACGACCTTGATTTTAGACGACGCAGAAAGGAGAAGGACAAGAGGATGAAGACTGTATGTAAAATCACTGTTTTCTTTAGCCAAGTGCCTGTAGCTCAGTTGGTAGCACACAGGACTTGAGAACAGGGGTCGCTGGTACGGTCCCTAGCTCGGCAAATTTCTATCTGAGAACTGATGATAGTCATTGCAACAGAATTCATTCTCTCCAACCTTTGACCATCGTTTCATTGATGGTTATGTGGGAAAGCAGCCAGTGGCTTGGATAGAATGTTCTACGGAGTGCTGGTAAAAGAAACTCCAGGAAAGCATGGATAGGTGCACTGGCCACAATATGATGTTGAAAACAGCATTAAACACCATTCAATCGATCAGTCATCTGTTTTCTTAATCCTGTAACAAACATTCAAATTTTAGACTAGTCAAATTTGAAAGCATTTCAAGACAACAGTTAAAGGTTGCTCATATGATGAAAACTGTCTTTGATAGAGTAGAAAACAGTTTTTGAAAATGAGAAAATCTGTTGCCAGCATTTTAAGCTCAACTGAGCACAAAGTGCTCATGGTAAGCTATTGTGATCGTGCTGTGTCCAGCGTCTGTCATGCGTCATGTGTCGTCAACTTTTACCTTGTGTACACTCTAAGAGGCCACATTTTCAGTCCAATACTTGTGAAACTTGGTCAGAATGTTTGTCTTGATGATATCTCGAACGAGTTCGAAAATGGGTCATGTAGGGTCAAAAAATAGGTCACTAGGTCAAATCTTAGAAAAACCTTGTGTATGCTCTAGAGGCCACATTTTCAGTCCGATACTCATGAAACTTGGTCAGAATGTTTGCCTTGATGATATCTCGGATGAGTTCGAAAACGGGTCATGTCGGGTCAAATACTAGATCACTAGGTCAAATCTTAGAAAAATCTTGTGTACGCTCTAGAGGCCACATTTTCTGTCCAGTACTTCTGAAAGTTGGTCAGAATGTTTGTCTTGATGATATCTCGGACGAGTTCGAAAATGGGCCATGTCTGGTCAAAAACTAGGTCACCAGGTCAAATCTTAGAAAAACCTTGTGTACGCTCTAGAGGCCACATTTTCAGTCCAATACTCCTGAAAGTTGGTCAGAATGTTTGTCTTGATGATATCTTGGACAAGTTTAAAAATGGGCCATGTCGGGTCAAAAACTAGGTCACCAGGTCAAATCTTAGAAAAATCTTGTGTACACTCTAGAGGCCACATTTTCAGTCCAATACTCTTGAAAGTTGGTCAGAATGTTTGTCTTGGTGATATCTCGGACGAGTTCAAAAATGGGCCATGTCGGGTCAAAAACTAGGTCACCAGGTCAAATCTTAGAAAAACCTTGTTTACGCTCTAGAGGCCACATTTTCAGTCCAAAATTCTTGAAAGTTGGTCAGAATGTTTGTCTTATGATATCTCTGACAGATTTGAAAACGGTCCATGTTGAGTAAAAAACTAGGTCACTAGGCCAAATCTTAAAAAAACCATGTGTATGCTCCAGAAGCCACATTTTCAGTCCAATACTCTTGAAATTTGGTCAGAATGTTTGTCTTGATAATATTGCAGACAAGTTCGAAAGTGGGCCATGTGGGGTCAAAAACTAGGTCACTAGGTCAAATCTTTGAAAAACCTTGTGTATGCTCCAGAAGTCACATTTTCAGTCCAATGCTCTTTAAAGTTGGTCAGAATGTTTGTTGTGATGATAGTTTGGATGAGTTTGAAAATTGGTCATGTCAGGTCAAAAACTAGGTCGCCAGGTTAAATCTTAGAAAAACCTTATGTAAGCTCTAGAGGCCACTTTTTCAGTCCAATAATCTTGAAATTTGGTCAGAATGTTTGTCTTGATAATTTCTTAGACTAGTATGAAAATGGGTCATGTTGGATAAAAAACTAGGTCACAATGTCAAATCTCGGAAAAACCTTTTGTACTATAATTACAGTCCAATATTCTTTAAACGTTTGTTAGAATGTTTGTCTTGATGATATCTTGCATGAGTTTGAAAATGGGTCACGTGGAATAAAAACTAGGTCACCAAGTTTGATCCTTGAAAAACTGTGTGTATGCTCTAGAGGCAACATTTTCAGTCCAATATTCTTGAAATTTGCTTTGAATGTTTGTCTTGATAATATCTTAGACTAGTATGAATATGGGTCATGTTGGATAAAAAACTAGGTCACTAGGTCAAATCTCGGAAAAACCTTTTATACACCCTACAGGCCACATTTTCTCTCAAATACTCATGAAAGTTGTCGGAATGTATGTCTGGATTATTTCTACATGTCAAGTAGGCCGTTGAGACAAATTCTAGAAAAAGCTTGTGTGCACTCTAGAGGCCATATTTGTAAGCCCAGTACTAATGAGTGTTTGTCTTAATATCTCTGAAGAGATTGGAAATGCGTCATGTTTGATCAAAAGGCTCAGGTGAGCGACTTCAGGGCCATCATGGCCCTCTTGTCTCGTTTTTCCCACAATGACTTTAAAAGTATTTTCCATCAGGGTGGGTAAAACTCATGATTAGGTGAAAACATCTATCTGTTTATCATCAGTCCATAAATTCCAAGTAAAATAGATTTTTCTATATGGTTGTACCATACAAAATATTAACAGACCATTCCATATTGAAAACAGTTATAGATGACTAGTTAGACTTGATTCACATGATTGGAGTTGTCTTTGAAAGGATAGACAACATTATGGGAAAAGGAAAAAATGCTGCTTACTGTTTTCTCCTTTTTCCACAATGTTCACATAGTTTTATTTTGCAGTGTCACCAAAACACTGGATTCTTTGGTAAAGAATTTATAAGTATGTTTGTCCTTCTTAACCAAACAACCTAGAGTTCAAACAGCTCTGAAGAAGATGGCTTTTGAAATCATCATGGGTAAAGGAAAAAATGCTGGTACCAGCAAATCAAATGGGGTTCGAATTGTAGAATATGCCCTTAACCCTTTTCCACACAACAAATTTTAGACTACTATGCTTTCAAAACATCTGCCGACGGCTAATTCAAAATAAGTACAAATGAGTTTAAGCTCTCTGATTGGGTAGAAATCATTGTGGGAAAAAGAAGAAAATGCTGGGTACCAGCATTTTCTCCTTTTCTCACAATGTTTTCAAGAGGCTTTCGTTTGAGGGTCGCCAAAACCCTGGATTGTTTGATAAAGAATTCAAAGGGTAGAAAACACTGTTTTATAAAGAGAAAATTTAAGTAACCAACATTTTACTCCTTTTCTCACAATATTTTCAAAAGCCGCCTTCCACAAGGTTGTTAAAATTCATGATATTGTGGTAAAAGGATAAAACTTTTTTTTTTACTTTTTTTTTTCCTTTTCAGAATAAGCCAAGGTATATACCTGGGGGTATGTTCGCCCCACAACCCTTAGGACAGGGGCGACCAGGTATAGGGGCCATACAGAACCCAAGACAGGAGGCTTACAAAGGTAGAATGCAGAGCATGTCAACCTCAGCAACCCCAGAGGTGAAGAATGAAAACAATCTCAACGCAGCTTTAGCACTGAAATCCATGATAAGTGGTGAGGTATGAAGATGGAAGTAATATATGTTGTTCTTTACTGAACACTAAAATTTTATACTTTTCCAAAATGTACGCATTTAAACCATGCTTTGTGATCAGGCTGGAACCTAGGCTAAGACTCGTCCAGTCCATTTTGGAAGCATTGGTAGGCAACAAATTTGATGTAGCTCAAGTGATGAAAGAGTCCAAAACATTGTAGGGAAAGGAGAAAATGTTGGTTACCAGGGCTTTATACTTTTCCTTCAGTGTTTTCAAAACACTCTAGTCTTTAGGGTTGTTGAAAGTCAGAGTTGTGTTTCTTACAGGATAATTGTCTGTTTTGGCGCATGATCAAAATTTCTTTCATTGAATGAAAAGCAAAGGCTGTATTTTCTTGGGTCGGTTTCCACTTAAAAAAATATAGCCTTTGCTGTTCAAGAGAACTGTTAATGGCCTAGCCTTGGTGACAATTGTCAATTCTCACAACCGAGTTAGACAGTTTTGATAATACTATGAAAGTGTTACAAATATCTTTTAACGTTTGATTTTCACTTATTGCGAAAAAGCTGTGAAAAATATGTGCGTCAATTCATGTGAAATAGATCTATTCAATTTAGTCGGATATAGAATAGCTGTAATAATGACATCATGAGTGATGTTGACAACGTCATAAAATGTGACATTTATCTGGTGAAAATTCATTCATGTTCTTTGAATATCTGTGGTATATCAAAAATAAAAGTTATAAAATTCACCAGGGAATTACAAGGTTATAATTTACTGATCGAATTCTTTTAACCACTTAAAAGCGTAAAAGGAAAAGGCTTAATTGTTCGTAGGAATCAAAAGATTATTTATTGCAATATTTTTCAGGACAATCAAAGAGGAGAAAAGCGCAAACATGAAGAGAAGGAGGAGGATAGTGAACCTGAGGATAACGTGAAGTAAGTTGAGCCAGGCTTTGTTATACCCTTTTGAAAAACTGACTTTGCTGTGAGCCTGAAATGAGATTAAAGTGACAGACTGTACAGAACTTGCATTCTGATCTTTGACCTATGCTGTCTGCTTCTATACTAGATATTCTGACAAATAGTGCTTCAAATTATAATTCATCATTTACCTAACACTGATATACTGGGATTTATCAGTTAAATAAATTTTGTTACTGCGACATTTGGTATCTTCACTGGAATGAAGACATAGAGGATAATTGTCTCTTTTGGTGTGTGATCGATATTTCTTTCATCGAGTGAAAAACGATGGCTATATTTTCACAAGGGCAAAGCCACAAGTGAAAATATTGCCTTTGTTTTTCACATGATGAAAGAAATTTCGTTCATACACTGAAACAAGTAATTATCCTATTTCTTTTATATGCCCTTCACTCTAATCTTTCTTTTCATGTCTAATGTGTACTCATTGTGAAAAATAAGTGTGTTCTTTAAGCAAAATAGATCTATTCAACCTATTCAGCTTTGAACTAGCTGTAATAATGACATCATGAGTGATGTTGATTATGTCACAAAACATGATGTTCACTTAATAAATATTTATTCATATGTTGTAAATGTCTCTGGTATGTCAACAGTAAAAGTTATAAAATTCACCAATGAAGTATAAGGATATATTTTACTGTTAGATTTATATGAAGAAAAGCATAAAAGTAAACACTTTGACTGGAGTCAGGAACTACTCTTTTTTTGCACTTAAACTTGCAGCAGGGCACCATGCTACAGGTTTTAAGTTTTTGTGTACAAAGAAATGATGTCATTTACATGCTACTTTTATCGCTCTTTATGTCATCACATGCTTCAGTTGCTGATGTCGATAATCTAAATTGTTGTCTGAGTGAAGAAAAATAATCAGTCAAAATATGACACTTTATCAGTGTTCAATCTAGCTTGGCTTGAAAGGGGGCCAATCGGCCCACAGACATTGAAATAGGGGACCATTTTGGAAAACTGGGGGCCACAAATAAAAAAAAAATCATTCTTTCTTACTGAAATGTTAACTTTTTTATTGAACAAGTATTAATCTCATTCATGTATCTATGAATACGATGCTTATAATTCTGCAACACTGCAGAAATTATCATCGTTATTGACGCAACCTTGTTTCCACCATTAATTTAATCCTAAAAAAATGACGAAATGTGTCCGTCAGTGGTAAACTTTCGGAAATTCTGATATCCCATCACAGAAGGATTTAACTTTCACCTCGATCATTTCTAGTTGAAAGTCGTGTTTCTGCGGGGTTTTATTATCGACGCCTAACTACGCGTAGGTACTGGCCCGATTGTGCTTTCTGAAGTAATATGTTTTAATAGCTTTTGCCTTTTTTGCCCCATTGAGGTTTAAAAAAAAAAGAAACTTCATTGCGATGTTAAATGATCAGCGGAAGCTAAAAGAATCGTAACCTCTGGTACCCGTCTTTCTCCCGAAACCGTCCGATACAAAGATCGATAGCGGGCTACCAGTTTTATCTTAGCTATAACATCCATCGGGTTATCGGTAAATTCTCACTAGAAAGATAGGCATTATGTTTATTGAGCGGAAAAAGCAGGAACGGGCAAAAAGGACCCTAATTCACGTAATGCCACTTTTATGATCGAGTGCGCCCAACGGGCCCGAGGTTGGTTTAGAATTGCGCCATCTGAAATTTTGGGGGGACTATGGCGCAATGGCGCGCTCAAGATTGAACACTGCTTTATGATTGATGCAAACAGTCGAAAGATGAATAAATATATATTGCTTTGTTTTATTGTAATTGTTGTATTAAAGACCTGTGAATTTTGTTCACATTTTTTTTTTTTTTTTCACAGACTATGGGAGGATGGATTTAAAGACAGATATTACAAACAGAAGTTTGACGTGGATGAAGAGGATGTTGCTTTTAGACATAATGTGGTAAGTAATGGCCTGTTGCATCTTAACCCCTTCTTGAACAGTTTCAGGTTTTATCTGTGCAGGGGAAGATACATTTTGAAAACATTGTGAGAAAAGGAGAAAATGCTGGTTACCAGCATTTTCTCCTTTTCCCACAATGTTTTCTTGTCTATCATGGACAAATCCCATCATTTGAGCTACAATGAATTTGTCATCTACAAATGCTTTCAATTTTTGACTTTTCCAAAATTTTGTTGTATGGAAAGGGGTTAACCCGTAATACAGCACCTTTCACCCCTTCATATGTTTTTCGGCAAGTGTAGATCATGATCAGACTGCACAGAATGTTCAGATCTTTGATCTACACTATCTTTGACATTCTGGATAAAAGCAATTTTGAAATTGCAATTTTTGGGGGCCGTTGGTAAAAAATGGGTGACTGGCAAAGGTCATGAATTCACTGCGGAATGGAGATAAGTGTATAAAGACATATAGAAGAGACAAGGTCCAATTTTTGGGTAATATACTTCTTGTCATCTGCAAATGATCTCAATTTGGACGTGCCTATAATTCTGTTGTTTGGTAATAGGTTCTGCAAAATTCATTGGAATTAATCAAATACATGTTAATGACGGATCCTGAGCCGTGAAGTTTGTGACATGGGTGATCTCAAATCGTTTGACCTAGATTCAAGCTGTTCTATTGTTTTGTTGTAAATTCACGCAAAGCTTAGAACTATCTCTCAACAAGCACCCGGATCAGTCTTTGTTTTGTTGCAGTCTGATCCGAGTCCATGTTGGACGGAAACGTATTTATCGAACATTAGTCAAGTTTTCTTTGTTATAAAAACTGCTCCGAATCCCTGCTGAACAAAATTTTTCCACAGGGTACTTGACTGTATTGGTTTCTCTCTCTCTCTCTCTCTCTCACTCACACACACACACACACACATATGTGGGGGGGGGGGGGCATGCTCTGTGAAAAGGGGGCTTAATGCATCTGCGAAAAGTATCGACCCAGGTCAGCCTGCGCGCTCCGCGCAGGCTGTCCTGGGCCGAAACTTTTCGCTATTGGTCAATTTTCTGTATGTCCTAGGACCAGTGTACCTCATGATTAAGTCAGTTGTTGAAAAATATGGCTAATACGGATCAATAATTATGTTTTCGCATGCTTGGTATCATGCATCACCGGGATGCATTAAGCCCCCTTTTGCCAGAGCACGGCTCATATATGTGTGTGTGTGTGTGTGTGTGTGTGTGTGTGTGTGTGTGTGTGTGTGTAATATTGTTATTTGCATTATGGGCCGGCGGCCTTCTGCATAAATAAATATTTGAGTTTAAGTTTGACAGGTCCATGTACTGTATTGAACCTTTACCCAAAAATCCATTTTTAAAACCCATAGAAAAGCTGGTTTTGGAAACTTTGTGGAAATAAGAGAAAAGTTTGGTACCCAGCACCTCTTTTTTTCATGATATTTTCTCACCTGCCAAAAGACAAAAATCATGTCAGCCACAAGTAATCTCTCAAATCTGTCATCTGCAAAGTGCTTTCAATTTTGGCTAGTCTAAGATTTAATGATTGTCTGGTAAAGATTTATTCATTTTACAAACAGAGCATCTGTTAGGCTTCTCCAAATTGAAAGCATGTGCAGACAACAAATTTAAAGTGGCTTAAATGACACTAATTGTCCTTGGAAGAATAGAAAACAGTGTGAGAAAAGAGAAAAATGCTGGTCTGCAGCATTTTCTCCTTTTACCACAATATTTTCAAAAGAGTTCTTCTGGCCAGTGCATTAAAACTTAGGATTGTTTGGGAAAAAATAAACCTTTTACCAACCTGTCCCATGGTTTAACGATCCCCAGGAAGAAGTATCTTGAAAATGTTCTTGGAAAAGGAGAAGAAGCAGGAAACAAGCATTTTATCCTTTTTTCCACAATGTTTTCAACACTTTCTCAGGTTAGTTAAAACTCAGGATTGTATAGTAAGAGTTAAGTGGTTACTGTCATGTATATATTTCAGGCTGATCACTATGTGCGAGGTCTGTGCTGGGTGCTGAGATACTACTATCAAGGCTGTGCATCGTGGAAATGGTACTTTCCCTACCATTATGCTCCTTTTGCCTCAGACTTTGTCAACATAGATAGGTTGTCCAATGATTTTGAAAGAAATACAGAACCAGTGAGTCTGAGGGTTTTTATTGTTTGTTCGTTTGTTTGTTTTTTGTTTTTAGTATGTCTTGTTTGTAGGGTGTCAGGTGGTCATCTATGAACAGTATTAAATAGCTGTAAAATTACAAATACATTTCTAACACACAGTGATTCAAACATTTTCTAACCCTTTTTTATCTGACAAATTTTAGACTCTTCAAAGTTGAAAGCAATCTGCAGATGACAAACATGAACTTGATACAAATGAACCGTTTCTCTCTTTCCCACAACCTTTTCACTTCTTTCAAAGACAATTTCTATTATTCTTACCAAAGTTGATTTGGTTTCTGCAAATGTTTTGAAAGGGCTAAAAATTTTGTGTGTTAATGGGTTAATCTTCTTGCAGGATTTAGTGACAATGCAATAGAAGGTTTTCAGTAGCTGTGGTAGTTCTTGATTGTTTTGTACATTGATAAGTCAGCAGGTAGGAACTACGGTAAGGTTCATGGATAAGAAACATGTGGACAAAATGTTGGTGATTACTATATATTTCATGTATATATTCGATAGGGAAAATAAAATGGAGAGTCTGTCTTCAGAACAACAACTGTTGTTTTTTTTTTGTTTTTTTTTCAGT
The DNA here is from genome assembly GCA_946811185.2 of Hippopus hippopus. Classification (NCBI taxonomy): domain Eukaryota; kingdom Metazoa; phylum Mollusca; class Bivalvia; order Cardiida; family Cardiidae; genus Hippopus; species Hippopus hippopus. Next base: position 74,202,798 of record OX328097.1, read on the forward strand.
AGGTTTATATTTACAATTATAATGTAATAAAAATTTCGACCAGTTGCAACCATGTCAGGGATCTTCTTGAAGTCTGTGAAATTTTTTTATGAAGAGATTACAGATCTACATTTAACATTTTAAAGATTGAATGACATCGATCCTTTTTAGGTCACCTGAGCACAAAGTGTTCAAGGTGAGCTTCTAGAGTGCAGACATGGTTTTTCTACGATTTGATCCAGTGTATTATACCAAGCTAGTTGTCACACAAGATAGATTCAATTTTCTTAAACATAGACCCAGTCTTATAGATAGAATGGTCGTGTGACCAGCAGAAAGTTTACTATTAGCAAAAGGTTTTGACCCATTTCAGCCTTCACAGAGGATGCAGGCTCACTAGGGTCAATACTGTTTACAGATGCATTAGATTGTCTTTTCACAGTGCATGACTGGTATACATGTATGTGAGCCATGCTCAGGGAAAGGGGGGTTTAGTGCATCTCCATGATGCACTATACCAAGCAAGTTATCCCATAGTCGTAGATCCATCAAATCCATTTTTTTCAACTCTTTACCACACAGTCCCGACTTTTAACGACCCTGAGAAAGATGCCTATTGAAAACATTGTGGGAAAAGGAGAAAATGCTGGTAACCAGCATTTTCTCCTTTTCCCTCAATATTTTCTACCCTATCAAAATCAGAAATCATCATATTCACAAAATTTAATTTGTTGTCTGCAGATGCTTTGAATTTGGTTCCATCCAAAAATTTGTCGTTTGGTGCAGAGTTAACAATTGACTGAATGATGAGGTACACTTGTCCTTTGACATACAGAAAATTGACTGATAGCGAAAAGTTTCGGCCCAGGTTAGCCTGTGTGGTCTGGACACTTTTCGCAGATGCATAAAACCCTCTTTTCACAGAGCGTGACTCATATATTTTCCTACCATATTGTATTATATTTCAGTTTAAGCCCCTTGAACAGCTGATGGGAGTGTTTCCTGCAGGCAGTAAGCAGCATGTTCCCCCTACATGGCAAAACTTGATGACTAACCCGGAATCTCCTATTATAGATTTCTATCCTGTTAATTTCAAAATTGACAAAAATGGGAAAAAATATGACTGGCAAGGTTTGTTCTTTTAAAATCCACTACAGTACAAATATATTTGCAAAGCCTGGTTGTGCAGTCCGTAGCACACTGGACTTAAGACAAGGGGGTTGATGTTCTAATACCCAGTCTTTCATAATGATCTTTGGGTCTGTGCATTCAAGGTCAAGGTCACTGTTACTAAAAATAGAAAAGATGTTTCAGCTCAGACTGTTGATTTTAAAAGCATAAATAAAGTTAATTTGTTGTGTAGTTTGAGTATATGAAAAACTAGCTTAGGATTTATTTGCTGATAGTATATACAAGGTTAGGGTTAATCAATCAATTTAATGACACTATGCAAGCAAGCCATTTGAAATGCAGCATTTTCTTATATTCTCACAATGCTTTCTACCCAGTCAAAGACAAAAACCATTATTCCAGCCATACTTGATCTATCATGTGTGAGTTCTTTAAATTCAAACAAGTCGTAAGTTTCATTTTTAACAACTAAGAAGAATAAAGCTTAGGAAAATAGTATAAGATGAAGAGAAATTGCTGGTTACAAGAATTGTCTCCTTTTCCAACAGTATTTTCTGCCATTTCAAAGACTAATCTCATTATTTGAATACCACACAATGTGTCATCTGCAGATGTTTCCAATATTGACCAGTCTTACGAACAAAGTCTGTAACAAAGAAACGAACAAATGCATGGCAGAAATAAAGGGACCGGGCAGGATTCGAACCCTAGAACGCCCGACGAAAGGCCAATACCATAACCACTGAGCTAAAGAGATATCTCCCAAACGCAGTTGTTAGGTATTGTATTTAAATCGGGACGAAGCCATGCATGAAGGAGTGGTCTCCCGTAACACCAGTCATACATTTTGTTGTCCAGTGAAATTTGTATTTTTGTTTCGGTGTAAGATTGATATACAATTCCACTGAATGAATGATAAATACTGTCTTTGAAAGGGTACTATGTGGGAAAAGAAGCAGAGATCCCTTTCCCCTGGATCTTACCAAAAAAATGTCTTACACAGGTTAAGGCAAAACAGGGTTTTAATGGAAAGAGTATGATTTGTTTCGTCAATATTATAAATCATGATGTAGATTTATGGTAAGTAAGTGAATTTTATGACAATGAAATGAACAGACATTATAAGTGATATAGAGGATATTTGTTTTTTCTTTTCAAAAAAAGATCTAAATTTATTTCATAGAGTGAACATCATCGGTAATATTTTCACAAGTGGTGCAGCCACTTGTGAAAATATTACTGATGATGTTCACAAGATGAAATAAATTTTGATCTTTCACCGAAAAAAAAAATTATTCTATTTATGTCATGCTTCTAAACCCTTTTCAAAATCCAGTATAGTTGTTTTCTGTAATTCCAGGTGGCATACCCCCTCCACATTATGCATTACAATATTACGTAAAGCGCGAGAAATGTAGGGCGTAAATCAGTCATATTTCCTTCTGGTTGAATGGCACGCGCTGTTTACCTTGGTAACTAGCACACTGGAACTAATGTTTCTGCCTTCAACTGAAGAGTTAGAAAATATGAAATCAGTATTTTTTACTGGCCATAATCATGAAATATCAAACCATAATCCACCATTATTTCTCAATAAAATACCGAAAAGCATGAAATAAATTTCAGTATTTTCAGTTTGAATAAAATATTACACTGGGCTGTGTAGGGCCTGTAAGGCATTTTAACCCTTTACCAGACGACAAAATTTTAGCCCTGTCCAAATTGAAAGCATTTGCAGACGACAATTTCATTGTAGCTCAAATGGTGCAATTGTTTATTGACAGGGTAGAAAACATTATGGGAAAAGGAGAAAATGCTGGTTACCAGCATTTTCTCCTTTTTCCACAATGTTTTCAAAAGGCTTCTTTCCAAGGTCGTCAAAAGTCGTCATTGTGTGGTAATGGGTTAAAATAACAATTTTTACTTCATATTTACAAAAAGAAGAAAATAACAGGAATACAACAGATACAGTGCCATAAAGTATTGTTTGTCTTAATTTGGTTTTATGGGGATGTTTTAGTTTTGAGTTTTACTTTTTTTTTATTTAACAAGTGAAAACTAGATTAATTTATACAGTAAGCTTCATTTCGTATCTAACACAAATTACTCTGCAACTTGGATTGAAAGTTGTTTGAGACAGAACTTGAACTTATCTAAATTTGTAATTGTATTAAGCCTTACCACACAATCCTAAGTTTAAACAAACCCTGAAGGAGACGGCTTTTGAAAATATTGTTGGAAAAGGAGAAAATGCTGGTAACCAGCATTTTCTCTTTTTCCTACAACGTTTTCTGTCCTTCCAAGAACAATTCCCATCATTTAAGTCACATTGATTTTGTTGTCTGTAGATGCTTTTAATTTGGAAAAGTCTAAAACTTTGTTATTTGGTAAAGAATTAAAAGACAAAGTACAGGTATATAGAAACATTGTTTTATTTTAGGTGTTGCCTTATTGCCATTTGTGGATGAAAAAAGATTGTGGAAAGCATTAGACACAGTCTATCCTGATCTCACAAATGAAGAAAGTAAGTTTATTATGTACCTGTAGATTTTCTGAACCAAATACATGCATCGCAGGCAGATTGAATTACACATGTTGCGTCTACACTATGTCAAATAAAGTTTCAAATATGATGTGATGATGTACCCATATGTTGAATACATTGAAATTGGTTTGCGATTTGATTTATCAATAGTTTACACTATAATGTTTATCCACCATTTATAAAAACAAAGTTACTTCCCAGGAAACTGGTATTTTTTTTTATTTATTTTCCTTCTTTCCAATAAGATCGTCAATAATTGCAGTGCTTTCTTGTTGAAAAGAATAAGTATATAATAGAAGGAATGTTGTGTTGTAGTAACTTTCCTGGTGCTTACTTTTCCTTCTCGCTGCCCAAGAAAATTTTGACATTGTACTCAAACTACGGTCTCGGGAGACATCAAATTTCTGCTCAAAGCAAATATGAACACTAGGAAAGCTAGCAAAACATAATCTTCCATGTGTGTACACCTACCACAATTCTCAATCCTAATCAAGCTGAACTGCTTAGCCCAGTTGTTCAGTCAGTAACACACAGGGCTTGTAACCAAGTAGTTGCACAAGTCCTGTTACCAGCTCAGACAGTTTCTGTCCAAGGATTGATGGTAGTCATTGATCCATTCCTCTCTCACTGCGGAATATTGTATCAGCAATGTTTATGTGAGAAAGCATCCAGTGGCGTGGAAAGAATTATGTGTGAAGTAGTAGTAACAATAATTCCAGGAAAACATTGGTAGACGTACTGGTTACCAGGGTATATGAAATGATATTGAAAGATAGTTCAACACCAAACAATCAACATAGGAATCAGGGTTAATCTTTACACAATCAATCATTCATAGGAATGGTTAGTCAATACAGACCCCATTGTGTCCTTCAGTTGTTGTCATTTTCCTATCATACCTGTGAAGTATCTCTGCTGGCTTTTATGATTGACCTTGAAGCAGATGACATCAAGTATTTTTTCTCTAATCTCCCTTGTAGGACACAGAAATGGTCGAGGAAATGACAGATTGTTTGTACATAGTTCTCATTCTGTTCATTCCATGTTAGAAGCCTTGTATGAGGGGGTCTCAAAGAACAACGTAGAAAAAGGAAACACAGAGGTAATATCCTTGCATTTTAAGCTGGGCTGTTTTTGAAGAAAATGTAAAGGTACTGTTGTAGCCCTGACATAGTCATCTGCTTTGTCGTCATGCAAAAACTTTGACATTTTATAATATCTCAGAAGATATTTATTTCAAACTTTGACAAGTTGTTTACCATGAAAAGGGCAACCCACACAACAAGGGCAGGTAACCATCAAAGTATTTTTCATATAGTTATGCCACTTTTTCGGCTTAGAAAATCAAGCACTAGCAGCTGAGCACTGTCTGAGTGTTGGCACCCACATGCCGTGCTCTTGTTGCCTCTCTGTTTTTAATCCTCTGTATTTGCAAACTGTAGATCAAGATCAAACTGTACATTCTGTGCAGTCATATCTTGACTGACACTGCCTGCTTATATTTAACATGTTCATGCCAAGACATTCTTGAAAGGCATTTCATCTGTTGCTTAACTTGAAAAAGTCCTTTTCTATATCTCAGCACTTTAACTCTTTACCCCATAATCCCTTCTTTTAGCGAAACTGAGGAAAAAGCCTATTGAAAACATTGTGGGAAAAGGAGAAAAAATGCTGGTTGCCAACAATGTTTTTTACTATTCAGGAACAATTTTCATTATTTAAGCCATATATAATTATGTTGTCTGCAACAGTAGGTTGCTGCATGGCTCAGTGGTAAAATACACTACTCATGTATTTCCTGGCTTTCTCACACCAGTACTGACACAACTTTCTAAGTCACTGACTACTTTTCTCACATGAATCAGAGGTGAGAGGCGAAAAATTTCTGGAAAAAAGTTTACCTTAATCAGGTATGGAACTAGCAACCACCAGGTCACAGGTCAGATATATATGCTGACCACTGAGCTAACCGGCCGGGTTTCTAAAATTTTGTAATTTGGTAAAAAGTTGAGAGTGAAAAACACTTGCATATTTGAACAATCCATGTTACACTTTACAAACTTTGTTTATTCTTTCTATACACAGAGAATTGATTTAAATCCAGACAACACTCAGGGAATGGCTGGCAAGGTTTTCTGTGATCATTTTGTTGTTCTAACAGGAGAGTAAGTGAAAAACAATTTGAGCCATGCCTTGGCAATAGGAGGCGCAATGTGATTCATTATACCAAATAGGTCTTCATGCAATGATGGATTCATAAAATTCATTTTGTGCAAGAACCATCTGAATCATGAGGTAGACTGGTCCTTGGACATGCAGAAAATTGACTTATAGGAAAAAGTTTCAGCCCATGTCAGCTGGGTGTATTATGCAGGCTGACCTGGATCAATACTTTATGTAGATACATTAAGCCCCCTTTTCACAGAGCATGGCTCATTTCTAATTGTTTATCAAATGTAACAATTTTGTTGTACAGTGTACTCTATTAGATCTGTCTCAACCCTTTACCAAATGAAAAAAAAAAAAATGGATTTTTCTTAATTTGAAGTGTTTGCAGGCAACAAATGAATGTTACTTAAATGGTGGGAAATTGTCTAGGAAAGAATAGAAAACAGTGGGAAAAGGAGAAAGTGGTGGTTACCAGCATTATTTCTGTTTTTTCCCCTCTGTCTTTTGAGTGTCGTTTATTAAGGGTGTTAAAAGAAGGAATTGTTTGGTTAAGGCTAAAAACTGTGGTTTTATGGACTTTTCTTAGATGATATTCTGTTGATTTTTGGCTTGGCTTTTTTTGAAGAAAATGTTGAGTGATTGCCGTAGCCCTGTTGTCATGCAAAAACTTTGACTTTTTATAATATCTCTATTGTTGCTGAAAATATTTGCTTCAAACTTAGACAAGTTGTTAAGTATCATTAGAGGAACCAGTACCACAAGGGCAGGTAACTATCAAAGTAATTTTGACATAGTTATGCACCATTTTCGACTGAGAATTTTTACTTAAAATCAACCACCTGCAGCCGAGCCTTGGCATCTGCATGTGGTGCTCTTGTTTAAATTCAGCAGCTTCCTTGGACCGTTAATGTTTCGTTTTGTTTAAAAAGTAAATCATAACGAGCGACAGTGAGTTACAGGCAAAGCCCGTAACGTGCAAAGCTCGTTTTGCGGTAACACCGTTCTAGATTTTTAAAAATGAAATTCCGACTTCGTTATGGGTTTTAGTCTAAATCTAAATAGGGATGACTAAAAATTGAGTGTCTTCCGGTTAGTCGCACAGCGTCACACGTATGACAATCTTTCGCACAAGTACCTGATTGGTCATAAATGACAATAATTATCTACCGATGGAATGATTACTTTAAAATCATTATCAGTTTAATGAGTACAGATTATCTAATTTCTTACTTACTTTCAGCGTATTTAGCGCCTATTTGTGTATAAACAAATGCAATGATCTATGCTAGCAAAGAATGACGTCATTAATCATACTATTCCTAAGTCATGCACTAGCAGTTTTTTTGCGAAAAATATTGTGCCTTAGAAATCATGACTAAACTAGTTTTTTGACTGTTTCAAAATACAGATTTTAGCGATCTACGCACTCTGATTTTAAAGAAACTCCAGGTAAAACATGGGTAGACCTGTGCACTGACGAAGAAATGGAAAAAAAAAGATTCTGTTTTTGTTTGTTTGTTTTTGTTTTTTTTCCTTTTGTGTGTCTACTTATTGCGGCAGCAAGTGCACCTACCATGCGTTCCTGAAGTTCCTTTTACCAGTACTCTGCTCAGTATTCTTCTCAACCTATTGACCGATTCCTCATAAAAGTCAAAGTCTCTCTTATATAGATCTAGATCTACATGCAGTGAGGAAATGTTCCCGTAAAATGGTCTTTAAAAGTATGTGAACCAATAATCATTCCAAGTTATTTTTTTCTAGACATTAATTAGCGAAGTTGTCAAGGAACTGTGTGTCTTTATTTTGTTAAGGAAATCTGGGACAGTTCGCCCTATTTCACATGTATAAATCTACGAAAGCTAAATGCTTTCTACTTTTGACAACGCTCAAAATTAGTTTTGGCAATCTAGCTCATCATTCGAATTAATAGATATTTGTTCCACAAATCATTCACGTCGCTCGTATTGAGGCTTTGCCTTTTTCATATTATTCTCTCACTCAACTGAAGAGCAGGAAATAAAAAATCCTGAATCTTCGTAAACAAGTACAGAAGTAGCCATCTGAATGCCAAGGTAGTAACATGCACGACACTTATCTGATAATCTAACCATTCTTAGTAACATTCTCTGTCTTATTTATCAGAATTTTCTAAATTTGAAAGTAACACAGCTTCTGATTGGCTAAACCATTTGGTTTAGCCAATCAGACGTTGTGTTTCTTTCAAATTTAGAAAATCTCAGAGAATAAGACTAAGACCGTTCTTAAGAGTGATTGGTGAATAAGAACTCCAATTGACAGTCTTGATTTTATTGCTTAAGATGAGTAATTATTAACTGTCAACACAGTTACAGTTGCAACCCTGAAATCTGTTACAGTTTACCTTTTACCATGAAAGTCAGGGTTTTTCCCATTGTGTGTATTCTTGTTTTGTCTTCTAGATTAGTTCCCAATTTGTCTACTTCTATTTTGACACTTTTTCCCGTTTCATGTACTCCTTCAACACCATCAGTAACATTTAAGGTGGTAATTCAGTGCTTGATATAGTTTTCAATATTGAAACAATATTCTGTGCTGATGTTAAAGCTTGTACAACTACAGCATGAAATCATTCAAAAAGTGTAGACAAAATGGGAAAAGGCGATACAGGAGTAGACCAAATGAGAAACTAGGGAGGTCAGAACTGGCTGTATGAACTGGCATTGACTTTCAGAATATGCTCCTATAACTTTGAGTGATTTCCCTTCCTTGGTGTCCTGATTAAACAGGTGCTTATTAAAAACAATAGTGCTTATTATCATTGTGAAGTTAAAGCTCTTTGGAAAAAGAAAGGCATTACTACAAGACTATATTCTAGGCATTTCAGTAAGAGACATGTTAATTGAATCAAATTGTGTCATTAAAATAAGGCCGAGTTCAATTTTAGCTCAGGTTTAGGAATCAATATACATATGTACATTAAGATGCTTTTCTAAAAAGGAGTATCTGTACTGTCTTTACAGGAATAACAGTAGCAGAAATGAAGCTGAAAAACAAAAACAAAAAACATCAATAGATTTTATTTTTACTGTTTAAATCCAGATGCAATCTTTATGAAAGCAATCAGGTATTGTAAATAAGTTTATGTTTAATAAAAAGTGTATACATGTATATGTCACACTGGGATATTCATAATCAAGGAAAACTGAATCAAAAAAAAGTTGGAGGGGGTCTTTGACTAGCTTCCCTTGAAGTTGATGAAAATCAGAACTCAACAAATATTACTGGTTTCACTGAAAGCAATGAGTAGATGTATCCATTTTCGGACCTTATTTTTTTCAGGACGTTCCATACTCCAATTCCACAATTAGCCAGTGTTGTGGACAATAGAGTTATAAGGTAAGAACAATTTTTTCTCATTTACAAAGTTCATCAGGGGTATTAAGTTTCCTCCTTCCAGAGGATTTCATTACTTTGAGGCTAAGACTGACATTGCAAAACTGTCTCAGCTCTTAAGTCTTTACCACACAATCCCAACTTTTAAGGACCCTGAGAGAGAAGCCTTCTGAAAAAACATTGTGGGAAAAGGAGAAAATGCTGGTGCATTTTCTCCTTTTCCCACAATGTTTTCTACCCTTCCCAAAACAAATTTCCATTTTTCAGTCACATTTATGTTGTCGTCTGCAAATGCTTTCAATTTGGACAGGTCCAACATTTTGTTGTTTGGTAAAGAGTTAAGGTTTTGCTCAGAAATTATTTACTAACTGTGATGGTTAGTCGGGGGCATTTTCACCATAAAAATCAATGAATGACTGAAGAAGACAGCCTCTGAAAACATTGTGGTAAAGGACAAAATGCCTGGAAACCAGCATGTTCACCTTTTCCATAATTAATGTATTCTACAGGGTTGCATCTAGTGCGCGGCCTTGCGGGATTGCCGCACATTTTTGTGATTGCCCCCCTATTTATCAATTTTCCGCGGGCAAATCCCACAAAAGTAAGTCTGAATTTCAAATAACAAAGTCTAAATCTTGTAGTCCATCCCTAATTAACCGAGGATAATTCAAATATATAAAAAGAATCTAACGAGGGCAATAAAAACTATCGATTCAGTAGTTTGATCTGTCATTCCATCGAAATACTGGAGTGATCTGGTGGTTAATTGTTGGATATAGGTACGGAATCGGCCGATTTGTTACAAGTGAATCCCTCGCCTGTGTCTCTTCAGTGACCCCGCCCCTATTTACCATATATGGAAAACATGTATTCCAAATATGGTTACGATTACTACAGAAAGCCCGCGAAAAAAGAATGGTGTCATGAGCACGAGCTCTACATTCCGATGATTTGCCCGTGATTCCCATCTGTGACGTCATTTGGCTGTCTGTACCCTTTGGCTTTTCAAATAGAATAATCCAAAGCGATCTCTATCGTAATTTTCGGACATTTTATTTGTTGAATAAATATCTACATGTGGGTAATACCACTTTTAAAATGGGAGTTCCGATAGAAATTAATTGTTGAGCTACATGTTACAGTCCGGTACCGTGGAAAAAAAGCGACTTTGTTGCATTATTTCACCAAGATTGCCAAGAGGAAATCGCCAGACAGGAAAACGAAAATTATCAGGATGACTCTAGCGATTCTGGTGCTAGAGACAATGTGGAGACCCCAGTCACAAAAAAAGCGATCTGCTTTTATGGAGTCCTGGAAGGCAAATCGCCGTGGCTCGAAGTTGACTAAAAATAAAATATTTTGTGTTTGGTGTATTAGGGAGTAAAAAGTGCAACTCTTTCACTATCGGATGTAGATCTAGTAACTTCAGAACATCAGATAGGTATGTTACATTGCCTCTCCACAAATAAGCCGTGCATAACTTTGCGTACCGATATGGAGACTTCAACCAAACACGTTATTTACAAGAAGACTGGTTAACTCGTGCCTTTCAGACAACATTGGCTAGATATGTCTTGATCTTAATAGAATTGTGAACTTTGTGAACAAACATTTTGTCATTGTATTTCACTGATTTTAAAGGTGGGTATTTAGATTTTTCACATCTCACCAAATTAAAAAATATATATATCACTGAAATTTATATGAAAAAACAATACAAATCATTAATAATTAAGAATCATAAAATTACAAAAAAAATTTTTTTTGATGGTGTTCCCTTAAAAGGCTACGTGGCCTCTTAAGGTATTTTCAGATTTCGCGCCAAAAATCAAAAAAGCATTGTGGGAATGTCAAGTGACTGGCACGTGACTAATGACGCTTGAATTCCATAACATAACAAACATATAATTATTTTCCATAATGTCTTCTTCTGATGCTATGTTTGAAGGTTCGTCCGTGTATTTCCGGAATGTAAATGAGCGAGTTGCTCATGTAAAAATAGACCGTGTTTCCCCGTCAGTGGCAACCTGGACCGTAGTAAATCTCTAATTTCTCTTGTTGTCGGATGGTTTTTGACTACTGGGGTTTTATGAATGAAAATTAAAAGGCTTTGGGAGTATAAGGATGATTTTTTTTTTTGGATTTTTGTAAAATTTCGTCCCAAAATCTGAAGGACCACCTTTAAGAGTCAAATATGTTTAAATGGACATAAAATCTAGATCTATTATTTATGTCGATTATCACAGTGACTTTCAAAATAATTATTAAGTATATCTACAGAGTATATTATAGATATAAGGTTAAGTATAATACTAAAACAATACTGTAGTAGATCGAAACCTTTAGAAATTACCAAGTTATTGAAGTGTGTTACTCTCATGCAATTGATTTGGCAGTGAATTTCCAACGAAGACTTATGTAACTATTGACACAGAATAATCAAGTGGATATGTAATTCTTTTAAGGGTAATATTGTCTATAAATTGATGTAGATCTAGTATAAACAGTCTCAAAGCACATAAAATAGTCTTGATATGCATCCCCCCAAATTCTGTTCATTGCCCCCCAAATTCAGAAATTATGGGGGGCATTTCCCCCCAAATTGCCAATTTCTAGATGCATCCCTGATTCTACCCTTTCATAGAAAATTTCAGTCATTTGAGGTACATTTAACTCTGTACCACACAACAAAATTTTTTACTGGTAGAAATTGCAAGCATTTGCAGACAACAAAATAAGGGTGGTAAAAAAGATGTGATCTTTATCAGATAGAGTAGAAAACATTGAGGAAAAAGGAGAAAATGCTGGTAAACAGCATTTTCTCCTTTTTCCTCAATGTTTTCCCAAAGCTTTTTTCTTCAGGGTTGTTAAATGTCGTGATTGTGTGTTAAAGGGTTAAGGTGTTGTCTGCAAATGCTTTCAATTTGGACAAGTCTAAAATTTTGTCATTTGGTGAAAAGTTAACCCTTTACCACACAATCCTAACAACCCTGAGAAAGAAGCCTTTTGAAAACAGTGAGGGAAAGGAGAAAATGCTGGTAATCAGTACTTTCTTCTTTTCCCTCCTTGCCCTATCAAAAACAAAAATATTTAAAGATACACCTTTTTCTCATTTTCATCCAGTTTTTCAACAAATTTTATTTTTATTTTATGAAACTAACCATTCTTGTATCTTCGTGCCAAATGTTGCCCCTGACAGTTGCAAGGTTGCACAGATTACGACGGATAGAAAATGCATTTCCTTCTCTTGAGACATTACAGCCACAGTTTCTGGTTTAATTCGAAGACAAATCTTTTGCGTTTCTTTATCAATTTTTTAATCTACGTTTCTATATCAATTTTTTAATCTACGTTTACACAGCTAACTAGATTCTACACATTGTAAAATTTTACAGTGTTTGTTTACTCTCTGGCTATAAAGATGTATCTTTAAGCTACAAATATTTTGACGTCTGCAAATGCTTTCAATTTGGTTGAATCCAAAATTTTGTCATTTAGTGAAGAATTAATAACTCTCATTTTAAAATGGTTCTTTTAAAGCCATTTGCTGTGTTTTTAGCTCACCTGAGCTCACAATGTGCTCAAGGGGAGCTTTTAGGATCACCCTGTGTCCGTCTTGCGTCGTGCGTCGTCAACAATTCTTTAAACATCTTCTCCTCCTAAACCGCTTGGCCAATTTGGACCAAACTTGGCTTGAATGTTCCTGGGGAGGTCCTCTTTAAAAATTGTTCACAGAATTTAATTCCATAAAAAACTCTGGTTGTCATGGCAACCAAATGGAATTTTCTAAGAAATTCTTTAAAAATCTTCTCCTCTGAAACCGCTGGTCAGATTTTGGGTGACCCTTTTCAAAATTTGCTGGCGAAATTTCGATCGGTCTAAAAAGATGGCCGTGGTGGGGGGGAAGGGGGGGCTCTTTGCACTGTATGGACTTAAAGAAATTCTTTGAAATTCTTCATTTCTTAAACCACCTGTCAGATTTTGAAATAATTTCACAGAAATGTCCCTTTTGAACAATTGTTTGTGAAATTTTGAAACATGGCTGTGGTGGTGGGGGGCTATTTGCAGTGTACGGACATGAAGAAATTCTTAAAGATTCTTCTTCTGTGAAACCACTTATATTATGGCCCTTTTTTAGCTTGGCTGTTTTCAAAGAAAACATCGAGGTATTGTCATAGCCCTTTTGTTGTTGTTGTCATTGTGCAAAAACTTTGACATTTTGTTATATCTCAGCTTCCACTCAACACATGTACTTGAAACTTGGAATAATTGTTCACTAGTAAAAGAGCAACCCATACAACAAGGGCAGATAACTCTAAAATCATTTTGTCCAAATTATGCCCCTTTTTCGACTTAGAATTTTAACTTACTATCCAGCACCCAACAGCCAATCATTGGCACCCGCATGCGGTGCTCTTGTTCGACTTAATATTTTTAGCCTTTATCAGGCATGTGCTCTTGTTCAAGAAATGGTCCTTGGATGACCTATCCCAAAATTTATTTGTAGAATTCTGATTGGTCAAAAACATGGCTGTAGTGATGATTGTAGGGGTGGTGACAGATTTTGAAATTATTTTTACAGGTGACTTTTTCAAAATTGCTTGGCAAAATAATGATTTTATTTCCAAAATTTCAATAATTCAAAAAAAAAAAAAAAAAATTGGCTATGGTCCTCTCAAAAATTCAGGTGAGCAATCCAGGGCTATCTTGGCCCTCTTGTGTTATTTATTTTTTTCCTCAGGTTTAGACTGCTTCATATTAAAATCATTTGCAGATAGCAAGTTAAATGTAACTCAATTCTGACAGGGTAGGAATCATTGCAAGAAAAGGAGAAAGTTCTTATTACTCATTTTCTCCTTTTCAGGCCTTTTTTCCTCCAAGCCATGAAAACTTGAAATTGTCTAGTATAAAAGTTAATCCTTTACATTACAATCCTGATTTCAATAACCCAGAAGGAAAAGGCTGTTGAGGACATTATGGCAAAGGGAGAAATGATGTTATCCAGCATCTCTGTATTTCATACAATGTTTTGTATCCTGTCAAAGAACTTAGGTTCATTTAAATCACTTTCAAATTTGTTGTCAGCAGAAGCTTTCTTTTTGTCTTTTGGTTTGACCCACACAATCCCAAGTTAATGATCCTAAGTAGTAGGACATTTGAAAACATTGTAGGAAAAGGAGAAAATGCTGGTAACCAGCATTTTCTCCTTTTCCAACAATGTTTTTAAACCTTCAGAACACAAAATTTGAGTAGAATTTATTTTGTTGTCTGCAAATGTGTTCAGGTTGGACAAGTCTAGAATTAAGTTCTTCGGTACAGAGTTAATAGTTATATAGATCAGGACCATAAATGTCAAACCTTTATTGCACAATCCTGAGTTTTAACAACCCTGAGACAGAAGCCTTTTGAAACCGTTGTGGGAAAAGGTGAAAATGCTGGTAACCAGCATTTTTTCCTTTTCCCACAATGTTTTCTACCCTTCCAGACACAAATTTCAAACTTTGAGGCACATTGATATTGTCGTCTGCAAATGCTTTCAATTTGAGTAAGTTTAAAATTCTGTTATGTGGTAGAGAGTTAACAGAATTTTGATATTGGTATATTTCAGTGTTCAGTTTACTGATCCACAATATGATGCAGAGTTTGTCTTCAAAGCACACCTTTTGCCAAATGCAAAGTGAGTAATTTGTTTGTTTGTTTGTTTGTTTGTTTGTTTGTTTGTTTGTTTGTTTGTCTGGTTGGTTGGATGGTGTCTAATGCCATTTTCAACATTATTTCAGTTAATTACTGTGGCCAGTGCACCTGTCCATGTTTTCCTGAAGTTTCTTTTTACCAGTGCTTTGCACAATTTTCTTCCCAAGCCTTTGGCTGCGATCCCACTTAACCAAGCAATAAGCAGCAGTGAGAGAAGAGTGAATCCTATTAATGATTATCATTAATCTTGAGGGACAAAAAATAGGCAGGCCTTGGAATTGTAACCAGCAACCATCTGGTCTCGCGCCCAGTACCCTATCATTTGCGCCATTGGGCTTGGGGCATAGTCAGTAAAACCTATAATCTATAAGATGAAAATAGAGCTAAGGATTGTTTGGGCTTGTAACTCTTTACCAAACAAACAAAAGAAAATCAACTCTTCCAAAGTGAAAGCATTTGCAGACAACAAAATGTCAAGAAAACATTGTGAGAAAAGGAGAAAATGCTAGTGACTAGCATTTTCTCCTTTTCCCACAGTGTTTTCAAAAGTCTTCTGTAAGATGACAAAAGAATCAAGGATTGTTAGGGCTTTTAACTCTTTACCAAACAAAAAATAATACGTCTTTCAAAAATGAAAGCTATTGCAGTTGACAAATACAGCTCAAATGATGAGATTTGCCTTTGAAAGTTTAGGAAACATTGTGGGAAAAAGGAGAAAATGCTGATCACCAACATTTTCTTTTTTTCCTCACTGTATTTCTTAAAAGCCTTTCTCCATTTTGGTTATTTAAACTCAAGATTGTTTGGTGTAGAGTTAAGATGATAAAGAACTGTCTATGTAGTTTTAACATTTGTTGTGCCATAGTTTGCAGACAGGGTAGAGCAAGATCAGACTGCACAGACAGTGTAGTCTGATCTTAAATCCACATTTTACTAACAGGGAATGTCTATGTCTCTTATTTAGCCTTACTATGGCTGATGTTGCGGAAAATCAAAGCAAAAGTGAAAATATGAAATTTTGTGACTCATTCTTTATTTGACTGTCTACCAGAGAACAAAATTTTAGGCTTGTCCAGATTGAAAGTAGAACCTGCAGGTAAATGAAAGACTACTTCCATATCTGAAACATTTCCAGACGTAGAATTAAATGTTACTAAATTTTTAAATAGAGTTTATTTCATCAGCTTGTGGTTAATATGGGGAAATATTTGCCGAAAAAGGGAAAGGTATGTGAAAATAACGAGTGCCATAAGGCACGAGTTATTTTCGCGGACCTATCCCTTTTGAGGCAAATATTTCGCCATATTAACCACAAGCTGATGAAATAAATTATATATTATATTTCCTCTGATTATTTTGTCAACGAATGCCACTTTTAAAACTTAAAAACTTAAAAAACTTAAAAAAGTAGTTCCAGATTTTCGGCAGGAGGAAAATATTCACTGTGACGGGGAAATAATTTCCCCCCAGCTTAAATTACGACATTTCTTTACCCATAACATTTCTAAAAATAGACACATGAAATATAATATAAAAATTTCTTTTATCAGGTAAAACACATTGAGGGAAAAGGATAAAATGCTGGTTACCAGCATTTTTTTCCTTTTCTCACATTGTTTTCAAAAGCCTTCTTTCTGTAGGGTTGTTAAAACTCAGGACTGTGTGGTAAAGAGTTAATACATGTTTGATGTCCATATTTCTGTCAGGCCTATGCCAAGAGTTCTCAAACCAGAGGACTTTGAGAAGTTCAATCGTGGCAATAACTGGTTTAGACCCCAACTTGGTTTCCAGCCTCACAGTGGTTACAGAGGACATAAAGATATGGGTCCAGCTAACAGAATGATCAGGTAGGGTTTTTTGTTGACATTCTCAGTATTCCTGTCTTTCCCTATGCATATCATTTTACAAGTATAGAGTTATAGAACGTTTTCTCCTCTTCCCACAGTGTTTTCTTCAGAATTGGTTAAACTCAGGATTGTTAACTATCTAAAAGGGTACAAATGCTAGAAGGGCAAGTTACCATCAGAATATTTTTGACAGTTATGTCCCTTTTTTGAAAAGTATAGGTGGGTGTTGGTGCCAGCATGCATTTTTCTTGTCTTAATACTTTACTACACAATTCCAAGTTTTTATGGGCCTGAGAAAGAAGGCTTTTGAAAGCATTGTGGTGAAAAAAAGGGGGAAAATGCATTTTCTTCTTTTCCCACAATGTTTTCTACCTTTCTGAAAAATAAATATCAATTTTTGAGTCACAGTTATTTTCATTTTACACAAATATAAAATTTTGTTATTTGGGAAAGAGTTGACCATTAAAGCACCTTTGACAAAAAATACTTACCTTTGCAGCTGTAGATCAAGATCAGATTTCACAAAACATGCTGTCTGATCTTTGATCTATGCTGTCCATTTACCGCAAACATTTCTGTTTGTAGACTAAACTTACCTGTTGGGTTCACAAGGTGCTCTAAGGGTTATACACATTTACATAGGAGAGAATAGGAAAGTAAAATATATGGATTTTGGAAAGTTATCATGAATTATCTCCCTTACACTGTGATCAGTTAAGTGGTAAAGTTTAGGACTCATAACCTGGAGGCCCTGGCTTCGAGCCTAACTGGAAGCACAGTGCTTTTTGTGGGAATGTCTTTGGGCAAGATTTTCAGTGCCCCAGCCAAGCACTAATGAAACTCAGGACATGTGGCCTGCAACATGCGAAAACGGGCATTTGGACACTTGGAAAATACTCTTTCGGATCAGCCTGCGCAAACTAATCTGAAACTACATTTACTGTTCTTATGTAAATTTTCTGTTTTGCACAAGTCTACTGTAGGATGAAATATAGTGTAGTCTTAAAATGTCATCTCAGATTAGCCTGTGCAGGTTGATCCGAGACGACACTTAAAGACGTTTTCTACAGTTTTGTGAAAATTTAATCCTTTCATAGAATTTTCTAATTCTTTCATATGTTGGGTAAAATTCAATGGCAGACTCAAAAATAAAAAGAAAAAGGTATGTTGACAAGTTGGATTTTCTGCAAAATGGCTATTTCTATGGTAACCGTTTGTATCAAAACACTCAAAATGACTATATCTTCATAAAAGACAGTAATACAGTGCTAGAAAGTTTATTATACTATGCAAATATTATTTTCCATATTTGATATATTATTTCTTGATTCTGTATGAATGAAATCTGAATTCATTTTCTTTTTAAAAAATTATTTTTCCTATTTCTTGACTTGCCAAAATATAAGCAAAATCAACATGTAGTCTTCAATTGATTCAAAATTTTGAAAAATTCCTTTCATAGAATTTTCTAATTTTTTGGTATTTATAGTAAAATTTAATGGTAAGTACAAAAATGAGAAGAAAAAGATATGTTGACGTGTTAGATTTTTTGTGAAATGGCCGTTTCCATAGTAACCGTTTAGGCCAAAGCAATTTAGAATGGCAACACTTTCTATAAAGAAAATAAATTGTACCAAATTATTTCTAATTTTTGCAGCAAACATAATTTTACCATTTGATTACTATTTCTTTTCAATCTTTAAGAATAAAAATATCAATTGAATAATTCTTTAAACAAATCTCATTTATAGGATTTTCTATAAACGTGACAAAAAGTGAGAAAATTGACATGTTTTCTGATAACAAATACAGACATTAAAAAATTCTTGGCATGGAGTTTGATGAATTTCAAATGAACATCTTTCAACCTCTTCCCATACAACTTGTTCAAACACATTGAGGAAAACAGCTTTTTGAAAACATTGTGGGAAAAGATGGAACTGCTTGATTCAGGCAATTGAATTTCACATCGTTTCACAATATTTTCTATACTATGGGTAACTTTACATCTTATTTAGATAAAAGTACCAATATTTTAATATGTTGCAAAATTCATCAGAACTGAAATTTTTACTTATTATGGTTTTAGATAAATTCATATACAATATGTTTAACTTACTTTCAACATGCATCCGGTTCAGTCTCTATATTGTTGTGGTCTGATCCGAATTTATGTTGAAAGGCAGAATTTTGGACTCTACAACAGAGGGTAACTAACTCTGCATTTGTTTCATGGCTACTTATTGGTATGTAATAGTTTCATCTGCATTAATTTTTCTGGTGGACTTTTGCTAAATAAATATTTGAGTTCAGTCATACTGTATGAAATTGGTTATTTCCGCTTATTTATCGTCACTACCGGTTGCCTATCTGAGTGACGCCCCCAGAAGACGGTTAGTTGTTACGGGGGATAGTGCAAGGATACAGGACGAAACTACTGAGAGCTTCGCCTTGTTCTTTAACATGCTCGGCGTATAGCACCGTCACACAGGACCTCGGTTTAATGTCTCATCCGAAAGACTATTAGTAATTTTAGTTGGCCAGCCGGGGATTCAAACCCACAACCTGTAGTGACCCGAAACATTGTGTTCACGAGTCCTACGCTCTACCTACTGACCTATATCGGCTGGGGGACTGTATGAAATAAAATGACTGAACAGTTTGTAACTTCTGTTTTTAACATTACCTCCAAGTAACAACCACCTGTCAAAAACCTCACATAAAAAGTGCCGAGTTGGGTTTTCCATTTCACACTATCAGTTATAAAGAGAAAGCCCTGTTTTATACTACTAGGCATACAGAAACTATGCCATTTATTGTCTCTGATATACTATACCACTACAGTTTATAATAGTAATAATACAGTTAACCTTTTCCCACACAATCACTCGTTTTTTCGATCATGAGGTATTGAGACTTATTAAAACATCTTGGAAAAGGAGACATTGCTTGTAACAAGCAATTTATCCTTTTCCCACTATGTTTTCTACCATTTCAGAGAAGTTAGACACCGTATCCGAAATTCAGGGTATTCTTCCGAACAATATACAAGTACTTTCCTTGAGTTACTGTCTGTTGTTGTCTCCCTTGAAATCGCAAAAATGATGCGCAGAAATTACTACCGAATACGTCATTAACACAAATGTACAAATGCCCCTTTACAGGTGTTACAGGCCATATTTGAATGTGTTGTGAGCAGTTGGAGTGATAGGACTGAAATAATGTTGAAAGTAGCTTAAAACATCATTCAACCGATACAATGCAATATCATAGGATTTGATACGCCTCTTCGCTTTGATCATTTTTTGCAAATAATATTCCCATTTCGGTATCTATAGAATTATAGAGATAATCTGAACAAAATATTCTCTTTACTCTATTGCCCCCTTACATACAAGTCCCCATGACACTATGGAAGATGATTTCTGAAAACATTTAGAAATAAGGGGAAAATGCCTATAACAAACATTATCTCCTTTTCCCGCAACAATTTTTACCCCACTAAAGACAAATACCGTCACTTGAGTCACATTTAATACATTTCTGCAAATACTGTTAATTTAGGCAAGTCTATAAAATACAGATTTTGTAAAGGACATAACTGACCCATACAAATGGATCTTTATGGTGGAACAAGAGACCTTTTAGCGCTTTACTAAACAATCCCAAGACTGGTTCTTAGGACTGAAGTTGAATAATTTTGAAAACATTGTGAAAAAAGGAGAAAATGCTGGTAACCAGCATTTTCTCCTTTTTCCACAACGTTTTCTACCCTGTCTAAGACATGTTTAGTTTAATTTTTTGAGACACATCTCATCTTTCATCCGGAAATGTCTTCAATTTGGGCCAGTCCAAAATTTTCTTACTTGGTACACAGTTCACTTTTACAGATGTGAAAATTGAAGGGTTCTCACTATTGAAAGTACTTAAAGACATCAGTTTTAGCATGGTTCAAGTAAATGGGATCTGTCTTTGAAAATATTGTGGACAAAGGAGAAATCGCTGGCTCCCAGCATTTGCTCCTGTTTCATAGATGTTTTTTCCAAAAGGCTTTTTTTTTTTTGTTCTCCTTTCAAAATATTTCTCTTCTATTACTAGGGTATTCCAAGGGCAAACTACTGTAGTTCTGTACTAAAGCTTATGTTTTCATGCATTAGAATCATCTAAATTAGACTTTCTCCAATGATTACCAATAACATATGAGCCATGCCCTGGCAAAAATGGTATTTAATGCATCTCTGATGCATTTTACTGAGGAAGTCATCACATAATTCTTGATCCATAAAATCCATTTTATCTGTCAACCAACAGAATCATGAGGTAAATTGGTCCTCTTAGCTGCCTGTCCTGACTGCGCGGGCTGACATGGGTGGACACTTTCTGGTATTGGTATAAAAGCCCCTTTTCACAGAGCATAGTTCATATGTTTTAATGAAAAAATAATGTTTTAGGGTGTAAATTCTCCTAATTGTCTGGACCTGTGGTTGACAAAAAGCCTACACAGTAATGGCATAATTTCTGTTACATGTGTATTTGTAGAGCTGGTGCATCAATTCCTCCACCAGTGTCTCTGGATAATAGAGGTAAGTTCTTTTTATCTAAACTTTTTAATACCCCCTTTAGAATGGATCTTCATGGAGGTATGTGCTTGAAGCAGCCTTTCTGCCCACCTATGTGTCCATCTGTCCGTGGACATGCATGTGGGTGCACATAATTGAGCAGCGCTCTGTGAAAAGGGGGTTTATTGCATCTGCGAAAAGTATCGACCCAGGCCAGCCTGCGCAGTCCGCGCAGGCTGACCTGGGTCAATACTTTTCGCTATTGGTCAATTTTCTGTATGTTAAAGGACCAGTCTACCTCATGATCAAGTCGGTTGTCTAAAAAAGTGGCTCTTATGGATCCATAATTATGTGATGACTTGGTCTGGTATCATGTATCATGGAGATGCATTAAGCCCCCTTTTGCCAGAGCGTAGCTCAATTATATATGAGCCATGCTCATATAAAATGGTCTTAATGAATCTCCGTGATCCATGGTATGAAGCAAGCCATCACATACTTATGGATCCGTAATAGCCACTTTTTTATACAACCGACTTAATAATGAGATAGACTGGTCCTTGGACATACAGAAAATTTGCCAATAGTGAAAAGTTTCAACCCAGATCAGCCTGCCCAGTCCACGCAGCATGACCATGGTCGATACTTTTTCGCAGATGCATCAAGCCCTCTTTTCACCATGTGTGGCTCATTTATATTCGTGTCACAAACTCGATCTCTTTTGGCTGATATTGTTTGTTAAAGTCTGTCAAACTTTTATTATTTTTAACTCTTTGCCAAACAACAACATTTTAGACATGTCCAAAGTGAAAGCATTTGCAGACGACAAATAATCCTGAAGTAAGGGTGTTTGTCTTTATAAGCATAGAAAACATCATAGGAAAAGGAGAAAATGCTGGTTACCAGCATTTTCTCCTTTTCCAATTATGTTTTCAAAAGCTGTCTTTCCCAGAGTCGTTAAAACATGGGATTGTTTGGTAAGCGTTTAAACCCCAAAACCAAGTTGCCTAAAGGCTTAAAACAGTTGTAGAGTGCTGAAGTAATGAATTGGACCTGTTCAAGAATAAAAAGCAGCCAAACTTATATATGAGCCATGGTCTGGCAAAAGGGGGCTTAATGCATCTCCATGATCCATGATACCAAGCAAGTCATCACATAATCATGAATTCATAACAGCCTTTTTTTTTTAACAACTGACTTAATCATGAGGTAAACTGGTCCTTTTACATACAGAAAATTGACGAATAGCGAAAAGTTTCGGCCCAGGTCAGCCTGCGCGGACTGCGCAGGCTGACCTTGGTCGATATTTTTCACAGATGCATTAAGTCCCGTTTTCACAGAGTATGCTCATATATATGAGCCATTCACTAGCTATTGGAAAAGGGGGTTTAATGTATCTCATTGATGCATTATACCTAGCAACTCGTTACTTAATTATGGACATACATAATTTATATACATAAAACCTATTTGGTCTACCAATCAACTGAATCATGAGGTTGAATGGTCCTTAAACAAGCAGAAGAGTTGCAAAAGGTATTTATCCATGTCAGCCTGCAGAGACTGCTCAGGCTGACATGGTTCCATAGGCTTTGCAGATGTTCTAAACCCCCCTTTTCACAGAGCATGGCTCTTATTGAAGCCTTTACCACACAGTTCCAGGTAAACGACCATGAGGAAGAAGGCCTTAAATACATTGTGGGAAAAGGAGAAAATGCTGTCTGCAAACACTTCGGATTTGGACATGTCCAAAATTGTGTTGTGTGGCAAAGAGTTAAAGATTGTTTTTGCCAACAGGTAGCAGACAGTGTAGATCTAAGATCATGGTCCGTATTCACCTACCATTCTAGAGAATATTCTTTGTCTAATTCTCAAGAATTTTCTAGATTTGAAATTAATGCACCTTCTGTTTGGCTAAACTATTTGGTTTAGCCAATCAAAAGTTCTGCTACTTCCAAATGTAGAAAATTCTTCAGCATGGGACTAACAATATTCTCATGAGTGCTTGGTGAATATCGACCCAGGTTGCATGTTCTCTGCGCTCTGATCTTGACGCTCACTGTCCACAAAAGCAACTTAAATTGGATCAAAGGCTTGAACGGTTATGTCCCTACTTGTGACAGTTCTAGTAGAGGTATTATTATATAACTATGATCGAAATGGGTAGTCTATGCCACAGATACATATACACGTGTTGTGCTTCTGTGTGTGTAAGGCGGCACTCATACTGCCCTGCTATAGAACTAGCTTTTGTAGCGGCATGGTAGAGTGTCTAGAGACCTAGAGGACCTGGGTTTTATCCCCGTCCTACTTATTGGGCCAAATGCAGTTTAGTTATCAGTCCCACAGTTACTCATACATGTATAAAGCTTATGTTCGTATAAGGGGACACTGATACTTTCATGCTATAGAGCTAGCTCTTGAAGTGACTTGGCTGAGCATTTATCGAGGGACCTAAATGTCCTTGGTTTAGTCCCAGCCCTGGGAGGTCTATATCAGAGCTGTTGCATTGGCGCCCAGGGTGGTGCAATACACAGAGTTTATAAACAGAGTAATAATACTTGAAGTGAAGAATTTTGAGAACAAATCTTCATATGATAGGTAATATACGAAGGTTGTTTGATATGTAATGTGTATTGTACCACAGCGCGATAACGCTTTCAACGATTTCATGGATGATGATACGCTTGAATAGCTCTATTCAATACCTTTCCAACGGTATAAACATGAGCCTTTAGCTCCACATAGTTTTAAACTTACAGTCATTTCATTAGAGCTAGTCATTGACCACTGTTGTGAAAATGGTTGGGAAACGGATTAAGAATATTAAAGAAATTAGAGCTTATATTAAAGTTCGCACAAAACTCGGTCATTCGGTAATGCAGATTTTTACTGAATTGGGGGAAGTTTTTGGGTCTGATAAGGTATCTTATGAGACAGTTCGTAGGTGGAGAAGGAAATTTCTGACTGGTACAGAGTCCGTCAAAGATGCAGCAAATCTGGCCGACCTGTGACTGTAACAGGCAAGGCAAATGTCTCAAAAGTCAGGGAAATAATTGAAAGTGATGGCAGATACCCGATTCGTGATATTGCCAACGCTGTTGGCATATCTCTATCGCGGGTGCATTTCATTTTGAAGCGTATTTTGAAAGTACGAAAGATTTCTGCCAGATGGATACCGCATATATTGACAGATGACCACAAACCGCTAAGCAATTGCACAAAATGTTTCCCAAATTCAATCAAAGACAACTTGCTAACATTGTTACTGGTGACGAAACATGGGTTCACTATTTCGAACCAGTAAGAAAAATCGGACACAAAATATGGCTAACTAAACACAGTAGAAGGCCTGTAGTTGCCAAAAGAAGCATAAGCACAAAGAAGGTTCTTTATTGCATATTCTTCTCATGTGATGGTATAGCCGTACAAATTCCGGTGTCGAAGGGCAAAAGTGTTACAGGTCGGTATTACCGAGATGTTATACTAAAAAAGGTCAAGAAATATTATCTTAAACGACGCCATGTGTCAGGATTTAGGCATGTTCGTCTACTTCATGATAATGCTCCATCACATACATCTGAGCTTGTGAAGCAATTTTTGAAGTTGGAGAAGGTTACCGTCTTGCCACACCCACCATACTCTCCAGATCTAGCCCCATGCGACATTTTCCTTTTTCCAAAACTTAAAAAGTTCTTATCTGGTCATCGCTACAAGTCCCGACAAGCCCTTGGCTCAGCCATCAGTCAGTGCCTCAGAGGTCTACCTAAATCAGCGTACCGTGATGCATTTCAGAAATGGATTCAGAGATTGAAATTATGTATTTCAAACTGCGGAGAATATTTTGAAGGGATGTAATGTTCATTTCACTATTTGAGTCGAATGCTTTTGAGATATCGTACAATACACATTACATATCGAACAACCCTCGTACTTGTCTATCCTACAGATAGATAGACATGTATGCAGCTTGTGTTGGCATAAGGGGACAGTTATACTGACTTGCTATAGGGCTAGATTTTGTAGTATTGCAGTTTAGCATTCACCTAGGTCCCTAGAGGTCCAGAGTTTGGTCCTGGCTATGGAAGGTTATTTATCAGAACTGTTGCATTTAACATCTGCATCAATTTATTACATAAGACCACCCTGTATCATGAAATGGTGGTGCTTGGGAGGTTTTTTATTAGAGTCTTGATGGTAAGAGAGATATTTGTCAAGTGACTTTCAAAGAGTACTTTAACCGGAGCAGACAGCAAAAGTTTAGACTTGTACAAGCCCAAAGCATTTGCAGACAATGAATTAAATATAGCTCAAATTATGGAAGTTGCATTTGATAGGATAGAAAACATTGTGTGAAAACCAGAAAATGCTGGTTACCAGCATTTTCTCGTTTTCACACGATGTTTCCAAAAAGCCTCTTCCCCATGGTCGTTTAAAGGTGGGTATTTAGATTTTTCACATCTCACCAAAAATAAAAAAATTATATATCACTGAAATTTATATGAAAAAACAATACAAATCATCAATAATTAAGAATCATAAAATGACAAAAAAAAAAATTGTTTTGATGGTGTTCCCTTAAAAGGCTACGTAGCCTCTTAAGGTATTTTTAGATTTCGCGCCAAAAACCAAAAAAGCATTGTGGGAATGTGAAGTGACTGGCACGTGACTAATGACGCTTAAATTCCATAACACAACAAACATGTAATTATTTTCAATAACATCTTCGGACGCTATGTTTGAAGCTTTGTCTGTGTATTTCCGGTATGTAAATGAGCGAGTTTCTCATGTAAAAATTGACCGTGTTTCCCGTCGGTGTCGACCTGGGCCCTAGTAAATCTCTAATTTCTCTTGTTGTCAGATGGTTTTCGACTACTAGGATTTTATGAATGAAAATTAAAAGGCTTTGGGAGTATAAGGAGGATTTTTTTTGTATTTTTGTAAAATTTTCGTTCCAAAATCTGAAGGGCCACCTTTAAACTGGGAATTGTATTGTAAAGATTTGAGCCAAGCAGACAAATTTGTAGACTTTTCAATATTGAAAACATTTGCAGTTTACATAGTTAATGTAGCTCAAAGGATAGGATTTGTCAATGAAGGGTAGAAAACAGTGTTGGAAATGGAGAAAATGCTGATTCGACTCTCACAAACCTCCCCTCCCCCTCCCGAACAACTGCAGAAATAACTAGCCCTGTTACCATGGAATCACTGTGTGTATAAGTGTGAAAATGTCAAACACGTGACTGATATCATTTTATGAATGAAGAGACCTCCTGACTGTTTACAAACAACATGTGATTCACCCTTAACATAATGTAGACATATGCTTTACCCTTTGCCACACAATCCTGACTTTTATTGACCCTGAGAAAGAAGCCTTTTGAAAACTTTGTTGGAAAGGGACCTGAGCAAGAAGCCTTTTGAAAACTTTGTTGGAAAGGGAGAAAATGCTGGTAACCAGCATTTTCTCCATTTCCAACAAGGTTTTCTATCCCTCCCAAAATAAATTTAAATTTCTGAGTCGCATTTTTTTTTGTCTGCAAATGCTTCCAGTTTGGACAAGTATAAAATTTTTTTGTTTGTGATATTTACATCAGAAGTAGAATGAAACAGCTTATAGAGGGATTAAATTTGAAATATTTTCAGAACTGTGTTAACTTTTAATGACTTATGGTGCATTTCTTTTTTTTATCAAACATGAAAATCATGTTATTTTCCGGATGTGTATGTCTTAGCATCAACAATGTCACTTTCCATCGAAGTGGCAAAGTAATACAAACTTGACCACAAATGTGTTTCAAATGATGGGATTTTTCTTCTTCAGGTTAGAAAACACTGTAGGAAAAAGAAGAAAATGCTGGTCCTGTTTGGACAATGTTTTTAAAAGCTTTCTTTCTCAGAGTTGTTCAAGTTCGGATTGTGTGGTACAGGATAAGAAAGAGAGGATAATCAACTGGTGGTGTTTGATATTAAAAATCTGTCACTAGAATGGGGCGTGATGTGGTTGAAAAACGAGTCCAAAGGAAGAGTTTTTTAACCAATCAAACCCATTTGAGTGACAGATTTTTAATATCACACACCACCAGTTGATTATTCTATTTATTATATTCCTAATTCTCCTTTTGTTTGCTAATAATTATCAAGAACAGTAGGTATATATGTATAGGACTTTTCTTTACAAACACATGATCCAATTTTGGCAGAAGTGGCTGATGCAACAGATGATGTAACGCTTGAGGGTATGTTATGGCATCTATCTCCATTTGAAGGCATGCATTGGTTTGCACCTTTACAATTTAAAACCAGCCATATGAAATTAAAAGAAGAAACAGTTAACCCTTTCCTACATGACAAGTTTAAGACTTTCCCAAATTAAAAACATCTCCAAATGGCAAATACTAAATTGGTACAAAAGATCTTAGGTTTTCTGATAGGATAGAAAACATTATGAAAATAGGAGAAAATGATTGTTTGTAGTATTTTCTCATTTTTCCACAATATTTTCCAAGAGCTCTCTCCCACAAAAGCTATCTTCTTCTCTCAAAATGTTTTCAAAAGGTTTCTCCCACAAGGTCGTTAACTCGGGGTTGTTTGGAAAGACTGTTCCAAAAATCTTTTCACTGTGCTATTGTATACTAAAGATGTTTGAAGCAGAGACAGAAACATTAGACTGTGAAAAATATACAGTAAAACCTTGATAATTCGAAGTCCCACAAGGACAAGCAAAATATTCGAATTTTTGAGGTGTTTGTATTATCCAAAATGTCCATAAAAATGCAAATCCGTTCAAGATCGGCGATCAAAGTATACTTCCCAAGCGATAGAACCTCGTTAATAATCCTATTTGATTCATTTATTTACTACATTTGAACAATATCATATTGAAAGGTTTCTTTTCTGTAAATATTCCTGTTTTGACCATATGAGTTCTTGGATTTTAAATTAAGTATTTAAATAATCTAGCTTTTCTTCCTATAGTTATTGGAAAAGGCATGTACTCTAATTTTTACAAAATCGTACGATCTGCCCTTTCACATTCGCCCCCTGTAATTTTCGCCCTTTCGTTTACGTGAGAAAACAGCTGCAGGTATTTGCTTGCTCAATTCCAGAAAAAAATAACAAAACCTACATGTACATGGAAATGGATTTAAGTTCTTCGGACACCGGCGTTTCACTGAAATATCGTTGAATAAGGCGCCTTGCAACTAGAAAAAGCTGTTGAAAACGATGGAATAATGCAAGCGGGAGAGATGTCAAAAGTTTGATTCTTCTCCAGAAAAATCAGGATTGTGCAGATTGGCAATTTTAGTCGCGATACATGTAAACGTGATTGCGGCACGGTTGAAGTGGTCATAGACCACAAAAACAGACCAGGATATCTACACATCCTGTGAAAAATGACATTTACCTCTGTCAAGGGTAAATTTCTATGACATGAAAAAGAACCAGTGATATTCACGCAATCCCGTATGATGTCACCATAACAAGACAGAAATATGATAGAAAAAACAGGTCTTAATCTTTGGCCAGGGATCGTATATAACATGATCCCTGCTGTGGTGAAGCGACTAGGGAAAACCTGATGCTATAAATAGATTGACACGAAAACTGATAAAAAATCAGACATCGTCCGATCACAGACGCTTAAAACTGGCGTTTCAGGGTCAACAATGGCTTTGAACAGTTGGTGTACACACAGGCTGCAAAAAAATAGACTTGGAAGATAAAATCATTTGTTTAATCGGGAATAAAATGCTTGTGTGATTTTTTATAAAAGGAAATATCAGACAGTTTAAATTACATGAGGGAAGCGAATATACAATCCCTGATGAGGGGGATGGTCGGAATATACATCACAAACTTCATAATTAGCCTCTCTTCATAAATTAACGGTAATACCTTCTCAAATCACACTGTAATATGAATCCCCTGTGGTACAGTCAAACTTCGGTGGCTCAAACATGGGTAATTTCGAATACCAAAGAAAGCTCAAACAACGATATTTTTGTTTTTCGAGGTTGTTTACCAGGAGTAGTGGTCAAGCCATCTTTGTAACCCTATGGTTGCATGAAGAGTATTGCTAATAAACACATTAGGTTTATTAACCGCAACTGTGATCTTAATCCGCACATTTAGTGTTGATAGAAGTTATAATTAGAACACAAACAGGGTAATGTTTCGCGCTCGACAATATATGCAAATGTCCTTTCTTTTCTGATAAAATGACTTTTTAGATATGTGCAAAGAAAATGACCTCTGGAATCGGCTGTTTAACTGGTGAAAATAGCTTATTCTCAGCCGAAATGGATACTCTTTTAAAAAAAAAAAAAAAAAAGCATTGATAGAGTGTATCGATTTCGGCCGAAAACAAGCTATTTTCACCAATTTTAGGGCCGATTTCTGTAAAATGACAAAGTTACGTGGTGTGTTCTGTGTGATATTTTCAAATACAAAAGTTATATAGATGCAATAAGAATATGTGCAACTCGTTCACTGACCACTTCATACTTGAAATATGGATAAGTCGAACTACCGCTAATTCGAACAAAATAACCTAGTCCCAGGGGTGTTCGAGCTTCCGAAGTTTGACTGTACTTAACATAGTTAGTAAAACTTACACCACACCGTAGACGGGCTGGCGCAATAAAACCTTTGCTCAGAAAGGTGTGAAAACAATCGATCAAGAGGTGCGAAAACATTGTATTCGAATTAACAATCAGTTTAAAGAAGGAAAATGGTTACAGGGACCAACACCCGTGTTTGAATTATCGACTTATCGAGACTCGAAATTACAGAGCTACTTTTGGTGCAATATAGTAGAGTTTTTGCCGGAACTATGGAAATTCCTTGAAAAATGCAGGGTTCTCGAATGTTCGAGACTCAAAATATCAAGGTTTTACTGTAGGGGGAAAAAAGTAGATCTGGCCAACATTCTTAAACTATATCATCACTAGTGATGATACCATATCATCACTAGTGATGTTACTCACTGTGAAAAACTGAAAAAATAATACACTGAGAAATCCCAGTAATTCACTGATAGGAATATAATAAAGTTTTAAAATGTTGAAAAAATGTTCCTTTTACTGATGATATGAGAAGCATTTTTTTCATTGCTCTTGCTTTAGTACTTTTAGTGTGAAATATGGCTTTTAATGCTTCTGCCTTTCACCAATTCAGAAAAAATGTGGAAAAAGTAGCAATTGCTGTTGACAGGCATTTGCTGTCTGTTCCCCAATGCATCCATTTACATGGTTATGTGGGAGGCCAGTGGCTTCGGAAAAATATTGTCCTGAATACTGGTTGGAAAAACTCCAGGAAAGCATGGATAGGTGCACTGGTCAGTGCGGTATAACTTAAATTGTGTGGAAAATGGCTCTAACACCAAACAATCAACCAGTTGATTTACATGTACATGAGTTTTAAAGAATACTTTCATCTCCTTCAAATACTTAAAATGTTTGTGCCAGTAATATATGTTTCCTACCTTCACGGTAACAATTTTAAGAACACTGACTGAAGAGTTTTTACAGAAAAAAACATTGCATGAATCTTCTTGCCCTGTTTACAGTATTTCTGGAGCATTACCAAGTTTTAAGGATCCGGAGGAAAAACTTTTTTGAAAACCTTGTGGGAAAAGTAGAAAATGCTGGTAACCAGGATTTTCTCCTTTTCCCACAAGATTTTCTCTACTTTCATTGAAACTTACCATCATTTGAGCTAACTTTAATGTCATTTTCAAATGCTTTCAATTTGGAGAAATCTAAAATTTTGTCATTTGGTAAATAGTTAAGCCCGGTCACATGTTAACTAATGTTAGACCACCCGTACCCAACTACGCCTGACACATCTTAATTATAAAATTTCTCATAATGAGTGATTGTCTACTAGGTTTATCTGAAGAGGCATTGTCTGTCTGCAATGCGTCCATTGAGGATTGGCTGGAGGGTCGAAATCAGATTGTTTTTGTTTGAAGTTTTTATTATCAATAATTGGGGCAGTGGCCTGACTAGCCATGAAGATATGCTGTTATACAATATTATGAGAAATGTGACTTCATTGTCATGAATTTAAAACCCTACCAGAAAAAAATTAAATTTAGACTTGTCCATTTTGATAATGATTTTGGACAACAAATTGAATGCGGCTGTAGTAATGGAACCTGTCTTTGAAATTATAGGAAAAAAACAAAGTGGAAAAATGAGAAAATGCTAGTAATAGGTCATCAACACTTGACCAAACGACAAAATTGTGGACTTGTCCAAATTAAAAGCATTTGCAGATGACAAAGTAAATGTGACTCAAAAACTGAAATTTGCTTTTTGAAGGAAAGAAAACATTGTGGGAAAAGGAGAAAATGCTTGTTAGCTAAAAGGTTAGTTAACTCTTCACTACACAGTCCTGAGTAACCCTGAGGAAAAAGCTTTTTGAAAACCTTGTGGGAAAAGGCTTTTTTTCCAGGGTTGTTTAAACTTAAAGCGCTGAATTAATGAGTTAAACCTTCTCAAGTAGGAAAAGCAGCCCTAATAATGTTATTTCAAGATTGTTTCAGCCATAACATGTAATAAGGTAGCGGATAGTGTAGATCTAAGATCAGACTGCACATTCTGTGCAGTCTGATCTTGATCTGCACTGTCCGCAAAACCAAGTTAACTTGGTTGCAATACTGTAAGGGTTAAAACTTTGGATTGTCAGGTAAAGAGTTACAGCATGGTATTGTTTGGCAACGGCTTAACATGACAGCACTTGCTTCTAAACCATTATTTAAATGATTAAATTAATTCCGAACATAAACTAATTCTTGACAATGTTTTACATATATTCATCCTTCATCTGTGTTAATTATTAGCTCAGCTGTTTTCAAGAAAACATCAAGTTATTGTCAGAGCCCTGGCATCATCATCGTCTGTGTCATTGTCATGCAAAAATTGTGACATTTTGTAATATCTCTGTTTATATTGAAGATATTTACTTTGAACTTGGATAAGTTGTTAAATATCGAAAGGGGATATCATACAACAAGGGCAGGTAACCATCAAAGTGTTTTTGACACAGTTATGCCCCTTTTTTGACTTAAAAAATTTTCACTGAAAATAAAGCGCTTACAGCCGAGTGTTGGCACTCGCATGCATTGCTCTGATTTATATATTACAACTATGTTCTCAAAGTAGTATGTTGCTTGCTCAACTTTGTTTTACAAAGAACTGAGTTGGGTCTGTACCA
The DNA here is from genome assembly GCA_946811185.2 of Hippopus hippopus. NCBI lineage: Eukaryota > Metazoa > Mollusca > Bivalvia > Cardiida > Cardiidae > Hippopus > Hippopus hippopus. Next base: position 74,235,317 of record OX328097.1, read on the forward strand.
GGTGATTTATTGCTTGTATAATAATGATAGAGAAGGGATTTGAAAACAGTGCATAAAGGAGAAAATGCTGTTTACCAGCATTTTCTCCTTTACCATCAATGTTTTCAAAATCCACCGTGTTTTCTACCCTTTCAAAGATGAATATTATCATAATTGTATTATGATATGTCTATTTTGTCGTTGGCAACTGCCACCAACATCGCACAATTTGCTGCAGAAATGAATAAGACAGATGGTATTTAACTTGACACTGATTCATGCTGACATATGATGTACCAACATGATATACAATAGTCTCATTTTATCAATGAACAACTCTTCTATGTTCCACTATATTCAATTTGAATGACCCTCCATCTCCTTTTGTCTCAATGATCCTTGGATCTTTCATACCCTTGCTCTTTGCAGTAATACTTTATTGGTATTTTGTATGAATGAATGCAATAAACCATTAACTTAAATTCATATTAAGGTTAGATACAAAGTTGCTGAGGTTTTCTCCAATGTTTTATCTTCAGTAATCCACAATCAGTGTGTAGAGTACTTGTTTGCTGATTGGGTTGACTGGTTTCAAGTGTAACTTTCTCACAGAATTCACCCTACAAACTCCAAACAAACATTTTTCAGTCAGGATAAAAAGAATACAAAAAAAATACTGTATCAAAGCTCTTTTTGATAAAATATCACAAGACAGGGAACAGTGTAAACTAAAGACCAGACTGCAATTGTTTTGTGTTGTCTGATCTTGATTTACATTGCATGCAACAGTGACTAAAGTTGTAGAAGGCATCCTATAGGTTTAGCTGTTGTAGCCAGTTTTCATCACTCCGGTGTTAAATCCAGGTAGACTGTCTCCGGATATAAGATAACCGTGTCCCTGTCGGGTATTTATTGTCTCCATCCGAGGGTCCTCTCTACTGGTTGATTGAACCTTCTCATTTTCCAGTGTGACTGGACTTTTAGCTCTGTCCCATAATTTTCAAAATGTTCATCGGCTTTTCTAAACATAGAAGCAAGTGCTGATTTTGCCCTCAGTTTTTCAGTTTACTATGTATTTTTGTTCTTAACTTTGCAATTAAAGAGTTGAGGCCCTCTATCAAAGAATCCCGAGTTTTAATTACCCCAAAAAAGAAACGGGAAAAGCAGAAAATACTAAAAGGCGGGTGCAATGCAATGCTTTGTTGTAAGATCTAGAGTCTACTTGTCATCAAAAGCTCCTGATGTTATCAGAAGCATGTAAAGAGAGAGAACTTGGAGCAGTGTCAGGTTATGTACAGACCTTGTGTCAACTCGAACACATGTCCTCAATGTTAAATGCCAGCAAAATTTTCATTGCTGAACACATGCTTCAAGAGTTCCAGAGCAGCCACTTTTGAGTTTATTGATAAACAAATGTTGAAATTCTTTTTCTGGACGACTTTACTTTGGCCCAGGTACGTAACAAATTACATATATTATGGTAGTCATTGTGCAAATAAGGATATACTTAGTTATACTTTCATCAAAATTGTGATTTTTTTTTTTATTATTTTACCTTTATTAAGCATAGTGTTGACTTTATGTACTATTGTTCATTCCTTTTATCTAACAGTCAAGTGGCACAGTGGTTAGTGTATACAAGTTCGAGTCATAATCACTGCCATCAGTTCTGATGCTTAATAGAGAGTAAATGGATCCTGTCACATACAAGGGGGATCTAAATGCATCCATGTACTTGGCTAAATATGAAAAAACATTCTTACGAACAATGTCCATAACAAAGAAACAAATGAACAAATGCATAGCTGAAATACAAACCGCATCTGGCGGGATTCGAACCCATGCCGGACAAGATCCTCGCTTTTCAAGGTTTAAAAGACCAATACCATAACCACTGAGCTAAAGAGATATCTCCCTAACGCAGTTGTTAGGTATTGTATTTAAATCGGGACGAAGCCATGCATGAAGGAGTGGTCTCCCGTAACACACCCCCTCTTAAAGTCATCATTTATTGATGACTCAAAGCCTTATTAGGCAGTAAGTCTATTATTTAGACAACAAATGTCCGTTTTTGGACAACAAATGGGATTAATGGCTCAGTGGCCAATCCCGGATGAGCCCCCATGTTACGAACAAAGTCCATAACAAAGAAACAAATTAACAAATGCATAGCAGAAATACAGGGACCGGGCAGGATTCGAACCTAGAACGCCTGGACAAAAGGCCAACACCATAACCACTGAGCTAAAGAGAATTCTTCCTAACACAGTTGTTAGGTATTGTATTTAAATTGGGACGAAGCCATGCATGAAGGAGTGGTCTCCCGTAACAACATCATTAAATTACCTGTAGTACCTTGCTGTCAACCATAAGTATTACTAAATATAACTCAGCTGTAGCTAAGTCGTTGGAAGATGACCACAGACATTAAGTCATAATTACAGTGTCAAACATAACTCTACTCATTTTAATTTTTGTAGCTAAAATTAATTGTTAATTGATTATGGAGTATAACTGCGCCAAGCAATTGAGAGATAAACTTTGTATTGTAAGTGATGCTGCATTATATAACAAACAAGTACTCCACTAATATGGCATGCCTATAGATCGAGTAGGATATATTTTCTCTCTTCTTTTAAAACAATACTATCCAATGGCTGCTTAACTGTCCGAAAGTGCCAAACATTGCTCTACTGCTATTATAAAAAATTCCTGTTTTTCGTATATATTGGGAAAAAAGATTAAAGTTTTCTCTATATCCTATGGTTTGATAGAACCCCTTACCTAATTATCCTGAGTTTTCACAATCCAGAGGATGTAGGCTTTTTAAAACTTTGTGGAAAAGGAGAAAATGCTGGTTACAAGCCTAGGGCTACCAAATTTTGCATGTAGCTTTATCTAGTGGGCCTGTACCAAAAGTGTCCAAATTATAGCCCTATGGTCAAATTTGATCCCACCCCGGGGGGTCACTAGTTTCTCATGGGTTTATATAGGGGAAAATTTTAAAAATCTTCTCATACCTAGCCATTAGGCCTAGGGCTACCAAATTTTGCATGTAGCTTTATGTAGTTAGCCTCTTATTAAGAGGGCCCAAATTACAGCCCTGGCATCAAGTTTTTCCCCACCCAAGTAGTCCCAAGTTTTACATAGGCTTTTATAGTGAAAACTTTAGAAATCATCTTGTTACTAACCATAAGACCTTAGGGCTGCCAAATTTAGCACTGTCTCGGGGGGGGTTCATGTATTACAGGACCTCTTATTGAGGAAACTTGGAAAATTTTCTTGTGTATAAACACACATCCTAGACCTGTATTACTTGGTATGGGATTTATCTTGTGGACCTCTACCAGGATTCAAGTAATTACTGCTCTGTGGTCAAAAATGGCTTTGCCTTGGCGTTGTAACTTTCTCATAGGATTTTATAGAGAAAATTTTGTACGTCTACTATTTTGAAACCAATTGGACAAATACTATTATGTTTGGCGTGTAGGGCTTTTGCTTACTGTATAAGTGGAAATTTTTGCGACATGGAAATTTTTGCAATTTCGCGAATTTGAAAAATTCGCAAACCTTTCTGTTCGCATTTTTTACCACAAGTATACCAACAAATAATGAGTGTCTAGAATTCACAAACATTTCCATACGCAAAATATCCGTAATCGGTAATTTGCAAATTTTTCAACACGCGTATATATTCACGTATACAGTATTAGCCAGTGGAGCGATATAGGGCCATCATGGCTCTCTTGTTTCCTTTTCACACAATGTTTTTACCCTTTTTGAGACAATTTACTCCATTTGTCAGACATTCAGTATTTAATAATTATGTTATCTGCAATCACCAGACTTGTCTGAATCTTGAAATTAAGTGTGCACCTATTATCGATTTCTTGTCATGTTTTTCCCGCTTAATTTTGAGGATATTTTATTCTCTGTAAGAAACTAAAAAAGGGGAAGACTGTAGAGGTAATAAGATATTTCGCCCCCAAGATGTTTTCCCCAAGGTCGATTCCCCCCCAAGTCGTTTTGCCCCTATAATTTTTCACCTCTAGTTGTTTCGCCCCCAAACTATTTCGCCCTCCGGTAGTTTTTATATATATTATGTAAGATTTGTTAACGCCATTTGTGTATCAAATTTGTCATTCATAGGTTAGAACATCATTCGAAAAGGAGAAATATTGTTTACCATGATTTTCTCTTTTCTCCACAATGATTTCGAAAGCCTTCTTCCATAGGGTCTTTGAAAATGGTTATATATATTGTGTGGGGGTTCAAGGGGTTCAAGGATCATTTGTTTTTGTCTTTGAAAAAAAAATAAAGGTCATATCTATAGGTCTATTTATTTCAGTCTTCTTTCTTTTTTTTTGCTCAGCCCCGGTAGCTCAATCTGTAGCATATAGGACTTGAGAACGGGGTCGCTCAGGTTCAGACCCTGGCTCGGCCAATTTCTTTCTGAGGATTGATGATGGTCAATCCTGATTGCCAGCATTTTCACCTTTTCCCACAGTGTTTTAAAAAGCTTTCTTTATCAGGTCAGTAAAATTCGGGATTGTGTGGTAAAGGGTGAACAACCCAGGAGGTAAACTTTGCCACCACACCTTTATATGATATGCATGGTCTTGAACCCTTAACCGAACAATCGCAAGTTTTAACAACCCTGGCGGAGAAAACTTTTGAAAACTTTATGGGAAAAGGAGAAAATGCTGGTAACAGCATTTTCTTCTTTTCCCATAATGTTTTTTGCCCTATTAAAAACAAATCCAGACATCTAAATCAGATTTAATTTGTTGCCTGTAAATGCTTTCAATTTAGGTGAGTTAAAAATTTTGTTGTATTTTCTCTATACTAGACAACAAAATTTGGGACTACTCCAAATTGTAAGCATTGCATATGACAAGATGTCAGTGCCACTCAAATTGTGAGATTTATCTTTGCAAGGGTATAAAACATTGTTGGTAAAAGAGAACATGCTGGTCACTAGCATTTTCTCCTTTTCTGACACAGTTAAATGCTGGTTACCAGTATTTTGTCCTTTTCCAACAATGTTTTTGAAAGTCATCTTCCTCAAAGTCTTAATACCCAGGATTGTGGAAAAGATCAAGGAACTGTATGCTTTAATTTTTTCAGTCAACTCTTAAATGTTTGTTGGCCATTTTTAGGCTATCATAAGGCTAATAGATTTACCCCATTTGAAACTGCTCAAAATTTGCTAGGTATCACCGTATCAGATTCAGCAGATTTATATATATGTGTGGTATGTGTCAGGTATTTTTTTTTTTTAAATATGTGATATTGCCTAGCCTTGCATTCAGGCACTGCAATTGAGTCATTCTAATAAACAAGGTATACGACTATAGTAAACCTACAGAAGTATTTCATGATTTTAATTTTGAAAATGCTTTATTTAACAGACTGATACCAGTCTAGATATTGCCACACAATGATTTATTGTGGATAGCTGTGAGGACAATTCTGATTTTTTTTTTTATTGACAACTTTGCATGTCATGTGGATCCAGGTGTGCTTGCAAAGCAGAGGTGCACTTTTGGAGCATTTCATGAAACATAGATAAAAGAAGACTGTTGGACATTCATGACTGAAACTTGGTGGACACGTCAGACATACTGATGATAGACTGGAGTTCATTTGTACCAATTCATTTGTTCATTTGTTGGATTGCAGAAAGGATTGTGAATTTTATAAACAATTTTATTGGTGGCATTTTTTTGGGGTCATCCTGGACTTTATCACCATATTCTGATCAAAATTGCTTGTGATTTGCAGCAAATTTCATGAGCTGTTAACTGAAATATGTCAAGTTTGTTTATAAAACACTGAAAAGGTGAAAGTTCAGCAACTCAGTTTGAGTTAAAAGGAGCCAATGTCCTTATGTTTGATCATAGCCGATGGCGACAATTTGCTTATCAACAATCTGATATGGAAATCTGTGTGACTTACCTCATAATTGTCAATCTATAAAAAAATCTGCCATAAACGGATAAAATCTATCCAAATGATATACATGGACAGATAAAGAGAAATTGGTAGATACTACACAGCAAAACATTATTGCAAATGGAGAAATTTTTCTTTTTTAGTAATATTTGTATTTGTCACAATCTTATATTTTTCAATGTTTTCCAAGTGATAGGTACATGAAGTGTTCACTCAACCCTTAGAGCGCCAAATAAAACAGACAGACTTGTTAAATCCAGAAGTAAGACCCAAATAGATGGAATATCAAGGTTGAATTCATTCAGAATGTCTCAACAAAGCAGACAGTGTAGATAAATACTCAGACTGCATGTTTTGTGCAGTCTGATCTTCATCTACACTGGCCGCAAAGGCAACTGATGTCATGTAAGGCGCTTTAAAGGTTAAATGAGATGGAGGACCATTGTCTCATAGTTTTGATTAAATAAGACACTGTGGTCTGACCAGTCTCACTTAACTGTTTACCAAAGGGCAAAATTTTAAACTTGTCCAAACTGAGAATTTTTACAGACTGCAAAACAAATGTGACTCAAAAATGGAATTGTTTTGGGAAAGGTTAAAAAAAAACATTGTGAGAAAGGGAAAAATGTTGGTTACCAGCATTTCCTCCTTTTCCCACATTGTTTTCAAAAGCTTTCTTTCTTAGGGTCATCCTGGCCATGTATAGTTGAAAGGTCAATAATTATAAACAGTGGACAAAAAACTCTTGTGGGTCTTATTGCATAGACGTGCATGCTCTGATCATACTTGTCTTGATACAACTTTGCTCTGTCAGTGTTGATGTTGGAAAGCAGCCAGTGGCTTGCAAAGCGTATTGTGCAAAGTTCTGGCAAAAGAAATGCAGAAAACATATGGATAGGTACACTGGCTGCTAGTGATACACAGAGGAAAAAAAATTGTTGCATGACACTTGTCCTGCAAGAGATGTATGACGTGGTCCAAAAAGCACTGGTCTTGCTGTGATGCTTTTCTTCCCAGTGTTCAAAGCAAAGGGGTCCGTTTTGTGAAAAGCTTTACCATCAATATAATGTAATAATAAGACAACTGGTGTCCAACTTTTTTTCCCTACCAAATACCACCAGTCCTCATTCCTTCGTAATTTTCACATTTTGTGCCTCTGGAATGAAACAGTTGATGCTTTAATTATGTTCTTTGATGATTCTTCTATCAGTTGGTATGTAGGACAGTAGAAATAGGTAAGTCACTAATAAGGAGAGTTACAGAGGTCTGAACTTTTGAGACAGACCATTTTTCTGACTCTTGCCACCATGGGATGGAAAGTTTTGTTGGGCTGAATACGAATCTTGTTCTTAATTGGCCATTGAGGTAACTGAGTCATTTATTTTAATTTTCCTTGAAATTTTCCATCTATCTAAACTTCATCTGTAGTTAAATAATTGCAATATACGAAATATATTTGGACACCTTGGCCTGTAATACATCATATGCATTGCAATTTGTTCACAAAACAAATGCCTGTGGTATGAAAATTATATGGTAGAATACAAAGAAGAATCATAACACTACTCTGAATTACCCATCCAAGCACTAACCTCAGAGCATGATGCTTAACTTCACAGAAGAGCCATGCATCATAGCATACTGCTTTAAAATCAGTGTATAAACTTGGAAAGCTTTAGTGTTTATAATGTATAAAAATGCTCTCCATGTAAGGTATGTATGGTTGATTCTGAAATCTAACGACCTAATTACACTTTTGTAGACATACAGTACATGTATTGGGTTAATAAAAATGATGACTCTTAAAAAATGTTAAATTACCAAGCATTACAAGAAAAGAATCATCCCCTATCATATTTATTTGCCGTGACATGAATAAAGGCCAGTAGTGTATCAGTTAAGAGTAGCAATGTGTGTATATTAGTGTCACAAATGAGCAGGCAAATCAACTCATCAATAATCGCAAAAGTTTGTCATTGAAAGCTGTAGGTATATAGTAAAAGAAATATAATGTTGTAGTAACTTCCATGTCGCTTGTATTTGCTTCTTTTTGTGTAAGAAAATTTTGACATCTTGTTCGACCTTCGGTCTCATGCAATATCAAAGGCTTTTGAAATCATGGTGACCAGCATTTCCTCCTTTTCCCACATGTTTTCTATTCTTTTAAAGATAAATACCATCATTTGAGCCACATTTAAATTGTCATATGTAAATGCTTTGATTTTGTGTAAGTCTAAAACAGTGTCGTCAGGTAAAGAGATAAAAGCGAAAGAAAGTAATCAGTCTCATTGAGCAAAAAATGTGAATGTCCTTTTATTATCTCTTTGCTCCATCAGTGAAATGTGACTCAATTTTATCTCATGTCAATGGCTCAGATTAACCTATTGACCGATAATAGCAGGGTCAATATTATACATTGTGGACTCAAAAATGGAACTAGTAGCTGCTTTCCGGCATAAATTTACTCTCTACCAAATGACGAAATTTCAAACTAGAGCAAATTGAAAGCATTTTCAGACGGCAGATAAAATAAAGCTCAAAATACGATTTCTGTTTTTGAAATGGAAGAAAATATTGTGGGAAAGGAGATATTGCTGGCTACCAGCTGGTAGCATTTTCTCGTTTTCCAACAATGTTTCACAAGCTTTCGTCTTCAGGATCATTAAAACTTGGGATTGTATGTAAAGAGTTTAGTAGAAACTATGTTCAGCATTCAGACAGAGGACTGATTGTTTGATTGTATGGTATTTAATGCCATTTTCATCATTATTTCAGTTATCTTGGCAGCCAGTGCACCTTAGTATCCATGCTTTCCTAGCGTTTTTTTAAAATTAGCCAAGATGTGATGGAAACTTGGTAGAAAGGATTTTTGACAATGCTAAATTTTTGTCGCCTAGTAAAGGGTCAAGAGCATAACATAATAATGTCAGTGTGGTTGTAGATGATGAAACTATTGGGATGTTTGAATGCAAGGTCTGCTGTATTGGCTGTATAGCTTTTACACTTTGACTTTCAGTTTACAAAACTTGTAATTTTGCTTGTATACCATTGTTGGTTGTAAACCATCTTGTCATTTTACAAAACAAAACTTTTTTCTACACTCTAGACTGGATTGTGAGCTTTGTAATTCTAAGAGCACCTTTGATTCTTATGCTGATAGTGAAGATCAAGATCAAATTGTATGTAAAAAGAGTCTAAGTTTGAGTCCCTTGTGGTGATATTCTTTCAGCCAGAGGCAGTGTTGAAGTTGCATTATTTTTTAAGTATTTTTAATCATTTTGGTCCTTTGGAGGAAAAAGCTTAAACCCTATATCAACTGTATAAGGCTTCTGTTGCTAGAAGGAAAGGAAAATGTTTTATGATACTGAAAATAATAGTTTGTAAAAAAAAAAAAGCAATAAATCATTACTAGTCTTGTTACTAGCAGTAGATGCTTTTCTCACATTTGATCAAAAACAGGTAATTAAATAGGCATAAAAAGCCATATATTTGTGGTTATCATTTAAATTCCTGTAAGGCACCTGGATCCATATTCATCAACCATGCATAAGAACATTCTTAGTCTTATTCCATCTTATTTTCCAGAATATTCTATATTTGACAGTAACACAACTTCTGATTGGCTAAACCAGAAGTTGCGTTTCTTTCAAATTTAGAAAATCTCATTGATGAAGACCGTGAATGTTCTTCAGAATGGTTGGTGAAAACGGCCCAGACATCTGTCCTTAATACATACTAATAGAGAGTGAGAACACAGTAGAATCACCACAGATGCTGTTTAGTTGTGGTCGTATCACAAAAGAATGTTGTCCAGAACCAAAGAACACCTCACAAATACAGACTTATAGGCTGTGACTACTTTGAGCATTAACAAAGTAAACACCAAGGTTTGCACAGTTTTCTTGCTTGTAAGGGTTTGATTGCCTTGTAGTCACTATGGTTCGATCCATATACATTGTGAAGAAGCCCATAATGCTACAAAAGCGGGTAGGGAACTGCTGCCAAAGGCCATCTGTTTTACCAGAACTTGGGTGAAACAAGACGGCATCAGTCAAGCCACTGTTGAAATCAAGCATTGGCAGCTGAAAATTTGGTTATAGGATGGCACCCATGCAAGGTTTAACTCTTTACAAAATGACAAAAAATTGGACTAGAACAAATTGATAGCATTTGCAGACGACAAAATAAATGTAGCTCAAATGATAATTTCTTCCTTAAATCTGGTAGAAATCATTGTTGGAAAAGGAGAAAATGCTGGTTACCAGCATTTTCTCCTTTTCCCACAATGTTTTCAGACGGCTTCTTCCTCTGGGTCATAAAAACCAGGAATTGTTTGGTAAAGGGTTAAGTAAAGCTTAAAAGTACAGGGCAATCACATGATTTTTTTAGTGTCATTGAGCACAGAAACAAGTTTGCTAGGCACCATTGAATCACTGTCAAGTGCATGGATGACATTTGCTAGGATCAGACATTGGCCATTCAGTAATGTCTTTTTAAAGAATTGTCTGGTCTCAATGGTAGTGGAGGGGATACCTTCAGGACTGGTGCCAGTAGGCACCCAGTAAGACACCACCTGATACATATCTATTGTCATGGTATTGGGCAATACCTATACAGTCACTATGCGGTGGCTGTTTAGTCTGGTAGGGGCCACCTGACTTGCATGTCATGAAAATTGCCGTCACTAACATTCTCTTGCATCTTATCTTCGTCAGCATTATGAGCAATGTGGCAGCAGAAAAAGATCTTTGTTGTTAAAACCAAGATTTCAGGAGAGAATAGTTCTTGGCCAATAAAACATACTTATGATGAAGTTTACTATAGAATCATGAGGAGATTTTAAGTAGAACCTGCACCTGGAACCAGGAATAATTTGATAGATTTTTGGTAGAGTAGCACCCTAGATAAGCCCACATGCAATAGGGAAGTGCAACCTACCTCTGGACCCTTGTTTGAAGCTGGCTATTTCCCTGCGCCTCTAAATGGCAATTCATACCATAGCCTAAGTTGTGTTTGGCTTTCCTTGTGTCATGCTTGGTTGCAATTTCTATTTTTAATTTACAGTGTGGAACTTTCTTACCAGTGAAAGTGATCTGGTGTATGTGCAGTAATTCCATAGTTCATTTGTGGAGATTGTCTGATCCATGTATTTTCAGGGCAGACACAACCCTGTCATTCCAAACTGCTTGCTATAAACAAATTAGTGTAGAAATTTTTTTTCCATCAACAACTTTGTTGACCATACATGGAAAATATATGAAAATTGAGCTGTGCCTGTCTGATTCCAAAAATTGCAGATGATTACTCTTTGTAAGAATCAGACTGCAATTGTTTTATTTGTGACCAAGGAGGTAGGGGCATATCATTAATATTGTGTTGGCACCTTGGGTGTATGTAGAACTCAAAAATTTTCTGGTCTGGGAAAGGGTTAACTATTTACCAAAGAATCCAGGATTTTCACGACCCTGAGAAAGAGGCTTTCTGAAAACATTGTGCAAAAAGGAGAAAATGCTGGTAACCAGCATTTTCTCCTTTTGCCACAATGTTTTCTAACTTTCCCAAAATAAATTTCAATACTTCTGAGTCACATTAATTTTGTTGTCTGCAAATGCTTTCAATAATGACAAGTCTGAAATTTTGTCAATTGGTAAAGGTCACAGCCTTGCAGGTAGAAATGATTGATCAGAAAGACATGACATTGAATACCTTGATGGATGGCTTATTGGTTGCAAAAATAAGAGGATCTCAAGGTTTTATGGTGAAACTGTATCTTCCTGTCAATTTTTTGCTCTTTTAATTTCTGGCTTAAATCTCTATAAGCGGCAAAATTTTAGACTTGTCCACATAGAAAGCTTTTGCAGATGAGAAATGTTACTTGTAACATATAACATGAGCTTGTCTGTCAAAGGATGGAAAACATTGTGGAAAAAGGAGAAACATTAACTCTTTTTTTGACAGCCTTCTTTCTGAAGGTGTTTAAAAGTCAGGATTGTTTTGTAAGGGTAAACTGTTTACAAGAAACAAAATGTACGAGGGTTGTCCCAAAACTCTGTGACAATTTTATGTACAAAAGAAAAGGAAATGCAACAAATACATTTTCAGATATGTTTTCAATACACCTAATCCAGACATAATTAAAACATGAAACCATATCTGAAAATGGTGAAAACATATCTGACAGTGGCATTTTTTCGTGTTTCCTTTCCTTTTGAAAATAAAATTCTCACAGAGTTTTGGGACAACCCTCGTACATTTTGTTTCTTGTAAACAGTTTACCCTTACAAAACAATCCCAGGTTTTAAACACCTTCAGAAAGAAGGCTGTCAAAAAACATAGGTCAAAACTCTTTGCAGATGTAGCATACCCCCTTGTTCACAGCACATTTTTTTTACCCCCGCAAAACAAATGTTTTCGGGGGTATACTGGAATCAGCCTGTCTGTCCGTTTGTCCGTTCGTGTGTCCGTCTGTGTACAAATAATTGTCTGTTTCTGTCAAAGCGCTGGCGGGGGTATTAAGTCACATTCAGTGACAGCTCTAGTTTTTACTTTTTTGACAGTGTCTGAATTAGCTCTTTCACTACCAAGTAAATGATTTACACTTTTTCATATAAGTATTGTTCATTATCTCCCGCTAGATGGCATTCCACTGCAAGACAAAGAGACAGTTTGGCCTTAATCTAAAGAAAAGTAGTGGACAGTGTAGATCAGAGATCAGACTGCACATTCTGTGCAGTCTGATCTTGATCTACACTGTCCACAAAAGCTTCTGGTGTCATCAACGGTAATGAAAGAGTTAACTGCTACAAGTCTTTTGCTTACCCTGAAAGTACTGATTTCAGATGCATGGCAGTCATGTCTGCAACCCAAACTCTCCAAACAAATTTACATTCAAACTATCCTGAGAAAGAAAGCTTTTGAAGACATCTTTGGGAAAAGAGAAAGTAATAACCAACCTTTCCTCAATTTCCCACAATGTTTTTTTTAACCCTTTCAAAGACAACTCCTGTCGTTTGAGCCACATTAAAATGTCTTGCTGATAAATGCTTTCAGCAATGGACATTTAGTCTTTCGTCAGGTACAGAAATATTTTATAAAACAATTCCATGTTTTAATGACCCTGGAAAAGACAGCCTTTGGAAATACTGGGAAAAGGAGAAAAATTGCTAATCAGTCCCTTCTACTTTGCCCACAATTTTTTCAACTTGTTAAACCCTTTATCACACAACAAAAAGGTAGGCTTGTCCGAATTCAAAGAATTTGCATACAGCAATGTAAGTGTGACTCAAAGGAACTTGTTTTTCATAGGGTAGGAAACATTGTGGGAAAAGGAGAAAGCTGGTTACCAGCATTTTATCCTTTTCCCTCAATGCTTTCTAACAGCCTGTTGCTTAGGGTCGTTTAAACTCAGGATTGTGTGGTAAGGAGTTGAAGACAACTACCATTATTAGAGCCACATTTTATTTGTAGTCTGCAAATGCTTTCAATTTGGACCAGTTTAAATTTTTGTGGTCAGTTAAAGAGCTATAGAGATTAGGTAACAGCTTCAATGACCACATGACAGGTGAGTGTATGTATGCTGGAAACTTTAAGGAGACAATTAATTCTGATTGGCTACTTCAACCCATCTCTACAGCTGGTCATATTGTACTTGAGTTTAGCTAGATAGGTCTTTATCATTTAGGTAAAGTTGATTAGCAGACAGTCATTCCATGAAATAATAATTGGTACAGTTCAGCGTTTTGTAATTTTGGTTTGGTTAAGCCACTGTTACTTTTAAACAAACAATACAGAAAAGATAGTTACTGTCAGTACTGTTAATATTAAATTGAGCAGAATTTATGTAAAAAAGAAATCATTTACAAAGTTTATGAAAGTGAGTTCAGAATGTGTCTTTCAGCAATAAAAAGATATACCATAATTCACCAATATATTTGGACAAATATAAAATGGTTATTTTTATAAGTGTCCACCAAATCTTGCAATTATCTTTGACAAAGAAAATTAGAACGACCAAAATATATAACAAGCTAGACAACTTTTTTTTTTTTTTTTAGCTCACCTGAGCACGAAGTGCTCAAGGTGAGCTTTTGTGATCGTGCTGTGTCTGACGTGCGTTGTGCATCGTCAACTTTTACCTTGTGTACGCTCTAGAGGCCACATTTTCAGTCCGATACTCATGGAACTTGGTCAGAATGTTTGTCTTGAAGATATCACGGACGAGTTTGAAAATAGGTCATGTCGGGTCAAAAACTAGGTCACTAGGTCAAATCTTAGAAAAACCTTGTGTACGCTCTAGAGGCAACATTTTCAGTCCGATACTCATGAAACTTAGTCAGAATGTTTGTCTTGATGACATCTCAGACTAGTTAAAAAATGGGTCATGGCGGGTCAAAAACTAGGTCACTAGGTCAAATTTTAGAAAAACCGTGTGTACGCTGTAAAGGCCACATTTTCAGTCCAAAACTCTTGAAAGTTGGTCAGAATGTTTGTCTTGATGATATCTCAGACGAGTTCGAGAATGGGTCATGTTGGATCAAAAACTAGGTCACTAGGTCATATCTTAGAAAAACCTTGTGTACGCTGTAAAGGTCACATTTTCAGTCCAAAACTCTTGAAAGTTGGTCAGAATGTTTGTCTTGATGATATCTACAATGGGAAAATGGGCTATGTATGGCTAAAAAGTAGGTCACTGAGAGAAATTCTAGAAGGAGCTTGTGTACAAGCTAGAGGCCAAATTTTCAGTCCAATAATTATGAAAGCTTGATAGAATGTTTGTCATAATATCTTGAAAGAGATTAAAAATGGGTCATGTTTGGTCAAAAGACTCAGGTGAGTGACTTCAGGGCTGTCATGGCCCTCTTGTAATTTCGGTATAGTTAAGCCACATTTTCCCTTTTTAAAGAACAGAAAAGATCGTTACTATCAGTACTGTCAATATTTAGTGAAGATTATGTAAAAAAGAAATCATTATAAAGTTTATGAAAGTGACTTAAGATGTATCTTACTGCAATACAAAGTTACACTACAAGTTGTCTTTAAATATTTTGTGGTGTCCCCAGGTCTAGCCTAGGTACTGGTTCCCTCCTACATATTGAAGATCATGAGATTTTTATTTTACTTGTCATGCGACTTTAATAAAGACTAGGGCTGTCATCTGTATGCGTAAACAACTAATCAGTTTTGCTTTAGATCTATACTGTCCATTCTGATGAGGCATTCTGGACAAGAGCAACCTTGAAAATTACAATTATATATCCCTTTATCACACAATGCAGACTTTTTAAGACCCTGGGTAAGAAGCATTTTGAAAACATTGTGTGAAAAGGAGAAAATGCTGGTAACCAGCATTTTCTCCTTTTCCCACAATCTTTTCTGCCCTATCAAAGAAAAATTGCACCATTTGAGCCACACTGAAATTGTCATCTGCAAATGCTTTGAATATGGACAAGGCTAAACTGTGTCGTCTGGTAGAAAGTTAAGTCTTGTTTCCTGATTGAAATTATGTCTGGTAGGTTTACTCCGCTCTCCTCAAATTACTGTTCTACACAAAGACTTTACTGTACCATACCTTGCAGATACAATTTCCATGCTCATAATACTGATTTGATCATTGAGAAACATAGATATTCTTATTGTAGGTTTTGAGTAATAGTCACTATCTTGTTTGTCATGTATTTTAGAAGAACAGGAAGACACAAAATAATTGAGACCTTATCTTTTGAGTATGGCCATTAGAAAAAAAATGTTTTGAGAGCAGATGTATTGCCATGTTCAAAATTAATTAGCAGTACAGTGGGCTCCCCTCAAGGAGCTCTTCAGATGATGGAGGAAGGCTAGAGAGCTCTCCAGTTTCTGAAGATAGAAAAGATTCTACTCAGCTGCCCTCTTAAAGATGGGCGAGCTCTTGGTAACTTGCAACTATTTGTATGCCTCCTTTGATAAGGTTTCCGTGGAGCAGAAGGTGTCAGAATTTAGATACTGTTTCAATTGCTCTTAACCTTCTATTGTATTGAAACAAAAGAGTAATTATTCCTTCCTTCACAAGAAAACCATTTACAGAGAAGTAGTTTCTGGAACACAAAAACTTAAATGCAATTTCTTAAATAAACAGATACTGTTTGCAGGACCTGCATGTTCACGGAGACTGGGAAATAAATTTCTAAAAAATGTTTACTTCTCATTTTTTTCTGTGTTCCAATTTTCAATTTTATCGTGATTATAAAATTAGTGCCAAGAAGTTGTTCAAAAAGAATATAATATTGCAGTGTTGTGCCTAGGCTGCAGTATTGCAGGATTCCTACATTTTCTTTGAAATTGAAAATATCCCCTTAAAAAATGTAGAAGAGCAGGCAGCATCTCGAAGCATTCCAGTTCTTAATTTTCTTGTCACTTTTCATTGTCCAATACACGCAGTACATAACTCTATTCTGTTCTATATTGGATAGCAAATCATAGACTGTGTCTTGATTTTTTCCAGTTGTTGTTGTATATGGTTTAGCATAATATATTGTAGACCAGTCTGTAGGATTAACACTGTTCTGTTAAGCAGTCTGTATGCATCATTGTGTATAAATGTCGTCAGCTATGCATGAGCAATACATTTCCCAACATCGGCAAGTAAAGTGAGGAAGATTTTGTCAACTTTATTTGAAGCCAGGTCTCTGTCCCTCTGTTTTACAAAATGTCCCCTAAGATTTTACCCAGGGAGACACTGGCATCCCCAAATATTTTTGACTAAGGAACAACACTGATGTTGGTTCATGTTATCAGTATTAATTTCTCTGTTCATGCCATGAGGTATATCCCTCAGTTACACAACTTACACAAAAGTTATTGTTAGAATAGCAATGCCATTTTTTAATGAAAAGAAGACCTTAATCTTCTTGGTGACATGAAAAAAGGCTTTCAGTAGACATTACAATCACCTGCCTATTCAAAAGAACAGCAAAAGGGACTGACCTCCACAGCCAAAAATGATTCTGAATTTTCTTTAATAGAGGATTAACATTGACTGAATCAAAGATTTTTTTAGCTCCACTGGCCAAAGGCCAGCGGGCTTTTGTCATGGCCCGGTGTCCGTCGTGCATCTGTGCGTGCGTGTGTGCGTCCGTCCGTGCGTGCGTTAACTTTTTTTTCAAACTACTTCTTCTCTGAAACTACCCATCCAAATTTGATGAAACTTCACAGAAATGATCCTGCCATGGTCCTCTTTAGATTTCTTAAAAGAATTTGATTCCTTCAAAAACTCTGGTTGCTATGGCAACAAAACTGAAAAATATTGAACATCTTTGAAAATCTTCTTGTCTGAAACCATAAGGCCCAGGGCTACCAAATTTGGCATGTAGCTTTATCTAATAGACCTCTATCAAATTCCTTCATATTATAGCCCTGGGGTCAAAATTGGCTCTACCCCGGAGATCACAAGTTTAACATGGGCTTATATAGTGACTGTAATTTCAAATAGCAATCAAGGGAAATAATTCCTGTTATACAAGATAAAGTTTGTTACTATTTACCTCCCTTGATTATCAAACTGCACTTACACATTATTGGAATTTGGTATTCAAGTTTTTTGGAGAGGAAATGTTCTGTTTTAAGTTAAGGAGAGTGATTTATTTTGATGCTAATGGTTATGCACACATGAATGGAATGTTTAATTTAAAGTAAGGTTTCTATCACTCAAATTTTTTCAAAACTTTACCTTTCATGTTAATGAATAAACCTGCTTGTATTGACTGACATTATCTTTGCATTTAAAAAAATATGACTGTTTTTGTTTGGCAGGTGGGGTGGAGGTTATGTTTTCAAAGTAAGTTTATTACCATACAGACTTTTTATGCTGTTTGTCTCTGTTAATGCCAATTAAGCGCATGATACGTTAATTTTACTCTTTAAGAAATGACAATTTTTTTTTTTTACTGTACCAAGTTTAAAACCATTGCAAAAAGACAAATTGAATGTAGCTTAAATGACTATTTCTGTCTTGATAGGTTAGGAAACGTTGTGGGAAAAGGAGAAAATACTGGCTGACAACATGTTGTCCTTTTCTCAAGATGTTTTTGAAAGCCTTCTCTTTCAGGGTCATTACCACTTCGATTTGTGTGGTAAAGGGTTAAAAAGCCAGTGGAGCGATACAGGGCCATCATGGCCCTCTTGTTTCATAACATTTGACCCGAGGTTTTTGTTATAGACCATCTGCATTAGGAAAATGTTGACAAAATTAAGGGCAGCATTAGGATAATATTTTGAGAGGAAAATTTTGGAATTTGTTTAAGGTGTTGGTCTGCTTTAGTCAGTATTTT
This sequence comes from Hippopus hippopus, assembly GCA_946811185.2. Lineage (NCBI taxonomy): Eukaryota > Metazoa > Mollusca > Bivalvia > Cardiida > Cardiidae > Hippopus > Hippopus hippopus. The sequence goes on from OX328097.1 coordinate 74,253,553, forward strand.
GAAGCAATTTACAAAATGAATGTAGGGCTGTATTTTTAGTCCAAGAGCAAACAAATGAAAGATCACCTTGTATTGTACTTGCTGGAGGAGGGTGTGTTTGCAATTAGTATTAGCTGAGGTATTTATCCTAAAAGTTAATAAAAGAAGCAGTTAGTAGCAAGTTTCGGGTAATTGGGGAATATAAAAGCTTTCTTACTCACACACTGCTGACCACAGAAACATCACAAGTGGAATATTACAAGTCTACATTATTTGAGTGGAGAGACCGAAGGTCGGATCTGAAGCAAACCTCTGTGCACAACAAGACCTGATCTGACTACACAGAAATGCAGACCATTGTAATGTTCCTTTTATCATATAGCATCCCATTATAACTGTAAGAAAAGATTACATTAATGAACAAAAAAAATTAAAGCTTCTTGTATAAAGGCCAAGTAGCAGCCAAAAAACCAATGCAGGTGTTAAAATGCATGTATATTTAAATATTTAAATTTGTTTACTTTCGGCAGCTATTGTTGCTTTAAGCTTTTGCCAAAAGAGGTAATGATAAATGGTGGATGTGTTATTAGCTCCACTGGCCAAAGGCCAGCGAGCTATTGTCATGGCGTGTCCGTCGTGCGTGCGTGCGTGCGTCTGTCCGTCTGTCCGTCCGTTCGTTCGTCCGTTCGTCCGTGCGTGCGTCGGTAAACTTTTTCTTTAAAAAACTTCTCCTCAGAAACTATTGACTGGATTTTTACCAAATTTCACAGGAACGTTCCTTTGGTGGTCCTCTTTCAAATTCCTTCAAATAATTGTGTTCCATGAAGAATTCTGGTTGCCATGGCAACCAAAGTAAAAAACCTTTAAAAATCTTCTCCTCCCAAACCGCTATTTGGATAGCATTATTATTTTGCAGGAATGTTCCTTAGATACAGGTTTACAGAATTCCTTAAAAAAAAAAATGATCTGTCAAAAAACATGGCTTTTATGGGAGACTCATTTTCCTTTTATGGTATAAAGTAAAATGTTTGAAAAATTTCTTCTCTAAAACTATTCATTGGATTTCATTGTTGTTTTGCAGGTAAGTTCCTATGGTGGTTGTCTACCAAATTGTTTCTTCAGTGAGCTAAAATGCAGGATTGAATGATAATTGTTAAAAACTTCCTTTCGCCATTATAGAAATATCAGGCCTGTGGAGCGATACAGGCGCTCAAGCGCCTCTAGTTAACTCCAAATATGATTTGTTTCTGCTCCACTCAACCTTTTCTCCTTGGACTGAAATGTACAAGCTTTACAAAACAAACTGAGGACACATCCACCTGTCAAAATCCCAATATCTAATAGAGTTAACAACAAACTTCAACAACATAAGTACCACACTCACACAACTCTAATCTTTCATATCAACATCTTCTGAAGAACTATTGCTGTGAATTAAGCTTCGGTTTACAAAACATGAGCCATGTTGCCCTCTTCAGGCAGGTTTTTATAGGGATTTGGGCTACTTGTTCCTACTGAAAGAGAGAATATAATAGATTAGGTCAGCTCTAGTGCCTTCGAGTCCCATCTCGCAGTCTTAATACGGCATGGAGAACACTCAGAAGTTCCCACCTAAAATAACATAAAACTAATCAAGTTACGTTGGACAGTACCTGAGATGCAGTCAAAGTGGGAGTCTAGTTTCCAGTAGCATGGGCTTTATGTAAAGTGAGAGCCATTAAACCCTATACCACACAATCCAAGATTTTCACGACCCTATGAAAGCTTTTGAAAACATTGTGGGGGAAAAAAAGAAAATGCTGGTAACCAGCATTTTCTCCTTTTCCCACAATGTTTTCTACTCTTTCACAGGCAGTTCTCATAATTCCGGCCATATTGAAATTGCATCCTGTAAATGCTTTCAATTTGCAAAAGTCTAAAATTTTGTCATTTGATAAAGAGCTGAAGCTGCTTCACCCTTTTCTGAGGAATCCTTAAAATCATAATCATTTCTGTAGATTACGTCATAATTCACTCGTATCAAAAAAGGTAAATACATGCAGATGGACAGAAAATCGCATTTTTCGGTAAAGAATGTCTGAAAGCAGGAAATGGCTGTATTTAAATATATTCTGGTTTGTCAAGTCTGTTGACAAAGAGATACTTTTCTTACCTAGCTAGAATGGATGATGTGGAACAAAGGAGATATTGTTGAGAAAGGTATAGAGCCTTATTCAGCCAAATGGAGAGGCTGAAGTAGGCTGACTTGTTTGTTGAAGGCTAGATTGCTCTTTGGCTGTCTAACCCTGCACAGCCCTGTGTTTTAATGACTGTAAGGAAGAAGACTTTAATGAAAACATTGTGGGGAATGGAGATTATGCTTGGAACCAGCACTTTTTGCTGTCCCCACATTGTTTTTTTACCGATTGGAAGACAAATGCCATTAATTGATCAACATTTGTTTTGTTATCTGCAAATTTGACTAGTCTAAAATTCTGTCATCTGTAGGAGTAAACTCTTTACCAAAAAACAAAATTTTAGACTTGTCCAAATACAAATCATTTGCAGATGACAAATGTGGATCAGGTGGTGGGATTTGACTATTAAAGAGAATAAAACAATTTGGAAAAAGTAGAAAATGCTGGTATCAGCATTTTCTCCTTTTCCCAAATTGTTTTGAAAGCCTTATCTGTTAGGGTTGTAAGAACTGGGGATTGTTGGGTAAAGAATTAACAAGAGAACAGTAATGGATCATTTACCGGACCATGGAGTGCTCTTCTAGAGGTTGTGATATAGGCTACAAGTGCCAGTAGACAGTGTACCAACTCATACCAACAAAATGTGGCCAAAAAATCCAAATTTTTGCATGAATTTGGAAACTGATTTGCAACAGGGTATAAGCCTTTCTTCAGCTGTTGTAACCCCATGAAATTAAGATTTTTACCAAAAGTAGATTCAGTTGTAAAACCTGTTAATAATAAAAAAATGAAATGAAAATTGAAGAAAACCATTCCTTGTCCATTAAAAATTTAAGAGGACAACATTTTCGACTTCTCTAGGTTTAAAGCTATCACAGATGACTAATTAAATAATTGGCTTTAATTGGCTTAAATGATGGTTGCCAGCATTTTCTCTTAAATTTCCCACAATGTTTTCAGAAGCCCTATTTTCTAGGGTTTTTTAATTGCAGGATTGTTTGGTAAAGCGTAAAGAAAAAGGTAAGCTGTCTACTTATTTCATTCAAGAAATAAAATGATGGACGAGAATTCTCAATAGCTCTTGGCTAACAAGAAATGAGCTTGACGATGGTTTGGCGTGAATCAAGAGGCTTGCCTAATGAACTGGGCATTGCTAATACGTCACTCTCCGTTTTTTAATAACGTTGCTGGAAAGTAAGGTCCTTATTCTCTCATTTGTGATTTCTTCGGGATAAAATCTCCTGATTAACAAGTTTGACAAATCGTCTTTGCAAAAGGTCTGGTAGTGATAGTTGACGTTAAGTCATAAATGCGGATTGTTACCAACGACAAAACGTGAGGTCTCTATTCAATTCCATATGCCTTCAGGTGACTGAGGAAAGTCAATACCACTGAACATTCTCCTGGTGACCCTTTTTGAGACAACCCCAAGTTTTAACAACACTTATGAAGAAGTTGCTGTACATAGTGGAAAAGGAAGAAAATCTGCATTTTCCAGCAATTTTTCCTATTCTTTGAGTGTTTTCTGTCATTTCAGTGACAACATGCAGTCATTTAGATCACACTTAAATTATCTACTAATAAAACCGAGACTGCTAAATTATTCCTTTACAACACAATCCGAAGTTTTAAAAACTCTGAGAAAACTATGGGAAAAGGAGAAAACGTTGGTAACCAGCATTTTCTCCTTTTCTCAAAATGTTTTCAACTATATTAAAAACAAATTCCATCGTTTGAGCTACATTTGAAATGTTGTCAGTAAAACTAATTTTTTCAAGTTGGACTACAGTTTTGTTGTGTGGCATAGAGTTAAAAGAAATGGATGCAATGAGCAGTAAAATAAAAACTGTATATTGCAAAATTTTGCTCCAACATCAGACTTCTTTTTCTGTGCTACCAGATCTTGATCTATATCTCATTCAAAAGTAGACATAATTGCCAAAAGTATGAAACCTAAGACTTGTCAGGAATGAATCCTGTATGACATGGTTCCTCTGATAAGATTTACCCATGTAGTGCAAAGTTAACACTTTACCAAACAATCCCAGAATTTCACGACCCTGTAGAAGAGGCCTTTTAAAAACATTGTGGGAAAAGGAGAAAATGCTGGTAACCAGCATTTTCTCCTTTTTATATGCCCGTCAAAGACGGGACATACTATGGGATCACCCATGGCGTGCGTCTGGGCGGGTGGGCGGTTGTCCAGGCAGGCGGCATCCAGTTCTTTGTCCAGAGCATAACTTTGCCATCTCCAGTCCGATTGACTTGAAACTTGGCATTTGTGTTTGTTGCAATAATACGGAGTGCAGTGCGAAAGAACCATAACTCTACTCATGCTGTCTATGAGTTATTTCCCTTTGATCATCATTTTTACAGCATTTTCTGCTCGTCTGGAATATAAATTTGTCATCTCCAGCCTGAACATCTTCAAATTTGGTATGCATGATTGTTGAAAATTACGGAGTGCAGTGCACAAGAACGTTAACTCTTCCTAGCACAAATTTTGAGTTATTCCCCCTTTGATCTTCATTTTTATAGCATTTCTTGCTTGTCCGGAGCATAACTTTGTCATCTTAAGTAGGAATGACTTGAAATATGGTATACTTATTTGTTGCAATATTTGGAAGTGCCGTGCGCAAGAATTGTAACTCTACCTCATGCTGTCTTTGAGTTATTTCCCTTTGATCGTCATTTTTACAGCATTTAGTGCTTGTCCGGAATATACCTTTGTCATTTCAAGTCAGAACGACTTCAAACTTGGTATGCATGTTTGTTGCAATATTACGGAGTACAGTACGCAAAAACAGTAATTCTACCTAGCGCGGATTTTGAGTAATTCCACTTTGATCTTCATTTTTACAGTATTTCTTGCTTGTCCAGAACGGAACTTTGTCACGTCAAGTTAAATTGACTTGAGACTTGGTAAACATGTTTGTTGCAGTTACGAAAAGTGCAATGCACTGGAGCCGTAACCTTACCTAATGACCTTTTTCAATCATTCCCTGTTCATTATTTTTTTTTACAGCTTTTCATGCTTCTCTACAATATAACTTTGTCTTTTCATGTTGGAATGACCTGAAACTTTACATGCATGTTTCCTTAACATTAGAGGAGACATTCATGCCTATTTCAATCACTTACATGATTTCTGCTGCACTACTATTTTCTTCTACCTGCCCTTTACGATTATTATCCCCTCTCGACAACTGGCGCTGGGACGGGCAATCTTGCGACAATTTGCAGCTCTTGTTTCAGAATGTTTTCTACCCTGTCAAAGCGAGATTGCACCATTTGAACCACATTGAAATTGTTGTCTGCAAATGCTTTCAATTTGGACAAGGCTAACATTTTGTCATTTGGTAAAGGGTTAACCCAGTACCGTTAATGCTGACTTTTAATTACCATTAGAAAGAAGGCATTAAGACCATTATGGGAAAAGGAGAAAATGCTGGTTACCAGCATATTCTCCTTTTCCCACAGTGTTTTCTATCCTATGAAAGACAAATTGAATATTTTAAGTAACATTTAATTTGTTGTCTGCAAATGCTTTGAAATACTTTTCATTTGGACAAGGCTAAAATTTTGTTGTCTGGTAAACAACAAAACGGACTTTCTCAGTCAGTCCTAAAGATGCAGTTTCTTTTTGGTTGCAGATAAATAGTATTTTTTGTATTTATTTGTGATTAATTAAAAAATGATTCGCAGCTCAAAAATATAAAGAATTCCCTTTGACGTCTGCAAATGCTTTCAATATGGGCGAATCTAAGATTTTGTCATCGGTTGAAAAGTTAAATGATAGTTTAGATTGGTTGTTGTCAGAATATCTGAAAAATAGAAGACAGGAAAAAGATGAAAATAAAGCTCATTAACCTACGGATTCTGATCTTGGTCCACACAATAACAACACAAAGGAAGGTGTACCCTGAGAATGATGACAAGACCCAAAGGCTGAAAAAATAAGATTTCTTAACCCTTAGAGTGGTGTATAAACCAAACATTTTCAACTCAGTAGAGAGAGCCAAATTATTGCAGGTTCTAGGCTCAAGCATAGGGGTCCGTAGTTTGACTCCTGTCACCCATAGACTATATATTGTAAACAAGGGATTTAACTGTATGCAGTCAGTTACTCGCCCCCGGTTACAAAAAACGTATCTTTTCTACCCCATCAGTTATTCTCCTATTTTTTTCTACAGCTGAGAGCTAAAACATTTTTCTACCAGAAAAACACAACTGTTTGTAAGTGGCTAATGCAGTCAGGCTGATACATTCGCTCGAACTTGTAAACTCGCTCAAAAATCTGCGCCATTGACACGGAGAATGACTGATGGGGTAGAAAAGATACGTTGTTTTTTTGTAACCGGGGGCGAGTAACGGGCTGCATACAGTTAAATCCCTTGTTTTAGTCTATGGGTGACAGGAGTCAAACTACGGACCCCTATGGGCTCAAGCAGACAGTGTAGCTCAGAGATCAGACTGCATCTTTTGTACAGCAAAGGCAAGTATAGTTGTGAAAGGTGTTTTAGGGATTAATATCTTATAACCAAACAAAAACAATTTTAGACTCATCTTTATTGAATGCATTTTGCAGACACCAAATCAATTCTGGCTCAAATGATGGGCTTTTTTGTCTCTGATAGGGTAGAAAACATAGTGGGGAAAAAAGGAGAAAGTGCTGGTTACCAGCACTTTCACCTATTCCCACAATGTTTTCAAAAGGCTTTTCCATCAGGATGAAAGTTAACACAAAGTTTGGTAAAGAGTTAACTGTTTTAGCACCAAATATATAAACTCGACCACTCTCAATGGCTGAAAAAACGCTTCATTGAAACTCAGAATGACTAATGTTAGAGGCTTGACTAAACTATCAGACAGTAATAGATCCAAGATCAGATTCCACATTCTGTACAGTCTAATCTTGGTCAGTACATCTGCAAAAGCCCTCATTTTAGCCTATGGGGCTGAAAGATTTAATGAAGAAAGTGGGAAGAGCATACAATATTCATGGTTCATTCTCGGTCGAACAATACTTGTCAATCTCAGCATATCAAATTTTGGCCTTCCTTTTTCCCCCAAATTACTTTGGTCAAATAACCAATTAGCATTCTTTCAATTTCCTACAATTTCTGTCGCAGCTGTTTAGGGGGAACTGCCTAGTTCGATTATTCTGGGATCCTTACCTTCCACTACCTACTGTACATGAGTGCAGACCGTCTGTACTTGGGCAAATATCATTTGCAGAAAAACGAAAAATTAATTGTGTGTCAAAAGCAGCAAAAACTATCCTTCCATTAGCGCACATAAATTTAAAAAGTTCAATATTTCAAAAGCCCAAAATCGCAAATCAGTAATTGACACATTAAAATCTTATCAACTGAATAGTAGTACATGTAGTACAAGACACAAACTACCTGCAAAAACATGTACGATGCTATCATCGCTTGTGGGGACAACTATTTGAAGCTAGAAACAGCTTAGGTACATGTTGACTTTGAAATGGCAAGGCATAAATGCCATTAGGGATACCTTCATCATGACACTTCTACAGTGCCGTAGATTCCATCTTGGGCAAGCTTGGTGGCACAAAACTCAAGGGCTAGGACTAACTAGCCAGTACAAGTAAACATCTAGAAATGTAATCTAGCATGGATGTTTAACACTGACTGGCTGACAGAAGAAGCATTCATGTTTTCAAAATTTACGCAAACTGTACATAAATTATTTCCGCAAATGAAAACTTTGTAGTTCCACGAATGAAAGGATAAAAATCAGCAAATGATATGCCACAAGTGAAAATCTGTACTTATCTCTGAATATAGGCTTTCAAAAGTATGAAATACCATTCTGGAATTTCATGATGACTATTTCAATCTGGATTCATAGATCATTGACAGAAAAAAGGGATCAGAAAGTTGTTTACCTTTTACCAAACAAGAAAATTTGAGATTGGTTGGTTCTTGTTCATACAGTGAGATTTGGCATTGATAGAATAGAAAACATTGTTGGAAAAGGAGAAAATGCTGGTTACCATCATTTTCTCATTTTCCCCAAAGTGTTTCTAAAAGTGCTCTTCGTCAGGGTCCTTAAAACATGAGATTGTTTAGTAAAGGATAAAATAGATACTAAAAATCCTTCAATATTTTAATTGGAAGGATGGTTTGATTGTTAGTATTTCAAGAAACTCTGATTTAGATCTGTAAAACTTTGATACTTTAGTTAAGGATTTTCATTATAAATACATGCATTGCGAAATCAGACTTGATTGGGGAAAAAACTTACATACACAGTGTCAGAATTTTACATGCTTCCAAATATGGTATTATGATGTGACCCTGCAGGCTGCATACTTTCAGACTGGTTTGTGATTTGATTGCTAAAAACTTTACGCTGTAATATTCATCAACAATTTATTTAACAAAGTTATTACCTACTAGAGCATTTTTTTTTTCATTCTTGATACCAGTTTCTTATAAAATTGTCAGTAATTTAAAAATTTGTTTATCTTCTTCAATTAGGATCAGTCTAAAATTTTGTCAGGTAAAATCTTAATTTATGTTGAATACCTAGATAGACTTTACATGCACAGGTGAAGTTTTATCAGTTTATTCCTAATATCAGCATTTTTAGGCCATAAAAACACCATTTTTCCTTTGTTTTCTCTATCAAGATTCATAAATTTTGAGAAAACCAGTTTTTAAAAGTGGGACTAAAGTTTTGCCCTTATAGGTAGTACCGTCAACATGAAATGTATCCCATTAGTGTTTGGATGGATTGGACCTCTAGTTCTACAGTCCCATAATTGTTATTCCCTCGTGCCATGGACGTGTTTAATTCCCCATCAAAACAGATTTGTCCATTTCTATGTTCCTGTCATAGCAAGAGGTGACGAGGAAAATTGGTGTTTTGTTCGACGGTCAATTCTATCCGGATAATCACTAGGCGGGAACAAAAGCTCTGATGGCCAGACATCTGCTTCAATGAATTGATGTCGATGTAAATTACACAGTAATGATTGGTTAATGAGGGATTTCCCATGATGCTTTTTGGAATTTGAATGCAGCTTTTGAGCAGTTTAACTACATGTTTCAGTTTTCAGAGGTTTTGCAAATTGATTGATCTTGTATGTAATTAGAAATTTAGTAAATACAGATTGCAGAGGTACTTTTTTTTCACACATCTTCAGAACTGTGTGACTTTATTATGGCTCCACAGAAAAATGAGACATGCCCTAGTAAGGGGTTTACTATACTTTGATTTCTATGAATATTTTTTTTCAAATTAACCCTGTACCACACAATCAAGTATTTCAACAACCCTCTGGAGGAAGGCTATTGAAAATATCATTTTCTCCTTTTCCCACAATGTTTTCTTCTCTTTCTATGATATCAAATCCACTATTTGAGCTATATTTAAATTGATGCCTTCAAATGCTTGAACTCTTTATCTAACAACAAAAGTTCTAAGCTTAACAAAATTGAAATCATCGGCAGACAACAAACTCATTATAGTTGTGAAGTTGATTTCTGCCAGTAAAATGGTAAAAATGTTTTAGGAGAAAAGGTGGTAATGCTGATTACTAGCATTGCCTGCTTTTCCCACAATGTTTTCAAAAGCCACCTTCTTCAGAGATGTTAAAATGCAGCATTGTTCAGTAAATAGTTAAACCTTTACTACAAAACAACCTGAAGGAAAATGGACATGTCTAAAATTTTGTCAATGGGTAAAGAGTTAAATCTTTACCAAATGACAAAATCATAGACTTACCAAATTGAAAGTGTTTGCAGTGTGAGACGACAATTTAAATGTGACCAAATCATGGAAATTTGCTTATGAAAGGGTAGAAAGCATTGTGGGAAAAGGAGAAGATGCTGGTTACCAGCTTTTTCTCCTTTTCTGACAATCTTTTCAAAAGCTTTCTTTCTTTCGGTCTTTAGAACTTTGGATTGTGTAGTTAAGAGTTTACCTTTTACCTCACAATCGCAAGTTTAATGACCCTGAGGAAATAACCTTTTGAAAACCTTGTGAGAAATGGAGAAAATGCTGGAAACCAGCATTTTCTCCTTTTCCCACAAGTTTTTTGTACACTTTCACAGACAATTACCACCATTTCAGCAAAAATTAATATGTCGTCTGCAAAATTAATGCTTTCAATTTGGATCCATCAAAAATGTTGTCCGTTGGTAAAAGAGTTAATCCAGCACTTGTTAGTGTCAAAAACTCTTGAAGAGGCCCGGTGTTAATGACAGTGTAACAGCTTCATAATCCCTCTCAAGTGTTTTTACTTTCCCAAAAGGTGTAGAAAGGTGCATCTCCTGTTCATTGTACTGGAAATTCAAAAGCTGTATTGTCCACCTGTTTGCTGACCATTAGTAAAATATGAACTGGACACTTGTATTTTTGGCCGTGTCCTTTTGAATTTTGTAGGCTTCCAGCCCAAGTGTTTTAGATTGGTTTATGACTCTTTTAAACTGACCTAAACTCTGTTACAGAATGAAAAGGAAGTCAAATTTTAATGTTTTGAAAGGTTTCATTGATTCAAATCATTTCACATTTTGGTTATTTTTACCTTTTACATTTTTTAATAAGAAAACTTTTGCCTGGTAATATAATTTTGTTCTATAATAATAATTCTTTTTCTCATATAGCAATACATATAATTAGTTTTCTCATAAATGCAAAAGTAAAGCCATTACAAGCATATGTCAGTTACTGGAACATATATTACAGTGTTAGAAAACAACCTGTTTGCCAGTGACTGTATTGATCACAGGTTAGTAAACAAAAAAACAGTTGAACAAATGGAGTAAAAACTTGTTTCAGAATATTTCCAGCTTAGCAACCTCAGGTTTATATTGCTACATTGCTTCAAACTTTAAGAGTACCTGGCTTCAAACTTCAATAGTCCACCAAATGAAAGTAGGATGACAATTCTTTGGGAGACTTTTGCTTTGGACAATGAAATCTTACAGAATCTGTCAGGTTTTTCATATTAGGATTTAGTTGGCTTATCTGTCCATTACCTTATTTGCCAGACTTGCGATTATAATAGCCTCAAGGATGCAACACTCATCACTGTGCATATAATATTCAATTTGATCTAGGTTCATTTCTGTTGCATATTCCGACCAATGAACTGCTACAATGTAAAATTACGATAATGGAGTTTATCCAGTTTGAAAATTGGTATTTTCATGTCTTTAACACTCCATGATTTGATACTTTACCACATTATAATAAGCCCTGAGTGTAAACAAACATGAGGGAGAGGCCCTCTGAAAATGTAATATTTTGATTGATTGACTGATTAATTGATTGATCTATCAATTGATCGATCGATTGAATGGTGTTATACACCCCTTTCAACATTATTTCAGTCATATCACAAATAAAGCTCACATATTCATCTTAGTCCTAGGTTCCTTCAGTGATACTATTTTGTGCTTTTCTCAAAATGTTTTCAAGAGGGCTTCCACCTTGGGGATTGTTTGGTATAGGATCTTATTGCTTAAAATTGTTTATAGCAGGCTGCCATTATAATGTAAGGTTTTATTGTTTGTCTTCAGGAGGGAGAGGTGGTGGTTATGGAAGGGGCAGATACAATGGGGGCAGACAACAGGGAGGGTGAGTAGAAAGCCTTTTAGTAATTTTCTTTTGTTTGTTTTGTGTTGTATTCCCCTTTCCAGCAGCATTTGACTGTTTATCAAACAATGCTGACTTTGAACAACCCTGAGGGAAAGGGCTTTTGAAAAGATTTTGTGAAAAGGAGGAAATGCTGGTCACCAGCATTTCCTCCTTTTCACAAAATGTTTTCAAAAGTTTTTTTGCCAAAGGGGTTTTTCAAGGGGCATTAATCCAGATTTTGACCTTAGTATTAATTTGCGCATGAAAGTTTATTATTTTGTTAAAAAAAAAAATCATAAGGCTGTGACTATTTACCCTTTGCTGAAAAAAAAAAAAACAGAAAAAATAAGATGTCACTAAGAAGTGACTGATGCCCTGCGGTTAATTTAACCTTTTCCTGTGAGCTATGAACATTGACTATGGACACAACTCCTACAAACACTTCTGACCTTCCATGACCTTGACCTTTAAACTATGCATATTACTCTTGCACATGATGCATCGACTGAATGTGATTTTGTGATGGATATTTCTGCAGTTATGCTGAAATTCATTTAGAATGAAAAAAAAACACCCCAACGTTTCAAGTTTTTTTAAACATAGTTGACCTTCCCTTAACCTTTGACCTACAGCATAGTAGTACAAATTCTGGCACATACTTTGGTTGTTTTCTCAAGTTTCACACAAGCAAATTGATCAGAACTGGGACCCAAAAAATGATGATACACTAGTGTATTATCAAAAACAAGTCATGGGCTTAATACATTGCCTGGGGAGGTTTTAGGTGATAAATGTACATTAATGAGTTACATATATCAGTAAGTGAGCAGTGCTCTTGAAAAAAGGGAGTTTAGTACATCTCTGTAATGCAATATACTTAAAACAAGTAAATTACATAATTATGAACCCATAAAATCCATTTTGTCTGACAACCAACTGAATCATGGAATAGAATGGTCCATAAACATGTAAAAAATTTAACAATAGCAAAAGGTCAGCCTGGGTCAATACTTTTTGCAGACGCATTAAACCTTCTTTTCACAGAGCATGACTTAATTGTATTTTGAAGTTGATAAATTTCAATGAATGTCATGTATGTATAATTATGTTCTTGTAATTTTGTGTATGCAATCTTTCCTTTATCTTAGAGGCTGGATGCCCCCTGCATTACCAGTTGTAACCACATTTATGTAAACAGGATTTTTGTTATACAGTTACATGTTCATTGAGTTAATTGATATTACCTACACTACCTTTTTCTGTGTCAACTGTAGCTGTAAGACCTGATGAATTTTCAGATGATACAGAAAAAGACTTATAGTTCTTTAATGTTTCTGTTTGTTGTTGTTATAATTATCATCATTATAAACATAATTATTGTTTTTTATTACAAAGTTCACATTGTTATGGCTATTTACTAAACTAACTTAGTTTGCAAAAAAATGCCTAGATAAGTTGCTTACTTGCTGTGTTATTAGCACTCTGGAAAATTGTTATCACATGACTTAGCTCTTTACCAAACAACAAAAATGTAGACTTGCCCAAATTGAAAGCATGTGCAGATGACAAATTAAATATAGTTTAAAAGATGGGATTTGTCTCTGTAGTTGTAGAAAACATTGTGGGGAAAGGAAAAAATGCTGGTTACCAGCATTTTCTCCTTTGCCCTCAATGTTTTCAAAAGCACTTTACCTCAGGGTGGTTGAAACCCAGGATTGTGTGGTAAAGGGTTAAAACACTGCAAATAAAATGTTTTTGGCAAGCTTTAATTATCATGGTTTACTAGTTGCTAAAGGCCAGAGGAGCAATTGTCTTGAATTGGTTTTCATCTTCTGCTCGTCTGCCTTGGGGGGTCCTGGGTGGTGCAGTAGTAAAGTGTAGGACTCGTAACCTCGAGGCCCCTGGTTCAAGCCTCACTGGAAGAACTGAATTTTTGGTTGGAGTGTCCTTGGGCAAGACAGCTTCAGAGCTCTAGCCTAGCACTGGTGAAACCCAGGACATACATGAAAATGTAAGATGTTGCCGTGATATGACTGAAATAACTATGAAAGTGGCTTAAAACATTCAATCAATCAATCAGTCAATCTATCTGTCTGGCCATCTGTATTCTTGTATGTATACACTGGTCAATTGTAGCCTGCAGAGCAATCAAGACACTCATAGCTCTCTTGATTTGATTACACAAGAAATCCTTTGCCATACAACAAAATTTTAGGCTTATCTTAACTGAAAACATTTGCAGATGACAAATTAAGGGTGTCCCAAAAGACAAAATTTGTCCTCCGTAGGGTAGAAAACACTGGGGAAAAGGAGAAAATGCAGCAGTGCTGGTTACCAGCATTTTATACTTTTCCCACAATTTTTTCAAAAGCCTTCTCCCTCAGGATTGTTAATGATTAGGATTGTTTGGTAAAAGGTTAAGTTTGACTAACCCCTAACCCTTTACCAGACGACAAAATTTTAGTCTTTTAAAATTTTGACCCATCAAATTGCAAATGAATACATACCTATAACCCTTGTGAGTTACGTCATAATGATGTCATCATACCATATTTGGAACTGTATTTCACAGTGTGTAGATACAGATTTTTTTTTTCTGTCCTGTGTGATATTTCATCCGCATGCGATGCATGTATTTCCTCCGGAAAACTTTCAGGTATATAATATGTAATGTGAAATAATCTATCACTAAATCAACCATTCTAAAACTGCTTTCTTTGTCTCAACCCTTATAGCGCCTCTCACGACTATAGTTGCTTTTACGGCCAGTGTAGATCAAGATCAGGCTCCACAAAATGTGCAGCCTGATCTTTGATCTACACTGTCCGCTTTGCTAAAACACTGCAGACAAAAGCAACCATAAAATTGCAATTATTTGGGTCATATTTCAAGGATAAAAATGTCTGATAGGTTTATTTGGCGCTCTAAGGGTAAATCTCAATTTAGAAAAGTAAAGTAATATTTGATTGGTGAAACAAAATGGTTTAGCCAGTCAGAAATTGCATTACTTTCAAATTTAGAAGATTTTTGAGAACACGTAGACTACTAACTGTACATGTATAAATTGTTATTTAGAGTTTTACATGTATTTAATGAATGACTGGTGAAAAGAGGCCCAGGTCTAACTTAAGGCTCAATGGATACATGAACCAAATCATTTTTGGATGCAAAAGAGGTGTCTCATTTTCATTTCAGATTTTTTTGTTGTTACAATTTCGATTTTCTACGTAATACATGTGGTACAGGTTTTGTAATTTCTGTTTCTATAACCCTTTACTACACAATCCCAAGTTCTAATGACCCAGAAGAAGAAACTCACGGAAAATACTGAGGGAAAGGCAGAAAATTCTTGTAAACAACATTTTCTCATTTTTTTCACCATGTTTTCTTACCTTTCAAAGACCAATTCCAACTTGAGCTGCACTTAGTATGTGATCAGCAAATGCTTTCAATTTGGACAAGTATAGAATATTTCCATCTGGTATTAAGCTAAGAGCCACATCTAATTTTTCATCTGCTGACATTTTCTTAATATTCTTCAGCATTAACCCTTTATCACTCAGACCTGAGTTTAATGACCTTGAGCAAAAAGTCTATTGAAAACATAGAGGAAAAAGGAGAAAATGCTGATAACCAGCATTTTCTCATTTTCCCACAATGTTTTCCACCATTTTAACCTTTATCATGCAAGTCCGCATTTTAACAACCTCAAGACAGAAACCTTTTGAAAACATTGGGGGAAAAGGAGAAAATGCTGGTAACCAGTATTTCTCCTTTTTATACGCCCGTCAAAGACGGGACGTATTATGGGATCACCCGTGGCGGGCGGACGGGCGGGCAGCGTCCCCATTCTTTGTCCGGAGCATATCTCCAAAACTATGCTAGCTACGGTTTTGAAATTTCATGGGTGGATAAATCTCATCAAGGCGGAGTGCAGTGCACAGAAATCATAACTCTCGCTTGGTTAATTTTTGAGTTATAGCCCTTTGTTGTTTTTCATACTTGAATTTTGTCCGGAGCATATCTCCAAAACTATACTAGCTACGGTTATGAAACTTCATGGGTGGATAGATCTTATCAAGGGGGAGTGCAATGCACAGGAATCATAACTCTTGCTTCCTTAATTTTTGAGTTATTGCCCTTTGTTGTTTTTCATACTTGAATTTTGTTCGGAGCATATCTCCAAGACTATACTAGCTAAGGTTATGAAACTTCATGGGTGGATAGATCTTATCAAGGGGGAGTGCAGTGCACAGGAATCATAACTCTTGCTTGCTTAATTTTTGAGTTATTATACGCCCGTCGAAGACAGGACGTATTATGGGATCACCCATGGCGGGCGGGCGGGCGGGTTGGCAGGCGGCGTCCAGTTTTTGTCCGGAGCATAACTTTGTCATCTCCAGTCCAATTGACTTGAAACTTGGCATGTGTTTTAGTTACAATAATACGGATAGCAGCTCAAAAGAACCATAACTCTACCTTGTGCTGTCTTTGAGTTATTTCCCTTTGATCGTCATTTTTACAGCATTTTCTGCTTGTCCGGAGCATAATTTTGTCATCTCCAGTCTGATTGACTTGAAACTTGGCATGTGTGTTAGTTGCAATAATACGGAGTGCAGTGCGAAAGAACCATAACTCTACCTCATGCTGTCTTTGAGTTATTTCCCTTTGATAGTCATTTTTTTCAGCATTTTCTGCTTGTCTGGAGCATAACTTTGTCATCTCCAGTCCGACTGACTTGAAACTTGGCATGTGTGTTTGTTGCAATAATACGGAGTGCAGTGCGAAAGAACCATAACTCTACCTCGTGCTGTCTTTGAGTTATTTCCCTTTGATCGTCATTTTTACAGCATTTTCTGCTTGTCCGGAATATAACTTTGTCATCTCCAGTCCGATTGACTTGAAACTTGGTATATGTGTTTGTTGCAATAATACAGAGTGCAGTGCGAAAGAACCATAACTCCTACCTCGTGCTGTCTTTGAGGTATTTCCCTTTGTCATTTTTACAGCATTTTCTGCTTGTCTGGAATATAACTTTGTCACCTCAAGTCAAATTGACTTGAGACTTGGTAAACATGTTTGTTGCATTACCTGCCCTTTACGATTATTATACCCCCTTGACAACTGGCGGTGGGACGGGCGTATCTTGTGACAATTTGCCGCTCTTGTTCCACAATGTTTTCTACCCTATCAAAGGCAAGTTCATCCATTTGAGCCACCTTTGATTTGTCATTTTCAAATGCTTTGAATTTGGACAAGTCTAAAATTTTGTTGTCTGGTAAAGAGTAAAATACAATTCCAATCATGTGAACCAGATTTAATGTGTTGTCTGCAAATTCTTTTGATTTGGACAAGTCTAAAATTTTGTCATTTTGTGAATTCTTAATGAAGCTGAAGGTTTGACCAGTGGCTCACTTAACTCCTAACCATGCAAGCCTATGTTTTAACGACTCTGAGAAAGACGGCTATTGAAAGCATTTTGGAAAAAAGAGAAGAATATTGGTGACCATCATTTTCTCTTTTGACCAAAATAATTTCTACCCATTCAAAGACAACATAGATCTGTTATTTGAGCAATATTTTGGCCAGTCTAAAAACTTATGGTTGGTGAATTGTTAACCCTGTAAGTCTTTACCAGACGACAAAATTTCAGACTGGTCCAAACTGAGAGCATTTGCAGACGACAAAATGATGGTAGCTCAAATGACAAAATTTGTCCTGGATAGGGTAGAAAACATTGTGGGAAAAGAAGAAAATGCTGGTAACCAGCATTTTCTCCTCTCACAATGTTTTCAAAAGCTTTCTTTCTCAGGGTCGTTAAAAGTCGGCATTGTGTGGTAAAGGGTTTACACACAGTCCCCTGTTTTAATGACCCTCATCGTTAAACATGGTTGGAAAAAAAGAAAATAATGTAAGCAGCATTTTCTCCTTTCCCTCAATGTTTTCAGACCCTTCAAAGATGAATGTAATTATAGTAGCTTGTCGTATGGAAATACTTTGAATTTGATGACTCTAAAATTTTGTGATTTGGTAAAGAATTGAGTATAAATCCAAGTTTTATAAGCACATGCCCTGAAGTTGCCTTTGCCAAGGTAAAGATTTCAGAGGGTTTGTTTTCCACTTCAAAGGTTTAATCAAAGAGATGGTAACCAGTTCTGGAGCAGGAATAATCAAGATAACTACAATCAAAGAAATATTCAGGGCGCCAGTGGTGGGTATGGGCGCCACCAGTGGGGTGGTGGAAACAACTACAGGGATGGTTGGAACAACTACAGGGGTGGTGGAAACAACTACAGGGGTGGTGGAAACAACTACAGGGGCGGTGGATACAACCAGCAAAGGGACAGCTACAATCAGGGTGGGGGCAGATTTAACCAGAATGGTGGTGGTTACAATCAAGGCAGATCATACGGGAACCAGGTAAGATATAATTTCTTTTTATTTAGTACTTTTCAGTAGATTATCAAGAAATAATAGTGGACTGTTGTTTGATATTTTATGGTTACTACCAGTGAAAAATACTAAAGGCGGAAACAGTAGTTCCCGCGCAATAGTTACCTAAGTAAACAGTGCATGCCATTCAACAAGATGGAAATATGCTGTAATTCACACACATTTACCCTACATTTCTCGCACTTTACGTAATATTGTAATCTGTTGCCATGTGGAGAAGGTATGCCACAAGGAATACTGACAACAACTGCTGGATTTTGATGAAAATCCCAACAAAAAAGGGGTAGAAGCATGAAATGAATAGAATGTTTGTTTATTTCGGTGAAAGATCAAAATTGTTTCATCAAGTGAACTTCATTGGTAATATACTCAGAGGCAAAAGAAAGTATACACCTTCTAATTTTGGCTGTTTCGGCAAAATATTTAAAGCTTAAGCCCTTGCAATCTTTTTCTTGCGATAGTCCAGTCATTTTTAAATGGCAAAACTAAAAAAAAATGTCAGCAATACACCATTATTTACAGAAAACAAGGGAGTTATGTATCAAAGGTTAACAAAAGACTTTTTTGTTACGACGGGGTTTTCAATGGTTGATGGACTAAATGGTGTTTCACTTTGCTCTCAACATTATCACGACATTAGCTCACTTCATCAAACTTATTCATGTTCATCATGAGTTTAACCGATCTACGACCGGGCCCTCAAATGTCTTGCCAAAGGAAACTAGCATGAGATCGGAACACCTTGGGTCAGGATCGAACTCTTTACGTATAAGCCATGCAAGTCCCTATTTCTTTTAAAGACAAGAAGATGTTTCCATTTCAATCTCTAAAAGTATTGTCAGACTCAATTTGCTTCAATAATCAGGCCTCTGGATCTGGTATTTGTGACAAGTTAACTTTCTTTGGCATACTTTTTAAGCAGTTCCTCCTGTCCAGACACTTTCATGTGATGTTACCAAATTTCATTCTCATTTATTGATTGCAGATCTCAAATGATTCAGAACCATGTTCATGGCTTCGAATTTGACTAAATTTGATTGAGTGCAGACACTGCACATCACCCTGATTCACTTTCACTTAAGTGATTCACTAGGACCTCGCAATGTTGATTTTTTGCATCATTCCACCCCCAACTCCCGATGTACCGGTCTTACTTTGACATGATTACTTCAGGTCAAACAGACGGCAGTTCCTTCAACTCATAGCACCTTCACAGCCGATCAACCATGACTTGTGTACATTGGAAGTAACAAGTTACAGACCAGTCTTGAACGACCAGCTTCCAAAATCTTAATGACACAATTTCTGTCGGCTTCTGAAAGCCGCTCCATCGTTCGATAGAAAAACGAAAAGGCTGTGGTTTTTTAAGATTATCGACTTAGAAAACAAATACCGATTTCCAGCAATGTGTTGATTGTCCAATAGGTTGCAGGTGCAGATATACAAAATTGACATGTACCTGCACTGTAGCCAGTCAAGTGTGTCAATTTGTAAATTAATGACAGAATATCATTTCAAACTTAGTAGCAATGGGTTTTTGAAGATTTCAGGTCAAAAATATGAAAAATGAGAAAATTATGAGAGATCAAAAACTGTATACTTTCTTTTGCCTTTGAGTATATTTTCACGAGTGGCACACTCTATGTCTATAAGATGGAGCTGTGCCACGTGCGGTAGCTCAATGGGTAATGTACAGGGCTTGAAACCTATTGGGGTGCTGTTTTGATACCCGAATTTGACCCATTACATCCCGAGCATTGATGGCAGTCCAGGCAACATGAATTATTTCCCTCTCACAGCTTCACAGCTGAATAATGTATCAATGTTTATGTGGGAAAGCAGCCAGTGGCTTGGAAAGAATATTGTGTGTAGTATTAGAGAAAAAATCCTGCAGAAAAAAGTATGGATAAGTGCACATGAGGCCAAGATATAACTGACATAATGTTGAAAACAATACATGTATTGTACTCTAGTTGAACCAACACATCTCAACCATAAGACAAATTTTAAGACTTTCCAATTTTCAAAGGATTTGTGGTTAATTTGAGCATATTTATCTTATATTGATTGAAAAACAAGTTTTCTTGTTTTCCCACAATGTTTTCTTTTATGTGTCCACCTTCAATTTGTCATCTACAAACTTTTGGGACTGTTTATACATCCTTACAGCTAGAGGAAAAAAACACTGTTAAAACAGGAAAGTGTGTAGAATGGCTCAGCAGTGTAAACATAGATAAATGACCAATTGATATGGTGCAAGGGTTAAAGAAACACAAGGAAATTGTCCTCTTTTATAAAACCGGAAACAACAATATCTGTTGCTTTGAAGGCCTCCAAAACATGAAATGCATTTTCCTTCCATCATATTTGTACAATCTTGCAGCCATCAGGGGCAACATTTGGCATGATGATACAAGAATGATTACAGTTTCATAAAATAAGGTTGAAATAGGTTAAAAACAGGCTGAATTAAAGTACTGACAGTACTGAAAAAACAGCGAGCAGGCGATTAATTATTTAGTGACAGGTTTCAAGCGATAATGTATTCAGGATAGAGTGTCTTAAACAATTCATCATAAAATTTCATATTCCTCTTGCCCAAGGGAGACAGCTTAAAAAGGAGACACGCAGGAAAGAAGAAAATGCTGGCAATTCTCATATTCTGATGTTGTTCTTAAGGTATTACTATCACAACGCTTCTAGTGCAACATGGAATAGAATTTCTTATTAGTTGATAAATAAGGATTCATATTGATATAATACTTTTGAACATTTTTAACCAACCAAAAATTCCTTTGATACCTATCTTGAAATTATTCATTTGTTTCCTGAAAAGGGAGTTAATTATTAGGAGGGTACTACCTTAACTATTTCAGAGGAGATCAGAACATGGGGGCAATATTGTTTGCTTGCAAGTACTTTAAAAACGGACAGGCCTGGTTTCTTTCCTAGTAAAAGAATTTTATGTTGATCCCAACTGAACAAAACGCTATGCTACATAGTTAGGCATGAATATCTGACAAAGAAAACAGGTGCCTGCCTGGTAATTTTGTGTTGAATGGTGCTGCACACTTGATGCTCATTTCGAAAGAGAGAGGGAGAGAGAGAGAAAGTCAACATTTTTCATCTCATTTTATTTACTAAAACTGTTAAACACACTATCTCTTGCACACAAACCAAACTGTAATCTGAAGTGACGTTTTTTTAAATAAGAAATTGCGAACTGTACATATCATTTTCTGTTTGACTTACACAAGCACATTCAGACAATTTTTGCATTATAGTGTTCCTAAGCCACTAGCTGCTTTTCCACATTACTGTAGTTGAAACTATGAGCAAATGGCAATACACAAGAAGGACGATTACAATATTGATTAAATTGCTTTGTGCTGCTCTAAGGAAACGGCTGCTTTTTTTTCACCGTGATACAAAGAAATATGAAATCTTGCTATATTTCAACTGATATTGAACATGTCATAGGCAATCATATGACCAAGAAATCCAACAAAGGTATATGAAATGTAACCTGTAAACCAAGAAGAATGACATCAGCGTGATGACTTATCAAAGGCGGGTACTTTACTCTATGGCTCAGCCATAGATCATTGTTTAATACCTAGGTGTGCAACACGCTTGAAAGAGAACGCATTTATATGTATAGTGATTGAATTTATTTATCGTCGCCACCAGTTGCCCATATGGGCGACGCCCCCTGAAGGCTGTTAGAATTGTTAAGGGGGATAGTGTAGGTACAGGACGAAACCCATCTTAAGTTACGCCTGTTTCTTTTGCATGGTTGGTGTATAGCATCATCACACGGGATCTCAGTTTAACGTCTCATCCGAGAGACTATTAGTAATTCTAGATACTATTAGTGCTTCGATCAAAATTATCTAAGATTACTCTGTTTGTTCTTACATTGTGCTAACATATTTGCATATAAATAAAAAATTCAGCCTTTTTCAGAATTTCCCTCATTTCATTTTTTTTTTTTCTATAAAATATAATTGCTAAGAATATTTAGGGTTAGACACGATTAAGTCATCGCCTTCAAATATTGTTTTAATGGAATACCGGTATTTAGTAAAGGGAGGTAATTAATGTTGATCAAGAATAAAGTCGTTTGCATTGATTTCTGATATATTTTAGTTCTGAATTTTTCTATCTAGATACTCTATATATTTTTCATGTTCTGCATATAAGGTTTATTACAAAATTTTTTAACAATATGAGATTTTATTTTTAATACATACTTGATATAAATTTGGCAAAAAAAAGTTGCATACCCCAGATGGTACAGACACGAAACAGAA
This sequence comes from Hippopus hippopus, assembly GCA_946811185.2. Taxonomy (NCBI): domain Eukaryota; kingdom Metazoa; phylum Mollusca; class Bivalvia; order Cardiida; family Cardiidae; genus Hippopus; species Hippopus hippopus. The sequence goes on from OX328097.1 coordinate 74,276,093, forward strand.
CATTGGTCGTTGTTTAAATAATACCTACTGAGAGATCTATCCTGAATACTTATCAAGATCCAGTCGTTCATTTTTTGTTTTTTTTAAGATTTCATTCTACCGTACCAAATGAATAGACAAATTGTTAGAGTTGTGCAAGTTCAAAGCATCTAGTACAATTTATAATATAAGAATCTGCCTAGAAATAAACACTGTGGAGAATGGAGAAAATACGGTTCTTGCAACGTTTTGCTTCTTTTCAAAGACAAATTCTTTAACTTGAGCTAACTTAAATATGACATCAGCAAATTTTCTAAAATTTGAGGATCCATTGGTTTGTCTTCTGGTGGAGAGGTAAATTAAGCTCTGTTTTGACCCACTGCTGATTATATGAGGCTTAGCTGATGAGATTCTTAGCTGGTAGATTGAAAAAATTGTCAAGAAAAAAAGTAGTTGCTCATTTTCATACCATGATTTCAAATGTCTGCCTCTTCAAAGTAAAAAAAACTAGAGGCCCTTGAGGGCCTGAAATCACTCGGCTGGTTGTGATTTCGCTATTTCGCTAGCATACATTATGAATTCATGATGCAAAAAGGAAAAAGACAAACAAAAATGGGGGGCTAGCTCGGTATGTTCTTGCAACTGGGCTTGAACACAGTAGGACAGTAAAAGTAGGCATGGCAAATTAGTTATAATAATAGAAATTGAAGTACAATTTCTCAAAAACAATAGTTTGGAATCCAGCCAAATTTGATGTTTTTTTTTTTTTTGAAAATCAATAGCATTGAAACTATCCATGAAATAAACAAACTGTGCAACTTTCACAAAATTCTGACCATAAATGCAGACTAAATAGCCTTTTCAAACAAGAAAAAGAAATATGGACAAATACAGGGACGACAGAAACCACGCCATGACATAAAATCTGCTGGTTTTCAGCCAGTACAGCTGAAACAAGAGGACCATGATGTACCTATATCGCTCACCTGAGTACTAAGCAGAAAAGGTCTACAACGAAGATTTATACCAAATATCAAGGTTCAAGGCCAAAATGACAGCAAAACAAGAGCTCCAAATTGTCACAAGATACGCCTGTCCGCCAGTTGTCTAGGAGGTATAATAATTGCAAAGGGCAGGTAATGCAACAAACATGTTTACCAAGTCTCAAGTCAATTTGACTTAAGGTGACAAAGTTCGGTTCCGGACAAGAAAGAAATACTGTAAAAATGAAGATCAAAGTGGAATTACTCAAAATCCGCGCAAGGTAGAGTTTTTGTTCTTGTGCACTCCATAATATTCAACAAACATGCATACCAAGTTTGAAGTCGTTCTGGCTTGAGATGACAATGTTATATTCCGGACAAGCACTAAATGCTGTTAAAATGACAATCAAAGGGAAATAACTCAAAGGCAGCACGAGGTAGAGTTACAATTCTTGCACACTGCACTTCCAAAGGCAAATAAGCAAACCATATTTCAAGTCATTCCTACTTAAGATGACAAAATTTTGCTTTGGACAAGCAAGAAATACTACAAAAGTGAAGATCAAAGGGTGAATAACTCAAAATTTGTGCTAGGAAGATTAATGGTGCTTGTGCGCTGCACTTCGTAATTTTTCAACAATCATGCATACCAAATTTGAAGATTTTCAGACAAAAGATGACCAAGCAGAAAATGCTGTAAAAATGATGATCAGAGGGAAATAACTCATACACAGTACAAGGTAGAGTTATGGTTCTTTTGCACTGCACTCAGTATTATTGCAACAAACACAAATGCCAAGTGCCAAGTTTCAAGTCAATCCGACTGGAGATCACAAAGTTATGCTCCGGACAAAGAACTATTATAAAAACTTTCTATTTCAAGGGAAAATAATTCCAGTTGTTCTGGTCAGATTAGACCCATAATCAAACTCATTTGAGATCTTATGGTCATATATATTGCTTGCCTTAATTGTGTAGTTGCAATTTATATTTGCCTTTTCTTGCAGAGTGTAAGGTTGGGATTATAAAGAAAATAACAGAAAACGTCCTCAAATTCACCAGTCTAGTCATTTATTTTTTAACACATACTAAACTTTTGCAACAGGACCAATTATCGTTTGACCAGCCTGCATAGCTCAGTTGGTAGAGCATAGAACTTGTGATCATGAGAATGTGGCCATCTTTAATTACCAGTAGTCTTTCAGATGAGCCGTTAAACCGAGGTATCGTGTGACGGTGCTATACACTGAGCACGTTAAAGAACCAGGCAAAACTTAGGATGGGTTTCGTCCTGTATCTGCACTATCCCCCGTAACAATACTAACAGCCTCCGGGGGGTGTCGCCCATATGGGAAACCGGTGGTGACGATAAATAAACGCATATTCAATCAACCAAGGCAAGCAAGAAAAGACCAGCCCGCATAGCTCAATAGGTAGAGCATAGGACTTGTGAACATGCTGTTTCGAGTCCCTTGAGGGTGTGGGTCGATTCCCATGGCTGGCCATCTAAAATTAATAACAGTTTGGATGAAAAGTTAAATCGAGGTCCCGTGTGACGGTGCTATACACTGAGCACATAAAAGAACCAGACGTAACTTAAGATGGGTTTCGTCCTGTATCTGCACTATCCCCCGTAAGAATACTAAACAGCCTTCTGGGGGTGTCGCCTATATGGGCAACCGGTGGGGATGATAAATAAGTGCAAATTCAATCAATCAAGGCAGGCAAGATGGGTTGACAGATAGTGCAGTGGTAAAACGCTGGACTATCAATCCTGAGGCCCGAGGTTTGATACCCGGCCAAACCAGGACCTTTCTGAAACCTTGTGTTTCCCACCCAACTAGAGGTGAACTGGTTTGGGACCCACCAGTAGCCTCGCGTGTAACGGTGCTTTACACCAGGCACGTTAAAGACCCAAGGAGGTCTATTCGAAGAAGAGCTAGGGGCTTGTACCCAGATTTCCTTGTATCTGATTCTTTCTCTCTAATGGTCCATATCATATATGCCTAGAGCACGGAGGGAGCTTAATCCTACAAAGCCATCATCATCATCAAGGCAGGCAAGATAACTTTGATAATTTATACAGGTTCGGTGAACACTGACTCAGTACAGGTTCTATCCTGGCAAGGACATCCAGCATGTCACATTCAATTTCCTACTGTAGTGTGTATCAAAAATTAATTATTTACTAAGGGAGAGAGAATGGTAAACTGGATGATCAACAGAATTCTAATTCTAAATATTATGAAATATAAAACTGAATCTTCAACTCTTACCACACAACCCATACTTTTAACTACACTGAGAGAGACGGCTTTGTGAAGCATTGTTAGAATAAGAGAGAATGCTGGTAAACAGCAATTTCTCCTCACACAAAGTTTTCTACCCTGTCACTCACAAATGGCACCATTTTAGCCAAATTTAATTTGTTGTCTATAAAAATTTTGATTTGGACAAGTCCAAAATTTTGTTAGTTGGTAAAAGGTTAAAATACATACAGTACTTGCTATATGAGCCATGCTCTGTCAAAAGGGGGCTGAATGCATCTGCAAAAAGTATCACAGCTCAGAAGGCGCATGCTGAGGCGGGCTGAAACTTTTTATCTTTGGTCAATTCACTGACTATCAAAAGACCAGAATACCTCAGAATTCAGTTGTTTGTTATGAATCCATAATAATTTGATGAATTGCTTGGTAAAGTGTGTCATGAAGATGCAATTAACCACTTTTTACCAGAGCATCCATCATATCAATCTTCTGCGCATGTCATATTCTTCGAAGATTCAATGTGTTTGCTATGATGCATCACCCATCCCATACACAAGGTACAAAGGAAAAGTAGGGCTTATATTGAAGCTATTACCCAAGCCTGTAGGGGCTGTTGTAATAAATGGCCTGTGCATAGGTTACATGCTAGCTGATCATAGCTTAATAAATAGCACTAGTAAATGTTTATTTTATTCTGAAATTCAAAGTTACGGTTCTCATTTGAAAAGCAGTCCAGTTCTGTTCCCAGAATGCCAAATCAGATAGATGTGTATTTTAAGAATGCCATCTAGCAGACAATAATGTAATATCAATTTCGAAGCAAGGAAGGCAAGAGTTTGTAGACAAATAAGTAAGTCACTGATTATTTTTTGTAACTTTCAGTTAATTTCTTTAATTTTCCAGTATCAAATTCACAGAGTTCCAAATAGAGGCATTTGCAGGCAATAATTAAATGTGATTCAATTGATTGAATTTAGATTTTTTTTTTTTTTGGTTACCTGCATTTTCTCCTTTTCTCATATTGTTTTCAGAAGGATTCTTTCTTACGGTCATAAAAATTTGGGACTGTGTGATAAAAGGTTTGGTGTTTACACTGATGTTGAACATTAAAGAGTTAAGCTTGTATCAATTGATTGCACTTTTCCTTCATTTTCTAGAAAGTAAGAGGAAATCAGTGTCCTTTTCCAACAATGTTTTCTAGATTCATGTATTGACAACAAAGTTCAAAACTTAAATGAGGATTCATTTGATTTTTTGTCCAAAAATGAATCTGCAAAGACATGTCTAGAATAAGAAGTCTGATAAATAAGGTAATTAAAAATGAAAATATTATCCATAGCAGCCTTGGTATCCAGATCAAAAGAATTCGGTCCTTTGCTGTATTACCTCAATGTGGTGTTTTTGTTCTGTTTGCTGCGACAGTTTGAATTGATTGGCAAGAAAATCCATGAAATGGATATCTGCGTCTCTTTCAGAGGTTGATAAGAGATGCAGTCAAAACAAAATAAGAATAACTTACACCAACTTGATCTCATGGGGCATGGCTAACCTTTGACATCAATTGTCTAGTTTACTTTTAATTTAATGGCCACAAGCCAGTCCAGAATTGTTTGTAGTAAATCAAAGCACACACAATACTTACCAATCCTTTGCTTTATGGAATAGGGCTAATCACAATGATTTCCATATTACCAATTAATTGTCAGTCTAAAATGTGATGTGCTAAAACATAGCTCTGCCCTGCCACGTCAGATTTTACAGCCTATACTTTTAGTAAGATATGGTCAATTTTTCATGATTAAAAAAGGTCCCCAAATTCCACTGTTAGTCACCATATAAAATGTTGTTTATTCTGTACTCAAGTTTAGTTGCAAGCCATCAACCCTATCAAATGATAAACTGATACCAAAGTCGAGAAAAATATTATTGGCAGTGTTGTTTTAACCAATTTGTACACTTCTGAAAGTAAGTCACACCAACTTTGAAAGTAGAAATTTCACCTACATGTTTTTTTCTCTTTTTACTGTCCACGACATGAATGCAGACTTGCCCAGATTGAAAGCATTTGCAGTCGACAATTTGCACTTGGCACAAGTGGTGAAATTTGCCTTTGATAAGGTATAAAACAATGTGGAAAAAGGAGTAAAGGCTGGTTACTGGCATTTTCTCCCACTACAATTTTTTTAAAAGGTTATGTTCATAGGGTCATTAAAACTCAGGGTTGTGTATTAATTCCTTAAACATATATGATAAAAAAAAACATTTTCATAGTCTACTTATTATGGTGACTAAAATTTTTCAAATATAATTGTGATGTTTTATCAATAGTTCTAGCCATTTATGAAATTAAGGCACATATCTGCCCAGGGATCTTATATCCCTGATCTGCCATAAAGCAACATTCAGAAGATAAGTCGCCCCAAACTAGAGACAACTCGCCCCATACTGAAGACAAGTCGCCCCAATTTTATGAAAACATGGAACAGTTCACAGAACTCGAAGATTCTTGCCCAACTTAAGGAAATGTACAAAATATACCAAAATTCACATCCCGTACATGAAAATTCGGTTTGAAACGATTATAAACTCATGAAAATAACAAGCTACATGTAACTGACACTAATCTGTTTCAAAATGGACAGTTAAATATACACAAAAGTAATTATAAAAACTGAATAAAAGTCATAACAGTTGTAGACTTCTATCTTATTTAACAATAGAAATAAAAGTTGGGCGAGTTGTTTAAGAATTTGGGGCGAGTTGTCTTCTGAAGGTGGGGCGAGTTGTCTTGGGGCGAGCTTTTTGCGGGGCGAGTTGTCTTGGGGCGAGTTGTCCTGCACCCTGAACAAATGAAAACTTGGTAAGAATATATCCATAAAATAAAAAAAAAAATAGTGTCAAATTTGTACCTTGTATCGAATCCCTCCTACGTGCACGAATCATCGTTGAAAAATTCAACAAATGAACTCGTATCGTTGACTGGAAACACTAAAACGGTTGTTCAGTTAAAATTTCAATGGCAGTGGAGTTTAAATAATAGGCCTAAAAATACCGGTATATACCGGGTGCTGCAAGCAATTACTTTCCCCCTAGAGTCTGTCAGTCACATATGTTATACTTCTAATCACTCTAGGGTTTACTAAATTTGATTTTTTTTTTTTTTTTACTCCTTTACACTATCGTGAAAATATTTTTTACTCTTTTACACTATCGTGAAAAAATTAACAAAGTTATCGAACAATGTACAACACGCAAAAAGGAATATGCCGGATGATTAGCCCACTAGATCAAAGCACTTTGGTATCAAATGATCAATTCTTATAAGTCGTAATTTTTGAAGATAAGTGTTATTGTTTATCTCCAAAAATTTACATTTTGGACATTTCAAATTCAATACCCTGTCGTAAATGAAACTTAACTTTTGAAAGGTTTTTATACACCCGTCGAAGACGGGACGTATTATGGGATCACCCGTGGCGGGCGGACGGGCGGGCGGTGTCCCCATTCTTTGTCTGGAGCATATCTCCAAAACTATGCTAGCTACGGTTATGAAATTTCATGGGTGGATAGATCTTATCAAGGCGGAGTGCAGTGCACGGGAATCATAACTCTCGCTTGCTTAATTTTTTAGTTATTGCCCTTTGTTGTTTTTCATACTTGAATTTTGTCCGGAGCATATCTCCAAAACTATACTAGCTACGGTTATGAAACTTCATGGGTGGATAGATCTCATCAAGAGGGAGTGCAGTGCACAGGAATCATAACTCTTGCTTCCTTAATTTTTGAGTTATTGCCCTTCGTTGTTTTTCATACTTGAATTTTGTCCGGAGCATATCTCCAAGACTATACTAGCTAAGGTTATGAAACTTCATGGGTGGATAGATCTTATCAAGGGGGAGTGCAGTGCACAGGAATCATAACTCTTGCTTACTTAATTTTTGAGTTATTTCCCTTTGTTTATATTCATACTTGAATTTTGTCCAAAGCATATCTCCAAAACTATGCTAGCTACGGTTATGAAACTTCATGGGTGGATAGATCTAATTAAGGGGGAGTGCAGTGCAAATGAATCATAACTCTTGCTTGCTTAATTTTTGAGTTATTATACGCCCGTCGAAGACGGGACATATTATGGGATCACCCATGGCAGGCCGGTTGGCTGGCGGCATCCAGTTTTTGTCCGGAGCATAACTTTGTCATCTGCAGTCCGATTGACTTGAAACTTGGCATGTGTGTTTGTTGCAATAATACGGAGTGCAGTGCAAAGGAACCATAACTCTACCTCGTGCTGTCTTTGAGTTATTTCCCTTTGATCGTCATTTTTACAGCATTTTCTGCTTGTCTGGAGCATTAATTGTCATCTCCAGTCCGATTGACTTGAAACTTGGTATGCATGTTTGTTGCAATGTTACGGAGTACAGTGCGCAAGAACAATAACTCTACCTAGTGCGGATTTCGAGTAATTCCACTTTGATCTTCATTTTTACAGTATTTCTTGCTTGTCTGGAACGGAACTTTGTCACCTCAAGTCAAATTGACTTGAGACTTGGTAAACATGTTTGTTGCATTACCTGCCCTTTACGATTATTATACCCCCTTAATAACTGGCGGTGGGACGGGCGTATCTTGCGACAATTTGCCGCTCTTGTTATAAGATCTTTTATGCGTAGGCTAGCATACAAATCTTACTTTCGAAGAACAAAGGTTTGAAGGGTCGGAATCTGTTTCACTGTACTTCGATAATAATTCTAAACATTACAGGGAGATTACTCTGGGAGCTGTTTCCATAGGATTCAAAGGTTATGTGGGTCTGAATTTTTGCTATTGATCATGTTTTATAGAAACAATTTGTTGCATAATGGATGAATTGAGGAGAAAGATTGTGTCAAAATACCTGATAAGGTGCCATGATCATTAAACAAAGGTAACCCACACTGAGTAAAATTGGATTTGAAAAACCGAGGTGGACAGTGAATTTTTGTCGCCAGGGGGTGCTTATCAAAAGGCGCATCGAAAAAAATCCAAACAGTTCAAAACCAATATTATTAAAACAGCGATTACGTAATCGCTGTTTTAAAAATGTCAAAAATCAAGTACAGATGTATCTTGAAGTTATACCACAGCGGCCAGTGCACCTATCATTGCTTTCCAGCAGTTTCCTTTACCAGTACTTCACGTAACATTCTTTCCTAGCAACTAGCAGCTTTCCCACATGAACATCGTCAAAACAGTGGTCAAGGTAGCCTGGGTCCAGGCGGTAATAATTTCTTTATTAGTCCGTATCAAACTTTATCATGGTCTGCTATAGATCTTTGGCAGCTATCTGTTTATCGCTTCCATTGTTATTATTACCACCTCGGGACATTTGAGGGTCTACCCATGACTATGAATTGTGCAGATGATCTAATTATACACTTGTTTATTGCGTGATGTCACAATGTTGAAAATGATAGCTTCAAGCCTATTTTTAGACCAATTCAAATACAACGGGGGTTATTTCACATACGAGTGACTTTCCCGAACCGGTCGGTGGTATTAAAAATACATCACGACATTCAACAACCCTTGTTACTGTTAAACTATCCTCCAAAGTCATTGTGAATAACCCTTTTGAAATTTTGTTGTCAGTATTTTCAAAAATGGCTCATAAACAGGAAGTGATCAAACCGAGGTTATTGGAATTCCGGTATCTATTTTTAGTAATTTACATTGGAAAACTGATTGCAGCGAAATCTACTTTACCCCACTGTGAGATGGAATAAAGTAGATGTCGCTGCAATCGGTCCCCAGGCCGTCATTTTTGACAATGTAACGTCTGAATGATAGAAAAGGAAAAAAATGAAAGGACTGGAACCCAGGCTATGTTCAAGGGTGAGAGAAGAATGAAGTTTGTCACATTGATTACTCTCAATCTTTTGAAAGAGTTTTAGCTCAGGTGGGAATCAAATGAGGAACCTTTGGTTTTCAAGCTCTGTTCACTACCAGCTGAGCTACTGGGCTTTGCCAAGGGGCTGTAGGGGGTAAGCAATGGGGGAGTATTTAGGGGATAGAATGACAACTGGTCTATCAGGTAAAGTTCTAGAATGAAATAGAAAAAGACACTTTAATAGAATGAAATAGGAAAAGACACTTTAATGTGTATACTGTTGCCACCCGGGTCTGTATTTAACAAGCATTCTTTGTCTTATTCTCCAAGATTTGAAGCATTTGTAAGTAATGCAACCTCTGATTGTCTAAACCATTTTTAGCTCACCTGAGCACAAAGTGCTCAAGGTGAGCTTTTGTGATTGTGCTGTGTCCGTCGTGCATTGTGCAGTCTTCAACATTTACCTTGTGTACACTCTAGAGGCCACATTTTCAACCTGATAATCTTGAAATTCGGTCAGAATGTTTGTCCTGATAAAATGTCGCACAAGTTCGAAATTGGGTCAAAAAGTAGGTCACCAGGCCAAATCTTAGAGAAACCTTGTGTGCACTGTAGAGGCCACGTTTCATCCTGATACATGTACTCGTGAGAGTTGGTCAGAATGTTTGTTTTGATGATATCTTGGACAAGTTGTAAACTGTGCCATGGCGGGTCAAAAATTATGTCACTTACACTCATGTCTTTTATTTAAACCAGAATCTCATCAGCTTTGTCAACTGTAGATGAGTTAACTCAGGTGAGCACTTCAGGGCCAGTGGCCCTCTTGTTGGCTAAACCAAATGGTTTAGCCAATCAGAAGTTGTGTTACTTTCAAATTTAGAAAATGTTGGAGAATAAGACTGAGAAATGGTCGGTGAATATGGAACCAGGTATCTTATATTATTAATGAATGAAATTACTATGGCATGTAACAAGAAAGTAAATTTGTTGAGAATAAAGTTATAGCAAATTCGTTCAAGTAAAGTTCTAGAAAAAAGGTATGAAATGCAGCAAAGGTGATGGTTTTGTCTTTTAAAAAAAATTAGAAAACATTGTGAAAGATTAGAAAACATTACTAGAAAAGGAAAAAAATTGTTGGCTACCAGAAAAGGAAAAAAATTGCTGGCTACCATCATCAATTTTTCTCCTTTTGCCATATTTTTTCTCCAAGGGCCCCAAGGTTGTTAAAACACATGATTACTTGGTAAAAGGCTTGTGAAATTTTCTGTTTCTTTTTCAGTATGGAAACTCAGGTGGGTACAACCAGAGATGATTATACAGAGAGAGTATTACAGAGAGATAGATGATTATACGGACAAATAGATGATCTCTTGTGAAAGTTAGAAGCAGAGTGACCTAGAGCTGTGAACATACAGTATTCCAGCTTACTGTCTCGTCCAGAAAAATATTTTGCCTTGTTGCACAGGCCACGTTTTTATTAATATTGTGAAAAGGTGAAATAGTTCATTGCAGAAGTCTCTGCCTTTACCATAATGCTTGTAATCCTTTACGAAACAATCCAGGGATTTAACCACCCTGGGGAAGAAGCCTCATGAAAATATTGTGGGAAAAAGAGAAAATGCTGGTAACCAGCATTTTCTCCTTTTCCCACAGTGTTTTCTGCCCTCTAAAGACAAAATTCATATTTTGAGTTACATTAAAATTGTTTGCAAATGCTGTCAATTTGGATAAGTCTTAAATTTTGTTGTGTGGTGGTAAAGGGTTAAATTTATTCATGTATTTAACACTACCATAATTCTTGTCAGTTATTGTTATTTGACATAGGTGTTTTGCAAGTTATATACTTTTAGGTATGTTTCTGGTGTTTAGGTGTGACGAAAAGCATTGCAGTATAAGAGGTCCTTTTCCAACTGATGAGGATTTTGTTTATTCATCAAAGAGTTACTTCTCTTTATGTGTTACTTGTAAATAACTTATTTCACTCTCTAACTAACAATTGTGAGCATGAAGAAGCCTAAAGAAAAAGACGTATGAAACCATCATGGGAAAAGAAGGAAATGCCTGTCCCCATTTCGTACCCTTTTACCAAATAATCCCATTTTGATTGCCCTAAGAAAAGGGCTTTTTTTAAGCATTGTAAGAAGAGGAAAAATGCTGATAAGCAGCATTTTCTCCTTTTCCCACATAGTTCTGTAATCTAGAATGAAATGGAAAAAGACAGTTGAATATGTGAACTGTTGCCATCAAGTATATGAAACCTTGAACCTGTATCACATGATCCAGACTTTTGATAACAGTAGGAAGAAAGATTCCGAAGTCTTTAACTCTTTAACACTAAGTCCTTAGTTTTAACTAGAACAAGAATCATTGTTGAAGAAGGAGAAAGTGCTGGTCGCCAGTATTTACTCCTATTTCCACAATATTTTCAAAGGTCTTCATGATCACAGCTGTGGAAAGATAGTAAATGTATTGTATGGTATAAGGTTCACCAGTGACTGGACTGCCTGATGTCAGGCCAACTTAATACATGTAATTAAAGATCAAATAATGATACACAGGAGAAAATTTGAAGGAAAGAAACTTTTTTTTCTCATTATATGGAAATCTGTTTGGGAAAAAAAAACTGCTGGTAACGGTTATTGCTCTTTTTCCCAGTGTTTTTAACCCTTTACCACACAATTTTGACGAACATAAGAAAGAAGAGTTTTTGAAAAAACTGTGGGAAAAGGAGACAATGTCGGTTACCAGCATTTTCTCCTTTTGCCACAATGTTTTCTATCCTGTCAAAGAACTTTGTTTCATTTGTATCACTGTCAGTTGAGTTGGGTCTAGAAGCTTTTAATTTGGAATCGTCTAAAATGTGTCGCTTGCTAAAGAGTTAAATACATATCAAATGCAGGGACCTTTTACTCTTTCCGACACAATCCCGAGTTTTAACAACCCTGCAAAAGAAGCCTTTTGAAAACACTGGGGGGAAAGGGAGAAAATGCTGGTAACCAGCATTTTCTCCTTTTCCTACAGTGTTTTCTACCCCATTGAAAACAGAAATCATCATTTAAGTGACATTTATTTTTTTTGATGGCAAATGTTTTCATTTTGGTCGAGCCCAAAATTTTGATGTTTTTGAAAAGAGTTGTGTTTGTGCAGCTATAATCATTTTTCAGAATTGAGGCAAGGACTTTAACTTTAAAATTCAGTGTATATTTTGACAAATGAATTGTGTAATAAATTTTTAAATCTAAAAGAAGAAAATAAAATGATGTAAGAAAGTCATTTGTTCTTTATCAGTTCTATAAATCATGCTGACTGATACACTGGTGTCCAGTGATGTACAGTGGTGAAGGTGTAGGATTGAAACCTGAAGGCCAAGGCACTAAGGTTTTTATGGGCATGTCCTGGCAAGACACTTTGGAGCCCCGTTTAACTCTTTCCCACACAATTCCGAGTTTTAAATTCCCGGAGGAAAAAGCCTTTTCCCTCAAGGTTTTCTAACACTATCACAGACAATTACTATCGTTTCAGCTAAATTTAATATGTTGTCTGTAAATGCTTTCAGTTTGGACTAGTCTCAAATTTGGTCATTTGGTAAAGAGTTAAGTACTTGTGAAACCCATGAATCAATCCACGTAACACAAAAAAAATGGTTTTTGCGTAAAGGCATCCATTTCTTTTCAACATCCAGTTTCAATACACTCACTTATACTATTCTACCATATTCTAGATAACCATTGCTAGTATGCCATTTGAAAAGTTATTGAAAAAGAAAGCAAGGACAGTCATTTCCACACCTGTAACAACATGAAGAGAGGCACAGAGACACACACTCGGATTAAACCTCAAAGCTCTTAATAAGTGAACAGCGCTCTTGCAAAAGGTTGTATAATGCATCTCTGTGATGCAGTATAGCAAGCGAGTCATTACATAGTTATGGATCCTTAAAATTCATTATGTCCAACAAGCGACTGAATCATGAGGTGGAGTAGTCCTTTGACTTGCAGAAAATCGACCCATACGCTAGAGCAAACATTTTCAACTCGGTTCAGCTTGTTCATGTGAACCAACAAAATGGCTATGGAAGATGGTAACATTACCACTTACCTCTGACGTTTCTTAAGTAACAAAATAGCTATAGAAAATGGTAGGAGTTAACTCTGATGTTTCTGAACTTACATAACAGCTATTGTATTGTATTGTATAGAAAATGGTACCAAAATCAGTTAAATTGTGTTGTTTCTGAACTAACATAACAGCTGTAGAACATGGTACCAGCAGCAGTTAACTGTTGTTTCTGAACTAACATAATAGCCAAAGAAAATGGTACCAAGAGCACTTAAGTCTTCCTTTCTTGAAATGATATCTATAGAAGATGGTACCATAACACCTTGACTGCTGTTCCTGAACTAACTTAACAGCTATAGAAATGGTACCTAGAGCAGTGAATTAACATAATACATGTAACTATAAAAAATGGTACCATAACTTGACCCTGTCTTTCCTGAACTTACATAACAGGTGTAGAAAATAGTACCATGACCACTTAACTCTGCGTTTCTTAAGTTCTTGAACTAACATGACAGAACCATGAGCAGTGAGCTCTGCTGTTCTTAACATCACAGCCTATTCAGGGTAACATGACCACTTAACTCTGCTTTTCTTAACCAACGTAACTAAAGAAAATGGTACCACGTGCAGTTATCTCTGCTGTTCTTAAACGAACATAACAGTTATTGCATGAAGCGATGCCGTCACTGTACGCATGACATGCTCATTTATGTGTCTGGAAGAATTAGATAAATTCTGAAGAAAAACAAGAACACTTCCTGTACCCATCATCCACTCTTTTCACATCAGGCAACGCATCTGAAGTGCTTGTTAATGTATCTTCGAAAAATACCAACACCCGGAAGCTTTTACATGTAAAAACTTGTACGGTGTTTTACTTAAGTCCAACTGTGACGCCCATTGCACCTATCCATGCATTTCTGGAGTTTCTTTTACCAGTACTTCACGCAATATTCTTCCCAAATCACTGCCTGCTTTCCCTTATTACCATTTTCGAGAATGATCGACGTTGAAAGAACAAATTATATTGTTGCATTGAATACCAAATTCCTCGGAAAGACACCAGCCGAGTCTGGCAATCGAACCAGCGACCCCTTGGGTTGAAGCCCTGTATGTTAGCGACTGAGCTACTGGGTTTGGCAAAAGACAATATAGAGCAGAAGAAAACCCAAGTCATGAGAACTGTAGCATTTTGGCATTGTAGAAATGTTAGCTTTATACATAATTCATGCGAAAATGACCATGTTTTTACTTTAGATGAGCTGCCAATTCTAGTGAATTACTGATGTAGTTATCGCCTCATTACCACAGTTTAGACAATCCTCAACTCTTAACCAGACGACACAATTTTGGCCAGGTCCAAATTGAAAGCATTTGCAGACGACAACGTAAGTGTGTCTCAAATGATGGAATTTGTCTTTGATAGGCTAGAAAACTCTGGGCAAAGGAGGAAATGTAGGTTACCAGCATTTTCTAGGAAATGCTGGTTACCAGCATTTTCTCCTTTTCCCACAATGTTTTCTAGCCTTCACACTCGGGGTCGTAAAAATGTGGGATTCTGTGGTAAAGAGTTAAACCAACAAATAAGCCTAACAGATATCTTCATTCCAGAAATTTGATAAAATCGATTGCTTTTCTAAGAATGTCCTTCTATAGAACTTCTACGTAAAACGGGCTGTGCAGATCAAGATTAGACTAGAACTACGTGTTGTATTGTCTGATCTGAATCTACACCGACCGCAAAAGCAATTAATGTTACGAAAGGCGCTTGACCCATAGACTGCTAAGAGCGGCTCACTGACCTCTTGCGGACAATGTAGATCAAGATCAGACTGCACAGAACGTGCAGTCTGATCTTGGATCTACATTGTCCGATAAAGAGATACTTTTCTCCAAGAAATAAGTTTGAAATAGCATTATTCTGGCTTTTTACAATCAGCTTGAAAGTTCCATTTAACTAATTTAGCAGGATAAGGGTTAATAAAGGTAAACTTATTGTCACTAATTGAATACTGATGAGTGACACTGACTTGACCCATAGGTTTATTTGCTGGTTCCCTGCAGCTTGCAGGCAACGAATTAGAAAGTGCTTAAATTGTAATACGAACTCTGTTGAAAATGAATATCATCTCTTATTAATGTGTCCGGAGTCATAGAAACTTTACAAACGATGTATTGTAAGAATGAGAAAAATGTTCTGGAAAAAAGATAAAAATAGTAATTAAAAAAAAACATGGGTCGTGTGCCGAAAGAAAAAAAAAATCTCATATTTTTCATTCATAAAGTTGTTATTTTAGATATAGAATATGTAATATGTATAATTACACTATATCGTTGTTAATTATTTCATTATAAACACGTCTGCATTTGTGTAAATCTTTGTGTACACTGAGTACGTCTTACTCAGATTAATTTCCACTTTTCTTACTAACTTGATCCAATAGAACAATCCAGGTCTGAAATTATAGAATAAACGAAAAATAACGACATTGTTTAGTGAAAAAAAATAGAACTTTTGAAGATGTATAAGGATGACACCTCTATCTTTTCACCTCTAATTAGCGGCGACACCAAAGGCGAAAAACAGGTATCGTCTAATTTAATAATACACTAATTGAAGGATAAAATTCACAATATTTGAGAAAAGCTATCGAGGGTTTCAGCTTGCAACTATTTCCCATTGAATTTAGACCGATAGGGCATTCAGACAGTGTTATAAGATCTGCTTTTTTTATTTTCAGAATTTCTAAAGTAAACAGTATGGCGCTTAGCTTCGTGAACATTATTTGTATGAACTATCTACCATTCAAAATGTCTGCTTTTACATTTGATAAAAAACTACCAGCGTAAAATTAAACAAAACAAGAGACAGGTACGTAGAGCGGCAGACTCTTGCACTTAGAGTTCTGTGTTCGAATCAGGTGATGACCGACGTTTACTGGGATGGGGCTTTCCACATTACAGTGTGATTATCTAAGTACAGGGCGTTCCAAATGTATATGTCACAATCCAAGTATTCGTGTATTACCATATTTCGGGTCTTGCCTCGAAATATTCAGAAAAGGATTTTTCCATGAACATCCCACGAAAGTCTAAATGAAGTAAACAACGTATTAGTATCTTTTCTGAAACTATTGTCTACCTATACAAAGACTTACTTTTTTTTTTTACTCGTTTCTTTTCACCAAAGAGGGCGTGAGGCCTTAAGCTTGCACACAAAAAAAATCGCCTGGCGTACAAGGAGATCAAGTTACGCAGCCAAGTGTATAGCGACGTAAGTTTGCGTTGCTTTGGTTTTTCTTTCTTAGGTGCCAAGTATCAATAAACCTAACATACGTGGAATCCGATACATTAAAGATATATTCTCACAGCTAGAGAAAAATAAAACGCTGTTAAAACTTTAAAGTGTGTAGAATGAATCAGCTGTGTAAATATAGATAAATTACCAAAATATGTGGTAAAACGGATAGAAAAGCTCAAGGAATTGGTCCTCATTTAAAACCGGAAACGACAACAGCGATTGCTTTGAAGGCCTCCAAACATAAAATGCATTTTCTATCCGTCGTAATCTGTGCAATATTGCAGCCGTCAGGGGCAACATTTGGTATGAAGATACAAGAATGATTACAGTTCCATAAAATAAGGATAAATTGGGTTTAAAAAAAACTGGGTTAAAAAGAGTATGGATGTATCTTAAAATTGTGAAAGGGGTTACCAAACGCTGCACAGACTGATATTGTAAGATCTACCAAACTCTGTCAAAATTGCAGAGAGGAGAAACTGTGAAGGAAAACTAAAAACACATATGATGACACGTTTAATTCCCCAGAGAATGAATGAAAAATTATAACTGATTGTTTTCATGTTGTTTAAGGCTGTTTTCAACATTATTTCAGTTATATCGCGGCGGCCAGTGCACCTGTCTATGCTTTCCTAGACTTTCTTTTACCAGTACTCCGCACAATATTCGTTCCAAGCAACTGGCTGCTTTCCCACATAACCATCGTCGAAGCAGTGATCAGTGGTGAGAAAGAAATTAATCCTATCATCAATCCTCGGAAGGAGATTGGCCGCGTCGGGGATCGAACCAGCGACCCCCTGTTCGCAAGTTCAGTACGCTACCGACTGAGCTACCGGGGCTCGGCGAAACATTATGAAAAACAACACTCTATTGTTCGATATTTTGACTTGCCCTTTTCAAGAGTTCGAAAAGTGATAATAATGAGCCACGCTCTGGCAAAAGGGGGGCTTAATGCATCTCCCTAAAGTATCGTACCAAGCAAGTCATCACGTAATCATGGATCCATAAAGTCCTTTTTTTTTGTCTAAAAAGCGACTGAATCATGAGGTAAACTGGTCCTGGGACATACATGAAATAGACCGATAGCAAAAAGTTTCGGCCCAGGTCTGCCTGCGCGGACTGCGCAGGCTGACCTGAATCGATTTTTTTGCAGATGCATTAAGCCCCCTATTCAGAGAGCATGGCTCATTTTCTTTCGGCGGTACTGAAGACAGGATGGTAAAAAAAGCACTTGCATGACCCTAATAATTCCTTATTTTCCCACAATATTGTCTTAGCCTGCCACGGACTCTAAAAGTCATATTTGGACAAAAACGGGTTAGATGGCATTTTCCATTGTCTACGTAGATTTTTCTACATTGGTTAAAAAGTGTCACGTCGCCGGGTATTTTAAATCCAACATGTTTTAATTGTATTTTTAGACCCCAGGTGTTTTCTCGTAATAAGTAAGCGCACCTGTTCACTGAGAGGATTAAACCGAGTTTTACCCTTTCAACATAAGCGAAAACAAGGGCTTTTGCGGACGGCATAGATCAAGATCAGACTGCACAAAACGTGCAGTCTGATCTTGGATCTATGCCATCCGCTTGTTTAGTCAAACCTTAAAGATAACGCAGTTTTTTGTTTAGTTCTAATTGACTGCATTTTTTGCTATCAACAGGGGTCGACTTTATATATTTTGCACAGAAAGAGTGTACAATATTACAATGACCACAGGTATTTATTTTTCAAATTTAACTGGGTCAATAATTAGTTCACTTGTTTGAAATCCTTCGAGTAAACTAATGCAATGTACACAGAACAAAACAAAAAAGAAGTAAGATACGTGTATTTGGTTGAATGTTGTTTTTCGCCGCTTTCAACAGTAGTTCATTCATATCACGGCAACGACTGCTGGGAGTCTTTTATCGATCTTCGTATTTATCGAAAGGTTACTGGAGATACAGCGGGTACCAGTTTATTGTAACAATAGTTATGGTAAACGAGTATCTTTTGAAGACGAGCCACGGAATATTCAGATGTCTAGCTGGAATCTATGATATATTAGCCATGCTTTGTGAAAGGGGGGCTTGATACATCTACAAAAAGTATCGACCCAGGTCAGCCTGCGCAGTCCGCGCAGGCTAACCTGGGCCGTAACTTTTTGCTATCGGTCGATTTTCTACTTGTCAAAGGACCAGTTTACCTCCAAATTCAGTCGGTTGTCAGACAAAATTGACTTTTATGGATCCATAATTATATGATGACTTGCTTGGTATGAAGGATTACGAAGATGTAGTTAAACCCCTTTTTGTCAGAGCATGGCCCAAATATATGAGCCACGCTCTGACAAAAGGGGGCTTGATGCATCTCCGTGATGCATGATACCAAGCATGTCATCACATGTTCATGGATCCAAAAAGTCCATTTTGTCCAACTACCGACTGCATCTTAAGGTAGACTAGTCTTTTGACATACAGAAAATTGACCAATAGCGAAAAGTTTCGGCCCAGGTCAGCCTGCGCGGACTGCGCAGGCTGACCTGGGTCGATATTTTTCGCAAATGCATTAAGCCCCCTTTTCAAAGAGCATGGCTCAATTATAAATGTGCAACACACTGTAATATCTCAATGGTTCTATTTTGAAAGAAACATTGGTAGTTCCCTGCTTAAACTTAAGGTCCCTCCTGGCTCGGCAGTTGAGGTACTGATTTTTACCTAGGGAATCATGGTTCGATCTAGGAGTTGAGTGGGAATGTCCTTGAGCAAAGCACTGTGTGATAGAGCCCCAGCCTACCGGTGAATCTCAGGATAGACATGTTGCCTTAACTCTTCCAGCAGCAAAGGTGAAAAGATCAGACTGCATAGAACCTGCCGTCTGATCTTGGATCTATATTCCGCTCACTCCTTATAAAAAAGCCTATAGGATAAAAAGTCTTTCCTAGTTTTAGTAGGTTGTAATCTAAGCCAATAAGAGAGGTCGAATATATATAGTTTCAGTTTAAAAAAAGAATTATGAAAGAAAAGAATGGAAACTGAAATGAAGGTATTTTAGCAGTGTCATGTTGATCATGGATTATAATAGGTAACGTTAATCCTTTTCCAAATCATGCCGAATTTTAACGATCCTGGGGGAGAGCACTTTTGAAAACATCGTGGGAAAAGGAGAAAATGCTGGTACCAGCATTTTCTCCTTTTCCCGCAATGTTTTCTTCTTTCTGAAAGGCTAAAATACATGTACAACTTTTATCATTTAGATTTGTCTTGTGGAAATGTTTCCAATATGGACTAAACTAAAATTTTGTCGTTTAATAAAGCGTTAATCTGACACTAACTCCATATGAAAACCTCATACGCTTAATTTGTTTTAAGTAGATATTTAACACCTTTTAGCTTTGTTATCACGCGGCGCGTTAAAACGGGTGCAAGATGTCTACGTGCATTTGCAAAAAAACAACACTTTAGATTATGTGAAATAGGCACAACTCACCAATCATTAAAAATCAATTCGTACTTATAAAAACTCATACACTTAATTTGTTTTAAGTAGATATTTAACACCTTTTATCTCTCTTATAACGCGGCGCGTTAAAACGGGTGGACGGTGTACATGTATTTGCAAAAATCACTTTAAGTTCTGTGAAATAGGCACAACTCGACAAACTTAGTTAAATCACTTCGAAAGGCCTCTCCCTATTTTGTTTAGGTAGACATTTAACGCATTTTACTTTTGTTATAACGAGGCGCGTTAAAAGGATGAAGAAGCTTTACAAGCATTGGCTAAAACCTTTAAAGGTTCTGTGAAATGGGCACAGCTTACCTACTGCGGTCGATTAACTTTTTCTGCTGATTTCGATAACTTACCTTCTGATTGACCGTGCCCTTCTACCTCAGCCTATCACACGTCTCCTCTTAAAAATTATATTAAAAAAAAAAAAGTCAAGATAAGCGACGGGACTTTAGATCTGAGTCAGGTGGACTGGTCCTTTGACTTGCTGAAAATTGACCGATAGCTTAGCGTTTCGACCAAGGTCAGCCAGTGCGGACTGCGCAGGTTGACCTGGCTCCAAACTTTTGGAGTTGCTTTAAACCTTTTTTTTTACAGAGCAAGGCCCACATACACCTCTTTCCGATGTGGCTCCTTGTACAGTTGAATTATAATCATTTTTTAAATAAGTCCTCACCCCACCACCGACTTTGTGTTACGGACGCCTTTGTAGCACAATATTCTAGAAAACATTTAGACAAGTGGAGAAATTTGAACAATTTGCAATGTACTAATGTATTCCTGCCTGCAACTACATTAAAGATTTTTCACACAGTGTAAGGTCTTTTTTTTAATATTTCTGATAAAGTAAGTGTATACCTACTAGGGAGTTAATCAAGTAGAATAAGTCTAGATGAGTGCGCTCTTGATTTTTAAGGTAATTTACATTGTATTTAAGGATGAGTAAGTGGATGAATATTGGTTTTGTATGTATGGTATTTTACAAAGTTCTCAACATTATTTCCCTTATATCGCGGCGGCAGGTGCACATATATGTTTCCGGGGAGTTTCTTTCACCAGTTTCATTCCTTTCCTACCGCTGACCATTTTCTCGACGATGGTTATGTGGTAAAGCAGCCAGTGGTTTGGAAAGAAAATCGTGCAGAGTACTGGTAAAGGAAACTCCAGGAAAGCATGGATAGGTGCACTGGTCGCCGCGATATGACTGAAATAATGTTGAAAACGGCGTTAAACGCCATACAATCAATCAATCAATCTTTTTTCAGTGCTTCGAACAATATTCTTCCCATGTCACTGGCTACTTTAAATTCCGATACGGCCGTGCGTCGAAGCAAAGATCAGCGGTGAGACAGGGATGAATCCTGTCGCAATGACTATCGTCAGTTCTAGGAAAGAAATTAGCCGAACTGGGGATTCAAACGACGACCCCCTGGTCTGAATATGATAAATAAATATAACTGTCTTGAAGCTTACAACAGAAAATACATTGTAGAAAAAACAATTACTTGGCTTTTGCTGCTTTTTTCCCCTAAAATGTTTTCAAATTTCCTTTTCTGTGATTTAATAAAAGGCTGTTAGAGATATCCTTCAGATGGAAACATCGCATTGCTCTACATGTCCTGCGTGGTTCAGTGAAGGACTCGCAACCTGGAGGCCCCGGGATGGAGCCTCACTGGAAAAACTGGCTTTTTCAGGGGAGTTTACTTCGGTAAGACACTTCAGAGCCCTGCAGCATATACATGTATACTGGCTCGTGAAAACATGGGATAAGTAGAGTTGCTTTTTAACCCTTGACTTCAAAACGTCGACTTTTAACGATCCTAGCAAAGAAGCCTTTTTGAAAACATAGTGGGAAAAGGAGAAAATGGTGGTAACCAGCATTTTCTCCTCTTCCCACAAGGTTTTCTACCCGATAAAAGAAAAACTGCACCATTTAAACGACATTGAAACTGTTGTCTGCAAATGCTTTCAATTTCGACAAGTCTAAAAATTTGTCTTCTGGTAAAGGGTGAAAGAATATCATCAGAATCGAGAGAGATTAATATAAATTGTAAGAACTTGTTTCTCAACCGATGTAAAATAAATATGTTTTAAACTAAACAATATCATCATAACCTACCCTACAGATAATTTTCTTTCTAGACAGTTTGAATGATCTTTATCGAGCAATGACCATTTATATAATTTCTTTGGTCCTACCTTTGTTCAAACGACGAGGCCTTCCTATTATGCAATGCATTTGAAAGGTGTAGTAACGCACATTATTTCATGCTTTTCGGTAATTTATCAGGAGATAATGGTAGATTATTTGATAATTCATGGTTACGACAAGAGAAATTAACCGTAAATATTTCAGTAAATCTTCAATTGAAGGCGGAAACAGTAGAACCCGCGCAGTAGTTACCTAGGTAAACAGTGCGTGCCATTCAACACGACGGATATATGACGTAATTTCAGAACACTTACCCTACATTTCTTGCGCTTTAGGTAATATTGTGATGAGTTCTTATAGGGGAGGGGAGAAAGGTACGCCAAGGGGAATAACCGAAAACAACTGTACTGGATTTTGATGAAAGTCCCAACAAAAAAGGAGGTAGAAGCATGAAATAAATACATGTAGTTCTCGTTGAAAGATCGAAATTTATTTCATCTCGTGAACATTATCGGTAATGTTACCAATGATGTTCTCTCGATGAAGTAATTTTCGATCTTTCAACGCAAAAAAGACCGAAATATCCTCTTTATATTCGAACTTGGGGTGTAATTGAGCGGTCGACTGGATAAGGAAAGGGGTTGGAGTCATAATATGAATGTAGATTACGGTGATTTACAAAACTGGGAAAAATGACAAGCTGAAGTAGTCCGAAAATATTTATGACGCGAAAATTGATTTCTTATTGTGTAGGAATACAGACGAATCATTGCACATGACAACAGAAAGCTGTAAATGATTTATGTTTATTTCAAGAGCATCTAAATATGCCCTCTTAATGACAAAAAGTAGTCCCCACAGCCGTAATCAAGAAGGCTGTAATTTGCCTCTGACGGGTACAGAATTGTTTCTTTCAATAAAACTTGACGACGATATAAGTGGTCGAGAGATGTGTGCACACAAACTTTCGAAATAATTTATGACAAAACTCCTGAGCGATCTCGTAGCATTTGAACGGTTTGAACATGTAGAAATACGAAAGGCTGCACAGTTGAGCTTACTTTAGATAACATGAAAATAATAAAGTATGATAATCTCTTTGAATTAGAACATTTTCACTTGCAAACGACTTTTCTCCTCTTTGAACAGACGATCTCTGAAACCATTGTTACAGAAGCAGAAAATGCTCGTTCTAAGGGATTCGTGTTTTGCCACAGATGTGTTAAGCCTATTCAACACGATCACGACTTTTAACGAACGTCTCCGGAGAAGAAGCCGTTTGAAAACATTGTGAGAAAAGGACAAAATGCTGGTAACCAGCATTTTCTCCTCTTCCCACAGTGTTTTCAACTCTTTCACAACCAAATACCATAATTCCAGCTACATTTATTTTGTTGTCTGCAAATGCTTTGAATTTGGTCCAGTCCAAAATGTTGTCGTTTGGTAGATATATGTTCATGCTGATGATGTGCATTTTAAATGGTTGTTTTCAGAGCTGTTTGTTGCACAGCATTATGAGGATGGTATGACTCCTGCTATTGTTAAAGTACTTAGTCCTTGACCCCAAGGAAGAAGCCATTTCATCACTATATATATAGGAAAAGGAGAAAATAGCTGGTAACTGGTTTTCTAATTTTTCAAGGGCAACTCTCGTCAACTGGACCGAATTTTGTTTGTCATCTGCAATTACTTTAAATTAAGCAAACTATGAAATTTTACCGTCCCGTAAAAAAATTAAGCGGAAATAAACAATGCATTTCAATTGTCTATATTTAATTCCAATCATTATTTCTTAACTGTGTTTCATTTTGCAATGTCAACTGATTTGAATGATGAAATACCACTTTATTATAATAATAATAATAATAATTTCAGCATTTTTGAACCTGATACCCTGGTCTCAGCCTAACATCTTTAATTTCAAACAACATAAATTCATCACAAAAACCATTCTGTAAGCTTTTCGCTGCCATCTAAATAGATTTCGACTTTTCTCAAGGTGTTGTGTAAAAGGGAATTCAACCGGATCTTGACCCCAATTTTTTTTGCAGGAGAAAGTTGATATTTTGTAAAAAAAAAAACACTAGGACGTGTCTGTTTATCCTTGACGCTGGAAAAAAATCCTATGGTGAAATTCGAATCCACTTTGGCATGATCGGCGACTCTACCCACTGAGCTAGAGATGCAACCAAAAGATAGTCGTATTGAAAATATATTTGAGCCATGCTCTGTGAAAAGGGGGCTTAATGCATCTGCAAAACGTATCGACCCAGGACAGCCAACGCAGTCCGTCCAGGCTGGCGGGGGCCGAAACTTTTTCCTCTTCGTCAATTTTTGCGTGTCAAAGGACCAGTCTATCACATGATTCAGTCATTTGTTAGAGAAAATGGATATAATAGATTCATTACTATGTAATGACATGCATGGTTTGTATCACGGAGATACATTAAGCACCCTTTTGCTAGAGCATTGTTCACTTATCCTGTGTTATGCAATAACGGTTATACCGTTACTAACGGAATAGAAGATCTTACAGTGGACATATAAAAAGCTCGACAAGTCCTCATATTTTCTACACATGGACCATGCTTTGTGAAAAGGGAGCTTAATGCATCTGCGAAAAGTATCGACCCAGGTCAGCCTGCGCAGCTCGCGCAGGCTGACCTGGGCCGAAACTTTTCGCTTTTGGTTTATTTTCTGTATGTCCAAGGACCAGTCTACCTCATGTTTAGGTCGTTTGTTACAAAAAGTAGATATTATGGATCCCCAGGTATATGATGGCTTGCTTTGTACCAAGCATCACGGAGATGCATTAAGTCCCCTTATGCCAGAGCATGGATCACATATTTCTGTCTAGCTTTCAATCTTAAAACCATTTTGCATGCGCTTGAAAATCAACAGTTGCTGTCTTTCTGTCTTTGCAAAGATTTTCTAAAAATAAATCTTGCGAAACAAAAACCTGTTTTAAGTGCCTATAACCATTTTTCATTTCAATTGAAAAGATTAGCATCATGTAGCGGACGAGATTTAAGATCAGACTGCACAATTTGTGCAGTCTGATCTTGACCCACGCTTTCCGAAAAAGTTACCCAAGGGACATTGTCAGTGAAAGACTTAAAAAGATATTTAGACCAAGGGAGAAATCACTCAAAATGAGCATGTTTTCCATTTTTCCTTGTTACAATCTTTAACAATACATTCGTTGTATTACGCCTGAAAGTGACTTTGAACCAGATTTTTTTTTTTTTTTTTGGGGGGGGGGGTCTCTGGGTTTCGCACACGTTACTGGTTGAGCAAGAGGGCTCGGCCCAAACATAATCTATCTAACCATGGTCGTTTCTGTGGATAATTCTAATACTGTAAGATAAAGATTTAAGTGGAAATAGTTTAAATATGATAGAGTAGACACAAGAGGTGTAATTAGCAGTCTGAGTGGCGATTGAACTGCTTCTAAAGAGCAACAATTGTTTATATTTTACAGAAGCGAAAAGGACCCACTCTGTCACTCGAAACAAAATTGATTAATCTTGCCCAGTTCAGGTTGAACAATAACAACCCTATAAAAGTTACAATTTGTAGGGCCACAAGCATCCTTTAAATTCACTTGTGGTTCTCTTCGGGCCCATTACCCATTACATACAAATACGGCTTTTTGTTTATCTGTCATTGAGCTTATTTGAAAACAATGTGGGTAAAGGAGCAATTGCTTGATACAAGCAATTGCTTCTTTACCCACACTGTTTTGTATATCATTGAAATATGCAGTATCCTTTACTTGCAGTGTTTCTCCCCTGCGTCTTATGGACGAGTACTAGTCAGTAATATGCTTGAAGACAAACTGAACGGTAATGCGTCAAGAAGCTTAGCAGGGGATTATTTCCGTGTTACCACTGATAATTGTAGTAATTCAGGTACCCGTTCTTCAATGTCCTCAGGTACCCACTCAAATACAGATTTACAATAAAGCTCTTATAGATTTGAAAAGTCTTGTTGTAGTATAGTAGACGGTAAGTATTTGTACCTCTAGCCCATCCCTAGATTTCGTTGGCACACATTTTCTATGTTTCTATTTGCTATTTGCGATGCCTCGGAATTAGCAGTCCATTTTCTTATGTCGATTCAGGCAGTTTATATTTAGGATCTATATTTTAATGTAAAAAGTGGCTCACACACTTTTCCACTGGTAAAGAAGTGTCAGCATTAGCACTATTTCGGGTAAAATATGCAAATTATGCGGAAACGGTATTAAAGGAATTACGCATTTGTGTGCGCGCGCGCGCGCGCGCGCGCGCACACACACACACACACACACACACACACACACACACACATATATATATATCTCTCTCTCTCTCTCTCTCTCTCTCTCTCTCTCTCTCTAACACAGCAAAACCCCATTCTTATAAATTTTACATTGACTCGATAGACAAAAATAAGAAGTAATTGACTGCTCATGTACTATCATATACATGTATGTGCGTATTTTATAACCGAAGTCTGGCAGTTTTCCGTCGGCGCTAAACTTAAATGGCCTGCAACACGCGAAAAGGGGCATTCGGACATTTGCGCAAAGTGTCGTCCCAGATCACCCTGCGCAGTCCGTGCAGGCTGATCCGGGATGACACTTTCCGGTCGTGAGTGATTTTTCTGCTTCACGCAAGTCTACTGTAGGACAAAATCTAATGTTGACGTAAAGTGCCGTCTCGGATTAGCCTGCGCCCACTGCGTAGGCTGATCCGAGACGACACTTTACGCAAATGTCCGAATGCCCCTTTTCGCGTGATGCAAGCCATTGATGTCGTCTCTCATGGATTTTAAGGCAGATTTTTGTCTGCTATTGTGACGATATTACACAGGAAGAGCAGGCCGAAGTGCCGTCAATAAAAGGTATCCTTCCACATCTCAAAGTAAATCTGTCACGTCAGTTGTTGGAGGTGGTAAGGTTCAATTCTATTTCGATTTTAACTCTTTGTTTCTAGAACGGCAGTATCATTCTTGCTGA
Organism: Hippopus hippopus; assembly: GCA_946811185.2. Lineage (NCBI taxonomy): Eukaryota > Metazoa > Mollusca > Bivalvia > Cardiida > Cardiidae > Hippopus > Hippopus hippopus. Next base: position 74,303,191 of record OX328097.1, read on the forward strand.
AGAGAATAAATCTTCGAAAGAAGTTAACTATGTAATATCATAATAATGACTGTTTGTTGATAAGGACTATATAATATTTCTATAACCCGTGACCATACAATCTTTCTTTCTTGACGTATCACTGTCAAGGTCATGTAACATGGCTGACGCTGACAAATAATGATTGAGCCATGCTCGGACAAAAGGGGGCTAAATGTATCTCCGTGATGCACGATACCAACATGGCAAATCATCACAGAATTACAGATCCATAAATTCCATTTTGTCTATCAACCTACTGAATTATGAGGTACAATGGTTCTTTGAGCTGCAGAAAGTTGACCTTAGCAAAAAGTTTCGGCCCAGGTAAGCCTGCGCGAACTGCGCAGGCTTACCTGGGGTCGATGCTTTTTGCAGATGCATTAAGGCCCCTTTTCACGGAGCATGACTCGATTTTTTTTTTAATTTGAATAATCTTTTCTTACAAAATCCTGTTCTTTAATGCCCGCCACTAAAAAGGTCTTTAAAAAAAATGTTGGACAAAGAGACAATGCTGGTAACCAGCATTTTCTCTTTCCCCCACAATGTTCTAGACCCTTTAAAAAACAGGTTTTATCATTTGAGTCATTTTTATTCTGTCGTCTGCATTTTCTTTCAATTTTGTCGTCTGGTGTAGAGATAGTATGGTACTTGATTGTTGGAAACGGAGCAGAAACAGGAACACGAAATGACTCCTTCTCCCTCACCGTTTTCAAGCATTGTCCTCTGCTATTTTAACCTGTACATAAATAGGACAATGAAGGGAAAAATTGTAATGTGGGAAAACTGGTCCGAGAAAGTCTTGGCAAGCCAGTGGGTGGGAGCTCATTGCTTAGTCTGGGACTGCTCGTTAACTCTTTTACTTAACAATCCCGTTTTCACTACTCTGAGGAACAAGCCTTTTGAAAACATTGTTGGAAAAAGGAGAAAATGCTGGTAACCAGCATTTTCTCCTTTTCCGACAATGTTTTTGACAATTTCTTAGAAATCAAACTCTTAGCTACTCTGAATTTCTTGTGTACAAATGCTTTCAGTTTGGCCGAGTCCAAAATTAGGTCGTTAGGTAAAGGGTTAAGAAAATAGAAGTCGTTAGACGTCCGCAATTAAAACTTGGTTTTCCACCCGCCACCTTCCGCTATACTTGACACCATTTGACCTAAGGTCAAGTTGAAAAGTGAGTGGTATCCCTACGCAGTGAAGTGGTCATTAGGAGAGAGCATATCCACCAGAAAGTAGTCCACGCATGAATACATAGCCAGACAATCGTAATACTTGTCAGCTTGCCCCTGTCCTCATATCCAATCTCTATAGACAAACATAATATAATAAGCAGACGGCTTTTTTGTGTCTTGCGGGAGAGCACTTCCAAAAAAAAAAAGGCAAGAGGAGAAATCACTCATGTTTTTGGCGTAGCTGAATGTGCTGGCCTTTGACCTACTTTTTGATAGTGACAACAAATGAATGAATAGATATTTTTGATTGGTCAAAAATGTAGACATGTTTATTTTGACGGTCCCTGCCTATTTGCTGGCAAATTTACGCCGTCTCTCTTTTTTAAAGATATTTTTTGTGCCATGTTTCACAGCCGATAGGGCTTAACTCAAGGCGACAAAATTTTAGATATGTCCAAACTGAAAGTATTTGCAGTCGAAAAATTTATTCTAGCTCAAACGGTAAAATTTGTCTATCGAAATGTAGGAAAAGATAGTGGGACGAGGAATTAATGCTGGTAACTGACCTCTCTCTGATTTCGGCATGTTTTCAGATGCCTTCATATCCTGGGTCCTTAATACACAAGATTGTTTGGTAAAAAATTAACTTGATTTTAAGGTAGTAAGATGTTTTAAAAACACGTCGACTACAATTTTGATTCAGGAAGGAAATGGTTACAACGAAAAGACATACTAAAGAAAACGCTATTAACGATGCATTATCTAGAGATCACGCTGCGTCCTGGAATGACAACATGACCCTCTACCATACAATCCCGAGATTTAAGAACCTTTACGTAGAAGGCTTTCGAAAACATTCTAGAAAAACGAGAAAATGCTGGTCAAACCAGCATTTTCTCCTTTTCCCTGAATGTTTTCAATCCTATCAAAGACAAAAGTCAAATCCCATCATTTGAGCGAATTAATTTGTTACCTGTAAATGCTTTCAATTCTGACAAGTCCAAAATCTTGTCGTCTGGTACAGAGTAAATCAAAACAAGATAATTAATCAACTAGATATGGGAAATTATACAGGAAGCCTGCTGGGTATCGTCTGATAAGAAAAAAGTGGACCAGTCTAGAATTAATGGCTATCTACTGTTCTGGGCCACGCTCATGCTTCCTCTATATGCATAATAAAAATGTTTTTTTTTATATTTAAATGAAAATCGAAAGAAAGGAGAATAACACCATTTTTGATAAAAAACGTTAATCCTATATGACCAAAAGAAAAATAATTACATGTAAATTCAATTATAAATAATCATTCCGGATTTTCTTTTTCCCCAATACATGAAATACATAAGATAAATGTCTGTTGCCTAAGTTTTTTGGTACGAAAAGAAACCATATACATGTACAGTTAGTATATCCAGCGTTGTCTGCGCATGTCTTCTTCGAAGATTCGACCTGACTGCTATGACGCATCACCCATCTCATATACAGGGGAAAAGTAGGGCTTATACCGAAGCAATTACCCAAGCCTGTAGGGGGCTGTTTTAATAAATGGCCAGTGCATAGGTTACATGCTAGCTGATCATAGCTGAATGAATCGCACCAGGTAACGTTGTATTGTGTAAACGTTTATTTTGAAATTCAAAGTAACGCTTGTCGTTTTGAAAAGTAGTCCGTTTCTGTACCCAGAATGTCCAAATCAGATAGATGTGTATTTGAAGAATGTCATCTAGCGGAAGATAATGGTATATCCAGGTACACTTGTGATGACGTCACAAGAATGGCAATGGCAGGTTCCTCGTCGGTGGATTTTTGATGGGTAGTGTAATCTCATGATAACAGGAACAAGTAGGACTATTTCGTCAAACCTTTTGTTGTTTGATTAAGAGGAATGAGGCTGGCAGATTCGTCGTGGGGTGGATTTTAAAGGGGTTTGTTTTAACTTAAAATAACAGAAAGAAATATTTCGTCCAACGCTGTGTTATTTTGAAAACATTACCTCAAACAATTTTTTTTATATAAAACTGATGTTGCTCTACATTACAATTTTGCGCAGTCTACGCAGGCTGACCAGGTTCGAAACTTTTTGTAATTGGTCAATTTTCTGCACGCCAAAAGGCCCACTCTACCTCATAATTGAGGCAGTTGTTTGACAACATAGATTTTATAAATCCATCATTATGTGAGAACTTGCTTGGTATTGTGCATCACGGAGATGCGATAAACCCCCCTTTTTCAGAGCATGACTCACGTGATTTTTTACACTTTATGCTGACTACAAAGTCTTGTAAAACAATAATTTATTTGGCACTATACGGGTAGTCATGCCAGGGAGTGGGCTTGAAAGACTGGGGTCATTAATTTGATTCCAAGAATGGCCAAAAGTCTTTCGGAAAATTCGTAATAGTTTAATAAAAAGTAGTAAAGGAAGAGTAGCAAGTGGCTCGGGGAGAATTCTGTGCGTGGAACTGGTGAAAGAAACTATAGAGGAGTAAGAATACGCAGCCGCGATATAACTGAAATCATCGTGAAATCGGGGTAACACACAGACTAACAAACAAGCAAGTGCCTACGAGAGAAATGGCCGTCGAACGAATGATAAACGAGGCTGTATTTTACCTAATCTAGATCGACACCCATATGCTCTATACCACAATCCCTTTATAGCCCTTGAAAGGGCACTAAGGTGCACAAGACTCATATTTTAGTCAATTTTATCACTCTTGAATTATTGCCTTTTTGTTTGACGATGGCGAAATTCGACAATATAAAATGTTGGAGTAGGTATAATTTACTAGCCGAATAATAATGGTGACAATATACCGGAATACCGAGATCGTCTTTTTAAATTTATGGACCAAGTGATAAAGCTATAGAGAATATGACTAAATTTGAGTTTTTAATGTTTTTCGCCATGTTTGTATTCTCTTCGGGTTATATCTCCGTGCATAATTTTGTTGACATGAACACTGATGGCAGTTACACGAAAAAGTAGGCTGGGGTCTGTTTCTCCGCTTTCCTAGATCTCCTTTATTTTTTCTGTTCTTCTTTGTTGTTCTCGCAATATACCAAGGAAGAGCTCGTCAATTGTTTAGGCTTTATTTCATATTCTATTACAGTCGCGGAGACAGTTTCCCGGAGACAGTTTCCCGGAGACAGCAGTCTATTAACTGTCATCACGCTAAATAAGTTAAATCAAATTTTCAAACTGGTAGCAAAAACCTGAATAATGCGACTTCAAACTTATTTTTTAGAGAGAAATATCTCCATATCGGACAGTGTTGATTCAAGATCAGACTGCACGTTCTGTGCAGTCTGATCTTGATCAACACTGTCCGCAAAAGGTCAGTGAGTCGCGCTTAGCAGCCTATGGGTTTAATTTTCCTGTTTTGTTTTTCAGTACTTCAACAGTCTCTCACCGCTGATTACTGATTACAAGATGTTCATGTGAGACAGCAGCCAGTGGCTTGAAAAGAATGCTGTGCGAAGGTCTGGTAAAATCTCTCTCTATCTCTCTCAGAATCTTAACAAATCAGGGACTCATTCACAACCATAATACACGCTGCAATTTTTTCACTACTAAAGCAAATGGGCCATGATCTATGAAAAAGTGTTCTGTGCATCTGCGAAACGTTCGGATCCAAGTAAGCCTGGGCAGTCCGTACAGACTAACTTTGGTCGAAACTTTTTATTGTGAGTAAATTTTCTGCAACTCAAAGGACCAGTTTCCCTCATGGTTCAGTCGACCCAACAAAATAGACCCATATTTTGCTACGACTGGTTTGGCATAATGCACCACGAAGATACAATACATTAAACACATTTTTCACTTTTAAACTTTAGGCTGCTGAGCGCGACTCACTGTCCAGGTGCCGACAGTGTAGATCAAGATCAGACTGCACAGAACGTGCTATCTGATCTTGGGTCTACACTGTCCGATAAGGAGAGATTTCCCCCCAAAAATAACAATATGAAATAGCAACATTGGGTTTTTTACTATCGACATTAAAGTTTCATTTTACTTGGCAAGTTAAGGGCTAATACGTTTCACTCTCTCAAGAGCTACAAATACAGTTCTGCTAAAAGCTAAAGAGACAGTTTTAGTCACAATCCAGAATAAAGTAGTGGACAGTGTAGATCATAGATTAGTGTGCACATTTTGTACAGTCTGATCTTCAACTACACTGTCCACAAAAAATTCTTGGTAAGGAAAGAGTTACCCTCAAGTAGGCTTTACAAGCAAAATAAACGTTAAACGACAGAAAAATGTCCGCAGTTTTTCAAGCACTCTCAATCACTCGTACAGGTAGATGTAACTCGTATAATCCACATATTCCTAACTTATATCAAAACATGAATTTTCTTCCGCCCAATAAAACGTCCTATCGTTAAATCTCGCCGATTTTTCGAAAAATGTCATTGTTTGAATTCGTGGGTTAACTCGAAATCTGGACTAGGAGGGACATGCCTTTAGGGTAAAAAGTGTAGAAGCCGTTCAGATGGCTCTTGCAAGCAACCAGACCGGCTCCTTTATTATTAAATGAGGGATAAGCAGCTATAACTACCCTTGAGATTTATGTCCATTTATACTTCATTTTTTAAGAGATGCTTTTTAGTCTAAAACCACGTCTTTCCCATACATAGAATCGAGTTGTCATGATATTTCCTCTGTAATTACGAACAGCAGGTTTTTTTTTAAGGAAGAACTACGTTTTACGCCGTAAATATTTTTCCTTTTCAAACACTGATAAATAAAACAAGATATGTTTTTCTTTGCAATCAGATAAACTGTGCTGTTACATTCAGTAAGAATTTCAATTTTAGGCTTTATGATAACGGGATGGTCGTTAAGCAATGGGTAATCCGTCTATATTTTTAATACATCAGATATGACGTCATCATACTAATTTGAATAGGAATCTGCGTCATCGACACATGTAATGGATCACCACAGTCACCACCATTATCATCATCATTGATGGTGGTGTTAGCAATAATAATAATAATAATAGAAGTAGAAGATCTACTCGTTATAATAATTATTATAATAAAGATAATAATCATCATCATTCTTCTGAGAAGGTGAGGAATGTTACGTAGGTATATTTCTATTTTTTCTTTCCTATAAAAATTATCTCATCCCCATTTTTTTCTTTCGTAGTAAGATAGGTAAGTTTCTATTTTTCTGTCCTATTATGATAGGTACAGATTTTTTCTTTTTTCTTTTGCCCTATTGAGATACAAGTAGGTATATTTCTGGGGTTTTTTTTTTTGCCCTATTTAGATAGAATCATTTCTATTCTTTCTATTCTTTCAGCAGAAGGAACACACTAAGTTAACAAAACGACCAATCACCAGTACCCGGATATCTCTGTCAACGTCACAACCCCGACAGATCAGATCATATCGTGCTCAGTTGATAAATTAATAAATTTCTCACAATGTTATTGACATGATACGTGGAACGGGGACGACACCCCCGACACTGTTATCACATAACGCCTATTAAGAGATTAAACGATAATCCCAATGTTAGCCCGTTTTAAGGTAGTCAGACACTTCAAACTAAATCTCTAAGCTAAACAGTGGAGGAGAACGTGCAGCCTGCTTCATTATTCATCCTAGGTTTTTACACAGATGGTTTCCCTGTACCTTTTTTGTTCAAATTGAGAGCCGAATTCACCAGCTATTCTAAATTCAATTATGTTGTAATTTTGAATTCTTAGACTAACAGCCTAATTGGCTGAGGCATTCTGTCTCAGGCAATTTGGTGGTAAGTCTAAGAATTTAAAATTTCAACAACTTTGGAGTGGTTGCTTTATACGATCGTGACTTTCTGTGTGAGGCAAAGATAAATGTGAATAACATAGACTATGTACATGTACATTTAAAAACTAGCAACATTAATGCACATTGTCAACGACTATTGCTGAAAATGATGTAAACTTTAAAAATGTTTGACTTTTTTTTCTGGAATTACCATCAATTTCTTCTTTGCCATCGATATTTTCTCTCCGTTCAAAGACAAAAGTCACATTTTGAGCCATATGATGTTTGTCGTCTGCAAAATCTTTCGATATGGAAGAGTTTTAAAATTGTTATGCTTCATAAAAAGATTAATAAAACATCAAATATGCTATAACACTGTTGCAAAATCAGATATTAATTATTACGAAAAGTTTATCTTCTTCCTCAGCGTTTTCAGGAATGCCCCTCATATAGCCGAAAAAAAAAAAGGTTGTTTGCAGACGTCATGAAGTTTATTTAACCAATGTATTTGACAGACAGGTTTTGGTGTTTTGAAAACTACTTTTTCTTTGTGAAAGACTAGAATTGTTTTGGTAATTTTTGCTCACTGATAAAAACAAAATCGAAATAAGAATACATCGCATACTTTCTGTTGTCTCTAGGAAACATGCAAAGCCGCACGTGATCGTGCTAGAAAAACCATTTAGAATCTTTTAGCGTTAAAACCTTTGCAGCTGTATGGCGGTAGGTTGGGAACCTTAGTAATTGCTTTCAGAAACTGATAACTCTGCAATTATCCGCTCTCATCAAGAATTTGAAGTACTTGTCACACTTAAAGTATCCGTTAAAGACGAATACAAACGCATTTCAAAATCGCGTCAAGCTGATTCTGATTGGTTCTCGAGAACGAGGCGCACTCACCAACTTCCGGGATCCCCAAGAATGGCGGTACTCAAGAATACTCGTCTATTTGAACAGGTTCAAGAAATCTTTCACGTTTCCCGTAAACTGCGGCGATGAGTGACGGCATTAGATAATCGATTTTGCGTGGAAAATAATTTCCTTCTCAATAATCATTTCCTGTCCTATTTTAACGTTGTCAACAAACAAGATTATGGTCCATATTCACCAACCAGTCTTAATTTCATTCTCAGTGTGATTCTCAAAAGCTTTTAAGATTTGAAAGTGACACAACTTCTGATTGGCTAAACCAACTGGTTAGCCAATCAGAAGTTGTGTTACTTTCGAACTCTAAAATTAAATTAAGAATGAAATTAAGAATGGTTGGTGAATATGGACCATTGTCTGTCCTTTACACCGTATCCTATGCATCTCAAAATTTTGCGGAACTTAAATTTTATACTGTCTGATCTTCGTCTAGTCTTCAGCACACACAACTTCTTGTTTTGACTTAGCCATGCCCAACCAACTCTTTACCAGACGAGAAATTTTAGACTAGTCCATATTGGAGTCATTTGCAGGGGAAGACATAAAATGTGGGTAAAATGATGGGATTTTTATTTTAAATGATAGAAAACATTTCGGATAAAGGAGAAAATGCTGGTTCATACGTTTTCCTGGTTCGCCAATACTAGGCTTGAAATCGCCCGTCCCAAGGACACTTCCACGAAAATACCTTTGCTGTGGACAAGGACCAAACACAGCACATAAACTTTGGACTGCTAATCCAACTTCTCAGACACTGAACCGAGCAGGACCCAATATGGCTTGCAACACGCGAAAAGGGACATTCGGACATTTGCGTAAAGTGTCATCTCGGATCAGCCTGCGTAGTCTGCGCACTTTACGACTACACCAGGCTTTGTGCTACAGTAGACTTGTGCAAAATAGAAAATTACATAAAAACGGAAAGAGTCGTTTCGGATTAGACTGCGCGGACTGCGCAGGCTGATCCGAGACGACACTTTACGGAAATGTCCAAATGCCCCTTTTCGCGTGTTGCAGGCATTATAGGAGTTTAAAAACAAGAGGCGCTTGTGTAGTAGTCTGTTCTGTTCTTGATCAAAGTATAATGTATCACAAGTTCACAAGGCAACATATATACAGTAGAAATGTGCGATTTCGGGTCTTTGAATAACGGGATGGTCGTGATGAAATCTGTATCTCCGTCAAATTTTATAGGATTAGATATGACGCCATCATATGCATATCTGAACAAGAAATTACATGAGCCATGCTCTGGCAAAAGGGGGCTTAATACATCTCTGTGATGCATGATACCAAGCAAGTCATCAAAGTATTATGGATCCAAAAATCTATTTCGTTTAACAAACTAACTGCATTATGAAGTACACTGGTCCTTTTAGCTGCGGAAAACTGACCAATTGCAAAAAGTATCGGCCCAGGTCTGCCTGCGCGGACTGCGCAGACTGACCTGGGTCGATACTTTTTGCAGATGTATTAATCTCCCGTTTCACAGATCATGGCTAACGTGTTTTTGGCATATGGGGTTCCGACAAGACTTTAACCCTATATCAATCAATCCCTAGAGGTTCACAGACTCTTAAGAAGAAGACATTCGAAAACATTGTGGAAAAAAGGTGAACATTTTGGTAACCAGCATTTTCTCATTTTTCTAAAATGATTTCCACTCTCGGCGAAAACAAATTTCAATGTTTTAATTATATTTGAGCCATGCCCTGTGAAAAGGGGGCTTAATGTATCTGCAAAAAGTAACGACCAAAGTCAGCCTGCACAGTCCGCGCTTTTGGCTTTTGGTAATTTTTCAGCATGTCCAAGTACCATTCTACCTGAGGACTGTAGCGTTTGTTAGACTACATTACTTTTATGGATCCATAATCACGTGATAACTTGCTTGGTATGAGGATCAAGGAGATGCATTAAACCCCCTTTTGCCAAAGCATGGCTCATGTGTTTTTGATATTTTCTGAAAATGCTTTCAGTTTGGATATATCTAAATTTTGTCTGACCTGGATGCCCCGGGTTTGAGCCTCACTGGATCAGGTGGGTTTTTCATGGGAGTGTCATTGGACAAGACACTTCAGAGCCCCAGCCTAGTATTGGTAATAAATGAATATCCGAGCTTTAAGCATGATATGACTGAAATAATGTTTAAAGCGGCGTAAAACGCCATTCAATCAATCAATCAATCAATCAATAATGTTGTCGTTTGGGATAGAGTTAATCTGTCAATGTTTACGATGCCATTTTCTAAGCCGTCTTCACTATTTTTTTTTTCAAGTTTGTAATGAATTCGAGAGAGGGTAGGAAAACTCTTTGGATCATATCCCATATATTGACAGTTTGTTATGCAGAAAGAGACAGATATAAAGACGTGTGACGTGGTGAATCTTTTGTTTATAAAGTTTGGGCTTAATTCTGCGGGCCGGCAGTTGACTTTTCCGCTTTTGGACTTCACAAAGATATAAACAATTTATCTTTCGGGACGTGATTAATCCTTTTCCGAACCATTCTGTTTTAAGGATCGTCAAAGAAATTAGCTTTTGAAAAGACCGTGGGAAAAGGAGAAAATACTGGTAAACAGCATTTTCTCCTTTTCCCACAGTGTTTTACTACTGGTGCAAGAACAAATTCCGTCAATTAAGCATCATCTAATTTGTCGTCTGCAACTACTATTAAAGTGAACGACTGCCAGATTTTGTCGTCTGGTACAGCGTCAACCCTTTTCCTTCATTTAAAATACTAGCTCTCACGAGAAGATATGCCGAAAAAGTTCCTAACTCTGCTGTCATATTCAGAAAATAATTGTGTCAGATTTATCATAAGGTAAAACTTTCATTTGTGTCAAGCAATTGAAACAATTCTCATACCTTTTAAAATAATAATAATAACAACAACAGCAACAACAATAAAAAAGTCAGGGTCTGTACTCACCAACCATTCTTTTGAACATTCTTGGTTTTTTTCTCGAGTATTTTCTACATTTGAAAGTAACATAACTTCTGATTGGCTAAACTATTTGTTTAGCGAACTAGAAGCCGTTTTACTTTCTAACTCTAGAAAAAGACAACGAATATTCTTAAGAATATTTGGTGAATACAGGCACATGTGCTAGCATGGAATATTACGGACTAACATCGTTAGAGATTTAAACCTTTACTTTATTGTTTAGTTTAAACCCTATATACCGTTTTCACGATCCTGAAGAAGAAAGCTTTGGAAAACGTTGTTGAGTAAAAGAGAAAATGCTGGAAACCAGCATTTTCTCCTTTTCCCCACAATGTTTTCTAAACTTTAAAAAAAATTCCCATACTAGGGCCATTTTCAAAGTGTCGTCTACATATACTTCTACTTTGAACGAGGTTAGAAGAGTATGGCTGGTAAGGATTTCGCTCTCTCCGATTGATTGATTGGCAAGGTGAGCGGTGTGTATTCTCAGTTACACTGACATTTCTGTCAATAAAATTGACAGGTAAAGCGGCTGTCGTCTGCCTCTGAAACGGGACTACTTTTTTTACTACCGCGTGGAAGATTATGCTCGTTGACGACTTAAGAATTGCGCGACGATTTTGGTTCCTTTTCAATACCTAAAAAAATGAGCCTCTGCAAACCGCCATTTGTAAATATTTTTAAAAGGATACATCATGAAAGCAAAATTGTTGACTGATTGATTGAATGGTGTTTTACGACGCCTTCAACAATTTTTCAGTTATATCTCACACGACATCTCACATATTCCTGTATTTCCTGGGTTCCACCAGTACTAGGCTAGGGCTCTGAAGTGTCTTGCCCAAGGACACTCCCACTAAAAACCCAGTGGTTCCAATGAGGCTCCAACCCCGGGCCTCCAGGTCTAGAGCCCTACACTTTACTGAGCCACGCAGGACCCCTGAAAGCAAAGCTGTACGTCACTCTTTTAGAACAAAAGCCTAAGACAGGGGTTTCTGCATGACGGCATAGATCAAGATCATACTGCACAGAAGGCGCTGTCTGAGCTTGGATCTATAACGTCCACATGCCCGAAGCAAGTCTGTGAGTTTCAGTGAATTATGTTGAAATGTTCCTCTTCAAAGCAAGCACCTGTCCTGAGCAAGCATATGATCCATGTGCTGTGAAAAGGGGGTTTCTTGCATCCGCAAAAAGTCCGCACAGCCTGACATGGGTCAATATTTTTTACCATTTTAAATTTTCTGCAAATCCAAGGACCTCAGGATTAGACCGATTGTTAGACAAACTGGACTCTATGGGTCCATGGCTATGTGATGACTTACTTCATTTAATGCATCACGAAATGCATTAAACCCCCTTTTGACAGAGTATGGCTCATATTTTGAGTGTCCCATAGGCGCTTCCATGATACAGGCTGGACTATTAATGAAAAAGGATAGAAATGAATAAGAAGATACTTGTATTCATAGTTTTAACATAATAATAATAATGATGATAATAATAATAATAATAATATAAAAAATGATGATGACGATAATGATGTTCATGATGATTTTGTTGATGATGATGATGATAATGATGATGATGATGATGATCATCATCATCATCACCACCACAATAACAATAATAATGATCATGATCATGATCATGATAATGTTGATGATGATGATGATCATCATCATCATCAGTACCACCGCCATCATCACTCCATTTAATCTACCGAATATATGTAAATAAGGCATCTGCTATAGCTTACTCAACGATAGATCATTATTAATACATGTACTTCAAAAAGTAAAAACTTGATATAGAGCCTTTGATTTTTGACACCAGCACGTTTGTTTTAACTTGAAGGACAAAAAAGCAGGTTGGATTTTCCACGGCTGTTGTCATTGATTTTCGCGTGTGGGCAAATAAGGATACAATGCGCCATTTAAAACATTCATAATTCCCCCTTAAAGGCTTTAAAGATTTATCGAGTTTCCTTTGACGGATAGAAAACGGAACTACTTCTTGAAATAAATACGATTCATTTCGTAGCACTTAAACAAGCGCACGGTGTACACAGTATTGTAAACAAAACGTTAGAAAACAATGGTTGAAGAGCTCTTCACCAATCATGTTTGTTAGGAGCTAATCCCCTACTTCTTTTTGTACCATTGGTTTTATATGCTTAATGTTTCTTCGTGAATGTATACTATGCTTTTTTATTGATTGAATTGGAGTTTAACGCCGTTTAAACAGCTTAGGTCATATCACGGCGGTCAGTGCACCTACGCATGTGTTTCCTGGCTTTCTCACACCAGTACTGACACAACTTTCTTTCCAAGTCACTGACTACTTTTCTCACATGCATCAGAGGTAAGAGGCGAAAAACCGCCGGAAAGAAAGTTTGCCTCAACCGGGTATCGAACCCACAACTACCATGTCACGAGTCAGATTCGCTAAGTACTGAGCTACCCGGGCGGGCATATTTTATCTAAATTCACTGCTGACAGATCACGATGACTTTGGTCTCTGTTAAATTAAGTTTTGGAAAACATTGCAGAAAAGACATTTTCGATGCACTACGAATGGAACACGAACGTCAGGAGTGTATCACTATCATGCCGTTTAAACGGATCCCGACAGTGTATTCACGCTTATCCTGCTAAATTAGGTAAATGGAACTTTCAAGCATAAAGTTAAAAACCAGAATAATGCTACTTCAAACTTATTTCTTGGTGAAAAATATCTTGTCCTTATCGGACAGTGTAGATCCAAGATCAGACTGCACGTTCTGTGCAGTCTGATCTTGATCTACACTGTCCGCAAAAGGTCAGTGAGTCGCGCTGAGCAGCCAAAGGGTTAAATGATACCGGTTGTGGCCGTACAAATATTTTCAGTGCCATAGGAGTGATCTGGACTGGGGCTTCAAACAGCACAGAATATGCAGTCTGATCTTGAATCTATACCATACGCTAGTTTAACCAAGGCTGTAAGATACCTGGATAAAGGATAAAAAATCTTTCAGAGTTTCAGTGGATTATATTTTCAGCCGTCGAAAGAGATCGAGTTTAAATATTTAGCGCTGAAAGAATAAAGTAAAAGATTTTCATCAGTCTCGGCCAAGTCACTAGCTTCCGATCACAGACCATCTCTGAAAAAATGCATAGCCGTCGTGGAAAATAATACAGGATTAGGCCATCAGATGCCCCACGACTCTAAACAATCTGGGCAATCGTTAGGATGTATAACGAAACAAGTAGAATTTTTCCTGTTCTAGAACTGAAGAATTTATTATAAGCTATTGGAAATCCTGACAACAGGAGTTCCATTGTTGATTTCAGTGTTGGAGTTTTTGACATTGTCTCCTTTCTATTGTGGTGATATGGTGTTATGTCGATATGGTGTTATGTCGATAGGATGACTTCTCTATGTCATTGGACATTTCAGCAGTGTTCAGCTGCAGCTAGGTTTGGGTTGCTTGTAGTTTCGGTTTTGCTGCCAAGCCTGGTAGCTCAGTCAGTAACATACAGCGCTTAAAACCAGAGATCACTGGTTCGAATCACCAGCTGAGCTAATTTCTTTCCGAGGACTGATGGTAGCCATTGAGACAAGATTGATTCGTCTCATATCGCTGATTATTGTTTCGATGATGGTAATGTGAGAGAGAAGCTAGTGGCTTAGGAAGAACATTGTGCGAAGTAGTCGTAAAAGAAACTCCGGCAAAGCGTTGATATAGGTGAAATGATGTTAAAAACGCCGTTAAACACAAAACAAACAATCAAGTACATGTATTGGTTTCTCTACAATGAGATCAAATGCAGTACTTGTTCTTCCGGTCAAAATACAGATCAAAGATGTTCGATATCTTTCCACTTCAATAGGATATAAAACCTTCTAAGCATCAGAAAAAATTCGGGCTGGCCACAAAAATGAGCATGGAATGCTCTCGGAATGCAATCACAATGTGAAAATGAATTTCGGTTATTAAGAATTATGAAAAGAATTCAACTCAGACCGCATTTCGGCTCTTATGTAATAAAGATTTTGAATCTGTCCTTGGTCCGCATTTAACAACAATTCTGAACTGCATGCTTTGTCAAGCACGAGATTTAAAAAGTACGGGAATTTCTGATCGGTTTTATCGTTTGGTTTAGCAAATCAGAAATTGCATTTCTTTCAAATTTTGTAAATTCTTGAGAAATAGACCGAGAAAGTTTTAAGAATGGTTGGTGAATAGGGGGCCCGGTTTTGCCGATCAAATAAGTTTGTTTCATTTTAGTATGTCCTTCGCTTAACGAAATTACAGACGATAGTTGTCTTTATAACTAGATAGCAACCCTAACGAATGTTTAGAAAATGTTATCAATTATATATGAACCATGCTCTAGCGAGATGGGAATTAATGCATCTCCGTGACGCATTATACCACGCAAGCCATCACATTATTATAGATCCATAATAGCCACTTTTTTATAAAACCGTCTTAAATCAATCATGAGGTGGACTTGTCCTTGGACATACAGAAAATTGTCCTATAGCGAAATGTTTCGGGCCAGGTCAGCCTGCGCGGACTGCGCAAGCTGACCTGGGTCGATACTTTTCGCAGACGCATTAAGGCCCCTTTTCACAGAGCATGGCTCAAATATATTAACTGGGTTGTATTTTTTTCCGCTTATATTTCGATCGTTTAATGATTAAGTACACACAAAGAGAATTACAGAACAAATTCTAACTAAGATACACAGCACTTAATATTTGGTATTGAATGGTGTTTTACGCCGTTTTCAACATAATTTCGGTCATATCACGGCTACATCTCACATCTTTATGTACACTGACGTCCATTAAAAACGCCTCATCGAAAAAGTGCGATAGCTTTGTACATACCTAGAATATATATGTCACTTTTTGCCTACCATAGAATTTTCACTTCTCTAATCTACTGAAGCATGAAATTTCGTGCCAGTCTATTATGTTTGCTTCAACCATGACTCATGGCACCGTTTTGCCCTACGCCCCATGCATTTTCCCCATGTGGTTATCTCGGTCAAAATTACGCATGTGTAAACAGTAGTTGATTTACAATTAAGTAGTCCAAGCAATATTTTGAAAACATCAATTTCGAAAATGTCAAGACAAAATAATGAATAAAGAGCACGCATTTTGGGCATGCTTGAAAGCGGTCTTTCTCAAAGTGACGTTGCAAGACGCTTTAACGTTGCAAGATCAACAATAGTGCGTCTTGTTCGACGGGTAAACGAAACAGAGAGCTTGTCTGATAGACCCCGACCTGGTGCTCCGCGTGTGACGTCTGTACGACAAGTCAATTTCATCCGTCAACGTCACTTGCGAAACCATTTTGTCACAGCGCAATCCACAACGTCAGTGGTTATAGGGAATCGTGGAAGACATGTAAGTCGGAATACAGTAAGGCAACGTCTCCGGGAGCGTGGAATATTGTACAGGCGGCCATACCGCAGTGATGTGCTAACTGACCACCACCGTCGGGAACGTCGGCAGTGGGCTCAAAACAACATCGGAAGACGTTGGTGTAATGTGGTCTTCAGTGACGAATCCTGTTTTAACCTCTCTTGTGCCGACGGACGAGTCCGCGTTTACCGTCGACGTAATGAACGGTATACCCAAAGTTTTGTTCTGGAACACAACCGTTTTGTTGGTGGTGGTATAATGGTTTAGGCAGCAATAAACTACACATTTAGAACTGACCTAGCGGTTATTAATGGTAATTTAAATGCCAGACGGTATGTAAACCAAGTTCTGCGTCCTATGGTCGTTCCCATGTTTCAGCAACGCCGTAGCCTTACATTTCAACATGACAACGCGCGCCCCCACACGGCCAGATTTACCAGAAACTTTTTCATGGCCTATAATATTGCCGTAGTGCCATGGCCTGCTAACTCTCCCGATTGTAACCTGAACGAACACACGTGGGACATCCTCGGACGTCGTTTACGTCGACGTAACCCACAGCCGCAAAACGTCCAAGAATTGACAAATGCTCTACGTGAAGAGTGGGCTCGCATTCCACGCTATCTCCTGCGTTATCTGTGTGGGTCCATGGGACGGCGACTGCCGGTGTAATGCAGAGAAATGACACTCCCCTACAAAATGACCCATGGGTCATTTCTCTACGTAGAGGAATGACCCGGGTCATTATTCTACGTAGAGAAATAACCCTCTTGGGTCATTTCTCTACGTAGAATAATGACCCATGGGTTATTTCTCTACGTAGAGAAATGACCCATGGGTCATTTTGTAGGGGAGGGTCATTTCTCTGCATTACACCGGCACTGATAGCAAGTCAAGGAGGACATACACGGTATTGATGAATTTTAGGAGGTGAGTTTGTTGAAATGGCTGTTAAATTTGTGTAATGTTTAGCTAAACGTTTGTGTCATGTAATATGTGTAGAAATATTGACAAAATCCATTTCTATAATACAAAACCATGCATTCGATATTAAATTCATGAAATATGACGCGACAGAGGGAGATGAGACGTTTCTATTGGACGTCAGTATATTTTCTGGGTTTCACCGGTACTAGGCTGGGGCTCTGAAGTGTCTCGCCAGAGTACACTTCTGCAAAAAACTCAATGCTTTCAGGGAAGCTCGAACACGAGGCCTCCAGGTTACGGACCCTACGCTTTACCGCTAAGCCACATAAGACCCCCTATACAGCAGGCCGAGCCCCGGTAGCTCAGTCGGTAGCGTACAGGACTTGAGAACAGTGGGTCACTGGTTCGATTCACGGCTCGGCCAATTTCTTTCCGAGGTTTGATGATAGTCATTGCGACAGGATTCATTCTTCTATCCTTGCTGGTCATCGTTTCGACGATGATTATTTGGGAAAGCAGCCGGTAGCTTAAAAAGAATATTGTTTGGAGTAATGGTATAAAAAAACTCAAGGAAAACATGGATATGTGCACTGGCCGTCGCGATATAACTGAAATGGTGTTGAAAACGGCGTTAAACACCATACAACCAACCTATACAGCACATAAACAACGTGTCTAGGGGACTGAAAGGAAATTCTGCTGAATCAGACCGAAGTTTACATTGAAAATTGCTCCGTTATTTGATACTATTGATGTCTTCGTTTAAAAATGTCGTACAAATTTATTACAAATTAGAGAAATTCTATTTGAAACTAAAAAAAATACCAGTACCATTCAAAGTTTTTTTTTTTTGTCAAAAGCCAGCCATACATTGAATTGGCGGAGACATCGTACATGTCTCAATCAACCAGGAGGATTGTGAAATAAAACTTTATGTTGCTAAATAAGTTAAACAAAAGTTTCAAGAGGATAGTAAAACCCGATTAATGTTATTTCAAACTTATTTTTTGGAAAACTATATCTCTTTATCGGTCAGTGTAGATCGAAGATCAGACTGCACGTTCTGTGCAGTCTGATCTTCGATCTACACTGACCGCAAAAGGTCAGTGAGTCGCGCTTAGCACCTTAAGGGCTAAGAACAAAGGATAGACTCTTAAGTTTAGACTTAAGCCTTGCTTTTTGAAAAGGGGATTTAATGTATCCTGCAAAAAGGGTCGTTTCAGGTCAGCCTGCGCAGTCGGCACAGATTGACACGGATCGAAACTGTTTGCTTTTGGTAAGTTTTCTGAATGTCCAGGGACCAATCTACCTCATGATTCAGTTGGTTGTTAAACAAACTGGATTTTATGGATCCATGGTTATGTGATGACTTGCTTGGTATCGTGCATCACGGAGATGCATTAAGCCCCCTTTTGTCACAGCAATGCTCAGATTACGTTTGATTCTTTTTTTTTCTGTGTGTGTACGCTCTCACCATGCTTTTATTCACTGGAAAATCGTAGAATGAACGAAATGGACTTTATAGGCTCATAAACCTCTGGCATGAATATGGCGACTAGTCCTACAACTTTGAAAAATCCTTGTAAAATTCGGATAGTTGGTGTTTGGTTTAACATAAACAGAGGTTTTTATTCATAATGATTTATGTTAGCAAATACATGTAATGATTTGTTATTTAATACTATATCAAGGACTATTACACACACACACACACAAATGACTGCATGGTGATATGCAAAATAGAAATGCAAACTTTTCAAAATAGTGGAGTGTTTAACTGTAGATATACAGTTGAGGCGGAAGTACTAGTATACCTTGTAATGTCGATTGCATTGTAGGCCTGTTGCCTGCATGTCATTGCTACAGCTATACGATGTTTTTGTTAAATAACAACTATGTTATTGTATTTATATGACGAAAACGTCCTTCCATTCAATACCAAATGACAAGGCTCGGCAAATGTCAGCAAACTTTACCAATACGAGAAAAGCTCGGCCAATATGACTCTGCCACTACCAAATCTAAAATAGACGACAAATCTCAGCCGTTAATTTGTTATTAATCTATGCATAGTAACTTCGTTTTGGCCTTGTTACAGGTCCGAGGTCCTGCAGCCAAAGCCTCGGGCTAATACCACAGGTCTCGGACCTGTAACTCGGCAAACACGTATCAGTTGATTGATATCATTATAGTATCATTTGTTCGGTTGGCTTCTTTAGATCTCTTCAGTTGTGCTTCGTTTTTATCACTGATTATTAGGGTATGGTGTTAGAGATGCCTTGGATTTGGGTCTCGTCTTGGGTGGACTTCGAAAACCTCCAATAGCAGGTTTCTTGTTGACTAAAACGGGTTTGAATTAACAACATCAAACCTATGAGCTGTTTGAAGAGGGGCTAGCATAATGACTTTGCTTTCTATCCCCCTGCATATTTATCGCTTTTGCAATATGCAAATGAGACTAACCGCTTTAAAGTTTTCTTGCACTTTGATATAGATATATATAGTAGTACTAATACTTGGATTTTTAAACCAGCTCGAATAGCTCAAGTGGTGGAGCGTAAGACTTGTCCGAAACGTCAAGTTTCGGGTCGCTTGAAGGTGTGTTTGATGATTTGAATGGCGCGTTACGTCGCTTTAAACATAATTTCACTATATCACGGCGGCAGCTTACATATTCATGTATTTCATTGGTTTCATCAGTATTAGGCTAGGTCTCTGAAGTGTCTTGCCAAAGGACACTCCCAGGAAAGACCCAGCTGGTCAAGTGGGGCTCGAATCCGGGGCCTTCAGGTTACGAGTCCCACTCCCTACAACTAAGCCCCACAGTAGTCCATCTAAAATTACAAGTAGTCTTTCGGGGGAGACGTAAACCGAGGACCCGTGTGACTGTGCTATTATACACCTAGCACGTTTAAGAACAAGGCATAACTTAAGATGGATTTCCCGCTTTATTTCGTAATATCCCCTTAACTAGCAGCCTTCTGGGGCGTCGCCCATATGAGAAACTGGTGGCCACGACATATTAATGGAAAATCAATCAATCGATCTGTTAGTTCTCAAGAAAAGTCAGTCTGTTGCTGCAACAAGAGCACTAGCGAATGAGTCGCATTTTTGTTAATCTATACTTTTGTCATGCCGGTTGGTCGTAAGAATGACTAAAACAAACATTAAATAAGAAGCATTTTGCAAATCATAATTACTTTGTTAAAGTTATTTGAATAAACTATGAAAGGTGAATTTAATTTGGAGAAAGACAAAAATCAATAAAATTTTCGAAGAGAAATATAATAATCAAATGAAAAAAAAAAAAATCTTTTGAAGTACATCATATTAGATACATCGAAACTTTTTAATCTACAAAGTTTAACTGTCAAGTGTTTACCTATAATTTAAAGTTTAAAATCACTACGCAATGAGAAGATCCCCAATTTTTAATTGACAAGTTTCCGGCTGAACCAATTACCTTTCAAATACGACTGAGTTTTCAGAACAGAACAACATATCTTATCATGATTTGCTTCACCCACAAATGTTTTCAAAAACATTTCTCCTAAGGGTCGTTAAAACTCAGAAATTTTTGGTAAAATGTGATAATTTGAATCACTGTTAAACCCGGAACAAAACTCGTATTTCGATAATCTGTGCTTTACTTATAGCGGCGAACATAAATGGCTGACAACAAACTACAGGAAACCAGTCTCGATGGACCAGTGCTTTTTATTTATCAACCTATTTCAAAGCAATTAAAAATGCAGAAGCCCGCCCTTTGATAAACAGTATGGTCCGCCATTTTTACCCGTTTACAACCTCATAATTTTTAAATTTCCGTGTCTCGTGCTGTCACATCAAACATGGCGGCCATAAACAGGCGGGAAATCGGTCACGTGGGCTGCTACAGTGGGTCGTTAACGCTTCACTAGACGATAAGATTTTAAATTGAGTTACTCATGTTTGAAAGTGAGTAAAGACGACAAATTTAATGTGACTGAAATGATGGCAATTGTCCTTAAAAAAAAGAAAACATTGTGTGAAAAGGAGAAAATGCTGGTTACCAGCATTTTCTCCTTTTCTCACAATGTTTTCAAAAAGATCCTTTCCCAGGGTTGTTAAACCACGGGGATTTTAGGAAACTGGCTATGCCACTTTTATGACGACGATGTAAATAACCGAACGGCATGTAAATACAGATCATAAACTTTATGTATTACATTTATTGGCTACGTTATAAATTTTTACTGATAATTGGGAAATTAGAACGGAGCGTATTTGTGGGAATTTCGATGTCTTGAACGGTTTATTTTTGTGTATTCGTGATTGTTGGTCGATTTTGACTTCTGTTGCGACAGGGATCGTATATACACATGTATATACGATCCCTGGTTGCGAGTACTTCTTGGCTTAAACTGGTGCCCTGTTATCTAAACTTGCAGCCTGTAATCGATCTTTGTATTTGGCCCCAGAAAGAAGTGAACGGTGACGGGAGGTACAATGGATACCAGTTTACATACATGTATTTTTTACTGAGATATTTTAATTTAATTTAAACATATTTTATTCTACAGAAGTACAATATACATAAGCAATACATAACATAACATAACATAACTTTTTCGACTTAAAGCATACAGCTCATTGTCAGACATTACAAATCAATTCAATACATGTGTGGAAAATAAACAGATATACAGACATAAAGTTGTTAGATTAATTCACAAACAAAATAAATGTATGAATAAATTTTGACAGTCTTTTCATATTTCTGTGCTATTTCGGAGGAAAAGATATAATTGAATATAGGACGTTTTGGCCACGGACGTTTTGGTCAGGATTTTTTGGCCAGGACGTTTTGGCCAGCTGAAAGTACAAAGTAGGACGTTTTGGCCAAAAATTATTCTTGCATGTATGCTCTGGATGTCTTTTGAAAACATTGAGGGAAAGGGAGAAATTGCCAGTGAAAGGACTATTAAAGGACTTATGAATGATTATCTGAAAATAAATGTGGAAAAAAAAAAAAAATCTTGAGATGAGCAAATTATTTTTTCTTCTGCAGCTGAAGACATTGGAAGACATTGTGGGAAATGACCAATATACTCGTTACAAGCAATTTCACCATTTCTCACAATGATTTACAATTTTTCGCAACATCTTTGAAAAATTATAATTCATTGAATATAAAACAGTTTTAATGTGATTAGACTGATATGGTATCAGATAATATTGAAATGAAGAGAAGTTCTTGCAATGATAGGTCTTATGTTTTATATGTTTTGGCCAAATGCTGTTGTAAAACAGAAAAATGCAATAAATAAACTTCCAATGCTTTTCTTTTTCTAAAACTGTATACTTAAAAGCATAGAAATTTCATTTATTGCATTTTTCTGTTTTAAAACAAAATTTGGCCAAAACGTCCTATTTAGAATTTTTTCTGGCCAAACGTCTTTGGCCAAAACGTCCTGGCCAAAACGTCCGTCCACCGATATAATTTCGATAAAGGTTAATTCAGATAGTAGTTGATCATGAATGTGAGAATATTTCATATCATTTTTATAAAAAGTATATGTAAGGGAAGTACATAAGTATAATGTGCACATTCTCACTAAATAACTCGATGGGAAAAATGGGAATTTCCACTCAGTACTAGAACAATGAATTCAACCTTTTTGGTTTTATCAGACAATACAATAGAATAAATTATCCAATATAATTCTGCAGAAATGGATTGTAATGAAAGCAATCTTATAGAGCTCCTCTCCAATTTCCGGTTTTTGCATGTATAAAGTACGATTTTTAATGGGCAAGTTTAGAAAACACATAGAAAAGAAAGAGATGGAGGAAAAAAGAAGGGGATGTGGAGTGTTAGGCCTACCGGTGAAGATGTCACCTAAAAGGAAACCATATACTGTATAGAGACAATAAAACTTTAAAAACAAAAGATGAGATGCTTTGTAAAAATATTTACATGTACATGTATTACTATACTTTGATGAAGTAAAATCGACATGCATTTATCTTAGATCAATTTTAACCCTTGAAGCACCTTTCATTAATACAGTTGCCTTTGCGGCCAGTGTAGATAAAGATTAGACTGCGCAAACGAGCAGTCTGATCTTTAAACTACATTGTCCGTTTTGCTAAAACGCTACACACAAAAAGAAGCATGTCCAATAATATTTTAACATTCTTTGGGAGCAAATTCTCTTTTTGCCACAATGTTGTTAAAATTTGCAAGCCTCGAAAGTTGTCTAAAACTGATATTAATTTAATTCCGTATCAAACAGCGAAATTTGAGAAACGTCCAAACTAAAGGCATTTGCAGAGGATAAATTGAATATGGCTACAATAACTGAACTTGTCTTTAAAAGGTAGAAAACATTGTGGAAAAGGGAGAAAATGCCGGTTACCAGCATTTTCTCCTTTTGCCACAATGTTTTCAGTAGTCTCCCTCTTTAGGTAAATCAAAGGATTGTTTGGTTATGGGTTAAACAAATACTCATACTGAAGTACAACTCGGGGACAAGTATTTCTAATCCCATGGTATCTCATTCCATAAGGCTTCCGTCCAGTATTCGTTAAATCTGTTTTATGAACAAATATGTCTGAAAAAGCTGGCATTCTATTTGCACTGTTTTTGTTGACTTACATTTTCAGTAATTGAGAGCAAACGAACTGACCCACCTTCTTAATATATCTAAATAACAAAATTAAACAATATGGAAGCTAATTCCCAACAGAATGTCAACAGAAGTCATTGTTACGGATTTAGCTATTCGCACGGCCACCGTTTACATTTCCAACAAATAGTGGTTTATTTCACGGTTCCCACTTCCGAGCGGACGATCGTCTGTTGACCCGAGGTACACAAGGTGTCACACCGGTAATTTTTTGGTACATTTAAATCAGGGTAAACATGATTTACCTTGTTTCTGTGAAATATAGTGTGCAATGGCCTCCTCACAACATGAAAACAGGTTGCCTGCTCCCCTATTTCTCCTCATACATTACTGGAAAATCACATTGAAGAGAGGTCCCTTCTGGTTGTAGACCGAGGTCCTTTATGTGGTTACAGGTGCCCGATAGTTCCCCCTAATAGTTCAAAATTGCACACAGTGTCTTCAAACACCACCTGATCAAAACTTGCAAACAGATAACCGACCTATCCTTCGATCTTTTCTGTCCGATGACAGTGCAGCAGAAGCGTAGATTGAATTGCATTGGACCATCTTTGACTACTACAGTTGCGTGTAAGTAAACTGCATTTCCTCCCCTTTTCAACAATATTTCTTTACTCATTTACAAATAAATTCTGTCACCTGAGCCAGAATTGATTTTTCGTCTGAAGATGGTTTTTTTTTTCATTTGTTTTTGTATTGGTCAATTTTCTGCATGTCGTAGGACCAGTCTGCCTCATGATTTAGTCAGTTGCTAGACAAACTGACTGGATTTTATGGATCCATAATTACGTGATGACTTGCTTAGTATCATGCATCACAGAGATGCATTTAGCCCCTTTCTGCCAGAGCACGGTTGATGTATATAAACTCGAACTGGTTCGACGACTGAAATTAAATTCCACTCAATTTCAGAAATATCTATCTTATAGGCTTCACTAAACAAACCGATGGTATAGATCCAGGAACAGATCGCAAGTTCCTCACAGTCTGATCTTGATCTATATTGTCCGCAAAAGCCCCTGTTTTTCCCTGAAATTGTTTATCCTTTACCACACAATCGGCCCGGGTTTTAGCGACCCTGAAATCGAGAGTTTTTAACAACGTTGTTGGAAAAGGGAAAAATGCTGATTAACAGCATTTTCTCCGTTTCACACCATGTTTTTAAACCTTTCAAAGAAAACTTCAGTCAAATGAGTCACACTGAATTTGTCGTCTGCAAATGCTTTCAGTTTTGACAGGTCTGAAATTTCGTCAGCTAGCGAGGAGAAACAATTTCAGGGGTACCATTGGCTAATCTTCTATTAACCCTTAGGCTGCTAGGCGCGATTCATTGACCTTTTGCGGACAGCATAGATCAAGATCAGACTGCACAGAACGTGCAGTCTGATCTTTGATCTACACTGTCCGATACAGTATATCTTTTTCAGTGACATAAAGTTCGATACCGCAATATTTGGGTTTCTACAATTAAGTGGAAACTCTCATTTCATTTTTTAACCCTTATCAGGCTAAATAAATAAAATGAAACTTTCAAGTCGATAGTAAAAAAACCCTAATGATGCTATTTTAGATTTATCTTTTGGAGAGAAATAATTCATTTTCTTATCGGATAGTGTAGATCAAAGATCAGGCTGCACTTTCTGTGCGGTCTGATCTTAATGTACACTGTCCGCAAAAGGTCAGTAAATCGAGCTTAACAGCGTAAGGGTTAAATCGTTTAAAGGTTAAAAAGTTGTCTTTACACTCAGGTTGTGTTTCCTCAACAGATTAAATCCTACGAAATCAACAGTTGACAGAAAAATGACATTATTTAAGTAATAAACATGAAATCAATAAACATGGTATAGAAATGTTTTGATAGCTGTGTTTGGTTTACTAAATGAATACCTTTCTGTAATGGTATGGAATAATTTCAACTCTTTTCCTGCCGAGCCTCGATGGTGCAGTCAGTTGCGTACAAGACTTGAGACCAGGGAAACGCTGGTTCGAATCCCCAGCTTGGCTCATTTCTTTCCGTGGATTGATGATAGTCATTGCGACATGATTTATTCCTCTCTCGCCGTTTATTATTGTTTTTACCATGTTTATGATTGAAAATAGCTAGTGGCTTGGGAAGGAAATTTTGCGAAGTACTAGTAAAAAACTCCAGGAAAACATTGTTAGGCTGATGATAGTCATTGCGACAGGATTCATTCCTCTCTCACCGCTGATTATTGTTTCGATGATGGTTATATGAGAAGGCAGCCAGTGGCTTGGGAAGAATTTTGTGCGAAGTACTGGTAAAAGAAAACTACGGAAGAGCATGGATAGGTGTTCTGGCCGCCGCGATGCAACTGAAATAAGGTTGAAGAAAGCGTTAAATACCAATTGACATTTTCCATCTTCTTAGGGTTGTTAAAATTGATTGATTGATTGTATGGTGTTTAACGCCGTTTTCAACATTATTTCGGTTATATCGCGGAGGCCAGTGCACCTATCCATGCTTTCCTGGAGTTTCTGTTACCAGTCCTCCGCACAATATTCTTTCCAAGCCACTGGCTGCTTTCACTTAATACCGCATCGTCGAAACAATGGTCGACGGTGATAGAGGAATGAATCTTGTCGCAATGACTATTATCAATCCTTGGAAAAAAATCGCCCGAGCCGGGGATCGAACCAGCGACCTTCTGTTCTCAAGTCCTGTACGCTGTCGACTGAGCTACCGAGGCTCGGCTCATGGTCGGTAAAGCACGGGATAGTCTGGAAGAGGGTTACAGCAAAATGCGGACTTATTCCATCATATTTATGATTACTACATCTATCTACATGTACATTATTTTGGAACTATTCATCGATCTTACAGATCTAATTCCCTCGGTGCAGAAAAAAGATCTATTTTCCTTCCACGTGGCTCGGTACTAAATCCTATTAACGGTGAATAAACTTTCACACCTGTTTCGTGTATTAATATCACTTAATTTAAGTCCTTTCATAATACGCCATGTCCCTTGATTCAACCTGTAGACTTTTGGGTTAAAAATATTGGGGCAAATTTCAACGAGATAGTATTACTGTATATGAGCCATGTATCTGCAAAAAATATCGATTCAGATCAACACGCGCAGTCCATGCAGGGTAACCCCGGTCAAAACTTTTTGCTGAACAGAATATAACAATTGTGTTCTGAAATGTTTTGCTATTGGTCAATTTTCTTTATGTCCAAGGACGATTCTACCGCAGGATTCACCCGGTTTTGGGGCAAAATTGATTTTATGGATCCATAGTTATATGATGACTTGCTTGGTATAATGCTTCATGGGGATTTATTAAACCCCCCTTTTCCAGAGCATGGGACATATGTATTTTTTTTTTTTAACTCTGTACTAAACGACATTTCAGACCGGTCCAAATTCAAAGCACTTGTAGACGATAAGCAAAACGATATTCAAATGATGAAACTTGTATCAGAACAGGTAGAAAACACTGTAAGAAAAGGAGAATTTTTTTGCCAACAGCATTTTCACTTTTTCAGGCAATGTTTTCAAAAGCCTTATACCTCAGAGTCGTTAAAACTCGGGATTGGGTATTCCCTTCCTCCCGGGTGATTTTATTTCGCCGTCTTTGTGAGTATGTGCCTTTAGAAAACATAATGGAAAAGGAGAAAAGGTTGTTAACGAGCATTTTCTTCTTTTCCTATAGGTTTCATCAATTGGGCCACATTTATCTTGTCGTTTACAACAGCTATAAATTTGGACGGGTGTAGAATTTTGTGCGGCAAGTTCGGTATAGAGTTAATGCGTCTCTGTGATGCATGATACCAAGCAAGTCATCACATTATTCATCCTGGAGAGACCTCACAAGCAGAAAATTAACCAATAGCAAAAAGTATCGATTCAGGTCAGCCTGCGCAGTCTGCGCAGGCTGACCTGAATCGTTACTTTTTGCAGATGCATTGAACTCCGTTTCTCACAGAGCATGACACATATATATATGAAAACACTCAGGTGTCAAGGGTCATCAAAAGCCTCTTTAAATATGATTGCATTGTTGTGATAAATCATACCTTTTTCTATAGGAAATCAGAACGGTGTGAAAGGAAGACAAAAAAGCAATATTCTAAATCGCTCATCTATTTGTTCCTGCATTAACGATACCCTTTCACTTTATTGCGCAACACTACACTGCTTTACTCTCTTTAGCCTGTCACTATACAATCCCGGCTTTTAATGATAGTGGCAGATAAGACTTTTGAAAACATTGTGGGAAAAGGAGAAAATGCCAGTAACCAGCATTTTCTCCTTTTCCCACAATGTTTTCTACCCTATCGAAGAGAGAAATCATCGTTTTTAGAAAGAAAAATGATAAAAAACCTCATCCCGCTTTAAATATCCGTTGTTAGCTCTGCTAATCAGATACTATGAGGATATCAATATGTATTTCTGTATGTTTCAAAACAGAACTTTTCACGTTTCGGTTACTTACCTCTATTCCTCAAAGAGTTATGGGAATTTACCCATGTATATCAAATATGTTATGTTTCTTTTCCTTTTAACTTGTTGTCTGTAGATGCTTTCAATTTGTGCCAGTCCAAAATTGTTTCGTTTGGTAAAAAGTTAAACAATTAACATGTTTGGTCTTACAAAAACAAAAGAAAAACTTCCTTTTTCTTATTTAAACCCGAGTTTTAACGAACCCAAAGGAAAAGGGAATTTGAAAACATCGTGGGAAAAGGAGACAATGCTGATAACCATTTGCTACTATTTTTCCTTACCCTTTGAAAGACAAATGTCATCATTTGACTTACATTAAAATTGTCGTCTGCGAATGCTTGCAATTGGCACAAGTCTAAAATTTTGTCGGCTGGCAAAGATTTAACTGGTAAAGTTGTTGTCTTGTGCAACATCAAAACATTTGCTTACGGCAATGAATGGCTGAAATAATGGAATTTATCTTTGTATGGACGAAAAAGTTTTTTGGGGAAAAATAAAAGCTGGTTACCAACATTTCCTCTTTTTCCCCTTAAAAGCCGGTGACACTTTTAAATGCGATCTCTGATCTGAATCGATCAGAAAGAGATCAAACGAAAAATATCTTTGAAAAAAAAAAGATGGAAGGCGTTTACGAATTATACTGGAATATGAATATTAAAACTCTTTTCTGATTCAACATGGAGAGAAATCCCTGTTCAGTTTCAATTTGAAGGGAAACAATAAAAGGTAAACTCGCCAGCAGTTGTCTCTTTTTCCACATTGTTTTGCATATTTGTGTCATTAAAAGGTCCGCAATGAGTCTACAGGGGCCCGCCAAATGAACACGCACCTTTCTTTTCTTCTAAATCAATCGGAAATTAGATCTACTGTTTATTTATTTGAGTACAGTCTAGATCTATATTTGATTTCAATAAGTAGGTCAAAAGAAAGTTTTTTTCAGCTAAGCTAAACAAGTTTTCCAACAGAAGAAAACAACACGGATGACGCAGATCTGGTATATAAGCCATGAAAGACGAACCAGAAAAAATATGACCGATGACAAAAAGATATTATCGCCCATTGTTATGATATATCCAAAAACCGATTAAGAAATGCGTTAAATTACGTCATCGTTCTGATTAAGAGACGTAGAACGTTACGTCACAGAAGTGCGCGAGCCATTCACCGTACACAATAGGTAGATAAATAAATAGACCAACAAAGGTGTACAAGTTAGCACATTTTTTGTCAACTTTGATTAAGAAAGACAACTTAATAAGTCCTTAATCAGTATTTGTGACACTCTATGTATTAAGTCCGCATTGATCGATAATTCTTAAGCCTTTACCAAACTATCACATTTTTAAGGACACTGAGGAAACAGACTTCTGAAAACATTGTGAGAAAAATAGCAAATGATGGTAACACAATGTTTCTATCCTTTTAAAGACATATTTGATTTGTCGTCTGCAGATAGTATCAATACGAAGAACTCCAAAATGTTGTCCTCTGATAAATGAAGAACGCCGTTTTCAAAGCACCAAAGTCGCGTCAGGTTGTCAGTGCATTTATAGACTTTTCTGTCACACCATCTACTGCTGACGATTCCCCACCTCTACACCTACTCCCCCTACGACCGGTAGCTGTCAATAAATTGGGAAAAATGTATTGCGAAAGGAGAAACCTTTTTTATTCATTTTTTTGTAAGGTCTTCAGCTTTATTCATTTGATAGACCTTCAGTTATAGTGAGCTACCTATACATGTATTTCCATAATATTTTTCCTTTTACGGGCTTCAAAGACGTGTTCCAGCAAATTGATACTGGGCGTGAAGATTGAAACAAAACTTTTCTTTTTTCCAATGCAATGGAGTACAACGTAAGTAATGTTCAACGGTGGGAGATAAAAAAAAAAAGTCCAGTCTACATGGCCTTTATGTAACTTCGCCAACAATTTTGATGGAAACAACATTCGACACCGGTGATTGAGACCCTACTGAGGCAGAGGATGTATTTAGGCGCAAGTCCTAACTCTTTACCAGGCGACAACACTGAAAGCATTTGCAGACGTCAAATTAAATGTGGCTCCAATGATAAATATTTCCATTGAAAGGTTATAAAACATTTTGGGAAAAGGACAAAATGCTGGTTACTGGTACCAATATTTTCTCCTTTTCCCCATAATGTTTTCCTTGTGGCTGCTTTTTGGGATCGTTAAAACTTTTCTACCAGAGATTAACGCTTGGACCGACCATACAATAGCAGATTGTCATCTTCACCATAGTTTCAATTCTTTTGAATAGTGTAATTCAAATTCTAATGCGTCTTAACACCAGCGTTATTTACATTTGGCCGCTACTGGGCATTTAATGCTAATTCACAATGGGCCTTTAATGCCAATTGCAATCAGAAAAGTAAGTTCGACTCCTTGCAAATATGTCACTAGAGTCATACAGTGACACGCGCATCACACCAACATCCGCTACCCATGTATATTTCAGGGGCACGTGGTCAGTAGACTGTATATCACATGACGTTTATAGAACTTCCTGTAGTTGTATATTACATGAATTACGCTGTGACATACCCTTATCATGCACCATGCTGTGTAAGAGCTGGGCACGTCCTGTGTATGTCTTGCCAGTTGCAAGGACGAATAAAATATTAGTAATACAGGGAACAGTAATTCACCTTGGGACTCCCTAAAACGCTGAACTGCTGAATAAGCAAATCTGCTGATCAGAAGAAATGCACTAAAACGCTGAGTTGCTGAATTTCTGATTAATTCTGATTTTAGATGCTTCGTTCTATGTATTTAAATGTCCTTGTCTAACCTTTAATATGTTTATGCTAAGCGCGACTCGAGGACCTTTTGCGAACAGTGTAGATTAAGATCAGACTGCACAGAACGTGCAATCTGATCTTGGATCTACACTGTCCAACAAAGAGATATCTTTTCCAAAAAAAAAAAAAAAAATACCTTTGAATTAGCAAAATTTGGGTTTTTACTATCGGCAAGGAAGTTTCACTTTACTTATTTAGCGAGAAAAGGGTTAGAATCTTGTTATTATTATTTGAGCCATGCTCTGTAAAAAGGGGGCTTAATGCATTTGCGAAAAGTATCGACCCTGGTCAGCCTGCCCAGTTCGTGCAGGCTGAACTGGGCCGAAACTTTTCGCTATGATTCAATTTTCTGTATGTCCAAGGACCAGTCTACCTCATGATTAAGTTGGTTGTTGAAAAAAGTGAATATCATGGATCCATAAGTAAGTGATGGCTTGCTTGGTGCCATGGATCACGGAGATGCATTAAGCCCCCTTTTGTCAGAGCATGGCTCATTTGTATTTACTACCACAGAGCTTGAAAATAAAGTTGAAACAAGTGTTTTGTCACACAATTGCTGATGAAATGAATCTAAAATTTCAAATGCTTTTTTTGCGCAAAAAATACGTTGTAATTTCATTTTTGATTAGTTAAAACATTTACACATTTTGTTACATTTTGTTACACATTTAGACAGACAGACAGATTGAAATTATTTTGGTTGTAACTGACGATGCACAGCGTGTATCATTCAATAAGGTTATTCATGTTCCGTCCTTCCTTCCTTCCTTTTTTTTTTATTCCTCCATTTTCTGAAGAGTTCATGTAACTCTTTTAGTTTAATATTTAATGCTTGAGCTATTTCACGAGAAGCATTGTTTATTAAGCAAGTGTTTTGTTGCTAAAACTTTATAAAAATGACTCACTTCAACATAAACATACATTGGCACTTTAACGCTTTAAAAAGTACAATGAAACATCTACAAATATCACACTTTTTTAACGTAACCTCTTTTTGGCAACTGATATCTGTTTTCCTGATACTTTTTCTAATACCTTTTTTTCTTGATAATTTCTTTCTACATTCGGTAAATGTTTACTTTATTTTGCAATCAAAGGATTTGTGAACATTACTGCTTATCAGTTACATGCTGTTTTTACACACTGAACCCACTGTTAAATGCAGGTTTATTATCTAAGACCTGTTAAACTTTAGTTCAAACGACACCAAGTCACAACTTTTGAAGGGGATTAAGTGATAGTCACAACACCATACCTAACCTGCATGGCAAAAGTTTTGCTCCTTTTCCCACAAACTGGGGCGTTAAAATCGTACTTCTATGCTTAATAGGCGTTACTGTTGACTTCACCAAAACGGACGTTTTGGCCCGGACATTTTGCCCTCGGACGTTTTGGCCCCGGATGTTTTGGCCTTGGACTGACCTTTAGGACTGAATGAATTAGAAATAGAAAACGTTCCATCAGTCCATCATCAGTTCCCATATTTAACCCATTATCACACAATCCCTAATTTTAACAAACCAGAGAAAGAAAGCTTTTGAAAACACTGTAGAAATAGAGGAAAATGCAGGTAACCAGCATTTTCTTATTTTTCCACATAGTTTTCTACCTCTATTTGAGACAAATTCCACCCTTTCAGCCATATGTATGATGTTATCTGCAAATATTTTCAATTTAGACCAGTCTAAAAGTTTGTCGTTTAGTAAAGAGTTAAAAATAAATGTAAGCAAAGTTCAGACCGCACATTTCAGCAGACTGATTTGTTTTTCTACACAAGAATGCAACAATGTATGATTAAAAAACTAATAGCTGAATTAAAATAACTAAGAATATGTTTTTTAGGGGGGTGGGGGAAATCTATAGTTTAAAAAAAAATTTTTTTTTTCTCTCTCTATGTGTATGTGATACAACATTAGTGTTTTGTTATCTTATTTTACTTATTAACTGCAATATTTATCAATGACGTGATTCGGGCCCAAACGTTCTACTCTGCCCTTTTATGGGATCAAAACGTCCGGGGCTAAAACGTCCGGGCCAAAACTTTCGGGCCAAAACGTCTAGGGCCAAAACGTCATACATTCAGTTTTAACGACCCTGAAGAATAAGCCTTTGAAAACATAGTGAGAAAAGGAGAAAATGCTGTTAACCAGCGTTTTCTCCTTGTCCCAAAATGTTTTCTACCCTACCAAAAACAAATTTCAATCTTTTGGTCACATTCACCATGGCATCTGCAAATGCTTTGAAGTTGGACGTGTGTAAAATTTTGTCATTTAACTCTTAACCAAATGACAAAATTTTAGACTGGTCCAAATTAAAAGCACTTGCAGACGACAAAATACATGTAAATATAACTCAAAAATTGAAATTTGTTTCCAACTGGGTAGAAAACATTGTGGGAAAAGAAGAAAATGCTGGTTACCAGCATTTTCTCCTTTTCCCACAATGTTTTCAAAAGCTTCTATCTCAGGGTCGTAAAAACCAGGGATTGTTTGATAAAGGGTTAAAATAGACGTAAACGGAATGTCTTGGGTAGCAAGATTTTCTCAGTCTTTGCACTGGTAGAGTTAATAGAGTTTTAAAGATCCGGTGAACTGAAATGATCTTGATCAACCAATATTTAGGATATTGATCGTCGGTCACCCTAGTAATACTGAATAGTGTTGAAAACGGCTCTTCGTGTTCGAATGGTCTCTTTACAGCCTGAGGTAGAACTTGTCTTGATTAACTACCTTTTAATTTTCTCTAAATACAGTACATGAATGAATGAATGAATGACAAACGAAATTCCAGGAAAGCATGAATAGTTCCACTTGCCGCCTCGATATAACAGAAAGAATGTTGAAAACGGCTTTATTAAAAAAAAAAAAAAAAAACTTGGACGAGTCTATTTCTTTTTTTTTGTCTGGCATTTAGATAATTCATTCTTCCTTACAAACGGCAAGATTCACACAGGATGTGCCCAGTTCATACACAGTTCTAGGGGTGCATGATATGATTGTTTCACAGCGAAAATCCATAATGCCCCGGATGTTATATACAATTGCAGTAAGTCAATAAACATACGTGTGGCATACTGTCTTCTGACCACCACGTGCTTCTGAAATAAACAGTGGTATCGGAAGCTGGCGTGATACACGTGTCATTCTTGGAAAATACCGGTACACAGATATTAGCATTTGTAACTGACACGAGTCTAAAATATCAGTTACTGAGAATTTAATCTGTTTTTTTTTTTACAACAGCTGGTTATTTTTTTTTTTTAAATCTAAATTGTTGTTCTCGCGGCACGGGATGTCCCCATGATTCCCCCCCTCCCCCCCCCCCCCCCCGAAAGCCTCGGTAAAAAAAACTGGTTCAGTGCCCATTGAAAAGAGGACAAGCAATTTAGTAATATCACATTAGAGTTAAAAAAAACCATTTTGTCTAAAAGTGTGTATTATATCGTCATGTTCCATTGATTTATAGCGATTAAATCCTTTCACGTAATACCTTGAAAAATAATATATTTATTAAGAACACCACCCTTCCATTTTTTTCTTTTCTCAATACCCAGTTTTCCCAAAAATATTTATATAAATATCAAATAACAGACAAGACTTTACGGAGAAAGCTGATTACATATCTAAAACCCATTTGAATCAGTCATAAACCTGCTTGTGAAGGGCCTGTGGATTATAGTTAAATTGATGGTCATCTATCGCTGGAAATAGGCCGAGAAGTGCTTCTTTAACCCTGTACCAAACAATCCCGTATTTTAACGAACCTGGGGTTAAAAACCCATTGAAAACATTGTAGGAAAAGGAGAAAATGCTGGAAACCAGCATTTTCTCCTTTTCCCACAATGTTTTCTAACTTTTCTAACACAAATCCTATCGTTTTAGTCACATTTCATTTGTTGTCTACAAATGTTTTCAGTTTGAACAAGACTAAAGTTTTGTCGTACAGTAAAGAGTTAAATAAAAAATCAAGCCCGTTCAAGACCCCTACAAAATGTTTAAGGATCCATAAGTGATTTTAAACCCTCTTTACCGAGTTTGGACAGCAATTGCCTGGCATAACATAACCCTCTTAGCACAAATATTGGAAACTTGGGCTCTCGAGGACGGCATAGATCTAGATCAGTCATCACAGAACGTATAGTCTGATCTTAAATTCATGTCATCAAAATCTGTCTAGGTTTTAGTGTGATATATTTCAGTTGTCGAAAGAGGTCCAGTTTATATACGTAGAGTTAAAAGAAGCAAAAACGAAAATACATGTACTATCATATAAACAAAGTATTTGAAGACAAGAAATTCATCTTATGAGCATAACATTTGAAGATATACAAGTTACATGTATTTGTTAACAAAAATAATCGGGTTAAAAAAAATGTTTAAAGACATTTATACATTATAATTATAAACAAGCTATTTTGAAGACAAGAAAATAACCATATGAAGAAGATTATATGACATTTGAGGTCAACAGTGTAGTCACATATATTTAAGATATTTGAGAACAGGAAATAGTCTGATGAACGAAACATTTAAAGACTATGTTAAATTATCACATTAACAAATATTGTAAGACACGCAACTATAATAAGTGATAAGACACATGATTATACACAAATGTAATCACATTCATGAATAACATATTGAAAGAAAAAAAAAAAATATATATATATATATATAATCACATGAATTAGACATTTAAAGTCAAAAGTATAATCACACGAATAAAACAGTTTAACCCATGAATATAGTCACACGAGTAAGACAAGAAAATAAGCACATGAATAAGACATTAAAAGACAAAAATTCAATCACATGAATGAAACATCTAACCTTAAGAGAAATCACATGAATGAGATAGTTTGGGACAAGAATAAAGTCAAAAGAATAAGACGTGAAATTAATTTTATGGATAAGACATTTAAAGACATGAATGTAAGAATATGAAAAATACATTTAACGCTAAGAGTATTTTTACATGAATAAGACATTTAAAGTCAAGAGTATAATAGTATGAATAAAAGTGTGAAGTATGAAAATGACTGACAATATTTTTCGATTTTTCGATGTATGCTTATCATTCAATCATTCGAGCTTAAACTGCTTTTTCCGGTATGATGATAATTATGACCGTTGGTTAAAAAACATTTAGTGTTGGAATTTAAAAAGCGTTTGCGTGAAATCATGTTACACGTTGAAATTTGCCCACAAATAGGCATGCAAGGGCCCTCGGAATAAACATGCACATATTTTCGACAAATCGTAAATTTCCATTTATTCATTCAAATATATCAATACCAAGAAATAGGTCAATAGCAAGAGCATTTAACCACGCCGAAAATAAAAGTAAACCTATTTTAGTCAGCACTGACCGATTCATCTTGACCAGGCAGCCTTTTTGAAACAGAATTTCAAGTGTTGCCTTTAAGTGGTACTTTAAAGTGCTAGTTGAACACTTTAGAGAAAAATAAGTTAATAGACACTTGATGGAATAATCCTGATTGAAATCGTAAGAAATAAAAGAGAGATATTTTCATAGGTTTGTTAACGAATTAAGTCTTTGAAGTCCTGTGCTTTTTTGTGATCTTTAATCTAAAATGACCATTCTACTTTTTTTCTTGATGTTACTCTCTTTATTATTATTATTATTATTATTTTTGTCGTCGTCAATATTGTTGTTGTTACAATCGCTATGTTTTGATATCTTTTCCAGACCTTTTATTTTCCAAAGGATTCATGAAACCGCTAATTTTTTTTTCTGAAGTGTTGAAGGAAAGTAATTTTGTAGAAATTTTGTTACTGTTTCATTTTATTTTAGATTTTAAACCATGTCCGACAATGGTCGCCAATTGAAATTGTTCGTAAATACGGACCAGGAATGAATACCGGGTCCGTATCAACCAATCACTACTGGGAATATTCTTTGCCTAATTCTAACGAATTTTCTAAATTTGAAAGTTACACAGCTTTTGATTGGCTAAACCAAATGGTTTAGCCAATTAGAAGTGGTGTTACTTTCAAATTTAGAAAATTCTCAGAATTAGATATTAAGAAGAATATTACTTAGAATGGTTGATTAATATGGAACCGGTTTAACTAAATAAAAAGTACTGACTTTGCAAAACTATTTTTTGAATTAGTTGATAAAGATCGAGTAAAAACGCCTACAATTAATTTAACCTCTTTCAAAGATTTCAGTAGGGATATTTTGATCCGACAAAATGTATTCTTGAGTGGGGGAAAAAGCCCCGCCCACCCATGGATATAGACGCCATACAAGGTATTTCGTTTGTTAAACTTCATACGGGAAAACAATTTAAAGGACGAAGAAATAATTATCTAAAACATTCATTTTTAGTAAATGAAACTTTAAAAAAAAAGAAGAAAAAAAAAAAAAAAAAACAATCACTTATTAATGTTATATATTATAATTATGTTCCTCTCTCGACCCTACCCATTGATAGCTGCATAAATATGGAAAAAGAATTACAATTACAAGCATTGTTTAAAAAGATTAAAAAAAGAAACAGATACGAAAAGAAATTTTAAAAGAAAGAAAGAAAGAAAGAAAGAAAGAAAGAAAGAAAGAAAGAAAGAAAGAAAGAAAGAAAGAAAGAAAGAAAGAAAGAAAGAAAGAAAGAAAGAAAGAAAGAAAGAAAGAAAGAAAGAAAGAAAGAAAGAAAGAAAGAAAGAAAGAAAGAAAGAAAGAAAGAAAGAAAGAAAGAAAGAAAGAAAGAAAGAAAGAAAGAAAGAAAGAATTTGGCATAATAAGAAAAAAACGTTAAATATATAGCGTTGATTTACTTTGAAATGAAAATCACATGACGGGACAGTTTAGACCGAAGATCACAACAGATCTACGTTAATAAACGGTTGCATGTTTTTTCTCAATATTTTTGTAAAACGGTAGAAATTGGCGTTTGTTATATTCTATGGGGTTGTTATTGTACACATCACATGACCACAGGTATGGTAAAATCATTTATTATATTACATGATACATGTATATGTATACGTAATAAAGTATGTCTATGTCTATGTCATGTTAAAACTTTACTATACAGTCTCGTGTTTTAACGATCCTGGGGAAGGGGCCTTTTGAAAACATTGTAAGAAAAGAAGAAAATGCTGGTAACCAGCATTTTCTTCTTTTCCCACAATGTTTTCTACCCTTTGAAAGACAAATTTTATGTTTCGAGTAACATTTAAAATGTCGTCTGCAATTGGTTTCAGTTTGGACCATGCAATAATTTTATCGTCTGGTGAAGAGTTAAACCTGTACCATACAGTTCCGTGTAGTACTAACAAACCTGAAGAATGGAACAGGAACAATTTTTATCACCAGTTTTACAGAGACATCTCACCATTTGATCAATATTTCATCTGTCGTCTGCCAATACTTTCAATTTTGTCCAATTCAAAATTTTGTCGCTTTAAGACTTAAACTATTTTCTTCTAACAGAAAACGTGCCGCTGGCACAAGAACATTAACGGACCATTCCGATAAAATATTGCAGGGAAAGGAGAAAATAAGCTCTCCTTTCACAAAAATGTTTTGACTAGCATGTATTAAAGCTCCAATATTTCTTAATATTCTATTTTCTGAAATAACATTTTTGAAGTAAATCTATTATGTGGCTAATCTGGTTTAACTTTCAACCAAACAATTCCGAGTTTTAACGACCCTGAAAAAGCAAGCTTTTGAAAACATTTTGCTAGTACCATTTTTCCCCTTTTCCCACAATATTTTCTACCCTAACAAAGAGAAAATTCGTTATTTGCGCTACATTGAACATGAAGCCTGCAAAAGCTTTCGATTTGGTCCAGCCCAAAATTTTGTCTATCTGTAAAAAGTTAAAATGTAGAACAATGATTGAATTATCCTACTATATTAAACAAACCCGAGTCCGAACGACTATAAAAAAGAAAGGATTTGAAAAAAAATAATGGTGTGAAAAGGAGAAAATGCTGGTAACCATTTTCTCCTTTTCACGCCATATTTCTTTTTCTAATGATTCGAAGAGAAATATCATCGTTTGGGCCACTTTCAATTTATCATTTTTTTTTTCCCAAAATGGACGAGCTTAAAATCTTAACTCCTAGTAAACATTAAATCGCCGGGAGTTATAATCCGTTGGTTTTTTACACTAGGTTTATTATACTTTTTGGTCGACAGTCATTAATACGTGTAGATGAATTAAAGAAATGCTTTTAATTGAGAAAAATGATATTTTCTTATAAAATTGGCTTTCATATTTAGAAGTGGTGTCAAACTTCAGACAGACATAGGGAACCCCGTGGAGGTTTCCGAATATCAGCAAATCTCATAAAAGGCAGTAAAACGCTGTCTCGTGATGCCGCGTGATTTGGTAACGCCTTTTGTGGGGCGGAGCTACGGGAATCGAGAGACCCGATTGGCTGCTCATACAAAGAATTGTACTACCCAATATTGGAATAATTTAAATAAGACTTTCCAACCTGAACGACCATCTTAAAGATCTGAAATTGGTCTAAAGTAGGAAGAAGTGGTTTTTAGAACTTTTCAATAATCTGAGACAATAAGTGGACTTAGTGTGTGATCGGTTATTAAACATTTTGACTTTGTTTCTGTGATTTTTTTCTGTTTCTTTTGTGAACTGGACGCCGCCATTTTTTCAAATGCCCTCATGGACGTTATGT
Organism: Hippopus hippopus; assembly: GCA_946811185.2. NCBI lineage: Eukaryota > Metazoa > Mollusca > Bivalvia > Cardiida > Cardiidae > Hippopus > Hippopus hippopus. The sequence continues at coordinate 74,342,996 of OX328097.1, forward strand.
CAGTGAGCCCCAAACACAGCACACCGTTTTCTGTGACTGACATCCTAAACCCAATCGAGGAACTCCAGAATTTTTCCAACTTTAACATACCTTTTCGGAAAACGGGACTCGGTGACTCCGGGATTGCAGCTCTCGGAGCCTATAACTACCGCAGCTCCGGGTCGCAGGGAGTTGCAAGTATGAATACCATGAGTGCCATGAGCGTGCCGGTGACCAACCCGTACCATAACTACGTGCCGCCCCTCAGTCACCCACCCAGCTTTACGTCCCAGTATTGTAACGGTGGGGACTATTATGGAGACCCGATGAGAAATGGAAGTAGCTGGTATAATAACGGCTCACCGGACCACAGACTTACAAGTAAGTACATGCAGGTCTTCATTCTTTAAAATACGACAAAAATTTTTAAACTTGTCCAAGATGTGCAGAGGAAAAATATAATGTTAATAAAACATTAAATATGTCTCTGAAAGAGTAGAAAACATTTTGGGAAAAGGAGAAAATGCTGGTAACCAGCATTTTCTCCTTTTCCCAAAATGTTTTCAGAAGCCTTCTTCTACCTACGGTCGTTAAAACTCGAGATTGTTTGGTAAAGAATGAAATTTTTACCTACACTTTGAATAAACGCTGAAAGCGCCTTTCATAGCTATAGTCGCCTTTGTGATAACCGGCATTTTCTCCTTTTCCCACAATGTTTTCTACCTTTTAAAAGACAGAATTTATCTTTTTTGCTAAACTGAATTTATCACCTGCACATGCCGCTGATTAGGACAAGTCTAAAATTTTGATGTGTGGTCACGAGTAAAGAATATTTGGCCTTGTTGCATGCGATATCTTTTTGCTTACATAAAGCTTTCAAACAAGTAACATTCATACATAGTATGAAACTACACATATAGTGCTTGTGAAAGCAGCCGGTGATTTTGAAATTGCGTAACTGTTTTCATCAGCTTTTTTTCCTTAGAGTTACTGGTAAAATTTTACCGGAATTTTCTCCAAGTTATTCATGTAATTTAAGCAAAGGTACTCGTACATGTAATGACGGTCTTTCAGTATTCATACGAATAAAAAATTATGTTTTTTTTTTTTCAATGAAAACGGAATAGTTACAGTTCTGACTGCTTATATGAGCGAAAAAAAAAAAAAATGGTTGCATCGTTAGCATAACGATTAAACCTTGCCAATCATTAATTCTATGTAACTTATGTATTCGAATTAATGCATATTCGTAAGTGGTCGAAATTTGGCCGTATCACTGACAATATACCGTCTTCTTTTTAGCAATATACATTGTCTTATTTCATGTTAAATAAACAGTTCCTTTCGCAACAAAATTTGTTGCATTATGCATATTCTTGAGTGGCCAAAATTTTGCCGTATCACTGAAAATTCGATGATGATTTTGTGTTACAAGACTTATGCGTATTTGTATTTTTTGTAAATCATTTATGTGTATCATGGGCCAATGGCCTTTATATACAATAAATGGTTTGATTTGATAACATAGAGTTCCTTGTGCACCAAAATTTATTGCGTTATCAAAATAAAAACAAATGATTGCGTTATCAAAATGACTACGAATGATTGCGTTTATTGCGTTATCAAAATGAGTACAAATGATTGCGTGTATTGCGTTATCAAAATGAAAACAAATGAAATAAAGGAGCAAGCAATCTTTAATCTCATTTCTAAAACTATTTAAACTATTTTTTAAAGTGATGGTTAGGCTTTTCGCCAGTTAGTTTTAGCTTTAACTGCAATTTTAAATAAGAAAGAAGTGTACAGCCGGTAGAAAATACCAAATACATGTATTGTCCAACTTTCAGGACCCGTTTTGGGCACCATCTTCATTAAACAACTTTGGCTATCACGGTACATTCTAGATCAGACTGCACGGTCGTCTAAATCACATCGTCTAAATCAACGATACAAAGAAGAAAAAAAAAAAAACCTGAACGTGTAATCTGCATCTTGAAATATTAGTTGGTGTGAATAGAAATTAACGTTTTTATAGCTATAGCGGGAAATAAGGCCTTCTGCGGAATGTGCTGTCTAATCTTTGATCTATGTCGTCCGCGTGTGTGGTCAATTTTCAACTCAGTTGTAAAAATATTTCTGAGTTTCAGCGGGTTATATTTTCAACCGTCAAAAGAGATCGGGTTTATATATTTGGCGCTGAAAGAGTTAGCGAGATAGATTTACTCGTTTAGACAAGACAGGCAAACACACTGATAAAACTGGGAGTCTTTATTTAACCCTTAATCTGCTAAATAAGTCAAATGAAACTTCCAAGCCGACAGTAAAATCCCAAAATATTGCTATTTCAAAGTTATAATATGGGGAAAATATCTCTTTATCGGATGGTGTTAATCAAGATCAGACTGCACGTTCTGTCCGCAAACGGTTCTTAGGTCGACCTTAGCAGTCTGACGGTAAACTCTTTGCTAAACAAAAATACTTTGATATTTCCAGTTAGAAAATAGATGCAGGCGTCAAATTTCATTATGTTGAAATAACGTAATTTGTCTTTGAGACAGTAAAGAAAAACAGTGGGAAAAGGATAAATTGCTGGTTATCAACATTTTCTCCTTTTCCCACAGTTTTCAAAATGATCTCTCTCAGGGTTGTTACAACTCGAGATTGTGTGATAAAAGGTAAAAGAGATATTGAAATGGTCTCAAGAAAGTTTTGACTCTCAAACCGTTCGTATTTAGGACAATGTCGATTTTTTTGTAAAACCGCTCCTCCATCCTTCTCCGAAGCGGAAGTAAATTTCATTTTCCTCAAACTCGAACTTCGTACCCGAAAGTGTTCGGACATGACTAGTTCGTCCTTTCACGACTGCAGAGCAAATCTTTATCTAAATTCAACCAGTAGTTGCCATAAATGTCAGATAAAAAGTTTACTGAAGACAAAAAATAAGCCATTTTAGAACTGCAGAATCACTTTTCTTCAACACGGAGAAAACTTGCTTATTTTTTTTCTGTACACGTTGATTATCCGAAATATGGACAACATGTACAAATGTAAAATAATTTCTGCATTCAAAATAGAAAATAAATTATGACTTCTATCAAAAAAAATTGACAACACTCCGACCCTTAGAACACAAAATATGTGAAATAATAATATTGTGTACTAGTTTAAATGAATATAAAGGTTTAATTTTCATTTTTGGTCAGAATATTTCACAAAATTTAAGACAGTTAAAGTCAAGATCACACTTAACATTCTCTTGTACCCGTCTTCACCAACCACTCTAAGCCACATTCTTAGTTCAATTTTGAATTTAGAATGTAACGTAAGATCTGATTGATAAGACTAATAGGAACTTGCGTTGCTTTCAAATTTAGAAAATTCTTAGAAATTAGATTAGGAAAGTAGTTAAGAATAATTAGTGAATTCGAATCCTGGTCTACTCGTTCTCAAAAACAACTTCTACTAAACCTTAATCTTTTCTCTGTCCAGGTCTACTTGAATATCTGCTGACGGCAGAGGTCACACTTGAGTCTAGTCTTCCATTTATACCTTAAGATACCCGATACTGTATAATGACAAAAATAATATGTAAATGCAAAGGAAATATTCTTTTTAACATGAAAAGTACGCCGAATCTGTTTGTTTGTGTTTTTTTGCAGCGAAAAGTATAGTTAAGGGCCACAGACAAACGTTGATTTATTTTTAACCCTGTACCACGCAATCCCGAGAAAAAAAAAAAGCTTTTTCAAAACATACCCAACATTTTCTCCTTTCCCGCAATGTTTTCTATGCCTCCTAAGACAAATCACATCATTTGGGCCGTATTCAATTTGTCGTCTGTAAATGATTTCGAAAAATGACGTCTAAAATTTTGTCGTTTGAGAAAGAGTTTGAAATGATAACTGTGATAAAAATTGTATCAGTAAAGTAATTATTGTTCTTGAAATTTAAAATAACATCGCCTTTTATTGATATATGTATATATCTTAATACATAAAATGACATTGTGATAAAATGACAAATGCCTTTGTGATTTAAAAAAATAAATTCTATCAAAATGTTATACAGATCTAAAATTTGCCTTCTGCTGTACTGTATGAAGTATTGTTTAGAGATAAAGTTGTTCAAACATTCACATTTTATCTCAGAAACTTGTCAAACTCTACAGATACACTTTTCATGTCACTTCTTGTGAACTTGATCCATTCAACAATAACGCAGAGGAAAATATTAACGAAAAACGTGCTTCGTTTATTATACTTGAGCCGTGTTCCGAGGGCGAAATGCATATGCAAAAAGTATCGACTCAGGTCAGCCTGCGCAGTCCGCGCAGGCTGACCTGGTTCGAAACTTTTTGCTATTGGTCAATTTTCTGCATGTCCAAAGACCATTCTATCTCACGATTTAGTCGTTTTATTCTTTTTTTTTTTAATTTTTGGATCCATAATTGTGGCTCAGATGTAATCGTTAAACAATTCAGAATGTAGTATAATTCCATTCTGACAACATGATGCAAGTAACTGAAATTGTATCAATAAAAGATAAAACTTACAAAATATAAAAGAAAAAATGAGAAAAGAAATGTTTGTTTCTATCTGTTGTTTGTCAAATAATACTTGATTTATATTTTATGTTGCGTTTGCTTAATTCAGGAGAAAAAAATATAACAATGATCGGTTTATGTATTCTTGTAGAAAAAAATCACAGGTAAGACTAGTATATGTATTTGTTAATGAACTGTCCCTTGCTGCAACATATTAGATCAAAATTTTTTCATGTAAGATTCTCACAGAAGTAGAGGTAACAATATTTAAATTCCGACTTCCCTTTTCCGTCTTCAAATCAACTCAACTTAGTAGGAACATGTAAATTAAAAAAAAAAGGTAACTTTGCTTTTAATTCTCATCAATTCCTCTCATCATTTCCACAGTCAGTGAAATAAGTGAATTTTTTTTTAATGTTAAATCCACTTAATATTCCTAATCGAATGACTAATACACATTTTAAAAATGTTAACTCTGTTTTTATACTTTGATGCCTTCTACATTTTGTGAAATTTCATTTAAAAATGGTAGTGTGAAAATAGTCACAAAATGTAGAAGGCATCAATTTCACGAATGAATGAATGAATGAATGAATTTCAACCCTTAAGCTGCGACTCACCGTTCTTTTGCGGACAGTGTAGACCAAGGTCTGACTGCACAGAACGTGCAGTCTGATCTTGGATCTAGACTGTCCGATATTGAAATATCTGTCCCCAAAATCTACATTTGAAATAGCAGAATTTGTGTTTTTACTGTCGGCTTGAAAGTTTCATTTCACTTACATAGCAGAATAAGGGTTAAAAAATCCCTTAACCCTTTACCACACGACGAAATTTTGGACCTGACCAAACTCAGAGCATTTGAGGTCAACAATTTAAATGTAGCTCAAATGATCAGATCTGTCTTCGATAGGGTAGAAAACATTGTGGGAAAAGGAGAAAATGCTGGTTACCAGCATTTTCTCCTTTTCCCACAATGTTTTCAAAAGCCTTCCTTCCAATAGTCGTGAAAACCAGGGATTGTTTGGTAAAGGGTTAAAGCATAATCTACACTATTTTCTGTCTATATGTTTCGTATTGACTGTAGTCCAAAGGGTCTGTCAGTTTTGCAGACAACGTTATGTTGATCAGGAAAACACCACTTGAAAAAACCCTGGGTTTATCTCTAACCCAAACCGGAGCTTTGGGCTTTCGCAGTGGCAATCACCCTGATAAAGAGAAACATTTTCTTTCTTTGCAAACGGTCAGTTTTTCCCTTATTATTTTAAAGTTTTATGGAGTCAAAAATTTACCGTTCAATTCAGAAAGAAAAAAAAAAAAAAAATCCAGAACGAACTAGAGAGCAAGCGTGTAGGTGGGTGGGTGGTGGATGGGTTGGTGGAGGAACAGGTAGACGGACAGACGGACAGACGGACGAACAAAAGAACGAACGGTCAGTTTGGATAGGGAATTAAAAAAAAAAAAATGGAAAAGTCAAACAGTAACCGATTATTCTTTTAAAAATCACATGGAAATAAGAGTTATTTCTTATTTCAATAATCCAATCTCTGATTGGTTGCAAAATTCTGACCGTGATAATAATTCTTAACAGAGTGAATAGGAAAAACCAAATTCAGTTTTATTCTTGCCGCTGTTTTTTTAGCTTTTATAATTTCTTTTTCGTTTATTATTCCTTACAGTGTACTGTCGGACCGTTATTTCTTACATTTTTTCTTTCCGTCCTTTATTTCTAAACGCTTTCCTTTCCATTCATTATGTCTTACATTTCCTTTACCGTCCGTTTTTTTGTTATAATTCCCTTTCCGTTTATTATTTCTAAACATTTTACTTTCCGTCTATTTCTTTTTAAAATTTCTAGCCATCCATTATTTCATAGTTTCCTTTCCGTTGCATCATTTCTTTTTTTTAATCCAACCAAAGATCGCATATACACGATCGCTACATGTTGCCTGCAATCGGTATATTTTTATGCGGGGAAAAAACCTGGCACATGTGTTTTTAACAAAGTCAAATAGAGCAATGCCGTTATGTATCTTTCTGACTTTGAATAAGTTCAATACTCTTATGTGTTTTATTTATTATATAACGTTATATATATTTTTAAACTATAAAACGATTCTTAATCAAACAACAAAATAAGTAACTGCAGACTAAATTTTTATGTAAGCCAAAGAATAAGATTATGTTCGAGAGGGTGGAAAACATTGAGTGAAAAAGATAAAAAAAAAAAATGCAGGTTATGGACACTATCTCATTTTCCCACAATGCTTTCATTTGGCTTCTTCCCCAAAGCCAATAAAACGTGAAAAAATTGGTGCAAAAATAACCACAACCTTCCGTAACACAACTAGGACCTTATTGACTTTCACTGATTGATTTTTCTGTTTATATATCGTCACCACCGGTTGCCCATATGGGTAACGCCCCAAGACGGCTTTGATATAGTTATGTAGGGATAGTGCGGGCTACATGACGAAACCCGCCTAAGGTATACCTGGTTCTTTAACATGCTCAGTGTATAGCACCATCACATGGAACCTCTGTTTCACGTCTCACGCGAAAGACCATTAGTTAATCATAGTTGGCCAGTCGTGAGGATCAAGCCCACACCCTCAAACGTCTCTACTTGAGAAATTCGGGCTGGTCGCTTCTCCGAATATGTTTGCTGCAAAGCTAACTTTTTTTCCCCACCCGATCAGAAATTTGTTAATCGGTTCGGGCTATGTTCCCAGCTGAATGGTTCCGGAATATACAAAACGGAATATAGAAGTCTTTGTTCGATATTCCATTCACCGCTTTTATAAATATTAAATTTGAATTAACTGTGTTTTATGAAGTGGGTATTATATTGAAATAGTGAAAGGCAATACTTGATTAATCCCTCATACTCAACATTCACAAAACAATTCCGGCATCCTAAGAGAGAAGGGTTTTGAAAACTTTGTGGGAAAATGAGAAAATGCTGGAAACCAGCATTTTCTCCTTTTCCCACAATGTTTTCTCCCCTTCCAGAGACAATCTCGTTCTTTTGTCACATTTGATTTGTTGTCTGCAAACACTTTCAGTTTGAATCAGTATAAAATTGTGTCGTCTGGAAAAGAGTTAATTAAAGATAAGGTTAATAAGATAAAAACTAACCAGCACTCGCTTCTTTTCCCACCAAGTTTTCTATCCCTTTAAAGAATAGTTCTATCAATTAAGCAACATCCAATTTGCCGTCTGCTAAATATTCTAATTCGTACCCCTTTAAAGTTTTGTCTGTAAAAGCTGTTCTATATATGAGGTATGTAACCTGAAAACTTATATATGTATAAATAACTTATTTCTGTCTGTCTGTCCGCCCGTCTGGCTGTCTTAAACATCTTCAAAGCAGTTTAACTATGAAAAAAGTCCTTGAACAGAAGCTTTTATCCTCGTCCTCAGTTTATATACATGTGAATGCTATTTGTGGAAGAACTGGTTATCTGTCAAGCTATTTAACTATTTTAGACAGGTTGATATTACAAAGATTTCAACAAGACAAGATAGATATAGTTCAGTTGATGAAATTTGTTATTGAAAGGATGGAAAACTTGGACAGACAAGGAGAACATTTTCTACAATGTTTTATCAAAGCCATCTTTGGCAGGGTTGTTTGGACAAAAAATCACTTGGTATTAGTGAAGAGTTCATTTAAAATTATCAACGGGATCCACCATTGCTAATGATCCAAATATTGATTTCAAAAAAGAGTACAGTATTTTAACTAATAGAATGAAAAATAAATGAAAATAAAATAAATTAATTGATCAAAAAAAATATAGATCAAGATCAGAATGCATGGAGGAATGGGCTAACGTTTAACTACAGTTTAAGCAAAAACATTTGGAGTTTGCGAGATGCAGCAATTAGATTACATGTACAGTAAAATGAACTGTTTCACACAACAAAATTTTACACTCGTGCATATTTAAAGTATTTTCATATTCGAAATCAGACGTGACTCAAGTCATTGTTCTTTTGTTTTTGTTTTTTTTGGCAAAGGTAAAAAACAATGTGGGAAAAGGAGAAAATGCTGGTTACCAGCATTTTCTCCCTTTTCCCACTTTGTTTTCCAAATTCATCTTTCCCAGGGTCGTTAAAACCCGGAATTCTTTGGTAAAGGGTGAATGAAAATAAGCCGCCGTTAGCGGGAATGGGTAAACTATTCAATTAAATAAGGACTTTCATATCAAACACAAATGTTTTAAATCAATACTGACAGTTTATATTAAACATCGGTAAATTCTCTCTGAAGTTTGAATAAGGCTTTCGTAAAAATACATAGTCCTTGCTCTGCACAAGTTATAATTAAAGAAACTTTAGTCAAATTTCCACTAGCATAAATTTATAAACCAATGAAATTTCTTAAATGGATAAACGCAGTATTACGATTTTCTCGATTCGGAAGAAGACAGCTTATGAAAATGTAGAAAAAAGAACTATCGGTTGCTACAGGCAAACTGCTACTTTTCACGTGATAGGATTACTGTATCTAGAACAGAAATCATTTTGTATTTTCTTTAAACGCACTGTACGGTTTCCACGCTATTCTTATGGTTTTACGGTGCTGTTGAAATAGTGATCTTCATCGGGGAAAAAGTGTCAGGTAATCCTGCTCAGATACCGACCGAAAATTTATAATATTGTGTTAAAAAAGATATAAGCCATATTCTGTGTAAAGGGAGCTTAATGCATCTGCGAAAAGTATCGACCAGGTCAGCCTGTGCAGTCCGCAGGCTGATCTGGGCCGAAACCTTTTGTTTTTGGTAAATTTTCTGCATGTCAAAGGATGAGTGTAACTAATGATTCAGTAGGTTGTTATAGAAAACGAATTTCAGGGATGTATAATACTGTGATGACTTTCTTGGTATCACAGAGATGCATCAAGCCCCCTTTTTCACAGAGCATGGCTCAAATTTAATTATTATCTAAACATTATTATTGCGCAGACTGACCTGAGTAGATATTTTTCGTAGATGCATTTAACCCCCTTTTCACACAGCTTGATTCATAAACATGTGACCGTGATGACACCGACGTTTAAGTATACCAACGGAAGTGATGCAAATGACGTGACAGCTCATTAATATTTGAGCCATACACTGTCAAAAGGGGCTTAATTCATCTCCGTGATGCACGATACCAAGCAAGTCATACATCCCTAAAATCCCTTTTGTATAAAAATCAAGTGAATCATGAGGTGCACTGGTCCTTTGACATGTAGAAAATCGAACAAAAACAAAAAGTTTCGGCCCTGCGCAGGCTGACCTGGGTCGATACTTTTTGCAAATTCATTAAGCAATGTGCGAATTCACAGAGCATGTTTCATTTATAAAGAATTTTATCTCGATTTATGGCTACAACTTTTACAACAATTATAGTCAATGAAGTCGATCTATATATACACTGAAAAGCTTTTAATAGATTATGCCGTATTTTTTAATAGAAAATGCGCATTGTCGCAAATTTGTGTCACCGGAACTGCTACAATGTGTCACCGGAAATGCTACTTCCAGTAACAGTAACCATTACAAACAACGTCCGATAATCACACAGTCAATGCCTTTAATGCCTTTTACTAAACAATTCCGATTCAAACCGACCCTGAGAAGGAAGGCTTTTGAAAACATTGTGAGAAAAGGAGAAAATGCTGAAAACCAAAATTTTCTCCTTTTCTCACAATGTTTTTATCTTTTTGAAAGACGAAATACATGTTTTGAGTGACGTTTAATTTGTCGTCTACAAAATGCTGCTAATTTTGACAAGTTTATCATTTTGTCGTTTTGGAAAAGTTTATGTATGTATACATATGACGGCACAATGACGTCAGAATACGAAAAGTTATAAAAACAGTTTGCAAAGTCTAGGTTTACCTGCTGCCATATGTATATTGTAGAGATTCCGTTTGGAATACCTTTGATCTACTGAACAATATAGACCAATCATGCATGTATTATCAAGAGCGGCCATTTTTCTTATGTTTTCTTCTTTGTTGATTTGTTGTTTTGTTTTGACAAAATGGCAAAATGTTAACTTATTCTGAATGTGTTTTATTCGTTTCGAGCTAAACTAAAACAAAATTCAACCCTTAGGTTGCTAAGCGCGATTCACATACCTTTTGCGGACAATGAAGATCAAGATCAGACTGCACAGAACGTGCAGTCTGATCTTAGATCTACACTGTCCGATAAGGAGATGTTTTTCTCCTTAAAATTAGCTTGAAGTAACATTATTCTGGCTTCTACCACCGGCTTGAACGTTTCATTTATATTTATGTAGCAGGATAAGAGTTAAAACATAGTGCATCATAAATACAGTGTTAGTTGTATAACAGGAAGCGACTACGGGGGTTTGGGCAAGTCAAAGTTATACGTCAAACATCTCGGTGTGAAATTTGAAAAGAATTCACAAAAAATAAGATAACATATACGAGACGATCAAGTGTCTCATAAAATTCGAAAGAAAAAATAATACTAATGAATAATAATTCTTTTTGTTTGGGTTGAGAATGCACTTTAAACGAAAAATGCGTGTACATGTATTCTTTTTCCCTAGTGTGACGTCCGTCGCACTTACGATTTATTTCAGTTTCCGATCATATACTCTCCTGAAAAAACTTCGTAGCAAACTGGCTTTTGCTACATTGAAAAAAGAGTGAAATTCACAATTTTTGACCATCTCTACTGTCTATTTATTGGCAAACCCAGAACTTTTCTGTTTGTTTCTATGAGATATATGTCCACGATCTTTTCAAAAGCCCTACGTATCCGGTTTTAAACCCTTTTCCTGCTAAATAACTTAAATGAAATTTTCAATTCATTGGTAAAAACCCAAATATTTTAAAGTTAAGGCTCGGGGAATAATATCTCTTTATCGGACAGTGTAGATCCAAGATCAGACTGCACGTTCTGTGCAGTCTGATCTTGATCTACATTGTCTGCAAGAGGTCAGTGAGTCGCGCTGAGCTTCCTAAGGGTTAAAACACGAAGTTCTTCGGTAATGTGTCAAATAGAAACCAGAATTTTTCTTCTCTTCCGACAATGTTTTCAAAAGCCTTTCTCCTCAGGGTTGTTTAAAAACGAAGGGTATTATGTCAAATGAAATTTTACCGAAGTTTCACAGTATATTCCCGGCATTCTAGACGCCATGGCAATAGTGGGTTGGCTCTTACAATATATGTATTACTCCGCGAGGGAAAACTACATCTCAACAATCTATATACAACATGATAAATCCAGCAAACTTTATGATAACTCCGGCTTTACGAACTTTTTCGTTTTCTCGATTCTTGCAGTGACTCGATTTGTCGCTAGGTTTAACTGAAGTCATCAGTCATTTGAGATAGCTTGAAAACCATGATTAGTTGGAATAGTACATTCTGTGGAAAAGCTATCTAGAAAACACCAGGATTATTATCAAATATTCGCGATAAAAAATGATGACGTAAGAAAGGATAACGCAGATCAGATTCTGTATTTACCAATTATTCTTAACATTCATAGTGTTATTCTCCAGACTTTTATAAGTTAGAAAGTAACACAACTTCTGATTGGCTAAACCATTTGGTTTAGCCAATGAGAAGTTGTGTTTCTTTCACGTTTAGAAAATCTCAGATAAGAATGTTGTTGAGAATGGTTGATGAATGCAGACCCAGATTGCATATAATTTTTTAATCGATTATTGATTTGCCCTTTCAGTATTCGATTTTTGTCAATGCGTATTTACTAAAGACTATACAAACAGGAACTTTTACAGTGGCTCACTTTTGGCAAGATTATATTCATGCAACAAATACCTCCATTTCTCTAAAATTGTTTACTTTCATTATTTGTGTGTCGCTGACATGATTATGAACATCAAAATAAGGTAAAGAGTAAACGAAAGGTAGAACGACTTGGCAGCTTTTAAGTTAGTTCTTAAATTCAATTTTCAGCCGCAGCGACTAGCACTTGGACCGACTGTTTGATAACTGATTGTCATTTTCACAGTAATTTCCATACTTGTAAATGGTAGGATTTGAATCTAAATACATTTTAACACCGGTCTTGTTTACATTTGGCTGCTACTGGGCCTTTAAATCAAAAGGGAAAATCTGGATTGTGCTTCTCCAAGAAAAAGACATTGAGAGAAGATTTACTTCACTTTTATTTGTGGGTTTTTTAAAAGGTTGAAAACTATGGAAATGGCATAGTTCATAACATTTCCCAGCTGTTAAAAGACTCGAGTGCTTTTGCAGAAGTCATGGATCAAGATTAGAAAACACAGATGGCCAATTTGATCTTCTCCATCCCCAACTTAATGCTAAAATAAGGCCACAAAATGCTCTCTTGTTTAGCCAATGGAGAGTTCTTTTTTAGACATCGCAAAAAGATCGATTTTATTCATTTAGCAGTGAAAGTTTTAATTCTTTACTAAATGATAATATTTTATACTTATCCAAATGGAAATCTGTTGCAGACAATACTATAAAGGTGCGTCAAATAATGGTTTTTGTCCATGATACGATAGAAAACATGGTGGGAAAAGAAGAAAATGCTGGTTAACAGCATTTTCTCCTTTTCCCACCATGTTTTCAATAACCTTTCTTCGAGTCTTTTAAACTCGGGATTGTTTGGTGCAAGTGTTTAGCGGTGTATTTCGTGTTTATTTGCTGAGATAATATTTTGACAGAAAATTAGTAAACGTGTTAAGATTATTTCCAAAGTTAATCCCCCCGCTCCAAGGCGGGGAACACCTGTTTATAATATTTCTGTCGTTATAAATGACAAACCGCTGCACGCACGCTTAAAAAGTAGTCCAGTTCTTTACAATGTTAAAACAACTTTTGATACTTTTTGGATAAATATTTTGAATACGCTGACTTTGAACATCGGGAAAGGTTTTAAGTAGTTTGTGTAAATACTAATTTAGGCCAGTGTTCGATTGAATATTAACCTTTTTTCCCTTCCAACCTTTTTTTTTTTTTCAAAAAAAAAAAAAAAAAACATTACTTTTCAAACGGTACAAGTTAATGATATGATTTGAGAGAAACAAGTACATGTACTTGGGTATATTTTCTGTTTATAATAATGGTACCTTTTCAATTGAATTTACTTTGTCAGAATTCTTTCACTTTTATACTTACATATCAATATAACCACCACCACCATCACCACCACCACCACCACCAACAACAACAACAACGATAACAGCGGCAGCAGCAGCAACAACAACAGCAACAACAAATGAGTAGTTCTAAGCATTGATAGCAGTCCGGACCTGTCTAAAATTTTGTGGTCTGGCGTTTTACGTCCTAGCAAATTCGATTTTGTATTTTTTTTTTCTATCACGAATGTACTCTGTAATCCGTACTATATACTACCAAACACACGTTGGGGCTCAGACAGAGGCAACTGTTGTTTTACTGATAAACGCTTTATCAAACAACAGTATTTTCGTCATGTCTATTTTGAAAGCATCTACAGACGAAAGAATAAATAATGTCTCAAATGATAGAATTTAAATCTTTGTCAGAACAGAAAACATTGTGGGAAAAAAAGGAGAAAATACTGGTTACCGGCATTTGTCTCCTTTTCACCTAATGTTTCGAAATGCCGTCTTCCTCACAAACAATTGTTTGACAAAAGGTTGGTTCTGCCACCTACCAAACATTCTTTCTGATGTACACATTTCCGCTGACTATGTCGAAAACGACACGGAGAATGTTGGAGGTTAGGTTACATTTGACCCCTGTCAATTTTAAAACACAAGTTAAACCTTTACCAAACAACCCTATGTTTTAAAGACCTTGATAGCTTTTGAAAACATTGTGGAAAAAGGAGAAAATGCTGGTAACCAGCATTTTCTCCTTTTACCACAATTTTTTCCACACATTCTAAGACAAATCCCGTCATTTGAGTAATTTTGAATTTGTCGTCTGCAAATGCATTCATTTTGGAAAAATCTAAAATTTTGTCGTCTGTTAAAGAGTTAAGCCGATAACATTATCAGCCACAGCTTGAGTTTAGTTATTTGAACTAATATGTTGGATGTTTTACTAATGCTATTGTTATTTTTTGTCTCTTTTCAGTTTCCCGATTGATGAGCAGCCAGAGTTCCTGCGCCATGTCTCCAATGTCGTCCAGCATGAACCCAATGAGTAATATGGGTATCACTGGCTTCGAAACCCATAAAGCCCACAGTATGGCATACCCTTTGACCCAGCGGCGCAAAAGACGTATTCTTTTTTCACAAGCCCAGGTTTACGAGTTAGAAAGACGATTTAAACAGCAAAAGTATCTTTCTGCTCCGGAGAGGGAACATTTAGCAAGTATGATTAATTTGACGCCTACACAAGTTAAAATCTGGTTTCAGAATCACAGGTATAAATGCAAACGACAACAAAAAGACAAGGAAAAGCTGGACAGTTCATCTAGCTCAACCGGAAGTCAAGGTTCGCCAGACCAGTCCCAAAATCACTCAAATCAGGCCTCGCCAAAGCGCGTTGCAGTTCCTGTTCTCGTCAAAGACGGTAAACCTTGTTCCGGAAACGGACTAAGTGACTCTCAGAATAATCACAGTGCGCATGCTCAAAGCAGAGTCAGCAGCGCTTCCTCCCAGAATCCACACGCGGTCTCCGCGTCAAATGTTCATAATTCCGGTGCAAAAAGTTTGAGTGCTAATGTACACTCTGGCAGGACAATGTCATCCAGCATGGCCATCTCTCCTACGCATTGTTTTTCGTCATCATCATCTTTATCATCATCAGCAGCAGGACTTCATAACAGTATCAACTACCCCACCCCTCCATCGATGAACGGCGGCTCACCCTATTTACTCAACGGCAGGACTTGGTGATGAGGTGTTAACAAAGACTTGCTAACTCTTTACCAAACTACAAAATCTTTGACAAACATAAACTTCCATATCATGCAGGCCACAAATTCAATGTAGGTCAAATGTTGTAGTTTTTGAAAGGGTAGAAAACGTTGTGGGAAAAGGAGAAAATGCTGGTTCCCAGCATTTTCTCCTTTTCCCACAATGTTTTCAAAAG
Source organism: Hippopus hippopus (assembly GCA_946811185.2). Taxonomy (NCBI): domain Eukaryota; kingdom Metazoa; phylum Mollusca; class Bivalvia; order Cardiida; family Cardiidae; genus Hippopus; species Hippopus hippopus. Next base: position 74,358,571 of record OX328097.1, read on the forward strand.
CCCTTTTGATTAGGATCGTTAACACATTGGATTGTTTGGTAAAGAGTTAAAGACTTTTATAGATGTAGTGAATGTTTGATAGTTGTTTACTCTCTCCCATTTTGAAGAGTAGTGAAGGTGTACTTGTTTTGATGTGTCTGCAGTCGGAGAATTGTGGTTTAATATTTAATCGATTGAACAGGAAAGAGCCACTCCTTGTTCTGACAATCAACTTGAGCGGATGTATCGGTTATCATTTTCTGTCAGCTTTGTGTCGCAAATATGTTCTGCTATTAAAGAGGGTTGTTGAAAAAAAATCATGTTATCACCGTAAACAAATTTCCAGACTGACTTTAAAAACATCCACGTATTGACAATCAGCATAAATAAAGGTTTATAGGGGAATTTGACCAATTTGTGGGGTGGGGGATTTTGAATTTTTGTAAGAAAAATTATGGTCATGATTGCCCACCCTAAGTTGAGGAAAATTCTGAAAATAACTGCCTTTTGTGGGACTCGATTCCCGACCTTCAAACCATGAATGGTGATTCTACCATCGAGCTATGGAGCCAACTGATGTTTTACTATTACCGTGTTAAATATATATTTATCCCTTGCAATGCAAAGTTAGCAGTCTTTGTTCAGATTTTCTACAAAAACTTACAAAACGAAACCTTGGTTAAAGTTCCTTTAACATGACCACAGGTGCTCTGATAGAGCATAAAGAAGACATTGCTGCTAACGAGCAGTTTCTCCTTTTGTCACAATATCTCTTAATGCGGTCGGTTACAAGTGGTGACAATTCTTAAAATTCTGATCCCATCAACATACAAACAATAGTTACAAGCTGTTGCTTCTCTTTCCGCTGTATTCGTACGTAAAAATTGTGAAATGTAGTTGTATTGTAAGTGACCAAGATTGTTCATTTCAATGAAATATAATTTTTTTCCCTTTTTCCACAACTATTTCTACACTTTACAAGACATTTTCCATCATTTGAGTAACAGTTTAGAAGTAGATATATGGTTCGAGTGACTGTTGCACCAATCCGTACACTCGTACTGATAGTTCTCACAAATCTTTTGATTTCCCTACGAATGACTAGTATTGAAATTTGGCTTCAGAACTTGCCATACACCACCAGAAATTAGAAAAAAAAAAATCCATCTGGTATCTAGGAGCATTTATAGCATCTATCTCAATATCAATTCATTGTGATCTCAAAGCCTCGCAATTATTTAGGCGCAGTTAGAAAATCCTATCTATCACAGCATGCCTTTATTGTGATGTTTAAACCACGAAATTAACTTAGGGTGATTACAAAATGGTGTCTATCACAATCAAATAATGGAATGAATAAATAATTCGAAGAAGAAACGATTTAGGCACAATTAGAGAATCGTGTCTATCACAATCAATCTGTAACCCTTATCCTACTAAAGAAGCGAAATGAAACTTTTAAGCTCATAGTAAAACCCCAAATTTTGTTATTTTAAAGGTAGTCTTTGAGGGAAAAAATGTCCTTATCAGATAGTACAGGTCAAAGATCAGACTGCACGTTCTGTGCAGTCTGATCTTGATCTACACTGTCTGCAAAAAGTCAGCGAGTCACGCTTAGCAGCTTATAGGGCTAATTGCAGTCTCTTAAGTCTCTTTTTTTATTCAAATTCACAGACTTATTTTCCGACATCAGTTTAGTTTGTTTTTTGAAATGCATTTCTCTAATATGAATAGACTTAAGTAACGTTCTCAAGCCCTTAGCTGACTCAACGTTTCAGACTCAACCCAGTAAAATGATGGACCTACGTTTGTCAACAGTCTTAAGTCCATTTATTTTACTAAGTCGAGTCTGGAAAATTGGGTCAACTCAGGATTTGAAAACGTTACTATAGTCTGTTTATGTTAGTGAAATGCGTTTCAAACAACGAACTCAACTTAAGTCAGAACCTGAGACCGTTAGTGGATTTGAGTAAAATAAGCAAGTTACGTTTTTTCGTGAAACTGGGCCCTGGTTTTTTACTCGGCTTTTTATGTGTCAAACCGGAAGAACTTATGACATGTATGGCCGCTATAAAGAAGTAGGTCTTTGGCGGAGTTGGTCCCAGCACTTCATATGTTATTCCTCCACCAAAAAATCCCGTGATTGAACGACCCTGTGACAAATCCCTTTTCAAAATATTGTCGAAAAAAGAAGAAAATGTTGTTTATCAGCACTTTCTCCTATTCCCACAATGTTTTCTACACCCCCAAAATAACCTTTCATTTGCGCAACTTCTAATGTCTTGTCTGCAAATTATTTCATATTGGATGGGTCTGATATCGTGTCTGGTTACAAGGTTTAGGATACAAGGGGAATGAATTTAATATATTGGCAATAAAAAATTTATGACAGTTGTAAATAGTAAACAGAAAACGTTCATGCTTATCTCGTTGTATTCTGTTTTGAAACTGATACTAAACCACGACCAAAATGATCCTCAAGTTAAGTAGAAATCTTTCCTAAAAATAAATTTAAAAAAGTTATTTCTTTAATTACATGTACATGTACATACAGAAACTACAATACCCGCAAGTATAATTGCTTTAGAAAACATTGAATCAAACGGAGAAGATATTCGTTAATATAAATATCTCCTTTTGCTACAGTGTTTTCATGAAAGGTCTGCTGCCTCTGCAGGCGTTTTGAATTTTAAAAAAAGGAGACTAGTCCCCTCACGTTCACAATCTGCCAATTCCTACTTTTTAACTCTTTACCAGTAGGCAACATTTTAGAATGGTCAAAAGTTAAAGCGTGTGAAGACGATGAATCAAATGTTGCTTAAGTGGTGGAATTTGACTTAGAGCGGATAGAAAAACAGTGGGAAAAGGAGTAAATGCTGGTTATCCAGCATTTACTCCTTTTTCCACTGTGTTTCCAAAAAGCTTTCTTAAAATACGAGATTGCTTGATTAAGGTTAAAAGGTGACGACAGCGCCCTGATTCACGGATAAGCCGAACTGGTGTCTTTGTTTCCCTCGATATTCGACTTATGGGCGAGTTCACTTTGTATGTCATATTTATGTCAGTTGTACATAGTAAAAGAATCATGCTTATCTCATTGTATATTGTTGAAACATGTAATATATGGAAAAGATAAATGCGAGAAATACATTGTATAACAACTAGAAACTTCTTTTTTCTTTGTTCGGTTTGCAATTTTTATTGCCTGTATTGCTGTTTTAAGGCCGTTTTCAACATTATTTCAGTTATATCGCGGTCGTCAGTGCACCTATCTATCTCAAGTCATCTACTGCTTATCCACTGAAACATTTCCAAAACAATGCTTATCGATAAAAGAGGTACGAATCCTGTCGCAAATGCCTATTGTCAATCGTCAGATAGGAATTGGCTGAGCTGGGAAATCGAAATAGCGACCTAACACCCGCCCCTCCCCCAGTCCCCTCTCCCCCCTCCCGATTTTAAACCCCTTAGCCTTGTAGTGCTGTGCCTGAGGGCCGCTCAATGCGAACTGAACTACCACCGGGCGTGATGCACGACCCACGCTTTCCTGGAGTTTCGTTTTACCGGACACATTGCTCAGCGATAAGAGAGGAATGAATCAAGTAGCAATGAACATCAACAATCGTCAGAAAGAAACTAGCTGAGCTCGGATATCGAACCAGCGACCCCAGGTTCAAAGCCATGTGTTTTACCGTCTTACGAACATCAAAGTTCGCAACAAATGCATAGCTGATAAACAAAAAGCCCTGGATGGGATTCGAACCCGTGCAGCAAAGTTCCTCATTTCACGAGACACAGGAGACCAATGCCTTAACTAGTGAGCTAAATAAAATAATCACTAAAGGTGCTGTTGTAGTTACTGTTGATCAAGAGCAGACTGCACAAAAATGCGTTGAATATGTTGAATTATTGAAAAGCTATAACATTGAAAGATATCTTTTTAATATTTGAGCCGCGCTCTGGCAAAAGGGAGCTTTAAGCATCTCTGTGAATCATTCTACCAAGCAAGCCATCACATATTTATTGACCCATGGTAGCCACTTTTTTTCAAGAACTGACTTAAGCATAAGGTAGACTGGTCTATGGACATACAGAAAATTAAACAATATATCGAAAAGTTTCGGCCCAGGTCAGCCAGTATAGAGCGTCCCTGTCCCAATGCCCCTCTTTTTTGTGGTTTTTATGCCTTATCCTGCTAAATGAATCAAATGAAACTTTCAAGCCAAATGTAAAAACACAAATAATCCTACTTCAAACTTACATTTTTGGAGAAAAATTCTCCTTATTGGACAGTGTAGATCAAAGATCAGACTGCACGTTCTGTGCAGTCTGATCTTGATCTATAATGTCCGCAAAAGGTCAGTGAGTCGCACTTAGCAGCCCAAGAGTTAAAGCTGGCCTTCATGTTCTTCCCTCTGATTTCTGATTGGACAATAAGTGAATGACGTAGGCGAAACATTCCGAATGGAGCTATATATTGAATTCAGATTAGGTTCGGGAAAAATACCCCGACTATGTTTTTTTTATCTCAGATTGGCAAAATAAGATACGAAATGTTGAAAATCTAATCTAATCGAGGGGAAATAGAAAAAAAAAAATGTAACAGAATTTAAATTACAGGATTGGTCAGGAAAATGTCACTACTGATTTAAATGTGTACTGATTTTCTTTATTTAACTGTTCACCAGAAGACGAAATTCTAAATTCGTTCATTTTTTAACTCTTCTGCAGACGACAGTTGAAATTTAATTCAAATGATTTGGTTTGTCTTTGAAAGGGTAGAAAACATTGGGGAAAAAGGAGAAAATGCTGGCCTTTATTTTGTAGCCACCGCTGATGCCCTTTGCGACAAGTGACAAACAAGACCAGCCTGCCGTCCGGGCAACCTGGTCCCGGTCTACATTCTTCGATGCCTATTTAACTGTATAAGCTTTACTGTACCCTAAGAAGAACAGAACAGATGAATTGAGGATACATGTACATGTATTTATTTTTTTTCGGTGAATGATCGAAATTTATTTTATCGAGTGAACATCATCAGTCAGTTTCATGAGTGACTGCGCCGCTCGTGAAAATATTACCGATGATGTTCACTCGATGAAATAAATTTCGATCTTTCACTGAAAAAAAAAACCAATTCTTTTTTTAATTTCACGCTTCTAATCCCTTTTTTCTTGGGACTTTTATCAAAGTCTAGCACAGATGTTTTCTGTAATTCCCCGTGGCGTACCCCCCTCCCAAAAACGCATGGCAATATTACGTAAAGCGCGAGAAATGTAGGGTAAATGCTCGCAAAGGACCTCATATTTCCGTCTGGTTGAATGTAACCTAGTAACCACTGTGTGGGAACTACTGTTTTCGCCTTCAATTGAAGGGTTAGGAAAACACTTACGGTAAATTCACTGGTGGTAACTATGAATTGTCAAACCTGATAATGCACCTTTATTTCCCCAAAAACTTCCAAAAAGCATAAAATAAGAATCTGTATACATGACTGAGTTTCAATGACCCTAAAAAAGAATCCCTTTGCAAACAAGGTAGGAAAAAAAATGCTGGCAACCAGCAATATCGCATTTTCCAACAATCGGTTCTATCCTTCAAAAGGCGAATGTCTATTTTAAGGTCACAAGGTTTTACTTTTCGTTGTCTACAAAAGAATGTATGGGTTAACATGGGTCAACACTTTTTGCAGATACCTTAAGCCCCCTTTTCACAGAGATGGGCTCATATTATACATTTTGCTGATTGTAAGATAACGCTGTTTTTATAAGCCCGTATCAGAATATTCTGCCCATTAGTAAACAGTACATTTTTATAGACTTAAGAGTACCACAAACTGCTTTCGTATTTCACGAAGGAGGAACACATGTTGTCTAAAACATATTCAGCGTCACTGAGAGAACCTTAACTCGTTACCAAACGATTCCGAGTTTTATCGACTTAATGACTGATTGATTGTATGGTGTTTAACATCGTTTTCAGTTATATCGCGGCGACCAGTGCACCTATCCATGCTTTCCTGGAGTCTCTTTTACCAGTACTCCGCACAATTTTCTTTCCAAGCTACTGGCTGCATTCCCACATACGAGTAATTATCGTCGAAACAATGGTCAGCGGTGGGAGAGGAATGAATCCTGTCGCAATGACTATCATCAATCCTCGGAAAGAAATTGGCAGAGCCAGGGATCGAACCCTCGACCCCCTATTCTCAAGTCCTGCACGCTACCAAATGAGCTACCGGGACTCGGCTTTATCGACTTAAAAAGAATACTTGTGAAAACATTTTTGTCAAAAGGAGAAAATGCTGGTAACCAGCATTTTTTTTCTTTTTCCTGAAATGTTCGTAGACGATTTTCATCATTTGAACCACAGTTTGTTTTTCGTCTGCTTATGCATTCAGTTTTGACAAGTGTACAAATTTGGTTGCCGGGTAGCCGAGCCTGGAAGCGCGGACGGAGGCGTATAGCAGTTGAAACCAGGCAACTGTTGCCGATTCGATTCCCCAGCTCGGCGCAAATATCTTTCCGAGGACTGATGATAGTTATTGGGACATTCCTCTCTGGCCGAAGTGCCTGTCATATTTTAAGTTGTCTCTGCGGCCAGCGTAGAACAAGACCAGACTCCACCAAACGTGCCGTTTGATCTTTTAACGAAACTGTCCGCTTTGAAGAGACATTTTGAATTGCTCTTTCACCCTTAACCCTTTGAAAAATCCCGAGGTATAAGGATCCTAACGAAGACGACTAGAAAACTTGTGGAAAAAATAGAACATCGTGGTAACCAGTATTTTCTCCTCTTCCCAAACGTATTTCTTTCCTTCCAAAAATAAATTTCAATTTTTTGAGTCCCAGTCATTTTGTTTATGTGCAAGTGCTTTGAATTCGGACAAGTCTCAAGTTTGGTGGAGATATAGATTTAAAATACCCGTAAATTTAACTCAGTGCTCGAACGTTAAACATGCTGGGTACGAAGACTAATCTTCATCCACAATCTTCACATAAGACACCTGGAGGACGTAAAATACAAGATTTTTTTTTTAATTTGTCGACCACACCAGAAAACCAAAGGCATTCCAACTGCGAATCTAACATGGTGCTGCGAGTTTGTCACGTGGCTATGTAGATCTAATTGCCAATCCCCATTTTGTGACACGTAATATTGTCATGGACTTGAATGTAAAACGTATCACCAGCCGGAATAGCCTTAGTGATAAGCATGAGACTTGTGAAAAGCAAGTCTCGGGCTACTTTAGGGTGTGGGTTCGATTGCAACGGTTGGCAACTAAAATTACTAATAATATTTCGTATGAGACGTTAAACCAATATCCCGTATGACAGTGCTATGGACAGAGAACGAGAAAGAACGAAGAATAATTGAGGATTGGTTTCGTCCTGCATCTTGTACTATCCCCCGTAACATATCTAACAGCCTTTTGGGGCGTCGCCCTTATGGGCAACCGGTGGCGACGATGAATAAAAGAATTTTTTTTAAAAAATCCTTATCCACATGCTTGAAAACGAAACACTGGTCAGTATTGCAAAGGTTGCGCCTGTTCCCTTTACCAGTTAACTCTTTACCACAGAACAGAAATGTAAATTTGTCTAAATTGAAAGCATTTGCACGCAACAATTTAAATGTGATTCGAATAATGGAATCTGTCCTTGATAGGATGAAAACATTGTGGGAAAAGGAGAAAATGCTGGTAACCATCATTTCAGTGTTTTCAAAAGCTACTTTTATTAGGGTTGTTAACAACTCAGTATTGTCGAACTGCTCATGTTGAAAGCATTCGGAGACGACAAATTAAATGTGGCACAAATGATGGGATCTGCCTTAGATATGGTAGATAATGGATATGGTAGACACATAGTGGGGAAAGGTGAAAATGCTGCTTTTCGGCATTTACTTCTTTTCCCCAAAATGTCTTTCCAAAGCCTCTTTCCTCAGGTTTGTTTGACCTTAATCATACCGTGTGGGGTCCGTATGGACCCCACATGGTTCTCTGTTTGTCTATAATACGAAAGTTGAAACTGCAGGGAACTGTCATTTTAGGAGTTTGTTACTAAACTATTCTTAACCTGAATTTACATAGAAACTTTGGTGGCTTCAGAGTGAGTGGAGTATAAAACCCAAAATCTGTTGGGGTCCGTGGGGACCCCAGGCAATATCATTATTATTCTTTATATCACGCATGTTAAAGTCACCTCATACTCACATATTTCTGTTGTTTTCCCTTGACAGAAAAGTCAATAAATAATGCCAGGAGTAGTTGATTTTCAGTTACTGAACTTACACAAATGATATTCTGAACATTTGTACACAAGAAATCGAGAATGATACAAGTTTATGACTGGGGTCCACAAGGACCCCACTTGGTATGATTAAGTTGGGAAATGTGTCGGTAGCATGAAGGTTAAACACGAGATCCTTTGATAAAGGCTTAAGTTCCACTCATATAAAGTCAAACTGTCGTGTTTTACTTACTAAGGTCGAAATTAGTCTATACGTAATAAAAATAAAATGTATATCAGCAAGAAATCTGGTGTATTAGGCCTTAGTAAAAAAAAAACACACACACACATGACACAGTTATTTGGAAAGATCTCTTTCTGCTTTCGTGTACATGTTATTTATTTCAAGATTCCGACATTTAGTTGCATGCAAAAGCTCTATGTGTAAGATTCGAAACATGGTTGGCACGACACACCACAGAGGCATGCATTTTAACCCTTTACCAAGCAATGCCATGTTCCGACCAATCTCGAGAAGACGACAAAGGGAAAAATGTTGGCAACAACCGTTTTCTCCTTTTCCAACAATGCTCTCTACCCTTCCAAAGACACACCCTCATCATATGAGACATATCTGAAATTGTCGTCTACCAAATGCTCTAATTTGAATAAGCCCAAACTGTTGTGGTCTGGTAAAGAGTTGCACCGTTATTTCCCACAATATGAAGCGATTTCTTGGCCAAACCCATCTAAACGGCACCATTCCTGAGGCTATAGATGGTAACCAATGATGTTTATTTCATCAATATGTCATTACGCTACGGGATACAGATAGCAGCGCCGCTGACGGTTATAACTCAGTGCAGTCTGGTACCGCGCCTGAGATATCAGATAACCTTTTGCACCGTTCAGACGTTGGGTACCATACTTGTTAGTTTCATTTCTGTCGGCCATAGATAGGCACGCTGATGTCCTTGTTTGTCCCCAAATTTGCACAACGTATCGATTCAGCGTGTCATTGACATGTCATTGAAATGACACGGAAAAGTACCGTAAATGCTTTACATCACTGATAGAGTTACAATACTTTGATTTTCTTTCGTAAATGTTTGGGAGCACAAACTGAATTTCCCTCGATGGGAAAGAAAACGAAACAGACACATGCACATAGGTATTTGTGTCAGACGATACAGGAAGTACTTGATCTATTTTTCCCACAAGATAGTTTCTTGTTTCTCAAGTGACTTTGACACGATTTGTCTTTCAGACCTACCCTCTTCATCATCTTTGTCAGTTCACTGAATTTTACTGTAATGAGCGACAATTTGTTGCAAGATCAGATTGCTCGTACTATGCAGTGATATCGACAAGACAAGAAAAAGGGACTTTACTAGATTTATCGAAATATTCATGACTGACCGTTATCAGCAAGAAGTAAACAAACCACAGCCATAAGGAAGAAGCGCCTAGCTAGGACATCTGATGCAGTCGAAGAGACTGGAATCCGATTTCACTTTAAGTGCTTAAATAGCCTCAACAACAAAAACAATTGCCTAGCCTATCTTTATTGGATTTATTATAGGGAATTGATTAAGCTAGCCATTGCAGTGCTGCTCAGGGGTCCTCTGTGGCACAGTGGATATCACGTTAGCCTTTAACAAGGCAATCCCGATTCAATACCTGTTGGCGGCGCTGGTTATCGGAGGAAGGCCTTGCAAGGTCCAAGACTAGTCGCGGTGAAATTACCGGTACTGCATTGTATTTTTAGACACAAACATGGCTGTTTCGATCAAAGATAGATTTCGAAAACATCCATGTAAAGGAGCAGTTGGCAATCGACTTTTGACAATCGCTCTATCACTGTTTTTCGTAAAATTGAGGAGAAACTGTTTTCTTTGCTTTATTTGTTTCTTTTTCTTGTCTTATTAATTTCATTCCAATGGGCTTTCTAAAGCTTTCTCGCCCATTGAGCCCTTGAGCCCCCCCCCTCCCCTCCCCACGTCAAAAGCGCGGTCCTATGCATTGTCTTGCAGCATGTTGTCTACGCATCTTCCTTTCTCTCTCTTTTTGTTTTGTACAAGTCAAAACTGTCCAATCCCCCCCCCCCCATATTGCCCAAAATCGCCTCATTGCCCCCTTCCCTAAAAATGTGATTATTTGCACATTTTAAGACATTGATTAAAATAAACATTTTCTCGAAAAAACTGAATGCGCATGTTTCTGCGCATGTTTTGAATCGATATTTTTAACTTTTCAAATTCTAAAGCCTCGTGTGTGAGGGCGTTTCAGAATAATTCGCTAACAACTATTTACAGTTCTCGCTGGTAGATAAATACCAGTCCCGTATAATACAACAATTTACGTGGATGTATATCCTCATTTTGTATTCATTGATAAAAAGTTCTTCTTCAAACAAACGCTCGATATCAAATTAAGAACCTGCGCGACCCCGCTTAAATATGGAAGACAAGAGGGGATACCAGTGATTGTATGAACTTTACTTGGATACTAAGTCTTGTATATTAAAAATATTGGGACTGTTTCACTTACTGAAGCATGGCCATAATTGTCCTGCAACACTCGAAAAGGGGCATTCGGACATTTGCGTAAAGTGTCGTCTTGGATCAGCCTGCGCAGTCTGCGCAGGCTAATCCGAAACGAGACTTTCCGTTTCTATGTAATTTTCTGTTTTGCGCAAGTCTACTGTTGCACAAAATCTAATGTAGTCATAAAGTGCCGTCTTGGATTAGCCTGTGCGGCATACGCAGGCTGATCCGGGACGACACTTTACGCAAATGTCCGAATGCCCCTTTTCGTGTGTTGCAAGCCATAGTGTCCATGGACTAGTGTAGCTAAAGGTATTTTACTTCATGAATAAGATCACTAGTGCAAAAAGAAACACAACAGAATATCTTAACAGTTACATGCACGTTGAACTTTCTGAGGCATTAGCTCTCTGTCAGATGACCCGTCCTGGTAGCTCAGTGGTTAGCGTATCGGACTCGTGACCTGATGGCTCTTGGTTCGATACCCGGTTGAGGCAAACTTTCTTTCCGGTGATTTTTAGCCTCTCACCTCTGATGCATGTGGGAAAAGTAGTCAGTGACATGCAAAGAAAGTTGTGTCAGTACTAGTGAGAGAAAGCCAGGAAACACATGCGCTGACCGCCGTGATATGACCTGAGCTGTTAAAACAGCGTTTAACTCGATTCAACGAATCAATCAATCTCTTCCAGATGACAAAGTTTAAACTGGTCTGAGTTAAAGGCATTTGCAGACGACAAATTATAGTTGGCTCAACGAACAGAATTTGTCTTTTACAGGGTAGCAAAACTGCACACGATAACACCTACATTTTCTCCTTTTCCCCCATTGTTTTCAAACGCCTTCCTCTTCAGGGTCGCCAAAACACGGAATTGTTTGGTAAATATTTCCCACAAGATTCATTCGAAACCAGATAAACAAGCGAAGGTCGGGGAAGTATATAAATGTTTTAGACAAACAACGCAGCATAACAATCTGACATTAATTGAGCCATGCTTTGTGAAAAGGGTGTATAATGCGTCTGCAGCGAGTATCAACCAGGTCAGTCTGTGCAGTGTTCACAGTCTGACATGGGTTGAAACCTTTTACTATTAGCTAGTTTTCTGCATGTCAAAGGACCAGTTTACCTCATGGTTTTTATATAAAATGATGATCGATCCATAATTATTTGATGACTTGCTTGATATCATGCAACACGGAGATGAATTAAACTTCCTTTTGCTTTAGAATGGCTCAATTATAGAAGGGTGCTATTCAATGAATTTAGTAAAAAAGTAACAGGCAAACAACAAATAGATAAGACCAAAAAATATGCGGGACAATATTTTAATGGTATTTTCTAATTGAGGTCTGTACCCACACGTGTCGATTGTGTGGCCTACAACACGCGAAAAGGGGCATTCGGACATTTGCGTAAAGTGTCGTCTCGCATCAGCCTGCGCAGTCCGCGCAGGCTAATCCGAAACGACACTTTCCGTTTTTATGTAATTTTCTGTTTTTCGCAAGTCTACTGTAGCACAAAATCTAATGTAGTCGTAAAGTGCCGTCTTGGATTAGCCTGCACGGACTGCGCTGGCTGATCCGAGACGAAGCTTTACGCAAAAGTCCGAATGCCCCTTTTCGCGTATTGCAAGCCGTGTGGGATCGTATATAAAAAAGCATAATGACGTCATATCTGATCTAATGTAAATCGATGGAGTTAGCGACTGCAGCACGACCGTCCCATTATCTATACGCCAGATTTGTACCTTATTCCTCAGTGTAACTATCCAGTTTTTTTACACTTGCAGAGAAATATAAATAGTGTAGTATTTGCGAGTGTTTAACAAGAAGTTTTGATTTACAATAAAGACTTCTAAATAATTCTCTTAAATGCTTAAACTCACACCAAAGGAAAACATTCGCTAGACTTGTCTGAATTAAAAAAAAAAAAAAAAAAATGAAGAGGACAGATCAACTGTGGCTTCAGCGACAGGAATTGTCCTTAAAAGGGCAGAAAACAAACTTGGAATTTTTCTCCTTTTCTCACATAGTTTTTAAAGGCTCTTTCCTTAAGGTCATTAAAGCATGGGATTGACTGCAAAATGATTAAATTTGGAAAATTTACCAGGTATACAGACGAATTCACAGATCATAATTTAAACTGTATCGTGAAAGGATAACTCGAGTGTGTCTGTTATTGGCTACCATACTTTCACACCAAAGGTGACGTTTTTCATCTTTTTTAAAGTAAAGGAACTCCGATATTGTAAGGTAAATATTGACTCTCTAATTACTTTTATTACCTCTGAACGCATCCCCAGTGCAAGTTGAATTAAACTTTTTTTTAAACCCTTATCCTGCTAAATAACTAAAATGAAATTTTCACTTCGATACTAAAAACCCAAATATTGCTATTTCAAAGTTATGTTTTGGGGAACAATATCTCCTTACCGGACAATGTTGATCCAAGATCAGACTGCACGTTCTGTGCAGTCTGATCTTGATCTACAATGTTCGCAAAAGGTCGGTGAGTCTTGCTTAGCAGCCTAAATGTTAACATTTTTTTTTATTCTTTACACAAGGTGATCCGTGGTCTATCCTCATTTAATTGAACGTCTAAATATTTTGCCATGCCCTGGGAAACGTGTCGTTTAGAAAGTGTGAAAAAGATAATTAAGGTTGTTCTAATGATGCTTTTGTCATTTTTAACCCAGAGGTTGCTTAGCGTGACTCACTGACCCTTTGCGGACAGTGTATATCAAGATCAGACTGCACAGAACGTGCAGTCTGATCTTGATCTACACTGCCCGATAAGGAAATGTTTTCCCCAAACGAATATCTTTTAAATAGCAATATTTGGATTTTTACTACATGTGTAGGTTTAAAAGTTTCATTTCATTTATTTAGCATGATAAGAGGTAACAGCGCTCTATTAACCTGACGCTAACAGCCCTATTGCCTTGCACCCCGCCACTCATAAGTGAAAAGCACCGTCAACAAGAGATGGAGCCAGGATCCGTATTCACCAACCATTCTTAAGAACATTCTCAGTCTTATTCTCCAAGATTTTCTAAATTTGTACGTAACACAATTTCTGATTGGCTAAACCACTTGGTTTAGCCAATCAGAAAATGTGTTACTTTCAAATTTAGAAAATTCTGGAGAATAATACCAAGAACGTTCTTAAGAATGGTTGGTGTATACGGACCCAGGATTTTGCTATTACAAATCTAACGACTTAACCAATGAGTCGTGGCAATATTATACCTTTTCAGATATCGCAATTTTATCTCTCATCAGACTTGCTCGGGGAATGTAAATCATTTACAAGCTGTGAATAATGTTCACAATTGTCTAGATGCGAAAATTCTTCAATGATTAGAAACTTCAAAAATGTCATGTTAAATAAGAACAGAATTTGGATAACTTGAAGTGATTACCTGGTCGAACTTTTGCGTATTTCGGTAGATGAAATCTGTAAACTTTGGCGACAGAAGGAGGAAGCACTAATAACAATGTTATGCTTTCACGTTTTCATGTATTTGTGGTTTTTTTTTTCCGTATTTTACAAGGTATTTTTGAAAGTTGTTTGCTGTAAATTAGTTTTGGGAGATAGAAGTATTCGGAGTAAACGTTTCGGTCATGGATAAGGGTAGAGTCAGGAAAATACATAACAGAAGCCCTGTGTGTCTTGTTTGAACAAAACAGCGAAAGTTTAAAGTTTCACAGGTGCGCAAATACTAATTTCTACAGCATGAATTCGCTGTATTCTATCCGTTCGTTCGTTAGCATTATGGTGCGAAAAAGAACGGGGTGAGAAAACGATGAGTACGAAGATAATGTGTGGCGATTGTTGGGTTTATTTTGCGGCACATCCGGCCGAAAGATCTCTTTGCAGTCAAGAACGATTTGAAATTTGATACATTTTGATGCATTGTGATAAAAAAGTGAAAAGAAGAGAGGGGCCTTTGTAAAAATCTTTATCTAAACTTTTCCTTTTTTTTTACTTTTCGAATGTACATTTTATCTTGTTTTGTGATTTTTCCCCTGGGTTTTTTTAATAGAATGGCAGGAAATGAAATAAAATGCCAATGTACCAGTTGAACCTCAAAACTCGGTGTACATTTGTTTACTCTATATAATTAGATGATATATAACATGATAAACACGATATCTCGAGGGTGATTTCTCAAAACATGTACTTTTAACTAACTAATGGAGAGTGAAATCCAAAACTTTTTTTAATTTCAGAGATAAAGTTACTAAAACTCCTTTCAATTTATCTAATTCTGTATCAAAATTAAACACAGACATAAGATTCAATTTGAAAACTAAATGAAGCATATTCTTGGAGAACGGAGGATTAATGCATGGACGCGATGCGGTATACCATGCAAGTCATCGTGTAGTCATGGATCCTTAAAATCCACATGGCTTGCAACATGCGAAAAGAGGCATTCGGACATTTGCGTAAAGTGTCGTCTCGGATCAGCCTGCGCAGTCCGCGCAGGCTAATCCGAGACGGCACTTTACGACTACATTAGATTTTGTGCTACAGTAGACTTGCGCAAAACAGAAAATTACATAAAAACGGAAAGTCTCGTTTCGGTTTAGCCTGCGCGGACTGCGCAGGCTGATCCGAGACGACACTTTACGCAAATGTCCGAATGCCCCTTTTCGCGTGTTGCAGGCCGGTCACAATCGTCTAACAATTGTCTGGATCTCGAGGTAAAATGTTTCTTGGACATACAGAAACAATGATCAATCCCAAATGTTTCATGAAAAAGAAAAGTCGCGGTAATGTGCCCCTCGCCCAGAAAACCAGTATAGAAAAAGAATTATTGGATGACTTTTTGTTGTATTCTACTAGTTGTATAACATCTCATGAATTTTTAAGGAAAAGAAAAAACAGGGTACAATAGGCAAGTATATTTTCGAAAGTAGAACCCGTGCTGTATGAAGAAAGACCTTTTTTTCCCACTTAAAGTTTTTACTTTAATGAAAAACAAAGCCGCATTTACAGTTTTCCATGCTTCCTTTCTGTGAAAATAATATCGATATGTGCACTGTTTCGGAGTATGAATGGAAAAAAAAATAACTGCATATAATGGGGCTTCCATGATTTTTATTTAGTATTTCGAGGGAAATGCATTTACATGTATACTAATTGGTCGGATTTGGTATAAGCAGACTATCATGTTTGTGTTAATGAATATTGCTTACTCTTCTAAAATAATAAAATCTCTGCAACGTTTCGTTTTTATCTTTTTAGATTGAATAGTTAGAAAAAGAAAAAGCAATGCACGCTTATTTAATATCCTGTATAGTTGAATTAGTTGACAGATACAGTGTGTTTCGTAATATATGTAATACACTTTCCAAACTTTAATATATCGATAAAGATTACTAGGCAAGAGTAATAAAAGAACAAAAAAAAAAAAATTTCACATCAGCAGGTGTTCAAAATGCAGTCTATTATGACGTCGCATGGGCCCTCAATCTAAATCCATTTAAAACTGACTATAAAGCCTTGTGGTAGGTACAAAAATTGAAAACATTTCGGGAAAAAAAGCATTTGCTTGGTATGATTCAACTTAAATAATCCTTGCTCTAATACATGTATATTTCTCACTTTCGTCACTCATACAGGCTCGTGGATAAAAAGAGGATATTTTTTTTCGGTGAAAGATCGAAATTTATTTCATCGAGTGAACATCATCGGTAATATTTTCATGAGTGGCGCAGCCACGAGAAAACATTACCGATGATGTTTACGGGATGAAATAAATTTCGATCTCTCACTGAAAAAATAAATAGATTTCTTTTCTATCTATTTCATGCTTCTAACCGCTTTTTTGTTGAGATTTTCGTCAAAATCCAGTACAGTTGTTTTCGGTTATTCCCTGTGGCATACCCCACCATATGAACGCATTGCAATTATTACGTAATGCGTGAGAAATGTAGGGTAAATGAACGTAAATTACGCCACATGTCATATTTGAATATTGCACGCGCTGTTTACATAGGTAACTAGTGCGCAGGGCTTACTGTTTCCGCTTTCAATTGAAGAGCTAGAAAATATGAAATCGGTATTTTTCACTGGTCGTAACCATGCAATACCAAACCATAATCCACCATTATTTCTCGATAAACTACCGAAATGCATGAAAAAATGGATAATAGTTCTTTATCTTATAATAGGCTGTATGGAACCCAGGTTGATCCTAGCCCATACAATGCCGTGGTTTTTACTATTAAATTGTTATATAACTAGAATGAAACTTGTAAGTCGTAGAAAAAACTCAATTAGATCTATTGCTAGATCTATTTCAAAGTAATTTTTGTTGAAAAATGTCGCCTTATCGCACAATGTAGATCCAAGATCAGATAGCACGTTCTGTGCAGTCTGATCTTGATCTACACTGTGCACAAAAAGTCCACTTGGTTCGCACTTAGAAGCCTCAGAGTTAAGTAAAAAAAATGAGGAAAAGAGGGGCCTTGAAATATTGTGAGAAAAGAAAAAAAAAATATTGGTAAGCATTTTCTTCTTTTCTCCGAAATAATTTTATCCTTTTTTTAGACGAATCTAATTGACCCATGCTCTGTGAAAAGGGGGCTTAATGCATTTGCGCAAAAATACCGAGCCAGGTCAGTCTGCAAAGTCCGCGCAGGCTGACCTGGGCCGAAACATTTTGCTAAAAGGACCATTCTACCCCACGATTAAGTTGGTTGTAAGACATAGATTTTGTGGATCCATGATCAGGTATACATGATCGATCACGGAGATGCATTAAGCCCCCTTTTGAGGACTGAAGACAAATCTTATGTGTCGTCTGCAAGTGCTTTCAAATTCGAACAAGTCTAAAGTTTTGTCGTCTGGTAAAGATTTAATTTGGAAGAGATTATCCAACCCGCAATCTATACCCTATAATTTTCTTGTCAACAAACACCTGTTCAGTATTAGTGACCGCTGTCCTCTGACCACTGACCACGAGAAGAATTTGACCATTGGAAAAAAAAAATGAGCCATACTCTGTGAAAAGGGGGCTTAATACATTTGCAAAATGTTTCGACCCGTGTTAGGCTGCGCAGTCCGCGCAGGCTGACACGAATCGAAACTTTTTGCTATTAGTCAATTTTTTTATATTCAAAGGACCATTCTGCCTTATGACTCAGTCGATTGTTAGACAAAATGGATTGTATGGATCCAAGATTATACATGATGACTTGCTTGGTACAGGGGATCACGGAAATACATTAAGACCCCTTTTGTTAGAGTATGGCTGAAATATAAAGAGAAACGGATTACGTATGTTCTGCTACTTGTAAAACACTTTTCAATGAGCGCTTAACACGTTTAACAATAAGTAAACCCTCCCATTCTTTTATACTCTAACACCTTCTTAATGATCTTTAACGCTTCACCTCAACGTATTTTTTTTTGATCTGCTAACTGAAAGCATTTGCAAACGACAAATTAAATGTGATTGTATTGTGTTATTTTGTCTATGAAAGGGTAGAAAACATTGTGGGAAAAGGAGAAAATGCTTGTAGAAGAGGAGAAAATGCTGCTTGCCAGCACTTTCCCCTTTTACCACCATGTTTTCAAAGTGTTCTTCTCTAGGGTTGTTAAAATACGGGACTGCTTAGTAAAGGGTTACGCTGGTCGAAAAAAGTACTCAACATTTTCGCCGTGATTTTGTTTTTTATTCTCCTATTTTTCACTGCTTACAGCCGAGGCGGCTCTTCACGAAACAATATCTGAAGCATTTGGCTTCTCAAAACATTATGGGAAAAGGAGAAAGTGTTGGTACCCAGCATTTTCCCGTTTCTCATGATGTTTTCTTATCTTAGAACCACAAACCAGACCATTTGAACCAGATTTAGATTGACGTCTGCAATTGGATTAAGACAAGTTTAAGATATTGTTGGTCGGTATAGAAATAAGACAACATTCAATGGATCTTTTTCTAGATATGGCAAACGTAAAAACTACCTATAATACGTATTTTCTACATTTGTCATAATGTTTACTACATCCATTTACAAAGAGTCCTTTTTCCTTTTAGTCCTTCACATTTGTGAACAGGAGAGTATTGAACACTTTCTGCACCAAATATGTTGGCTCGATCTCTTTCAAGGCTGGAAAGAGATACTCAAATCTGGACACTCTTTTCGTCTAATCTTATTTTTTTACCTTTAATGTTTTGGATTGAGCGAACAAGCGGACGGAGTAATTCCAAGATCAGACTGCACATTCCGTGCAGTCTGATCTTGGAATTACTCCGTCCGAAAAAAAAAAAATCATTTTCGCCTTTACCGCCGACAGGGGTAACCTAATGACGGAAATTTTTTTCGACTTTTCTATACTATAAGCATGTGCAGACGACAAATTCAAGGTGGTTCGAATGCTTACATTGTCATCGAAAGGGTAATAAACACTGCACATTCTCCTTTTCTCACGACGTTTTTAAATCCCCCTTCCTTGGATTAGCAAAACATGGGGTAAGTAAGTTAAGGGTAAATAAAGTACACAGAAAATATAGAGTATGAGGCAAAGGGTGTTTCACAGGTGTTTCATTATGCAAGATGTCACGTGCCTTTACAAATCAAAGTACTGGTGGTCCCGACAGTTTGTTTTGGTGTTTTTCCACAGTCATTTCTCAAATGAGAAAATTCGTCTATTCTTTTTTTCATGACTGTACTAAAATAGAGAATACAATGCGGTTATACAATGCTTGTGCTAAGAAAATTGTGGACATGCATGACAGGAAGCGTGTATATGTACTAAAAGATTTTGTAGTGTTTGCTTTATCCCTAGAAGTTGCCGTATTCACCAACCATTCTAAGTCTAAATTTAATTTGGCCGCTGCAAATGCTTTCAACGTGGACAAGTCAACATTTTTTCGTGTGGAACAGAGTTAGTGTCCGATGTGTTAATGTTTGCATAACATCGTGGGTGGAGAGAATTTGCTGGTGCAACCATTTTCATTTCCATAGTGTTTTTTTTTTATCCTATCAAAAGACAATTCACTTTTGAGCCATAATAAATTGTCGACTGCAAATGTTTTGAATCTTGACAAGTCCGCATTTTTCTCATGTGGTAAAGAACTAATGGCTGATGTGTTAATGTTTGAATAGCATTGTGGTTGAGGAAAAATTGCTGGTAGTCAGCCCTTTTCTTTTCCATTTTCCACAATGATTTTAACCTATCAAATTCAATACTTTGAGCCATAATTGAATTGATGTTTTGTAATCATTATTTTGTATGACTAGGAGCTGTACAACCTTACGTCAAATGAGATCTGTCTATGTCATTGTCTAAATCAATAGATTTTTTTTTTCAACTTCAATGTACATTGTAAAAAAACGACTGACTGGCTGAACTATTTGCTTTGATCTTCAACAATGTTTTACTTACCAGACATGCCCATATTGAAAACATTTGCATACCATGAATTAAATTTGTCTCAAGTGATGAAATTCAACAAAGAAAAGATAGAAAACATTGTGGGAATTTTCCTGTTTCCCGTAGTGTTTCCAAAAGAGTCCTTAGGATCGTTCGAATATAGGTTTGTTTGAATGATACTGATATTGAGTGACTGATTGATGATGGCTTTTGTAGATATATGTTTGTTGATATAATTTAAAAACAAGAAATCGTTTTCCGGGAAAATATATACGAATACGGTGTTTTTGAAAGTGAAACATGTAAGAAGTTTTTTATAAGGTGCCCTGCCTCGCCTTTGCTTGTTAGTTCTGTAGCTAGATGTGTAGCGTAAATCGGCTGGTATCTGACGAGCAGCGATACGGCAAACATTTCAAAAGTCTAGACAAAGGTCACTGAGAGAAGATTCAAAATTTACACCGTTGCCTTCCTATCGTCTTTAGTTGTGCTTAATTGTCGGTCAGTGGTAAGATTGTTGGTTTGGTAAAGAAAAATAGCCAGAAACACATGGATGCATGGAAATATGCACTGACAGACATTAAAGTAATGAAAAAACAGGAGTTCATACTACAGAGAAAATGGCTACAGCGGAGGTACAAAAAGGGTGGAAAATATCAAAATTTCCTACAAGAAACTCGCAGCGGAACTGTTTAATGGCGAATAAATTCGTCAATCAAAAGCTTGAAAGATTACTGTGTAAACTGCCAACATGAATGAAATGAAACGACTCTAAAATTTAAACATTTTCAACTTCGTGATAACCTCATGTTTACAATTAATACAGGTGAGCCGTGCTCTGGCAAACTTTGAAGGTTAAATGCATCTCCGAGCTACATTAAACCTAGGATGTCATCATAATTGGCTTGCAATACGCGAAAAGGGGCATTCGGACATTTGCGTAAAGTGTCGTCTCGGATCAGCCTGCGCAGTCCGCGCAGGCTGATCCGAGACGGCACTTTACGACTAGATTAGATTTTGTGCTACAGTAGACTTGTGCAAAACAGAAAATTACATAAAAACGGAGTGTCAATTCGGATTAGCCTGCGCAGAGTGCGCAGGCTGATCCGAGAAGATAACTTAACGCAAATGTCCGAATGCCCCTTTTCGCGTGTTGCAAGCCATATAATCATGGATCCGTAAAATCCATTTTGTCAAACAACCAACTGCAGCAATTTTGAGGTAGACTGGTCCTTTGCTCAGGCTGACCTGGGTCGATACTTTTTGCAGAGCACTCACCTCCTTTTCACAGAACGTAGCATGGATATTTGCTTAGATTGTATACATTTACCTAACTCATTGGAACCGCTATTGAAAAAGGATCTTTGCCTGATATGGAAAATTATCCCCCCTCGCTGAATTGGCAGTCTCCCCTTCTTTAAACGTTCGTCTTTTGTACTCTTTTTAGTTGGTCTAAAATATAAAATATACAGAGTAGAAACCGGTTAAACGATTACACTTACATAATTACTTATTTGTATGAAATAAAGTAATATTTGCATATGAGAGAGAGAGTGAGGGGGGGGGGTGGTTATCACATAATGTCGCATAAAAACAGTCAAAACAGTCAAAACAGTTGAACTTATTTCAAAGAAAAGGGACAAACAGAGAATGTCTCATTAGTAAACTATACATTCTACAGGTGGGTTTAAAGCTTCTACCCAATCCAGATGCCACAACAGCAGGGGCTTGGGATAGCTTTTGAGTTTTTCCGCGCATCTATGCTAAGGTAACAATGCCTCGCAGCGATCCAGAGCAGGTGTGATTAGTACGGTTCTCTGCATAGTTAGCGAAATAGAGAGTTATTGGGTTAGTTCACAGTTAGAATTGAAAACCAGTCTTGAAAGTTTTATCCAACCGCGATGCAACAATTGTTGTCAATTGATCAGAGGTTTTGAGGAGAGAAATGAAAGGACGCAATTTAGTGCTGAGATGAGTTTGGGATGAAAATCGGATAATTGGCATGTAATGTTAATAGATTATTACATCCTTTTTCGTCTGCTCCCCTTCCATGCCTGCTTGTTATTCTAGAAAATATCTTCAAAAATGATGGACAAAAACATAATTTTTGAAGAAAGATGTCAACCAATGTGTATTACCTCTTTGAAATAATTTGTCACTTAAAACTTTACAAAAAATCTGCCACAATATTTCATAAGAAAACGAAACGATAAATTGGCATGCGTTAGAATATCACGACAAAGGTAAAGGTGTTTGCTTGTCGGTCGGGTAACACGGAAAGTGACAAGGGCAATGCGATTTCGTCACAACCGATCCATGTATCTGTCAAAACATCGACGTAGGTCGAGCTTCTGGAAATGAATCACCATTACTGTGTGTGTCCTAGGTCAGTTAACCATTTACCATACAATCCCGAATTTTAACTACCCTAACAAAAATGGGATTGTGTTAATAACTTTCACCATCATTGCAAATATGGGCAATCAACACAAGTTTTAGGTTTGATAAATATATGCATGTGAAAACATCAAAACTTTGTGGCAAAACGACAAATTAATCGTTAGAATGAACACTTTTGGCATTTCTTCTTTTCGTCTTTTCAAAGGTGATCTGCTGCAAGATAAAACGGTCGTCTGAAGTAGGTTAACTCTTTGTTATTCGGACGAAAAAAAGAAAAACAGACTTGTGCAAATTAAAAGTATATGCAGACGACATATTTATTGTTGCTGAAATTATGAGAAATATCTTTTATAGGATAAAAAAAAAAACAGTTGAAAATAAAAAAAAAAAAAAATGCTGGTAACCAACATTTCCTCTTTTTCTAAAGCCTTCTTCCTCAACTCCGGATTTGTTTGGAGAGGATCCAATACTGCGTGTGTTTTTTGTCCACTTTGCTTCCAGCCTATTCGATACCTTAGTCCAGTCTCACGGTGAATTGACAGAATGTGGTTTGTATATAATTTTTACTCCTTATGAGCATTTGAAGTCTTTACCAAACAACCCAGTGTGTTAAAGATGCTATTGACTCAATTGAGGGATAGAAAGTTGACATTTTGTAAAAAAAAAATACGTTACTGCTTACCGTTAGCTTAAAAGAAAATGAATAATAGAAATAAGAAAAGCAATGGGGATCCGGTGGTACCGGAGCCCATGATCTTCAAAACCGTCGTTAGCAAATCTGCCAATTGAGCTATGGAACCAATTGATATGTAGCTGTGTTGAAAATATATTTATCCCTTATTGTGCAATAACGTTGATTGTATTGTATGGTGTTTAACGCCGTTTTCAACATGATTTCAGTTTTATCTCGGAGGTCAGTACACCTATCCATACTTTTCTGAGGTTTCTTTTACCAGTACTCTGCACAATATTTTTTCCAAGCCACTGGCTGCTTTCCCACATAATCGTCGTCGGATCAACGGTCAGCGGTGAAAGATGAGGTATGAATCCTGTCGCAATGACTATCATCGATCCTCGAAAAGGAATTGGCTGAACCTCAGTTGAGCAAGAACGGCTATATCGTTACTAACGGGTTAGAAAATTTTCCAGTAAGATAACCCCCCCAAACTTTATATTAAAAAAGCTTGTGGAAAAAAAAAACTGGTTTAATACCCCTTTAAGGACTCTCTTACAATTTTTATATAGGCGTACTTATACAGTAACAGAGTTATTCCGTTCCTTTTTCAAATCCAGACAGTTCCAGTTTAGGGTCTTCATATTTTCGTTTAATAGTTGAACTCTTCACCACACAGTCCCAAGTTTTAAAGACCCTGAAAAAGAAGCCTTTTGAAAACATTGTGGAAAAAGGAGAAAATTCTAGTAACCAGCATTTTCTCATTTTCCCACATTTTTCTTCTATTCTATCAAGTACAAATTCAATCATTTGAGCAATATCCAAATTGTCGTCTGCAAATGCATTGAATTTAGACAAGTCTACATTTTTGTCGTATGGTAAACAGTAACAGCCACTTCGCACATTTTTCCATTTTTCTCATTATAGTAAAAAAAGGTCAGTTTGTACAAGGTTTCGAGCGAAATATCGACCATTGGTTACTAGCATTTTCTCAATTTCCCCCCTTTTCCTCAGGGTTGTTAAACATGGAATCGTGTTGTAAAGAATTGATTGGTGATTGACTCCAAACAAACACAGTTGCATTATCAGTCCCTACAGTGCTTTGAATGCTATTGCAGCCTGCACAGCACGAACGATTACACCACGTGAACTGATAGCAGAATCTCGTTTAATGTCTTGTTTTTTCGGAATCATGCTGTGAATCTTCTATTTGACGAAGATAACCTCTGCCTGAATACCATCTCGTAATGTTGTATGTCATAACCCATCAGAAATAAATGTTTTTTCGTGTCAGTGTCAATATGCAAATTAGCAAATTTATCAACCGATCTCGCGATGATCACTACAAAATTTGACAAC
Source organism: Hippopus hippopus (assembly GCA_946811185.2). NCBI lineage: Eukaryota > Metazoa > Mollusca > Bivalvia > Cardiida > Cardiidae > Hippopus > Hippopus hippopus. The sequence continues at coordinate 74,383,144 of OX328097.1, forward strand.
TCCTAGTGGAGTATTTAAAACAGTTCGATACATACAGCGGTCACAGGAACGTCTTACATTTACACACACGTGTGTGTTTTTTTTTTAAATTTCGTAACCGACTCGACTTGACATTTCTCACACACGTGTTATCAAAATTTCGCCCGACGGGATTGAAGATTATGCACATTGTGTAAACAAAATTTCATAATCAACGTCACTGAATATTTTACAAATCAAGCAGAATATTCAAAAACTGATAATCAACGAGATATATAGGATCTGACATGAGTTGGTGTTTGAGATAAAATTTTATTAAACGAGTCTACAGAAAATGTTATTAAGTGAGCCTTTGGCGAGCTTAATAACATTTTTTTTTTTTGTGGACGAGTTTGATAAATTTTTACCTCAAAAGCCAAAGAATGTCAGATTCTTTTTATCACATAACTATATAGCAAGAATTATAGGCCATAATGTGTTAAAACATAGGCATACATGTATAATGTGTAATGAAATTTACTTGAAGCCTATTCGCTTCTTTGACAGGTACATTACGAACGAAAAAAAGTTCCAAAGAAACTTGCATATTTTTTTTTTTGTTTTGAATATAAAAGTGATCAAATTAGCACTTTTATCTTAATTTCACCCAGAAACCTAGGTGAGCAATGGTTTAGAAATGAATTGTACGATTACAGGGTGTTGACCAAGTCCGGCACTATTTTCTTATCTCACACGTGTGTGAGGCAAGAAAATTCGTAATGGCTGTATTACATTGAAAACAAGGGGAGTTATGTGATAAAAAAAAAGTTTGCACACACGCATACTCGAAAGTTCAAAACCGACCGGACCAAAGACTTTTTGGGCAAGCGTGAATTCAAAACTTCGGTGTCTGTTACTACTTCTCGTCACGGCAACAACTGATTTATCTTTGCTTGGCTTTAACTCCTTACCATACGATAAAGAGGAGAAAGTGCTGGTAACCAGCACTTTCTCCGTTACCAACAAATTCTGCTACATTCTTAGAGGCAATTACCATAATTCCAGCTACATTTTATCCTTTCGTCTGCATATGCGTTCAATTTCGACAATTCTTAAATTGTATTGTTTTGGAAAGCGTTAATGGGACATAACATTAGATTTCGTTGAGCAAGGTTTTTTTCGCAACAAAGGTGGCAGATTTCCATTCTCGTGCAAAATGGCTTTAGAAATATAACATACCGGTAAATAGAAATACATATGAGCCATGCGTTGCGAAAAGGAGGCTTAATGCATCTACAAAAAGTATCGACTCAGGTCTTGTCTGCACAGTTCTGGGCCGAAATTTTTTGCTATTATTTAATGTTATGCACGTCAAAGGACCAGTCTACCTCACGATTCCTTTGATTTTTGACAAAATCGATATTTTGGATCCATAATTATGGGGTGATATCTTGCTTGGTATAATGCACCACGTAGATGCATTAATCCTCCTTATAAAAAGAAAAAAATCAATGACTTGCGGACATTTTTGATATTTTTTGCAGTAAAATTTCGTTTAACGTTAGTAAAGGTGAAAACCTTTTTTGCATGACTAAAGATAAATAGATTTTTTCTCCTTTTTCCCCACATTGTTTTCAATCCTATGTCAGGATGGTAAGAACGAGGAGATCGTTCGGTATAAGGTAAACCTAGCCACCGAAATTGGTCGCGATTTTCAGTTCCCATGGTTCGAGGGTAAGAGATAATCTACTGGGCTAAACAGTTAACTCCCTATAAGAATATAACCACTACAAAACTGACAAGCGTAATCCTTAAATTTGAAAATTGTAGGACAGGTTTTATTTCATATGAGCTGGCCAAAGATAAACACTTAACACCCCGGTGTTTCACTTTTATGAGTATTTTTTTTTTTTCAAATTTGTAACAGAGGCTTCAAATATAGTACTGCTTATATGAATTCTGTGCCGAGGGAAAATGGCTACTTTCACCTAGGTTATCATCAGCCTTCAAGTAATACGGAGAGAAAGGCTATAAGCTAGTTCCTTCCGAGCCAAATTGTATATAAAGTAGGCCTCTTTCGATTGATGACAATATAATGCACTGAAACTCAGAAAGAATTTTATCTTCTAGGTTTGAGTAGGCGGACGTTATAGATCAAAGATCAGACTGCACATTCTGATCTTGATCTATGACGTCCGCAAATGCCACTCTTTTGCCCATGTCACTGAAAGGGTTGAAAAATGGGTGTACGTATACAACATAAAGAGAAATAGAGTATGGACTGAAGGGCTGTGGATTATGTTTGAAGCCCCCAGGTTAATTATAAACAAATATTATGCACGCATTGTCTTTATTTGTTTATAAATTAACGGATTGAAATTTAGACCTTTGTATATTCACAGCAGTGCAGGTTTGTTAGCTTATACTGGCAGTTCGACCCGACTTCGCGAATCGTTTTTACCTCAGACATTTTCGAGGATATTGGGTTTTGTCTTAGTTCTGTAGTATACATGTAGATGTACATATTGGGCGCTTCATACAGAAAAAAAAAACTGAAATACATTATTACAAATTCTTTACCTCAGCTTTCCCAAATATTCAAAGTTAAAGACACATCTTTATTCGTATTCAGGCAGTTTTCATCCAGTTTTTAGCCCGTTTCATCCTTATTTTATGAAACTATCATAATTCTTGTATTTTCATGCCAAATTTTGCCCCTGATGGCTGCAAGATTGCACAGATAACGACGGATACAAAATGCATTTCATGTTTTGGAGGCCTTCAAAGCAATCGCTGTTGTCGTTTCCGGTTTTAAGTTAGGACATATCCCTTGTATTTTTCTATCCCTTACACCATATATATTGGTAATTTATCTATGTTTACACAGCTTAGCCATTATACATGTCCACACTTTCAAGTTTCAACAGCGTTTTTTTCTCTCATGCTGTAAGGATGCATCTTTAATACAGAACAAACTTTCAACAATTGGATTCCAACGAAGTAATTTTTTTTCTTGTAAATGCATCGGATTTGAAACCAATGGGCCGTGTACATACAACAACATATTCCTTGAATTGCATTGAATGATTTTAAAACAAGCCTCTTTCTTTTTAATGTCCAGGTAATGCAATTTCTGATTGGTTTAACAAAACGGTTTAGCCAATCAGAATTGATCTTTCTTTCTATAGATGTAGACTGAAATCATTACTGTCTTCATTATGATCCTTCCCGTCGTTGTTGTCGTCGTCGTTTTTGTTGTTTTTATAGTTCTAGAAGTAGGCATAATAGCAGGGTTTTCTTTTAATTGTATCGCGTATAAGGCCGTTTTTTTAACATTATTTCAGTCATATCGCGGTCGCCTGTGCACATATCTATGCTTTCTTGGAGTTTCCTTTAACTAGTACTTCGCAAGATACTCTTCACAAGCCACTGGTTGCTTTTCAAATAACCATCATCGACACGGTGATTAGTGGTGAGAGAGGAATCCTATAGCAATGACTATCATCAAACCTCGGAAAGATATTGACTGAGCTTGGGTTCTAACCACCGACCTCCTGGTCCCAAGTACGGTTAGCTACCGATTTAGCTATCGGACTAGGCTCTTATTAGTAGTAGTAGCATCAGAAGTAGCCGTGGTATTAGCACGTGGTATTAGTACATGTAGAAGTTGTGATCGACTTATACAAGTTGTTGGAGCGTTAAAGGTGGTTATTGATGTTGTTCTTCTTTGTATTCTTATTGTTGTTCTTTTTGTTGGTTTTATACTCTCCAATTTTTTTTCCTTATTGTTCTCGATGATTCGTCATCCATGTGTTGGTTACTCGGTCAGTGGGTCGTTTATTATTGTGGGACCGCATGAGCGGCAGCACTATATTTTTATTCGCTTTTGAAAAGTGCTGTGGAGGTAGCCATATTGTTTACTATATGGACTGGTTCAGTATTTTTTTTTTTAAAATACATGTACATGTAAAAATACGGTACCAACTTTGTTTTTCTATTTGGACTGACTTTTTGTTTTTTAACATGTAAAATACCATACTTTCATTTCCAGATCGATAAAAACCAGATCGTATCCCAGATGGCCCAGAGTTTAAATACATGTATCTGTCATGTAGTATCACCACGTGGACCTCTACGAAGTTTGTTCAAGTGATGCCCTTGGCTAAAAAAATTAACCCGCTGTAATGTGCCCTATTTCAGAAACAACTGATTTGCGGCGCCATTGATCAATATTTTCTTGTTGAAGCTTTATTTACTGTTAATGTCATGTGTATAGAAAGACCTACCTTTGATAGACGAACACGACCGTACTTTAGCGTGTTTGTACGCTTATCAGTAGTTTAGACTTTAATTTGGCCTGAATGTCACCGCGGACGAAAGTCTGTGACGACGAATTCACAAACAATGTAATTCTTTTCGATAGATTTTGAAAATTTGATGATAAAACATTGCAAATATTTTTAGTTTTACTTTTGACCTTTTGGCGTCTGAGCACGGTTTTCTGATCGTATGCTGACAGTATAGATCAAGGCCAGACTGCAGATTCTGTGCAGTCTGATCTTGATCTAGACTGTCCGATATGTTAAGTAATATATGGATTGTTTGTTTTTCCGATGTTTAAGACCGTTTTTCAACATTATTTCAGTTATCTAGCGGAGGCTAGTGCACCAATCCTTGGACAGAAATTCTTAACATGGTGTTTATGTACAATGCCTCTTAATTTTTATCACGGTCTTGCGTGGTAAAGTGTAGTAAAGTGCAGCCCTGGAGGCCCCGGGTTCGAGCCCCACTGTTGTCCCTGGGCTTGTTGTGAGAGTGTCCTTGGGCAAGACACTTTAGAGCCCTAGCCTGGTACTGGTGAAACCCAGCACATAAACTGAATATGTGAGCTGTCGTCGAGATATGACTGAAATAATGTTGAAAGTGGCGTTAAACACCATTGAATCCCTCCATTTTTATCAACTTTTAGTTTATCGAACACAACTTGTGTTGCTTATGTTGATATTTCAGATGAGTGACAAGCAGTCTGAACCCGAGTCCACGCTACGTGGACAGAGACGATTCGGGATAATGTGCAGTCTGATCCTGGATCTATACATATAGTCGGTTCATGCATAATGTCCCTCCATTTTATCAGCCCTAAGAGAATCTGCCTCGACGTTTTTGGTTGTAAAATCATTTAAGATCACTGACATGCAATCTAATCCTTGATCGACACTGTTTGGTTGATATAGATCCAAGATCGGAAAGCACGCAACGTCTAGTCTGATGAACGACAGTTTTTAGACATTTGAGCCATGTACTCTGAAAAGGTGGTTTAATGCATCTGCAAAAAGTATCGACTCGGGTCAGAATTATGTAATACTTGCATGATATAGTGCTTCTCGAAAATGGCTTGCAACACGCTAAAAGGGGCATTCGGACATTTGCGTAAAGTGTCGTCTCGGATCAGCCTGCGCAGTCCGCGCAGGCTAATCCGAGACAGCACTTTACGACTACCTTAGATTTTGTGCTACAGTAGACTTGTGCAAAACAGAAAATTACATAAAAACGGAAAGTGTCGTTTCGGATTAGCCTGCGCGGACTACGCAGGCTGATCCGAGACGACACTTTCCGCAAATGTCCGATTGCCCCTTTTTGCGTGTTGCAAGCCAAATGCATAAAAAAACCCTTTTGTCAGAGCATGGCTCATTTAGAAACACTTTGGGTGGGGTGGGGGGGGGGAAGGGTGGTTTTTCTTTGTGAGCAAGGTAGCTCATTAGGTAAAGTACAGGACCTGGTACCTTGGGGTCACTGGTTCGATTCCCAAACTCGTTCCTTTTTTCCCTAATGATTGTTGATTGTCATTTAGACAGGATTGACTGAAAGCATACAGTAGCTTGGAAATTTTTATACTATGCGAAGTAATGGTTAATCCTTTTGCATATAACGCCGACTTTTAACTGAGCTTTTAAAAACATTGTGAGAAAAAGAGAAAATGCTCGTAACCAGCATCTTTTCCTTTTCTCACAATGTTTCCTATCCCATCAAAGACAAATCTCACCATTTGAGCAATATTTATTTTGAGATCTTTAAATGCCTTCAGTGTACAAAAAAAAAAAGCGATTAAGCAACTGTTTATCTAGTTTTAGAAGTCATTTTTCTGCCAGCGACTAACGCTTTGACTAACCGTACACTAACAGATTGTTATCTTCACAATAATTTCCATTCGTTAAAATGGTAAATTTTTAAATGCTTTTTCACACCAACATCGTTTACTTTTGGCGGTACTGAGCCTTTAACGTGCTTGGTTTATAGCGCCATCACACAGGACCTAGGTCTATTGTCTCATCCGAGAGACTTTTAGTTGTTTCAGATGGCCAGCCGTGGGAATCGAACCCACACCCTTGAGTGGCCTGAGATTTGATGCTTACACGTCTCATGGCCTATCTGTTGAGCCTTTCGGGCTGATCAACACAAAATCTTCACAGCGATGATGTAACTTTGATCGAAGTTGAGGTAAAAAAAAAAGCCCGCGCTACTGTCACCCACCTAAAATAAACATCCCCATCACTCGTCTGCTGATAATACAGATAAATGTCACATCCCTTGACTGGTTAATTTTTTAAAATCTTTACCAAACGACAGAACTTAAAACTTGTCCAAATTGAAAGCATGTGCAGACGACAAAATAATACGCCTAAAAATTTGAATTCTGGTTACCAGCATTTTCTTCTTTTTCCGCAATATTTTCAAAAATCCTCTTTCTCAGGGTCTTTAAAACTCGGGGTTGTGTGGTAAAGGGATTTAAATTTCGAACTGGTTCATATTCAAAACTTCAATGGTAAAAGTAAAAAAATTATAATAGAAATTCGTAACTTTGTCTTGACAGTTACATGATCATGTGCTGTTATAGTCTTAAGAGAAATTGCGAGAGTTTTTTCAAACCACTTCCGCCGGAAGTAGTTGGTTACCAACATGTCCTCCTTTACCAACATTGTTTTCTAACCATTGAAAAACAAATCTAACGTTTTGAGCAACATTTGATTTGTCGTCTGCAAATGCTTTCAATTTGGACAAAAATCTAAAAAGTTGTCGTCTGGTAAAGAGTAAAGGGAAAACGGTATCAGAGAGAAGAGTGAAATGGCGGCTAGTTAGACATGTTTGGACTCAAGTTGGAAATCTATATAAACTAACAAGAAAGTTTTTATCAAACAACCGCCATTTATCATTACGTGTCAGTATCGAGGCAGACTACAAGTTATTCTTTTTCGGCTGCACGTTACTGTTTTATGTAGAATAATTTTTTGTGTTTGTTTATTTTATCGTCTAGTGTTTTGAAAATACGATTTAGATTAAGGCACTTTCCTGCTCTGGTCTCACAAAAAGACAACAGCCGTGTTCTGGCGAAAGGGGAGAGGTGTGTTAATCCATCCCCTTGGTGCATGATACCAAGCAAGTCACTACATAAGTATGGATATATCAAATCCATTCTGTCTACCAACCGATTGAACCTTGAAGTAGAGTAGTCCTTGGACATGCATAAAATTTACAAAGGGCAAAAATTTCGACCCAACACATTCTCCCGAGTCGTTAGAACACAGGATTGTGTGATAAAGGGTTAAGTCTTTACCGAAAGACAAAATTGGAGACTTGTTCAAACTGAAAACATTTGCAGACGACAAATTAACTGTGGCTCAAGTAATTGTATATGTCCTTGAAAGGTTAGAAATCATTGTGGGAAAAGAAGAAAATGCTGTTGCTGCCACAGTGGTGTCCGTGGTTGTGAGGTAGAGCGTCGGCCTCGTAACGATAATGTCCCAAATTCGATAAACGAGTGTTAACTTTGGGATTTTTCATCAGCTCACACATTTGGCACGAGTACTGGTGAAGTTCCCAGGAAGCAGAATCGAGAGGAATAGTATAAGTTGTTTCTCAATCAATGTAAAATAAATATGTTTAAACTAAACTAAGAAAATGCTGGTTACCGGCATTTTCTTCTTTTACCAAAATGTTTTCAAAGCCTTTTTTCCTAGGATCGTCAAAACTAGGCACTGTGTGGTAAAAGATTTTAATTCAAATAAATTGCTTACTTGAGATGATTTGATTGAACAGACAATTGATGAACTTGTCTTAGATCCATACAATCTTTTAATTTGAATTCACTTTTTCGACTCAAGGTATTTCCAAGAGATTTGATTTTTCTCTTTTAGAGTCACCAAAAAAAAAAAAAAACGGCATGCCGGTGCCAACGTTCGGTTACAATTGCTTTTAGATATAGATTCATTTTCAGTGAAAATTCAAAGTCGAAAAAGTGGCATGACTGTGTTAAAAATCTGTTGATGGTTACCTGCCCCCATTGCATAGCTTCCCCTGTTGATAGTAAACAACTAGTCCAAGTTTAAAGTAATTATCGTCGGTAATGACAGAGATATTATAAAATGTCAGAGTTTTTGCACGAAGACGACGCAGCCGATGACAGGGTTTGGACAATAACTGGACGTTTTCTTTGAAAAAAGACGCTAGCTAAGAATGGCCTTTTTTGAGGTTTCGAGGACAAAGTATACAAGTTACACAAACACGGGAGATATTCCGTTAAAATATTAGAATGAGGTATTGGACGTTGTAGAGAAAGATAAAATTGCAAGTTTTGTGCAGTCTGATATGGTTCCAGGTCGTCTGTCTAATGTCACCTTTGGAAACGAAAGAATGACACAAACCGCGAGACTTTCGAGTTTGAGCATGTGAATAATAACTTTCAAATTTCTGGCCTAACCACGATGAACCTGTACAAATTTCATGTTTTATGTTTCACTGATCTGAAAAATATTATATTTCAACCAGGATATAAAACTATTGTCATTTTCAATCAGCGTTATTCGACTCACGCCGCGTAAAACTAGTTAGTTTGGGTACATTCATGAAAGAACCCGTTTATTAAACCATTAAACTGTTAACCAGTCTTCGGAAAACCCCGACGGCCATATTGAAATCGAAGCGTGCTTCCGTCCCGCCCTTCAGAGCGGCAGGTTTGGCTCTCAACAGCTTTTACTGGTCATTAGACAAATTTATCCCTTAGACTTCTTTTCTAAATATCCGTATCACAAGAATCTACAAAACGGAGTAAAAAGTTCTTCTTATCATTAACAGATCAAATGTGATAACACGTTTGCAAACCTTTATCATTCAAACTCTTGCAACACGTGAAAACTATTATGATAATTGCTATGCTTCCCTACAATATTCAAACAAAACGGAGCTAATTGTCAAAGGGGCGAAAAGAGAAAGATTTACTTGTCAATTTAACGGCGAAATGAAGCAGAAATGTAGCATAATTACAATATCGGCTCGCTCATAGCCCGCCATCTTTTTTCCGGGGGAACTGGAAACTTTTCCCACCCATGATTCCGAAAGAAGGCTTTCAGATTATAATGAGAACTGATTAACCACTTTACCTAAAACTCACGGCGTGGTTATCTAAATCGGAGTACCGAATAAAGCCGAAGTAGACTGTTTTGTCTTCTAGGTATTTGTATACTCATTTAGGTGCCATGCTGCAAGATCTGAATTAGAATCAGAATCGTAATTGACTTGTACATATACATGTATGTACATCGTCATGTAACAAACCATTGTTACAAATATCATGGTACATGTACTTAAAAGAGTCGTAGAGAGTGTCTCTCTCCTACGCCATCTCTCTTTCTTTCTCTCTCTCTCTTACATATTCATAGTATCGACTGATGGTTTCACGGAATGAATGATCGACTTCTAACTTGGTGTAAGTACTTATCGTTTTCAAGGTGTTTGATAAGTTCTATAATATACGCAAGTATATAAACTAATGCGTTCCTTGAATTCATTATGCCAGGGTTTTATACCACTTGTCAAGTCTGGCTATTGTCTTTCCAACTCAAAAATAAGTACGACCTTGTTGCAATGAGTGTTTGTTGACATAAACTTTTTAAAACACTTTTGACCAGCTTAAGTCATTTACAACAGGAAATAATTGCGTTGCTTGCATTTAACCTTAAGTACTATGGTATTCAAGTTTCTTTAGTATTAAATTTGAACATAATTTTATTTCGTGAGTGTACTGTATTTTGTATCAGAACTATGGGTACATAAGTTTCAATGTAGAATTATACACGCACGCTCGCAAGCATTCAAAGGCGTACTCGGCAACCAATTTTCGCCTATTTTCTCATTATGTTTGTTTTGCTTGTACAGTATTTTGTTCCTGTTTGTTGCATTGTAAACTTTTCAATAATGGAGGAAATAAAGAAAAAAATATATATAAAAGGGTCGACCAATAAATGATGACAGTAACATTTTCTATTCAGGTGATGAATTCAATATAAAACAATGAAATATCAAGAAACTTGACCAAGAAACCAAAGACATACCCGTGTCTAGCACTTTTGTCATAAAAGAGAATATTGCAAGAAAAACACTATGTATATTTTGAAAGATATTGAACATGCTGTTGGACAGGAAGCAATTTTTTAGCTGTTTAGTCTTTCCCTTTCCTCGGTTTCAAAAGCTGTGTGCAAATTGGGAGGGAAAATTATTGGCTTAGAAATACGAGGCAATGTTTCTTCAAAAAATTGTTACTGATTGTTTACTTCATATAACTTTTGTTAACGTTGTCGTTGAACACAAATAACAACAAACATTATCTAACGAAAAGAAGTCCAAATACACCCATCAGCTGAGTAGTAATCTCACCGTTCTTGGGAAATAATAGATCTACATAATTGTTCAACTAGACAATCATTTGAACAGATCATACTTGAAAGTAAAATTTTAAACAATGCAGAAAAGATTACCGTAGAGGTCAAAGTTTATCATTTTCTAGCGCAGAAATCTTTGAAGAAACCTACGGAAGACTACTCTAAAACACTGTGGTAAACAGACAATATTTTTTGACTGTATCTGCGTCAGTATGTTCAGCATTCTATATCATCTTTTTTCGTTTTCAGTCGTTATTTGTGTGTATAGTGATAAAATCGAAATGCGTAACTCATAAAGCCAGGGATTAACTCTGTTACTGCAGCACCACTGGCGGCTATAAAAGATCTTCTGCTTGGATCAAGGTCAGATTACACAGAATGGGTTGCCTAATTTTGTTCTGCACCGTCTAGTCTACTACCTGTTGCAAAAATATGACCTATCTCATCTTCAATGAAAATTCTACTTTTAGATGAGGAAAACAGTCGAATTTATGATGTACTCTAAGTGAATTATTAAACAGTTTTAACGACCCCATGTAGGAAGTCTTTTGAAAACTTTGTGGGGAAAAGGAGCAAATGATGGTAACCAGCATTTTCTCCTTTTATCACAATGTTTCCATCATATCAAAAAACATATCTGATCATTAAAGCAACATATAATCTGTCGTCTGCAAATGCTTTCAATTGTAGAAAGTTTAGAATTTTGTCGATTGGTAAAGAGTTCCAGTCAGCGCCACCCAGTATGAAGGTTGTGGTTACAAAAGACGTTGTACTCGAAGATCCGCCTCTTGCTATATGGCTACCATATTTAATTAAACCTGATCTCTATGGATTCCCTCATCAACTTTGACAACGTACCCTGCCGTGCCAGATCCAGGTAAAAACCATCTCACTTTGGCCAGAGAATTCCCTGCATTTCCTTCATTGAATAACATTTACTAATTTTGTACCTGGAAAAGATGCAACATGGTTTTCTTGAAAGCGTCGTTTTCAGGATCCAATCAGTAAACGTTTTGTCGGGTGAAGGGACCAATCAACATCAACTAAGAGAACTGGAAGGGGCGTATCACAGGGTATAGACGTTTCAATGTCGCGTTAATTTGTCCATGAATCCACTTTCAATTATATCCACTTATTCAATAGAGTTAATTACAACTTACAGCCACTCCACGTTGCTCTTCAAAATAGATGGAAAAATCGTGTGGGTTCCGTGTCGCAGAAGGTACGAAATCAATTAGACGACATTTTTAAAAATTTACCCTTAGGGCGCCTCGGGTTGAATTAAGTTGCTTCAGCAGATGGTGTAGATCAAAGATCAGACTGCACTGAAGGTGCAGTCTGATCTTTGATATACTCCGTCCCATGTTTGGTAAGAATTTCTGACAAACAAATAGGCTCTTAAAATTTAAAATTCGTGGCGCCATGCAAATGATAAAGAATGTCCATGTAAACACGTGACTTATTACGAATACTAAGGATAGAAAAGTAACTCACTTTCTTTGATATCGGACGGATCAAAAGACAGAAATGGACTACAAAAGACGACAAAATGAAAATGAAGACATTTTTAATAAAGCTTGAAGCCTTTTAATTGTGATTTTTGTTACCCCCGAACGACAACTACATGTACTTGATTTAACCCTAATCCTGCTAGATCTACCATATTTAATTTTAACAAAACTTTCAAGCCGATAGTAAAAAAACCGAATTATGTTATTTCATAGGTATCTTTTAATGAAAAATATCTCCTTATCGGACGGTGCAGATCGAAGATCAGACTCCATATTCTGTGCAGTCTGATTTTGATCTACACTGTCCGCTAATGGTCAGTGAGTCGCTCTTGGCAGCCTATGGGTGAAAAGTTTAACTCTTTGCCGGGCAACAAAATTCTAAATTCGTCCATATTCAAAGCATTAGCGGATGAGATATTCTATGTTTCTGAAGTAACGGAACTCGTATTTAAAAAGGTAGAAACATGGTAGAAAGAAAGAAAAGTCTTATAGTTTCCACAGTAGCCTCTTACAGACTTATAAAACATGGGAGCGTCTTGTGAAATTTCAAAATAGGAAATACAAAGCAATTTTACTTTTCCGACCTGCACCCAACAACCGCTCTGATCAGTTTACGTTGTACAAAAATATTTATCTAGATCTATATGAGTCATGCTCTGGTAAAACTGGGTCTCCGTGATTTATTTAAACAGCAAGTCATTATATATTCTAACATGACACGTGAATTCAGCTCTATAAACACAGTGCAACGAAAGCGTGGTAAAATCTACGTTATTCTATGTAGAGTGACGTCATTCTGTATAGAGTGACGTCATTCTGTATAAAGTAAGTAAGTAAGTTATTCAATGGAGTATAATCTGCATCCGCGTTTTTACTCTAAGTATGAACTTGTTTTCCTTTGATTAAGAGTTGGTCATGTTAGAATCGAAATAATCTTCTTTCTATCGTGGTTTATCGTTCAATAAACCACGTTGTGAGTTATGAGGCGCAATGAATAATCCACTCGGGCTATCGCCCTCGTGGATTATTTATTGTGCCTCATAACTCACAACTGTGGTCTATTGAACGTTAAACCACGATAGAAAGAAGATTATTTTTTAAATCATGGATCCATAAGATCCATTTTATTTAACAAATCACTGATTCCTAAGGTAAAATAGTCCTTTGTCATGCGAAGAATTTACCAAAAGCGAAATATTTCGACCCAGGTCAGCCTGCACGGACTTTTTGTAGATGCATTAAACCCTTTTTTCACACAGCATGGTTCATATGTATATAATATACTGTATATTTTATATTAGTACCAATTAATAAACCCGATCGTTACAAGACAATGACGTTGACGAAGTGGAATTTGACATTATGGCATTCATAGACTAGAACAAATTTGCTACATCAACTAGCTTTGACAGCAAACTTAATAGCTTGCTTCATTCAACTGTAACTGAAACCAGGGTTATCTGAGAAATAACAAAAACGGCATCCAAAGAGAAAAGGCGCTATCAAAGTTGTTGTTGTACTGAAAAAAGGGGGATAATAGAAATTGTGCACAAATTTTTTGAAAAATTGTAAAAAAGCTCACCACAACAGGCCATGCTCTGGCAAAAGGAGGTTTAATAGAGCTCCATAGTGTATGATACCAAGCAAGGTATCACATAATTAAGGGTCCATAAAATCCATTTTGTCTAACAACCGACTGAATTATGAGGTAGAATAGTCTTTTGACATGCAGAAAATTTACAAACAGCAAAAAGTTTCGGCTAATGTCAACTTGCACCGTGTAAAGGGAAAAAAGAATGGTCCTTGGACATGCAGAAATTCAAAAATAACAAAGGACTCCGCAGACTGACATGGGTTGAAACTTTTGCAGATGCATTTTTGAAAATAAATGAATATAGTTACATATTCTATCATTTGTTGTCATTCTAGAGCAAATACATGGGGTTGAAACGAGCCATCCCTTCCTCATCACTTCTTTATTGCCCTATATGACCTTAGATGTCGATGAGCCATAAAACACCATACATTCATTCATTCATTCATTCATTCAGGTAAGCAAATTGTGAAGTGTCAAAATTCATAATGGTCGTTTGAGGCAACAAATGATCGTTTACTTTTGCAAACAAATTATTATTTTTCAATGCACAGTTACTTACCTTTGAAGTTGTTTAAATCCATGTTTAAATAAATATAAGTCGAGTACCTATGGCAGTGACATCATCAGCTCATGCACCAAACTTCACGTTTAACCAAGGTTTCAGTGACGTCAGCTTTCAGCGATATTGGGGCCCTCAGAAGGGAAACTCGATTTCTTCAGCGTACTCAATTCGTGAGACCATAAAAGAGGTAAATTTCCCTGAATACACGTTGAAATGGTAAAACTTTGCAGCGTAATGAATTTGTTGCAGTATAATAAATTCGTTGTACAGTCAGGTGGCAGGGGACTTAGGATCTTGTTCACAACTGTGGCGAATCAAGTCGCCACTTCGCCTTCGGCTCAAGGCGACATGATTCACCACAGCCGTGAAGAAGTTGCCAAGTCCCCTGCCACCTGACCGTACAACTAATATTGTCTATGTTTCATATACATGTATTTTTGACAGTCACGTAGCTTTTGTTTTGGTACCCTGCACGGAAAAATGATGGAATTTTGACGAAATGCTATGATTATTTTTTCCTGTTTTTTCTGTGTTAAAAAAATATTGATCGATACATATATCACATTCAAGCAACACTTAAATACGGATTTAATGATACCACAATAGTATCACAAAAAATTCATACTCTTTGCAATTAGCGCCCCTATTTGACTCGTGACCTGGTGGTGGCGAGTTCGATACCCGGTTTGGGCAAACTTTCCGGCGATTTTTCGCCTCTCACCTCTGATGCATGTAAGACAACTAGCCAGTGACTTGGAAAGAAAGTTGTGTTCGTACTGGTGCGAGAAAGCCAGGTAACACATGCGTATGTGCACTGACCACTGTAATGTGACCATAGCCGTTTAAACGGCGTTATACTCTAAAAGAAACAAACAGACCGAAACTTAGCATTTCGATACCCATCTCTTAACTGTTTGCCTTTAAACTCAAGATTACGTGGTTGAGGATTAAAAGAAGATTGTCATCTGAGTATAAAATTACTAAAAAATAGTAAAGAGAGAAACAATTAAAATGAAGGAGCAGAATATGTATATGAGTCATGTTCCGTGAAAAGGGGGTTTAAAGCATCTACAAAAAGCATCGACCCAGGTCAGCCTGCCCAGTCGCGCAGGCTGACCTGGGCCGAAACTTTTTGCAATTGGTCATTTTTCTGTTGCTAAAGGGATCAGCGTACCTCATGATTAAGTCGGTTGATATACAAAATGGATTTAATGAATCTAAAAGTACTGTGACGAGTTGCTAGGTATGATGCATCACGGAGATGCATTGAGCCCCCTTTTGCCAGAGCATGTGGCTCATATTTAAATCTAAATAAAAAGAAACCGAAAAAAAAAGAAAATGAAATAACCATGGTTCATAGTAGAAAAGATCGGCAAACTCGGTAATAATAAGATTATATGTCCCAAGATCAGACTATATGGACGTGCAGGCTGACTTCGGTCTATTATCTACAAAAGATCATAAGAGATTACGATATCCAGAACTTGGACTTCTGTAAAAGGAAAGCTAAATTTCAGACTAGATTTTAAACGGAAATTGGCAAATAGAAAAGCAATACTTTAACCAAATAGAGGTCATTTTTTCTCAACTTTCAATATTTAGTTTGGAGCTAATTTGGAGGACTTTTGACACTAATATGGAAAACAAACACACCTCCCTTCATTTACTTTTTCAGAGCTATAGGCACAAAAACATGGGCTTTTGCGGACAGTGCAAATCAAGATCAGACTGCACAAAATGTGCAGTCTGATCTTGGATTTGTACCGTCCGCGTGTTTAGTTAAGCCTATAAAACAATCTGTGTTTTTGTGGAGTAATTTTCTGCCGACGAAAGAAGGGTCGAGTTCACCCTTAATCTGCTAAGCGACTCACTGACCTTTTGCGGAAAGTATAGATCAAGATCAGACTGCTTAGAAGGTGCAATCTGATCTTGAATCTACACTGTTAGATAGATAGATATTTTTATTAAAAAAAAAATAAGTTTTAAATAAAAGTAATCGGGTTTTTACTATCGATTTGAAAGTTTTATCAAACTTCTTTAGCAGGATAAAAGTTAATATATTTTAGCACTGAAAAAAAGAAGAAAATATTTCCCCTTCTGTAAATCATGCTGTTTTTTTCCACAGTCCTGACGATCGGTATCCTTAGAGTGCTAATTGAATTAAATGAACATTTTCAGCCAATACTAAACACCCATGTATTGCGAATTAAAAGTGCTTTAATTCAGGAAAAGGTAGCCCCATATTTGACACTATAGATCCAAAATCAGACTGCACAGAACGTGTTGCCTGATCTTGATCTACACTCCACAGGGCATTTAATCACGCTTAGTAGCCTAGTGGTTAATTCAGTAACTCTACAGGTAGTCAGGAGTACCACTAATTAGTTAAAAAGGAATACAGTGGCTTGAATGATATGAAAAACGCTGTATGAAGGGGAGCAATTTTTTGTAAAGTTTACTAATTCCAGCTCCACATTTCTACCGCAGAAGCGTAAAAGATCGTTTTCACCAATCATTCTGTATTGCAGTCTGACTTTAATTGTGGATATAGGAAGTAATTTAAAAAGAAAAACAACCAACCAGAAATAACGTTACTTTGAAATCTAGAAAATACTTAACCCCTTAAACTGCTAAATAAATGTAACGAAACATTCCACTTAATAGCGAAATAACCCATATTGCGATTTCAAAGTTGATTTCACCAGAAAGAAAATACCGTTTCGGACAGTGTAGGTTAAGGATCAGACTGCACGTTTTGTGCAGTCTGATCTTAGTCTACACTGTCCGCAGAAGCGCCCCGAGTCGCGCTTAGCAGGCTAGGAGTTAAGAAATAGACTAAGAATGTCATTGAGAATGGCCGGTGAATTGGGGTCAAATAATAAGTGTAGTAGTTATGGATCTGTTACAGAGTAGCTTCCTCCTGTGGATTTGTCCATGAGAAAATTCAAACAGTAAAATTTCGATACCTGGAGTAGAATATTACTTCAAACAACATTAGTAGTAAAGGAGTCGTGCATATAATCAGTCGTCTTTTTTTTGCACTTTAGAGACTATGTAGCAAGAGCAGTCCTGATTGCTACATTATCTTTTTTCTAATAAATGGTGGTCTTCTGAACATGTTAACACTAACATACAAAATTTTTACTTCTGAATATGGAACAATATATGGCCAATACTCCTCTAAACATTATAAGAATATATTTAAGCTAATGATCTCCTGAACATAGTAACAATACTGAGCTCATGCTGTCCGTAACAAAATAACAATAACAGGCCCATGCCTATCTAAACATGATAAAATTACTGAGGTCATATTTGTCTGAACATGGTTACAATAACAAACTAATGCTTATTTGAACATGGTAACATTACTAGGCTCATCCTTTTTATGAACATGGTAACACTGTACGGTTTATGCTTTTCTGAACGTAGTAACACCATACGGCCAATGCTTGTCTGAACATGGTAACATTACTATGCTCATCCTTTTCTGAACATGGTAACACTATACGGCTTATGCTTTTCTGAACGTAGTAACACCATACGGCCAATGCTTGTCTGAACATGGTATACCATGCGGCCTAATGCTTGTCTGAACATAGTAACACTATACGGATAATGCGGCTTTATATCTGGTAACAATAAAATCCAAATGCTTTTCTATACATGGTAACAATATTATGCTAATATTCTTTGAATATTGTGACAATACCAGGGTAATGCTGTCCTGACCATGATAGCAATGAAAGGCTAATGCTTCTCTTAACATAGAAGCAGTAACTTGTTTATCTTCTTCTGAATTTTGATTACAATGACAAGCTTATGTATCATCGGAAATAGTGACACTACCGGACCTATGCACTTCTAAATGTTGTTACAAAACCAGAAAAGTGCTCATATGATGACAATACCTGGCTTACATGATTCCAATAACAGGTATATGGTCTTCTTTACATGAAGACAAAACGGGGCTTATTCACATGGTTACAATACCGGACTAGTGCTCATCCGTATGTAGCAACAAAAACAGGTTTAATGTTCTTCTGGACGTGGAAACAATAACAGGTTTCTGTTCTTCTAAAAGTATGTACAATACCAGGCTTATGCTCTTCTTTACGTGGTTACAATATCAGGATTATGCTCTTCTTTATTTGGTTACAATACCACTTTTATGCTCTATGAAAAGGTTGTAATACCAGGCTCTTCTGAACATTGTTACAGTACCAGGATTATGCTCTTCTGAACATGTTTACAATACCAGGCTTACGCCCTTCTGAACATGGTTACATTATCAGGTTTTTGCTCTTCTTAAAATAGTTACAATATCAAGCTTATGTTCTTCTGAACATGGTTACAATACTAGGCTTATGCTCTTCTGAACATGGTTACAATACCAGACTAATGCTCTTCTGAACATGGTTACAATACCAGACTAATGCACTTCTGTACATGGTTACAAAAACAGGCATTTGCTCTTCTGAACATAGTCACAATAACAGGTTAATGCACCTCTGACCATGGCTACAATAATTTCACAAAATTTACGGTTGAATCTTGGATCTACACCGTAAACTCATATCCAGACGAACGTGATTTAGATTTGATCATATTAATGTATGCAGGCAACAACGTAAGTGTAGTTCTTACGATGAAATATGTTGTTAAAGGAGTAGAAAACTGATAAGAAAAGGAAAAAAATCCTGTTTACCAGCATTTTCTCCTTTTCTAACAATGTTTTCATATGAATGTTTCTTCTTCGCTGATGTAAAATGACGGGAGTGTTTGGTAGAGTTACACTTCACAGTTTGCACTGTTTGAAACTCCCTTGGGCTGCTGTAACTCAGTGGCTAGAGACAGAGGCTTGGCTAAATTTGTTTACGAGGTGTGATAACAGTATGTGACCGAGTCAATAGTCTCTCATCGCGACCTTCCATCACGTGCCAGACCAGCAAGTGGCTCGTGTAGAATGTCGTGTGTATCAATGGTACAGATATGGAAGGACCACATTTGTAGGTTCATTGACCACCTAGGTTTACGTGATATTTCGTTTTTGGCGCTTCGCGCCGTTTTCAACTGTGTTTAAACTACGAGGGGTGTTCGAAAAGCAGTATGATAAGATCTAACACAAGAACATTGCATTGGGGTGCCAACGCTCGGCTGCAAGTTGCTTGATTTTTAGTGAAAATTCTGAGTCGAAAAAGGGGCATAACTATGTCAAAATACATTGATGGATGCCTGCCCTTCTTGTATGAGGTATAGTTTTTATAGTGTACAAATAGCCCGAATTTGATGTTAATATCTTCAGTAATAACAGAGATAACAGAAAATGTCAAAGTTTTTGCACGACGCAGACGCAGACGAGGCAGTCGACGACGACATGATTACGGCAATACCTCGACGTTTTATTCGAAAAGAGTCGAAATATTTCCTATTATCTTTGGCTAAAGGCTAATTAGAGAAATTTCTCTTATCAAAATTGAAAAAAAAAAAAGGTGACGCTTTTCCCTGTATCCCCCCCCCCATCTCCAGTATTTGCACGGCTGCTTTCTTGCAAGTACATCTGTATATGAGTCATGCTGTGGCAAAAGGAAGTTTAATATATCTCCAGACTGCGCAGGCTGAGCTGAATATATAATTTTTGCAGATGCATTAAGCCCAAATTTCACAGAGCATGGCTCATACGAATATAATCCAAAAATGCGTTTTCTTTTTTAAACGGTTCTTTTCTGTGTTAATTGTGGTAGTTTTTTAATTGTATTCCTAAGATGGTTTGTGTAACATTGGATTATACATATAGAAAATTATGACAACAGCTTCAATTCTACTAAAGTAAAAAAGACATTCATAGATTTGAATTTTATAGATTTTCTCCTTTCTGTACATATCGTGTTCACAACAGGAAGTACATGTTAGGCCTGCCCTCCACTACAACCCCGATTGCTTGTCGAAGGGTTGCAGATGAAAAATGGCTAATTTCGGGGAGCTTTCGGGATGAAAATGGGCGGAGCTTGGCAAACGGGGCTCGTTCGGCAGTGATACGCGGAACAGTATGCGAAAGGTTGCCGAAATCTTACCGAAGTATGCGGATCCAGTACAGAAAAATGCCGATCGGTCCAGGATTGTTGACCGAGTGTTTCCCGATCACGCAGAATGGCTGCAGTTCACTTGCAGAACATACAGAAGCGTTTAAGAATCAATGCCGACATGTTGGCGATGTGAGTGCCAAGGTATATATAGGCGAGTTATTTGAGGGGTTCAGTTTCAGTTCACGTAAATCATGGCTGCGAGAGACATAGAATTTGCTTTGGCTCTACAGTACCAAGTTCAAGCCGACCAGGCCGCAATGCTTGCTTTAGCCGTACATTTACGTAGGAGGCGAAGACGTAAATATTTACCTGCTGTTATGTATTTGACTGCACAAAAATAAATTCAGAAACCAATTATTTAAAATATCTGATAAAGAAAAGGCATAACAGCTAAAAAACTGTTTTCCTGCAAGGGTCCTCCGTGGCTCAGTGGCTAGATGGCGGGCGTGATCTCAGGTGACGGACGGTCATGGGTTCCGTCACTGCCATCCACTTAGCTTCGCGGGAATGTCATTCGGAAAGACATTTAAGAGCCTAGCCTAGTACTTGTATGGCCCAGGAAACATGAGTAAGTGAGCTGTGACCGCGATATAACTGAAAAACTGTTGAAACTGACATTGAAATAAAAAAAAAACAAATACAATGTATACTTTAAAAATACCCGCATTCTGAGTTAGGCGTAAAATAGTAACCGATAAGTTAAGTCACTTACACTGACAATCGTGTGACGTTGCACCTGCTTTATATGTGGCTGTAGGAATGACCAATCTTGGAAGAACTGCTGATCAGTTTCTTTCCATTCGCTTTCAATAGAAGCCTGGCCTGAACGTTTAGATTTAATTTTTAACTGACCAAGTCTTCTTCGCTGAGTATTGAACCATCGCACAAGATTCTCCTTCTCAACACCAATTACTTGTGCTTGTTCTTGCCATAGTTCATTCTTCTTGTCAGGGGTGCATCCACAAGGGTTTTCTTTTATCGTACAGACCAGGGTTACCTTTCAGCCATTCAATCATAATTTCTGTTTTTTCATCAGTAAGAAGGAATGCTGTTTTACGTTTGATAGCCCTTGACGTATGAGCTACATTGGAGTCATCCTCGTCGTTAGAAGAAGGATCATCAGGCTGAGCGATGTCAGTTGGTTGGTCTTCATGACAAACTCCAGTACCAGCTCTAGCTTCGGTCACGGATTCAGAAGGTACATCTGAAGAGAAAAAACAGTGACTCAATTGAGAATGTAGCTGAAACTTTGTTCATTGCATACTTTGAAAGGCATTGTCCCAAAGAACATGTGTACTTATAATGTAGTTGCTAGCTGTAGACATAAAGTTAGGGCCCGCCGGGCTAGCTCAGTCTGTAGCGCGTCGGCTCCATGATCCGAAGGGTGCGGACGGTCGTGGGTTCGAATCCCGGTAGAGGCGAACTCTTACAAGTGGGAAAGTAGTCAGTGACTTGGGTAGAAGGCTGTGTGAGTACTGGTGTAAGCCAGGAAAACATGGGTAGGTGCACTGACCGCCGTGATATAACCATAGATGTCGAAAGCGGCGTTAAACCCCAATCAACCAACCAACCATGACAAACAGACCCACCGACGCACAGACTGGAAGAAAGACAGGCTGATAGACAAACAGACCCATACTTCGAGCAGTTGGCATAAGATTGAGAATACATAAAACTAGATAATCTACACTTCAATTGGTCACAAAACAGTATAGACCTAGTTTTACATTATCAGGTAGATGTAACAAACTTACTGGAAGGGTCATTTTTAGACATCTTCCCAGGGCTGGGTGCATCTGTTGCTGTAAGCTTCCGTGTTTGTCTCCTGCGCTTACCCCTGCCTACCATCTTCACTGTCTGGTGACTACCTGTGAAATGACGGTATCGTCCAGGTAGCCTCGCTTTCAAAGTTCGGGAAAATACTGTTTCCGATCGGGATTCTATCTGCAAGTCATCGGTGTCTTCGGTGAAGGTTCAGTAAGCATTCGGTCATCTTTCCTGAACCGCTCGGGGTGACACAGTGAATAAGAAACCTTGCCGAATGCTGCCGGATTATGCGCGATGTGTTTCAGAACGTCCGGAATGATCGCTGAAGGTTCCCCGAAGGGATGCCGACGGTTCCGACGCTTCCCCGAACTCAACGATCGGCGTCCAAATTTTAAAACTTTTAAAATTTGGATCCCGAAGCTTTTTTGATCCCGAATCGGCCCCGACACACTAAGAATGTTTCCAGATGGGTTTAAGAAACACCAAGAACGGTTCCCGATCATTGCGAAGATGTGCCGAAGCATCCAGTTCTTCTCATTTTTACGATCGGGAACCTTTCGGGGTCCTAGTGGAGGGCCGGTCTTATCCATGCACAATTCTTATAATTATATTGAAATTTTTACAAAAAAATAGTTTAAAGCCAGAAATAAAAAAATAAAATCTAATTTTTTGCTGGTGAGGGGGTAAAACTGAAGATTTAAAGCTATAAAATATGATAATGATTAAGTAGTTTACTTGATTTATCAACTTATGAGAAATCTTGGTAATGAAATATCCTCGTGATTGGGTTTTCAGCGTCCCTTGATTGCTTTTTGTCACAATTCACTGTTGATTGGAGTTGAAGTGCACTTCACGTTTGCTGTTAGCCAATCAGATCGCTGCCTCGTTTTCGAGGGCCTGCATCAATTGAGACTGGTTATAATGAAAATCTAAATTATATTGTGGTGTCTTTCTTCGAACTTCCTCTCGCAGTCTACGGCATAATAGCAGACGACACTTCGAGGAGCACTCGAAGAAGCACGTCCTGGAACAATTTAATGTAACAATTATTGTCTCTTATCAAATCATGCAATACAAAAGTGAGGTCACGCGGGCGAGTCAATGGCGTTTCCTAAAGAATGTATAATATTCGTTTTTCGCCAGAAGTGAAAAAGATGGAAGCTTTAAGCAGACGATTAACTCCTTTTGTCATTTAACCCAGAGCTGCTTGAATTCGTCTTTTTACGCCCCTGGATCTGGTTTTTCTTTTTCACATATTATGAAAAAAGGTGCAATTTTGATAGGCAATTTCTACTTTTCTCTCTATGTTTTCATATCATTATAACACCATTTTAATTTCCTTAACCCTTTACCACACAAGCCCTACTTTTAAAGACCCTGAGAGAGATATCTTTTGAAAACATTGTGGGAAAAGAAAAAAATGCTGGTAACCAGCATTTTCTCCTTTTCGCACAATTTTTACCACCCATTCATAGACGAATTTAATCTTTTTCAGCTACATTTAATTTGTTGTCTTCAAATGCTTTCAATTTAGACAAGTCTAAAATTTTGCCGTTTGTTTAAGAGTTTAAAAAAGATCGTCTGTTGTGTGTGCACAAGTAAGCTTAACCCTTTACCAAACGACATTTTAGACTGGTCTATACAGAAAGCACCTGCAGACGACAAATTTAATGTGGGATTTGTCTGTGAAATGGTAGAAAGCACTGTGAGAAAATCTGGTAATTAAAGGCTCTATAGCTGCCACAAGTAAACAATGCGGGTGTTAAATTCCATTTCAATTTAAATCATACGTATGGAAATTATTGTGGAAATGATAATCTGTTTTTGTACGGTCGGTCCAAGTATTAGTCACTGGCAGAAAAATGAAGAATTTTCAAATCAGTTAAAAAGTAAGCAAAAGAAGGAGCGGCCTGGCAACTTTTAACATAATTTTCATTTTTCTATCAGCAACTAACACATGGACCTGTTTGACTGCGCAGGCTGACCTGGGTCGATACTTTTTGCAGATGCATTAAACCCCTTTTCGCAGAGCATGGCTCATATACAATATGTATGATTATAAACTATGTTAAGGTTTTGGTCAAACAAACGATGTTCTATTCTGTTCTGATCTGTTTTGTTTTATGTGTGTAATCACTTCTCAAGTCGATGTACAAGCACTGCTAGAAACTGTCTGGATAGCTCTTATATCTAAAAGTGGACCAAACACAGCAAGAAGTGTACTCATTCTTTCCCTCATTTCAATTCTTCCGCAGACGACAATATGCAAAGCGGACGATCTTGAAAAACATCGTGACAAAAGAAGAAATTGCTTAGAATGAGCAATTTCTTCTTTAGTTACAATGTTTTTATCTTTTTTGTAATGTGTAATTATGTAGGTTTTTTGAATTTCGATTTCCATCTAGGTTTTCATTCGGAAAGTTTATCCACTCGGAAATATTTCCCATAATTCCATATTATGGTTTTGGGTTAACCCTTAAGTTGCTAAGCGCGACTCAGTGACCTTTCGTGCACAGTGTAGATCAAGATCAGACTCCACATAACGTGTAGTCTGATCTTTGATCTACACTGTCCGAAAATGACATATTTTCTTACCAAAAATACCTTTGAAATAGCAAACTTTTGGGTTTTACCATCTGCTTGAAAGTATCACTTCACTTTTGTTAGCAATATAAGGATTGAGAGAGTGTTTTCATCTATTCTAAAGAATCCTTCAGGAACCCTCGATCTGTGCAGTGAGTATAGTTTTGAGGGTAGTTGTACATTTTATAGAGTACCCTTATAAACTGTTGATCTGAGAGAAACAGCGAGAGTCTATTTGCTAGTTTAATCCTGTTTATTTAACAACAGTTCTGAAACAAGTTCTTACTACATGTACTTATATTAATCACTTTCGATGACTGCTTACTGGAAACCCTTACAAGTACTCGCGCCGAAATGTTGGAAGATCTAGTTCCAAACTTTGGCCAAGCCCATCACGTGATTCGAACCCTGAAACCTTGCGGTAAGAGGCCGACGCTCGACCTCCAAACTATAGGCTTCCACATTTTTCGTCGGCTATTTGGATAATATTTTGATTCATGTCTGTACCAATATAACTGTATCACTATATTAGTCTTTATTATATACCAACAAATTCTCCAGAATCAAATACATGCGTTGAATCGGATGAAGTAACACACACGACAGAAAAAAAAAAAATCCATATCTACACGCAGTGAAATACGGTCCCAAATATGGTATGATGACGTATCTCACGCACGGACTAAGCATACATTGAGTTGCGATTCGATTGGCCAAAATGTTACGCTGTAATATTATTCCGCCATTCCGCTGCGTAAGAAAATTTTGACAAATTTTCTCACGCTGCTCGAATTAAATACAAGCACCAGGAAAGTTACTACAACATAATATTCCGTATGTATAAGACATATTAAATGAAAAAGAGTATAAACAATAGTGTCTATACTGTATCACTTGTACACGCAACGTTTCTTAATCCTTATCCTGCTAAGTAAGATAAATGAAACTCTCAAGCCGATAGGAAAAACCAAAATGATGCTATTTCAAACTTATTCTTTCTTTCTTTCCTTTTTTTTTTCTTTTTTTTTTGAGATACATATATTTTTATCGGACAGTGTACATCCAAGATCAGACTGCACGTTCTGTGCAGTCTGATCTTGATCTACACTGTCCGCAAAAGCCCACAAAGTCGCGCTTAGCAGCCTAAGTATTAAGAGTAATGTGAGTTGTTGAAATACCGTATATGTATACTCAGGAACGTAGTTTAAAGTGACAGTAAAGCCCAAAAGTAAACAAAGTGGGTGTTTAAATGCATTTGAATTTATATCATACCATTTAAAAGTATAGAAATTATTGTGACAATCTGTCATTGTTCGGTCGATCCAAGTGTTAGTTGCTGACAGAGAAATTAATTTCAAAACTAGGTTAAAACCTGCCAGGTAGCTATGTCTTTTGTTTACTTTTTGCCTGATTTTAAAATTCTTTTTTTCTGCCAGCGACTAATATACGGCCCGACCGAACGATAACAGACTGTCATCTCCACAACATTTTTCATAGTTTTAAATGGTATGATTTAAATTTAAATGTATTATGACACCTGCTTTGATATTTTTTAGTGGGCCTTTAACGTTTATAAGATTTCTTTGAGTTTTATTTTCTTTTTACATGAGCCATGGTTTGTAAAAGAAATGGTGTTTGAAAGACATTGACTCAGGTCAGCCTGCGCAATCCGCGCAGGTTGACCTGTGTCAAAGTTAAGTTTTTTGCTTTTGCTCAATTTTCTGCAAGCCAAGGAACCAGTCTACCTCATGATTCAGTCTGTTTTTTAACAAAATGGATTTTACGGATCCATAATTACATGACGACCTGGTTGGTATAATGCATCGCAGAGAGGCCTGACACCCCCCTCCCCTTGCCAGAGCATGGCTCATATTCAATATAGAATGGCGGTAGTGTGTCAGATATATTTACCACAGTGTAAGGTGGACTCTGACAGTGTGACACTTCATCGCCGTTATACTGTAATATGGACTATCGAAGTGTTGTTGTTGTTGTTGCCGTTGTTGTTGTGAAAGTGTAGAAGATGGTTAGACTGTGGAAAACATTGGGGCCTTGATCATTTTAGAGATCCTCTTTTTTTAGTCCAGTTGGTTTTGGAAATTATACATTTAGGTATTTTTATTGATAGAAAAACATTTTCACTCACGAAGTACATGCAATTTGTAAAGCTCCGAATGTTATTTATACGAAAGAAAACTTTGAACTAATTACTATCATAATAGGGATAACAATAATAACAATGATGGTGATAATAATAATAATAATAATAATAATAGATATAATAATAATAATAATAATAATAATAATAATAATAATTATTATTATTATTGTCATCATCATCATCATCATCATTATAACTTTATAAAAATTTCCGGATCATGTTTTGTTTGCTTAGATAATACTAGAAGTAATAATCGCTGAATCACAGATATACCCACAGTCATGATATGATTGATATACAATATCTTCAAATTTTAATATTTCAAAAACTCAAACAAAAGAATCAAAGTTCGTTTAGTGTAGTATCGATAAATCTACCAGAAAAAAAAAACCTAAGAATCAGTGTAACCACAAACATTTTTTAATTAGAAATTGAAATAAACTTTTTTTTTCTTTCTCAAATAAAAGAGATAGAAAAAAATACGAAGATAAATATTACCACTAATTGTACTACAATATGAATACTGTTAACTTTGAAGAGTCTTCAAAAAAATGTACAGATCTCTGTTTCAATTAGATAAAATATAATGATCAAAAGAAATCCGTGTAAACGAACGCTTCCTAATATTATCTCTTTTACAACATCAAAGCGATTCGTGCAAATAATTCTACATTTGCCCAGGTGGTTAGAGGTCATCATTTTTGACATCCGAAAACACAACGTCGGTCCCGTGTACCCGCGTGAAGACATTCCTACCACGCCAAAAGATATTTAAACAAACCTTTAAAGGTGGCCCTTCAGATTTTGGGACGAAAATTTTACAAAAATACAAAATAATCATCCTTATACTCCCAAAGCCTTTTAATTTTCATTCATAAAACCCCAGTAGTCGAAAACCATCCGACAACAAGAGAAATAAGAGATTTACTACGGCCCAGGTCGCCACCGACGGGAAATACGTTCTATTTTTACATGAGCAACTCGCTCATTTACATACCGGAAATACACAGACGAAGCTTCAAACATAGCGTCCAAAGAAGACATTATGGAAAATAATTGCATGTTTGTTATGTTATGGAATTTAAGCGTCATTAGTCACGTGCGGGTCACTTTACATTCCCACAATGCTTTTTTTGATTTCTGGCGCGAAATCTAAAAATACCTTAAGAGGCTACGTAGCCTTTTAAGGGAACACCATCAAAATTTTTTTTCTTTTGTAATTTTATGATTCTTAATTATTGATGATTTGTATTGTTTTTTCATATAAATTTCAGTGATATATATATTTTTTACTTTGGTGAGATGTGAAAAATCTAAATACCCACCTTTAAACTCTGTACAAGAAGGCAAAACTTTACTCGTTTTTCAAAGCATTTTGCACGGGCTTAACTCTTTCACTACTGAATGAATAAATTGCATTTTCTCAATGGCTAGAAATAGAGTTCTGCTGCAAAATCAAGAGACAGGTCGTTCATAATCTAGAATAAAGTAGTGGACAGTGTAGATCATAGATCAGACTGCACATTCTGTGCAGTCTGATCTATGATCTACGCTGTCCAAAAAAGATTCTGTTGTCATCTATGGTATGAAAAGAATCAAACAAGGTTTGAATTATTGATTTTTCTTTTGACAAGATCGGAAACATTGTAGATTAAAAAGAGGAAATGTTGGTTACCAGCATTTTCTCCTGTTCCAGCAATATTTTTATAGGCTTCTTCCTCAGGGTCATGAAGAATTGGCTCGTCTATTAAAATTAAAAAAAATTACTCTTACCCTATCAAATAACTGGTTTTTTTTTTTACCTTTCGGAACAAGTTCACTACACAATTTCTAAAACATTTGAGCCATTCTCTGTGAAAAGGGGGTTTAATATCGGGGGGTGGGGGGAGAGGAAAAAAAAAAGTATCGACCCATGTCAGCTTGCGCAGTCCACACAGTCCAAACTTTTTGCTGAAATGAGTTTCATGCATCCTTAATTACGTGATGACTTGCTTGGTAAAATGTATCACGGAGATGCACTGAACCCCTTTTTGCCAGAGCATGGGTCATCTATATCACCAAAGAAAAATCAACACGAACAAATTAAAGTTTAATACATAAATACACTTTAAACATCGTGAAAACAGGAGAATTTGCTCTACATGAGCGATTTCTCCTGTTTTTGCGATGTTTTCAAAAGGCTTCTGCTACGAGGAGAAAAACGAAAAAGCGTCTACAAAATGATCTGTGTGTAATATACGCATATTTCCAGTCAGTCAAACAGACCCAGACAACGCAGTTTGAAGAAGGTATTGCTCCGAGTACCGGTATTGCATGAAATTAGGGTCGTGATAGCATCTAGATGAACGTGAAAAACTTATAAATAAAAAGGTTAATTTTCAATCAAATCAATTTATTAATATTTAAATTCTGTTTGCATGGAGTTTTACGCCGTTTTCATCAATTCTTCAATTATATCGCTGTCGACATAGCTATCGACAAAGCTACGAGAGAGAGGAATGAATCCTGTGACTATGACAATCATTAATCCTTAGAAAAATATTGGCCGGGATTTCAAGCCATCAGGCTCGGAAATAAATAGATAAATAAATAAATAAATAAATAAAGAGACCCGAGAAGCTCGCTTCAACTTCACTATGATTGTTATGAGGGATTGCGTCAACGGATGTAAATTGCATTAAAGGCCCTTTGGCTGTAAAAATTACACGACTCGGGAGTCATGATGCAGACAAAATCAACCCATACCAATGACAAAAATGGATATTATTATGAGTCTGATAATATGTTAGAGTATGGTTTGTCAAAGTCTCAGCCGCTGGCAGCTGGCCACTTTTTTTTTTTCTAGTTTTACAATACATTTTTCTACTAGCGACTCCGACCGTTAACATATTCTACTGTAAAACATTGTCAGACTTAAAATAATATCCAGTATTTTAAATGGTATGAATTCAATTCGCCTGCATTTAGCCCCCAGATTGTTTACAATTATTCAGCCTTTCAGCCGAAAACTTCACCCCCTCCCAACACACACACACCCCCCCACACACACATATATATATGAACCGTGCTCTGGCAAAAACGGGCTTAATACGTCTCCGTGACGCATTAAACTAATCAAGTCTTCATATAATTATGGATCCTTAAAAGCCATTTTGTCCGACACCCGACTGAATCATGAAGTAGAATGTCCTTTGACATGCAGAAAATTGATCAAGAGCAAAAAGTATCGATCCATGTCAGCCTGCGCGGACTGCGCAGGCTGACCTGGGTCGATACTTTTTGCAGATGCATTAAGCCCCCTTTTCACAGAGCATGGTTCATTTGTTAGGGATATTCTCCATCTGAAAAAAAGCTTGAATGATCTATCGCAAAAGCTACTTAAGTTGTGTGTTGCATTTCGATGAATTCACGACTCTGAAAAAGAAGGCCTAAAAACATTGTGAGAAAAGGTGTAAATGCTGGTTACCAGCATTTTCTTCTTTTCCCACATTGTTGTCTTCTTTTTTAAAACAGAAACCCAATTATTTAAACCGGATTTGAATTGTCTTCTGCAAATGTTTTCAATTTGGACAAGTTTAAAAATGTCGTGTGGTTAAGGCCCGGTCACACCGAGCGAACTTTGCTGGAGCGTTCCTTGAACGGTAGGGAAGGGGGACCGAATTTCGACAACGCTCGTCACCGCGCACAAAATGGGAAAAAATCGAAAATACGGGCGTTGGCTTAGCGGTACACCGCTGAAGCCGGCGTTGCTTTAGCGTTGATTAAGCGGTAGCGAGCATTGGTTTAGCGATGACGCGAGCGTTGGTATAGCGGCGTTCTGCGCATGCGGGCTTTGACTCGGCGGGGGTATAAAGTTGGTTTAGCGGCATACCGCTTGTGACTACGGAGCTGAACGGATGGTTTTGACACAAGTTCTGATACATTTTTGATAGAAGACGATAGTTGAAGTTAATCATGCCACGTGGACAAAAGAAGAGGAAGGCTGGAAAAGGAAAGGCAGAAGCCTCCAAGAATATCATTACTGAGCAGGCAGCTGAAGCAATGGAGTCAGGTAAAAATACGTGGCCCGCTGGTTGTGTCAAGAAATATTTAACAACTGTGAAAAAATACTGTAATGTAGTTTAGTTCAACCTTTTTCATTTATTATTCCATTGTTATATTTTACAGAGACCAGTCAGGCCACAACAGCAGCCACTGCTAGCACAGTCACTGCTAACACAGCCACAGCCACTGCTACCACAGCTCAGGCAGGGGCAGCTGCTGATGAAGGTAATCACAAATGAAAATGTATGAAATTTACTAATAACAACAATTATAATAAAAATAATAATAACAATAATAAGCATAATCTTTCTTTCATGTTGACATTGCTCATTTAGTATTCATTTGGTAAAATTTGCAGACTCTGATGACCATCCTGAGGAGACCCTGACACAGGACCCGCCTGACGATGAGGAGCTACCCCCTGGTGATGACCAGCCAGAGGAGGGTCGTGCTGCTGCTAGTGCTGAAGGTAATTATAATGTGATGAATGCAATGAACAATCAATACAAATTGATCTAAATAATATATGTTTCATCTGTACATCTATGGTTTTTTATTTAATTGTTATATTTTTCAGACTCTAACTCTCAGCCCCCACACTTGGAGAGGGATGATGAACAGCGTCAGCCTCAGAAGAAGTCTCGCCGCAAGGCCCTCCTGCTCGACGATGACACTCAGGAGCAACTCATCGAGTGGGTTCGGGAGCACAAACTTTTGTGGAGGAAAGGGGCCACCGAGTACAAGGATACAAAGAGGAAGGCGGAGCTTTGGGCCAGGAAGGCAAGAGAGCTGGACATTGAAGGGGGGGCTGAAGCTCTCAGGACATGGTGGAAGTCAGCCCGGGACCTCTACGCGAAGCTACTCTCCAAGAAGTCTGGACAGGCTGCAGCAAACTTGACGGACAGAGAACTGTTCATCCAGAGGACCTGTGCCTTCCTGCAGAAGGAGGTGAAGCCCAGGAAAGGCCAGCCACTTAGAAGCATACCCCTCTCACAGGAACCTGTAGCCAGCCAGACTTCTGACTTTAGCAGCCAGCCTGCAGCAGCCCAGCCCTCGGCGTCGGCCAGCACGTCTCGCCAGCCTTCCCACGACGTCGAGGAACAGGAAGAGGACGAGGACTCCCTGTCGCTCATTGAAACTCAAGCGGCAGTCACGAGGTCCCATGGCACCCCCCCACTAGCTCGCTCCTCCACTACCTCCAGACAACGCCGTACCGCCACCAGAGCCGAACCTGAAGACTCCCCTGCAATGCTGGAGATGAGGGATTGTATGAGGGCCACCAACGCTCTCATGGAGAGACTGGTCCAAGCCCAGGAGATCAGCCATGCAAGGCAACCCTTCATTACATACATGTCGCAGTCTCTCCAACGACTACCTGAGGCCTAGTACCAGCTCGCAGTCGAGAGAATGACGGCCATCCTCCACGAGATGCAGCGACCCATCCCCCACCTAGGTCCTCCAGCTCCACCACGTCTAGCCTCAGCACTTTCAACCACACCCATCTTCTGCCAGCAGCAGCAGCATCACTACTTCCAGCCCAAGCCTCAGCATCACGGCTTCCAGCAGCAGCTTCTCGATTTCCAGCAACAGTCTCAGCCTCAGCATCAGCCTCAGCACTTCCAGCAATTGCAGACACCCAGAGTCAGCCACCCATCCTCCACCCCCATGAGCTCCATCGAAGGACTCATGTTGTCAGACATGCCGAACTTTTCCTCCATTAACCACACCAACATGAGCGCCGTCAGCGAGGGGGGGATTCTCCAGGACCTCCAGAGGCAGGAGATGAACGCTCAACCCATACCCATCACCACCTCAGGTCAAGGGACGGCTGATGTACTTGTAGAGATGAGGGCCACCACCGAGGAGAATTGAGACTGCTTGTAATGTGTTGAAGGGACTGTTCAGATATTTCATGTGACTTTTGTTTGAGGTATGAGCTGGCCAGCTGTTTTAAAGTCCCAATAGCGGCCAACTGTAAAGATGTTTGTTTACAAAATACAAGTAAATCCCATTCATACCATCTTAAAATATGGCAATTATTATGACTTTATGGATAGATAATGGTGCATTTCTTAAAAGTTCCAGTCAATGGCAAATAAAAGATTTTTTAAAATGAATAATTCATGGCCGGAATTATTTATTTGAAAAATTCTTTTAATTGCCATAGAACTTTTAAGAACTGCACCATTACCTATCCATAAAGTCATAATAATTGTCATTTTTTAAGATGGTATGAATGGGATTTACTTGTATTATGTAAACAAACATCTTTACAGTTGGCCGCTATTGGGACTTTAATGTTTGCTGTTTATTGTTTTCATGTACACTTGTGTGTGTGGGGGGGGGGGGGGAAAGGGGGGTTCTCAAAAGGTTTGAGCTTTAATAAACAGCATTTTTATTAAACTATTCTTGACTACTTTATTTACTTAATAATAAAAATAAAAGTTTGAAGATTGCAAAGTTCACGTGTGAATCCAATAAAGTAATTGCACTTGTGACCCTTCTTTGAATATTTCCCGTGCGGCCCCAAAATAATTTCACACTT
This sequence comes from Hippopus hippopus, assembly GCA_946811185.2. Lineage (NCBI taxonomy): Eukaryota > Metazoa > Mollusca > Bivalvia > Cardiida > Cardiidae > Hippopus > Hippopus hippopus. The sequence continues at coordinate 74,416,670 of OX328097.1, forward strand.
ATGGATGTGTCACCCGAGCATTTTTAAAGTCCAAACTTCCTCAAATATTTTCAGAAATGAACTCCTGTCCTGTTAACTCCCCACACTAATTAGCGTTAACCAGGCAGTTGAGGTGGAGGCATTGGCCTGCAATAACCATTATGAAATTATTTCAAGTGGGAAGGGTTAAAGAGTAAAGACCTTCATTGGAACTTCTAACTTTAACAAAAAACCTTCAAGTATCAAACAAGACATGTTTTAAATATGAAGTGCAGCCTTTATTAATGTAATATGACATCAACAATGAATCATAGAACAAGTTTCTTTTGTTTTAATAATCTCCCACAACATTTCAAACAAACATAGCACAATTTATTCAATTCATTTGTAATACTGGGGCCCCATTAACGTTCAAGTTTATTTAACAATGTCAAATAACATTTACAACAAAGTAATAAACATGACTATATATAATATGTACGATGCACAAGTGTCTCCTCGGTGTTCTGCACAGTCTTCAGTTGATAGCCACCATTCTCTCCTGCCAGTCCACTGATCCTGCTGGGGAGTTGCACCAATGCTTGAGTAGGTTTCGCTGCCTCTTCCCATCACGTGAGGCTGTGTTGGGGCCTTGCACAACGATAGTGTCCTCCAAGTTCCGTCCTTCTCTCCATGCCCCAGGCTGCAGGTTCCCGTCTGGTTGTGCACGGTCCACAAGTCTGTTCTGGAGCACTGGGTAGCGGGTGCGCATCAAGTTGTGAAGGATGCAGCAAGCTTCCACGATTATTCTGACAGTTTCATGGTTATGTTGCATGGTGGTGAGCAGGATCTGGAACCTGTTGGCCAGGATGCCGAAGGCGTTCTCCACGACCCGTCTTGCCCTGGACAGCCGGTAGTTGAAGATGCGCTCTTCATGGGTGAGATTTCTGGTGCTGTACGGCTTCATGAGGTAGGTCCGCAGTGAGAAGGCGTCATCCCCGATGATGAAGTAAGGCACATCCTGATTGTCATTGGGTAGGGGGTCTGGCTGAGGAAAGGCATGGATCCTGTTCTGGTCCAGCCCACGATGGAGATCACTTTCGTTGTAGATCTGAGCGTCTGAGGATGAGCCGTTGCCTGAGACGTCAATGTAGGTGAACTTGTAGTCAGCATCCACCATGGCAAACAGGATCACGCTGTAAAAGCCCTTGTAGTTGTAGAATTCTGAGCCAGAGTTACAAGGAGCTTTACAGGCCACGTGCTTGCCATCAATGGCACCAACTGTGTGGGGAAAGTTCCATCTATGGTACCATTGGTCAGCCAGGTCTCTCCATCCTTGTTCAGTTGTTGGGCAAAACAAGAGTTCATCTGTGTACTCCTCAATGATGGCCTCTACCACTTCTCTGACTACCACACTGATGGTGTTGTGGGGAACCCTCCAGGCATACTGCATATTTCTGTAGGTGTTACCAGACGCCAGGTGCCGTAGGGTGATTGCCACTTTGAGACCAGGTTCCAGGCTTGCACGGTAGTTGGTGTCTTGCTTGGTCAATCTGGGGGTCAGCCTCTGTACAAGTTCATCAAACATGGCTGGTGGCATCCTCATGAAGTGCTGGAAGGCTCGTGGATCCTCATTCCTCAGCTCCACCATCAGCTTCTCATACAGTCCATGTTCAGGCCTTCTGAGTATCCAGGGTCTGACCCACACAACTCTGTCTCTCCTTCTTCTCTCTCTTCTCCTTCTGTCCACAGCTTGTTGCAATCTGAGGAGGTTCTGATTCTGCAGCTGGACTAGTGCACCAATCACAGCAAGTCTCTCAGCATCCATGGTGATACAGTTTTACAGTAACTTTGATCAATTTCGAAATAGACTAGGTCTGAACTCAACGGCAGCTCGATTCCAAATGAGTTCCTGGTGCATTTCTCCCTGTATTTATACCCAAAGTCTAGTCCCGCTCCGACACCTCTATACCAACGCCAAACCAAAGTTCATCACCGCCATGGCTCGCTGCTTCAACGCCCGACAGCGTTCCAGCAACTCTGTGTCCGCTCGTAAAACGCTTACAACCGCTCCACCGAAGTTTGTGCAACGTTTAATCGCCGCCCGGGCAACGCTGGCGAATCAGCGGTGGTCCAGCGTTCAAGATTTCTGCGTTGGCCTAGCGGATCCAAGCGTCCACGAACTTGCTTCTAGCGGTGCCAAACTTTGAATGGGCGTTGGTGGAGCGGAAATGAACTTTGCCCGGGCGGAAAATTGCTCCCTCCTCACCGCTCGCAATATTTTGTGCAGCTCAAAACTTTCGGAGCGGTAGGAGGGCCCCTCGAGAAACATCAGCGGTGGCTGAGCGTATACGGCGTTGCTTTAACGGGGGCCAACTTTTGTTAAACGGTGCTGAACGATTACGAGCGGTGATGAATTTTGTTCACCGCTCCAGGAACGCTCCAGCAAAGTTCGCGCGGTGTGACCGGGCCTTTACGATTTCACGCCTCCTGGGTGATTCATTTGCATACATAACTGGACACAATTTACTAATTTTCCGGGTCCGTATATAGACTACCAAATATTCGTAAGAATATTCTTTGTCTTATTCTCCAAGATTTTCAAAAGTTGGAAGTAACGCAACTTCTGATTGGCTAAACCATTTGGTTAAGCCACTCAAAAGTGTTTCTTTCAAATTTAGAAAATTCTGGAGAATAAGACTGAGAACTGTCTTAAGAATTGTTAGTGAATACGTACCCTGATTTAATTTGAATTCGAGTATTTACTGGTCTCGTCAGCTTCTCTTTAACTTTCTTACCACACGACAGAAATGTGACTTTTTCAAATTAAGAGCATTTACTGATGATATTTAAGATGTTGCTCAAATGATGGAATTTGTCTTTGGTCGGGAAGAAAACATCGTGGAAAAAGGAATAAATGTAACATCTTCTCCGTCTTCCCACAATGTTTTCGAAGGCTTCTTTCTCAGGGTTGTTAGAACTCGGGATCGTGAAGTACAGAGTTAGTCGAAAAACACGTTTTTTTCCCCGACGGTCGAGCCTTATGTTCAAAGGGAGACAACGCAAGTATTTGAAACCACGATTATTTTTCCGATTATTTTCCTTTACATGCCTTCCTATGATGAGAATCCCCTCTCTAAACGAGTGATTGATAGAGCTCAAAAAAGAGAATTCTTCGAGAAAATAAAAGCGAAAGTGCCTTGTGCCGTAGCTTTTATTTTCTCGAAGAATTCTCTTTTTTGAGCTCTAATCAACTTAGTGATCGACTAACTTTTCACATAAACCGATTTTATATAAACTTTATCCGCTATAATGTTTGTCCCACTTTTCATGTAAAGACATGCAGATGCTACCATGTGGCCATATTGATACGCCCATAGCACATGCGACCCTTTTTTATGTTCTATTTACACAAATTGTTGTCATTACATGTCGGTAAAGCTACATTTTATCATTATGAATGGTTATTTCTAATAGTTACACACTATTTTACGAAGTCTTGTGTGAATTACGGATTACTTACGTTGACCAAGGAAGAACTATTTAGAAACTACTTGTGCTGCTAATCTTCGTAAGATACAGGACTTAAACGATGATAGGGCTGTAAAGATTTCACTTCCTCTGGAAGTTCATGTCGAGATCTACTGCAGATTGGATGAATGAACAAGCAAATAATTCTGTTCGACAAGCCATCGAGTCGATTTGGTGAATATTGCGTAATGAGTATCTTGCTCTTACATTTACGTTTCGCGGGAAAATTTCATAAAAATAGTCAGGAGTTTAAACATTAATTACAAGTATTTTATAAATGAGTCTTTGATATTTTCGCCTGTTCTCTAGGGTTAACCATCCGATTTCCCGATCTATAACATTTATAGACGTGGATCGTGTAAAACCTGTCACTATTCTAGCAGATTCAATTCAATTTTTTTCGAGATTTTCTTTTTCACGCTTGATGCAGTTGTCGTAAACTACGGATGCATATTTGAGAATAAGACGTAAGAATGAGATGTAAATTTGGTATAAGAAATATCTTTTCAGCATATCTGAATTTCAGAGTTCCGAGAGGTCGACAAAGATTATTTATGGGTTCTTTACATTTTCCATTGGTACTTAATGATGCTAAGAAGCTGCTTATGACTGTCAACGAAAGTAATTCTGACGTTATCAAAAATCGAATTGTAAGTTGAATATTATCTTTGTTAGAAAAGACCACTGATTTAGATGGATTAAAGGTAACTAGCCATTCCTTAGTTCAGTGTGAAACTATGATTAGATCGTGGTTCAAAGTACCTTCTGTCAGTGTGGCCAGGTGATAGTTTTTTTTCCCTTTTCGTGTACAGTGCTTGTACTTTGATTCCTTTTTGTTATTTTAATTGTCCTTTTCATTCATTTCCATTCTTTAAACTCATTGCAGTTTTAAGTCAGGTCACTCATCACAACTCAACCGATTCCGTACCTACATCTAACCTCGTCCGTACAACGGTCGTTTCCATTTGAACTGCCAATCACGTGATCTTATACATGGCGGCGCCACTGAAGTCGTTTAGCAACGACATAAACAACCTCAATGAATTTATTCACATCTATCTATCCGTCGGTGAAAACTTGAATCGGAATTGATAAACTACGTTAAAAAATGAATGTACGAAATGTTTGTCAACTGAAATATAGTTAGAAAAATTTCGATAGAAAATTGAGACTCAAGTTTTCTGTTTAAAGAGGAGCCTTCCAATTTTCAGAACGGTAAACCGGCGTATTTCCAGCGATGAAATGTATCATTTTGGTGCATATCAATCCACCAGATACAGCCGAGGGATTGATGGCTCCCATCACCCGAGGTATGCCGAATGAAGTCAGGTGATTGATCTCTAAAGTCTCAACAGGACTTTTCTGTCGGTTCCTATGTCCATACTGTAGACAACACGTAAAAGAATAAAAACTTTTCGGTATTTATTGCTCAGGTAATTAATATGAGGAATATACGACAGCTTAGAGTCAAATAAAAGACCTAAAAATTTGAATTCGGGTACGACTTCAATTCTTACATTATTTAACAAGTTCTGTGTCTTGGTGAAGTTTTCTTGACTGGCAGAAATGCATATATTTGGGCTTGGAAAACCCAACACCGATATCCATTGATCATTTGATCATTTGCCTAAGTTATTCAAAAATTGTTGCAATTGCCGTTCAATGGTATGCATATGCTTAGATCTATAGCAAATGCAAGAGTCATCGACATACAAAAAGCATTCCACTTCAGGATAGACATAACAGTATTGTTCATCTTTACATTGAAAAGAGTTACAGAAAGTATGCTTCCTCGGGGAACGCCCATTTCTTGTTTATTGGGATTGGAGCAAGTATTTCCAATCCGGACTCTAAACTGAAGTGTATTCCGAAATGCCGAAATGAAATAAGCAAGGCGACCTTTTATACCGAAATCATTGAGGTCGTTCATGATTTCATACTACCATGTGTAATCATATTCAGAATAAAAAAAATACAGAAACATGTTCCTTCTTGATGAAAGCTTCGCGAATAAAAGTTTCTAAGAAGCGAACTAAGTGGTCGAGAGTGCCTCTATGTTTACGAAATCTCCTCTAGGCGGTAGCAATAAGTTTGCTTATCTCTAAAAACCAAACATGGCGGTCGTTCACCATTTTTTTCTACGGTTTTGCAAAAAAAAAAACCTAACAGCAGTTTCGTGACATTTCTTTAAATCTTTCCTCAATTTTTTTAGTGTTAACTCTTTATTGTAACGTTCGTTATCATCCGACTTGAAATTCAGCTTCGTTTTTTCTTTCGATTTCTTAAATTTCCGAAATGATGTCCAATAGTTTGAAAAAGAGGACTTCTCTGCAAAAGTGACAGCCAAGACATTTACAATATCTGTTTTAGAGATGACGACATCAGCATGTATATGTCCAACATTCAATGAGGACTTTTTTCTTTAATTTTTCGAACCATCTCCCATGTCTTTTTGACAAACCATCTAGGATTCAAAAGAGAAAAGTACTGTAGCCAAGACGCACGTTTACTTTGCTTGATAGTTCGTCGTGCTTTTGCACGTGCGAATTTGAACTTTGAAAGGTTTTCTTTATTAGGTAACAGATAAAATTGTCTGAGAGCTGACTTTCGCTCAGCTATAACCTTTTTGCATTCATCTTTGAACCATGGCCTGCTTGGATGTTTCGGATTTGTTTATGTCCGAGGAATTGATTTTTTAGCAGCCGGATAAAGTAATGAAGTGACAAGTTCTGCAAGATTTTCACAGTCATCAAAAGTACTGGGATAAATTGATTGTTCACAGAGGACTTTCATCTGTTTCCAGTTTGCCTTATGAACTGTACAACGTTCAGGACATCCAACTTCCGACACCTTTGGAAAGCGGTCTGAGAGGACCTTATTTTGTGAGTTGTTTGGACTCTTTGGTACAGGTTTCTCTGGCTTTCTATTAGCTGAGTGTTTCTGTGATGTTTTTGTATTTGTGCTTATTTTTGGATGTGGTAGAGTGGTTTTAGTTAAGCATCAGTGGTATGTTTTGAGCGTCTTTGAGCTTGTTTTTTTTGCTTTAACTTGTTTAATCTGCTTTAACTACGGTTGAGAAGGACAGGTTGTGGCGTGCTACAACAGTCTTCCCGGTTTAAGTGAATGAAAAGCCCTCTCTGTATTTGATTGTTACAACCTCTTTCTCTCGTTTTCAAATTTTGTAGGAACGAGAGGTAGACGGATGATCTTCGCCACAGTTAACACACTTTATATCATTTGCGCATCTGCTTTCGTCGTGGGTAATCCAGTAATCCCACAACGTCGGTAGAGTTTATCTCCTCCGTGCAATCTGCATATGCTCTCATGATGACCGAATTTAAAGCAAACGTAACACTGGAGAGGATTTGGAATGTACATGTCTATGGATACTTTCAAATATCCTACTTTCAACACTTTTGATAATATTGAAGTATTGAAAGTCAGAACGATGGTGTTTGTGTTTCGTTAGACATTGTCCCTAAAAGTCGTTATCCTACGAGCAGCAGTAGCATTTTGATCAGCCAGATTGGAAACTATTTTTTCTCCTGATATGCCCGCGAGTTCCGGACATCGGATTAGTCCTTGCGATGTATTTAGAGAAGTATGTGGGTAACCTTTAGCCGGTATCTAAAAGAAGCGAGTGTGTTTAATAAAATTCTCAGCGTGCTTCGCTGTCTTGATTTCGACTAAAAGCAGAGTTCAAATTTTTCACAGGCTTATGCGTTCCTGCTAGAGAGACAAGAACTTTCTCTATGACGAAAGGTGACAGTTTCGCTAAAGGTTGATCTGGTTTTGTCGATTCAATTATCAGAAATAGAAGAAAAGTAGTAGGTGCTTGTACTTTATCAGAGTCTGTATCGAGTTGGTCGCGTGAACGTTTTTTTTTTTGTTTGTTGTTCCATATTTGGTATTTTATAATTCGTCATCCGTGGCCCTCGTCACGGAGTCCAACAAGGGGGATGGTATATGAAGCGGCGATCCAGCTCCCCGTGCCAGGAGTATCCAGACGATATACTAGGACAACAAAATAAGGAAGAGTGACAAAGAGCACACATGGCTAATCCCTGGGTATCAGAGAACAGCTATGCCATAAAATCATAAAATCCACCCGTGGGACAATACTAAACTAGGGACTAATAGGCATATAACACATCTTGGAATGGTAGGTGGGACAAAATAACAATGCGTGATTAGATTAAAATCTGAAATAAAGACAGCAAAATAAGTGCAGTACCGAACAACTTCTCAAGGGCCTGTTATAATCATATTTTGAAAACCAGAAGAGGTACTTTTAGTATGAACAATAAGTAATAGCCAAATCTAAAAACGACCAGCCGATTGCACTAGACCGGGCCCATCTAGGCTCCCCTCAACTGCCGGGCCCTCTTTTCCGGCTTACGCGTCTCCATCCGCGGCAAACAGGCGGGTACATTGGTGGGGTCTTACCACTCCACAGGACTGGGAGCCGGCGGATACTAACCCCCCCGTCCGGCGGGGGCGGGGGGGGGGGGGTAACATATACAAGAAAGAGCGATGGACCGAGAACAGAGCCTTGTGGAACTCCAGCAATTTATTGATCTTGACCTGACCGTGCTGATAATGACCGATTGACTGCGACAAGACAGGAAATCTGTAAAGCAGAAAAAGATAGATCCAATGATCCCTAGTTGATTTAATTTAATTTAAAAACCAGACCTTTGTGCCAATCTTTGTCGAATGCTCTTGATGTATCACAAGATTCCGTACATAAGTTTTGCCTAGAGTCCAGGGGCCAATCTCTCAAAACTTTAAGGTTTCGTAAGTTACGGTGAACTTTACGATCACTTTACGAGGACGTTACGGTTTTCTTAAAGTGATCTCTCAAAACCTGCCTTAACGCTCTCGTAAAAGAAACGCCATTTACGATCGTAACATGTAAAGTGACATCATTTCTTGATACTGAATCGATTCTGACCCCATGACTGGCTGTGATCACAGACTGAAAACTCCCCATTGCATAAAATCTCAAAGCCAATGTCATCTGCATCGGCACAGGAAATGCGTGATTTCGGTAAGTTTGTAGCTCAACTGAGCACGAAGTGCTCAAGGTGAGCCTTCGTGATCGTGTTGTGTCCGTCGTGCATCGTGTCTCGCCCAGGCGTCAAAAATTACTATGTGTGCACTCTAGAGGCCACATTTTTGGTCCAATAGTCATGAAACTTGGTAAGAATCTTTCTCTTTATAATATCTTTAACAAGTCCGAAATTGGGTCATGTCGGGCCAAATAGTAGGTCACCCAGGCAAATCTTAGAAAAAACTTGTGTGCTCTGTAGAGGCTACATTCCAGCCATATACTCACCAAACTGAGTCAAAATGCTTTTTTTGATAATATCTCGGTCATGATTGAAACTGGGTCATGTCCTGTCAAAAAGTAGGTAACTGGGCCAGATGTAAGAAAAACCTTGTGTGCACTCTAGAGGCCACATTTTCAGCCCAATTCTCATGAAACTTGGTCAGACAGTTTGTCGTTAGAATGTTTGTCATGATTGTATCTCTAGCAAGATTGAAATCGGGTTGCGTTGGTTCAAAATGTAGGCCGAATCTTAGAATAATCTTGTGTGCACTATAGGCCACATTTTCAGCCAGATACTCATGAAACAAAGTCAAAATGTTGCCTGAATTATATCTCGGTTAAGGCTGAAATTGGGTCATGTGGGCTAATTGCCTGTAACAAGCAAGTTCACCTTTTTCCACGATGTTTTTCACCATATAAGACCGTTTGACTTACAGCACCGATTTTTATTTTATTTCAGCAGATTCTTATCATTTGGGTTCATATCAAAAATGTCTGTTAGGGAATGAGTCAATTTATGTGCATACTCTTAAGAAATGTAACCAGTATGGATCAGGAATTTGGCTAAGGAATGGTTAAAACAAATAAGATTCCATCCATGAAAATCCTAAGGATATTTTTTTTTTCTTATCATACATCATCAATTAACTCTTTACCACATTACAAAAATGTAAACTTGTCCAAACTCAAACTTTGGGAGCTCAGTGGTTAGCGTATCTGTCTTGTGACCTGGTGGTTGCGGCTTCAATACCCTGTTGCGGCAAACTTTAGAATTTTTTTTTCACTGTAGAGCCTGCATTTCAGTCTGATACACACGAAACATTGTCAAAATAGTTGTTCTGATGCTATCTCGGACAAGTTAGAAAGTTGGTCAAAACAGATTCAACAGTTGGACACTGGGCTAAATCTCAGTCTAGAGGCTAAATTTTCAGTCTAACACTCACGAAACATTGTCAAAATGTTTATTTTGATGATATCTTAGACAAATTTAAAATTTAGTCACAACAGATCAAGAATTTGATCTCTGGGCCAAATCTTAGAAAACCTTGTGTACAGTCTAGATGCTACATCTTTAGTCTGATATTCATGAAACATTGTCAAAATGTTTGTCGCTGGTTCGATCCCCGGCTCGATCAATTTCTTTCTAAGACTGATGATAATCATTGCGACAGGATTCATTCCTCTCGCACTGCTGACCATTGTTTCGACGAAGGTTATGTGAGAAAGCAGCCAGTGGCTTGGAAAGAGTATTATGCAGAGTACTGGTAAAAGAAACTCCAGGAAAGCGTTGGTATGTGCGCTGGCCGCCGCGATACAACTGAAATAATGTTCAAATGGCGTTAAATGTTATACAACCAACCAAGCTAAATGTTTGTCTTGATGATATCTCCATCAAGTTGGAAAAGTCAGTTAAAAAGAAGGTCACTTACAATGATGTTTTACATCATCACAACTAGGATCTCTTTAGTTTTAGCAATCCTAGATGACTTTATTCAGGTGAGCGCTTTAGGTCCAATGGCCCTCTTGTTCTTTGGAGCGCTCAACCAAAAACATTGCAGAGGGTAACCAGTGGTCCTCGGTCGAGGCTGTATTTTCTAATTAATTCCATGTCATCCAGGTAATTCAAGGGATTTATTCTGTCCCTAAAACTTGTTTCTTCTGTGAGGTCTGTTCAAGTGTAAAAATAATGTCATTTTGAGAAATAAACCACAACAGCACGTTTTATGCATTGCTGAAAACAGCCTACGATTACGTTAAGGTAGCTTCGGAGTGGTCGTAATTTAAGATCAGGTTTACCATCGGCCCTTTAGTTGCGATATTTTGAGAGAGCCGGCGAAATGCTTACGAGGGGCTTAAGGCCGGTTTACGATGATCGTAGCACTTAAAGTGTCTTGAGATTTCGGGCCCAGGAACGAAACAACTTGGTGATGTATCTCGAGCAGATGAATGATCGGACAGATGAATGGCCTTTTAAAAAGCCAGACCATTTGTTATAGATCAGACAAAGTAATTATAAACATACTTGTAGATGTATCTTTCCAATAATTTACTGGTGCAACCTAAGCAGGGAATTTGGTCGATAATTACTAACTAGAGATTTGTCGCCCCTTTTTTCAAATAAAGGGTTTAATTAAAGTTTACGCGGAAATGTCCGTTCTTGAAGTAGTTTATTAAATAGAAAATGGTCTAGCAACACTACTTTTGATATTCTTCAGTAGCTTACGGCTAATCAGTTAAGGACCTACTGCTTTATTTGTTTAATGTACTAATAATGCTTTCAATTTAATTCCTACAAATTTCCATGTTGTGAAGTCTGCACTCAGATTTTGGTTCTTATTGTGGCAAAGAGACTTGCGAATCATCGACAGTAGATATAGATGAGATGGAATTGTTTAATCGTTCAGCTTCTTCTTCGTGTAGTATTATAATTCTAGATTGTTTTCTAAAGGTTTTAGGATTAGTCGGATTTTTTGTTTGCGTAAACTGCGTAAACTAGTGACCTAAGGTATTCTAATATTTCTGAAGATTGTCAACGACAGAATCAGAAAGACATTCATCTAGACGACTAAAATAGCGTTGTTAGGGTTGTTGACTTTGTTTCTGAGTACATGTAGTACAAAATGTCAGATTTTGCACCACGACGCCAGGGCTACGACATACGACAGTAACTCGTCCTTTTTTTTTTCTTTTTTTAACTTTTTCAAAAAAAGACGGGCTTAAAATTCATCAAAGGACCATAACTCACTGGAAAATCATTCATCCATTACCAAATTATAACTAGCATATCTTTGCTTCTTTGTATCGAAACTTTGATTAAAAGTAGTAATGAAGAAACAACTTGGATAAATACCTTCATGAAAGGGCTATAACTCAAAACTTTATTCAACCATACCCAATTTATGATATGCTTATCTTTGCGTGAGTTTGATTGATGTCTGTCCAGTAGTTATTGAGGAATAGCTCGGACAAGAAAAAATCATCAGAGAATCACTCATTAGATAACCATGCAAATTCAGCCAAATCTGTGTGCAACAGCCACTGAGGGGAAGTTCTAAAAGTGGCTAGTCTTCACAGATTGGCTGTTGTCTACAATATGCATTTCTTGCACTATATTTGATAAATTAAACGAGACTTACCTGTAAGGTGATGTTTGATTTCAATTCTGCTGGGACCAATCCACTGAGAATAATAGGAGTGAACACTTGACCAATCACGTGACCAGAGCCTCAGGTACATGTATTTAGAGTGAATTGTATTTTGGAACTTGGCAATGCAAGTGGACGAAGCCCCAATAGGGTTGGGTAAAGAGTGGGCCTATGATTCTCAGTGGATTGGTCCCAGCAGAATTAAAATCAAACATTACCTTATAGATAAGTCTCGTTTAATTTATCAATTCCACTGGGCCCAATCCACTATCTGAGAATCACAGGAGTACTTTAGAGACCAAGTTTCAAAATCCTGCTAAGAATTCAGCCGTAATGTAGTAATCCGTTTCACTTTGTTGCGAGTACAGAACACAATTATTTACACGGTGAAACAGGGATCAAATCGTGTACTTCACATATTTAACGAATGATGAATTCTTATAACACATATGAAAACGCCACTGCTTTTATTTACACTTGTTATTTCATGGGTGAACTACTAATATATACATATATAGTGATAAAATCAATCGTCTTGACATTCAGTTTCTTTGTTATCTGAATTCAGTGCCAGAACATTATTACTAAATGACGATTCATCATTTATTGTTTTATTGTAGAATTACCTGAATGTGCACTCTTTTTTTCATCTAGTAGTTTTCATGACCGTATCTATAGGAACTCTAGTTGCTACGGCGCTAGTAGATGCACTTCTTGTGCTGTGAGCGGAATAGATATTCATATCTACCCCAGAAAGTTTTAATGCTAATTTTGTCCATCCCGCGATTGTACTTTTCGATGCAGGATTATGCAGCTTTTGTGTAGTTAGCAACAGTTCATCACTTTTCCGTCTTGTTGTAGTCTTTTCTATATATTGTTTTAGTGTGTTTATCACACACACGTTTTCATCACTCACATATTTCTCAATATAAATCTCCGGTAAATGTGTTCCTGGTTTTGACTGCTTTAGCAACTGCTTTATCCTTATTTTTACACTGTTGGCTTGAATGTCCAAGTCATTTAAGTTAAGAAGAGAAATAGTTTGACAACTTTGACCGGTTACCAAAGCTTGTAAAGTCACTGATTTTACGGTTAGGAACTTAAGCGAAATATCTGATACTTTCAGAGTTTTGTGGAAATCTAGAACTAACTTGACTTCCCATGTACAGTTGTACTTAGGCAAACTGGGTTTTAATTGATAAATGCCTTTCACGAATCTATTTACAAGAACATTGCTTGTTAGGTTTTTATCACTAACAATATGGAACAGCTGATAATGCTGATTGCGCTGTCTTTATCGCACTGTAACCAAGTCCTGCGACAAACAAATAGGTAAAGAATTTGACAGTTTCACTTATAGATGGATTAGTGTTACTAATTTGCCTTTCACTGCAAAAGTACAGCCGTTTTTATCTCCACTGGCCGAAGGCCAGCGGGCTTATGCCATGGCCTGGTGTCCGTCGTGCGTGCGTGCGTGCGTTAACTTTTATTTCAAACATCTTCTCCTCTGAAACTACCCATCCAATTTTGATGAAACTTCACAGATATGATTCTGCCATAGTCCTCTTCAGAATGTCTTGAAAAAAAAAAAAATTGATTCTTTCAAAAACTCTGGTTGCTATGGCAACAAAACTGGGAAAAAAAAAAAAAAAAAAAGAAAATCTTTGAAAATCTTCTTGTCTGAAACCATAAGGCCTAGGGCTTCCAAATTTGGCATGTAGCTATATCTAGTGGACCTCTACCAAGTTTCTTCAAATTTTAGTCCTGGGGTCAAATTTGGCCCCGCCTCGGGGGTCACAAGTTTCATATGGGCTTATACAGAGAAAACTTTAAAATTCTTCTGGTACCTAGCCATAGGGCCTAGGGCTACCATATTGGCATGTTTCTTTATCTAGTGGGCATCTACCAAGAGTGCCAAATCATAGCCCTGGGGTCAAATTTGGCCTCGCCCCGGGGGGGGGGTCACAAGTTATACATGGGCTTATATAGGGAAAACTTTAAAAACCTTCTCGTACCTAGCCATGAGACCTAGGGCTACCAAATTTTGCATGTAGCTTTATCAAGTTGGTCTCTACCAAGGGTGCCGAAATTATAGCCCTGGGGTCAAATTTGGTCCCGCCCCGGGAGTCACAAGTTGTACATGGGCTTATATAGGGAAAACTTTAAAAATCTACCCGCACCTAGCCATAAAGCCTAGGGCTACCAAATTTTGCATGTAGCTTTATCTAGTTGGTCTCTACCAAGGGTGCCGAAATTATAGCCCTGGGGTCAAATTTGGTCCCGCCCCGGGGGTCACAAGTTGTACATGGGCTTATATAGGGAAAACTTTAAAAATCTACCCGCACCTAGCCATAAAGCCTAGGGCTACCAAATTTTGCATGTAGCTTTATCTTCTAGTGGGCCTCTACGAAGAGGGCCCAAATTATAACCTTGGGGTCAAGTTTAGTCCTACACCAGGGGTCACAAGTTTTACATGGGCTTTTATAGTGAAAACTTTGGAAATCTTCTTTTTACTTACCATAAGACCTAGGACTACTAAATTCATCTCTGTCTCAGGGATCTCATGTTTTACAGGGCCTTTTATTGAGGAAACTTTGAAATTCTTCTTGTTTATTACCACACATTCTGGTTCTGTATTATTTGGTATGGGGCTTTATCTTGTGGACCTCCACCAGGATTCAAGTAATTATAGCTCTGTGGTCAAAAATGGCTTTGCCCTGGGGTCATAACTTTCTCGTAGGATTTTATAGAAAAAATTATGTACATCTTCCAGTTTAAAACCAGTTGGCCAAGTAATGTAATGCTTGGCTTGTAGTGTTTTGACTTATTAGCCAGTGGAGCGATACAGGGCCATCATGGCCCTCTTGTTTGAGATATGACCCATACTGTTTCTTTGTGCTGTTTCTCCAGAAGGCAATGATGACATTGGCAGCTTTTTCTGGAATTCCATGACTTGATATTTTGAAAACTCCCATCTTCATGGACTTTAATAGATGTTTTTGCTGTTTGTTGGGTATTGACAGAAGATTCTCCATTTTTGGGAGTATGTAACACTGGCCACATATGACTTGTAGTATTTGTGGAAACCATGGCTGTGTGGTAAATAATGGCGGAATCAGTATTGCATGTGCATGGTCTACCCGAATTTTCTGTAATACCGCTTCTAACATTCTAAGTGGAGGAAATATATTATGTAATGCATGAGTCCATGTTAATGAAAAAGTTTTCACTGCATAAGCCCTTATGTCAGGGATGAAAGATACATGTTTGTCTATTTTACGATTTTTAGCAGATGCAAATAAATCAATGTCACATTTTTCCATTCTCAATTCAATTTTGTTGAAAACTGTTTCATTCAGTGACCATTCCATGTCGCCTATCAATTTTTTAAACGCTTAGCTATATGTTTCTTGCCTCGCACCACAACCAAATATGCTGATTTGACAAGTCCGACCTCATCCGATAAAATAACTCTGTAATGTTCATAATGACTTTTGCTCGCTCTATCTTGACTGTGGTAGATTATTTTTGAGGAACTACTGCTTTCTCATATTTGTTTGAACCAATACTACTGGCTGTTCCTGAAAACTAGACATTCCTTCACACCATTGAAGTAGATCAGATGTTTCTGACACTGACCACTGACCCTGATCCAATAATTACACCCTAAGACTAGGGATACCCTCTGTGCAAGATTTTAGTGTGTTGATAGTAAGGAAAGCTGATTCTTTCATCATCGCATGTAAATTTCTTTGATTTTGCAGAAGTTATTGTCATCTGTTCATACATATAGATCTAACTATTATCATTCCCCAGCACACATATGTCATCAAACTTTGTCAGACAGGATTTTGCATTTTACGACAAAAGAATGTTTGCTTCACTCATTTTCATGCATATATAATGAAGTTTGGACTAAGTGTTTCCATAAAGATCATAGACATGCCAACATTTCATTTTTAACATGAGAGAGAGAGAGAGAGAGAGAGAGAGAGAGTGAGAGTGTGTGTGTGTCTGATGGGGTTGCACAGATAATTTCTTGTAATCACACCGAATAGAAACTGAAATAGTCCTGCAATAAAGCTGGCTTCCACAGTATCTGCATTCTACTAAAATACATTGGCTATATCAAATCATATAAAACATCTGATTTAGGGAAAAAAATTATACAACAGTATTGCAGTAAGTATTTTCTACTACATGTAGGTATTTTTATCAGGAATACTATTGTAAGTAAACTTACAATAGTATTGCACAAAAAGTTTAGGGTTGAAATGGTAAATTTTGATGGCAATACTATTGTAAGTCTAAAAACTCGTTTATATATATATATTATATATTTTATAAATATGGGCAAAACTTAACCTACAACCTTAAAAAACATGTTATGAAATATACTATACCAAAAATCTTAATTAATTGATACATTCAATAAAAATTGAGACAGTTTTTTGTCTCTCCTGAAAACTTGTCAAAAATGACTTACAATAGTATTGCGTTCAGTAGTCGAATTGTTTTCGTCTAGCTTTTTAGTCCAATTATCAAAACTTATGCAGGTTATGTCTCGGTGTCTAGTAGAAGAAATTAAAAAAAAGAAAAAAAAAAAAAAAAAAAAAAAATAGAAAATTCAAAGTGTCAATGGGGATCCAAAGAGATCACTTAAGTGGTACATAACATAAATGTTGTTGAAGTAGTCCCCTACAGAGCAGTTAAGTTGATGTTATGTCTATGCTCTGTTAATCTTTCTTTCCTTTTTCCTTGTTCGCCATTTTGTCACGCTGTATGTGGGGTAGACAAGCACTAAACAAGGAAAACGGCATAAGAATATGGGATACTTCCCTAATCCAACTGATTTTTAGCAGCGTAGAACTTTCGGGCATGACCTACATAGCTTTGTAGCAACCAGTTTTGCAATAAAACCGAGAATTGCAATAAATTATTGCAAAACTCGTTGCGATGACAGAAAATTTATTACATTTCACTTCACAACCAGTTTTGCAATAAAAACGAGAATAAGAACATCCAGGCTTAACACTATTAAGGCTGAAACCTCTGAAAACTTTCATAAAGTTGATTAAATACCGAAAACAACATTGAATTTTGACTGTATCAGAAACAATATGTCTTATACAAGTATTGCAATCAATTATTGCAAAACTCGTTGCGATGACAAAAAATTTATTACATTTCACTTCACAACCAGTTTTGCAATAAAAACGAGAATTACAATAAAATGATTATATATATCATAGTCGATCGTTTTCCAATCAAAACTAAATTAGAGTGCAATTTAATGTTAAACTGGATTATGTAAGACCTAAATTAAGTTACAGAAAGTGCGCTTCAAAGACCAATAAGAACATTTCAGGCTAAACACTATTAAGGCTTAAATCTTTGAAAACTTTCATAAAGTCGATTAAATACCTTAAACAACATTGAATTTAGACTGCTTAAGAAATAATATCTCAAATCAGTATTGTAATAAATTATTGCAAAACTCGTCGCGATGACAGAAAATTTATTACATTTCACTTCACAACCAGTTTTGCAATAAAAACGAGAATTGCAATAAAATAAATATATATCATATTCGATCGTTCTCCAAATAAAACCAAATTAGAGAGCAATTTAATGTTAAATTGGATTATGCAATAAAAACGAGAATTGCAATAAAATAAATATATATCATATTCGATCGTTCTCCAAATAAAACCAAATTAGAGAGCAATTTAATGTTAAATTGGATTATGTAAGACCAAAATTAAGTTACAGAAAGTGCGCTTGAAAGACCAATAAGAATATTTCAGGCTACACTATTAAGGCTTAAATCTTTGAAAACTTTCATAAAGTTGATCAAATACCGTTAACAATATTGAATATTGACTGCTTAAGAAACAATGTCTCAAAACAGTATTGTAATAAATTATTGCTTAACTCGTTGCGATGACAGAAAATTTATCACATTTCACTTCACAACCAGTTTTACTTTATCTTTTGAAAAGTAGGCTTACTCTCCATGGGTATACATGTTTTTGAGAAATTAGGTTTGGTCATCATTGAACAATTTGAGCTACATATATGTATGTATGTATGTTGTGCTGGTGTATATACCAGACACAAAAATTCAATAAAGATTAAAGCATTGTGTGGACTTTTGCAACTGATACAGTGAAGCTTCATCAAGTCAATTCAACTAGGCAAAAAATGCTTTCTTTCATGTTTAATGATAATTTCTCATCCAAATTTATATTTTTTAGCTTGATAGAGCCGCCTCATTCAGGCGGTTCTACAGTGTAGTCCTACCCTTTTCTCTTTTCAGACCCTAAGTCATCTTTTTATCAAACAGGTTATGCCTGGACGTTCATTAAAGTGACTTATTGAAGCTAAAATTATAACACAAAAGTCATGCTCTGGCAAAAGGGAGCTTAATACATCTCCGTGATGCATGACACCAAGCAAATCCTCACACAATTTTAGATCCATAAAATCTGTTTTGTATAACAACACACTGTATCATGAAGTAATTTGGTCCTTTGACATGCAGAAAATTGACCAATAGCGAAAGGTTTCGGCTCAGGTCAACCTGCGGGGACTGCACATGCTGGCCTGGGTCGATATTTTTTACGGATTCATTAAGCCCCCTTTTACAGAACATGGTTCAAATTAAGAAATAAAAATCTGGGAAAAACCATACTCGCAAGGTTCAGCTGTAAACATCTTAAAGGCATATTTAAGGGTATCAAAGGCGAGTTTCATTCGAAATATTCAGGCGCTTAATTGTATTGATTGATTGTATAGTGTTTAACGCCCTTTACAACGTTATTTCAGTTGTATGGCTGCATTGAAAAAAAAACAAACAAACAAAAGAAAAAAAAAAAAAAAAAAAGCTCAGCCTGGCAAACCGCGCAAGCCAATCTGGGTGGAAAATATTTGTTATTTAGCCAATATTCTACTTGTCAAAGGACCAGTGTTCCTCGTGATTAAGTCGGTTGTTATACAAAGAGGGAAATTATGCATCCGTGATTATAAGATGATTTGCTTGGTATCATGCATTACGGAAAGGCATCAAACTCCCTTTTGCCAGAGTATAGCTCATATCTAGTTGAAATTTTCTCTTTTCAACAATATGCTCACCAACGAGGAAAGAGAGGAAATTGCTTGCGTGATGAAACCAATAAAAAACGTCGACAAAGTCGACTGATACTGTCATAGAATTGAAATCGTATTGAAAGTGCCGTAAAACACCTTAAAACCCAAATGGCTGTAAAAAATTGTTCAGCTGTGCCGAGACAGCGACGATCACAGATTTGCCATGACCAAGATTCGAACCTGAGATGTCACGACCACAACACGAAGCACTTACCACTATACGATCAAGGCTCTCACTACTGAACTGATATAATCTCAGTCTTTGAAACTATTTAAACATGAAAGAAACAGACGCTTTGCTACACAATCCCGAGTTTCACCACCCCTAAAGGAGAAAACTTTCGAAAACGTTGCGAGAAAAGGAGAAAATGCTGGTCAATATTATTTCAGTTGTATCGCTGCACTGAGCCTGGCCGGGTAGCTCAGTGGTTAGCGTATCTGACTCGTGACCTGGAGGTTGTGGGTTCGATATCCGATTGCGGAGAACATTCCTTCCGGCGATTTTTCGCCTTTTATCTCTGATGCATTTGAGAAAAGTAGTCAGTGGCTTTGGAAAGAAAGTTGTGTCAGTACTGGTGTGAAAAAAGCCAGGAAACACGCTGGTGCGTCACTGACCGCCATTATATGACCTAAGCTGTTAAAAAGGCGTTAAACTCTATTACAAACCAAACAAAATCACTTCACTGCGCCTATCTGTGTTTTCCTGCAGTTCTTTTCATCAGTGCTTCGCATAATATCTTTCCTAAGTAACTGGCTGCTTTCTATCGTTAACCATCGGTGATCACCTGTCGCAATGACTATCATCAATCCTCGGAAAGAAATTTGTCGAGTGGGTATTTGAACTAGCGACCCTTGTTCTGAAGTCCTGTACGCTACCGACTGTGCTACTGAGGCTCGGCATGTTCTCGTTTTATTCCGTTTCATTTTATTTCGTTGCGTTTCGTTTCGTTGCGTTTCGTTATGGTTCCGTTTCTTGCTTTATAGGAACCCTCACCTGTTGAACCATTATATAGTTTGTCAAAATCCTCTGGGGTCAACAATAGCGCTTACCAATGGGTTACAAATATGCTCCATTTTTTTGTCAGTTACACCTGAGTCGCTCTCTTAGAAAAAGGGGGTTCAATGCATGCATCTGCAAAATGTATCGGCCCATGTCAGCTTGCACATTAGATTTTCAAGTTTGAATTAAAATTTATAATTCAAACGTGAAAATCTAATCATCCCAAACCAGAGAGCCTAGATGTATGATACTGGGTATGCAGCATCAACTCAATGACCTTTACAAAGCTCTTATGAAGCTCTATATGTCAAAAATGGCTCTGCCCAAGAGTCAGATAGTTTACATAAATGGCTTGGATCTCGGGTTCACGAGGGCACCAAGGCCAATTTTTATTTTGTTTGAATGAAACATAGGGTCACGACTCACGAAACCAAATCATTAACGATTTGAGGACCTGCGACGACGTAGAGCCCGACTTAACCCTTTTCCAAACGACAAATTCAAATTCGAAACATCTGCAGACGACAAATTCAACGTTGGTAAAATCGAGCAACAGTTCTCTGATAGGGCACTGCAGAAAACATTGTGGGAAAGGAGAAAATGCTAGTTACCAGCAATTTCTGCTTTTTCCACATGGTCTTCAAAAATTCTCTTTCCCTGGGTCATAAAAACCAGGGATTGTTTGGTAAAGAGTTAAGTAAAAAAAAAAAAAAAGAACAAATTTGCTTGTTGCATTTATAGTTTATGTTCGACCAATGGATTCCAGATCTATCCCGTTAGCCATTTGGGCTGTCAAACAACCCCGAATTTAAACTTCTCTTATAGTATTAGTAATAAAGCTGTAAAAATGATGTGGGAATACATATAGAATAAAACGCTGGTGGCCCATATTTTCACATTTTCCACCAAATTGTTTGAAATTCCGCCATTTTGTCCATTTTTTTTCGTTAGCAATCACTTTCAGTTTGGACCAACCTATGAATATGCATAAAATTTGGCAACATTCTGTTACTCTTTATACCCCCACAACGAAGTGGAGGGGGTATACTGGAATCACCATAGCTGTCTGTCCGTCCGTTCGTCTGTCCGTAGACACAAATTTGTCCGGCGAAATACTCGGACAGTTTTTCAGGTACTGAACTCAAATTTACACACAGTGTTTCTATACATATGAAATTGTGCATGTGCAATTTTCATGACCCTGCTTCGATTTGTTGCGGAATTATCTCCCCTAGAACTTTTTTCAACTCTTACTTTAGTACTAAACCATTCTGCATTCTGTGACATAGACCTGTTTTGTGACAAGGAGCTGGTGGGGGTATGATCACGTTAAGAGATAGCTCTAGTTAGCACTCTAATTTGGTTTTGATTAGAAAACGATCGAATATGATATATATAATCATTTCATTGCAATCCTCGTTTTTATTGCAAAACTGGTTGTGAAGTGAAATCTAATAAATTTTTTGTCATCGCAACGTGTTTTGCAATAATTTATTGCAATACTGGTTTAAGACTAACTGTTTCTGAAACAGTCTAAATTCAATGTTGTTTACGGTATTTAATCAACTTTATGAAAGTTTTCAAAAATTTAAGCCTTATTAGTGTTTAGCCTGAAATATTCTTATTGGTCTTTGAAGCGCACTTTCTGTAACCTAATTTAGGTCTTACATAATCCAATTTAACATTAAATTGCACTCTAATTTAGTTTTGATTGGAAAACGATCGAATATGGTATATATAATCATTTTATTGCAATTCTCGTTTTTATTGCAAAACTGGTTTTTTCACACCAGTACTGACACAACGTTCTTTCCAAAGCCACTGACTACTTTTCTCAAATGCATCAGAGATGAAAGGCGAAAAATCGCCGGAAGGAATGTTCTCCGCAATCGGATATCGAACCCACAACCTCCAGGTCACGAGTCAGATACGCTAACAACTGAGCTACCCGGCCAGGCTCAGTGCAGCGATACAACTGAAATAATATTGACCAGCATTTTCTCCTTTTCTCGCAACGTTTTCGAAAGTTTTCTCCTTTAGGGGTGGTGAAACTCGGGATTGTGTAGCAAAGCGTCTGTTTCTTTCATGTTTAAATAGTTTCAAAGACTGAGATTATATCAGTTCAGTAGTGAGAGCCTTGATCGTATAGTGGTAAGTGCTTCGTGTTGTGGCCGTGACATCTCAGGTTCGAATCTTGGTCACGGCAAATCTGTGATCGTCGCTGTCTCGGCACAGCTGAACAATTTTTTACAGCCATTTGGGTTTTAAGGTGTTTTACGGCACTTTCAATACGATTTCAATTCTATGACAGTATCAGTCGACTTTGTCGACGTTTTTTATTGGTTTCATCACGCAAGCAATTTCCTCTCTTTCCTCGTTGGTGAGCATATTGTTGAAAAGAGAAAATTTCAACTAGATATGAGCTATACTCTGGCAAAAGGGAGTTTGATGCCTTTCCGTAATGCATGATACCAAGCAAGTCATCTTATAATCACGGATGCATAATTTCCCTCTTTGTATAACAACCGACTTAATCACGAGGAACACTGGTCCTTTGACAAGTAGAATAATGGCTAAATAACAAATATTTTCCACCCAGATCGGCTTGCGCGGTTTGCGCAGGCTGAGCTTTTTTTTTTTTTTTTTTTTTCGTTTGTTTGTTTGTTTTTTTTCAATGCAGCCATACAACTGAAATAACGTTGAAAAGGGCGTTAAACACTATACAATCAATCAATACAATTAAGCACCTGAATATTTCGAATGAAACTCGCCTTTGATACCCTTAAATATGCCTTTAAGATGTTTACAGCTGAACCTTGCGAGTATGGTTTTTCCCAGATTTTTATTTCTTAATTTGAACCATGTTCTGTAAAAGGGGGCTTAATGAATCCGTAAAAAATATCGACCCAGGCCAGCATGTGCAGTCCCCGCAGGTTGACCTGAGCCGAAACCTTTCGCTATTGGTCAATTTTCTGCATGTCAAAGGACCAAATTACTTCATGATACAGTGTGTTGTTATACAAAACAGATCTTATGGATCTAAAATTGTGTGAGGATTTGCTTGGTGTCATGCATCACGGAGATGTATTAAGCTCCCTTTTGCCAGAGCATGACTTTTGTGTTATAATTTTAGCTTCAATAAGTCACTTTAATGAACGTCCAGGCATAACCTGTTTGATAAAAAGATGACTTAGGGTCTGAAAAGAGAAAAGGGTAGGACTACACTGTAGAACCGCCTGAATGAGGCGGCTCTATCAAGCTAAAAAATATAAATTTGGATGAGAAATTATCATTAAACATGAAAGAAAGCATTTTTTGCCTAGTTGAATTGACTTGATGAGGCTTCACTGTATCAGTTGCAAAAGTCCACATAATGCTTTAATCTTTATTAAATTTTTGTGTCTGGTATATACAGCAGCACAACATACATACATACATACATGTAGCTCAAATTGTTCAATGATGACCAAACCTAATTTCGCAAAAACATGTATACCCATGGAGAGTAAGCCTACTTTTCAAAAGATAAAGTAAAACTGGTTGTGAAGTGAAATGTGATAAATTTTCTGTCATCGCAACGAGTTAAGCAATAATTTATTACAATACTGTTTTGAGACATTGTTTCTTAAGCAGTCAATATTCAATATTGTTAACGGTATTTAATCAACTTTATGAAAGTTTTCAAAGATTTAAGCCTTAATAGTGTAGCCTGAAATATTCTTATTGGTCTTTCAAGTGCACTTTCTGTAACTTAATTTTGGTCTTACATAATCCAATTTAACATTAAATTGCTCTCTAATTTGGTTTTATTTGGAGAACGATCGAATATGATATATATTTATTTTATTGCAATTCTCGTTTTTATTGCGAAACTGGTTGTGAAGTGAAATGTAATAAATTTTCTGTCATCGCGACGAGTTTTGCAATAATTTATTACAATACTGATTTGAGATATTATTTCTCAAAAATCAAATTTGAACTCTCTCAGAACCTTCACGTTATATAGCTGATTATCCGTATCTTAAAACCATCTTGATCTATTTAAACATGACATTTTTAATATTTCAGTCATGTATCAACTCTTCTCTCGGAAAACAAGTTTCACTTTGTTACTTATTTGTATCTAGTTGGCTGTAAATATGTACATATTTTATGCCAAATAAACTTTATGTTATGTTATGTTATTTCTTAAGCAGTCTAAATTCAATGTTGTTTACGGTATTTAATCGACTTTATGAAAGTTTCAAAGATTTAAGCCTTAATAGTATTTAGCCTGAAATGTTCTTATTGGTCTTTGAAGCGCACTTTCTGTAACTTATTTTAGGTCTTACATAATCCAATTTAACATTAAATTGCACTCTAATTTGGTTTTGATTGGAAAACGATCGACTATGATATATATAATCATTTTATTGTAATTCTCGTTTTTATTGCAAAACTGGTTGTGAAGTGAAATGTAATAAATTATTTGTCATCGCAACGAGTTTTACAATAATTGATTGCAATACTTGTATAAGACATATTGTTTCTGATACAGTCAAAATTCAATGTTGTTTTCGGTATTTAATCAACTTTATGAAAGTTTTCAGAGGTTTCAGCCTTAATAGTGTTAAGCCTGGATGTTCTTATTAGTCTTTGAAGCGCACTTGCTATAACTTAATTTTGGTCTTACATAATCCAATTTAACATTAAATTGCACTTTAAATTGGTTTTGATCGAAAAATGATCGAATATGATATATATACTAATTTTATTGCAATTCTCGTTTTTATTACAAAACTGGTTGTGAAGTGAAATGTAATAAATTTTCTGTCATCGCAACGAGTTTTGCAATAATTTATTGCAATACTGGTTAAAGACATATTGTTTTTGGAACAGTCAAAATTCAATGTTGTTTATGATATTTAATCGACTTTATGAAAGTTTTTAAAGATTTCAGCCTTAATAGTGTTAGCCTGAAATATTCTTATTGGTCTTTGAAGCGCTCTTTCTAAAACTTAATTTAGGTCTTACATAATCCATTTAACAATAAATTGCACTCTAATTGGTTTTGATCGAAAAACGATCGAATATGATATATATGATAATTTTATTGCAATTCTCGTTTTTATTGCAAAACTGGTTGTGAAGTGAAATGTAATAAATTTTCTGTCATCGGAACGCGTTTTGCAACAATTTATTGCAATACTGGTTAAAGACAAACTCTTTCTGAAACAGTCAAAATTCAAGGTTGTTTACGGTATTAAATCGACTTTTTGAAAGTTTTCAAAGATTTCAGCCTTAATAGTTTTTAGCCTGAAATGTTCCTATTGGTCTTTGAAGCGCACTTTCTGTAGCTTACTTTTGGACTTAGATAATCCAATTTAACATTAAATTGCACTCTAATTTGTTTTTGATGTGTAAACGATCGAATATTATATCTATCATAATTTTAATTGAAATTCTCTTTTTTATTGCAAAACTGGTTGTGAAGTGAAATGTAATAAATTTTCTGTCATCGCAACGAGTTTTGCAATAATTTTTTGCAATACTGGTTAAAGACATATTGTTTCTGAAACAGTCAAAATTCAATGTTGTTTATGATATTTAATCGACTTTATTAAAGTTTTTAAAGATTTCTGCCTTAATAGTGTTTAGCCTGAAATATTCTTATTGGTCTTTGAAGCGCACTTTCTGTAGCTTACTTTTGGACTCAGATAATCCAATTTAACATTAAATTGCACACTAATTTGTTTTTGATGTGTAAACGATCGAATATTATATCTATCATAATTTTAATTGCAATTCTCGTTTTTAATGCAAAACTGGTTGTGAAGTGAAATGTAATAAATTTTCTGTCATCGCAACGAGTTTTGCAATAATTGATTGCAATACTTGTGTAAGACAAATTTTTTCTGAAACAGTCAAAATTCAATGTTGATTACGGAATTTTATCGACTTTTATGACAGTTTTCAAAGATTTTAGCCTTAATAGTGTTAAGCCTGGATGTTTTTATTAGTCTTTGAAGCGCACTTTCTATAACTTAATTTTGGTCTTACATAATCAAATTGAACATTAAATTGCATTCTAATTTGGTTTTGATTAGTAAACGATCGAATATGATATGTATAATAATTTCATTGTAATTCTCGTTTTTATTGCAAAACTGGTTGTGAAGTGAAAATGTAATAAATTTTCTGTCATCGCAACGAGTTTTGCAATAATTTATTGCAATACTTGTTTAAGACAAATTCTTTCTGAAACAGTCAAAATTCAATGTTGATTACAGTATTTTATCGACTTTATGACAGTTTTCAAAGATTTTAGCCTTAATAGTGTTTAGCCTGAAATATTCTTATTGGTCTTTGAAGCGCACTTTCTATAACTTAAATTTGGTCTTACATAATCAAATTGAACATTAAATTGCATTCTAATTTGGTTTTGATTAGTAAACGATCGAATATGATATGTATAATAATTTTATTGCGATTCTCGTTTTTATTGCAAAACTGGTTGTGAAGTGAAAATGTAATAAATTTTCTGTCATCGCAACGAGTTTTGCAATAATTTATTGCAATACTGCTTAAAGACATATCGTTTCTGAAACAGTCAAAATTGAATGTTGTTTACGGTATTTAATCGACTTTATAAAAGTTTTTAAAGATTTCAGCCTTAATAGTGTTAGCCTGAAATGTTCTTATTGGTCTTTGAAGCGCACTTTCTAAAACTTAATTTAGGTCTTACATAATCCAATTTAACATTAAATTGCACTCTAATTTGGTTTTGATCTAAAAATGATCGAATATGATTTATATAATAATTTTTTTGCAATTCTCGTTTTTATTGCAAAACTGGTTGTGAAGTGAAATGTAATAAATTTTCTGTCATCGCAACGAGTTTTGCAATAATTTATTGCAATACTTGTTTAAGACAAAGTCTTTCTGAAACAGTCAAAATTGAATGTTGTTTACGGTATTTAATCGACTTAATGAAGGTTTTCAAAGATTTCAGCCTTAATAGTGTTAGCCTGAAATGTTCCTATTGGTCTTTGAAGCGCACGTTCTGTAACTTAATTTAGGTCTTACATAATCTAATTTAACATCAAATTGTACTCTAATTCAGTTTTGATTGAAAAACGATCGAACATGATACATTTTTATATTTTATTGCAATTCTCGTTTTTATTGCAAAATTGGTTGTGAAGCGAAATGTTATAATTTTTCTCTCATCGCAACGAGTTTTGCAATAATTTATTGCAATACTGGTTTAAGACAAATTCTTTCTGAAACAGTCAAAATTCAATGTTGATTACGGTATTTAATCGACTTTGTGAAAGTTTTCAAAGATTTCAGCCTTAATAATGTTAGCCTGAAATGTTCTTATTGGTCTTTGAAGCGCACTTTCTGTAACTTAATTTAGATCCTACACAATCCTATTTAACATTAAATTGCACTCTAATTTGGTTTTGACTGGAAAACAATCGAATATGGTATATATCATCATTTTAATGCAATTCTCGTTTTAATTGCAAAACTGGTTGTGAAGTGAAATGTAATAAATTTTCTGTCATCGCAACGAGTTTTGCAATATTTTATTACATTTTTCGTTTTTATTGCAAAACTGGTTGCTACATAGCTTTTCTATCTTTGGTCCTTCGCTTAGTTAGAGATTTCGATTTATCTCCTCAATCAAATCGATCAGTCGAAAGTTTGTAGACTTCATGTACTGGGAACGAAAGCATTACACGAGGACGCTTCGAACGAATAGAAACATTGACAAAATTTGGTCTGAGTCCTCCCTTCTGTGTGTATTTTCCATTTTTCTTTGCTTACGTTGTACATCTTGAAATTTGGCCTTAATAGAATCATCGAATTAAGGACGTTTCGTACAATAACCGTTTCATACCAGTCACTTTCTACCATAATTTTACGATTTCATTCAAGGCTTGCCTAATTTTCAAACACATCCATAAACAAACATACAAAAAAAAGACAAAAAAAGAAAATAGACAGATAGTACAGATAAATGGGCTATTTTACATTATCTACGTTGATATATTACACTTAATTTTGTTTTTCTCATTGTCATTGTTCTCATTTTACAAAACTCACTCTTCACACACATAAACCATTCTACCATGCAACTTTAACAATCGATTTATAGACAACTCTGCCTTTCCATACTTCTCCCACGCATCAAAGGAACATTGATGGTTTCATCCGTTTAATCTTCTTTAGTTTGCCCGCTGACACCAGGTTATTCTATAGGAAGCAGCTGTGACTCTTCTTCTACAAGGGTATCAGCTTGTAGAGACCAAGATTTGTGGCCTTATTTAATCTGAAAAAAATCTCTCTCTCTCAAATATAGGATGACTCGTTCTGCTTCATTAGAAAAGTGAAATCATTGAGATTTTTTAAGATCAAAGATTTCCGCACATGTACATTCTGATCTTCCGTCAGGTTTGTTTTACAGTACAGTGCAGTATTTATACATTTGGTATTTCTTTAATTAACTTACTTATTGTGCCAGCCTTCGACGTCGCTGTTGGTCCTAGTCGGGCGCATATAAACGGACCAGGAGTCGACAGTCCATACATGCTGCGGAACCAGGTCGCGTCTACGAGGGCTGTTCGATAAATTCGTGGAATTGTGTTGGTGATATGGTATTAGTAGCCGTCTGTCCGTCCTACTTTCTTGTCCGGAGCATAACTCAAAAACTATTAGAGGTGTAAACATGAAACTTCACAGGTGGATAGATCTCATCAAGGAGAGGTGCAGTGCACTGTAGACAACACGTAAAAGAATAAAAACTTTTCGGTATTTATTGCTCAGGTAATTAATATGAGGAATATACGACAGCTTAGAGTCAAATAAAAGACCTAAAAATTTGAATTCGGGTACGACTTCAATTCTTACATTATTTAACAAGTTCTGTGTCTTGGTGAAGTTTTCTTGACTGGCAGAAATGCATATATTTGGGCTTGGAAAACCCAACACCGATATCCACTGATCATTTGATCATTTGCCTAAGTTATTCAAAAATTGTTGCAATTGCCGTTCAATGGTATGCATATGCTTAGATCTATAGCAAATGCAAGAGTCATCGACATACAAAAAGCATTCCACTTCAGGATAGACATAACAGTATTGTTCATCTTTACATTGAAAAGAGTTACAGAAAGTATGCTTCCTCGGGGAACGCCCATTTCTTGTTTATTGGGATTGGAGCAAGTATTTCCAATCCGGACTCTAAACTGAAGTGTATTCCGAAATGCCGAAATGAAATAAGCAAGGCGACCTTTTATACCGAAATCATTGAGGTCGTTCATGATTTCATACTACCATGTGTAATCATATTCAGAATAAAAAAAATACAGAAACATGTTCCTTCTTGATGAAAGCTTCGCGAATAAAAGTTTCTAAGAAACGAACTAAGTGGTCGAGAGTGCATCTATGTTTACGAAATCTCCTCTAGGCGGTAGCAATAAGTTTGCTTATCTCTAAAAACCAAACATGGCGGTCGTTCACCATTTTTTTCTACGGTTTTGCAAAAAAAAAAAACCTAACAGCAGTTTCGTGACATTTCTTTAAATCTTTCCTCAATTTTTTTAGTGTTAACTCTTTATTGTAACGTTCGTTATCATCCGACTTGAAATTCAGCTTCGTTTTTTCTTTCGATTTCTTAAATTTCCGAAATGATGTCCAATAGTTTGAAAAAGAGGACTTCTCTGCAAAAGTGACAGCCAAGACATTTACAATATCTGTTTTAGAGATGACGACATCAGCATGTATATGTCCAACATTCAATGAGGACTTTTTTCTTTAATTTTTCGAACCATCTCCCATGTCTTTTTGACAAACCATCTAGGATTCAAAAGAGAAAAGTACTGTAGCCAAGACGCACGTTTACTTTGCTTGATAGTTCGTCGTGCTTTTGCACGTGCGAATTTGAACTTTGAAAGGTTTTCTTTATTAGGTAACAGATAAAATTGTCTGAGAGCTGACTTTCGCTCAGCTATAACCTTTTTGCATTCATCTTTGAACCATGGCCTGCTTGGATGTTTCGGATTTGTTTATGTCCGAGGAATTGATTTTTTTAGCAGCCGGATAAAGTAATGAAGTGACAAGTTCTGCAAGATTTTCACAGTCATCAAAAGTACTGGGATAAATTGATTGTTCACAGAGGACTTTCATCTGTTTCCAGTTTGCCTTATGAACTGTACAACGTTCAGGACATCCAACTTCCGACACCTTTGGAAAGCGGTCTGAGAGGACCTTATTTTGTGAGTTGTTTGGACTCTTTGGTACAGGTTTCTCTGGCTTTCTATTAGCTGAGTGTTTCTGTGATGTTTTTGTATTTGTGCTTATTTTTGGATGTGGTAGAGTGGTTTTAGTTAAGCATCAGTGGTATGTTTTGAGCGTCTTTGAGCTTGTTTTTTTTGCTTTAACTTGTTTAATCTGCTTTAACTATGGTTGAGAAGGACAGGTTGTGGCGTGCTACAACAGTCTTCCCGGTTTAAGTGAATGAAAAGCCCTCTCTGTATTTGATTGTTACAACCTCTTTCTCTCGTTTTCAAATTTTGTAGGAACGAGAGGTAGACGGATGATCTTCGCCACAGTTAACACACTTTATATCATTTGCGCATCTGCTTTCGTCGTGGGTAATCCAGTAATCCCACAACGTCGGTAGAGTTTATCTCCTCCGTGCAATCTGCATATGCTCTCATGATGACCGAATTTAAAGCAAACGTAACACTGGAGAGGATTTGGAATGTACATGTCTATGGATACTTTCAAATATCCTACTTTCAACACTTTTGATAATATTGAAGTATTGAAAGTCAGAACGATGGTGTTTGTGTTTCGTTAGACATTGTCCCTAAAAGTCGTTATCCTACGAGCAGCAGTAGCATTTTGATCAGCCAGATTGGAAACTATTTTTTCTCCTGATATGCCCGCGAGTTCCGGACATCGGATTAGTCCTTGCGATGTATTTAGAGAAGTATGTGGGTAACCTTTAGCCGGTATCTAAAAGAAGCGAGTGTGTTTAATAAAATTCTCAGCGTGCTTCGCTGTCTTGATTTCGACTAAAAGCAGAGTTCAAATTTTTCACAGGCTTATGCGTTCCTGCTAGAGAGACAAGAACTTTCTCTATGACGAAAGGTGACAGTTTCGCTAAAGGTTGATCTGGTTTTGTCGATTCAATTATCAGAAATCGAAGAAAAGTAGTAGGTGCTTGTACTTTATCAGAGTCTGTATCGAGTTGGTCGCGTGAACGTTTTTTTTTTTGTTTGTTGTTCCATATTTGGTATTTTATAATTCGTCATCCGTGGCCCTCGTCACGGAGTCCAACAAGGGGGATGGTATATGAAGCGGCGATCCAGCTCCCCGTGCCAGGAGTATCCAGACGATATACTAGGACAACAAAATAAGGAAGAGTGACAAAGAGCACACATGGCTAATCCCTGGGTATCAGAGAACAGCTATGCCATAAAATCATAAAATCCACCCGTGGGACAATACTAAACTAGGGACTAATAGGCATATAACACATCTTGGAATGGTAGGTGGGACAAAATAACAATGCGTGATTAGATTAAAATCTGAAATAAAGACAGCAAAATAAGTGCAGTACCGAACAACTTCTCAAGGGCCTGTTATAATCATATTTTGAAAACCAGAAGAGGTACTTTTAGTATGAACAATAAGTAATAGCCAAATCTAAAAACGACCAGCCGATTGCACTAGACCGGGCCCATCTAGGCTCCCCTCAACTGCCGGGCCCTCTTTTCCGGCTTACGCGTCTCCATCCGCGGCAAACAGGCGGGTACATTGGTGGGGTCTTACCACTCCACAGGACTGGGAGCCGGCGGATACTAACCCCCCCGTCCGGCGGGAGCGGGGGGGGGGGTAACATATACAAGAAAGAGCGATGGACCGAGAACAGAGCCTTGTGGAACTCCAGCAATTTATTGATCTTGACCTGACCGTGCTGATAATGACCGATTGACTGCGACAAGACAGGAAATCTGTAAAGCAGAAAAAGATAGATCCAATGATCCCTAGTTGATTTAATTTAATTTAAAAACCAGACCTTTGTGCCAATCTTTGTCGAATGCTCTTGATGTATCACAAAACTCCGTACATAAGTTTTGCCTAGAGTCCAGGGGCCAATCTCTCAAAACTTTAAGGTTTCGTAAGTTACGGTGAACTTTACGATCACTTTACGAGGACGTTACGGTTTTCTTAAAGTGATCTCTCAAAACCTGCCTTAACGCTCTCGTAAAAGAAACGCCATTTACGATCGTAACATGTAAAGTGACATCATTTCTTGATACTGAATCGATTCTGACCCCATGACTGGCTGTGATCACAGACTGAAAACTCCCCATTGCATAAAATCTCAAAGCCAATGTCATCTGCATCGGCACAGGAAATGCGTGATTTCGGTAAGTTTGTAGTTCAACTGAGCACGAAGTGCTCAAGGTGAGCCTTCGTGATCGTGTTGTGTCCGTCGTGCATCGTGTCTCGCCCAGGCGTCAAAAATTACTATGTGTGCACTCTAGAGGCCACATTTTTGGTCCAATAGTCATGAAACTTGGTAAGAATCTTTCTCTTTATAATATCTTTAACAAGTCCGAAATTGGGTCATGTCGGGCCAAATAGTAGGTCACCCAGGCAAATCTTAGAAAAAACTTGTGTGCTCTGTAGAGGCTACATTCCAGCCATATACTCACCAAACTGAGTCAAAATGCTTTTTTTGATAATATCTCGGTCATGATTGAAACTGGGTCATGTCCTGTCAAAAAGTAGGTAACTGGGCCAGATGTAAGAAAAACCTTGTGTGCACTCTAGAGGCCACATTTTCAGCCCAATTCTCATGAAACTTGGTCAGACAGTTTGTCGTTAGAATGTTTGTCATGATTGTATCTCTAGCAAGATTGAAATCGGGTTGCGTTGGTTCAAAATGTAGGCCGAATCTTAGAATAATCTTGTGTGCACTATAGGCCACATTTTCAGCCAGATACTCATGAAACAAAGTCAAAATGTTGCCTGAATTATATCTCGGTTAAGGCTGAAATTGGGTCATGTGGGCTAATTGCCTGTAACAAGCAAGTTCACCTTTTTCCACGATGTTTTTCACCATATAAGACCGTTTGACTTACAGCACCGATTTTTATTTTATTTCAGCAGATTCTTATCATTTGGGTTCATATCAAAAATGTCTGTTAGGGAATGAGTCAATTTATGTGCATACTCTTAAGAAATGTAACCAGTATGGATCAGGAATTTGGCTAAGGAATGGTTAAAACAAATAAGATTCCATCCATGAAAATCCTAAGGATATTTTTTTTTTCTTATCATACATCATCAATTAACTCTTTACCACATTACAAAAATGTAAACTTGTCCAAACTCAAACTTTGGGAGCTCAGTGGTTAGCGTATCTGTCTTGTGACCTGGTGGTTGCGGCTTCAATACCCTGTTGCGGCAAACTTTAGAATTTTTTTTTCACTGTAGAGCCTGCATTTCAGTCTGATACACACGAAACATTGTCAAAATAGTTGTTCTGATGCTATCTCGGACAAGTTAGAAAGTTGGTCAAAACAGATTCAACAGTTGGACACTGGGCTAAATCTCAGTCTAGAGGCTAAATTTTCAGTCTAACACTCACGAAACATTGTCAAAATGTTTATTTTGATGATATCTTAGACAAATTTAAAATTTAGTCACAACAGATCAAGAATTTGATCTCTGGGCCAAATCTTAGAAAACCTTGTGTACAGTCTAGATGCTACATCTTTAGTCTGATATTCATGAAACATTGTCAAAATGTTTGTCGCTGGTTCGATCCCCGGCTCGATCAATTTCTTTCTAAGACTGATGATAATCATTGCGACAGGATTCATTCCTCTCGCACTGCTGACCATTGTTTCGACGAAGGTTATGTGAGAAAGCAGCCAGTGGCTTGGAAAGAGTATTATGCGGAGTACTGGTAAAAGAAACTCCAGGAAAGCGTTGGTATGTGCGCTGGCCGCCGCGATACAACTGAAATAATGTTCAAATGGCGTTAAATGTTATACAACCAACCAAGCTAAATGTTTGTCTTGATGATATCTCCATCAAGTTGGAAAAGTCAGTTAAAAAGAAGGTCACTTACAATGATGTTTTACATCATCACAACTAGGATCTCTTTAGTTTTAGCAATCCTAGATGACTTTATTCAGGTGAGCGCTTTAGGTCCAATGGCCCTCTTGTTCTTTGGAGCGCTCAACCAAAAACATTGCAGAGGGTAACCAGTGGTCCTCGGTCGAGGCTGTATTTTCTAATTAATTCCATGTCATCCAGGTAATTCAAGGGATTTATTCTGTCCCTAAAACTTGTTTCTTCTGTGAGGTCTGTTCAAGTGTAAAAATAATGTCATTTTGAGAAATAAACCACAACAGCACGTTTTATGCATTGCTGAAAACAGCCTACGATTACGTTAAGGTAGCTTCGGAGTGGTCGTAATTTAAGATCAGGTTTACCATCGGCCCTTTAGTTGCGATATTTTGAGAGAGCCGGCGAAATGCTTACGAGGGGCTTAAGGCCGGTTTACGATGATCGTAGCACTTAAAGTGTCTTGAGATTTCGGGCCCAGGAACGAAACAACTTGGTGATGTATCTCGAGCAGATGAATGATCGGACAGATGAATGGCCTTTTAAAAAGCCAGACCATTTGTTATAGATCAGACAAAGTAATTATAAACATACTTGTAGATGTATCTTTCCAATAATTTACTGGTGCAACCTAAGCAGGGAATTTGGTCGATAATTACTAACTAGAGATTTGTCGCCCCTTTTTTCAAATAAAGGGTTTAATTAAAGTTTACGCGGAAATGTCCGTTCTTGAAGTAGTTTATTAAATAGAAAATGGTCTAGCAACACTACTTTTGATATTCTTCAGTAGCTTACGGCTAATCAGTTAAGGACCTACTGCTTTATTTGTTTAATGTACTAATAATGCTTTCAATTTAATTCCTACAAATTTCCATGTTGTGAAGTCTGCACTCAGATTTTGGTTCTTATTGTGGCAAAGAGACTTGCGAATCATCGACAGTAGATATAGATGAGATGGAATTGTTTAATCGTTCAGCTTCTTCTTCGTGTAGTATTATAATTCTAGATTGTTTTCTAAAGGTTTTAGGATTAGTCGGATTTTTTGTTTGCGTAAACTGCGTAAACTAGTGACCTAAGGTATTCTAATATTTCTGAAGATTGTCAACGACAGAATCAGAAAGACATTCATCTAGACGACTAAAATAGCGTTGTTAGGGTTGTTGACTTTGTTTCTGAGTACATGTAGTACAAAATGTCAGATTTTGCACCACGACGCCAGGGCTACGACATACGACAGTAACTCGTCCTTTTTTTTTTCTTTTTTTAACTTTTTCAAAAAAAGACGGGCTTAAAATTCATCAAAGGACCATAACTCACTGGAAAATCATTCATCCATTACCAAATTATAACTAGCATATCTTTGCTTCTTTGTATCGAAACTTTGATTAAAAGTAGTAATGAAGAAACAACTTGGATAAATACCTTCATGAAAGGGCTATAACTCAAAACTTTATTCAACCATACCCAATTTATGATATGCTTATCTTTGCGTGAGTTTGATTGATGTCTGTCCAGTAGTTATTGAGGAATAGCTCGGACAAGAAAAAATCATCAGAGAATCACTCATTAGATAACCATGCAAATTCAGCCAAATCTGTGTGCAACAGCCACTGAGGGGAAGTTCTAAAAGTGGCTAGTCTTCACAGATTGGCTGTTGTCTACAATATGCATTTCTTGCACTATATTTGATAAATTAAACGAGACTTACCTGTAAGGTGATGTTTGATTTCAATTCTGCTGGGACCAATCCACTGAGAATAATAGGAGTGAACACTTGACCAATCACGTGACCAGAGCCTCAGATACATGTATTTAGAGTGAATTGTATTTTGGAACTTGGCAATGCAAGTGGACGAAGCCCCAATAGGGTTGGGTAAAGAGTGGGCCTATGATTCTCAGTGGATTGGTCCCAGCAGAATTAAAATCAAACATTACCTTATAGATAAGTCTCGTTTAATTTATCAATTCCACTGGGCCCAATCCACTATCTGAGAATCACAGGAGTACTTTAGAGACCAAGTTTCAAAATCCTGCTAAGAATTCAGCCGTAATGTAGTAATCCGTTTCACTTTGTTGCGAGTACAGAACACAATTATTTACACGGTGAAACAGGGATCAAATCGTGTACTTCACATATTTAACGAATGATGAATTCTTATAACACATATGAAAACGCCACTGCTTTTATTTACACTTGTTATTTCATGGGTGAACTACTAATATATACATATATAGTGATAAAATCAATCGTCTTGACATTCAGTTTCTTTGTTATCTGAATTCAGTGCCAGAACATTATGACTAAATGACGATTCATCATTTATTGTTTTATTGTAGAATTACCTGAATGTGCACTCTTTTTTTCATCTAGTAGTTTTCATGACCGTATCTATAGGAACTCTAGTTGCTACGGCGCTAGTAGATGCACTTCTTGTGCTGTGAGCGGAATAGATATTCATATCTACCCCAGAAAGTTTTAATGCTAATTTTGTCCATCCCGCGATTGTACTTTTCGATGCAGGATTATGCAGCTTTTGTGTAGTTAGCAACAGTTCATCACTTTTCCGTCTTGTTGTAGTCTTTTCTATATATTGTTTTAGTGTGTTTATCACACACACGTTTTCATCACTCACATATTTCTCAATATAAATCTCCGGTAAATGTGTTCCTGGTTTTGACTGCTTTAGCAACTGCTTTATCCTTATTTTTACACTGTTGGCTTGAATGTCCAAGTCATTTAAGTTAAGAAGGAAAATAGTTTGACAACTTTGACCGGTTACCAAAGCTTGTAAAGTCACTGATTTTACGGTTAGGAACTTAAGCGAAATATCTGATACTTTCAGAGTTTTGTGGAAATCTAGAACTAACTTGACTTCCCATGTACAGTTGTACTTAGGCAAACTGGGTTTTAATTGATAAATGCCTTTCACGAATCTATTTACAAGAACATTGCTTGTTAGGTTTTTATCACTAACAATATGGAACAGCTGATAATGCTGATTGCGCTGTCTTTATCGCACTGTAACCAAGTCCTGCGACAAACAAATAGGTAAAGAATTTGACAGTTTCACTTATAGATGGATTAGTGTTACTAATTTGCCTTTCACTGCAAAAGTACAGCCGTTTTTATCTCCACTGGCCGAAGGCCAGCGGGCTTATGCCATGGCCTGGTGTCCGTCGTGCGTGCGTGCGTGCGTTAACTTTTATTTCAAACATCTTCTCCTCTGAAACTACCCATCCAATTTTGATGAAACTTCACAGATATGATTCTGCCATAGTCCTCTTCAGAATGTCTTGAAAAAAAAAATTGATTCTTTCAAAAACTCTGGTTGCTATGGCAACAAAACTGGAAAAAAAAAAAAAAAAAAAAGAAAATCTTTGAAAATCTTCTTGTCTGAAACCATAAGGCCTAGGGCTTCCAAATTTGGCATGTAGCTATATCTAGTGGACCTCTACCAAGTTTCTTCAAATTTTAGTCCTGGGGTCAAATTTGGCCCCGCCTCGGGGGTCACAAGTTTCATATGGGCTTATACAGAGAAAACTTTAAAATTCTTCTGGTACCTAGCCATAGGGCCTAGGGCTACCATATTGGCATGTTTCTTTATCTAGTGGGCATCTACCAAGAGTGCCAAATCATAGCCCTGGGGTCAAATTTGGCCTCGCCCCGGGGGGGGGTCACAAGTTATACATGGGCTTATATAGGGAAAACTTTAAAAACCTTCTCGTACCTAGCCATGAGACCTAGGGCTACCAAATTTTGCATGTAGCTTTATCAAGTTGGTCTCTACCAAGGGTGCCGAAATTATAGCCCTGGGGTCAAATTTGGTCCCGCCCCGGGGGTCACAAGTTGTACATGGGCTTATATAGGGAAAACTTTAAAAATCTACCCGCACCTAGCCATAAAGCCTAGGGCTACCAAATTTTGCATGTAGCTTTATCTAGTTGGTCTCTACCAAGGGTGCCGAAATTATAGCCCTGGGGTCAAATTTGGTCCCGCCCCGGGGGTCACAAGTTGTACATGGGCTTATATAGGGAAAACTTTAAAAATCTACCCGCACCTAGCCATAAAGCCTAGGGCTACCAAATTTTGCATGTAGCTTTATCTTCTAGTGGGCCTCTACGAAGAGGGCCCAAATTATAACCTTGGGGTCAAGTTTAGTCCTACACCAGGGGTCACAAGTTTTACATGGGCTTTTATAGTGAAAACTTTGGAAATCTTCTTTTTACTTACCATAAGACCTAGGACTACTAAATTCATCTCTGTCTCAGGGATCTCATGTTTTACAGGGCCTTTTATTGAGGAAACTTTGAAATTCTTCTTGTTTATTACCACACATTCTGGTTCTGTATTATTTGGTATGGGGCTTTATCTTGTGGACCTCCACCAGGATTCAAGTAATTATAGCTCTGTGGTCAAAAATGGCTTTGCCCTGGGGTCATAACTTTCTCGTAGGATTTTATAGAAAAAATTATGTACATCTTCCAGTTTAAAACCAGTTGGCCAAGTAATGTAATGCTTGGCTTGTAGTGTTTTGACTTATTAGCCAGTGGAGCGATACAGGGCCATCATGGCCCTCTTGTTTGAGATATGACCCATACTGTTTCTTTGTGCTGTTTCTCCAGAAGGCAATGATGACATTGGCAGCTTTTTCTGGAATTCCATGACTTGATATTTTGAAAACTCCCATCTTCATGGACTTTAATAGATGTTTTTGCTGTTTGTTGGGTATTGACAGAAGATTCTCCATTTTTGGGAGTATGTAACACTGGCCACATATGACTTGTAGTATTTGTGGAAACCATGGCTGTGTGGTAAATAATGGCGGAATCAGTATTGCATGTGCATGGTCTACCCGAATTTTCTGTAATACCGCTTCTAACATTCTAAGTGGAGGAAATATATAATGTAATGCATGAGTCCATGTTAATGAAAAAGTTTTCACTGCATAAGCCCTTATGTCAGGGATGAAAGATACATGTTTGTCTATTTTACGATTTTTAGCAGATGCAAATAAATCAATGTCACATTTTTCCATTCTCAATTCAATTTTGTTGAAAACTGTTTCATTCAGTGACCATTCCATGTCGCCTATCAATTTTTTAAACGCTTAGCTATATGTTTCTTGCCTCGCACCACAACCAAATATGCTGATTTGACAAGTCCGACCTCATCCGATAAAATAACTCTGTAATGTTCATAATGACTTTTGCTCGCTCTATCTTGACTGTGGTAGATTATTTTTGAGGAACTACTGCTTTCTCATATTTGTTTGAACCAATACTACTGGCTGTTCCTGAAAACTAGACATTCCTTCACACCATTGAAGTAGATCAGATGTTTCTGACACTGACCACTGACCCTGATCCATTAATTACACCCTAAGACTAGGGATATCCTCTGTGCAAGATTTTAGTGTGTTGATAGTAAGGAAAGCTGATTCTTTCATCATCGCATGTAAATTTCTTTGATTTTGCAGAAGTTATTGTCATCTGTTCATACATATAGATCTAACTATTATCATTCCCCAGCACACATATGTCATCAAACTTTGTCAGACAGGATTTTGCATTTTACGACAAAAGAATGTTTGCTTCACTCATTTTCATGCATATATAATGAAGTTTGGACTAAGTGTTTCCATAAAGATCATAGACATGCCAACATTTCATTTTTAACATGAGAGAGAGAGAGAGAGAGAGAGAGAGAGAGAGAGAGAGAGTGAGAGTGTGTGTGTGTCTGATGGGGTTGCACAGATAATTTCTTGTAATCACACCGAATAGAAACTGAAATAGTCCTGCAATAAAGCTGGCTTCCACAGTATCTGCATTCTACTAAAATACATTGGCTATATCAAATCATATAAAACATCTGATTTAGGGAAAAAAATTATACAACAGTATTGCAGTAAGTATTTTCTACTACATGTAGGTATTTTTATCAGGAATACTATTGTAAGTAAACTTACAATAGTATTGCACAAAAAGTTTAGGGTTGAAATGGTAAATTTTGATGGCAATACTATTGTAAGTCTAAAAACTCGTTTATATATATATATTATATATTTTATAAATATGGGCAAAACTTAACCTACAACCTTAAAAAACATGTTATGAAATATACTATACCAAAAATCTTAATTAATTGATACATTCAATAAAAATTGAGACAGTTTTTTGTCTCTCCTGAAAACTTGTCAAAAATGACTTACAATAGTATTGCGTTCAGTAGTCGAATTGTTTTCGTCTAGCTTTTTAGTCCAATTATCAAAACTTATGCAGGTTATGTCTCGGTGTCTAGTAGAAGAAATTAAAAAAAAGAAAAAAAAAAAAAAAAAAAAAAAAAAAATAGAAAATTCAAAGTGTCAATGGGGATCCAAAGAGATCACTTAAGTGGTACATAACATAAATGTTGTTGAAGTAGTCCCCTACAGAGCAGTTAAGTTGATGTTATGTCTATGCTCTGTTAATCTTTCTTTCCTTTTTCCTTGTTCGCCATTTTGTCACGCTGTATGTGGGGTAGACAAGCACTAAACAAGGAAAACGGCATAAGAATATGGGATACTTCCCTAATCCAACTGATTTTTAGCAGCGTAGAACTTTCGGGCATGACCTACATAGCTTTGTAGCAACCAGTTTTGCAATAAAACCGAGAATTGCAATAAATTATTGCAAAACTCGTTGCGATGACAGAAAATTTATTACATTTCACTTCACAACCAGTTTTGCAATAAAAACGAGAATAAGAACATCCAGGCTTAACACTATTAAGGCTGAAACCTCTGAAAACTTTCATAAAGTTGATTAAATACCGAAAACAACATTGAATTTTGACTGTATCAGAAACAATATGTCTTATACAAGTATTGCAATCAATTATTGCAAAACTCGTTGCGATGACAAAAAATTTATTACATTTCACTTCACAACCAGTTTTGCAATAAAAACGAGAATTGCAATAAAATGATTATATATATCATAGTCGATCGTTTTCCAATCAAAACTAAATTAGAGTGCAATTTAATGTTAAACTGGATTATGTAAGACCTAAATTAAGTTACAGAAAGTGCGCTTCAAAGACCAATAAGAACATTTCAGGCTAAACACTATTAAGGCTTAAATCTTTGAAAACTTTCATAAAGTCGATTAAATACCTTAAACAACATTGAATTTAGACTGCTTAAGAAATAATATCTCAAATCAATATTGTAATAAATTATTGCAAAACTCGTCGCGATGACAGAAAATTTATTACATTTCACTTCACAACCAGTTTTGCAATAAAAACGAGAATTGTAAGAAAATAAATATATATCATATTCGATCGTTCTCCAAATAAAACCAAATTAGAGAGCAATTTAATGTTAAATTGGATTATGCAATAAAAACGAGAATTGCAATAAAATAAATATATATCATATTCGATCGTTCTCCAAATAAAACCAAATTAGAGAGCAATTTAATGTTAAATTGGATTATGTAAGACCAAAATTAAGTTACAGAAAGTGCGCTTGAAAGACCAATAAGAATATTTCAGGCTACACTATTAAGGCTTAAATCTTTGAAAACTTTCATAAAGTTGATCAAATACCGTTAACAATATTGAATATTGACTGCTTAAGAAACAATGTCTCAAAACAGTATTGTAATAAATTATTGCTTAACTCGTTGCAATGACAGAAAATTTATCACATTTCACTTCACAACCAGTTTTACTTTATCTTTTGAAAAGTAGGCTTACTCTCCATGGGTATACATGTTTTTGAGAAA
Organism: Hippopus hippopus; assembly: GCA_946811185.2. Taxonomy (NCBI): domain Eukaryota; kingdom Metazoa; phylum Mollusca; class Bivalvia; order Cardiida; family Cardiidae; genus Hippopus; species Hippopus hippopus. The sequence goes on from OX328097.1 coordinate 74,458,692, forward strand.
TTAGGTTTGGTCATCATTGAACAATTTGAGCTACATGTATGTATGTATGTATGTTGTGCTGGTGTATATACCAGACACAAAAATTCAATAAAGATTAAAGCATTGTGTGGACTTTTGCAACTGATACAGTGAAGCCTCATCAAGTCAATTCAACTAGGCAAAAAATGCTTTCTTTCATGTTTAATGATAATTTCTCATCCAAATTTATATTTTTTAGCTTGATAGAGCCGCCTCATTCAGGCGGTTCTAGAGTGTAGTCCTACCCTTTTCTCTTTTCAGACCCTAAGTCATCTTTTTATCAAACAGGTTATGCCTGGACGTTCATTAAAGTGACTTATTGAAGCTAAAATTATAACACAAAAGTCATGCTCTGGCAAAAGGGAGCTTAATACATCTCCGTGATGCATGACACCAAGCAAATCCTCACACAATTTTAGATCCATAAAATCTGTTTTGTATAACAACACACTGTATCATGAAGTAATTTGGTCCTTTGACATGCAGAAAATTGACCAATAGCGAAAGGTTTCGGCTCAGGTCAACCTGCGGGGACTGCACATGCTGGCCTGGGTCGATATTTTTTACGGATTCATTAAGCCCCCTTTTACAGAACATGGTTCAAATTAAGAAATAAAAATCTGGGAAAAACCATACTCGCAAGGTTCAGCTGTAAACATCTTAAAGGCATATTTAAGGGTATCAAAGGCGAGTTTCATTCGAAATATTCAGGCGCTTAATTGTATTGATTGATTGTATAGTGTTTAACGCCCTTTTCAACGTTATTTCAGTTGTATGGCTGCATTGAAAAAAAAAAAAACAAACAAACGAAAAAAAAAAAAAAAAAAAAAGCTCAGCCTGGCAAACCGCGCAAGCCAATCTGGGTGGAAAATATTTGTTATTTAGCCAATATTCTACTTGTCAAAGGACCAGTGTTCCTCGTGATTAAGTCGGTTGTTATACAAAGAGGGAAATTATGCATCCGTGATTATAAGATGATTTGCTTGGTATCATGCATTACGGAAAGGCATCAAACTCCCTTTTGCCAGAGTATAGCTCATATCTAGTTGAAATTTTCTCTTTTCAACAATATGCTCACCAACGAGGAAAGAGAGGAAATTGCTTGCGTGATGAAACCAATAAAAAACGTCGACAAAGTCGACTGATACTGTCATAGAATTGAAATCGTATTGAAAGTGCCGTAAAACACCTTAAAACCCAAATGGCTGTAAAAAATTGTTCAGCTGTGCCGAGACAGCGACGATCACAGATTTGCCATGACCAAGATTCGAACCTGAGATGTCACGACCACAACACGAAGCACTTACCACTATACGATCAAGGCTCTCACTACTGAACTGATATAATCTCAGTCTTTGAAACTATTTAAACATGAAAGAAACAGACGCTTTGCTACACAATCCCGAGTTTCACCACCCCTAAAGGAGAAAACTTTCGAAAACGTTGCGAGAAAAGGAGAAAATGCTGGTCAATATTATTTCAGTTGTATCGCTGCACTGAGCCTGGCCGGGTAGCTCAGTGGTTAGCGTATCTGACTCGTGACCTGGAGGTTGTGGGTTCGATATCCGATTGCGGAGAACATTCCTTCCGGCGATTTTTCGCCTTTCATCTCTGATGCATTTGAGAAAAGTAGTCAGTGGCTTTGGAAAGAAGTTGTGTCAGTACTGGTGTGAAAAAGCCAGGAAACACGCTGGTGCGTCACTGACCGCCATTATATGACCTAAGCTGTTAAAAAGGCGTTAAACTCTATTACAAACCAAACAAAATCACTTCACTGCGCCTATCTGTGTTTTCCTGCAGTTCTTTTCATCAGTGCTTCGCATAATATCTTTCCTAAGTAACTGGCTGCTTTCTATCGTTAACCATCGGTGATCACCTGTCGCAATGACTATCATCAATCCTCGGAAAGAAATTTGTCGAGTGGGTATTTGAACTAGCGACCCTTGTTCTGAAGTCCTGTACGCTACCGACTGTGCTACTGAGGCTCGGCATGTTCTCGTTTTATTCCGTTTCATTTTATTTCGTTGCGTTTCGTTTCGTTGCGTTTCGTTATGGTTCCGTTTCTTGCTTTATAGGGACCCTCACCTGTTGAACCATTATATAGTTTGTCAAAATCCTCTGGGGTCAACAATAGCGCTTACCAATGGGTTACAAATATGCTCCATTTTTTTGTCAGTTACACCTGAGTCGCTCTCTTAGAAAAAGGGGGTTCAATGCATGCATCTGCAAAATGTATCGGCCCATGTCAGCTTGCACATTAGATTTTCAAGTTTGAATTAAAATTTATAATTCAAACGTGAAAATCTAATCATCCCAAACCAGAGAGCCTAGATGTATGATACTGGGTATGCAGCATCAACTCAATGACCTTTACAAAGCTCTTATGAAGCTCTATATGTCAAAAATGGCTCTGCCCAAGAGTCAGATAGTTTACATGAATGGCTTGGATCTCGGGTTCACGAGGGCACCAAGGCCAATTTTTATTTTGTTTGAATGAAACATAGGGTCACGACTCACGAAACCAAATCATTAACGATTTGAGGACCTGCGACGACGTAGAGCCCGACTTAACCCTTTTCCAAACGACAAATTCAAATTCGAAACATCTGCAGACGACAAATTCAACGTTGGTAAAATCGAGCAACAGTTCTCTGATAGGGCACTGCAGAAAACATTGTGGGAAAGGAGAAAATGCTAGTTACCAGCAATTTCTGCTTTTTCCACATGGTCTTCAAAAATTCTCTTTTCCTGGGTCATGAAAACCAGGGATTGTTTGGTAAAGAGTTAAGTAAAAAAAAAAAAAAGAACAAATTTGCTTGTTGCATTTATAGTTTATGTTCGACCAATGGATTCCAGATCTATCCCGTTAGCCATTTGGGCTGTCAAACAACCCCGAATTTAAACTTCTCTTATAGTATTAGTAATAAAGCTGTAAAAATGATGTGGGAATACATATAGAATAAAACGCTGGTGGCCCATATTTTCACATTTTCCACCAAATTGTTTGAAATTCCGCCATTTTGTCCATTTTTTTCCGTTAGCAATCACTTTCAGTTTGGACCAACCTATGAATATGCATAAAATTTGGCAACATTCTGTTACTCTTTATACCCCCACAACGAAGTGGAGGGGGTATACTGGAATCACCATAGCTGTCTGTCCGTCCGTTCGTCTGTCCGTAGACACAAATTTGTCCGGCGAAATACTCGGACAGTTTTTCAGGTACTGAACTCAAATTTACACACAGTGTTTCTATACATATGAAATTGTGCATGTGCAATTTTCATGACCCTGCTTCGATTTGTTGCGGAATTATCTCCCCTAGAACTTTTTTCAACTCTTACTTTAGTACTAAACCATTCTGCATTCTGTGACATAGACCTGTTTTGTGACAAGGAGCTGGTGGGGGTATGATCACGTTAAGAGATAGCTCTAGTTAGCACTCTAATTTGGTTTTGATTAGAAAACGATCGAATATGATATATATAATCATTTCATTGCAATCCTCGTTTTTATTGCAAAACTGGTTGTGAAGTGAAATCTAATAAATTTTTTGTCATCGCAACGTGTTTTGCAATAATTTATTGCAATACTGGTTTAAGACTAACTGTTTCTGAAACAGTCTAAATTCAATGTTGTTTACGGTATTTAATCAACTTTATGAAAGTTTTCAAAAATTTAAGCCTTATTAGTGTTTAGCCTGAAATATTCTTATTGGTCTTTGAAGCGCACTTTCTGTAACCTAATTTAGGTCTTACATAATCCAATTTAACATTAAATTGCACTCTAATTTAGTTTTGATTGGAAAACGATCGAATATGGTATATATAATCATTTTATTGCAATTCTCGTTTTTATTGCAAAACTGGTTTTTTCACACCAGTACTGACACAACGTTCTTTCCAAAGCCACTGACTACTTTTCTCAAATGCATCAGAGATGAAAGGCGAAAAATCGCCGGAAGGAATGTTCTCCGCAATCGGATATCGAACCCACAACCTCCAGGTCACGAGTCAGATACGCTAACAACTGAGCTACCCGGCTAGGCTCAGTGCAGCGATACAACTGAAATAATATTGACCAGCATTTTCTCCTTTTCTCGCAACGTTTTCGAAAGTTTTCTCCTTTAGGGGTGGTGAAACTCGGGATTGTGTAGCAAAGCGTCTGTTTCTTTCATGTTTAAATAGTTTCAAAGACTGAGATTATATCAGTTCAGTAGTGAGAGCCTTGATCGTATAGTGGTAAGTGCTTCGTGTTGTGGCCGTGACATCTCAGGTTCGAATCTTGGTCACGGCAAATCTGTGATCGTCGCTGTCTCGGCACAGCTGAACAATTTTTTACAGCCATTTGGGTTTTAAGGTGTTTTACGGCACTTTCAATACGATTTCAATTCTATGACAGTATCAGTCGACTTTGTCGACGTTTTTTATTGGTTTCATCACGCAAGCAATTTCCTCTCTTTCCTCGTTGGTGAGCATATTGTTGAAAAGAGAAAATTTCAACTAGATATGAGCTATACTCTGGCAAAAGGGAGTTTGATGCCTTTCCGTAATGCATGATACCAAGCAAGTCATCTTATAATCACGGATGCATAATTTCCCTCTTTGTATAACAACCGACTTAATCACGAGGAACACTGGTCCTTTGACAAGTAGAATAATGGCTAAATAACAAATATTTTCCACCCAGATCGGCTTGCGCGGTTTGCGCAGGCTGAGCTTTTTTTTTTTTTTTTTTCGTTTGTTTGTTTGTTTTTTTTCAATGCAGCCATACAACTGAAATAACGTTGAAAAGGGCGTTAAACACTATACAATCAATCAATACAATTAAGCACCTGAATATTTCGAATGAAACTCGCCTTTGATACCCTTAAATATGCCTTTAAGATGTTTACAGCTGAACCTTGCGAGTATGGTTTTTCCCAGATTTTTATTTCTTAATTTGAACCATGTTCTGTAAAAGGGGGCTTAATGAATCCGTAAAAAATATCGACCCAGGCCAGCATGTGCAGTCCCCGCAGGTTGACCTGAGCCGAAACCTTTCGCTATTGGTCAATTTTCTGCATGTCAAAGGACCAAATTACTTCATGATACAGTGTGTTGTTATACAAAACAGATCTTATGGATCTAAAATTGTGTGAGGATTTGCTTGGTGTCATGCATCACGGAGATGTATTAAGCTCCCTTTTGCCAGAGCATGACTTTTGTGTTATAATTTTAGCTTCAATAAGTCACTTTAATGAACGTCCAGGCATAACCTGTTTGATAAAAAGATGACTTAGGGTCTGAAAAGAGAAAAGGGTAGGACTACACTCTAGAACCGCATGAATGAGGCGGCTCTATCAAGCTAAAAAATATAAATTTGGATGAGAAATTATCATTAAACATGAAAGAAAGCATTTTTTGCCTAGTTGAATTGACTTGATGAGGCTTCACTGTATCAGTTGCAAAAGTCCACATAATGCTTTAATCTTTATTAAATTTTTGTGTCTGGTATATACAGCAGCACAACATACATACATACATACATGTAGCTCAAATTGTTCAATGATGACCAAACCTAATTTCGCAAAAACATGTATACCCATGGAGAGTAAGCCTACTTTTCAAAAGATAAAGTAAAACTGGTTGTGAAGTGAAATGTGATAAATTTTCTGTCATCGCAACGAGTTAAGCAATAATTTATTACAATACTGTTTTGAGACATTGTTTCTTAAGCAGTCAATATTCAATATTGTTAACGGTATTTAATCAACTTTATGAAAGTTTTCAAAGATTTAAGCCTTAATAGTGTAGCCTGAAATATTCTTATTGGTCTTTCAAGCGCACTTTCTGTAACTTAATTTTGGTCTTACATAATCCAATTTAACATTAAATTGCTCTCTAATTTGGTTTTATTTGGAGAACGATCGAATATGATATATATTTATTTTATTGCAATTCTCGTTTTTATTGCGAAACTGGTTGTGAAGTGAAATGTAATAAATTTTCTGTCATCGCGACGAGTTTTGCAATGATTTATTACAATACTGATTTGAGATATTATTTCTCAAAAATCAAATTTGAACTCTCTCAGAACCTTCACGTTATATAGCTGATTATCCGTATCTTAAAACCATCTTGATCTATTTAAACATGACATTTTCAATATTTCAGTCATGTATCAACTCTTCTCTCGGAAAACAAGTTTCACTTTGTTACTTATTTGTATCTAGTTGGCTGTAAATATGTACATATTTTATGCCAAATAAACTTTATGTTATGTTATGTTATTTCTTAAGCAGTCTAAATTCAATGTTGTTTACGGTATTTAATCGACTTTATGAAAGTTTCAAAGATTTAAGCCTTAATAGTATTTAGCCTGAAATGTTCTTATTGGTCTTTGAAGCGCACTTTCTGTAACTTATTTTAGGTCTTACATAATCCAATTTAACATTAAATTGCACTCTAATTTGGTTTTGATTGGAAAACGATCGACTATGATATATATAATCATTTTATTGTAATTCTCGTTTTTATTGCAAAACTGGTTGTGAAGTGAAATGTAATAAATTTTTTGTCATCGCAACGAGTTTTACAATAATTGATTGCAATACTTGTATAAGACATATTGTTTCTGATACAGTCAAAATTCAATTTTGTTTTCGGAATTTAATCAACTTTATGAAAGTTTTCAGAGGTTTCAGCCTTAATAGTGTTAAGCCTGGATGTTCTTATTAGTCTTTGAAGCGCACTTGCTATAACTTAATTTTGGTCTTACATAATCCAATTTAACATTAAATTGCACTTTAAATTGGTTTTGATCGAAAAACGATCGAATATGATATATATACTAATTTTATTGCAATTCTCGTTTTTATTACAAAACTGGTTGTGAAGTGAAATGTAATAAATTTTCTGTCATAGCAACGAGTTTTGCAATAATTTATTGCAATACTGGTTAAAGACATATTGTTTTTGGAACAGTCAAAATTCAATGTTGTTTACGGTATTTAATCGACTTTATGAAAGTTTTTAAAGATTTCAGCCTTAATAGTGTTAGCCTGAAATATTCTTATTGGTCTTTGAAGCGCTCTTTCTAAAACTTAATTTAGGTCTTACATAATCCATTTAACAATAAATTGCACTCTAATTGGTTTTGATCGAAAAATGATCGAATATGATATATATGATAATTTTATTGCAATTCTCGTTTTTATTGCAAAACTGGTTGTGAAGTGAAATGTAATAAATTTTCTGTCATCGGAACGCGTTTTGCAACAATTTATTGCAATACTGGTTAAAGACAAACTGTTTCTGAAATAGTCAAAATTCAAGGTTGTTTACGGTATTAAATCGACTTTTTGAAAGTTTTCAAAGATTTCAGCCTTAATAGTTTTTAGCCTGAAATATTCTTATTGGTCTTTGAAGCGCACTTTCTGTAGCTTACTTTTGGACTTAGATAATCCAATTTAACATTAAATTGCACTCTAATTTGTTTTTGATGTGTAAACGATCGAATATTATATCTATCATAATTTTAATTGAAATTCTCTTTTTTATTGCCAAACTGGTTGTGAAGTGAAATGTAATAAATTTTCTGTCATCGCAACGAGTTTTGCAATAATTTTTTGCAATACTTGTTTAAGACAAATTCTTTCTGAAACAGTCAAAATTCAATGTTGTTTATGATATTTAATCGACTTTATTAAAGTTTTTAAAGATTTCTGCCTTAATAGTGTTTAGCCTGAAATATTCTTATTGGTCTTTGAAGCGCACTTTCTGTAGCTTACTTTTGGACTTAGATAATCCAATTTAACATTAAATTGCACTCTAATTTGTTTTTGATGTGTAAACGATCGAATATTATATCTATCATAATTTTAATTGCAATTCTCGTTTTTAATGCAAAACTGGTTGTGAAGTGAAATGTAATAAATTTTCTGTCATCGCAACGAGTTTTGCAATAATTGATTGCAATACTTGTGTAAGACAAATTTTTTCTGAAACAGTCAAAATTCAATGTTGATTACGGAATTTTATCGACTTTTATGACAGTTTTCAAAGATTTTAGCCTTAATAGTGTTAAGCCTGGATGTTTTTATTAGTCTTTGAAGCGCACTTTCTATAACTTAATTTTGGTCTTACATAATCAAATTGAACATTAAATTGCATTCTAATTTGGTTTTGATTAGTAAACGATCGAATATGATATGTATAATAATTTCATTGTAATTCTCGTTTTTATTGCAAAACTGGTTGTGAAGTGAAAATGTAATAAATTTTCTGTCATCGCAACGAGTTTTACAATAATTTATTGCAATACTTGTTTAAGACAAATTCTTTCTGAAACAGTCAAAATTCAATGTTGATTACAGTATTTTATCGACTTTATGACAGTTTTCAAAGATTTTAGCCTTAATAGTGTTTAGCCTGAAATATTCTTATTGGTCTTTGAAGCGCACTTTCTATAACTTAAATTTGGTCTTACATAATCAAATTGAACATTAAATTGCATTCTAATTTGGTTTTGATTAGTAAACGATCGAATATGATATGTATAATAATTTTATTGCGATTCTCGTTTTTATTGCAAAACTGGTTGTGAAGTGAAAATGTAATAAATTTTCTGTCATCGCAACGAGTTTTGCAATAATTTATTGCAATACTGCTTAAAGACATATCGTTTCTGAAACAGTCAAAATTGAATGTTGTTTACGGTATTTAATCGACTTTATAAAAGTTTTTAAAGATTTCAGCCTTAATAGTGTTAGCCTGAAATGTTCTTATTGGTCTTTGAAGCGCACTTTCTAAAACTTAATTTAGGTCTTACATAATCCAATTTAACATTAAATTGCACTCTAATTTGGTTTTGATCTAAAAATGATCGAATATGATTTATATAATAATTTTATTGCAATTCTCGTTTTTATTGCAAAACTGGTTGTGAAGTGAAATGTAATAAATTTTCTGTCATCGCAACGAGTTTTGCAATAATTTATTGCAATACTTGTTTAAGACAAATTCTTTCTGAAACAGTCAAAATTGAATGTTGTTTACGGTATTTAATCGACTTCATGAAGGTTTTCAAAGATTTCAGCCTTAATAGTGTTAGCCTGAAATGTTCCTATTGGTCTTTGAAGCGCACGTTCTGTAACTTAATTTAGGTCTTACATAATCTAATTTAACATCAAATTGTACTCTAATTCAGTTTTGATTGAAAAACGATCGAACATGATACATTTTTATATTTTATTGCAATTCTCTTTTTTATTGCAAAATTGGTTGTGAAGCGAAATGTTATAATTTTTCTCTCATCGCAACGAGTTTTGCAATAATTTATTGCAATACTGGTTTAAGACAAATTCTTTCTGAAACAGTCAAAATTCAATGTTGATTACGGTATTTAATCGACTTTGTGAAAGTTTTCAAAGATTTCAGCCATAATAATGTTAGCCTGAAATGTTCTTATTGGTCTTTGAAGCGCACTTTCTGTAACTTAATTTAGATCCTACACAATCCTATTTAACATTAAATTGCACTCTAATTTGGTTTTGACTGGAAAACAATCGAATATGGTATATATCATCATTTTATTGCAATTCTCGTTTTAATTGCAAAACTGGTTGTGAAGTGAAATGTAATAAATTTTCTGTCATCGCAACGAGTTTTGCAATATTTTATTACATTTTTCGTTTTTATTGCAAAACTGGTTGCTACATAGCTTTTCTATCTTTGGTCCTTCGCTTAGTTAGAGATTTCGATTTATCTCCTCAATCAAATCGATCAGTCGAAAGTTTGTAGACTTCATGTACTGGGAACGAAAGCATTACACGAGGACGCTTCGAACGAATAGAAACATTGACAAAATTTGGTCTGAGTCCTCCCTTCTGTGTGTATTTTCCATTTTTCTTTGCTTACGTTGTACATCTTGAAATTTGGCCTTAATAGAATCATCGAATTAAGGACGTTTCGTACAATAACCGTTTCATACCAGTCACTTTCTACCATAATTTTACGATTTCATTCAAGGCTTGCCTAATTTTCAAACACATCCATAAACAAACATACAAAAAAAAGACAAAAAAAGAAAATAGACAGATAGTACAGATAAATGGGCTATTTTACATTATCTACGTTGATATATTACACTTAATTTTGTTTTTCTCATTGTCATTGTTCTCATTTTACAAAACTCACTCTTCACACACATAAACCATTCTACCATGCAACTTTAACAATCGATTTATAGACAACTCTGCCTTTCCATACTTCTCCCACGCATCAAAGGAACATTGATGGTTTCATCCGTTTAATCTTCTTTAGTTTGCCCTCTGACACCAGGTTATTCTATAGGAAGCAGCTGTGACTCTTCTTCTACAAGGGTATCAGCTTGTAGAGACCAAGATTTGTGGCCTTATTTAATCTGAAAAAAATCTCTCTCTCTCTCTCTCTCTCTCAAATATAGGATGACTCGTTCTGCTTCATTAGAAAAGTGAAATCATTGAGATTTTTTAAGATCAAAGATTTCCGCACATGTACATTCTGATCTTCCGTCAGGTTTGTTTTACAGTACAGTGCAGTATTTATACATTTGGTATTTCTTTAATTAACTTACTTATTGTGCCAGCCTTCGACGTCGCTGTTGGTCCTAGTCGGGCGCATATAAACGGACCAGGAGTCGACAGTCCATACATGCTGCGGAACCAGGTCGCGTCTACGAGGGCTGTTCGATAAATTCGTGGAATTGTGTTGGTGATATGGTATTAGTAGCCGTCTGTCCGTCCTACTTTCTTGTCCGGAGCATAACTCAAAAACTATTAGAGGTGTAAACATGAAACTTCACAGGTGGATAGATCTCATCAAGGAGAGGTGCAGTGCATAAAAACCATAACTCTTGACTTCATAATTTAAGAATAATTGCCCATTGTTATTTTTCTCACTTAAATCTTGTCCAGAGCATAACTTGAAAACTACATGAGATATAAACATGAAACGTCACAGGTTGATAGATGACATTAAGGAGAAGTGCAGTGTACAAGAACCATACCTTTCCGTGCCATAATTTAGTAGTTATTGCCCATTGCTATTTTCCATACTTAAATTGCATCCGGAGCATGCAAACTCAAAAAGTATGAAAGGTGTAAAGATGAAACTTCCCAGGTGGATAAATCTCATAAAGGAGAAGTGCAGTGCATAGGAACCACAGCTCTGGATTGTATAATTTAGGAGGTATTGCCCTTTGTTATTTCTTTACTTAAATTTTGTCCAGTGCATAACTTAAAAAGTACACGAGATATAAATAAGGAACTTCACATGTTGATTGATGACATTGTGGGAAAGTGCAGGGTACAAGAACCATAAGTTTCAGTGCCATCATTTAGGAGGTATTGCCCTTTTTTTATTTTCCTTTCTTAAATTTTGTCCGGAGCATAACTCAATGTGTAAACATGATACTTCACATGCTCTTAGATCACACTGAGGAGAAGTGCAGCGCACAAGAACTCTTGGTTGCATAGTTTAGGAGTTATTGACCCAAGTTATTTTTTCTCACTTTAATTTTGTCCAGAACATAACTTAAAAAGTACATGAGATATAAACATGGAACTTCACTTGTTGATTGATGGCATTGATGAGAAGTGCAGAGAACTAAGAACCATAACTTTCAGGACCATAATTTAGGAGTTTTTGTCCTTTGTTATTTTTTCATACTTAAATTCTGTCTGGAGCATAGCCCGAAAATTATGAAAGGTGTCAATGTGGGACTTCAGAGTTAGGCAGATTTTATTGAGGAGAAGTGCAGTACCATGATTTTAGAATTATGTCCCTTTCCTAATTTTTGAGTCTCAAGGTTTCTTTGGAGCATAACCCAGCTGTATTAATTTCACAGCTTGATAGTTGTCTCTGAGGTCTCTGAGGAGAAGTGCAGTACACAAGAGTGATAACTCTTCCTTCCAAAATATTTCATTTATTGCTATCTGTTGTTTTCCAGACTTTTTCTTTTGTTTGATTTCATATGTGCTTAACTTGACAGCTATGTAAGAAAAGTGTATCTTATTGAAATTTTTCACTGTACTTTGTATTTAGCGTTGTCAAAAAATAATTCTTAAATCTAGCTGTTTTAGCCTTTAAACCAACCTACAAGAAGACACACACCTTCTGTTGAGCAAGCATTCGGCAGAGGGCCAGCGGGCTTATGCTATAGCCCGGTGTGCGTCCGTGCGTGCGTGCGTGTGTTAACTTGTATTTCAAACATATTCTCTGAAACTACCCATCCAGTTTTGATGAAACTTCACAGAAATGATCCTGCCATGGTCCTCTTCGGAATTTGCCATGGTCCTATTCAGAATTTGATTCCTTCAAAAACTCTACAAAACTGGAAAATATTGAAAATCTTTGCCCAAATTATAGCCCTAGGATCAAATTTGGCCTCGCCCCGGGACACAAGTTTCACATGGGCTTACATATGAAAATATGTTCTCGTACCTAGCCATAAGGCCCAGAGCTACAAAATTTGGCATGTAGCTTTATGTAAAAACCTCTACCAAGTTTCTTCATATTATAGCCCTGGGGTCAAAATGGGCCCCACCCTAGGGGTCACAAGTTTGAAATGGGCTTATATAGTTAAAAGTTAAGAAATCTTCCTCTACCTAACCATAAGGGCATAATATGGTTTTACTTCGCATGCGAAGCGTTCCTTTTCAAAACATTGATCAGGATCAGTAGACGCTTGGAAAAAAGGATTTTCTCCATGTAATACGACAGACAAGGAACTATTTTTTCATGCGCATAATTAATTTTGTTCACTGTTATTGGGTCTTTTATGGGAAATACGTAAACTTGGCCAGGCACGCATCATATCGTTTACACATGAACATAAGAAATACAAAACAAGACTGTCGTTTAAGTAGCATTTTTCAATATATTACTTGTTTTACATAAAATCATCGTCGCTGTCTTTAATTGTTTTTTTAACGTGAAAGTTTTTCGTTATATCCCTCGTTTTCCATTCCGCGAGACACACTAGTCTTTTGGTGTATTTCAGTTAGGTCCTTTTTGTGCGGCATCTTTGGATTGTTCCTTTGTTTTTTTCTTTTTCGTTACAGGTTCCTTGCCACCTGCTTTGTTACTGTCATCCTCTGAGGTTGTCTACAATTAGAAATGAAAATGTGTGCGACCGATGTACAAGTAACGTACATATAGTGATATAATGTGAAGGACATTCGTTTCAAGAAGTGAATTACTCACCAAGTCAATAATGGGTTCAGTAGTCGTATGTCTAGGAACCGTGCCACTACGTTCAGCGCTATCGTCGTCGGGCGAGAGACTTTCAGTCACCTGGTGTATAAAATAATACAGGTATCAATACAAAGTATACACATAACGTTAATGGAAATGACGCAAAAATGATAAGTTAACTCAATGGTATACTATCCATGTGTGACGGTCCAGGAACAGGTTCATCACTTTCTAGAAAAAGGTCTGACAGATCACCGTCATTGTCGCTGAAACTGTCCTGGTTTTCTATGGCACTTTCAACTTGGTTTTACCATGAAATACAAAGAAAACATAATTTACGATCGAATACCAAATGTAATATGAAAAAACAATTACGACCACAGTTCATAATATTCTGTTTGCAGTTAAGCTTTTCTATGGAATCCACTTACCCTATTATACTCCTCCCCTTACGGAAATGCATTGAGGATGGGGCGACTTAGCTGTACAATGGAGGACCGTCCAGTGAGTAAATAGTTCTCAGGTCATCCAGGTAGGCACCCATGAGGTACTCGGCCCTGTACATATGCCTGTACATGACCTCAAACCAACCGGTGGGACTCAAAATTTGCCAAACCCCTGACACCATTCATTTCTTTAAAATGAGCTTTAGCATGTTTCCAGGCACCCTCTACTGTGTTGGTATGTACAGTTATTATCTCCCCTGTTACTACATTTTTGTATCTGAAAGAGAAGTGCCACAGTTTAGAGAAATGTTATACTTTACTTTTGTGACAGAAAGTGCATTTCCCAAATTAGAGGTAAGGGAAATTATTCGGATACGTGTTTCAGGACTTAAAAAACATGGTGGAAAATGGAGGAAAATGTGCAAAAGATCATTTTACACAGTTACCGCAATGTGTGAATTATCCCTGTTTCTTCTCAGCCGTGTCAAAAACGGACATTGTTTGATAAACATTTCAAATAATATTTACTTCCGTGAATAGCACTGCTTAATATCCGTAACACACACACTATATATATATACTTACTTTTGTGTGAAGGACATCTTGTGATTCACTACAAAATGTTCGTAACCTTCTTCATTGAGGGTGAGGTACGCAAACCAACCACTCGACAATATCCTTGGCCCTAGAAGTACATGTATGTGTCGCTTTATAATAAGTATGAGAATTTCTCTAGATCTGTTTTCCACGGAATACATTATCAGTCGGTTGGACGACCTCTCGACCATATCGAATATCCAAAGACGTGTACCTGTAAAACCATCAGAATACATTTATGGGAAAATTCAGGATAGTACCTATATTGCAATATTACACTGTTATTTTACTTTTCTGTACATAATGGTAGAAAATGGGAGTAGTGACGACAGGAAAAGAAGCGAAACCGCAGACTTGAACATTACACAAATACCTCTCACCGCACCACGATGATGTTTGATCTTGCGTCCAAATAGTGATTCGTCTATCTCGACGTCGTCAGTGAGCCGCATAGTGGGTAGACACCTGTATACCTTATCCACCATAACTTCTCTTATCATTGATCCCCAGTTTACTGCTGTGCTCGAATAATTCTCCCCAACCTGTGCACATATCTTTTTAAGAGACATTCCCTCGAGATACAGCTTCATAAATATGACTACGTCCCTCACTCCCATTTTAACTCTCTGAAACATGAAAGTGTATACGTTAACCTATAGTATCATTTGGTTACTACAGTATATTGCATTATCGTATGTATTTACAAGATGTGAGCCTGATTTCCATAATGGTGAGCAATTTTCCCAATATTTATTGTGAAATGCGCTTATTTTTTCCTTTTTTTATTGTACGGCAATTGTTAATAAAAGTATTTCATTGGTAGACCAAGAAACAGGACCGCCGGAGTGAAACACAATAATCCTGAATGTAATAATCTATTATTTTTTCAATATCAGCATGGGATAAAAAATGGTAATGGAGACATTGTGAAAAAGGCCAAAAACAATGCTGTATGCTTATTTTATGAAAAGACCTATTCACGGTTTAAATTGTATGAATTGTGTTAAAAACATCGCTTGTGACGATGATTACACAATAGTATTGTGTAGAAAACAACAGGTTAAAAAAGTGAAAAACATTTTGACAAAAGAAGAAATAGTTGCGTAACAACATTTTCCGACTTTAGCACAATGTTTTAAGAAGGCATTATTTATGACGGCGCTATGAAAATATTGCAGATTATTGAACAGTTTTAAAACGGCAAAAAAACATCGTGCGAAAAATACATATTGGCATATAACAACTTTTTCCCTTTGCAGCACAAGTAGTAATAAATAGAGAGAGCTGGGTTTTAACCACAAATTTGACCATCTACGAAAGAGCTAGGTTTTTAACCATATGTATGCTTTAATTAACATTTTAACCATGTGTATGATTAAAATATTATACCAACCATCCCCCTGCTTAAATCTAAAACTAACCATCCCCCTGCTTAAATCTAAAACTAACCATCTCCCTGCTTAAATCAAAAACTAACCACCCCCTTCTTAAATCTAAAACTAACCATCCCCCTGCTTAAATCTAAAACTAACCATCCCCCTGCTTAAATCTAAAACTAACCATCCCCCTGCTTAAATCTAAAACTAACCATCCCCCTGCTTAAATCTAAAACTAACCATCCCCCTGCTTATTACTACATCCCAACGATTCATATTTTTAGCTCATATAGCTATATGAGCGAAATTACAACATTTTTTACTTCGTCATATGATATATATTCTGCCCTATACGTAGTAAATTTTCTAAGATTTGCGTCTTTATCTTAGTGTGCCCCCAAGCTAATGTATCGATGTTGTTCCCAAGGATATAGCGTTTATCATCATTACTACTTAATGCGACTTTATTTACCTCTTCAGTATACAACTCATGATTATGGCTCCTAATTACTACCATTCTCCTTAATTGTGTTTTATTTTCAAACAAACACTCTTTATAATGATCATGTTTAATAAATGCTTTATTACATGCCTTTTAATTCCCTTACATTTTTTACTTTCCTCCTCATCATCACACATTTTATAAGATCATAGCTTAGACCTGAGGCCTACAAACTCCCCAATAATCTTACCACTTGTCTCATCTTTAAACATACCCACAACTTTCTTATTTAATCCTGTGGGAATACCTGAAGGATAATCGGGCGGATAATCACTTGTATCAAACCAATCTTTAACATCACCACTAATATCCTTATAAAAATCTTCTGTTTCTATTTCATACATTAAGCTATCTGTATCAGTGAAAAGAAGTTTAACTTTTTCACCATATTTATCTTTAATATAATTATAATGAAAGTTATACATCAATGTCTTACTTAAATCTAAAATACACATCCCTACATAAATAGGCTTATTAAAATATAAACGTGGTTTTCTCATTTGAATTATATATAAATTTTCATCAAGGGTAGTTATATCGTAATAGTTGGGTTTAGTGGTTAATTTTTCAGCTTTTTCCTTGGTACTAACTAATCTTATATCTGCTCTATTCCTAATATTTTCCATAGTCTTACCAAATACAGAATTATTCATAAGTTTAAAGAAATACTTTTCAAATGCGGTTTTAGCTTTTGCTCTTAGTGTAGTATTTTTATCGATATAAGGTTTTAACCATTCACTCTCATCAAAAGTTAAGCCTCTATGAATCTTTTTAAGCTTTAGACCTAAACTTAAATATAACTTTAAATTTTCATGGTGTAATATATATTTATTTTTATTATCTAAATTAGGTATAAGTTTTTCAACTTTACCGGTCTTTAATCTTTCGGGAGCTAATGGAAAATCATTATGCAAATCATGTAATTCTTTAGGATATTCTAAATCAACATCTAATATACAAGGGCAACTTTGCCAATTTTGTAAATCATTTTCATCCATCCATTTAAAATTTCCAATGGGAAGTTTTTGACACATTGCCCAACCATAGAGATTATTCGCATCTAAATAAGTAATAAATTTAGGTGGTTCATTTGGGTTATATTTTTTACCCATATATGAATTATTTGGTTTTGCAAATCGTTTAAAAATGGTTGAGATACCTCCTCTTATTCCGTTTTCAATTAATAAAATCATATCAGGGTCTGATAATAATTCTAATTCTACCTTAGTAGTTTTTAACATTGCCTCCCAAGCTAATCCCGGCGATGTATAAAACCATGATGAGTCTAACCCATAATTATTAAAGCAAACATTCCTAAAATTTTCAAAGACATCCGCCGACAGTAAAACATCTGTCTTATTATATAAGTCATGATAATCTTTAAAAGTTTTCATCTCGAAGGTATTCCATACATTTAATGCATGTTGATAATCCTCCTCCCAAATTCCACTATATTTAAGCTTTGAGTAAAATTCTCTTTGTTTGGGTAACTTTGTTTCCTTTAATTTACTAAGGTTATCAAACCATTCATATGGGAATATACCCTTTTGAGAGACCAATTCAAGCTTTTCCCCCTCAAAATATTTCATAAGATTAGTCTTGTCCTCCTTAGCTAGAGTGCTAGCTAATTCATCTAAACTTTTACCTAGAAATTTTAAACTATCAAGGAATCTAATCTCATGCGTTTTAATTTTCTTCATCCTTTTAACAGTGTATTCTATTGGCACATTTTTAGACACGCTTATATATGTTTCCTTGTTTGTTGGTATACAACTCGTCTCACCAGGTGTACTCATTAAGTCTTTTATAAATAGATGAGCATCATACTTACTATAATTATGAAAGAATATGGGTGTAAAAGTAGGTCTTCTACATTTTAAATTACACACACTGTGCGCAGCTCCCCTAAACTTTCCAGTATAATGGCAATGGTCTCTAACTTTTTTCATGTCTTTACATTTTGAAAATGACTCCCCACATATCCAGCAGTTTTCTGCTTTATCAAACTCTCTTTTATCCTCAACTCTATAAATCATTTCCCTCGTTGGTATCCTATCTATTTCTTTTATAACATTTTCTAAATCCTCTACGAATTTCTTAGATGCATTTTCGCCAGAATATTGAAAGATCTTAGAAGGGTAAACATTTTCATAAAGTGATTTAACATAAAAAACAATATCCTGAAACATTATGCTCATTAATTAATTTTGTTCCATTGCCTTTATTTTCGTTTTTCTTTTCTAATGTAGCCTCCATATCCGCATAAATTGTAAAAGGGTGTCTTTGTTGTTTATTAAAATTCTGAAAAGATATCTTGGTACCGTTTTCAGGTAAGTCTATTCTACAAGCATCTTTTTCACCACAATACTCTAAATGTTTATTTAAAGTTTCTTCTTTTTGAAAATGATTTAAACATCTTTCACAAATATAAGTTTTACCATTATGATCAGATATCTGTTTAGATAACAATCTACTCATATTTTTAATTAAACAATAATGTTTTTTACCATCCTTCTCAAGAAGTAAAAGATTAATATGATGTTCTCTTTTATAAACTGCTTTACTTAGACTAAGTGGATAAACACCAGTGAAATAATTATACCCAAAAATTGATACGGATATAGATGGGTTTAGGGTTTCGAATTTAATTCTATCTTGAAGGGAAACAGGGTAATTAATCCCTTCCATATTTATAGTGTTTAATAATGGTCTTAGTCTATCAATTTTTTCAGGGTTATTATCTGTTGGGTTCAAAGCTATAAGAATACAATAAGCAAAACACATATCATCATTCTTATTTATTGGATTAATAACACTTTTTGTATTTGCTATCTTAGGAGGAGTTGGGAACCAAGAATTTTCTTTTGTTGGGTTATATGATACTGTGTGTAATCTTAAATCAATTATGTAAAGAACTTTATAATAATCTTGTTTCATTTCCTCAGTTGCTATATTAATTAATATCTGTTCCCCCATTTCTTCATATAATTCATCCACATCATCCCCATCTAAATTAACAAATGGAAAACCAGAATCAAAATTCATCTCTTTTAAATGATTTTCAATAGAGTGTTTCATCATACATCTCATAATAAGTTTAACTTTTGTTCGGCGATTATTTCTCATAACATTGGTTAATTTATCTTTAGCTAAATCAAGGAAATCATCAGGTGTAAAAGCTCCTTTACCTTTTATAAGATATTGTTTGGTAAAACCTTTAAATGCTGATGGCCCTTCTTTAATCCCTATTTTATCTTTATCCTTATATAACTTATCTATTTTTTCTTTTAAAGGTTCTAAACTAGGTGATATATTTTTTTTGGAATTTCTCCAATACTATCTAAATAGTTCATCAACTCCTCAGCTGCGGCTTTAGGTGGAGTTGGTACCGAGGGTGGTGTGTAAGGTGTAGGTGTTGGTGTGTAAGGTGTTGGTTTTAATACAGGGGCTCCAAAATTACCAATATCATAATCTAATAATGGCGCTCCCTGATTAAGTAAGCGGTCACTTAATTGAGCTCTTCTAAGCGTAGAGTATCCTCTAATTCCTCGATTTTTAGCTTCTTGTTTTAAGTCTCTTACTGTGAACCTCCTGAATTGATCAGCAGGACTATGAGGAGTAGGATTACTTAGACGCCCAATTAATTCAGCTCTTCTAAGTCTTGAGTATCCTCGGATTCCTCTTGACTTGGCTAAATTTTTTAAACCTTGTACGGTATATATATTAAAATTTTCCATTTATATATATATATATATAAAATCTTAACTAAATGTCAAAAATAATTTTATTATGGAGTGACATAATAAAATTATTGAATGTTAATCTTATATTTATTATTCCAAACTCTTACGTCCCATTTTGTAACTGTTTGAGGACAACGATCAATAAATTTACCCGCCTTGTAAATTGATGGCAATACTATTATTTCACCAGTTTCAACATCCTCTAAACTGACTTTCTTAGGATTATGCTTAATAGTTTTTAATCTTTCAAACTTTGGATCCTCGCTTATTTCTTTGTGAAGCAACTTAGGAGACTCCTCCGGTAACAATCCATGTTTTTTCACCAACTCAACTAAGCGTTTTTTATCCCAGTATGAGCAGAAATTTATATTATTTTCTTTAAGAATTTTTTTTAAATCTATAATCTTTATCATTTTTATATATAAGAAAAAATATCTTAATACACTACAAACATTTTATTTCCATCAGACTGAAGGTTAATAAACTTATCACAAATAATAACAGCATATGCCTCAGTGTTTGCGGGTACATTTGCGCCGAAATTTGCCTTAATTTGGATATCAGTAACAGAATATTTTAATTTCTCGCTTTGTTTGGAAACGTCAAACACAAACAAAGGATATAGAGTTTTATAATCTGATGGGGTAATGTTAGGGTTTGATATTAATTCATCCATATTATAAAACTTAGATCTGAATAATACAGCATCACCATACACTCTACTAAATTGGTGCGCATTGAATGAAAGATTGTAGTCAACCGCAGGGTATCGGGTAGTATTTAACATAACATAAATATTTTTAACGTCTACATTGTCGAATACGGATGGATTTTGCTCTTGATTACCAATTTTATTAGTCTGAAATCCTACAATGATAAAACGCGGCACCTCGGGAGATGATTTAACTGAAAGTAAATGTTGGTGCCTGAGGGACCTCAATTGAATCACACTGCCTCATTCTATATCCAACCGGTAATTTTTCTTTTTTCTCGATAATTTTATAAAGTGCCATCTTCTCATTATCCGCAGGTATCACGTGAGGCATAAACCAAGATATTTTATCCAGTGTAATTTTACCATTATCAGGAGCTCAACCACCACCAGCTTTAAAAATCGCATTTGCATCACCATTTCTTCTTAAGGTGAGAGTTTGTTTCATTCCATACAATATCTTATCATAATCTTCACAAAAACCGAATATATGTTTTAATGGAACTCTGAAGCTGAAGGTACCTGTTGGATCAGGATTATCAACGATATATAATTTTCTTACTTTCCAACCTACGTTTTCATCAGGATCGGCAGTAGTTCCAGTATCCTTATACCAACATTGATTTAACCCTTGTGATTTAGAAAAATCATCCGGATATTTTAATAACCCAAGCATTGTAGTAGCCTGGCCAGGATGTGTTAATGATTCAATATCCATACCAGAAAGTTGATACCTAATATTTTTAAACAGATGCATCATAGCATTGTTTGTTAGAGAAACGTTGTCAGCAGCTGCGTAATCTGTACCATCAGCTGTTGTTAAACGACCTTCTATAAGTAAATAACTATCACTAGGATGAGTAAAAATATCTTGGGTTTCAATACTAATCCTAATATCTCCTCTTGAGTTGTTGAGATTTGCGCCAGTGATCGGTTCATACTCATGGTGTTCATACTCATCAATACCAACAAATTTTGGAGTTGGTTCGGTAACTTTTAAAATTGAATTGACGGTTTCTGAAATGTTCATTTTTTTATTATTGCAATTATAATTTTAAATAAAAATTATAATTGTATCACTTTTACTTAAAACTCTAACCAAAACTGGGGAAAAGCTTTATCTTCACTATTAACAAACACACCTTTAAGTTTAATTTTATTTAGTTTATTTTCTGAGGTAAATGTTTTCTTTTTATGGTAAATTCTATTTCCGTATACAAGTGTTACAGGGGTTATATTGTACTCTTCTAAATGCTTATTTACTTTTTCCTCAATCTCTTTCATTACGTTTACTTTACTAGGAGGCAACTTTATAACAGCTTTTTGATGTTTATAATCTGTGTTATTAATTTCAAGAATCTCACAATCTTTTAGGTTTAAAGATGCATTTTGTATATGAATAGTACTACTTCTGTATTTTGAATAATATTCACGATCAAATATTAAGTTTGACATTCTCTTTTTATATAATAAATATAATTTTCTTAACTTATCTTTATTTTTTTCTTCATACTACCTTAATGCCTGCTCCACTGTTTAATTTTTTAACTAAGTCTTGAATAGCTATGGCACTTCCATCTATTAATGTATTAATATTTTGTGTTGTAGGGGTATCTGTGGGTTTTGGTGTTGCATTATATTTTTGTAAAATTTTCTTTGATTTTGGTGTTAAAGCTTTTGTAACTAATTTCTTTCCTGCTTCTACAGCTGCACTCTTTCCAACCTCTAAAGCTTTCTTCGCTCCTTCCTTAGCTACACTCTTTCCCACATCAAGGGCAGAAGATGCTATTTGTTTACCTGCGCTACTTGTAAAAAGCCTCGCTAATAAGTTAGCAATGCTGTCAAAGATTCCAGTACCACCATATGAATACCTTCTTTTAAATCCTTATTTCTTATTGACAATCATTTTTATAGTATAGACATTAAATTTTTATAAGCGTCTGAATTTAAAACACCTTGTCTTTTTAATTCATCACAAATACTCACTAACTCATTTTTTACACCTGTGTTACCTGCTTCTTTACTTGCCAATAACAGATCTAGTCTTTCTATTAATGCGTTAGGGTCACATGGGATAACAACGATACCCTTTCCTTCATAATATCTTCTTTTTTCCCAAATATCACTAAGTAAAGTGTTCCATTTTAAGCCTCCAGAAGATTTAGGACATGGATTATTCGGATCGTTATTTTTATGAAGAGTGTTGGTTTTATACATCAACTCAGTATATCTTCTTAAATCTCCAGGAGTATAATTTATAGGATTTTTAGATACGATTAACTCCCATAGACCAGGGGTACCATTATATTCTTCATTGCCAACAATAATATTATTATCTTTAATATCAATTATTCTGTTTCCAATATAAAACTCACCATCTTTATCATATATTCCAAACGTTTTATCAGGTTCTTTACCCTTAGAATAAGGACTTCTTAAATACTTACTTGCAACTTCCCCATATATTATAGGGTCTTTACCTTCTTCATCAACTGTAGCTTCTATACAAGGAAAGGCTGGAAACATAACAGCTTGTGGTATCTTTTCAATACCCTCTTTAATAGGTCTAAGCCCCTCAGTAATCTCCCTTGTTGTAGTTTTTTGTGCTTCTGTAATCTCCTTTGTTGTAGCTTTTTGTGTTTCCGTAATAGGTTTAAAAAACTTTGAAAGATCTGTTTGAAGTTGCTGTTCACCTGTTCTCTCTGCTAGTAGATTATCCCGAATATTCTTTTTTGTTTCAAGATACTCTTTTACAATTAAGTCCCTTTTTGCTGGATCAGTGATTTTTAAAAAAGACATTTTTAATTACTAAAATAATCTTTTATCCTAGTTTTAACATAATTCTTAACATAATTTTTAACATAATTTTTATCACGTTTCATAACTAAAGCTGCATGAAAACTTTATTTTTGGTCTTTTAATATTCAAGAGGCACACCATGATGTTTCTCAACCAACCTCCGAAGGATTCCCTTTGCTCACGCCTCCCTCTCTCAATTAAACTTTCTTCATTTTCGGTAGATATCTTTTTCTTAGTTTTTGTTCTTATCTCATCCTTCATTTTCTTATACTTCTCTTGTTCTTCCATGATAAGTTTAAACTTTTCATCTGATATATGATCGTCAACTAAAGCTTTAGATATATGTGAAGCAATTGTATCAAGCTTAGCATCAGCTATCATCCGAATCTTTTGATGTTTTTCTCCTTTTGTTTTTGAATTCCTTACTACATACTTACCTACCATTGAAAGTAATCCGGTTGCTGCACTTGTAATTTCTAAACCTAATGCTATTGGTACCGCTGCAACTGTACCCAATAATATGGCTTCTCCGACACCAGAAGTCATTGTTAACCCAATTAATGCTGTATCAATATTATCAACAACTCTTGCAGCTCTAAAATATTTCTTAGCTAAGGCTTCTTTTTTTTGAATTTCGTTCTCAAGAAACTTCTGTACTTCGGATATCTTTTGTAAACGGTAGGAATGTCCTTTATCATCTAATGGCATCATTTCAATAGACGGGGCTGAAGGTGTATTACTTTCTTTAGGTAACGAAGGATAGACTTTATTAGGATGTCTTTGATTTATATCTGTCATTTTTTTATTAAAATTATAATTTTTTATCTCAGGATTGTAAGTATTTTAGATAGCAAAATAACTCACCCTCAGGTATTTTAATTGGTTTTTGTGAGAAATTATAAATGTAGACTAAGATATCATTAGTCTCATTATCAAGATGTGTCTCGTTTAAAATGGTTAAACTGTCTTTCCATTTATTACTAACAGATACCAATATAACCCCCTGAGTAGCTATATAGCCAAATCCTAACGATATTATTTTTCCATCTTTTGAAGGAATCTTAATGTCATCTTGGGCATAAATTTTCCATTTTAAAGGATCTTGCTTGATGGGAGGAAAATCAACGTGTAAGTTAGGTTTCCAAAATATAGTTTTATGTTGATTAGCAGTATTATGTTTTATACCAAATTTGTGTATATCTATTTTTATTTTTACTTGTTACAAATAACATTTAAATATTATTATTTATAACATTACAATATAACTTAACCATGACTTCTAAAATCATTATAAGAAACTAAAAATAAAGGTTCATTTTTTGCGATAGTAATCTTTTTAAGAGAAATATTTTTTATAAATATAAATATATCATCTCTTGTAACTGATCTTTTGCCTTCCGTGTGTATTAGACCTTTTAAGGATAAATTATCTTTAAGTACAGTTGCAATTTTATCATTATTATATGTAATACATCCAAGCCCAAGTTGCAATTTTACTCTTTCTCCAGGTTGTAGTATTATTTCACTTTGTGAATATACTTCCCATGCATTTTCTGCTATATTTTTAGGTGGATAATCCAAATTTTGTAAAGGAAACCACATTACTCCTTTTATATCTTTATTATTTTGAAAACCACAACTATTTATACGTATCATTTTTTAATTATGTATTATTTTTTTATATTAATATTTTTTATAAGATAGCTCCTAGAATAGGGATATTAGCAAATGGACTATTAGGCCCAAGCAAAAGCCCTTTTCCGTCATAAATTTTCCCTCCTTGCTTTAAATACAAACCATCACCAACAGACCCTAAACCTTTACCTTTGTATGGCTTTAAGTATAATCCACATCCATCAGTTTCAACTTGACAAACACAACCCCCTTTTTTAAGATAAAGACCCGACCCCATTGCTTTTTGTACCCCCGTTTGAGCTAATCCAGAGAGAGCACCAATACCTAACGCAGGTAAAACGGTTTTTGCAATCATTGGTAAAGCTCTAGCAGCTAACCCGGCCAACATTCCGAGAAAACCTCCCTCTATTTTCATATTATGTTTAAGTTGTTTCACAGACATTTTAATAGTTATACCCTTACCCTCCTCATAGGCTTTAGCTATTTTCTTTGCTTGTGAATTGGTAATTGCTAAAACATCATTACCTTTTAAATCTTCATGACCTAAACGTATACTTACCGGGCAACTAGCTTTAACAGCATGTTGAAGCTTTTCCTTTTGTCCTTCAGAAATATTTACCTTAATAGTAGTGTAACTTGACATTTTTATATATATATAATTCTTTTTTATTTTATCTCGCTTCTCTAATATGGAATCTAATTGTTAAATTTTCACCTCTAAGATTTAGTAAATTGCCATCTTGATCTGTAATATTTACCTCTAGGCTATGTATTTCATGTAATGTTAATGGTAAGTATACTAAACTAAGTGGTGACTCAATTATCTTATATCCAGGTGCAACATCTGGGAAAAAAGAGTAATTCGTATTTTTTGTTGAACCATTAACATAACTTCCAGAAATAATATCTATGTTAACAAGCAAACTATTTATACTAAGAATGTTCACTACATTCTCCGACTCGTAAAATCCTTGTGTATATTTAGCGTGAGTAAATCCTAATACTTTAGCAATAGAGTTAGGTTGATTAAAATCCACTTGATAACCATCTTCTAGAGTAAGAACAGACTTTAAGGTATTGGTGTTTGCAGAAATGTTAATATAATACTCTTCGTTAACTTCATCATAATGGCCTTTTTTTCTCATTTCCTGGTGAATGGTATCATTAATGTCAACAAGGTCATAACTTCCTTCAGGTATTTTTATTTTAATCCATGTGGTACCATTGTCTGGAGAATAAACGAATATGTTGTTTGTTGTATCAATGTTTGGAAAAGAGTAGTAAGTTTCAAGGTTTACTAAAGCTATCTCATATTCTTTATCCTTTTCCCGCTGAATAGGGGGGTTAAACCTTGTTCTAAAACGTGTTTTGTTGTCGCTTACTATAATTTGAAATGATGTTTTATGTTCTGTATTTTTTACAATTTGTTCTAAAAGTTCTTCCATTTTTAAAGTATGAAATATAATATTTATCTGTGTAAATATTATATTCTAGGAAAAATATTTATAAAAAAGTAAGAATACTTTCTTCTAACATAAAAAGATAATTCTTTCTGTCTTTTTCTGTTTTTGTAGAAATCGCTGCTATCTTTCCAAACACTAGATTTAATTTTTTAATATACTCATCCTCAACATCATCATTCTCAGCAAATCCAATCTTATAGATTAAATCTAATACTACTTCTCTGAAACGCCCTAACGCACTGAAAACATAAACAAATTCATAAGTATCTATGGAACCTCTCGGGTTTTCCTTATTATATGTATTTAATATATAATCAATTACATTCATAGTTTTATTTTGTTTTTGAAATATTTCATAAAGAGTCATTTTTTATAATTAATATTTTTTTATTTATACTGACTTAGGTATATAAAAGTTGTCAAAACCGTTCCTATACTTCCCATTATTTTTTTTACTGGTTAAATCGATAATAGCAAAGCCGTGCGGTCTTTCCCATGCCCTTTTACAAAATTCCCTAAATTCATCCTTTGGCATATCATCACCTACATGATCACTATAAATATGGTTAATGTTTTTTAGGTCTTGTCGGAAAAGACAAATAAAATTAGCGTTTTCTCTAATAGTTTGCCTTGGTAGTCTAAAATAATTCTGTGAGAGGTAAAAACAATCTACATTACTATGCCTTCCCCGAAAGTAGTAACACTCACATTTATTCTGTTTTTCTAAAAGTAAATCATTAAAAATCATTAAATTTTTATTTTCTGAGTTTAACTCTCTCGGATCAGGTACATCACTCGCATTTTCAAAAAAGTTACAATTTATATCCGATATTTTTTTAAACGATTTAACCCATTCATCAGCTACAGCAGTAGGGGATACATTTAATTCTTGTATTTCGTCACGCATGTTAAACAACTTTAAAATACATTCTTTTGGTAGTTTTTCTTCTAAAGCCTTTTTTAGTATTCGGTATTCCGGTTGAAAAAGGCTTTTTCCAAAAACACTTAAATCATTGTAGTCGAGCCATCCCGGTCTAAGTAAAAGGTTTAGCAATAGAGTAGTTTTACCACATCCTGATTTACCTATAATTAAACCTCTGATACTTTTTGGTAAAAGAGAGTGATTAAATCTCTTTGATACTACTTCATTCCATGATAAGTTTACAATATCCATTTTATATAACTTTTTTAATTTTTATATATAAAAATGTATTGTGTTAAATGTAAAAAAGTTACTGATACAAGTGACATAAACTATACTGTTGCTAAAAATGGAAGAAATATGAAACGTGGGAAACGTATGGTTTGCGGAATAACTAAAACTCAGTTTGTTAAGACGACAAAGGGAGGATCATTGCTAAATAAAGCTATAAATAATTTACCTTTTGAAATGCATCTCCCCGGTCACAATTTTACGGGACCTGGCACTAAATTAAAGAAAAGACTCAATCCAGATTTAACACCAAAAAAATGGAGTAAACCAATAAACCGCGTTGATAAAGCTGCTTATCATCACGATGTTTGTTATCTTCAGAATAATGACACTGCCACAAGAAACGCAGGGTGCGATAAGAATATGTTAACAGAGTTAGAAGGGATTTACAATCCTACTATTAGAGAAAAAATGGAAAGGGGGTTGGTAAGTAAACTCATTGGAACGAAGATGAAATTTGGAATGGGAGTTAAAAAAAAAAAAAAAAAAAAAAAATACCAGCATGATAAATTTAGCGGAAGAATTACATAAACCTGTAAGAAGAAAATTTATGAAAAGGAGAGTTATAGTAAATGGTATAGATAAGATATGGGCTGTGGATTTAATAGACATGCAAGCATTTTCTAAGTTTAATCACGGTGTGAAATACCTTCTCGCTGCCATTGACATCTTTTCTAAATACGGATGGTTAGTGCCATTAAAAGATAAAACGGGGAAATCTGTTGCTATAGCATTAAAAAGTATTTTTAAGGAGAGGAAACCGGAAAAAATGTGGGTGGATAAGGGTAAAGAGTTTTATAACAAAGATGTAAAAGACTTGGTTGAATTGTATTCCACTGAAAATGAGGAAAAATCTAGTGTTGTTGAGAGATGGATTAGAACAATGAAAGATAAAAAGTGGAAGTATTTTTCTGCTCATTCTACAAATATTTACATTTACGTGTTATCTGATCTCGTTAAAGAATATAATAACACAAGGCATTCATCTATTAAGATGACTCCAGTAAATGCGAGTAAAAAAGAAAATGAAACCAAAGTTTGGAGAAATCTTTACCCCGATAATCTCGAAATAAAAGTTATAAAGCCTAAGTTTTCCATTGGAGACAAAGTAAGGATAACTAAAAAGAAAAAGACCTTTGAAAAAGGTTATACAACAAGATGGACAGAAGAGGTTTTTACAGTTTCTGAAGTAAAACATACATCACCTGTAACATATAAAATTAAGGATCGTAATGGAGAAGAAATACAAGGTACCTTTTATGAACCCGAACTACAGAAAACCACTCAGGAGCTGTATAGGATAGAAAAGGTTATTAAAAAAGGAAAAAAGAAATCTCTTGTAAAGTGGAAAGGTTACCCCGATGAATTTAATTCATGGGTTGACAATAAAGACATTAGAAATATTTAACTATAAAAAATGTTAAATATTTCGATTGAAAACGTAATTTTACCAAATAAAGCATTAAATAATTTCGAGTTAGAAGATTCTGCAAAAAGATTAAAGATACCTTATTTTAGAGGAGTCTTTTTACTAGATACATTACCGAGAAAACCAAATAAAAAAGAATGCGGTATAGTAAACTTTGATAAAAGTGGTGGACCTGGTACCCATTGGGTTGCTTGGTATAAAAACGATAAAACTAAAATTTATTTTGACAGTTATGGCATACAGCCACCTAATGAAATTCGAGAGTACCTATAAAGTCCAATACAATACAATACTGATAAATTACAACAAGCTGGGGAGGTATTTTGTGGGCATTTATGTTTATAAATTCTTAAACAGTTAAGCTCGGGTAAAAAGTTTCAAAATGTTTTAAATAAACTTTTTTAGCAATATAAAAAATGCCCGTTAATAAATCCGGAAGAATGAAAGAAGATAAAATAAGCGGTGATGGTGTGTCACTCGCTTACATAAATAATAATTTTTTACGTAAAGATGGAACAACCGTAGTTACTGGTTCTATAGATATGGCTGGTAATACATTAACGAGGGTTAGTAATCCGGTAGATCCTCAAGACATTGCTACAAAACATTACGTTGATGAAAATTCTGGGGGGTTATTAAAAGAAAATGGTGGATACCAAGCCCTTGGATTTATAAATATGGGTTTCAATGAAATAAGAAATGTTAAGGAGCCTACAGAACCGAACGAAGCAGCTATTAAAAAATACGTGGATAGAAGCGGTAAAGCAATAGTAGAGAACCGAGATGGTACCTTTTCCGCTATTGCAAATATAGATATGAAAGGATATAGTTTAACTAATCTTTTGGATCCCGCAGATGCCCAAGATGCAGCAACTAAAAGATATGTAGACAGCGCAAATAAAGCTTTCGTTTATGGAGCTGGTAGGTATATGGCAGTTGATGACGTTTCTATGGGAGGACGAAGGATTAACAATGTTGGAAGTCCTTTAGAAAATGATCAAGCTGTAAATAAGTTTTATGTAGATACCGTCGTTGAGGTAGCTACTGCAGGTGAAAAAGCTTTAACAAAAAAACAAGATGGATCTTTTTCAGTGGCTGGTGGAATAGATATGAATGATAACCCAATTACTGGATTACCTAATTCTACATCCCGCAATGCTGCTGCCAATAAAAATTATGTTGATAATGGTGGAGCTATCGTAAAAAATCCAAATGGAAGTTTCACGGCGGTGGCTGACATAGATCTTCAGGGTTTTTCTCTAAAAAACGCTGCAACCCCGGTAGAAGAGAGAGATTTAGCAACAAAATCCTAAGTGGATAAAAAAGTATCCCTTCCTTCTCTCATAGGCCCTAAACTTATTATAACTGTGTGGGCTGAAGAACAAGGACCAATTGGAGACGGTAATTATGAGTTCTCTTTTGGTAATGGTAATTCAGGTAAAAGGCATGGTTTAGGGGGTTACTGTATGAGTGCATCAGGTAGAATTATAAGAGGAAGTTTAACGATTGTTAAAAAGGATCTTAATGTACCAGAAGAGGTAAAAGTTAATATTGCGGTAAACGGATTAGAACAGGTTGATTACTCTATTATTAAAAAAGCGGACGAAATTTGTAGCTGTACGGTTTTTCCGAGGGCGTTGGAGGTAAAGCAATGTGACATAATAAACTTTATTTCAAGATCAACTAACCGCGATGTAACACACGCTTATATATCTATTTTGATAGAGTTAGACTTATAAAAGTTATATTTTATATCATATGACGAAGTAAAAAATGTTGTAATTTCGCTCATATAGCTATATGAGCTAAAAATATGAATCGTTGGGATGTAGTAATAAGCAGGGGGATGGTTAGTTTTAGATTTAAGCAGGGGGATGGTTAGTTTTAGATTTAAGCAGGGGGATGGTTAGTTTTAGATTTAAGCAGGGAGATGGTTAGTTTTAGATTTAAGCAGGGGGGTGGTTAGTTTTAGATTTAAGCAGGGGGATGGTTAGTTTTAGATTTAAGCAGGGAGATGGTTAGTTTTAGATTTAAGCAGGGGGATGGTTAGTTTTAGATTTAAGCAGGGGGATGGTTGGTATAATATTTTAATCATACACATGGTTAAAATGTTAATTAAAGCATACATATGGTTAAAAACCTAGCTCTTTCGTAGATGGTCAAATTTGTGGTTAAAACCCAGCTCTCTCTATTTATTACTACTAGCACAGTCTTTTGTAAAACCATTATTTGTAAGGGGGTTGATAATAGGATTGCTTATTCACACAAGTTGAAAGGGTACAAAACATTGCATGAAAAGTACATGTACACATGTGTAGCCAGGTCGAGATTTGTTAGATCAAATCCTTTATTTCCTTTTTGCCATTTAAAATTACATTAATGTACATAGTCTGTGAACCAGTCAATTTGCAAACCAGTCAGTGCCACGTGACTGAACAGCGCTTTATTCAGTTTATAGCGGGACGTCAAACAGAACACATCTCTTTTTTTTCAGAGCTTACCTTTTGTTGGAATTCTTTGTTCCTTCGGTAACTTTTCGCGCCATTATAAATTCTTTTGTCATGTGCTGGAATTGAGAAATATTGCAGTTTACTATGCTTTCTTCGGCATTTTAATTGGTTTTCGCGAGTACTGAAATGGCAGCGTCAAGCTTTCGTTTTCGCTAATATGTTTTATCTTGCAAATTTGGTTCACGTGTTTCAACTTTGTGCATGGTTCTAATTGCAGCATTTAAACAGCACCATGGTATGCGAGTGACAAGCTGGTGTGACAGTCATGCAGTCAATTTTGTAAATTGGTAAGTTTACGTGTAGAAGCGTCATGTGCCTTACTGTGCTGTACTGTATTGTATTGTGGTGCCTGTTATGTTGACGTGCAATTTCACGGTTCTCTTGTCATATCATATTGTGAAATGATGACGACCCATTGTTCTTACTTAGATATAAGTGAAAAAAAATGGACTGTTATCTGTTTATCTTAACATTGAACTAGTCATATTGAATGTTCCATTTTTTCAGTCAGCTTCATAAGAGTGTTAAATATCTAAGTACATGTATTTATGTTTTTGTACAATTCATTGTTTTCCAGATGCCGATGTTCTGATGTTCTGATACTCTTTTTCCAATACCCTTTTATTCAGCTGTTTAGAAGGCTATGTTTTGACGTCTCGACCCAGATTTTTAACAACATGTAGATAGAACTGATTATTTAAAGTGAACCAGTTACCTTGTCAGCGACTCTTTCAACCCCTCGCAAGACTTGGAAGAAGTCGAACCTAAGGATCCCACTAAACTGCTGTAACTCCTCAAATTAGAAGAAACACACAAGTTACATTTGGCGCCCAACGTTTTTTCTTCATCACTTTTGTTCGAGGGGGACAGAGATATACAGAGATTTCATGTGACATTCGACTACAACATTGACCTGGACATTTTACTGTAATATTTATTTGGATTCCTCAGCAGCAGTGATCTGGACATTTCTACTGGAACAGTCATTTGGATTCTTCAGCAGCAGTGACCTGGACATTTCCACTGAAAGTTTTTTGGATTCTTCAGGAACTGTGACCTTGACATTCATCTGGACCAGTTATTTAGATTCTTCATCTTTCATCGACTTTAATCTTGTGATTTCTGGAGTTTAGTGATAGAACAGTGACAGTACTTTTATTTCAATTTATACAGTACAGACACAGTTCATCTGGTATTTGTGAGTAAACCATTTTGTGAGAGTCATTTTGTAGTTTGATAGGATTTTTATTTTTTCTCACTGCATGCCAAATTAATAGGGTACGGGCATATTGCAATAACATTTCACTTAAACTGTTGAGCAGCCCCATTTCACTGTAATATTCATCCCCTATTCACTTTTTTTTAACCTTAAAGTAGAAGCTGCCATTTCAGTTGCAATGTAAAACATTGTGACAAGAGGAAAAAAACCTTTACCACCAAGTCTGATCTCTGTCTGCAGTCTATTCTTAGTTTCAGCATATTACAATTTAATTCAATAATGGCACTGTAAATTACCTGCTACTTGCAATCGAAATACCATATTTGTGTATTTATTTCGCTTTCAACATTACTTCATTTTGAGAGACATCTTGGCTTACTTTTCCACATAGACTCTGGTTTTGATTTAGAAATACTCAGAGCTTAACCTTTTTCTACTTACTGTAATTTTTACCGTGCTTGAATTTCGCGTTAGGTGATTTTCTGGCTTATATTCCGTAATAATTTTAACCTTGACCTTACAGTCAGTCTACTGACATTTAGTTTGTGTATTTAGTCATTGTAGAGTAGACTTATTAGTACTTTTTAGTCGGTAGTAGAGCTTTGTTCATTTCCCCCATGATTTAATGATTTGAAAAAGGTCATTGCACTAGCCACTAGATAGTTTATCTGCACACCATGTAAAACAAGGAAAACAATCTTGCAGCAGTCTTTTGAAAACATATACATGTAACAAATAGTGACATTCATCTGTGAGATATTATCTTGTCTGTTGAAAAGGGAATTAATTGCTTTATAGATCTTGTACATTCTTACCTGAATCTATTCTGCCCTTTCTGACTTCAACTTTAAATCAACATTGCAGCAGATAGTACAAGTTGATACAAGTTGAGGTATTCATATTCGGTTTATTTCAACTTAAAATCAATATTGCAGCAGATGGCAAAAAAATTTGATTTAAGTTGAATTATTTACACTGCAGTTAATTTCGGTCTATTTTGAAGAGGTAACCAGCAGAAGTTGATTTATTTACATCCAGACAGTCAACAAAATTAAGCAAGGGTAACTTTGGATCCCTTAGCTTCAAGTGATTAAAAAAAAAACCTTTTCTCAGTGTGTATGGCCCTAAATACTCTGTTTTTCTGAAAACACCCTGCCTTATGTTCATATAGTCATTGTGGTTGCAATTATTTTTTGAAAAAAAAAAAAAAAAATACAAAACTTTCCATTGCTGATGAAAAATGGAATTGAAAACATTAAATTAATTGTTTATCACCATTTTTGCCAGCTTCAGTTGAAAACATTGATTGACTTGTATTTCTGAGTTGAAAACATTGCATAGAAAGTAGCTACTAGTCTACTGTATTGATAAATTCCAGCCTGTTTATTCAATTTATCCTTCTGTCTTGCTGTTTTGTAAGCAACCAGTACTTTTGCTTTAAAGTAATTATTGTTAAAGACCTACTGTGAAATATATTGTACCCATTACCATACCGTTCCTAATTACTACCCTCAAATTTTGCGTTTATTTGTTTCTTGCAACCGTGACCCTTCCCTTTTACCTTTGACTCTTACCTCAGTCTGACTTGACCTATTATCTTTAGTAACATTTGCTATTTTACCCAAAACGCATTTGCCATTTCTACAGTTCTTGATATTTGAAGACATAAACCTAAAGTTTTACAGTTACACTTGGATTTCAGTAGGTATCAAATGTACCTGTCTGCAGTTATATAGCCTCTGTGAGTACATGTGAACAAGTCATATATAGTGACATAGGAAAAGGTATCCATTACTCATTTCCTACAAGTACACATACATATTACTTCCTTGGACATGGGATCTTCCTTCTTAGTGTATACATTTGTCTTTCTGACTTGGCCTATACATTTTTACCTTGATTTCGCATAACCCTTTACACGTTGAGATACCCTTTATCCTGGAACAAATTTACACACTTACATAGCGTATCCCTCTACTTATTGTGTTACACTTTACACATCAACCATCACCTGACCTTTCCCTTTACAAAATATAGTACCCTTTACACCTAAAGAAATCTTCTTATTGCTACTGCTTTCCTTAATTGACTATGCAGTAGAAGACTGCTAAAGTCCTTACACTACTACACTCCTTTCAAGAATTTTTTCAGTCCTTTTACACACAAGTTACATTTGGCACAACACCAATTAACTCATCTCATGATGGAGGATGAAGAAAGCTAACTTGGCATAGCCTCGGGAGGGACTCCTGAAACAGGAGATAGAAAATTTGAAGAACCTTCACAGGATATGTCAAGAGCAGAGGTTGAAATGATTCATACTTTGAGAAGACTTGGATTTCATCCCCAAGCTGGTTCAGTTGATGACATCGTTCGGCTTACTGATGTTTTTAGTGGATTAAGGACCACTTTTGCTGACAACATGACACCTACACCACAGCAACCAGACATGATGCGTTATCCCAAATTTTCTATATTTTACGGAGAAGAGGGACGTGGTGAAGTCAATAGGGATTCGTTTAAATATGAGGTGACAGCAATTTTTAGACAGCATTTCTTTACCCAG
Organism: Hippopus hippopus; assembly: GCA_946811185.2. Taxonomy (NCBI): domain Eukaryota; kingdom Metazoa; phylum Mollusca; class Bivalvia; order Cardiida; family Cardiidae; genus Hippopus; species Hippopus hippopus. Next base: position 74,494,137 of record OX328097.1, read on the forward strand.
GAACAAGTCATTTTAGGAGTTAGAAAAGCATCGAAGGGAAGTGCAAGTGCTAAAGTGCGCAGACTTGGATCAGATGCTTCTATCTCCGACATTTTAGAGAAACTTGAAAGTGCCTATGGGACTATTGAGACAAAGGAATCAATCATGAAGAAATTTTACACTTGTGAGCAGCGACCTAGTGAAAGTGTGGAATCATTCGCTTCATGAATTGAGGAACTGTTTGATAAGGCAGTTAGTCTTAATTCTTGCTCAGTTTGTCTGCTCGAAGTGCAAGAACAAGGGTCATGAGGCAAAGGACTGCCCAATGAATGAATGAATGTTGCTTTATGGCGCATCGACAGCTTTGGTCATTTAGCGCGCATATCTGTGTTAAAAGATAATAAAAGTGGGATTTTAAACTGAAAAAGGTTTGAATACATTTATAATAGTAAAAGAGTTGAATTAAGAAGAATTATGTGTGATTTTAATATGTATAAAGGACATTATTGAGTGACAAGGCAATCCCTATCAACTCAAAAGTTTTAAATGACAGAGTTAAGAATGTGATAAAAAGGTTTGAACTAAATGTTGGATTGATAGTGAGAAGTTTTTAAATGAAGAAGAAATATGTCATTTATAATGTGCATAAAATATGATATTGAGTGGCTGGGCATTCCTTGCCTACTGAAAAGTTTTAGATTAAAGGGTAAGACTAAGAATATTTCTTTTTCTTGGAAATGAGTGTTAAAACTGGTAAAGATTGGAGCCTCCAATGGGATCAGTATACTCCCATTAAAGAGGTCCTGTCTCCAATGAGATAAGATGCCCCCAAGGGGGCTAATCCTCCCATTAAGGAGATGTAAACTGAATATAAAAGCAATGGTAGGAACTCAAAAGTTTTAGATTAAAAAAAGTAAGACTATGAATCAGTTGACAAGATATCCAATGAATGAATGAATGAATGTTGTTTTATGGCGCATCGACAGCTTTGGTCATTTAGCGCGCACATCTGTGTTAAAAGATAGTAAAAGTGGGATTTTAAACTGAAAAAGGTTTGAATACATTTATAATAGTAAAAGAGTTGAATTAAGAAGAATTATGTGTGATCTTAATAAGTATAAAGGACATTATTGAGTGACAGGGCAATCCCTATCAACTCAAAAGGTTTAAATGACAGAGTTAAGAATATGATAAAAACGTTTGAACTAAATGTTGGATTAATAGTGAGAAGTTTTTAATTGAAGAAGAAATATGTGTCATTTATAATGTGCATAAAATATGATATTGAGTGGCTGGGTATTCCCTGCCTACTCAAAAGTCTTAGATTAAAGGGTAAGACTGAGAAAATTTCTTTTCCTTGGAAATGAGTGTTAAAATTAGTAAAGATTGGAGCCTCCAATGGGATCAGTATACTCCCATTAAAGAGGTCCGTCTCCAATGAGATAAGATGCCCCCAAGAGGGCTAATCCTCCCATTAAGGAGATGCAAACTAAATATTAAAGGAATAAAGAATGTTGTAAAAAGATGGGTAAGAAACTCAAGAGTAAATATCACAGTTTATTGTAAATGCCAATCTCCTTTATGAAAGCGATAATAGATTCAACGCTGACAGAATCAAAAAGATTCTTTAAACTATCGACGTTGAAATATTTTGAACGAACTGGCTGAAAGTCAATGCAATCTAGTAGGATATGTTTTATAGAAAAGGATGCATTGCATGGAATACATTCAGGGGCATCGTCTCTGGTCAAGAGCCAGGAATGTGTGATGCGTGAATGGCCAATTCGAAGTCGTGCAATTATCACTTCTTCTCGACGAACAGACCTGTAAACGGGGTACCATTCACCAAGGGACGGTTTAACTGAATGCAGTTTATTGAAAACATCAGCATCCCACTGGGATTGCCAAGAAGATTGGATATGTGTTAAAATGGAGGATTTAAAATCAGTGTGTGGAACTTTAAAATCTGAAATGGGAAGGTTAAGTGCAGATTTGGCAGACCTATCGGCATTTTCATTGCCTTTGATGCCTACATGACTTGGAAGCCAGCAGAACACCAATCTATTCATAGAAGAAATTTGTGAGATCCTTTCGAGTAAACTACAGATTAAGGGATTCTCAAGGCGTTGATTTGAAAGGGCTTGTAATGTTGATAAAGAGTCCGAAAAGATAATGAAACGGTTGGAATTAGAACTTTCAGCTAGATTAAGGGCAAGATCAATTGCTTTAATTTCAGCAGAGAAAATAGAGGAGTTGTTTGGAAGGCGGCACTTTAAGCTCCTTTTTCCATAAACAGCGGCAGCTGCTACAGAATTTCCTTCTTTGGATCCATCTGTATAGATTGGTTTGAAAGAAAAATAATGCTCCTTTATCTCGTTGTATCTAGCATGAAACACAGTTCTATCCGTGACAGACTTTTTGTCAGATGCAAGGTCAAATCTGAATTCTGCACTGTTTAGTGTCCATGGAGGGATTTCAGAGATTTTATAGTCGGCAATAGACTCAGTGTCTATGCCAAGGTTATCTACAATGGGCTCCATGCGGATACCAAATGGAGGAATAACATTTGGTTTCCTTTCAAAAAAAACGTTTATATTGAGGTTTAAAAACAATGTTATGAGTTGGATTAAAACGATTGGACTTCAGTTTTAAAAGATATTGAAGCGAGAGTTTTTCCCTCCTGTAAGAAAGAGAAGGTTCATTAGCCTCAACATAGAGACTATTGACGGGAGAAGTTCTGAAAGCTCCAAGTACAAGACGCAGACCTTCGTGGTGTATAGAATCGAGAATTTTCAGGTAAGATTTACGGGCAGATCCGTATACAATAGATCCATAGTCTAATTTGGAGCGAACTAAAGACCGATAAAGCCGCAAGAGGACTTTACGGTCTGCTCCCCATTCAGAATGGGCCACAACCTTAAGAAGATTAAGAGCCTTCTTGCACTTCTTTTTAAGTGCAGTGATGTGAGGAAGGAAGGAAAGCTTTCTATCAAAGATAACTCCAAGAAATTTAAACTCAGAAACGACTTCAATTTTAGTTTTGTCCAAATACAGTTCAGGGTCTGGATGAACACCTCGTAGATTACAAAGGTGCATGCACTTAGTTTTGGACTTTGAAAATTTGAAGCCATTTTCATCAGACCACGTTTGGAGCTTGTTGAGACACTGTTGAAGTTGTCTCTCAATAATATTCATATTTCGAGATCTGAAGCATATTACGAAGTCATCAACATAAAGGGAACAGTCTACACAGGGACAGATAGCTTTAACTATACTGTTTATTTTTACACTGAAAAGTGTAACAGAGAGAATACATCCTTGGAGTACACCCATCTGCTGTTCACGGGCTCCCGAGACAGTATTACCAACTCGGACGCGGAAAAGACGTTCATCCAAGAAGGCTGAAATAAAAAGAGGAAGACGGCCTCGAAGACCAAAGTCATGCAAGTCTTTAAGAATTCCGTATTTCCAAGTCGTATCGTAAGCACTTTCAAGGTCAAAAAAGACAGATACTACATGCTGTCTATTAATAAGGGCTTCTCTGACAAAGGTTTCAAAGCGGACAAGATGATCTATGGTGCCACGTTGGCGTCGAAATCCACTCTGTACATCAACGATGAGGTTGTTTTTCTCTAAAAACCAAACAAGCCTGTCATTGACCATACGTTCTAAGGTCTTGCAGAGACAACTTGTAAGAGCTATTGGCCGATAGTTAGCCGGGTCACTAGCATCCTTGCCAGGTTTTGGGATAGGAATGACTAGTGCTTCCCGCCAGGATGAAGGAAAAACACCCGACTGCCAGATATCATTGAAAATATCAAGTAAAACTGAGAGAGAACTAAAAGGTAAGTGTTTTAAAAACTGGTAATTAACTTTATCTGGGCCAGGAGAAGAATCGTGAGCTTTATTCAGAGCAGATTTTAATTCTTTAAAGCTGAAGAGTTTATTATAATGCTCTGAATTAGAAGAATTGAAATTAAGTTTTTTCTTTTCTTCTCTGGCTTTATTCCTCTGAAACTTTTCAGAATAGTTTACAGAGGAAGATTTTTTGCAAAAGCTGTCGGCAAGAGCATCAGCTATATCTTGGGGTGATTCCAACGAAGTATTGTTAACTTCAAGGTGATTAAGAGGGGGCTGGCCTTTGCCATTGATCTTTCTGATCATGTCCCAGGTTTTTTTAGTAGTAGTTCTAGTATTTAATTTAGAGACATATTGTCTCCAAGCCTTGCGCTTACTTTCTCTAATGGTTCGTCGAGCCTTTGCTCTGGAAATACGGAATAAGTTATGATTTTCTTTGGTAGGCCTGGGGTTAAACTTTCTAAGGGCTTGTTTTCTGTCTCTGACAGCCTGTTTACAATCATCATTGTACCAAGGCTTGTCAGGACGTTTTGGATTTGTCGAGGTCTGAGGGACGGACTGTTTAGCTGCATCAATTAATAGGGAAGTAAAAAGTTTTGCAGGATCATCGCAATCTCCAAATTTGTCATGTGTAATGGTCTGTTCACAGAGAGTTTCAAATTTATTCCAATTGGCTTTGGAAAGCTTCCATTTCTGCGGTTGTACATTGCTGGATGGTTGTGTAGATGAAAAGATAATGGGGAAGTGATCACTTCCACACAAATCCTCAGTCACTTTCCAGGTGAAATTGGGAAGTAAGACTGGGCTGCATAAGGTTAAATCAATGGAAGAGTAAGATCCAGTTGCTGGATGCAAGTAGGTTTTGGACTTGTTATCATTCATGAAAGACAAAGAGTTGTTTGAAATGAAGCTCTCCAACTGTAAACCTCTCTGGTTAGTGTCATCGCAACCCCACATAACATTGTGACCATTAAAGTCCCCAGCAAGAATATAGGGGGATGGCAATTGGGAAATGAGATCATTCAGATTGGTCTCATTGATAGGTGTGCTCGGGGGGAGATATAAAGAACACAGTGTAACAGCACTGTGTAAAGATAACCTGATGGCAACAGCTTGCAAGTTTGTATTAAGAGAGATAACTTTATGAGGAATGTTGTTGTTAACAATAATAGAAACACCACCTCTGGCTTTTTCGCCTTCGGTAAAAATCTTATTGTAAATGGAATGATATTTGATAGTGATATCATCCTCCCGTTTAAGGAAGGTTTCTTGCAGACAAACAGCAACTGGTTTGTGATCATTGATTAAAAGGGAAAGTTCGTCAAAGTTTGACTTCAGACCCCGACAATTCCACTGGATTATGGTATCCATAGTGCATGAGGAAAGTATAAAAGCTAAAGTAAAAAAATAGGCCATAAACCAATGCATTTTAAAATAGGTTGGTTAAGATTTCATTACAGTTGTCTCGGGTTTGGACGAGTGCCAAGTGTCAGCGTCCTTGTTCCAAGGATCTCTGGAAATGGACCAAATAGAGGCTTCTGAATCTGAAGCCTCACCTTCCAGATTTTCAGCATCTGCATCCATGTCCTCTAGCTCCGAAAATCTGTTGGAGGTAGGGACAGGATCATTTACTTTGACAGTGATTTCACAAGATCCTTGGGTATCTCTGGGTTGTGGTCTAGATTTTGAAGAAGACCTTTTAGGAGATCGGGGTACATTATTAGATTTGTTATCTTTAGATGAAATGTTAGATTTAGTTGTAGACTGTGAAGATGGAGGTTGGGGTTTCTTTGGAGGATGTTGTTAAGGGGGAGATGGTTTTTAAGTTTTTTTCAAAGAGATATTTTGCGAAGAGGTAGATGGCTTTGAGGTTTTTTGTAAAGGGATACTTTGAGAGTTTGTGGGTTTTGAGGGTGCAGAAGAGGTTGTGTTTGTTTTAGACGCAGATGGAGAGTCAGGAATTAGTTTGGACAGGGTGGATGGTGGGAGAAGTTCTTTCAGCTCAGAAGCTACATCAGGAAATTTTTGAAGGAGAACTTTCGCAAGAATTTTACAAGTGCTGCAGTCATCCTTTTCAGTTGACGAGCCAACAACACCTGCATAGAAGAGGTTTTCTTGCGTTGTTCAAATAGTTTCCTTGCTTCTGGAAAGCTAACATTATTGTTGTATTTAATGGAAAGGATTTCTTTTTCTTCCCTCCATACAGGACACTCTCTTGAAAAAGTAGAGTGTGGAGACTTACAATTAATGCAAAGAGGAGGATTTGAACAAGTAGTACTGTCATGGTCAGGTCCTTGATGAGCACATTTAGAGCATGTTTCTTGGTTTGGACATTTACTGATATGATGGCCGTACCGCTGGCATTTAAAACATCGCAAGGGGTTTGGCACATACACATCTACTTTTACAATTTGAAAGCCTATTTTGATAGATGTTGGAAGAACAGGTGAAGAAAATGTTAAAATGTATGTGTTTGTAAGTCTCTGTTCTCCATCTCTGCGTACGGAAATCCTCTGAACATCAGATACACCTTGCTGTTTCAGATTGTCTTTGATTTCTTGTAAGGAATTGCAGTAGGTAAGTTCTTTACATCTGATTACTCCTTTACAAGAATTTAGAGAAGGATGAGGGAAAATTTTAACATCAGTGTCAAAGAATTTTGTGTGTTTTAAAAGATTCAGAGCTTGCTGATTTGTCAGACATTCAACTAGAAGGGTCTGGTCTTTAAGTTTTTTCACAGATTTTGGAGTTCCAAGGATACTCGAGATTTGTTTTTCTATAATGAAAGGAGAGAGTTTTGTTATAGGTTTTGAAGGATCTTGAGATTTGATAACAATGAAACGTGGAGAGTGAAAGGAAGAAGGAAGTGAAGTTTCCGTTTCAGATTCACTATCTGAAAGAGGGCGCTTGCTTTCATTGAGCTTGGCCTTTTTTTGGGACGCCATGTTTGTGTTAAAAGTTTCACCACCGATGCTCCCCACCCGCCACGGAGCCCAACAAGGGGACATGGTCCGGGGAAAACCCATTCGCAGACCATGACAGGGATACATCAGTGGTATACTCGGTATGAAAGGGCTAGACTGGACAGATGCATTCTCGCAGAAAGTCCTACCAAGCTTAGACAATCATTGAAAGGTTACAAATGTCAGCCAAATACCAAAAAACTTTCACCCGATTGACCCATGAGCCACCGCCTTCTAGGGCTGAACAAGAAATATAACATCTGAAAAAGTTGTGATATGTGGATTAGATATGGAGAAGATGGTAAATTCAATTGAGAGAAGGATGTAAAAATAAGAATATTAGATGCCCTTGGGCAAGGCATGACCAGCCGATTGATGACAAGATATCCAATATAAAGGCGTATAAAGAATGTAAAAAGATGGGTAAGAAACTCAAGAGTAAATATCACAGTTTATTGTAAATGCCAATCTCTTTTATGAAAACGATAATAGATTCAACGCTGACAGAATCAAAAAGATTCTTTAAACAATCGACGTTGAAATATTTTGAACGAACTGGCAGAAAGTCAATGCAATCTAGTAGAATATGTTTTTTAGAAAAGGATGCATTGCATAGAATACATTCAGGGGCATCGTCTCTGGTCAAGAGCCAGGAATGTGTGATGCGTGAATGGCCAATTCGAAGTCGTGCAATTATCACTTCTTCTCGACGAACAGACCTGTAAACGGGGTACCATTCACCAAGGGACGGTTTAACTGAATGCAGTTTATTGAAAACATCAGCATCCCACTGGGATTGCCAAGAAGATTGGATATGTGTTGAAACGGAGGATTTAAAATCAGTGTGTGGAACTTTAAAATCTGAAATGGGAAGGTTAAATGCAGATTTGGCAGACCTATCGGCATTTTCATTGCCTTTGATGCCTACATGACTTAGAAGCCAGCAGAACACCAATCTATTCATAGAAGAAATTTGTGAGATCCTTTCGAGTAAACTACAGATTAAGGGATTCTCAAGGCGTTGATTTGAAAGGGCTTGTAATGTTGACAAAGAGTCCGAAAAGATAATGAAACGGTTGGAATTTGAACGTTCAGCTAGATTAAGGGCAAGATCAATTGCTTTAATTTCAGCAGAGAAGATAGAGGAGTTGTTTGGAAGGCGGCACTTTAGGCTCCTTTCTCCATAAACAGCGGCAGTTGCTACAGAATTTCCCTCTTTAGATCCATCTGTATAGATGGGTTTGAAGGAACAATAATGCTCTTTTATCTCATTGTATCTAGCATGAAACACAGTTCTATCCGTTACAGACTTTTTGTCAGATGCAAGGTCAAATCTGAATTCTGCACAGTTTAGTGTCCGTGGAGTGATTTCAGAGATTTTATAGTCGGCAATAGGTTCAGTGTCTCTGCCAAGGTTATCTACAATGGGCTCCATGCGGATACCAAATGGAGGAATAACATTTGGTTTCCTTTCAAAAAGACGTTTATATTGAGGTTTAAAAACAACGTTATGAGTTGGATTAAAACGATTCGACTTCAGTTTTAAAAGATACTGAAGCGAGAGTTTTTCCCTCCTGTAAGAAAGAGAAGGTTCATTAGCCTCAACATAGAGACTATTGACGGGAGAAGTTCTGAAAGCTCCAAGTACAAGACGCAGACCTTCATGGTGTATAGAATCGAGAATTTTGAGGTAAGATTTACGGGCAGATCCATATACAATAGATCCATAGTCTAATTTGGAGCGAACTAAAGACCGATAAAGCCGCAAGAAGACTTTACGGTCTGTTCCCCATTCAGAATGGGCCACAACCTTAAGAAGATTAAGAGCCTTCTTGCACTTCTTTTTAAGTGCAGTGATGTGAGGAAGGAAGGAAAGCTTTCTGTCAAAGATGAGTCCAAGAAATTTAAACTCAGAAACGACTTCAATTTTAGTTTTGTCCAAATACAGTTTAGGGTCTGGATGAACACCACGTAGATTACAAAGGTGCATGCACTTAGTTTTGGACTTTGAAAATTTGAAGCCATTTTCATCAGACCACGTTTGTAGTTTGTTGAGACACTGTTGAAGTTGTCTCTCAATAATATTCATATTTCGAGATCTGAAGCATATAACAAAGTCATCAACATAAAGAGAATAGTCTACACCAGGACAGATAGCTTTAACTATACTGTTTATTTTTACACTGAAACGTGTAACAGAGAGAGAATACATCCTTGGGGTACACCCATCTCCTGTTCATGGGCTCCCGAGAGAGTATTACCAATTCGGACGCGGAAATAACGTTCATCCAAGAAGGCTGAAATAAAAAGAGGAAGACGGCCTCGAAGACCAAAGTCATGCAAGTCTTTAAGAATTCCGTATTTCCAAGTCGTATCGTAAGCGCTTTTAAGATCGAAAAAGACAGATACTACATGCTGTCTGTTAATAACGGCTTCTCTGACAAAGGTTTCAAAGCGGACAAGATGATCGATGGTGCCACGTTGGCGTCGAAATCCACTCTGTACATCAACGATGAGGTTGTTTTTCTCTAAAAACCAGACAAGCCTGTCGTTGCCCATACGTTCTAGGGTCTTGCATAGACAACTAGTAAGAGCTATTGGACGATAGTTGGCTGGGTCACTAGCATCCTTGCCAGGTTTTGGGATAGGAATGACCAGTGCTTCCCGCCAGGACGAAGGAAAATCACCCGACTGCCAGATATCATTAAGAATATCAAGTAAAACAGAGAGAGAAGTAAAAGGTAAGTGTTTTAAAAACTGATAATGAACTTTATCTGGGCCAGGAGAAGAATCCTGAGCTTTGTTCAGAGTAGATTTTAATTCTTTAAAGGTGAAGAGTTTATCATAATGCTCTGAATTAGAAGAATTGAAATTAAGTTTTTTCTTTTCTACTCTGGCTTTATTTCTCTGAAACTTTTCAGAATAGTTTGCAGAGGAAGACTTTTTGCAAAAGGTGTCGGCAAAGGTATCAGCTATATCCTGGGGTGATTCCGATGAAGAATTGTTAACTTCAAGGTGACTAATAGGGGGCTGGCCTTTGCCATTGATCTTTCTGATCATGTCCCAGGTTTTTTGGTAGTAGTTCTACTATTTAATTTAGAGACATATTGTCTCCAAGCCTTGCGCTTACTTTCTCTAATGGTACGACGGGCCTTTGCCCTGGAAATACGGAATAAGTTATGATTTTCTTTGGTAGGCCTGAGGTTAAACTTTCTAAGGGCTTGTTTTCTGTCTCTGACAGCCTGTTTACAATCATCATTGTACCAAGGCTTGTCAGGACGTTTTGGATTTGTCGAGGTCTGAGGGACGGACTGTTTAGCTGCATCAATTAATAGGGAAGTGAAAAGTTTTGCGGGATCATCGCAATCTCCAAATTTGTCATGTGTAATGGTCTGTTCACAGAGGGTTTCAAATCTGTTCCAGTTGGCTTTGGAAAGCTTCCATTTCTGCGGTCGTACACTGCTGGATGGTTGTGTAGATGAAAAGATAATGGGGAAGTGATCACTTCCACAGAAATCCTCAGTCACTCTCCAGGTGAAATTGGGAAGTAAGACTGGGCTGCATAAGGTTAAATCAATGGAAGAGCAAGATCCAGTTGCTGGATGCAAGTAGGTTTTGGACTTGTTATCATTCATGAAAGACAAAGAGTTGTTCGAAATGAAGCTCTCCAACTGTAAACCTCTCTGGTTGGTGTCATCGCAACCCCATATAACATTGTGACCATTAAAGTCCCCAGCAAGAATGTAGGGGGATGGCAATTGGGAAATGAGATCATTTAGATTGGTCTCATTGTTAGGTGTGTTCGGGGGGAAATATAAAGAACACAGTGTAACAGCACTGTGTAAAGATAACCTGATGGCAACAGCTTGCAAGTTTGTATTAAGAGAGATAACTTTATGAGGAATGTTGTTGTTAACAATTATAGAAACACCACCTCTGGCTTTTTCGCCTTCTGATAGAGATATCATCCTCCCGTTTAAGGAAGGTTTCTTGCAGACAAACAGCAACTGGTTTGTGATTATTGATTAAAAGGGAAAGTTCGTCAAAGTTTGACTTCAGACCTCGACAATTCCATTGGATAATGGTATCCATTGTGCATGAAGAAAGTATAAAAGCTAACGTAAAAAAAGAGGCCGTAAACCAATGCATTTTAAAATAGATTGATTAAGATTTCATTACACTTGTCTCGGGTATGGACGAGTGCCAAGTGTCAGTGTCCTTGTTCCAAGGATCTTTAGAAATCGACCAGATAGAGGCTTCTGAATCTGAAGCCTCACCTTCCAGATTTTCAGCATCTGCATCCATGTCCTCTAGCTCCGAAAATCTGTTGGAGGTTGGGACAGGATCATTTACTCTGACTGTGATTTCACAAGATTCATGGGTATCTTGGGTTGTGGTATCGATTTCGAAGAAGATCTTTTAGGAGATCGGGGTGCATGATTAGATTTGTTATCTTTAGATGAGACGTTAGATTTAGTTGTAGACTGTGAAGATGGAGGTTGGGGTTTCTTTGGAGGCTGTTGTGAAGGGGGAGATGGCTTTGAAGCTTTTTTCGAGGAGATATTTTGTGAGGAGGTAGACGGTTTTGAAGTTTTTTGTGAAGAGATACTTTGAGAGTTTGTGGATTTTAAAGACGTAGAAGTTTTGTTTGTTTCAGACGCAGGCTGAGTCTGAGTAGAAGGTGTTGGAATTTGGACATTGGGAATGAGAGCTTTCAGTTCATCAGTCATTTCAGGAAACTTTTGGAGAAGTTTTTTAGCCAACAGTTCGCAGGTTGGACAATGTCCATTTGCAGGCAAAGGAGAAGCAACATTTGCATATGTTGTGCTTTTGCTCAACAAAGCCTGATCAGACCTGTGTTTTTCAACTGTTTTCCTGGCTTCCAAGAAGGTAACATTCTACTTAAACTTGATTGACAGGATTTCTTTCTCCTCTTTCCAAACTGGACATTCTTTGGAAAATGTAGGATGAGAAGACTTGCAATTGACACAGAGAAGGTGGTTATTGCAAGTCTTTTGGTCATGGTCTTCCCCTTCAAAAGCACTTTTGGGACAAACAGGTGTGCTTCTGCAGTTACTTTCATGATGGCCGTACCGTTGGCATCTGTAACAGCGCAACGGATTAGGCACATACACATCGACCTTGACCGATTGAAATCCAACTTTAACTGAAGTAGGGAGAGTTGGCGTGCAGAATGTTAAGATATAGGTATGTGTATCTCTACGAATGCCATTTCTGAGAACTGAAATTCTTTTCACATCAGACACAGCCTGGCTTTTGAGGTTTGATTTGATTTCCTCCAAAGAGTCACAGAAGCTTAATTCTTTGCATCTAATGACCCCCTTGGAGGTATTAAGGGTCTTGTGAGGAAAGATTTTGACATCAAGATTGAAAAGTTTCTTGTGTCCAAGCAGGTTTCTAACTTGTTGTTGCGAGAAGCACTCAACAAGCAAGGTTTCATTTTTAAGTTTTTTAACAGATTTTGGTGTGCCTAAGATTGATGAGATAGATTTTTCAATGATAAAACGGGAGAGTTTTGTTACTGGTTTAGAAGAGTCAATAGATTCAATAACTAAAAAGCGAGCAAATGTTGTTGAAGGTCTTGAGTATTCTGATTCAGAATCTGAGTCAGAGAGTACACGCTTGGCCTTTTTTTGAGAAGCCATAGTTGTTGTTGAATATTCATCACCGATGCTCCCCACCCGCCTCGGAGCCCAACAAGGGGACATGATCCGGGGAAACCTAACTCAGATTATGACAAGGATACATCGGTGATATACTCGAAGTGAAAGGGCTAGACCGGACAAATATAGGCTCGCAGAATGTCATACCAAGCATAGACTGTCTTTGGGCATTTACAAGTGTCAATCAAACACCAGGCTTTCACCCGATTAGCCCATGAGCCACCGCCTTCTAGGGTATTGACATACAGCAACTGATGACAGAGAAATAATGTATCTGTGTATGTATATGTAAAAGAAAACAGAGAAACACCCTAGGGCTCGGCATGACCAGCCGATTGATCAGGACGGGCCTTCCTGACCCCTCGTTTAGTTCAGTTCAAGGCCAAAGTGGTGTGTTGCAAAAACAGAGTTATCAAAGGGCCATACTCTGAATCCACTCAACCGCCAGGATCCCGTCATCGAACGATACGAGTTGCAGCCTACGGCAAACAGGCAGGCACAGTGGGGGGGGGGGGGTCTTACCCCTGCTGTAGTGCGACAGCTGAGCTATTTCTATCCCCCCGCCCAGCTGGGGGTCAGGACTGCCCAAACTTGTAAGTGCTCCCATGAAGGGATCTGATGCGAGCACTTCTCCAGAATATGATCCCAAACTTATTGGAGATGTAAACGAAATTGAACTCACAGTTAGAACCACAGTCACAAAAGCTCTGTTGGATACTGGCAGTTGTGTAAGCATTGTCTCAGAATTTTTCTGCAAGGAACATCTGCATGATCATAAAATTCAACCAGTTGGACAAATCCTAAATATAGAATGTGCTGATGGTGAATCTCTTCCATACCTAGGATACATCGAATGTTCCATCACAGCACACATAGGGCTACCAGATTCAAAATCTCTTACATCCCTTTTACTTGTTACTCCTGATACCCAGTATGCCCACAGGACTCCAGTTATAATAAGAACAAACATATATTGCTGGAACTGATGAATGAATGTAAGAATAATTTTGGAGATCAATTTTTACAACAAGCGAATCTGCATACACCTGGTACCTTTCTTTTCGAGCTATCACCATCCGAGAAAAGGAACTAAAGAAGAACAAGAAGCGTTTGGCTTTAGTTAGATCAGCTGCAACACAAAAGATTACTATCAATCCCAACCAGACTGTAGAAATACCTTGTAGTACTTATTGTGGACGTCCTTACCCTTCGACGACTGCAATGATTCATGAAACCAAAGACAGTCAGATTAATTCGATGATTGATGTCACTCCAACAGCAATCAAGTATCAGACAAACAGTAAAGAAACTTTTAATGAGTGCCTTTTGAATCTCACCACACAACCTGTCACTATACAACCAAAAGCCATTATTGCTGAAGTTCAACCCGTATCTGTTGATAGTGAAGTATTTACCAACATTGAAGAAAAACTACTAGAAGAAATATTGGGGTCTTTACATATCGACGAGGAAAACGTTTTGGAGACAGAACAAAGAATCAACTTATCACATTACTGAAAGGCCATGGTGATATATTTTCAACAAACGACACTGAAATTGGTATCTGCAATAGGATCAAGCATAGGATTGACTTAACCACTGATATACCATTCAAACAGCGACATAGACGTGTACCTCCTTCAATGAAGTGCGACAGCAAATCGAACAACTTCTTGCAGCAGGAGTGATCAGACCATCGAAGTCACCCTACGCATCAAATGTCGTACTAGTGAGAAAGAAGAACGGCAAACTGCGTCTCTGTATAGACTACAGACAGCTAAATAACCTAACCGTAAAAGACTCTTTTGCTTTACCCCGGATGGAAGAAATTTTTGATTGCCTCCATGGGTCAAAATTTTTTACAGCAATTGATATAAAAGCATGCTACCACCAAACTGAAGCGGAAGAGGATCACAAAGAACGCACTGCCTTCACAGTTGGATCTATAGTTTTTTTTTAGTACAACCGGATGCCCGTTGGACTCTGCAATAGCCCAGTTACTTACCAGCGGATCATGCAAGACATTTTGGGAGACTATAACATAAACATTTGTTTGATACATCTGGACGACTTGATCATTTTTAGTCAAACCTTTAAACAACACCTAGAACGCTTGGATCTCATATTCACAAGACTGAAAGAAGCCAATCTAAAACTTGCACCGGAAAAAATGTCATTTTTAAGACAAAAGTTAACTTTCTTGGCCATGTGGTAAGCAGAGAAGGAATCATGACAGACCCAGCAAAAATACAGAAAATAAAAGACTGGCCTACACCAACCAATACCGATGAGTTACGATCATTCTTAGCCTTTGCGGGATACTACCGTAAATTTATTAAAGACTTAAGCAGGATCTCGAGACCATTATCAGAACTCTTATCGCCAACTGCACCTAAAAAGGGACACAATAATTATAAGCCATGGAGATAGACAACCACAGAACAAGAAGTATTTGAGAACGTAAAGGAAATATTATCCACTCCACCTGTGTTGGCTTACCCGGACTTCTCTGAACCATTTGAGCTTCTTACGGATGCCTCTTCAAAAGCTCTTGGCGCAGTTTTGTACCAGACTCAGGATGGGAAGAAACGACCAGTAGCATTTGCAAGTAGAGCTTGAAACAAAGCAGAACAGAAGTATAGCGCCTTCAAGCTGGAATTTCTAGCGTTAAAATGGGCCGTTACCGAGAAGTTTAGTGACTACCTAGCTGTAAATCACTTTCAAGTACTCACTGACAATAACCCGCTCACATACGTATTGACTTCTGCTAAGCTTGACACCACAGGTCAAAGATGGGCCTCCGCCCTTGGTGAGTATGATTTCGACATTTTGTACAGACCTGGTCTAAGGAATGCAGATGCAGATAGTCTCAGCCGATACCCATACGAGAGAGTTATGGATGATCTCAAACAAGAAAGGGTCAAAGCTGATGATGAAGCAGTTAAAACCATCTGTCAGATCATCACACCACCCTACTATGAGACTCTGCAGACCAACCCCGTAAATCTAGTAGAAATCATAGATGAGCCTGGGCAACCCCTAGCACAAAAAGAGATGAAAGAGATAAGACAAGCTCAACGAAGCGACTCAATCATAGACAAATGGAGAATCGCAGTTATAGATAAGAAGATTCCAAGGAACATCACTTCAAAACATGACCTTTGTTTTAGAAAACAATACAACAATCTCAGGATCAAACGTGGAATTCTATTCAGGAATCTAGTAGATTTTGGCGAAAATATTGAACAACTTGTAGTTCCTTATTGTTATCGAAAGGAAATCTTAAAAAAACCTGCACAACGATATTGGTCACCCCGGACAAGAAAGAACTCTCAGGCTGATAAGGGAAAGATTTTATTGGCCTGGAATTACAAAATATATGATGTCCAAAACTGGATCAAGACATGTGATCGTTGTATGAGACGAAAATCACAGGTTCAGAAGAAATCAATGATCAGGGTCAACAGCTCATACCCTTTTTAACTTGTCTGCATGGATTTTCTAACATTAGAACCTTCAAAAGGCAACATTGGAAACATTTTGATCATTACAGATCATTACACGAAATTCGCAAAAGCTATCCCTACAAGAAATCAGACAGCTAAAACCACAACGGATACTCTTTTCAACCATTTCTTTGTACATTTCGGCATACCTACAAGACTTCATTCAGATCAAGGACCAAATTTTGAAAGACAAGTCACCAAAGAAATTTGCGATTTAATTGAATACAAAAGAGCCACACTTCACCATACCATCCCCAAGGAAATGCTGGCCCAGAAAGATTTAATCGTATCTTGATGAATATGCTAGGCACTCTGGAAGAAGAAGAAAAGAAAAATTAGAAGGATTATGTGAAACCTCTTGTTTATTACTACAACTGCATTCCGCATGAGACGACCAAATATTCACCATACGAACTTCTTTTCGGCAGAAAACCAAAACTTCCTGTGGACATAGCATTTGAGACAGCAAGAGAAGGGTTTAATGGTTCCCAGATTACATCCAAGAACTACAAACGAAGATGGAAAAAACACATGAGATAGAAAAGAAACATCCTGAAAAGGCAAAACACAAGCAGAAAAAGTTCTTCGATTGCAAGGCCAAAGCCGTAAAATTGGAAATTGGTGATGAAGTTTTAGTCAAACAACTGCATTTGATGGAAAACATAAAATCAAGAACAAGTTTGAACAGGATATTTACATCATTCTTGACCAACCAAGACCCGACATACCAGTGTTTAAGGTTAAATCAGCCCAATCAGATAAGATTAGGACTCTTCATCGGAACCATTTGTTGCTCTTTAAGCATCAAGCAGACCTGGTTAGTGATGATGAAGACAGCGATGATGACAGCTTTGTGACAATCAAGCATGCACCAGATGATGAAGTAGTTTTGAAAGGTGATATCACCGAAGACACAGACGAATCGGACAGAGAATGTGATTATGCTCCAGGAGCTAATATATATGGGGACGCCCACAAGTCTGAGATCCGAAGGAATGATGATACGGAGGAGAGCGGTACAGTTAATAGTGATAACACAGAGCATGAGGAGGTAGATAGAGTAAGATTCAATGGTTCTGATATTTCTTATTTATCTTTTCAGGAAATGGCTGACAAGACTACAAAATAAATTATCCAAGAAACTAATGAAGAAAGTATCGAAGAGTCTACTGATGAACCTGACAAAGAAACAGAAGAAAAAGAAGACCCTACTACAGAAACCACTGACGATACTACGGATGCGCTTGACGAAGAAATAGAAGAAAGAGAAGAACCTACTAGAGAAACCACTGAAGATAACTACGGACAAACCTCACGACGAAACAGAACAAAGGGAAGAACCTACATCAGATACAGGGACTGGAAGGAATAGTCACCAGACAGGAGAAGATACCCAACAAAGACCAATACCTATACCACGTCATGCCACCAGAAAGAAAAAACCACCAGATAGGTATTCAGACTACGTGTTGTACAGGATGACTGATAAAATGCATCTAGATAACAGACTCCAAAGCCTAGACAGATTAGTAACGTCTGGTGTATTGTGTGAGGTAGACAACGACACAGCATATCGACTTGTTGGAGCTGTTTTAAAAGATTCATTTTAACTTTTCTACGTCTTAATATGATTTTGTATTTGCATTAAATTGCTATAACTTGTACTTATTTGCTTTCTAGATTTTGCTGACCTGTGTGGTCACAGTCCTTTCAGAGAAGGGGGAGAAAATGTAAAAGTTGCAGATCATGCCAAAATATGGTATACTTATGCTAGTTTATACCCCAGTAGTATATGGTGTAAAGAGTAGTAAGTCATAGTGCTTCCATAGTCGTTTAGAATTAGCATATGTTTATTTATGTATGTAGTAATTTTTTTTCTTTTGGACTATTGACTGTGACATGTTTTGTAGTGTAGTTTTCATTTTTTCCTAACAGTTGACGAGACGTCAATTTTGACAAAGCGGGAGAATGTAGCCAGGTCGCGATTTGTTAGATCAAATCCTTTATTTCCTTTTTTCCATTGAAGATTACATTAATGTACATAGTCTGTGAACCAGTCAATTTGCAAACCAGTCTGTGCCACGTGACTGAACAGCGCTTTATTCAGTTTATAGCGGGACGTCAAACAGAACACATATCTTTTTTTTTCAGAGCTTACCCTTTGTTGGAATTCTTTGTTCCTTCGGTAACTTTTCGCGCCATTATAAATTCTTTTGTCATGGCTGGAATTGAGAAATATTGCAGTTTACCATGCTTTCTTCGGCATTTTAATTGGTTTTCGCGAGTACTGAAATGGCAGCGTCAAGCTTTCGTTTTCGCTAATATGTTTTATCTTGCAAATTTGGTTCACGTGTTTCAACTTTGTGCATGGTTCTAATTGCAGCATTTAAACAGCACCATGGTATGCGAGTGACAAGCTGGTGTGACAGTCATGCAGTCAATTTTGTAAATTGGTAAGTTTACGTGTAGAAGCGTCATGTGCCTTACTGTGCTGTACTGTATTGTATTGTGGTGTCTGGTTATGTTGACGTGCAATTTCACGGTTCTCTTGTCATATCATATTGTGAAATGATGACAACCCATTGTTCTTACTTAGATATAAGTGAAGAAAAATGGACCGCTATCTGTTTATTTTAACATTGAACTAGTCACATTGAATGTTCCATTTTTAAGTCATCTGCATAAGAGTGTTAAATATCTAAGTACATGTATTTATGTTTTTGTACAATTCATTGTTTTCCAGATGCCGATGTTCTGATGCTCTGATACTCTTTTTCCAATACCCTTCTATTCAGCTGTTTAGTAGGCTATGTTTTGACGTCTCGTCCCAGATTTTTAACAACATGTAGATAGAACTGATTATTAAAATTGAAACAGTTACCTTGTCAGTGACTCTTTCAACCCCTCGCAAGACTTGGAAGAAGTCGAACCCAAGAATCCCACTAAACTACTGTAACTCCTCAAGTTAGAAGAGACACACAAGTTACACATGTAAGAACATTTTCCCGTATTAAAAGTATTTTACTAAAAAAAAAAAAAACCTATTTATGACCATGGTCACCTTTTCACACTGTACTTAACAACAGGTAAAACTTACTTGGAAAAAACTATTGTGCAATGTAGTGGTTGAGTGTCTGTTGCTGCACACGTACACTTCTCCCAGCTTATGATTAGTGTGATTAGTGCTTGTCCTGGATCTCCAAGTGGCATGGGAATCACATTGCGGACACTGGATCTGAGGTGTAGCTATGAGTTTGTATTCTCTGTCCCACTTTAACACGTATTTGTCTTCACTTTGAGATTAGAAGAAAAAAAAAAAAAAAAAAAAAAAAAAAAATCCAGGGGTTCTGAAGGTCTTGAAGGTCTAACTCTGAAATATCGCGCACTTCGGTCTTTCTATTTCTGTAATTTCCGAATCCGGACATAATTATATACTATACTATATGAAACCGTGATAACATATCATTTGATTGGATAAGTCGACACATTTGCCTTAACTATGTGGGCAGAGGACTCACTACATCCGTGCACGATACACGACATGATATAGCGAGTACAGATCACATGTACAAGCAATGCCTTAACCTCGGTAAGTCACTTCATTCCAACTTTCGTACATGTACTGAATACGTAAACGTGCAAATTAATAATTGAAATACCCATATTATATGACATGCCAGGACACGGAAAACAATATTTGTTATGGTGTGATATACAAGATACCATTGGAATGGCGGACAGGTGGCCAAGAAATATAAGGAGACTGTTTTGGAAAAAGAACGTTAATAAATTCGAACGTCTGCTTTTGGCAGTTTTCGTCTGGGTTAATGGTTTGAACCCAAATATCTTTATGGAATGGTGTTCGTTGACCAAGTTGTGCAAGGACAGCGGTGCAGTAAGCCACTTTCATAACCTGTTTGCTGAGTTTGAGAAAGGAAATACCACGTACAACAAATATTACGCATATAATGTGACAAATAGCAGACAAGAATATCTGAACGGAAGACAAAGGAAAACATAAGGGTATGTCCCGCTTAAAATTTCTTACAACACTTGAAACCGTTAACTGACCGTAGGTACCTTATTTTACTGTTAGCAGTGTGTGAAAATTAATCACTCCGAAAAACAGTACCTTCACTCCGTTTGTACACTTATTTTCCAGGTAAAATCTTTTCTTTTCTGCAAAAGTATGTTTTTGGAAGATTCCATGTTTTGTTAAAGTACTGCAAAGCGTTATTTAGTACGGACAGGTATCACTTAGTAGTATTCCACGCTTTTCTAAAGCATTGCAAAGCGTTACAAAACCATGAGTATTGGTATGGTAACGCTTCGCACATGCCTTTCTAACGCACATTTTTAATATTCTTTTCTTCCCCCGAAACATTCCGAGCTCCTTTCGCCTGTGCATTGGTCCCCAAGAAAAACCCTTCTCCCGGGAAAATCTTCCCTTCCGTGCAATATAAAGATTGTCAATATATAGCATCGTTGCTAATGTATATATTGGTATGGGAACGCTTCACATACGGTCTATAAATACAATGGGATTATTCAAAATCAGAGTGAAGCGTGTTCTTCGTCTGACTGCGTCTGCGTTAATAGTGGTACTTTACTTTTCTACACGGATATGTTTCGAAAATACAATAATAGAAAAGTGCATTTGGATATCAAAAGATTTCCTTAGCGGCAAAACAATAAAATTTTTCATTTAAACCAATGATAGTCGATAACAAAGGACCATTATTTGGTACGGACAGGCATTACCTATTAACATTCCATGCTTTTCTAAGGCATTGCAAAGCGTTACCAGACCATAACTATTGGTATGGTAACGCTTCGCACATGCCTTTCTATCACGCATTTTAATATTCTTCCTTTCCCCCAAAACATTCCGAGCCCCTTTTTGCCTGTTCATTGATCCCCAAGAGAAACCCTTCTCCCAGGAATATCTTCCCTTCCGTGCAATATAAAAATAGTGTATTTGTAGCATCGCTGCTCTATATTGGTATGGGAACGCTTCGCAAAACCTTTAAAAACACACTGCATTTACGCCTGAATGGGAAGCGTAAGTGAAGTCTTGCTTGAATTAAAAGTCAGTGACCGTTAAACAAAAGTATCCATGTCCATTTATCCCTGAAAGGAATACTGTGAGTACCGTACTAATATGTTGCGGTAAAACGGATCGCTTTGGGTAAGTATAGGATATTGACTGAGTAGGAGGTCTTTCCGTATTAGAACGACGTGGGCACGTGCTTCACGTAACACCGAGAGCGCGAAGCGCTCGAGGTGCTTTGTGAAGCTCGTGCCCAGGTCGTTCTTATACGGAAAGACCGATGTACGAGGTCAATCTCCGACTTACACACCGGCCACCATCATTACATACCGGCTCCTTTGTTTGGACCAGGTCTATCTTTTTCAGAACGACCCGTCTTAACAATAGAATGCACGAGCGCAGGTCTATCTATGCACGTGCACAGGTTGTTCTGTAGATAGAAAACCTGCCCACGTGCGGGAAAGACCTGTCCACGTGCAATTGACGGACCTTGGATCGTGCAGACAGGGTCGTGAAGGACACTGGTGCTCGGGCAATATTGATTTCTAGGAATATGTTAAATAACAGGAAGAATCTTGCAAATATGCTCCTTTCTGAAAAGACAAATTTTAATCTGATTTTTATTGGTGACCAATTCAACAATTCTTTAACAATTTCTTTCAAAGCAGTCATTAAAAAGCCTATCTCCTCTTATTTACAAAATGCTGTCACATTAAGGCCAACATTTAAAACATTGTTGATAAAGTGCTTTTTCCTTAAGTTCTGTTGTTACATACATGTAATTCATTCATACCTAGAGCCAACTTATTTTTCTTATTTTTCTAGTTTTCATATAAGTTAAATAGCGAAGGTGAGAAAAAGTTAATGACGGACGCAAGTTCTTAAGCATATCTGCAATATTGTTGTATTTTGGTTCTCATGCGCCCCATTTCCTATGAGGCCTACTGTTGATTTGTCCGTATTAGCACAGTTTAGCCTCTTGAGCGAAAGGGCCCTCGTTTTTTTTTTCTTTTTGTCAGAAAGCAAAACTAACACAGGAGTACTCTCCTTCTATGGCTGACCCGACACAGCTAGCCTCAAGAAATCAAACGAAATGCAAATTGAAGGGCCTAATCATTCCCGTAGTCGAATGATAAGAATCGCTTTGAGACCAGCTGTCCTAAGCTCGATCCCAAGGTCCCGGACTTGAGCCTCACTGGCAGTGTCGCCGTAATATGACTGAAATAATGTTGAAAGCGGCTCCATAGAACTGGATGAATTAGTGCAAACGGACAGACGGTAGAGTTCAAAACACGAGAGTGTTACCGGCAAAGCTGAATTCTATGAATATTTCAATCAATTCGAACCTAAACTAAGCAATAAACTCACTCGTGCAGCATCAACAAACCTACCCAAATAAAAAAAAAAAAAAAAAAAAAAATCCAAATGTCGATGCTCACGAGGTTCATTTTCAAGCCGCGATTCATCAGTCTTCAAGTGAGAAAATAAAACTGATAAATAAATAAGAAAAAATAACCAAAACTTATAAGACCATAAAACATGATATACGCTTCTTTTTCATCGAATAGGTCCATACTTTTCGACATGATTTTTAAGTCGTCTACTCAATACTGATTGTGGCCGGTATGTAAGTCGGATATCGACCTCGTACGTCGGTCTTTCCGTATAAGAACGACCAGGGCACGAGCTTCACAAAACACGCTCTCGGTGTTTCGTGAAGCTTGTGCCCAGGTCGTTCTTATACGGAAAGACCTCGTACTCAGTCGATATCCTATACGTATTGAGTAGACGACTTAACCATTATGTCGAAAAGTATGGACCTGTTCGATGAAAAAAGAAGCGTATAACATGTTCATGGCAAACAACTTTTTGGTATTTTTGGTATCAATTTATTATCCCCCGCCGAAGGCGGAGGGATATAATTTTAGCGTTGTCCGTCCGTCCGTCCTTCTGTCCGTCCGTCCGTGTGTCCGTCCGGATGAATATCTCCAATACCATTGGACGGAATTTCGTGAAACTTTGTACATGTGTACAACAACCCATTCCGCCGATACACTTTTTTAAATTTGTTTGATTCGGTGCAAAATGGCCGACTGGGAGCGATTTTAAGTTACGCGGTTGAGTGAATTTTTGTTGTTTTCGGTCTTATCTTGAAAACTATATAGAGTTCTTACATCGAACTTGTCACATCTATCAACCACCATTTTCAAATGCAGGACAAAAACTTCCACCCAGATTGACTGGGCAACACCACAGTTATATACGCTTTTTTAATGCAGTGTCATGGAAAAAGGGGGCTTGATGTATATTTTCATCATGGACCAGGATCTCTTTAACTGCAGGATAAAATGTTACGAAACCTCACTTTTATATTGTTTATTACAAGCCACAGACAATAGATATTTGTTTCTATTTCATGAAATGCCACGTCATGAAAAAAGGGAGCTAAATGTATAATTTCATCATGGACCAATGACCATCTCTTTGTCCGTTTTTCCGGACAGATATCTTATAAATCCTCGACAAAAAGTAATAGAAATTCATACAGGTGTTCCTTATGATGTCCTCTGATATTGATTTTTATTTTTGCTTTTTTGATATTCAATATGGTGTCACAGAAAAAGGGGGCTTCATGTAGATTTCCATTATGGATCAATATATCTTTAACTCAAAATCCTTGACGAAAATTTATGAAACTTCATACGCGTGTTCCTTAGTCTGCCAATATCATTATTTTACCTTTTTTTCATTAAATGTCATGTCATGGAAAAAGGGGGCTTTACGTATATTTTCAGTATGGACCAATACCTCTTTCACTACAGGACAAAATGTAATTAAACTTCATCTTTATTAAGCCACAGACAATAGTTATTTGATTTTGTTTCATGAAATGCCATGTCATGAAAAAAGTGGGTTAAATGTATAATTTCATTATGGACCAATAATAGTTAGTTCGCCCATTCGTCCGCCTGGACAGATATCTTCTAAAGTCCTTGACGAACATTAATGAAACTTCATGCATATCTTCCTTAGGATAGTCCGTTGATACAATTTTCTTTTATATATAATGACGTGTCATGGAAAAAGGGGGCTTGATGTATATTTTCATCATTTGTTTTCATTTAATGAAATGCCATGTTATGGTAGAAAGGGGACTTAATGTATAACTCATTATGGACCGCTTATATATTTTTCATTTAATGAAATGCTGTGCCGTGGAAAAAGGGGGCTTGATGTGTAATTTTATCATGGACCATTAACAAAAAGGCCACATGTTCATGCAACACACAATACCTCTAATATGTTTGTATCAAAAAAGGTCTTTTTCGGCGGGGGATATCATTTCAACGAAATCGCTTGTTAATTTTATTTTCTCACTTGACCATTAATGAATCGTTGCTTGAAATTGGCACCTCATGGGCATCGTCCCTTGGATTTTTTTTTTTGGTAGGTTTGTTGATGCTGTACAAGTGAATTCAGTGCTGTCCACTGGCCGTTTGCACTGATTCATCCAGTTATATAGGACCGTAGGTCAGTGATCATTGATAGATTGATTGAATGGTGTTTTACACCGTTTTCAACATTATTTCAGTCATATCACAGAGACAGCTCACATGTTCATGTATTTCCCGGGTTCACCAGTACTGGGCTAGGACTCTGTTGTATTTTGCCCAGGGACACTCCTACGAAAAAAACAGTAGATCCAGTGAGGTGCATGGAACCAAAATACAACAGTTTTAGTACATGCGTCTGTCATTAACTTTTTCTCACGTCTGCTATTTCACACAGATAAAAACTAGAACAATATTTAAAAATGAGTTGGTTTTAGGTGCGAATGAATTATGTAGTAACTGAGAACTTAAGGAAATGCCTAAATGCGACAGCACATGTTTTAAAAAGGAAGGGATAGTTTTTTAACGATCGCTTTAAAAAAAGAAAGTAAAAATTGCTTAGTTGATCACCAATTAAAATCATGATAAAATCCGCATCCAGAAATATATTTGCAAGATTCTTCCCATTATTTAACAAATTCCTAAAAAAGTCAACGTCGCGAGAGTACCCAAATGCCCTTCACGACCCTGTCTACACGACCCCAAGTCCGTCAATGCACGTGGACAGGTCTTTCTCGCACGTGAGCAGGTCTTTCCTGCACGTAGGCAGATTTTCTATCTACAGAAAAACCTGTGCACGTGCAAAGATAGGCCTGCGCTCGTGCATTCTATTGTTAAGACGGGTGGTTCTGAAAAAGATAGACCTGGTCCAAACAAAGGAGCCGGTGTGTAAAAGCCGGTAATCTTAGGGCATGTTACATGTTATCGTAAAGGGTCGCTAAGCGTTACCTGCCCATAACTATTGGTATGGTAACGCTTCGCCAAAACCATTGTTATGTGTGCATTTTAATATTCTTCTCTTTCCCCAAAAAACATTCGAGCCCCTTTTTGCCTATGCATTGGTCCCCAAGAGAAACCCTTCTCCCGGGAAAATCTTCCCTTCCGTGCAATATAAAGCTTGTCTATTCATAGCATAGAGGCTATATATTGGTACTGGAACGCTTTGCATACACTATATAAACACGGTGGGCCGGTTGCATAACAAAGGTTTACTTAAGACTGGAACAAGGCCTAATCCAGGTCTGGGTAGACCAGGGGCCAATATCTCAAAACTTTAAGGTTTCGTAAGTTACGGTTAACTTTACGATCATTTTACGAGGACGTTACGATTTTCTTAAAGTGATCTCTCAAAACCGACCTAAACACTCTCGTAAAGAAACTTTTATTTACGATCGTACCATTTAAAAGTAATTGATTGATTAAATGGTGTTTTACGCCGCATTCAACATTACTTCAGTCACATCACGGCGAAAGTTCGCATATTCATGTATTTCCTGGATTTCACCAGTACTGGGCTAGGGCTCTGAGGTGTCTTGCCCAAGGACGCTCCCACGAATGTCCCAGTGGATTCAGTGCGGCTCGAGCCCGGGGCCTCCGGGATACGAGTCCCAAACTTTACCACTGAGCCAAGCAGGAACCCGTAACATTTAAAAGTGACGCCATTTCTTGATACTGAATCGATTCCGACCCCGTAACTCTCTGCGATCACAGACTGAAAACTCCCGGTTGCATAAAATCTCAAAGCCAGCGTTATCTGCAACGACACCGGGAGTGCGTGATTTTGGTAAGTTTTTAGCTCACCTGAGCACGAAGTGCTGAAAGTGAGCTTTTGTGATCGTGCTGTGTCCGTCGTGCGTCGTGTCTCGTTAACAGCTACCTTGTGTATCCTCTAGAGGCCACATTTTCAGTCCAATACCCATGAAACTTAGTCAGAATCTTTGTCTGTATAATATCTCGGACAAGTCAGAAACTGTGTCATGTCGGGTGAAATAGCAGGTCACCGAGGCATATCTTAGAAAAACTTTGTGCGCACTCTATAGGCCACATTTTCAGCCAGATACTCATGAAACTAAGCCAGACTTTTTGCCTTGATAATATCTCAGATAAGACCTAAATTGGCTCATGTCGGATAAAAAAGTAGGTCTCTGGGCTAAATAAAAAAAAACCTTGTGTGCACTCTATAGGCCACATTTTTAGTTTGATACTTTTGAAACTTGGTTATAATATTTGTCTTGATGATATCTCTGACAAGATTGAAATTGGGTCAAGTCATTTAACATAGTAGATCACTGGGGCAAACCTTAGAAAAACCTTAGGTACACTGTAGAGGCTGCATTTTAGTCTTATACACATGAAGCTTGTCAAAATGGTTGTTCTGATGCTTTCTCGGACAAGTTAGAAATTTGGTCGAAACAGATTCAAAAGTTGGTCTCTGGGCTAAATCTCAGTCTAGAGGCCAAATTTTGAGTCTGACACTTATGAAACATTGTCAAAATGTTTACCTTGATGTTACCTCAGACAAATTTGAAATTTGGTCACAACAGATGAAGAAGTTGGTCACTGGGCCATATCTTAGAAAACCTTGTGTACAGTCTAGAGGCCTCATTTTCAGTCTGATATTCATGAATCATTGTCAAAATGTTTGTCGCTGGTTCGATCCCCGGCTCGGCCAATTTCTTTATGAGGACTTACGATAGTCATCGCGACAGAATTCATTCTTCTCTCACCGCTGACCATTGTTTCGCCGATGGTTATGTGGGAAAACAGCCAGTGGCTTGGAAAGAATATTGTGCGCAGTACTGGTTAAAGAAAGACCAGGAAAGCGTGGATAGGTGCGCTGGCCGCCGCGATATAACTGAAATAATGTTGAAAACAACGTTAAAAGTCATAAAACCAACCAACTAAAATGTTTGTCTTGATGATTATATCTCCATCAAGTTGGACAAGTCAGTTAAAAAGTAGGTCACTTACAATGGTGTGTGTTACATCATCACAACTAGGATCTCTTTAGTTTTATCAACCCTAGATGACTTTATACAGGTGAGCGTTTTAGGGCCAATAGCCCTCTTGTTCTTTGAAGTGCTCCACAAGAACATTGCAGAGGGTAACAATTGATCCTCGGCCGAGGAGGTATTTTCTAATTAATTCCATGTCCTCCAAGGATTTCATTCTGTCACTAAAACTCGGCGAGCTATATTGTTTCTTCTGTGAGGTCTGTTCACGTGTAAAAATAATGTCATTTTGAAAAATAAACCACTACACCACGATTTATGCATTGCTTAAAACAGCCTACTATTACGTTAAGGTAGTTTCGGAGTGAACGTAGTTTAAGATCGGGTTTACGATCGGCCCTTTAGTTGCGATGTTTTAAGAGAGCCGGCAAAATGCTTATGAGGGACTTAAGGTCGGTTTACAATGATCGTAGCACTTAAAGTGCTTTAAGATATCGGGCACTGGGCCTTAACCCGGTATGCATAAAACCAGTTTAGCTCGAGTCTACCTAGCCCCAGTCTACCCAGACCAAGTTTAGATATCCTCGTGGTAGGACTAAACGATGGGTAGATTTTGTTCAGCGCACCGCTTTTGTCAAGACAACGACACATTACTGCACGTGATTATGCACTACGGAATCTATATGCAGGCTTGAATACGCCGCTATCCAGTACGATCTGCTGCTGCAGGATCAACAAGAAGAGCTGTTACTTTTCTTTAAAACTATATTGTAATCATTTCTTGATCGTCAAAATAACTGTGGCTCAAATGATGGATTTTTTCTCTGGAAGAGTTGAAAACATTGTATGATAAAATGCTTGCTACGAGCATTTTTTTCTTTTCCCACAATATGTTCAAATCCATCTTCCTGGAAGCCATAAAAACCAGGGCTTATTTTGTAAAGTGTTAAGAAGTGTCTCTATTCAAAATAATCAACCATCACTGCCTTTCATGACGTTGCAATACATGGGTTGAATTTGTGTGAGGCATAGATTAAGATTAGGTTGCATAGCAGTTGAATACTGGTCTTGCACTAAACTGTCCTCATTTCGATTGTGAAAGAGAATACTGGGAGGCTCTTAATCTGCATTTGAAACGTATTCATAACCCTTTGATTTATAAAGTCCTATTCTGAGGAAGATAGGAAGAGTTCATTAATTCTCTTTATCCGGACAATTTCATTTTTTTCCGAATCTATCTAAAAACAAATTGCTTAAGCAGCGGAAGGTATGGACTGAGATGTGTAGGCTGATGGTTGTCTATATTGTCCACCCGAATGGAAAGATAAAGGTCAGCAACGCTCATATTTAACAATAATTTCGGTCATAGTTCATCATAATTACCATCAGAGATGCTGGTAAGGACAGTGTCTTCTTCGGATGTAGAACAATTTGGTCAGATAAATATTATGCCAAGTTATCCTAACTACATTAGACTGTGACACCCGCTCATTATCAAAAAAATCATTTATCCCTTTTTTCGGCACGATGTTTGTAGAAGTGTTTGGACAAAAGAAAAGAAAACTTTGCTGGAAAATGGCAATTTCCTCGTTACGAGCAATGGCTCTTTTCCCACATTTCCAAATGTATTTTTATATTTTTTTTACACATTGGTCCGAAATCCAAAGGTTGACATGAGTTAAAATGGAGAAAAAAATGGTGTTTTGGGGTTAGATCCTATTGTACGTGATTGATCTTTATGGTTTGATTGATTGAATGTTGTTTTTTGCCGTATTCAACATTATTTCAGACATATCATGACGACAACCCTCATATTAGAAATGCCCTGGGTTTTCACCAGTACTAGGCTAGGACTCTGAAGTGTCTTTCAAAAGGACACTCCTACGGAGAACCCAGCGCTTCGACTCGAGTAACCATATTGTACCCAAATTTTTTATAAATCATCCTAAGGCAAATCGTCCAAGTCGTCCTGCACAGGCTAATCCACATTCTGACATACCGGTATTGGATCCAGAATAGAATATTGCTTAGCATCTTGTCTTTCTAAAGTGAAGAAAGTTACGATTTTTACCTTAAAATGAAGCTAAAACCTACCTCTATGCAGGTTTAGATTTTGCGTGTTACGCGGATAAATTAAACTTGAGTTTAAGCTAAACTATAATAAAGAAAACCTCTAGGTTTAACTGTTAGTCCGGGAATTAGTAAACTATGTTTATGCAATAGAATAGTGTAAAACTCGAGTTTAAACTCGAGATTATCTTTAAACCTGTATTATGCAACCTGCCCACCTGTGTTTGTATAGTACTGCGAAGTATTAGTTTTCCACACAGAGTTATCCTTTTGCAGTATACGAAGTGCAATTTTTCCATTCTGTATACGTATGTTATTGTTCTGTCGTTCAAGATTTTTATGGCTTATGATTTGCTACAAGAGTTGTCTACCCTTGCAGGATGGCGCACGTGATTTTTTAGCTGTCGTGGCAATATATTTGGTAAACGAAAAGAGAGTAGATTTGTGTATCTATAGACTAAGAATTGGTGTTTTTTCAATGCCAATTAAGTGTAAGAGTGTATTTCATGGACTATGTATGTCTGGGAAAACTGAAAGTACGACTTTGAGACTGGCCATTCTGTTGTCCGTGCTACTGACCTTGGGTGGGGACGTTGAGATAAACCCGGGTCCAGATAGAGCGTCTGCTTCTACAGGTTCGGGTACGGGTACAGGAGCTAATGCTAGTAACCGAAAAGCTAATGAAACAGAACGTCACTCCCTTTCTCCAGCAGTAACCAGGTCCGGGGTGCTAGTGGTGGGACGAGCATGCGGAAAAATGCAAATAAACAGGGCAGAAGTGTCCGCTTCTCCGAGCAACACTTCACATAATACCCAAGACAGAGCAAGTCGGTCTAGGGCACCGAGACACCAAGCCCGAGTAGAAGATATAGCGCCGGCTCAGTTGGAGAAAAGGGGTGATTCAAATGATCAGTCGTCTGAGAGGTCTTTAGTTGATAGTCGGAGAAATACTCGTCAAACTAGATTGACAATTGGGGAAAAGGGCGAGGTCAGTGTAGCCGACATGAATTATACCAGTAATTTGTCCGAATTAATTTTGTCACTCAAGCATGACATGAATGTAAACATGGCCTCTATAAACAATCAATTGTCCAGTATTACATACCGGTTCCTTTGTTTGGACCAGGTCTATCTTTTTCAGAAAGACCCGTCTAAACAATAGAATGCACGAGCGCATGTCTATGTATGCACGTGCACAGGTTGTTCTGTAGATAGAAAACCTGCCCATGTGCGGGAAAGACCTGTCCACGTGCAATTGACGGACCTTGGATCGTGCAGACAGGGTCGTGAAGGACACTGGTGCTCGCGCAATATTGATTTTTAGGAATTTGTTAAATAACGGGAAGAATCTTGCAAATATATTTGTTTCTGAAAAGACAGATTTTAATCTGGTTCTTATTGATGACCAACTCAACAATTCTTAAACAATTTCTTTCAAAGCGATCATTAAAAAATCTATCCCCTCCTATTTATCAAATGCTGTCACATTAAGGTCAACATTTAAAACATTGTTGACAAAGTGCTTTTTCCTTAAGTTCTGTTGTTACATACATGTAATTCATTCATACCTAAACCCAACTTATTTTTCGTATTTTTCTAGTTTTCATATAAGTTAAATAGCAAAAGTGAGAAAAAGTTAATGACGGACGCATGTTCTTAAACATATCTGCAATATTGTTTTATTTTGATTCTCATGCACCCTATTTCCTATGAGACCGACTGTTGATTTGTCCGTATTAATAAGCAAAGTTTAGCGAAAAGGCCCTCGTTTTTTTTTTCTTGTCAGAAAGCAAAACTTACACAGGAGCACTCTCCTTCTATGGCTGACTCGGCACAGCTAGCCTCAAGAAATCAAACGAAATGCAAATGGAGGGGCCCGATCACTCCCGTAGTCGAATGATCAGAATCGCTTTGAGACCAGCTGTCCTAAGCTCGAACCCAAGGTCCCGGACTTGAGCCTCACTGGAAGTGTCGACGTAATATGACTATAATAATGTTGAAAGCGGTGTAAAACACCATTGAATCAATCAATCAATGATTACTGACCTACGGCCCTATAGAACTGGATGAATTAGTGCAAACGAACAGACGATAGAATTGAAAACACGATTGTTACCGGCAAAGCTGAAATCCGTGAATATTTCAATAAATTCGAACCTATACTGAGCAATGTACTCACTCGTGCAACCTCAACAAACCTACCCAAATAAAAAAAGAATCCAAAGGTCGATGTTCACGCCACCATTCATCAATCTTCAAGTGAGAAAATAAAACTGATAAATGAATAAGAAAAAATACCTAAAAGTTATAAAATATTATACGCTTCTTTTTTCATTGAATAGGTCCATACTTTTCGACATGACTGTTAAGTCGTCTGCTCAATACTGATGGTGGCCAGTATGTAAGTCAGATATCGACCTCGTACATCGGTCTTTCCGCGCTCTCGGTGTTTCGTGAAGCTCGTGCCCAGGTCGTTCTTATACGGAAGACCTCGTACTCAGTCGATATCCTATACTTACCACAACTATTTCAAGCTTAACCGTTAAAGTGTCCGATGTTGTTAGCACTTGTGAATCACTCAAGGAGGACAATGAAAAACTATCTACAAGTAACTCCCTTCTCCAGAATAAAGTAAATCAATTTGAATCTATTATTGATAACCTAGAAAACCAGTCCCGGCGTTCAAATTTAATTTTCGATGGACTAGAGGGATCAGCTGATGAGACGTGGAGCACTAGCGAGGATAAAGTACGTGATGTATTGAGACGTGATTTACACTAATCCGATGCAGAAGAAATAGGACCTGAAAGGGCTCATCGCCTGAGGCGTAAAGGAAGTCGTGGCTATCTGCCTGTTATTGTAAAATTTACGAGATAAAGGTAAACAAAAAGTCCTTAGTGCAGCAAAGGAAAACTTGATAAGAACCAGCAACGTTTCGGTTAGGGAAGATTTTTCCCAGCGGATACGAAAACATCGGTATGAACTGGGTAAACACATGATAGAAGCTAGACAAAATAATCACTTCGCGTCAATATCTTACGACAAACTCATAATTGATGGTAATATCTACAAATACAATGAAAGCGATGATAGCTTAGTGTGTGTTAGTCAACGTAAAAATAGTAAACAAATAACACGTGAATTCCAGCGCGGTAACAGATCGGCTACAACCAATCACAATGACGAGGAGTCCACTTCTTTGAATATGAATGATAGCGCCACACACAACGATGGTTCGTCGACCAATCAAGCGCAAGCATGTTCTCCCGCCCACGGGAGCGAGAACAATGCGCATGCGTACTGACATTTTGGCCACCACCCAGGCGCACGTGATATTTACAATCTACAAACAATATCATGGAATATAGCGGGGCTAAAAAAAAAAAACATGTAAACAATCAAGAATTGAAAAGGTACCTTTCTCAGTTCGATGTAATACATCTATCCGAGACTTGGAGTAAAGAAAAATCAGAATTTGAAAATTTCCTACATGATTATTTATGTTTTGATATCGTGCGGACAAAGATCAACAGAGCTTTTCGCAGCAGCGGGGGAATCTCCGTCTTCATAAAAGGCGAAGCATTTAGAGAAATCTTCAGATGTCAAATACACGAGGAGTTCTCTGAATGCATAGCCTCTCTGTTAAACGATAATATTTACGAGGTACGAGGGCTGTTCGATATGTAATGTGTATTGTACCACAGCGCGATAACGCTTTGCACGATTTCGTGGATGATGATACGCTTGAATAGCTCTATTCAATACCTTTCCAATGGTATAAACACGAGCCTTCAGCTCCACATAGTTTTAAACTTATATTCATTTCAATAGAGCTAGTCGTTGACCACTGTTGTAAAAATGGTTGGGAAACGGATTAAGAATATTGAAGAAATTAGAGCTTATATAAAAGTTCGCACAAAACTCGGTCATTCGGTAATGCAGATTTTTACTGAATTGGGGGAAGTTTATGGGTCTGATAAGGTATCTTATGAGACAGTTCGTAGTTGGAGAAAGAAATTTCTGACTGGCACAGAGTCTGTCAAAGATGCAGCAAAATCTGGCCGACCTGTGACTTTAACAGGCAAGGCAAATGTCTCAAAAGTCAGGGAAATAATTGAAAATGATGGCAGATACACGCTTCGTGATATTGCCAACGCTGTTGGCATATCGCTATCGCGGGTGCATTTCATTTTGAAGCGTATTTTGAAAGTACGAAAGATTTCTGCCAGATGGATACCTCATATATTGACAGATGACCAAAAACGGGTACGAGTACAAACCGCTAAGCAATTGCTCAAAATGTTTCCCAAATTCAATCAAAGACAATTTGCACACATTGTTACTGGTGACAAAACATGGGTTCACTATTTCGAACCAGTAAGAAAAAATGGAAACAAAATATGGCTAACTAAACACTGTAGAAGGCCTGTAGTTGCCAAAAGTAGCACAAGCACAAAGAAGGTTCTTTATTGCATATTCTTCTCATGTGATGGTATAGCCGTACAAATTCCGGTGCCGAAGGGCAAAAGTGTTACAGGTCGGTATTACCGAGATGTTATACTAAAAAAGGTCAAGAAATA
Source organism: Hippopus hippopus (assembly GCA_946811185.2). NCBI lineage: Eukaryota > Metazoa > Mollusca > Bivalvia > Cardiida > Cardiidae > Hippopus > Hippopus hippopus. The sequence continues at coordinate 74,528,170 of OX328097.1, forward strand.
TTATCTTAAACGACGCCCTATGTCAGGATTTAGGCATACTTCATGATAATGCACCATCACATACATCTGAGCTTGTGAAGCAATTTTTGAAGTCGGAGAAGGTTACCGTCTTGCCACACCCACCATACTCTCCAGATCTAGCCCCATGCGACTTTTTCTTTTTTCAAAACTTAAAAAGTTCTTATCTGGTCTTCGTTACAAGTCCCGACAAGCCCTTGGCTCAGCCATCAGTCAGTGCCTCAGAGGTCTACCTAAATCAGCGTACCGTGACGCATTTCAGAAATGGATTCAGAGATTGAAATTATGTATTTCAAACGGCGGAGAATACTTTGAAGGGATGTAATGTTCATTTCACTATTTGAGTCGAATGCTTTTGAGATATCGTACAATACACATTACATATCGAACAACCCTCGTATTCCACAGGCACTTGATTATGGTATTTGTGTATATATCACCAGAAGGGTCTGTTATTTACGTCCGGGAAGAACCAAATGGTATTGAAAATCTTTGTAATCATTTGTTATCGTTAAGAGATGAATACCCTGACTGCCTTTTTTACATAGCAGGTGATTTTAACGCCCGTACCAAAGATTTTTTTAGATTACATCCCCGACGACTCTTTAAATTTTGTATTTGGTGATAACCCTTTTTTCTCGGACAGTTTTTCACTTCCCAGGAAAAAAAAAAGAGATACTAGGTATAACGAATTAGGAAAGTCACTTGTTGAAATGTGTTGCATTCTTAATATTCACATTTTGAATGGCCGATTGTTTCAAGACAGAGAGGGCAATATTACATGTATTTCTGGTAACGGAGCTTCTGCGGTAGACTACAGCATTGCATCCACCGACTTATTTCCTTTTGTGATAGATTTTGAAATTCTTTCAAGAGAGTCCAGAGGCGAATCCGACCACTTTCCTATTAAGTGCACGTTAGGGTTACAGGTCAAGCACCATCCAAGTACCAAGACGGTGGCTCAAAATTTAAATGGGTTGCAAGAAACTTTTCATAAGTTAGACAAGTATTACTGGAAAGAAGAAAAAACTGAACTATTTGTCTCTACATTTACACTCAAATGTAACTTAATTTATGATGAATTATTGCAACTGATTAACCTAGATACAACCGCTATGATCTCTAAATTAAACCATTTATACACATCAACAGCTGATGATTTAGGTCTGAAATCAACAGCTCACCAACCTAAACCAAACATACCTTATAAACAACCAGAATGGTGGGATCAGGAACTAGAGGAACTAAAACGCAAAAAGTACTCAACATTAAAAACTTTTCGAAAGAGTAATTCACCAGATGACTTGAAAATTTACAAAGAGCAAAAACAGATTTTTAGACATACGTGTTGGAAAAAGAAAAACATTGTCAGACATAAAAACAAAATGGATCTAATAAACGCAAGAAAAAATCCTCGCCCTTTTTGGAAATTGCTAAAATCAAATAAAATAAGTTCAATTAATAATAATTATATCTCAGGAACACAATGGGTTCATCATTTTTCGAATCTTTTAGAAGGTGAGGATAACATTAACTATAGTCTAGAAGAGCTAAATGTTAATCTATGAAATGCATCTTCGTGTGATATTCTGAACTCGGAGATTTCAGAACAGGAGATTTCAGAACAAGAGATCAAGGAAGCTATCTAAAAAATTAACACAAATAAATCCCCGGGACCTGATGGAATTATTGGTAATTTCATTGTTCATACAAAACATACAGTGACTCCTATTCTAACTAGGCTTTTTAACCGCATTTTGACAACGGGCACAATTCCTTACCAGTGGACAGAAAGTATTATTATACTGCAAAGAAATTTCTCGTGATGTGATTGGATAATATGCCCCGAACATATATATCATGTACACTGGCAAAACCAACGTAAAAGCAGTTTCCCTTTCGGGAGCCCCGTATAAATGACTACACTTTCAACACAACATCCAAAATGACGGCGTTGATCAAAATTAACATCAAGATTATGCACCAAACTGCACGTTTTACCAAGGTTTCAGTGACGTCAGTTCCCAGTGACGTCAGTTTTCATTGAATTGAGGCACTCAGAAGGGAAATTCTACTTCGTCAGCTTACTCAATTAAAACAAAAAACAGGTAAATTTCGCTTAACACAGGTTGGAATGGTAAAACTTTGCAGTATGATAAATTCGTTGTACGGTCAGGTGGCAGGGGACTTGGAAACTTGTTCACGGCTGTGGTGAATCATGTTGCCACCTCGCCTTCGGCTCTGGAAGACATGATTCACCACAGCCGTGAACAAGTTTCCAAGTCCCCTGCCACCTGACCGTACAACTAATATTATCTGCCCACTACATAAAACAGGGGACATCAATGAACCAAATAACTATAGAGGGATCTCTCTTACCAATGTGATATATAAAGTATTTTCTTCCATTCTGAACACACGACTGTGCAGTTGGGCACTTATCAATAATCAAATAGACGAATCACAGGTAGGTTTTAGGAAAAATTGTTCAGCAGTTGATAATTTGTTCATAATGCACGCACTTATCCAAAAGTATATGTCGAAAAAAAGGGGCCGTCTTTACATAATATTCATTGATTACGAAAAGGCATTTGATAATGTCTCTCATAAGATTTTTCATAAGTTCTTTCCCTTGTTCGAAAGGCACCCGACAAGGAGATTTAAGTTCGCCGATGATATTCGACCTTTTTTTATAACGACATTTGCTCCTATTTAAGGACAGAATGCAATTCTGGCATTTTCGTAACTGAAAATATCCCCAAAATAATTTCTCTAATGTTTGCGGATGATGTAGCAAGTCCAGCCGACACGGTCGTGCAGTTGTAGCAACAAATAAACTCTATAGAAAAGTTCTCGAACGAGATAGACATGAAAATTAATCTTAGCAAAACCCATGTTGTGGTATTTAGAAACGGAGGCCCATTGAGAAAAAACGAGAAATGGTATTTTCATGACAAACCAATAACCATATCATCTTTTTACAAATATATGGGTTTGGTATTCACACCTAAATTAAAGTGGTCTAAGGCTCTATTCGCCCAAGCAGCGCAAGCTAAAAAGTCCCTGAATTATATTCGCGCTCATCATAATCAATTCGATCTATACATTATAATGATCTTTTCAAAATTTTTGATGCTATGGTAAAACCAATCCTATGCTATGGGGCAGAACTGTGGGGGTTTAGGTATAGGGATACCGTAGAAAAAATCCAAATCTTAGCCTGTAAACAATTTTTGGGTGTAACTAAAAGAACAAGCAACCAGATGGTGTTAGGCGAATGTGGTAGATTTCCCCTATGTCTTGAATATTATGTAAAATTTATAAAGTACTGGTGTAGAATAATACAAATGCCAGGCCATAGATACCCTAAACAGTGTTACTTGATGTTAAAAAGACTTGGTGATCATAACAGACACACATATGCATCAGAGGTTCGAAACTTATTATTCAGTTATGGATACGGATATGTCTGGATTGCGCAGGATTTAGGAGACATAAATTTATTTATTTCAGGATTTAAACAAAGGCTTAGAGATTCTCTACAACAAGAATGGCATAATTCTCTAAGTAATTCAGGGAATGGGCATTTTTACACACAATTTAAATCACTTTTAAATGTAGAATCTTACTTGTCTTTCGATCTGCCACTTTATTTAAGGAAAGCATTAGCAAAATTTCGTTGTTCGGATCACAATTTAAATATCGAAGTAGGGAGACACTATAATACCCCGAGAGAGGAAAGGCTCTGTACTTACTGTCTTGAGACAATCGCAGCCGAAGTTATTGAAGAGGAATGCCACGTATTTTTCTTTTGCCAGCGATACGATTATTATAGGAAAACATATATAGGCGAGCCAAGGAATAAAACATATGATTCATTCTTTAGATTCATGTCAAATCCTAACTAATTCAGTCTCCTTAATATTTCTAAATTCATACACACAATTTTACAAATTAGGAATGAAAGCACTTAAATAACACATCCTCCAATTACATGGACCGCCACTGTGAAAAGAAAATATTCGAAAACATTGGCAATGTCTATCTGTATCCTGTCTAAGAGGCTGATTTGTAGCAGTTTGGATGAGTTGGGGCTCGGGATCGAAGGGCCCTAGTGAACGAGCTGATCTTGAGCCTCAACTTACATGGTTTTAAAAAGCATATTTACATATGGAAGAAACATATGAGCCCCTATTAAACCATTGGCTATTCCTGTAGGTAATGTTTTACAAAATGTTTGAATCATGGGCCGGTGGCCTATATTTTAAAATAGCCATTTTAAATGTAACAAGTTGATAGCACCTGAACATTGTGTGAAATGGAGGAAATGCACGCTAAGTGCATTTTCTCCTTTTCAATCAACGTTAATCGCAGACTGCAGACGCTTTAAATTTGAACAAGGCTAAAATTTTCACATCTCTAAGGTGTTAAAAGTTTAATAATTGTGAATTTATGTATTTACGTAGGCGAGATAGTATATTTCAAAACGCTTGAATTATGAGCTGGTGGCTTATATCTTAGAATAGGTATTTTGAATGCAACAAGTTGATAGCACTCGCACATTGCGTGAAATGGAGGAAATGCACGCTAAGAGCATTTACTCCTTTTCAATCAATGTCAACTGTCGACTGCAGACGTTTTGAACATGGACAAGGCTCGAATTTTCACATCTGATAAGGTGTAAAAAGTTTGATTATTGTGAACTTGTGTATTTTCTTCTGTAAGATAGTATTATGAAATGTTTGGTGGCCTTTGTTTTAGAGTAGCCATCTGGATTGTAACAAGTTGAAAGCACCCGAACATTGCGTTAAATGGAGAAAATGCACGCTAAGAGCATTTTCTCCTTTTCAATCTGTCAAACGCCGACCGTAGACGTTTTGAATTAGGACATGGCTACAATTTTTACATCTGATAAGTGTTATAAGTTTAATTATTGCGAATTTATGCAGTTTCCTCTGTAAGATAGTGTATTGCAAAATGTTTGAATTATGGGCCGGTGGCCTATATTTTAGAATAGCCATTTTGAATGTAACAAGTTGATAGCACCCGAAAACTGCGTGAAATGGAGGAAATGCACGCTAAGAGCATTTTCTCCTTTTCAATCAATGTCAACTGTCGACCGTAGACGTTTTGAATTTGGACAAGGCTAGAATTTTCGCATCTGATAAGTGTTAAAAGTTTAATTATTGTGAACTTATGTATTTTCTTCTGTAAGATAGCTTTATAAAACGTTTGGTGGCCTTTGTTCAAGAATAGCCATTTTGAATGCAACAAGTTGATAGCACTCGCACATTGCGTGAAATGGAGGAAATGCACGCTAAGAGCATCTTCTCCTTTTCAATCAATGTCAACTGTCGACTGCAGACGTTTTGAAAATGGACAAGGCTAGAATTTTCACATCTGGGAAGGTGTTAAAAGTTTAATTATTGTGAACTTGTGTATTTTCTTCTGTAAGATGGCATTATAAAATGTTTGGTGGCCTTTGATTTAGAAAAGCCATCTGCATTGTAACATGCTGAAGGCACCCGAACCACGCGTGAAATGGAGGAAAAGCACGCTAAGAGCATTTTCTCCTTTTCAATCAATGTCAAATGCCGACCATAGACGTTTTGAATTAGGACATGGCTACAATTTTCACATCTGATAAGTGTTATAAGTTTAATTATTGCGAAATTATGCACTTTCCTCTGTAAGATAGTGTATTGTAAAATGTTTGAATCATGGGCCGGTGGCCTATATTTTAGAATAGCCATTTTGAATGTAACAAGTTAATAGCACTCGCACATTGCGTGAAATGGAGGAAATGCACGCTAAGAGCATTTTCTCCTTTTCAATCAATGTCAACTGTCGACTGCAGACGTTTTGAACATGGACAAGGCTAGAATTTTCACATCTGGCAAGGTGTTAAAAGTTTAATAATTGTGAACTTATGTATTTTCTTCTGTAAGATAGCATTATAAAATGTTTGAATCATGGGCCGGTCGCCTGTATTTTAGTATAATAATTTTCAATGTAATAAGTTATTAGTACTTGAACATTGCGTTAAATGGAGGAAATGCACGCTAAGAGTATTTTCTCCTTTTCAATCAATGTCGACTGCCGACTGTAGACGTTTTGCACTTGGGCAAGGCTAAAATCTCGTAAAGTGTTAAAAGTTTAATTTTTGTGAATTTATGTATCTTCCTCTGCAAGATAATATATTATAAAAATGTTTAAATCATGGGCCGACGGCCTATAATTTAGAATAGTCATTTTGATTATAACAAGTTGAAAGCACCCGAACATTGCGTGAAATGGAGGAAATGCATTCTAAGAGCATCTTCTCCATTTTAATCAATGTCAAACGCCGACCGTAGACGTCTTGAATTTGGACATGGCTAAAATTTTCACATTTGATAAGGTGCTAAAAGTTTAATTATTGTGAATTTATGTATTTTCTAAATGTAAGATAGTATAGTACTAAATGTTTGAATCATGGGCCGGTGGCCTATATTTTAGTATACCTATTTTGAATGTAACAAGTTGATAACACCCAAACATTGCGAGAAATGGAGGAAATGCACGCTAAGAGCATCTTCTCCGTTTCAATTTATGTCGACTGCCGACTCCAGATGTTTTGAATTTGGACAAGGCTAAAATCTGGCAAGGTATTAAAAGTTTAATTTTTGAGAATTTATGCATTTTCCTCTGCAGGATAGTATATTGTAAAAATTATTGAATCATGGGCCGATGGCCTATAATTTATTTCAATGTAATAAGTTATTAGTACTCGAACATTGAGGGAAATGGAGGAAATACACGTCAAGAGGATTTCCTCCTTTTCAATCAATGTCTTCTGTTAATGAACAGACCCAACTAAATGTGACACAGTTTACTCATCTGCAGACGCTCTCATTCTGGATAAGGCTAAAATTTTCGGATTTTATACTATGTTAAAAGTCTAGGATTAAATACATGTAATTGTGAATGGTTCTATCCTGTTGAGGAAATGTTATACAAAAATGCTTTTTATCATTTGGCCGGTGGCCTACGTTTTCGAAAAGCAAAATGAACTTAATTTTCTCCTTTTCAAACAATGTCTTCTACTGTTATAGAACAAATCCAACCCAATTGAGCCGTTGATCTATTTATAGCAGACGTTTTCAATATATTGGATAAGACCAAACTTCCTTCCTTGTCTTTCGAACGATAATGTCTCGGTTTGAATGATTATCAACATGTGAAATCTTGTGAGGGAATGTCCTGTAAAACTGCTTATATATTATGGGCCGTCGCCTATAATTTTTTAATAAAATATTTAAATTTGAATTGGAACAAAGGGCTTTCATAGAAAAGTGCAAGTGTCAGCAAATTGATACGTTTTATAAATGTTTTGAATTGTATTGTGGTGTTATCCGGTATACATGTTTCTTTGTGATGAATGACGGTCATTGAAAAAATTACTGTCGTCTGCAATGCTTATTCCCGCCATGCATGGATCTTTAACGGCATTGCAGATTTGTAGAAAAGTATTTCCGTCCGCGTATGAATTTTCAAGTGTCTCAGGATGAGCTATTGTGGGTGAGTGCTCAGGATGAGCTATTGTGATCACTCACCGTCCGTCGGCGTCCGTCGTCCGTCCGTCCGTCGTCCGTCCGTCCGTCCGTTCACATTTCTTTGGTTTCACTCTAGCATCTACAAATATTAACAAATCAGCACAAAATTTGGTCAAAATATATATGACCATGAAATCTCGGATGAGTTCGATTATGGGTCTAATCGGACCAAAACAACTGGAGTTATTTGCCCTTGGATTAGAAAAATTGCTATACTTGACTTTGTTTACACTAGCATCTACAAATATCAACCATTCAGCACCAAACTTGGTCAAAATATATATGACCATAAGATCTTGGACGAATTCGATTATGGGTCTAATCAGACCAGAACAACTGGAGTTATTTGCCCTTGAATTAGAAAAATTGCTGTATTTGACTTTGTTTACACTCTAGCATCTACAATTATTAACCAATCAGCACCAAACTTGGTCAAATATATATGACCATAAGATCTCGGATGAGTTCGATTATGGGTCTAATCGGACCAGAACAACTGGAGATATTTGCTCTTGAATTAGAAAAATTGCGGTATTTGACTTTGTTTACACTCTAGCATCTACAATTATTAACCAATCAGCACCAAACTTGGTCAAAATATATATGACCATAAGACCTTGGATGGGTTCGATTGTGGGTCTAATCGGACCAGAACAACTGGAGTTATTTGCCCTTGAATTAGAAAATTTGCTATATTTGACTTTGTTTACACTCTAGCATCTACAATTTCTAACCAATCAGCATCAAACTTGGTCAAAATACTTATGACCATAAGATCTCGGATGGATTCGATTATTGGTCTAATTATTGGTGAATGAGAAAGTTCTTTAGAATAGTTCTTTGTCCGGAGCATAACTTTGTCATCTCCAGTCCGATTGACTTGAAACTTGGCATTTGTGTTGTTGCAATAATACGGAGTGTAGTGTGAAAGAACCATAACTCTACCTCGTACTGTCTATGAGTTATTTCCCTTTGATCGTCATTTTTACAGCATTTTCTGCTTGTCCGGAATATAACTTTGTCATCTCTAGCCTGAACATCTTCAAATTTGGTATGCATGATTGTTAGAAAATTACGGAGTGCAGTGCACAAGAACCATAACTCTTCCTAGCACGAATTTTGAGTTATTCCCCCTTTGACCTTCATTTTTATAGCATTTCTTGCTTGTCCGGAGCAAAGCTTTGTCATCTTAAGTAGGAATGACTTGAAATATGGTATGCTTATTTGTTGCAATATTTGGACGTGCAGTGCACAAGAATTGTAACTCTACCCCGTGCTGTCTTTGAGTTATTTCCCTTTGATCGTCATTTTTACAGCATTTAGTGCTTGTCCGAAATGTAACTTTGTCATCTCAAGTCAGAACGATTTCAAACTTGGTATGCATGTTTGTTGCAATATTACCGAGTTCAGTGCTCAAGAACAATAACTCTACCTAGCGCGGATTTTGAGTTATTCCACTTTGATCTTCATTTTTACAGTATTTCTTGCTTGTCTGGAACGGAACTTTGAAGTCTCAAGTCAAATTGACTTGAGACTTGGTAAACATGTTTGTTGCATTACCTGCCCTTTGCGATTATTATACCTCCTTGACAACTGGCGGTGGGACGGGTATATCTTGCGACAATTTGCCGCTCTTGTTTCATTATCATTTGGCCTTGAACCTCGATATTTGGTATTTATCTTCACTGTAGACCTTTACTGCTTAGTGCTCAGGTGAGCGATATAGGACCATTATGGTCCTCTTGTGTTGAAAAAGGAACGCTTCGATTGCGAAGTAAAACCATATTATGCCGCCATAAGGCATAGAGCTGCCAAATTTTGCATGTAGCTTTATGTCGTGAACGTCTACCAAGAGGGCCAATATTATAAACCTGGGATCAAGTTTGGTTCCGCCCCAGGGGTCACAATTTTCTCAGCACCAACAACTGAGAGTTAACTCTATCAACCAAATATAAAGTCATGCTCTGACAAAAGGGGGCTTAATGCATCTCCGAGATGCATGATACTAAGCAAGTCATAACAGTATTATACATCCCTAAAATCCGTTTTTTGTAACAACCTACTGAATCATGAGGCACACTAGTCCTTTGACGTACAGAAAATTGACAAATAGCGAAAAGATTCGGCCCAGGTCAGCCTGCGCGGACTGTGCATGCTTACCTGGGTCGATACCTTTCGCAATTGCATGAAGCCCTCTTTTTACAGAGCACGGGTCAACTTTTATAATCTTAACCTCTTTTGACGACTGAAAATACAATCCACAGAAACTCAAGTCGATTTTATTTTGTAGGCGTGGAGAATAGCGCACAGTATAGAGCCAATATCATGCATATTCTGTGCATTCTGATTTTGAGCTGTGTCGTCCGCAACTGCCTCTGTTTTTGGCCTACGGTGCTAAAATGCTTTTAGTAAACGTAGTTCCAATTGCTTTTGCTTTTTTACAACCGTGTGTTTATCCTTCATGTAAAAAAAAAAAATCATCGCAGGATCCTGTGTGGCCCCGTGGTTAAGGTATTTTAGTTTCACTCCTAACCCGAATCACCGGGTTTTAATGCCCATGGACAAAACACTTCTGAGGCCCAGCTTAGTCATGGATAAGCCCAGAGAACACCAAAATAATTCAGCCATTTTCATGATGTCACTGAAATAATGTTGAAAGTGTGTTGAACAGAAGGGTAACTGATCCCAAAGTTTGGACAAATAAGATAGACCAGGTAAGGGTAGGCCTATGCCGCTGTGGTAGACCTTCTGGCAGACCTCCAGCTTATAAACTGATGTTCCCATTGGAAATAAAGGCCATCAAAATTCCCTAGCACTACTTCTTCTATGATAAAAAATCAAACTCAGAATTTTTCTTCATAATTTTGATTTTATTCGTATCTTACAATCAACTAGATTAGTAGCAATAAATTGACCTTTAAAAAAAAAAGAAGTAAAAATCAATTCATTAGCTCTGACAAAATTATGATAGAAAACTAGAGGCCCTTGAGGGGCTGTACCGCTCTACTTGCAGTGATTTTGCTTATTTTCTAGCATACATCATTATAAAAGGCATGGTTAATTGAACAAATAGCGAAATAACTGAAGTACGATTTCTCAAAACGAATTGCTTGGAATCCAGCAAAATTGGATAAAGTTTCAGTACTCATTGTATTAAACAATCGCTGCAAGTTTAAAAGAAATGTGGCCAATAATGTGGACTGTGTTGATTAAACAAGACTAAGTCATGAAATGGCTACTTTTCCTACACTGATTGCTGAATTTTCTTCATTTTTAAATCAAATAGTCACACAAATGAACTGTGCAAGTTGCATAGGAATTGGATAAAAATGGCTACTTTTCCCCTACTAATAGTCACATCTTTTTCAAAATCAATATAGCAACTGTGCAAGTTTTAAGAAAATCCGACCAAAAACGCGGACTTTACCTCGAAAACGAGAAATGTAAGTTTTTGACTCAAAATGGCTACTTTTTCCTTACTGAATGTCAGATTTTTTTCAAAATCAGTAGACTTCAAGCTATTGATGAAATAAACAGTGCAAGTTTCACGAATATCCGACCACAATTGCGGACTTCATCGAGTAAACAAGAAAAAGACTAATGGACAAACTGACGGACGACGGAAACCACACCATGACATAAACTCTGCTGGTTTAGAGCTAGTAGAGCTAAAAACTTGGCAAATATCAGTACCATTAATAGCACGACACATTTTGCAATAAATAGAGTTGCATCACAAGAGTACTCTAGTATCTTTATCAATATACAAGTGCACAAAATCAATCATATGAATATGGACAAGCCCAGTCTCTAAGGCTTCATTATCTCCTTATCTCCGTAACTCCCGAGTGAACTGCATTTATTTCATGCTTTCCGGTAGGTTATCGAGAAATACCGGTGAAATATTTTTCGATATTTCATGGTTACGACCAGTGAAAATACCGATTTTTATATTCTAACTCTTCAAATGAAGGCGGAAATAGTTGTTCCTGCGCACTAGTTACCTAGGTAAAATGCGCGTGCCTCACAACCAGATGGAAATATGACGTAATTTACCTTACATTTCTCGCGCTTGACGTAATATTGTAATGCGTTGCTATGCGGAGGGGGTACGCCACGGGGAATAACCGAAAAGAACTACTAGATTTTGATTAAGTTCCCCCCAGAAAGGGTTAATAGAATGAAATAAATAGAATTTTTTTTTTTCGGTGATCTGCGCCACTCGTGAAAATATTACCGATGATGTTCACGAGATGAAATAAATTTCGATCTTTCACCGAAAAAAACAAATATCCTCTATGTATTTATAAAATTTCTAGTAGAGATTTTATTGAATTCTACTCACGATAAACCCTTAGGCTGCTAAGAGCGACTTAAGGACCTTTTGCGATATATATATCTGAGTGAATGTTCTGGTCTCGGCCCTTACTATCCGCCATTACCTTACTCGCTAATTGTTAAAGGTCTCATCGGAGATCAAAGTTGGTCGCCATTTTTCTCTGATCAAAGTTTTCATTTGGCACTTCCACATGGATTTCAATACCGGTATTGACAAAAATACGTTTGTAAGCTTTAAGCAAGTAAGCACCTGCAAATCGGTAGCACAACTTCCCCAGGTACGGTTCATAGATAGACAAGTTGTTCACAATGTCAGTGATGTGATCTAGACGAGCTTTAAGTTCAGCTGGATGACTTTTTAGATCGCTTAAATCCTTCAGTAAGTTCAAGTGACACAGAAATAATTCGGGATCTATGTAAAAACGTGGACAACGGCCTGCGTTTTCTGTTTCAAGTATTTTGATCATACATTGAATTGGTAGATCGTTTGGCAGCAACTGTTGATGTAATTTAGTCACAGATATTCCAATTTCCGTGTGTTTACCAGTGGTTTTCAAGTCTTCCGTTTTTACTACAGTGTCATTCTCTCCAGAAATTACCTTCTCGAGTAATTTATGGGCTTCTAGACTTCTCATGTCGCAATCGCTCACAACACTACTCTCAGGAACGGTGATGTTTCCAGATTTGTCCCCTAAAACTCTCTCAATGCAGGTATTGACAAAGGGAATAAGTCGGGCAATATGGGTGTCACGTCTGTATTTCAAAAACAGTCTTCGCATTTCTTCAACAGATTCCTTGCCATTCTCTTTGCTTATGTCAAAATTTTCCAGCATGGAGAAAGTGATAACACTGAGAAGTCTTGTTAGATATCCTGCAATATAAGCATCAGGACCTCGGCTGTGTACTTTTAAGAGGTTTTGTTTAGCAATATCTATCCAGTCAGCATCCTGCACATCAGTATCACTAACGATATCATCGGATTTATGATCTGCATGGACTATCTCTGGGGTTGAATACAATATAGTATTTTTCTCGAGGTCCTTCTCTTTACTTGAAACTGAGCTGGAATCGTTTGGCAATACCTTTGGACGTGCGACAGACACTCCCAGGTCATCTTTCGCTAATGATCTAACTGTTCTGTACAGATATTCATGCGTGTCAGAAACAATTCTAGCATACTCTGATACTTTGTCTGCGGTGTGTTTATGGATTGGATAAATGTTACATTTGTCTATAAAGAAGTGGGGAAGTTCATGCCTCTTAACACATTCATTCATATCAAATAGCATTTCGGTGATGAAGTCGATAGGCTTTATATGTGACCAATAATTCCGAGGTTTTTGTTCCACTTTCCACAACATTAGGGTTTTAACATGGTAGGAACTTAGTAGTTCTATGTTTGAATACAAAGCTTTGAAAACAAATTTGGTGATACCGTATAACATTCTCATTTCCTTTGTGAGATGTTTAAAGCAAGCAATTTCCACCATGGAAAATGACAAACGAAATTCTGATGATCGATGCTTTGACAGTGGATTGCCTGTCGGAACTAGAAACAAAGGGACATTTAAAACTGTCTCATTTCTCCAGTTTAAATCAAAAGGGAAATTATTACATCTATGCTTCCATGTATTTGTTACATCTGGCCAGTTTGCCAATCGGAGACATGGAACACCGTCATATTCGTTCATTGCACCATAGCCTGCGATAGAAGGGCAGTTGTCGGAAGTTTTGTCAAGCCTTTCATAATCTAGACCGCTCAAAGAGACCACTTTTGTCTTAAATGCATTCGGGTTTAATAGAAAAGCGTCTTCACTTTCATCAAACACAAACGTTTCATTAAACACATCGCCATACCTTTCGTCGTTCTCTAGTTTGTCCTTACAGCCGACCTTTGCTAACACATGTCCAAATGTACGAGACATCTCGTTAAAATCCTTGTCAGTTATGTCATATGATTTGAAGTACAGATCAAACTCCGCACCAACACTTTGCACCTCAATGCCAATAACCTCAAACATGTAGTCTACATCTGTTTGTCCGCCCTTCGGTAATATTCTCGTCTGCCTTTCCACTCTACTTCCGGCTCGATGCTGCCTTATTAGGGGAGATAAACGACTTCCTTTCCAAACATCATGGTGCATGAGTCTGATGTTATCCACCTCCCTCTGCCAAGAGTCCAATATTTCCAAATATTCGCGTACAAAATCGTTCACTTTTTCCATTCCGAGACCCAAACAATTTACGAAAACAACTTACATGTCAATGTGTTTCAGAGATCTAATGATTGTATTTGATCATGATGTTATATCAAATCAAACAATTTCGTATATCTAATAAGTATAAAAGTCTTTAAACAAGTCTGAAATTCTGGGTCGAGTGCCAACATTTCAGAATATTTGAATCCACAAGCATCAGACTAGAACCGTTTTGCCGTTAAAAATAGTATAAGTTTATCCAAGTTTATACATTGGGTCTATTGCCCTTTTTTAACTCTAACTTTGCCAACTATATATGCTTATATTTATAATACCTTCTGACAATAAAATATTCCAAATGAGATAACACGCATAATTTATAATCGGTTTGAAATTGTTTAACTACTTACCACACGATCCCAACTTTTAACGACCCTAATGAAGAGACCTTTTGAAAACATTGTGGGAAAAGGAGAAAATGCTGAAAACCAGCATTTTTTCCTTTTTGCAAAATATTTTCTACCCTTCTAAAACCATATTTCAAGTTTTGAATCAATTTTAATTTGTCGTCTGCAAATACTTTCAGTTTGGAAAAGTGTTAAATTCTGTCGTTTCGTAAAGAGTTAAACATACTATCAGTTATTATCTATTTTTCCATGAGTATATCTCGTCGATAGATAAAATAGGTAAACAATAGAACGTGTATAGAAAAACACAGTGTTCTTTCAATAGCAACTAATCACTTCACAAACTGTACATGTATTGAACATTGAACATGTCGCCTCAATCGATATTGAACTCTACCGGATGACGAAATTTAGTCTCCGTCGAAAATGAAAGCATTTGCAGACGACAAATTAAACGCGACTCAAATAATGGGATTCTTCTTCGGATTAGTAGAATAGTAGTAAATTATGGGCAATGGACAAAATGTTAGTTACCAGCATTTTCTCCACTTTTCACGACGTTTTTAAAGCTTTCTTTCCCAGGGTCGTTTAAACTCGGCGATTTCTTGTTAGAAAATTGAATAGTATTTGTGGAAGTCCTTTATCAAGAATGAACTGCACAAGAACGTGCTTCCTGACCTTATGTGTATACCGTCCGCCACCTTTTCTAACGTATGACAGCCGAAACCGGCAGGGCTTGAGACCACGGAATCGCTGGTTTGAATTCACAGTTCTTTCCGAGAATTGATGACAGTCATTAATGACAGTCATTGCTACAAGATTCATTCTTCTCTCTCACTGCTGATAGACGATGATCGTGTGAGAAAGCAGCCAGTGGCTTTGGAAGAATGCTTTGTGAACTACTGGTAAAGGAAGCCCACGGAAAAGTATGGACAACTGCGATGGCTGCCGCTTTTAAAAAAAATGTTGAAAACAGCTTTAAACACCATACAATCAAATAAATGAAATATGATAAAAGATTCTATTTGCAGAGGGAATGCATTTTTAATGATCGAAAAAAGAAAGTTCGATTTTAATTGATTGGTGGCAAAAGCGAGTTAAAACTTCAAAAAATACAAAGTACAAACGACCCTGGGAAATCAGGCTCTTGAAAACTTGGTCAGAAAATCGAGAAAATGCTTGTTACTAGCATTTACTTCTTTTCCCACACTGTCTTTTATCTTATCAAAGACAAATCCAAACGACCGAGCCATGTCTAAGTTGTCGCCTGCACGTCCTTTAGAAACTCGACAAGTCGTAACCCAAAAGGCTGTTAGATGAGACTCACTGACCTTTTACTTACTATATAGATCAAGATCAGCTGCATAGAACATGCAGTATGATCTTGAATCTACACAGTCTTATAAGATGTTTTCTCAAGAAAAAAAAGTTGGGATTTTTTTCTATCGGCTTAAAAGTTTATCTAACGCATCCAGCAGGCTAAGGGCAAAATTAGGTCGTTTCGTTAACGCTTGGGCTGCTAAGCGCGACTTACCGACCTTTTGCGGACAGTATAGATCAAGATCAGACTGCACAGAACGTGCAGTCTGATCTTAGATCTACACTGTCCGATAAAGAAATATTATTCCCCATAACATAACTTTGAAATCGCAATATTTGAGTTTCTACTATCGAAATGAAAATTTCATTTTTAGTTATTTAGCAGGACAAAGCTTAAAGGGATACCACAAGCTCTAAACGATCCGATATACACATATTTTATCAATGGATCAAAATCTATTTTAGCCCTTATTTTGCTAAATAAGCTAAATTAAACTTTCAAGCCGACAGTAAAAGCCCAAATAATACTAGTTCAAACTTAATTCCTGGAGAAAAATATCCCTTGCAGGGTCCGTATTCACCAACCATTCTTGAATACATTCTTGATCGTATGCTCCAGATTTTCTAAGCCTGAAAGCAACACAACTTCCGATTGGTTAAACCGAATGGATCAGCCAATCAGAAGTTGTGTTACTTTCAAATTCAGAAAATTCTGGAGAATAAGACCGAGAATGTTCTTAAGAATAGTTGGTGAATGCAGACCCTGATCAAACCCTGTAGATCCAAGATCAGACTGGACGTTCTGTGTAGTCTGATCTTAATCTACACTGTCCGCATAAGGTTAGTGAGTTGCGCTCGGCAGCTTACGGGTTAAGACCGGTAATCGTACGTTTCTTAATGAGTCAAAAAAAAAAAAACAACAACAACAAAAAGCTGTGCATTGTATTATCTTATTGAATCGAGGATTCGATATTTGAAATTTCGATAAATACCTATAACATGGAATTCCCTGCTCGGTCAGTTTCTTTTCGAGAATTGAAGAAAGTCTTTGTGACATTATTCTTTCCTCTGTCACCACTGATCGTATTCCAAAGGTGTTTATGTGGGAAAGCAGCCTGTCTTTTTGGAAGAATTTTGTTGGCAGTATTTACATGCTGGTAAACGAAACTCTAGGAAAGCATTGGTCGGTGCACTTTCGGCCGCGATAAAACTGAAATAATCTTGAAAACGGCGTAAAACACCACAAAGGTTAAGATAAAGAACATTATAAATTAGTGGCGCTCGTGGTTTAATGCATTTTCGTGATTGAGTTTACCAAGGTAGTCATCACATAATTATTCCATTTTTTCTGACAACCGACTGAATCATGAGGTAGAATGGACTTTTAACATACAGAAAATTGACCAATTGCAGAAAGTATGTTTAATGTCAACCTGCGCGGACACAGGTCGATATTTTTTGCATATGCGTTAAACTCCCTTTTGACAGAGCACAGCTCAAATATTAATGTTCAATTCAAGAAGTAATACATGCGAACTTGGCCTACAACGCGCGAAAAGGGGCATTCGGACATTTGCGTAAAGTGTCGTCCCGGATCAGCCTGCGCAGTTTGCGCAGGCTGATCCGAGACTACACTTTCCGTTCTTTTATAATATTCTGTTTCGCGCAAGTCTACTGTAGGACAAAATCGAATGTAGTCGTAAAGTGCCGTCTCGGATTAGCCTGCGCGGATTGCAGGCCACTTTATTTATAGTAAAAGTATACGTTCAGTATAAATTATTACCACGATACGTGTATTTCCTTTCAAAATTACTTCAGCCCTTGTCTTTCTAGGTCCCACTTCAAGTAGTTTTTGTGTACAGTGTAGACAAGATCAGACTACAGAGAACGTGTTGTCTCTTCTAGACTCTACAGTGTTCATTTTTTCGTGGCCAACACACTTTTTCATACGCAGTCGCTTTGTCTTCGACCCTGATTTAAAATATAATTTTACATGTCAAAGATTTAAAGCTTCAAACCTTTAGCAAAAAATCCCGAGATTTAACGACTCAAAAAAAAAAGGGACTTTAGAAAACACGGTGGAAAAAAGGAGAAAATGCTGGTAACCAGCATATTCTCTTTTCCCACAAGTTTTCAATCCTTAGAAGAATAAATCTGGTCATTTGAGCTACATTTAAAGAGGCCCTTATACTCATTTTCAGCCAGTTTTTAACTCATTTTGTGTTTATTTTATCAAACTATAGTCATTCTTATGTTTTCATGTCAAATATTGCGCCTGACGGTTGCCAGGTTGCTTAGATTAAGCTCGATCGAAAATGCATTTCGCTGAGTTGCGGCCTTCCATGTAAACAGACTTATCGTTTCCGGTTTTTGAATCGAAGATTTTCGATATGTCCGTTATACACTCAAGTAGATTCGTATGATGATCATGCATCCTGTCACGTGAGTATATTTGACCTTCGCCCTGCGTCTAATGAGGTAAACAAAGGAAAATAAAGGCTTCTCTGTTGCAGCCTCGATTTTCAGACGGAGGTCGCGGCCTATATGCAAATTACACCGTATCCGACTCTAGGAGGAAACCAACGATAAATTTCCGTGACGCACCGCCATTGTTTACAGCTTCGATCGTCAGCCAGTTTTCTTCTGACCAATGTTCGGTTTCTAATACAAATCTCCGTGTTTCTTTTTTTCAATTACACCATATGTGTCAGTAATTTATCCATGTTTACACAAAGGATTGATTTCTGTTCCATTCTAAATTGTTTGAAATTTAACAGCGTTTTTGCTCACCGGCTGTAGACGGGCATCTTTAATTGGTCATCTGCCAACGACTAAAATTTTTGTCGTATTGTGAAGAGCTAATGTAACTTGTAGTATTAACCCGATACTATTACAATACACGCTAGGACATGTATTCTACATAATATCTATTTCAATCTGATATGATTAAATGTACGTATGTATTCATAAATATTTGGCCATGCGCCAATGAAAGTCAGCTCAAATTAAAAAGAAAAAGGGCACACAATGCAGATGCCAACGCTCGGCTGTAAGTGCTTGAATTTCAGCGAAAATTCTAAGTCGAAAAAGTGGCATAACTGTGCAAAAATACTTTGATGTTATCTGCCCCTGTTGTATGAGTTGCCCTTTTCATAGTTAACAACTTGTTCTAGTTTTAAGTAAATATCGCCACTGATAACAGAGATATTACAAAATGTCAGTCTTTGCACCACAACAACAAAGCAGCCGACGACGCCAGGGCTACGACAATAACTCGTCATTTTCTCCGAAAACAGCCGATCTAAAGCCATAGCACAGACGCTTAAATCGTTGGATCCAGGTCTTGACAGACGGACGGACAACGGCAGAATACCGTTCAATATTAAAAATTTTGATGGTAACCGGCGCGACTTCGACACATGGGTTAAACAAGTAGAAAAACACGCTTTTCTCTATGAATGTAGTGACAAGCGTAAGCAACTTGCTGCGTACCAAACGTCTACTGCACTAGTTTCAGACTACATTAAGCGATATTTATGTCTCCCCCCGTCAGGGTCGGGAGACATATTGTTTTTCCCCGTGCGTCCGTCTGTCTGTCCGTCTGTGTGTCTGTCTGTCCGTCACAAATCGTGTCCGCTCTATAACTCGAAAACCTTTTAAGATGTTTTGATAAAACTTCACACATTTGTAAAGCACCATGAGACGAAGTGTCATGCACAAGAACCATAACTCTGGCTTGTATATTTTTCGAGTTATTTCCCTTTGATTATTTTCCTTACTCATTTTACGTACAATTTCGTGTCCGCAATAAAAATCTGGGAGAAAATGTTATTAACTTTATCATGGAGTATTAATCCTTCTGACACCAATAAGAGGGGAGACGTCTGTTTTTTTTTGTTTTTTTTTTTGTAGAAAAACAAGTTCTAGTTAGATTCTGACGGAACGAAAACTTGGGCAAACCTTAAAGAAAACTTACAGTCGAGGTTCTCGCCGTTTATTGATAAACCAAAAGTTTTCGAGCGACTAGTAAATATAAAACAAAAGAAAGACGAAGACGAGCAGAGAGATTACTGAGTCTCAGAGTCTTTCTGAAAGGGCGTACCCTGAATGCAGTCCGGCGTTCGATGAAATCGTTGAGTCACGATTGTTAACAATACTTCTGCGTGGGTTGGTTGACACGTCAATACGCGCACAAGTAGAACGAACGACTCCAAGAACGTTCGAGGAAGCTTATAGAAACGCTCTCCGAGAGCAGGGCATTGTATACCGTTGCAAAATGCGCAATAAAGACAAACCCGATAGACTCGACATAACGCAAAATAGAGAAGAACAGCCCATAGAAGTTGACCACTCCAAAGACAAATTATAAATATGGCAATATATGCAATAAACGAGGTCACAAGACGAACGAACATACAGACAGCTATAAGAAAAAATCGAAAGATAAATGAATGTTAGGGTTGCAAGCAAAAAGGACATAGGCAGTCAAATTGCCCCGCAAAAATCTAAATACAGTCGAGTATAACGAAGCCGATACTTCGACGAACCAGTGCAACTTACCAAAAAATTTGACCGGCAATCCGATAAAATTGATAAAATTGATAAAATTCAGAAACAAAAATAAGAAGTCTACTCGATACAGGCAGTGAAACTTGTTTGATATCGTTAAAATTCTATATATCTTTGAAAGAAAAACCTACGCTTAAAAAATGCGACCCACATTTAGAATCCGTAGAGGGGTGCGCATTAAAAACGATAGGAAAAGTAAAGTTAAACCTTGAAATAAAAGGTTTAGAATTAAATTATGATTTCTTTGTAGTAGATGGAATAAATAAATGTATCATTTAAGGTGACAATTTCATGACTGACATGAATGTATTTTGATTTAGGGCCTAGGTTTAATCAGAACCAAAGGCATTTACGTACCCATGGTTTCAGACAAACATGTTAGTGCAGTAGTTAGATTAAACAGACCTATAACCATTTGACCGAACACAACCTATATTCTTTGTGTTAAAGTAAACAAGACAAAAAATTTTTCATTTGGTAAAGAATGTATTATTTCCTCCTTTTCTGATAATTTGGTCCTAGAAAAACCAGGGCTTGTGGTAACAAACAGTGTGGTAAAATTGAATAGCTCAAACAAAGTCCCTGTTGAAATAACAAATTACACAAACAGACATATTAACTTATACAAAAGATCAGCAATAGGTCGTGTCGATTTGCTAAACAAGAATGAACCAGTGACTGTATGTCATATTTCAGGTCAATCGTCTAGACAGGTTAGTACATCCCACCCGACTGAACAGGAAATATTAGGTCAGATACACAATAATTGTCAACACAGACGTTTAGTAAATGAATTAGTCTTGAAAAAGTTAGACGTCTTTGCTTTTGATGAGAAAGACATTGTACCTGCAAAACTAGTTTCTGTGGATATAGTTTTAACAGGTGAAACACCTTTCAAAATTAAACCCTACAAGGCTTCCATCGAAGACCAGAAGGTAATAGACAAAACCGTCGATGAATGGTTAAAGGCTGGAATAATCTCTAGATGTAGAGGTCCGTAAAGTTGTAGTGTAGTAGTAGTATGCAAGAAAGATGGTGATAAACGAGTGTGTGTAGATTTCACAAAATTAAATTCCAGAACAAAAGCATATGTAATTA
Organism: Hippopus hippopus; assembly: GCA_946811185.2. NCBI lineage: Eukaryota > Metazoa > Mollusca > Bivalvia > Cardiida > Cardiidae > Hippopus > Hippopus hippopus. The sequence continues at coordinate 74,549,713 of OX328097.1, forward strand.
GACTTCCTTGCATAGATGAAGTTTTGATGAAATTAGGGAAGGCCAAATTTATTAGTACTTTTGATTTGAAAAGTGGATTCTTTACTGTTCCAATAGATCCAAAATCTCGTGAATACACAGGTTTTTCGACTCTGAAAGGTTCTTACTCTTTTAATCGTGCACCTTTTGGGTTACGAAATAGTCCATCTTATTTTGTCGAATTAATGCAAAGAGCACTAACAGGATTTGATGATTTTTGTTCATTTTACGTAGACGACATAATTGTGTGGTCAGAAACACTAGAAGAACAAAACGATCACATAAACTATTTGAAAGACTAAGACATCACCAGTTAAAGTTAAAACTTAAGAAATGCCAATTTTTAAAAGCAGAATCTGAACACTTAGGCTTTATTGTAACATCTTCAGGCGTAAAACCATGCCAAGACAAAGTTGAAGCCATTAAAACGCTATGCCCGCCGATAAATGTTAAAGAATGTAGAAGTTTTGTTGCATTATGCTCATATTATAGGCGTTTTGTGCCAAACTTCGCAAAAATCAGTGAACCAATCCTCGCACTAATCAAGAAACATGCCAGATTTAAGTGGAGTGAAGAATGCCAGAGAGCTTTTGAGTATATGGAAGAAAGTTTAATTGTTATACCGTTACTCTCTTACCCTGACTTTAATAATAATAAAAAAAAAAAAAAACCTCATTCTCTACGCAGTTGCCTCCAATTCGGCAATAGGAGCTTGTTTAGTTCAAGAACAAGAGGAAAATGGTGAAATTCTTGAGAAACCATTGTATTTCTTACCTCACAAATTATGTCCAACGCAGTGTAGATGGGGCACAGTAGAAAAAGAATGCTATGCTATGCTATACATTATGCTTTAGAAAAGTTACATCACTGGATTGGCTGCTCTCAAATACTAGTAAAAACTGATCATATGCCATTGAAATATCTTTTAAATAGTCAATTTAAAAATAGGAAAATTACATCATGGGCTTTAACAATCGCCTCATATAACATTGATATCGAATATCTTCAAGGCAAGGAGAACGTTATAGCAGATTTATTAAGTCGTAGGCCAGAAACAAATGACCGCAACGAACCTGATCAGGTATCAGTAAACCACACAAACCTACAGGTAAATCTTATAAATTCTAACCAGTTTGACCCGTCGAAATTTGTTAACTGTGACATACCTTTAGGCGATATTGAGGACAAACCGACGCTAGACAAATTAGATACTAAGTATGAACAATCACGCGATGAAAACATCATTTTACTTGTGCAGATGCTTGAAAACGGCAATTTGAATAAAACACTTGATAAAAATCTTATAGTAATGGATGGTATACTCTATTTCATTTCCGATGTTGATGGATCCCCAAAATTAAGACTATACTTACCTGAAGATTTAGTCGATGGAATTATTAAAAGGTACCATGAATTCTCACATTTAGGAATCGACAAGGTGTATGATAGCATAAAACGCAAATATTATTACCCAAATTTGTATAAGAAGGTAAGCGAATACACTGAACAATGCGTTACCTGTCAAGAACGCAATTTAAAGGCAATTAAACCACCTATGGGAGAAATGGATATTCATCCTACCCAATCCAAAAAGTAGCTGTAGACATAGTTGGCCCACTTCCAAGAACTTTGTCGAATAACGCATACATCCTAGTAGTATATAAAATGGGAATTTTGGGCCATTTGACCATATTTCCCTTTTTAACCATACCCCCAAAAAATATAAATGTTTTTTTTTAACCATTTATATTCTTAACCATTTCATGCTCAAACCACTAACTAACCATTACTCAACCATCTTTTTTTTACTTTTATAATGAAACCATGCCAAGGTGTCTGTTAAATTTTCTAGTATATGTCTTTTATCATCATCAGAACCCAAAGCTTTTTTGTTTATTTCTTCCGTATATATTTCATGGCCGCGACTTCTCAATACACACACATTCCATTACTTTGTCTTTTCCTGTAAGCAAACAGTCTTTGTAGTTATCGAAATTGATCTCATTCTTAATCACTGCCTTCTTAATCCCCTTACATCTTTTGTCTTCTTTACCATCTAAAGTTTTAAAAGCATACATTTTTGCTCTTAAACCCACAAACTCAGTCATAATTTTACCACCTAACTCATCTTTAAACATACCTACTACGTTTTTGTTGTAACCGGTTGGTATACCTGAAGGATGGTTAGAAGGGTAGTTACTTGTATCAAACATTGTTGGAACGTCTAATGTAATGTCTTTGTAAATGTCTTCTGTTTCTATCTCGAGTATGAAACTATCTTATCTGTATAACACAATCTAACCTTTTCACCATACTTCGCTTTAAAGTATTTATAGTAAGTGTTGTACATATGTGTTTTACTAATATCTGATATACTTATTCCTGAGTAAACGGGTTTGTTGTATTTTATATTGGTCTTCTTCATATGTACAGCTACTAAATCTTCATCGAATGTTGTTGTATGATTATAGTTTGGCTTTGCTACTAGTTTTTTATAATGGTCTTTATTAGAAACTAAATGTATGTCTACTCTGTTTCTTAAGTTTTCCATGGTCTTACCAAAAACGGAGTTATTCATCAACTTAAAGAACTCTTTCCCGAAATCGTTTTTGGCTTCTGTTCTTAGTTTAATGTTTAGATCAATATAAGGCCTAAACCAAGTACTTTCTTCAAACTTAATACCATGATGTATCTTTGTAATCTTTAAACCTAAATCGAGATATGTTTTCAAGGCTTGATGATGTAAAACATAATTCTTCTTTGAACCTAAGTTTGGAATAAGTTTTTCTACCTTTTCTACTTTTAAACTTTCTGGTGCTAAAGGGAAGTCATTATGTAAATCGTGTAACTCTTGAGGTTAGTCTAAATCTACTTCTAATATAGAAGGAATATTTTTCCAATTTCTTAGTTCTTCTTCATTCATCCAACCGTGTGTAGGAAGAGGTTGGCTCATTGCCCAAGGGTAAAGACTGTTTGTGTCTATATATAATAAATACTTTGAAGGTTTACTCGGGTCATACGATTCTTCCATGTATTTATGGTTAGCTTCTGCGTGTCTCTTTGTACACATGCTAACACCACCTCTTATACCCTGTTCTACCATTAAAAGCATATCAGGATCTGATAAAAGTTCTAAATTTACTCTTGTTATTTTTAATGCCGCATCCCAAGCTAAACCTGGATAATACCAACTAGGATCTAAGTCATAGTTTTTACAACAAACATCTTTAAAGTTTTCAAAAACATCGGCTAAAAGTAATACATCTATTTTGTTGTAAAGTTCTAAGTAATTCTCCAATGTTTCCATACCAAAAGTTTTCCAGACCTTTTGCGCATGACCATAGTCTTCATCACTAATATGTTATTTGTTTAAACTGGAGTAAAATGCTTCTTTAGGTGGTAACTGAGTTTCTTTAAGTATTCCTAGAGAATCTAAGTATTCATAAGGAAAAAATCCTTTCCTCCTAACTTGTGGTAACTGCTCTTTTGTAAAAAATCTTGATAAAATTTTTAACTGGCTTTCATTCAAGTTACTTGAAAGCCTATCTAAGCTTGTGCTCATAAACTTAAAGCTATCAAGAAATCTAATTTTATGACTTGTATTTTCTCCAACCCAAATGTTTTTACTAAAACTAATATATATCTCCTCATTATTTGGAATACAATCAATCTTTCCAGCAGATTTACCCACTAAGATTATGAAAGTACACAGGTGTAAAGTTGGGTTTTTAGCCTTTAGGTTACATTCATTGTGCGCTGCGCCTCTATATTTACCTGTGAAATGACAATGATCTCTTACTTTGTAATTAGCATAAGTAAATTCTTCATAACAAATCCAACAATGTGTTTCTCGTTCGTGTTTTGCTTTTTCATTTTTTGTCATTTTGAGAGGTTTATTTTCTTGGTAGTACTTTCGACAAATTTCTTGTATATCAGATTTTAACCAGTTTATAAAAACTTCCTCTGCTTCTTCTCCAGTATAGTTTCTTTCTATAGGAGCACACACATTATCATCGAAACATTTTATAATGTAGTAAAAGCTACAAGGTATGTGCTTTTGGCGTTGTATAGTGTAATTATTTTCTGGGTTTGGCTGGCATGTGTGTATAGGTTTTAGAATACTTTAGAAATCAGCGTATACAGCAAAGGGAACACGAAGTTTTCTAGCATGGTTTCTAAAATCTAGCATTGTACCTGCTTCTGGCATTTCTAAAGAAGTAGTTTCATGATTGTCACAGTTCTGCATATGCTTTTCTAAAAGTTTTTTACTACCAAAATGATTCACACATCGTTTACAACATTCTATATTCCCATTATGAGTATTTGTTACTTGTTTTCTCACTAAACCATTAAAGTTTTTATGAGGGCATAGTGTGTATTTTCTCCATCTTTAATAAAAAGTAGGTCAATATGATTACTTCTTTCATCTTTTGTAAGTCTAAGAGGGTAAATATATTTTTTCATTTCCTCATACCCATAAACGTTTACACTAATTTCTGGATTTTGTTTCTCGAACTTATCTATATCTTTAAACGAAACAGGATACTCTATTCCCTCCATGTTTACACTATTTTCCTTCGCTTTCAAAGCATTGTCAACTCTCTCTGGATGGTTCTTTTTAGAATTTAGAGCTCTTAAAACACACCATAAAAAGCATTTGTTATCTTCATTTTTCATGTTGATAACTGCTTTTTTATTTACAATCCACTTTGGTAAAGGTAAGTGGTATCTAGCATTTAAAGGTTCATAAACAGCTGTGTGTAATTCTAATCTCACTACACTTGAAAGAGCCCAACCACTACCTTCTCTTTGAAACTTAGCTAGCTTTTCTAAGATTTCATCTATCATATTTTGTAGCACCTCATCCACTTCTTCTTCGCTCAAGTTTAAAAAATTGCTAGAGTGAAAAACAAATTCCATCTCTGAGTTAGGGTCTGTGGGTAAATGTAATCTAGTCTTAAGTACTAACTTTACCTTTGTTTGTAGGTTTCTTCGAAGAGTGTTTTTGAGAACATCACTCGTTTCTGTAAAAAACATAGGGGGTGTATAACCTTCTCTACCCTCTATAACATGTTGAGTAGCATACTCTCTAAATGCGGATTGACCTTCTTCAACTACAAACGGTTGCCTTGGGGGGTAATTTCCTCTAACGTGTTCAACAATTTCATCCAACACTTGTGGTATCTGTGTTGTCTCCACATTACCGGTTAGCCAATTACCAAAATCAGTTATTCTTCTTTGTATGGGTTCTGGAACAACAGTTGACGCTAGTCGTCTTGCTCCAGATTAAACATTAGACGCAGCTTGTCTAGCTAGGTTTCCAATTCTATTAAATAAACTCATTTTTAAATAGTAAAAAGAACTTAAGCTATTTTATTTCAAAAATTTTATTATGATTATATCATAATGAAATTACTGGATGTTAATCCTATATTTATTTTTCCAAACTCTTCCATTCCAGTTTAAAATCGTTTGGGGGCAACGATCTATAAATTTACCTGCTTTGTAAATGGATGGAAATTTTTTTATTTCCCCAGTTTCAACATCCTCTAAACTAACTTTTCTAGGATTTTTCATAATAGTTTTTAATCTATCAAACCTAGAATCTTTTTTATTTTCTGATTTAGGTGGCTCCTCTGGCAACAAACCATATTCTTTTATCAACTCAACTATCGCTTTTTATCCCAGTAAGAGCGAAATTTTATTTCATTTTCTTTAAGAATTTTTTTTAAATCTGAAATCTTTATCATTTTTTATAAAAAAAAGAAATCTTAATACACTACACCCATTTTATTTCCATCAGACTGGAAGTTTATTAACCTATCACTAATAATAACAGCATATGCCTCTGTGCCCACGGGCATATTTGCCTTAAAGTTTGCCTTAATTTGGATATCAGTAACAGAATATTTTAACCTTTCACTCTGCTTGGAAACATCAAACAAAAACAAAGGATAAAGGGTTTTGTACTCTGAGGGAGTAAAGTAAGGATTTGATACCAACTCATCCATGTTATAAAACTTAGATTTAAATAACGCGGCATCACCATACGCTCTACTAAATTGTTGTCTAGTAAATGAAAGATTGTAGTCAACCGCGGGATATCTAGTGGAATTTGACATAACATAAATATTTTTAATGTCTACGTTGTCGAATATGGATGGATTTTCTTCTTGGTTACCACTTTTATCAGTCTGAAAGCCAACAATGATAAAACGTGGCACCTCGGGAGATGATTTAACGGAAAGTCTCCAGGTAAATGTTGTTGACTGAGGAACTGAAATAGAGTCGCATTGTAGCATTCTATATCCAACTGGAAATTTTTCTTTTTTCTCGATAAATTTATAAAGTTCCATCTTCTCCTTAACCGCGGGTAGAACGTGTGGCATTAACCATGATATTTTATCCAACGTAATTTTACCAGCATCAACACCACCAAGTCTAAAGATCGCATCTTCATCATCATTTCTCGTTAAGGTGAGAGTTTGTTTCATTCCATACAAGACTTTATCATAGTCTTCGCAAAAAAACCAAATATATGCTTCAATGGAACTCTAAAGCTAAATGTTCCTTTTGGATCAGAATTATTAACAATGTATAATTTTCTTATATTCCAACCAGTGTTTTGGGCTTGTGCCGCACGTGTTGTATCCTTATACCACAATTGGTTTAACCCCTTTGATTTAGAAAAATCATCCGGATATTTTAACAACCCAAGCATTGTAGTAGCCTGACCAGGATGTGTTATGGATTCAATATCCTGACCGGAAAGTTGATATCTGATATTTTTAAAAAGATACATGAGGGCGTTGTTTGTTAGAGAAACGTTGTCAGCATTTGCGTAAGCTGTTCCATCAGCCTTTGTTAAGCGGCCTTCTATAAGTAAATAGCTTTCACTAGGATGTGTAAAAAGATCTTGGGTTTCAATGCTAATCCTAATATCTCCTCCGGAGTTGTTGAGATTGGTACCTGTAATTGGTTCATACTCAAAGTGCTCATACTCATCAATGCTATCGTCTTTTAAAATTGGTTCTTTAATGTTTAAAATGCTCATTTTTTTATTATTATTATAATTCAAATTATATTACTTTAATACCAGACCCACTGTTTAATTTTTTAACTAAGTCTTGAATGCCAATGGCACTTCCATCTATTAAGGTGTTAATATTTTGCGCTGTAGGTGTACTTTGCGCTGTAGGTGTAGCAGTATATTTTTGTAAAATTTTTCTTGATTTTGGTGTCAAAACCTTTTCAACTAACCTCTTTCCTGCGTCTACAGCAGCACTCTTTCCAACCTCTAAAGCTTTTTTTGCTCCTTCCTTAGTAACACTCTTTCCCACGTCAAAGGCAGAAGACGCAATTTGTTTAGCTGCGCTACTAGTAAAAAGTTTTGTAAAAAAGTTAGCGATGCTGTCAAAAATTCCAGAACCACCATATGAATACTTTTTTTTAAATCCTCGCGTTTTAGGCGTAATCATTTTTTTTTTATAGTATAGACATTAAATTTCTATAACCGTTTGAATCTAAGACACCTTGCCTTTTTAATTCATCACATATGCTAACAAGCTCGTTTCTTACACCTGTGTTGCCTGCTGCTTTACTTGCTAACAACAGGTCTAGTCTTTCTATTAATGCGTTAGGGTCACACGGGATAACAACCCCACTTCCTTCATAATATTTTTCCCTATTCAGCCAAATAGGCCTAAGTATTTTAGACCACTTTTCCCCTCTAGCACCTTTAGGATATTTACTATCTGGATCGTTATTACGATAAAGAGCGTTGGTTTTTAACATTAATCTACTATAATTCGCGAGATCATCAAGTGTATAAATGCTTTCATCCAGTTCTTTAGCAACAATTAACTCCCATAGACCAAGTGTTCCTTCATATTCAACACCACCAACCACAATATCATCATCATCAAGTATGGTTAATTTGTTACCAATATAAAATTTACCATTTTTATCATATAATCCAAATGTTTTATCAACATTAGTTCTACCAACAAATTTTGTTAAATACTCCTTTGCGATTGGTCCAATAAAATTTTTATCTTCATCTTTCCACCATTCCTTTTCTCCCACAGTTGGCGTTTGTCCTTCAGAGGAATAAGCTTGTATTGATGGGAAAGTTGGTAAATTAATAGCTTGCGATAAGTTTTCTATACCTTCTTTAATAAGTTTAAGTCCTGTAATCTCCTTTGTTGTAGCTTTTTGTGTTTTCGTAATAGGCTTAAAAAACTTTGAAAGATCAGTTTGTAATTCTTTCTCACCTGTTTTCTCCGCTAGTAGACTATCCCGAATATTCTTTTTTTGTCTCAAGATACTCTTTTACAATTAGGTCCCTTTTTACTGAATCAGTGATTTTTAAAAAAGATATTTTATATTATGAACATAATTTTTATCGCAGTTTTTATCACAGTTTTTTACACAGTTTTCATCACATATTTTTAACACGTTTCATGACTAAAGCTACATGAAAACTTTATTTTTGGTTTGCTAATACTCCTAGGAACCCCCATGATTCTTTTCAACCAACTTCCGAAAGGACTCACGAGCTTCTTGCCTCCTCCTTTCTATCAATGTCTCTTCCGTTTCACTCGACATTTTTTTCTTCATTTTTGTGCAAATTTCTTCTTTCATAACTTTATATTTTTCTAATTCTTCGAAAATCAGTTGAAACTCTTCATCAGTAACTTTATTATCACTCAAGGCTTTAGATATATTAGACGTTATATTATTTAGCTTCGTACTTGCTATTGTCATTATCTTTTCATGTTCTCTGCTTTGGATGTAGAGATCCTTACACTATATTTTCCAATTAAACTCATAAGATCAGTAAAAGCTGCTATTCCTTCTAATGCTATTACAGCGGGTATCGCGACTACTGTTGACAACAATCCTATCCCACCAGCTCCTGAAGCCATTGTAACTACAACTAAAACAGTATCTACATTATCTACTATTTTTGCTGCTCTGAAATATTTTTTACTCAAGATTTCTCTTTTTTGTATTTCATTTTCTAAAATTTTTTGGATTTCATTAATTTTTTGTAACCTATACCCCTGTCCCTCATCAATTTGTGGAGCAGTGGGTAATTTAGGATACATATTCTCTTTCATCTCAATTTTTTTATTAGAATGATATTTTTTTTATCACGGTTTTTTAAACAAAGCTATTAAATTAAATAGTAAACGAGACATAAAAGCTCGTTTTTTCTCAATTTTTACGGTATCCTTTGAATTGTTTGTAATAGTAATTAGAATATCCTTAGCGTTTTCGAGGTTAACCTCATTTTGTAAACTACACCTCTTAAATCAGTGCTCCAGCCAGCGTAAAAAAAGGGCAGGGTGCTGGGGCTGAGAAGGGCACTTTGAGGCGTAAAGCGCCAAGCAGTGATGGGGGGGGGGGCAATGAGGGGCCTCCCCAAAGAAAATTTTATGGACTTTGACTTTATTGACAGTCTCTCCTGCAGTTTCTGACATAAAATATGGGATTCTTAAAACAAAAATCATTCTGTTACAGTGGCTTATATGGACAATCTGGACAGCTTCATCTCAACAAGAAAGCCATTTTCCATTATTAGTAACTCAGTTTCTTGAATGGTTTAGCTAGGTCCAGGAGCATGACAAGTACATGTAGTTCATATTATAACCCTCATTTAACTCTTTACCAGATAACAGTCTTGCCCAATTTGAAAGCCATTTCTGAAAACAAATGGTTAACAGCATTTCTCCTTTTCACACAGTATCTCCTAAAGCCTGATGTCATTCAACTACAGACTTGATACTATTACCATACATTACTTCATTTTTATCAGTGCTTTGCAGATAAGCAAGAGAAGTAAGCCACAAAAACTAACAAATACAAACTTTCAACACTTTCTTTCTTTGGTAAGGCAAGTCTCCCTTTCCCCCCCCCCCCCACCGTTTTCCCGATCTTTTTCATTTCATAATAAAACAATTCAAGTCTCTTTCCCAGTGAAAAGTAAGGAGATTTTAGCTTCTGCTTTATGTTTTATGCGCTGAGTATGCAAATCTCCTCTCTGAATTCATTACTGAAGTTGGAAAGATAGTCTGAAGTGTTTCTGATCGGGTTGATGCGAAATTGACATACGTTATATCATGGGTTTTCGTGCATTTTGCATTGGTCCTTTTTCCATGTAATTTAAGTTTTGGAAAGGTATTTCTGGACATTTTGACATACATTCTACAAAAAGTAAGTCAACAACATGCTGTGGTATGCTTCATTGTCTATTTTATCAATGCACCATTTTCCGACTTACGACAGGTTAATTTGCTGACTCATCAATTCTACCCGAGCGTTAACATCACTTTATCAATTATTTTTGAAACCAGGGGTTAATCTAAGAATAAGTTACTTTGTTTATGAACAGAACACACTTGAAAAAGGGTAATTTTATCAATCACTAACCCTTGATTCAGCTTTGTACATGTAACTTGGTACAGGAAAATAAGATCGATCTTCGTCGGACATATTTTTTTTTAACGACTAAAACAATAACTTGCGATTAATAACAAGCTGAACAACCTCCAGTATTGTTGAATATGGGCAATAATCTTAAAGATACGATAATCTATTTAATTGCCTCAATTGTTTTCAGCACTTGTGTAGACCTACTTTGATGAATAAATTACGAATTTGTAATATACAGTCATGGTTGATCTTTTCACACTTCGCTGCCTGTAGGGGATTAGTGACACGCTGTTAATTGGATTGTATATTCGGAGGCGGATATCAATGACGTCTTAAACACTCGTGGCGTAATTTAGATTACAGGTTACAATACTGAACATAGGGCACTCCGGGGCGCTGATATACGGCAGGGTGTCCAGAAAAAAGGGCAGGGTGTCCAGAAAAAAGGGCAGGGCGTCTACAAGAGGGGGCAGGGCGCAGCGCCCTTCTATTCCCCGCTAGCTGGAGCACTGTTAAATTTTAAAGAGTATGCTAATGAGGTTAAAACAACTCCTTTAGTCATCATAAAACCAAAACCTAATAGTATTTGTTTTACTTGCTTTGGGTTTAATGTAATTTCTTCTTGACTAAAAATTTCCCAAGTTACTGGATTCACTTTTCTCGGTGGATGTTTTAAATTAGAAGCTGGAAGCCAATAGACTGTTTTTGGTTGACTAATTTTTGGTTTTACACCGAATTTATAAACACTCATTTTTTAATCATTTATTAATTTTTTAGGAAATATATTTCAAAAATCCCAAAGTTCTATTGGTATATCTTTTTTTTCATCATAGTGAACATTACATAAAAGATCTCCTCTTGTTATTTCTATATGATTAGATGAATTGTTATATAAACGGATAAATATATCTTCCTGTTTGTTTTCATCTTTATAAATATAGTTGTATTTAAATCTTATACCTTGTGACCATAAAACTTTACTAAGAAAAACCTCAATCCTTCCATATCTTTTCATAAAACCAAGGCCAAGTTGTATGTTTTTACTATTTTTAGGTGGTAATAATATTTTATCTTGAGTAAATATTTCCCAACTTACAGGAAATATTTTTTTAGAAGGATATTTTAAATTTGGAAATTTAGTATTTATCTTACCAATATAATTATTTCTCAACATTCTTTATTAGTATTATTTTTTTATAAGATAGCGCCTAATATAGGTATATTAGCAAATGGTCTATTAGGCCCTAAAAAAAGTCCTTTTCCTTCGTAAAACTTTCCACCTTGTTTTAAATACAAACCATCACCAACAGACTCTAATCCTTTACCTTTAGCTGGCCCTAAATAAAGTCCTTTTCCATCAGATTCTATCTGGCAAACACATCCTCCCTTTTTAAGGTAAAGACCTGATCCCATTGCTTTTTGTACTCCTGATGAGGCCAATCCAGAAAGAGCACCAACACCTAACGCTGGTAAAACGGTTTTTGCGATCATTGGCAAAGCTCTCGCAGCCAATCCAGCCAACATTCCGAGAAAACCTCCCTCAATTTCCATATTATGTTTAAGTTGTTTAGCACTCATTCTAACTGTTATACCTTTACCATTCTCATAGGCTTTAGCCATTTTCTTTGCTTGTGAATTGGTAATTGCCATAATATTATTACCTTTTAAATCCTCATGACCTAAACGAATACTTACTGGACATCCAGCTTTAACAGCAGATTGAAGCGTTCGCTTTTGCCCTTCTGATATATTAACTTTAACATTTATGTAACTTGTCATTTTATATATTAAATAATTTTTTTATTACGCTTCTCTAATATGAAATCTAATTGTTAGATTTTCACCTCTAAGATTAAGTAAAGTTCCATTTTGGTCTGTAATTTTTAACTCTATGTTGTGTATATCATCCATTGTTATTGACAAATATACTAAATTAACTGGCGACTCAATTATCTTATATCCAGGAGAAACATTTGGGAAAAAAGAGTAAATCGTGTTTTGCGTTGAACCATTAACATAGCTTCCTGAGATAATATCAATGTTAACGAACAGACTGTTTATACTGAGAATGTTTACAACATTCTCCGACTCATGAAATCCTTGTGTATATTTTGCGTGAGTAAATCCTAATACTTTAGAAATGGAGTTTGGATGGTTAAAATCTACTTGATAACCGTTTTCAAGGGTAAGAATAGACTTTAGAGTATTCGTGTTTGCTGAAATGTTAATGTAATATTCATCATTGGATACATCATAGTGTCCTTTTTTTCTCATTTCCTGGTGAATGGTATTATTAATGTCTATAAGGTCATAACTTCCTTCTGGCATTTCAATTTTAAGCCATGAAGCACCATTGTCTGGAGAATAAATAAACATGTTGTTTGTTGTATAAATGTTTGGAAAAGAATAGTAAATTTCAAGGTTTACTAAAGCTATTTCATACTTCTTATCCTTTTCCAGTTGAATTGGTGGATTAAACCTCGTTTTAAAGCCCGTTTTGTTGTCGCTTACTATAATTTGGAATGATATTTTGTGGTCAGTATTTTTTACAATTTGTTCTAAAAGATCTTCCATTTTTTATTTACAAAAAATATATTTTGAACCAAAATATATTTTTCAAAATACAATAAATTCAATTTTTTTTATACTGACTTAGGTATGTAAAAGTTGTCAAGGCCGTTTCTGTACTTTCTATCATGTTTTTTACTAGTTAAATCAATGATAACAAAACCATGTGGTTTTTCCCACGACTTATGGCAAAATCTTCTAAACTCATCTTTAGGCATATCTTCACTTACATGATCATTAAAAATATGGCTAATGTTTTTTAGGTCTTGTGGGAAAAGACAGATGAAATTTGCGTTTTCTCTAATAGTTTGCCTTGGTAACCTAAAATAGTTTTGTGAGAGGTAAAAGCAGTCAACATTACTATGTCTTCCACGAATGTAGTAACACTCACACTTATTTTGCTTTTCTAAAAGTAAATCATCAAAAATCATTAAATTTTTGTTTTCTGAGCTCAACACTCGCAGATCAGGCACGTCCCCCGCAGTTTCAAAAAAACTACACTTTATATCTGATTTATTCTTAATCGTTTTTACCCATTCTTCAACCAAAGCTGTTGGAGAAACATTTAAATACTGTATCTCATCTCGCATGTTAAACAACCTTAAAATACCCTCTTTCGGTAGTCTTTCTTCAAAATCTTTTTTAAGTATACAATATTTCGGTTGAAAAAGACTTTTTCCGAAAACACACAACTCGTAGTCAAGCCAACCCGGTCTGAGTAGAAGGTTAAGTAAAAGAGTGGTCTTGCCACATCCTGACCTACCTACTATTAACCCTCTAATACTTTTTGGTAAAAGGGGGTGATTAAATCTCTTTGATACTACTTCGTTCCATGATAAATATAATATCCATTTCATATAAGTTTTTTTAATTTTTATAAAAAATGTATTGCGTTAAATGTAAAAAAGTTACTGATACAACCAACATAGAATATGTTGTTACTAAAAATGGAAGAAATATGAAACGTGGAAAATGTGCGGTGTGTGGAACAACTAAAACACAGTTTGTTAAGGCACAGGATGTAAAAAAAGGTGGATAAGTGCTAAATAAAGTTATAAATAATTTACCTTTTGAAATACATCTCCCTGGGCATAATTTCACGGGACTGGCACTAAATTAAAAGAAAGACTTAATTCAGATTTAACACCAAAACCATGGAGCAAACCAATAAACCGTGTTGATAAAGCCGCATACCATCATGATGTTTGCTATTTAAAAAATCCTACTACTAAAGTTAGAAACGAAGTATGTGATAAAAATATGTTAACAGAGCTAGAAGGTATTTACGATCCAACGGTCAGGGAAAAAATGGATAAGTCCATCGTTAGTAAGCTCACTGGAACAAAGATGAGATTTAGAATGGGGGTCAAAAAAATTTTCAGCATGATAAATTTATCGGAAGAATTACACAAACCCGTAAAAAGAAAATTTAAGAAAAGAAGAGTTAGAGTAAACGGTATAGATAGGATATGGGCTGTAGATTTAGTAGACATGAAGGCATTTTCTAAATTTAATCGAGGTGTAAAATATCTTCTCGCTATTATTGATATTTTTTCCAAATACGGTTGGTACCATTAAAAGACAAAACAGGAAGATCTGTTGCTATAGCATTAAAGAGTATTTTTAAGGAGAGAAAACCAGATAAAATGTGGGTGGATAAGGGTAAAGAGTTTTATAACAAAGATGTTAAAGACTTGATTGAATTGTATTCCACTGAAAATGAAGAAAAATCTAGCGTGGTTGAGAGATGGATTAGAACAATGAAAGAAAAAATGTGGAAGTATTTGTCTGCCCACTCCACAAACGTTTACATTAACGTGTTACCAGATCTCGTTAAAGAATATAATAATACAAAACATTCTTCCATTAAGATGACACCAGTAAATGCGAGTAAAAAATAAAATGAAACCAAAGTTTGGAGAAATCTTTACCCCGATCATCTTGAAATAAAAGATATAAAACCTACGTTTTCTGTTGGAGAAAAAGTAAGGATAGCTAAAAAGAAAAAGACCTTTGAAAAAGGATATACCACAAGATGGACTGAAGAGGTTTTTACAGTTTCTGAAGTAAAACATACATCACCTATAACATATAAAATTGTAGATCTTAATGGAGAAGAAATAATAGGTATCTTTTATGAACCTGAGCTACAAAAAACTAGCCAGGAGTTGTATAGAATAGAAAAAGTTATTAAAAAAGGAAAAAAGAAATCTCTAGTAAAGTGGAAAGGTTATCCCGATGAGTTTAATTCATGGGTTGATAATAAAGACATTGTAAATATCTCAGTATAAAAAAAATGTTAAATATTTCAATTGAAAACGTAATTTTACCAAACAGACCGTTAAACAATTTAGAACTGGAACATACAGCAAAAAGATTAAAAATTCCTTCTTTTAGGGGAGTATTTTTACGAAACACTCTACCAAAAAAGTGTAGAAAAAAGGAATGTGGTATACTAAACCTCGATGACACGAGCGGGTCTGGTACACATTGGGTTGGTTGGTATCAAAACGGTAAAACTAAAAATTGCTTTGACAGTTATGGTATACAACCACCTATTGAAATTCAAGAGTATCTAAAAAGTCCAATACATTACAATAGTGATCAATTACAACAAGCTGGGCAAGTATTTTGTCGCCATTTATGTTTGTACATTCTTAAAGAGCTGGGTTTGGGTAATAAATTTCAAAAAGTTCTAAATAAACTTTTTTAGCAATAAAAAAATGCCCCTTGATAAATTTGGAAGAATGGATGATTTTAAAACAAACGGTGATGGTGCGTCACTCGCTTATATAAATAATAATTTTTTACGTAAAGATGGAACAACCACCGTTACCGGTTCTATAAATATGGCTGGTAATACATTAACGAGAGTTAGTAGTCCAGTAAATCCTCAAGACGTAGCGACTAAAAATTATGTTGATAATAATTCCGGGGGATTTTTAAAAGAAAATGGAGGGTATCATGTTCTTGGATTTCTAAATATGGGTTTTAATAAAATAAGAAACGTTAAAGAGCCAACAGAACCGAGCGAAGCTGCTACTAAAAGTTATGTGGATAGAAGTGGTAGAGCAATAGTACAACAACAAGACGGCACTTTTTCAGCTGTTGTTGATATAGATATGCGGGGGTATACTTTAACGAATCTTATAGATCCCGCGGATGCGCAAGATGCTGCCACTAAAAAATACGTAGATAGTGCTAATAGAGCCTTCGTTTATGGAGGTGGGGGGTATATGGCAGCTGGTGACATTTCTATGGGTGAGCGGAGGATTTCCAACCTTGGACAACCTTTAGAACACCATCAAGCTGTAAATAAGTATTACGTAGACAGCAATATAGAAGCTCTTAAAAGTTATTCGGGGAGTGGTGCGATATCAAAAACCCCACAATGAACTTTTTCTGCTGTTAAAGATATCGACATGAATGGCAACTCTTTAAAAAATATCGCAGACCCGAGGGATTCGCAAGACGCGGCAACCAAGGCCTACGTAGACGCTAATAAAGTAATAGCACCGAGGCTTATAGGTCCTAAACCTATTATAACTGTATGGGGTGAAGAAAAAGGGGGAATAGCAAACGGTAATTATGAGTTTTCTTTTGGTAATGGTAACTCAGGCTCAGGTCACGGTTCAGGAGGTTATTGTATGAATTCACCAGGTAGAATTATAAGAGGTGCTTTAGTAGTAGTTAAAGATAAAGATATTATAGCAGAAGAGGTAAAAGTTAATATTACAGTAAACGGAATGGATCAGGTTGATTATTCTATCGTTAAAAGAGTGGGTGAAAATTGTAGTTGCTCGGTATTTCCTACACCTCTCGAAGTAAAACAATGTGACGTAAAAAACTTTATCTCAAGGTCAGACAATTTAAACGTAACACACGCTTACATATCTATTTTGATAGAGTTAGACTTATAAGAAATATTTAACTTCAATGAAGTTAAATATTTAAAGTTAAAATTTATTCATCTTCTTCATCAGAGCTAGAGTCAACATCTAAAACATTAGGCATAATTTCCTTTTGAGGTGGATTTACATTTTCTTCTCTTACTTTTACCGATACAACTCTGATTTGTATTGTTTCAATATTTTGATTATAAAAAATTCCTTCTATTTTTAAAACGCAAACCACTTTACAAGGGGTTTTTGTATATAAAAGAGGATCTACTTTTTTATAGTTACTTTCTTCATTTTTAACAAAAAACTGGGTGTTTATTACAACTTTACCATTACTATCTGTTGTATGTAAAAGCTTTGGATGAAATTGGGGTGATTCTTCATCATTACATTTTAAAATTTCAATTTCGCTAAGAGTTCTAATTTTTTTAATTCTTCCGCTTTTTGATTTCGAAAAAAGTTTGTTAACTCCTCCATATCTTTTTTGAATTTCTTTTCTTTTTCAGTAGGTTCGTGTTGGTTATAAAAACAAAAGCATAACCAGTTGGAGTTGGTTTTTTCTGCTTTTTATCTTCATATGTAATAACACCATATGAAAACAAAGGTGGAGTACATATATATAATGATTCTTTTTTACCAGTTGAGTATTCATACTCAAGCGGTATTTTAGTATAGTTGTGTTTTGTATTTTTATATGTGTTGTTAAAATTTAGAGAAAGCTTTTCTTTAGAAAGCTCTCCCGGTAATATACAATTTACTTTTGTTGACATTTTTCTTATAACTTATTATCTCTTAAGCCATTTTTTAAATTTTTTTTTCTTAATGAGATAAATTTCGATAACTACAAAGACCGTTTGCTTACAGGAAAAGACCAGTATAGGACAATGTGTGTATT
Source organism: Hippopus hippopus (assembly GCA_946811185.2). NCBI lineage: Eukaryota > Metazoa > Mollusca > Bivalvia > Cardiida > Cardiidae > Hippopus > Hippopus hippopus. Next base: position 74,567,530 of record OX328097.1, read on the forward strand.
GAGAAGTCGCGGCCATGAAATATATACGGAAGAAATAAACAAAAAAGCTTTGGGTTCTGATGATGATAAAAGACATATACTAGAAAATTTAATAGACACCTTGGCATGGTTTCATTATAAAAGTAAAAAAAAGATGGTTGAGTAATGGTTAGTTAGTGGTTTGAGCATAAAATGGTTAAGAATATAAATGGTTAAAAAAACACCGTTTATATATTTTTGGGGTATGGTTAAAAAGGGAAATATGGTCAAATGGCCCAAAATTTCCATTTTATATACTACTCATCTTACATTTTCATTTTCTATATAGCGCATGGATGATGTGCTTTGCAATACCAGATAAAAGTACAGATACTGTGCGTTCCATACTGATTAATGAAGTCATACCTCAGCACAGTACGATGTTATGTTTATTGAGTGATAATGAAAAAGAATTCTGCAAATCAAAAATGCATGAAACTCTCAAAGCTTTAAACATAAAGCATATAACGACTAGCTTTTGTTCCCCGCAAAGTAATGGTGCCTGCGAAAGAACACATCGGACTTTAATGAATGTTTTGAGCAAGAGAATAGAAGGTAATCCTGAGATTTGGGACTTACATTTAAATCAAGCATGCACAACAATTAACTTTTCAGTTCATGAATCTTCGAAGTTCTCTCCTTTCTTTTTACTGTACAGAAGAGATCCAGTTTTGGCAATAGACAACATTTTGCAATGCAGAGAGCGATATAAAGGAGAAGATGCACATAAATTAGCGCTGGAAAAGCAACATCAATCATTTATGTTAGTGCAAAAAAATCTACGTCAGGCAAAGAGACGTAGCGTGCAAAGGTTTAATCAAGGCGCAAAAGAAACATACTTTAAAGTAGGTGATCCCGTTTACTTAAAACAACACGCGAGAAAATCAAAACTAGACAGAAAATGGCAAGGCTATTATCGTATTACAAAGAAAAAAGTCCACTCACTTATGTTATTCGCAATCAGTTAGATGGCACCATTAAAGAAACGCACGTAAGGTATTTACGATTAGCAAAAATAGATGATTAGAAAATAAACAAATCTGACAAAAGAAAACAATTACGCAAAACACGATATGTTATCTCTTCACCAACAACAGATACAGAATCTGATGCTGATGAACCTTCCCTTTCCAAATTAGTGAATATGAAAAAGCAGCACAGGCCTGGTTCGTCAAGTAAAGATGACATTCCACTAATTAAGAATTAAGAAACCATATTGGGGCTAGAAATCGCAGAATTAAACGTGAGAATGGCGAAAGCGGGATTAGTAGTAGTAGTAGTTGTAGCGGTAGCAGTAGTTGTAGTTCTGATAGTAGTGACAACAATTCATTCTTAGAAGATCCTAAGTTAGACAGAAATTCAGAAGACAGTTCAGATACTGAAAGCTACTTTTCCGTAAACGATTAAGATGAAAATTCAGAAATTGTCAGGTCAGAACCTGAGCAAATGGAAGTAGATGAAGTTAGGAAACCCACAAAAACAAAAAGGAAACTAATTTGTTAGAATAAGTAGCAAGGCTTCGAAAGTTCTTTAGCTGATAGCGATAGACTGAGGAATTGTAATTATTCGCTTGAGAATAAGTTTCGAATTTCCTAAAAAGTGTTTTTGTTGTGTGAAGTTAAGGTAATAAATTAAAGGTCAAAATAAAAGGTCACCAGAGCAAAGTGATAGTAGATTGACACAATTATCATGTACATAGTAAGTGAATTGTAGCAGATCGCGATAGTTTGGGTAGTTTTATAACTTGTTGTGGACAAACCTTCCACATATGCTAATTTGGCATTTCAACAGTAAATCGGACACTGTTTTGAAAATTGGTTGTATCAAATGAAATGATACTGAAAAGCCAATGCCAATGATAAGACTTGTAGATTACACGTATAGCACGTATAAGTGTAATTCATATTAGGTGGTATATAACACCTATTTACTGAAAAGGTCTTGAGTTCAGAATATAAGGCAGGTTAAGTACCGTACATTTTATGTGTTAGACCGTATTTACATGGGTCACCTTGTATCTGTAATGGTATTAAGGATTCTTAATTAAGATGGTAGAATGAAGTTGTTAGCATTAGTATTTGTTTCCCTAATTAGTTGTACGTGTAGTTTTATGCAAGAATCAACATTTTTCCACAAAGTAGGTCAATTTTCCATGTCAAGATCGAAATGGCTCATTTCATTCGTCATTGATTTAGGAGTTTATGAAAACTTTCTTTCAAAATTGTCCCGCGATATTAACAAGGCATCGAACTTAGCTGATCAGTTGGTTATTATGTACCACAAACCCGCCGATGATAAGTACAAACGCATTTTCATTGATTTAAGGAATGAACTTTCAGTTCTTTAGAACATGAATGTAAACATAGTTACGAGTTTTAACAGTTATAAGTTACTCAGAGAACCGCAAAAACGAGTAAAAAGAGGTTTATTTAATTTCATAGGTGATATAATGCGTTCGTTATTTGGAGTTTTAACCGAAGCTGATGTTGAGAAAATTGAAAGAACTGTTAGAAGAATAGTCCAAAATCAAATGGATTTAACACATATATTACAGGAATCTATCTCTGTTTTGAATTTAACGAGGCTTGAAGTTAAAGAAAACAGACAAAAAATCAACGAGATAATTGAAACAAACAAACAAACTGAAGGTAATATAGTCAATATAACAGGTCAATTGCAATCACAGATCAATGGCATAGAGAAACTTACGTTGTTCACCGCCCAAATAAACTTGATTATTGATAGTATAAAGAACACAATAGCAAGGTCGATGTACTTTTATTTATACTCTCAGACGCAAGAGTAGATAGTAAAATACACTATCCGGGCCATTTGGACATAAATCGTAAAATGGCCCAGACACTCAACAAAATGGCCCAGCTAATTCCTTAATCACCCCCACACAAATTCCTTAACCAACTAACTAGTTAACCAGACAAACCGACTAACTAGTTAACCACAAATCCGAGGCTAACTTAAACTTTAAAAAATTTTTAATTTTTATTTTTGAAACTTTTTTTAACTTAAAATTTTTTTCAAATTTTTTTTCGATCAATCGCATATGTCAGTCCAAAAAATTTTTGATTTTTTTCTACTTTTACATAAACAAATTTGTCAAAGTACAACATGGAACCATTAAAAGAGTTTCTCGAAGAGATAAATTTAAACAATAAAGGTTTATTAAAGTCAATAGAAAACATGAAAGAAAATTTAGTAAATGTTGATACAGCTAAAGATAAATTCAAAAATTTAATTTTAGATTTTCCCAAAGAACACCAAAAAGAACATTTAGCTAAGTTTGCAATGTTGTTAAGTAATTATGCAAACTCTATTTTAGATAGCATAGATTTAAGAATTAGACAAGAATCATTAGTTAATACTTCATTTTGGGATTATATATATATTTTTTCTACTTATTCAAAGAAAGATATGGTTATAAATGTTAAAAAACAAAATGGAATAAAGTTAGAAAGGAAGGGGTATACAAAAAATCAAATGATATTTAAACTTATAGAGCAACTTTTAAAATTCACTGATATCACTCAAATGGAATATTTTAAAAATAAAAGAAAGATAAAAGGAGGAGGTAAAAAGTTGTGTATTATAAAAAACAAAGTAGCGGATTTATCAGCAGCCTCAGACAATTCAAATATATAACTTAAAATTATAAGTTATATATTACAACTTAACATTTTCATAAATTCATTTCTTAAAGTTATATTTTATAATGCCCCCAAGCTAGTGTATCTATTTTATTTTCCAAAACAAACCTTTTATCATCACTTGATCCTAGCGCTTTTTTGTTTAACTCTTCACTATACATATTATGACCCCTACTTCTTAAAACAGTCATCTTTCTATACTGATCCTTTTCTGTAAGCAAACACTCTTTGTAATTATCAAAATTTATCTCTTTCTTGATAACCGCTTTTTTAACACCTTTACATCTTTTATCTTCCTCACCATCTAAGATTTTATAAGCATACACTTTTGCTCCTAAACCAACAAACTCAGTCATAGTCTTACCACCTAACTCATCTTTAAACTTTCCAACTACTCTTGCATTACAAGCATTTTTTAAGAAATGATCTTTAGGATAATTGCTTGTATCAAACATTTCAAACACACCTGTTTCCATATCCTTATACCAATTTTTAGTTTCTATTTCAAGAATAAAACTATCTGTATCAGTATAACACAATCTAACCTTTTCACCATACTTAGCTTTAAAGCAGTTATAATAAGTTTTTTTGCATATGTGTTTTACTAATGTCTAAGATGCTTAATCCTGAGTAAATAGGTTTAATATATTTTAAATTAGTTTTTTTCATGTATACCGCTGTTAGGTTTTCATCGAATATTGTTGTGTGGTTATAGTTTGGTTTTGCTACCAATTTCCTATAACGCTCCTCACTAGAAACCAGGTGTATCGTTACTCTATTTCTCAAGTTTTCCATAGTCTTACCAAAAACTGAATTATTCATCAACTTAAAAAAATCTTTCTCAAAATTATTTTTAGCTGCTTTTCTTAGTTCAATGTTTGTATTAATGTATGACTTAAGCCATGCGCTTTCCTCAAACTTAATTCCTCGATGTATTTTAGTAATCTTTAAACCTAAATCAACACATGTTTTTAAAGCTTCATGATGAATAACATAATTCTTTTTATTATTTAAGTTTGGAATAAGTTTTTCTACTTTTTCTATCTTTAAACGTTCAGGCGCTAAAGGAAAGTCATTGTGTAAATCATGTAATTCTTTAGGATATTCTAAATCTACTTCTAATATACATGGGATTTTTTGCCAAATTTCTAATTCTTTATTTTTCATCCATTTAAAACCATGTGTAGGAAGAGGACGACTCATTGCCCAAGGATAAAGGCTGTTTGCGTCTATATATAATAAATATTTTGATGGCTTACTAGGATCATATAATTCACCCATATCCTCATTATTTGCTTTTGCATATCTTTTACTACACATACTAACACCTCCTCTAATACCTGATTCTACCATCAAAAGCATATCAGGATCAGATAAAAGCTCTAGGTTTACTTTTGTTATTCTCAATGCTGCATCCCAAGCTAAACCAGGAGCGGTATAATACCAACTAGGATCTAAGTCATAGTTTTCACAACAAACATCTCTAAAGTTTTCAAAAACATCTGCTAAAAGCAATACATCTATTTTATTGTAAAGTTCTAAGTAATCCTTAAACGTTTTCATATTAAAAGCTTTCCAAACCTTTTGCGCATGAGCATAATCTTCATCTGTAATTCCTGCTTTGTTCAAACTCGAGTAAAATGCTTCTTTGGGTGGTAGTTTTTCTTCTTTAAGTTTATCAAATGAATCTAGGTACTCATAAGGAAAAACTCCTTTTCTCCTAACCAAAGGTAGTTGTTCTTTAGTAAAATATTTTGATAAAATTTTTAATTGACTTTCCTCTAAGTTGCTTGAAAGTTTATCCAAACTAGAACTCATAAACTTAAAACTATCAAGAAATCTAATCTTATGGTTTATATTTTCTCCAACCCAAATGTCTTTACTAAAACTAATATATTTCTATTCATTATTTGGAATACAGTCAATCTTTCCATCAGATTTACCAAGGCATTTAATAAAAAGATGAGCATCATATCCACTAAGATTATGAAGGTATACACGTGTAAAGTTAGGATTTTTAGCTTTTAGGTTGCATTTATTATGTGCGGCGCCTCTATATATGCCTGTAAAAAGACAATGATCCCTTACTCTGTAATTAGCACGATTAAACTTTCCACCACAAATCCAACAGTGTGTTTGTTGTTTATATTTCATCTCTTCCTCTATTGTAATTTCAATAGGCTTTGGGTTTTGGTGGTACCGTTGATGAATTTCTTGTATATCACCCTTTAACTGGTTTATAAAAATTTCCTCTGCATTTTCTCCAACATAACTTCTTTCTATAGGAGCACACACAGTATTATTAAAACATTTTATAATATAATAAAAACTGCAAGGTATATGCTTTTGACGTTGTATAGTATAACTTTTTTCTGGGTTTGGTTGGCATGTGTGTATTGGTTTTAAAACACTTTCAAAATCAGCGTATGCAACAAAGGGAAACCCAAGTTTTCTAGCGTGGTTTTCAAAAGCTAGCATGGTACCTGGTTTTGGCATTTCTAAAGTAATAGGTTCATGTTCATTACAGTATTGTTTATGTTTTTCCAAAAGTTCTTTACTACCAAAATGATTCATGCATCGTTTGCAATATTCCATACCACCATTGTTACTTACTTGTTTTCTCATTAAACTACTAATTTTTTTTTTAAGGGCATAGTGCATGTTTTCCTGATTTCTAGTAAAAAGAAGATCAACATGTTTACTTTTTTCATCTTTTGTAATTCTTAAAGGATAAAATTTACAATCATTGGTATACCCATACACGTTTACACTAATTTCTGAATTTTGTTTTTCAAACTTATCTATATCTTTAAACGAAACAGGATACTTTATTCCCTCCATGTTCGCACTACTTTCCTTTGCTTGCAAATCCTTGTCAATTCTTTCTGGGTGGTTGTCTTTAGGGTTTAACGCTCTTAAGATACACCATAGAAAGCATTTGTCATCTTTATTTTTCATATTGATAACTGCTTTTTTGTTAGCAATCCATTTTGGCAAAGGTAAGTGACCATTAGCTCTTAAAGGAACATAAGCAGCTGTATGTAGTTCTAACCGCACTATACTTCCAAATGTCCAGCCACTACCTTCTCTTTGAAAATTAGCTAAATTTTCTAAAACTTCACCTATCATTCAATTCAACAAATCCTCTATTTCTCCTCTGTTTAAATTTAAATGTTGATTACTATGGAAAGCGCGTTCAACAGGACCTTGGTTAAGATTTGTCATTAACCATAATTTACACCTAAGTACAAGTTTTACCTTTGTTTGTAAATTATTTTGAAGAGTATTTATAAGAGACATCCACGTTTCTGCGAAAAGTCTTTGTGGGTCATAACCTTCTCTACCCTCTATAACATGTTGTGTAGCATACCCTCTAAATGCGGATTGAGAAGCTCTAATCTCAAATGGTTGCCTTGGAGGGTAATTTTCTCTAACATGTTCAACAATTTCATCTAACACTTGTGGTATTTGTGTTGTCTCCACATTACCGGTTAACCAATTAGTAAAATCATTTATTCCTCTTTGTATGGATGGTACGACAGCTGAGGCTAGTCGCCTTGTTCCAGAATAAAAATTAGACGCAGTTCGTCTTGCTCCTGAGTAAACATTAGACGCAAAGCGTCTACCAATGTTCATATATCTATTAAACAAACTCATTTTTATGTAACAGACACAATTTCTTAAACAATTACAATTTTTTTTATTTGTTTCAAAAAATTTTATTATAACAAAAATGTCATAATAAAATTACTGAATGCAAATTTTGTATTTATTTTTCCAAACCCTTCCATTCCACTTCATAATTGTTTGAGGACAATGATCTATAAATTTACCCGCCTTATAAATTGATGGAAAGGTTTTTATTTCACCAGTTTCAACATCCTCTAAGCTAACCTCTTTAGGATTATGCATAATAGTTTTTAATCTATCAAACCTAGGGTCCTTACTTTTTTCTTTTTTAGGCAACATGGGAGACTCCTCAGGCAACAAACCATGTTCTTTCACCAACCTAACTAACCGCTCTTTATCCCAGTAAGAGCAGAAATTTATATTATTCTCTTTGAGAATTTTCTTTAAATCTGTAGTCTTTATCATTTTTATATAAGAAAGAAATATCTTAATACACCACACTCATTTTATTTCCATCAGACTGGAAGTTAATTAGCTTATCACTAATAACAACAGCATATGCCTCTGTGTTTACAGGTACATTTTCACTAAAATTCCTTGATATGGATATCGTTGACTGAGTATTTTAATCTCTCACTCTGTTTGGAAACGTCAAACACAAACAAAGGATAAAGGGTTTTATAATCTGGGGGAGTAATGTTAGGGTTTGACACCATTTCATCCATGTTATTAAACTTAGATCTAAATAGAGCAGCATCACCGTACACTCTACTAAATTGATGCGCAGTGAATGAAAGATTATAGTCAACCGCAGGATATCTAACAGTATTTAACGTAACATAGATATTGTTAACGTTTACATGATTAAATGTTGCTGGACTTTGCTGTTGATCGCCACTTTTACCAGTCTGAAAGCCAACAATGATAAAACGTGGCACCTCAGGTGATGATTTGGTAGAAAGTCTCCAGGTAAATGATGTTGTCTGAGGAACTGCAATAGAATCACATTGTCTCATTCTATATCCAACCGGTAATTTCTCTTTTTTCTAGATAATATTATAAAGTACCATCTTCTCTCCATCTGCAGGTAACACGTGTGGCATAAACCAAGATACTTTAAGTAAATTAATTCTACCATCAACAGGAGCAGCACCATCTCGAAAGATTGCATCATTATCATCATTTCTTGTTAAGGTGAGAGTTTACTTCATTCTATACAATATTCTATTATAATCATCACAAAAACCAAATATATGTTTTAATGGAACTCTGAAGCTAAAGTTGCCTCTTGGAAGGGCATCCCTAATAATATACCTTCTTCTTACTTCAAAACCAGTGTTTCCAACAGCTGCAGCATTTGTTGTATCCTTATACCACAATTGGTTTAACCCTTGTGATTTTGAGAAGTCATCCGGGTATTTTAACAACCCAAGCATTGTAGTAGCCTGACCAGGATTCAATATGGATTCAATCTCCATACCTGAAAGTTGATACTTAATATTTTTAAAAAGATACATGAGACCATTGTTTGTTAAAGAAATATTGGTGGCAGCATCGTAAGCTGCTCCATCATCACTTCTTACTAATTCACCTATAATAAGCAAATAACTCGCACTAGGATGTGTAAAAATACCTTGAGTTTCAATGTTAATCCTAATTTCTCCTCCAGAGTTGTTGAGATGTGTACCTGTGATCGGTTCATACTCATGGTGTTCATACTCATCAATACTAGTATCTTTTAAAATTGGTTCGGTTACTTTTAAAATGTCCATTTTATAATTGCAGTTATACTTTTTAAATAAAAATTATAACTGTATACTTTACTCTAACCAAAGCTGAGTTAAAGACTTATTTTCATCATCTAACCAAAGCTGAGCGAAAGACTTATTTTCATCATTAACAAACACACCTTTAAGTTTAATGCTTTTTGCAGTATCTATTTTAGTTTTAGGATAAACTCTATTACCGTTTACAAGTGTTATTTTGGGTATATCCAACCGTTGTAAACATTCACTCACCTTTTCCTCAATCTCTTTCATTTCAATTACCTTTTCAGGAGATAACTTCACAGTAGCTTTTTTATAACCATATCATGTGTTATTAATTTCAAGGATTTCACAATCTTCTAGTTTTAACAATCCACCTACTATATTAATACAACTAGTATTATATTCCTTATAATTTACACGATTAAATTTTAATTTTAAAATCTTCTTTTTTAAGCAATGTTTTTTTCCTTAACTTATTTTATTTTTTTTCTTCATACTACTTTAATACCTGCTCCACTGTTTAATTTTTTAACTAAATCTTGAATAGCAATAGCACTTCCTTCTATTAAGGTATTAATGTCTTGCGTTTTAGGTGTATCAGCGTGTTTAGGTGGTGTGCTATATTTTTGTAAAATTTTCTTTGATTTTGGTGTCAAAGCTTTTGTAACTAATTTTTTCCCTGTTTCTACAGCAGCACTTTTCCCAACCTCTAAAGCTTTCTTTGCTCCTTCCTTTGCTACACTCTTTCCCACATCAAGGGCAGAAGATGCAATTTGTTTAGCTGCACTACTTGTAAAAAGCCTCGCTAAAAAGTTAGCAATACTATCAAAGATTCCAGCACCACCGTATGAATATCTTCTTTTAAATCCGTGTTTTTTAGTGATAATCATTTTTATAGTATAGACATTAAATTTTTATAAGTGTTTAAATTTAAAACACCTTGTCTTTTTAATTCATCACAAATGCTCACTAACTCGTTTCTTACACCTGTGTTACCTGCTTCTTTACTTGCCAACAACAGGTCTAGTCTTTTTATTAATGCGTTAGGGTCACATGGGATAACAATTCCTTTTCCAGAGACTTCAGTACCATACCAAAAGTGGGAAAGCAACCTTTTCCATTTATCTCCTTTACTGCTGTTTGGATAATTACTTTTTGGATCATTATTACTATGGAGGGTATTGGTGTTTAACATTATCACCTTGTAATCTTTTAAATCCTCAGCAGTATACAGACTTTCGTCTGGCATTCTTTTAGATACGATTAATTCCCATAAACCAGGTGTACCTTTATAGAAATCATCACCAACTAAAATATCATCTTCAAAAATGGCAATTTGTGTGTTGCCAATATAAAAATTACCTTTTTTCTCATATATCCCAAACGTTTTATCAGCTCCACCCTTACCAGCATACCTTCCTAGGTACTTCCCCGCGAGTGGCCCGATAAACACTGGATATGGATCTGCTTCTTCCATACTTTTCTGAGCTTTCCTAATCTCAGCAATTTCTTCATCTGTCATTCCTTCTGGTTTTTCGTAAGCTTTGATAGCTGGAAATGCTGGAAGAGTAATAGCTTGTGGCAACTGTTCGATACCCTCTTTAATAGGTCTAAGTCCTTCTGTAATATCTTTTGTTGTAGCTTTTTGTGTTTCTGTAATAGGTTTAAAAAACTTTGAAAGATCTGTCTGGAGTTGCTGTTCGCCTGTTCTCTCTGCTAATAGATTATCCCGAATCCTCTTTTTTGTTTCAAGATACTCTTTTACAATTAAGTCCCTTTTTGCAGGATCAGTGATTTTTAAAAAAGACATTTTTTAAATTACTAAAATAATTTTTTATCTCAGTTCTTAACATAGTTTTTATCATAATTTCTTAACGCGTTTCATAATTAAAACTGCACGAAAACTTTATTTTTGGTTTTTTAAAATCCAAGCAGCCCACCGTGATTTTTCTCAACCAACCTCCGAAAGGACTTCCTTTGCTCACGCCTCCCTCTCTCAATTAAACTTTCTTCATTTTCGGTAGATATCTTTTTCTTAGTCTTTGTTCTTATTTCGTCCTTCATCTTCTTATACTTCTCTAGTTCTTCCATGATAAGTTTAAACTCTTCATCTGATATACAATCGTCAACTAAAGCTTTAGATATATGTGAAACAATTGTATCAAGCTTAGCATCAGCTATCATTCTAATCGTTTGATGTTTTTCTCCCTTTGTTTTTGAATTCCTTACTACATACTTACCTACCATTGAGAGTAATCCGGTTGTTGCACTTGTAATTTCTAAACCTAATGCTATTGGTACCGCTACAACTGTACCCAATAATATGGCTCCCCCAACACCAGAAGCCATTGTTAACCCGATCAATGCTGTATCAATACCATCAACAATTCTTGCGACTCTAAAATATTTCTTAGCTAAGGCTTCTCTTTTTTGAACTTCATTCTCAAGAAACTTTTGTACTTCAGATATCTTTTGTAAACGGTAGGAATGTCCTTTGTCATCCCCTATTGTGCGCATCTCAATAGGTGGAGCGCTTGCAGTATTTCTTTCTCGAGGTAGTGAAGGATAAACTTTATTAGGATGTTCTTGATCTGTATCTGCCATTTTTTATTAAAATGATAATTTTTTATATCAAGATTGTAGATACTTTAGATAGCAGAATAACTCACCCTCAGGTATTTTAATTGGGTTTTGTGAGAAATTATAAATGTAGACTAAGATATCATTAGTCTCATTATCAAGATGTATTCCATTAAGAATGGTTAAACTACCTTTCCATTTATTACTAACAGATGCTACTACAACTCCTCGTGTAGTTATATAACCAAATCCTAGCGAAAGTCTCATACCATCACGAGGAGGAATCTTGATATCTACTTGTGAGTATATTTTCCACTTTAGAGGATCTTGGTTTTAAGGAAGGATATTTTACTCCATCTAAATGAGGTTTCCAAAATATAGTTTTATGTTGATTAGTAATATTAGGTTTTATACCAAATTTGTGTACATTCATCTTTTATTTTTGTTATAAATAATATTTAAATATTATTTGTAACATTACAATATAGCTCCTAAGATAGGTATATTAGCAAATGGACTATTAGGTCCAAGTAAAAGTCCTTTTCCATCATAGATTTTTCCTCCTTGCTTTAAATACAAACCATCACCAGCAGACTCTAATCCTTTACCTTTGTATGGTTTCAAGTATAATCCAGAACCATCAGTTTCCATTTGACAAACACATCCACCTTTTTTAAGATAGAGACCTGACCCCATTGCTTTTTGTACTCCTGTTTGAGCTAATCCAGAGAGAGCACCAACACCTAAAGCTGGTAAAACAGTTCTTGCTTACATTGGTAATGCTCGAGCAGCTAACCCAGCTAACATTCCAAGAAAACCTCCCTCTATTTTCATATTATGTTTAAGTTGTTTCGCAGACATTCTAATAGTTATACCTTTACCACTCTCATAGGCTTTAGCTATTTTCTTTGCTTGTGAATTGGTTAATGCTAAAACATCATTACCTTGTAAATCTTCATGGCCTAAACGAATACTTACCGGGCAACCAGCTTTAACAGCATGTTGAAGCTTTTCCTTTTACCCTTCAGATATACTTACTTTAACATTAGTGTTATTTGTCATTTTTATATATAATTCTTTTTTTATTTTATCTCGCTTCTCTAATATGAAATCTAATTGTTAAATTTTCACCTCTAAGATTCAGTAAATTACCATCTTGATCCGTAATATTTACCTCTAAGTTATGTATTTCATGTAATGTTATTGGTAAGTATACTAAATTAAGTGGCGACTCAATTATCTTATATCCAGGTGCAACATCTGGGAAAAAAGAGTAAATAGTGTTTTTTGTTGAACCATTAACATAACTTCCTGAAATAATATCTATGTTAACAAGTAAACTATTTATACTAAGAATGTTCACTACATTCTCTGACTCGTAAAATCCTTGTGTATATTTAGCGTGAGTAAATCCTAATACTTTAGCTATAGAGTAAGGTTGATTAAAATCTACTTGATAACCATTTTCCAGAGTAAGAACAGACTTTAGGGTATTGGTGTTTGCAGAAATGTTAATGTAATACCCTTCATTAACTTCATCGTAATGGCCCTTTTTTCTCATTTCATGGTGAATGGTATCATTAATGTCAACAAGGTCGTAACTTCCTTCAGGTATTTTTATTTTAATCCATGTGGTACCATTGTCTGGAGAATAAACGAATATGTTGTTTGTTGCATCAATGTTTGGAAAAGAGTAGTAAGTTTCAAGGTTTACTAAAGCTATTTCATATACTTTATCCTTTTCCAGTTGAATAGGGGGATTAAACCTTGTTCTTAAACGTGTTTTGTTGTCGCTTACTGTAATCTGAAAAGATGTTTTGTGTTCTGTATTTTTTACAATTTGTTCTAAAAGATCTTCCATTTTTTAAAGTATGAAATATAATATTTATCTGTGTAAATATTATATTCTGGGAAAATATTTATAAAAAAGTTTGAGTACTTTCTTCTAACATAAAAAGATAAATCTTTCTGGCTTTTTCTGTTTTTGTAGAAATCGCTGCTATCTTTTCAAAGACTAGTTTTAATTTCCTATTATACTCATCCTCAACATCATCATTCTCAACAAATCCAATCTTATAGATTAAATCCAATACTTCTTCTCTGAAACCCCCTAACGCACTGTAAACATATACAAATTCAGAAGAATCTATAGCACCTCTTTGGTTTTCTATTTCATATGTTTTTAATATATAATCAATTACACTCATAGTTTTATTTTGTTTTTTAAATATTTCATAAAAAGCCATTTTTTGTAATTAATGCATTTTTTAAAAACTTATTTTCAATTATTTATACTGACTTAGGTATGTAGAAGTTGTCAAAACCGTTTCTATACTTCCCATCGTGTTTTTTACTGGTTAAATCAATGATAGCAAAACCATGCGGCCTTTCCCATGCCCTTTTACAAAATTCTCTAAATTCATCCTTTGACATAAAATCGCCTACATGATCACTATAAATATGGTTAATGTTTTTTAGGTCTTGCCGAAAAAGACAAATAAAATTTGCGTTTTCTCTAATAGTTTGCCTTGGTAGTCTAAAATAATTCTGTGAGAGGTAAAAACAATCTACGTTACTATGTCTTCCCCGAATGTAGTAACACTCACATTTATTTTGTTTTTCTAAAAGTAAATCATCAAAAATCATTAATTTTTTATTTCCTGGGTTTAACTCTCTCGGATGAGGTACGTCACTCTCATTTTCAAAAAAGTTACAATTTATATCCGATTTGTTTTTAAACGACTTCATCCATTCCTCAATTAAAGCTATAGGGGAAACATCTGCATCCTGTATTTCATCTCGCATGTTAAACAGCTTTAAGATATATTCTTTTGGTAGTTTTTCTTCAAAAGCCTTTTTTAGTATTCGGTATTCTGGTTGAAAAAGACTTTTTCCAAAAACACTTAAATCATTGTAGTCGAGCCATTCCGGTCTAAGTAAACGGTTTAACAATAGAGTAGTTTTACCACATCCTGATTTACCTATAATTATTCCTCTGATACTTTTTGGTAAAAGGCAGTGATTAAATCTTTTTGATACTTTTTCGTTCCATGATAAGTTTACAATATCCATTTTATATAACTTTTTTAATTTTTATATATAAAAAATGTATTGTGTTAAATGTAAAAAAGTTACTGATACAAGCAATATAGAATATGCTGTTTCAAAAAATGGAAGAAATATGGAACGGGGAAAATGTGTAGTTTGCGGAATAACTAAAAATCAGTTTGTTAGGGGGACAAAGGGTGGATCATTGCTAAATAAAGCTATAAATAATTTACCTTTTGAAATGCATCTCCCTGGTCACAATTTCACAGGTCCCGGCACTAAATTAAAGAAAAGACTCAATCCAGATTTAACACCAAAGAAATGGAGCAAACCAATAAATCGTGTTGATAAAGCTGCTTACCATCATGATGTTTGCTATCTTCAACATAATGATACTGCCACAAGAAACGCAGTATGTGATAAAAATATGTTAACAGAGTTAGAAGGTATTTACAATCCTACTATTAGAGAAAAAATGGAAAGAGGGTTGGTAAATAAACTCATTGGAACAAAGAGGAAATTTGGAATGGGAGTTAAAAAAAAAATTTCAGTATGATAAATTTAGCGGAAGAATTACATAAACCTGTAAAAAGAAAATTTAAGAAAAGGAGAGTTAGAGTAAATGGTATAGATAAAATATGGGCTGTGGATTTAGTAGATATGCAAGCATTTTCTAAGTTTAATCGTGGTGTAAAATACCTTCTCGCTGCCATTGACATCTTTTCTAAATATGGATGGTTGATACCATTAAAAGATAAAACTAAAAAATCTGTTGCTATAGCACTAAAAAGTATTTTTAAGGAGAGAAAACCTGAAAAAATGTGGGTGGATAAGGGTAAAGAGTTTTATAATAAAGATGTAAAAGACTTGGTTGAATTGTATTCCACTGAAAATGAGGAAAAATCTAGTGTTGTTGAGAGATGGATTAGAACAATGAAAGAAAAAAAGTGGGAGTATTTTTCTGCTCATTCCACAAATGTTTACATCAATGTGTTACCAGATCTCGTTAAAGAATATAATAACACGAGACATTCATCTATTGAAATGAAGCCAATAAATGCGAGTAAAAAAGAAAATGAAACCAAAGTTTGGAGAAATCTTTACCCTGATCATCTCGAAATAAAAGATATAAAACCTAAGTTTTCCGTTGGAGACAAAGTAAGGATAGCTAAAAAGAAAAAGACTTTTGAGAAAGGTTATACAACAAGATGGACTGAGGAGCTTTTTACAGTTTCTGAAGTAAAACATACATCACCTGTAACATATAAAATTAAAGATCTTAATGGAGAAGAAATACAAGGTACTTTTTATGAACCTGAATTGCAAAAAACCAGTCAAGAGCTGTATAGAATAGAAAAGGTTATTAAAAAAGGAAAAAAGAGGTCTCTTGTGAAGTGGAAAGGTTATCCTGATGAATTTAATTCATGGGTTGACAATAAAGATATTAGAAATATTTAACTATAAAAAATGTTTGATATTTCGATCGAAAACGTAATTTTACCAAATAAACCGTTGAATAATTTCGAGTTAGAAGATGCTGCAAAAAGATTAAAGATTCCTTCTTTTAGGGGAGTTTTTTTTACTAGATACGTTACCGAGAAAACCAAATAAAAAAGAATGTGGTATAGTAAACTTTGATAAAAGTGGTAGACCTGGCACACATTGGGTTGGTTGGTATAAAAACGGTAAAACTAGAATTTATTTTGACAGTTATGGAATACAACCACCTAATGAAATTCGAGAGTACCTAAAAAGTCCAATACAGTACAATACTGATCAATTACAACAAGCTGGACAAGTATTTTGTGGGCATTTATGTTTATACATTCTAAAGGAGTTAAGCTTAGGTAAAAAGTTTCAGACAGTGATAAATAAACTTTTTTAATAATAAAAAATGCCTGTTGATAAATTCGGACGAATGAAAGATGATAAAACAAGCGGTGATGGTGTGTCACTCGCTTACATAAGTAATAATATTTTACGTAAAGATGGAACAACTGTTGTTTCTGGTTCTATAGACATGAATGGTAATACATTAACGAGGGTTAGTAACCCTGTAAATCCTCAAGGTGTTGCTACGAAACATTACGTTGATGGAAATTCTGGTGGGTTATTAAAAGAAAATGGTGGATACCAAGCCCTTGGATTTATAAATATGGGTTTCAATGAAATAAGAAATGTTAAGGAGCCTACAGAACCGGATGAAGCTGCTACTAAAAAATATGTGGATAGGAGTGGTAAAGCAATAGTAGAGAATCGAGACGGCACCTTTTCCGCTGTTGCAAATATAGATATGAAAGGATATAGTTTAACTAATCTTTTGGATCCCGCAGATGCTCAAGATGTAGCAACTAAAAGATATGTAGACAGCGCAAATAAAGCTTTTGTTTATGGAGCTGGTAGGTATATGGCAGTTTCTGACGTTTCTATGGGAGGACGAAGAATTAACAATGTTGGAAGTCCTTTAGAAAATGATCAAGCTGTAAATAAGTTTTACGTGGATACCGTTGTTGAGGTGGCTACTGCAGGTGAAAAAGCTTTAACTAAAAAACAAGATGGATCCTATTCAATGGTTGGTGGAATAGATATGAATGATAACCCGATTATTGGTTTACCTAATCCTACATCACGTGATGCTGCTGCCAATAAAAATTATGTTGATAATGGTGGAGCTATCGTAAAAAATCCAGATGGAAGTTTTACAGCTGTGGCTAACGTAAATCTCAAGGTTTTTCTCTAAAAAACGCTGCAACCCCTGTAGAAGAGAGAGATTTAGCAACAAAATCCTATGTGGATAAAAAAGTCTCCCTTCCTTCTCTCATAGGTCTTAAACCTATTATAACTGTGTGGGCTGAAGAAAATGGACCAATTGGAAATGGTAATTATGAGTTCCCATTCGGTAATGGTAATTCAGGCAAAAAGCATGCTTTAGGGGGTTACTGCTTGAGTGCATCGGGTAGAATTATAAGAGGAAGTTTAACAATTGTTAAAGATGATCCTAATGTACCAGAAGAAGAGGTAAAAGTTAATATAGCAGTAAACGGATTGGAGCAGGTTGATTACTCTATTATTAAAAAAGCGAACGAAATTTGTAGCTGTACGATTTTTCCGAGGGCGTTGGAGGTAAAACAATGCGACATCGTAAACTTTATCTCAAGATCAGACAACCGTAATGTAACACACGCTTATATATCTATTTTGATAGAATTAGACTTATAGAAATATAACTTCTCTTTGGAAGTTATATTTTACGTTTGATTGTGCTTTTTGTTTTACAGATTGGACAACTGGTAAAGTTACCGTTTGTGTTACAACCATCACAAATACATATATGGCCACAATTACAAAATAATATATTAGGATCTTTTTCTAAGCATATGATGAATGTTTCTGAAGTAAATGTTTGTTCTTGGTTGGTTGTGGTTGGTAATTCCATTTTAACAACTTCTATTACTTCGGTAACTTCTAAATCAGATAAAGTAACTCTGTTTGTGGTTGGATTTTGGATATGTTCTAATTTCACATATTCGTCTTCATCAGAATCTATAAGTTCACCATCTTCATCACGATTATTAAAATCACTTGGAATATGAGGGTTACCAATCAAAAGATTTAATGAGAAAGATAAATTATTGTTATATGCATCAGCAACAACATCGTTTTTTATTAATTGTTATTATTTTTTCTAGCATGAGATATTTATTAAAATCATTTAGAATTGAATTTACATCTCCTTCCATTGAATCATATGAGTAAAGGTCCTGCCATTGTTCCTCCATAATACAGTTTAATAATTCTGGTATATTGATGCTAACGATGAGGGAAACAGTCTCTTGTTTGAGTAATATTTTACTACATTCATAGTATAGAGCAGGTTTAAAGTTTTCGAGTAATTCAATGTAATTTTTGTTTTGTGTTCTTCTAAATTCAATTAATTCCCTACATTTAAAATCCTCTGAAGGGAATCGTTCGGGTGTGTGGTTAATTCTATTCTCCAACATATCATTTAATTTATTACTAAAAATATCTATTTTTGTTTTAACACTCATGATTACTATGTGACAATTTTCCTGTAAAATAGAAAAAATTCAAAATTTTTTTTAATCTAAAATTTTTCTTTTCTAGATAAAACTAAAAATGTTGGGAATTTATAAAGGTATACTATTAGACCATAGTCTAACTAGTGCTATTTCGGAACATGATTTAGATTTACTTCACAAGTACTATTTGTTAGATGGGGAGACCCCACAACACGCGTTTGCTAGAGCTAGTCTTGCGTATTGTGGTGGAGATTTGTATTTCGCTCAAAGGATATGAAATTACGCATCTTCTCGTAAATTTATGTTTTCTTCTCCTATCCTTTCTAATGCTCTTATAGATAGTGGTAGTGGTCAAAAGAGTCAACCTATTTCATGTTTTCTATCCTATGTACCGGACAAGATAGAACGTATTATAGATCATCTCAAAGATATGTGTTGGTTTACTGTGGTAGGAGGTGGTGTTGGTGCAGATTGAAGTTCTATTAGAGCTATGGATAGTAAATCACCTGGGGCTATAGCTTTTATGACCCCGGTAAATGCTGCTATCAATTCTTACAAGCAGGGTAAAACTAGAAAGGGTAGCTATGCCGCTTACCTAGATGTAACCCATCCAGAAATATTGGAGTTTATATCTATGCGGATCCCTACTGGTAGAGATATCAATCGAAAAAAATTTTAACGGTGTAAATATCACCAATGAGTTTATGGAGGCTGTTCAGGAGGGTAGAGATTACGATTTGGTAGATCCTAAAACTAAAACTAGGACTCCTACCAATGCTAGAAGGATTTGGGAAACCATTCTCGAATCTAGAAGCAGAATAGGAACACCATACTTAAATTTTATTGATACTGTAAATGCTAGTTTACCTCAAATAATGAAAGATCAAGGTTTAAAAATTCATGGAAGTAATTTATGTAATGAAATTCATTTACCAACTGATGCATCTACGGATGCTGTTTGTTGTATATCTTCCGTAAATCTGGAGTTCTATAAAGATTGGGATGAACAATTTATCCGGGATATTATTCGATTTTTGGACAACGTGTTGGAGGCTTTTATAGAGAACGCTCCGGATAGTGTTTCTAAAGCTAAAAAGGGTGCTTTTAGAGATCGTCCGCTTGGATTAGGGGTAATGGGTTTGGGGTCTTTATTCCAAAAAGAGGGTATCGCTTTCGTATCTGACGAAGCTAGATACCTAAATTTCCAAATATTTCAAAAGCTAAAAAAGTATGCTTTATTGGAAACTAAACAACTAGCAAAAGAAAGGGGTGAATGCCCATCTATGGTAGGTACTGGAAGAAGGAATTCTCATTTACTTGCGGTTGCTCCTACATCTAATAGTTCTCTCATTGTGGATTGTAGTGCTTCTATAGAACCTCAAGTGGCTAATGCTTACGTTTTAAAGACGACAGCTGGTTCATTTTTGTGGAAAAATAAATATTTGAAAAAGGAGCTTGCCCAATTGGGATTGGATACTAAAGAAATTTGGGATTCTATTATACTATCTAAAGGATCGGTTGCTCATCTACCTGTTCCTAATTATATCAAAGAGGTTTTCAAAACTGCAAAAGAGATCGATCAATTTAAAATTATAGAATATGCTGAGGATAGACAAAAATATATTTGTCAAGGTCAATCTCTAAATGTTTTCATCCCTGCTGGAGCATCAAAGAAGTATGTCCATGATATACACTTCAAAGCTTGGGAAATGGGTTGTAAAGGATTGTACTACTGTAGAGGAGAAGCAGTAGACAAAGCGGAAGATATATCTTCTTGTACTAAATGTGTGGTTTAAATTTTTTTTGATTTTTCGAAAATTTTAAATTCGTAATACTATCAGGTAGTATTAGGAATTTGTGGTTTAGTCATAGTAATAGTGTTTTAGGTATTTGATGCGGTTGTTGAGGGCCATAATCTGGCTGTCTCGACGGATAATTTCGTCTTGGAGATAGGTGGGGAGATTTGTTTGGTTATTCCAAAATGCTCTCTGGCCGTCTATGTATATTTCTATGAGGTCTTCTTTTTCCTCTATGAAGGGTTGTAGTTGTTCGAGTGTTTGTAGGCGGTCGCGTAGGTGGTAGTCGATGTACTGGATTTGTATTTCTAGTTCGTCTTGGTATTGCCGGTCTATGCGATCTGCTTCTTCGTATAGGTAGTAGTATTGTTGTGGAGGTGGTTGGTAGTATTGCGGTAGAGGTGGTGGTGGGTAGTATGGCGGTGGAGGTGGTTGGTAGTAGGGTGGTGGAGGGGGTTGAAAATTTTGTTGTATCGGTTGGGGTGTTGGGAAAAATTGAGCTACTTGTTGCGCTGTTGGGTGATTGTGCACTCTGCTACGGAGTAGTTGTATGCTGTCCATGATTTTGATGTCGTATATAGGTTCTGTCGCTATATACTACAAAAATTGTTCTGTAAAAATAGAAAAATTTCAAAAAATTTTTTGGACTGACATATGTGATTGATCGAAAAAAAAATTTGAAAAAAATTTTGATTTTGAAAAAAATTTCAAAAATAAAAATAACAATTTTTTAAAGTTTAAGTTAGCCTTGGATTTGTGGTTAACTAGTTAGTCGGTTTGTCTGGTTAACTAGTTAGTTGGTTAAGAGATTTGTGTGGGGGTGATTAAGGAATTAGCTGGGCCATTTTGTTGAGTGTTTGGGCCATTTTACGATTAATATCCAAATGGCCCGGATAGGGTATTTTACTATCTACTCGCAAGTACAGCTGATAACCATGCAACGTCTATCACCCAGCACAATAGCCGCTAATGATTTGAGAGACTTGTTGCTGACAATTCAATCACGACTTCCAAAAACCATAGGTCTACCACATGATTCACGAACGAAATTGTTTGAGTATTATAAGTTTCTCAAATGCGCTACGTTATTTGAAGATAATGTTATCATAACCATAAAGGTCTACCACATGACCCACGAACGAAATTGTTTGAGTATTATAAGTTTCTCAAATGCACTACGTTATTTGAAGATAACCATGGTATCGTAACCATTCATATCCCTTTAGTCGAACTCACACAAAGTTTTGAGGTTTTCAAAGCTTACTCACTTCCGATTCCATTGATTGGTACCACTCCTCATAAAAAGAAAAGTTATTAGCTTATTACAAGTTAGAATCTTCGTATCTAGCAATAAACCCTGAACGAACTAAATATATTCTTTTAAATGATGAACATGCTTACCAATGCATTTATCCAACTTTAAAGTGTAACTCTAGACCAAAATTTTTATTTCAAAATCGGATAAAACTATACTAGAGTATGTTAACAAAAAAAATCTTAGCGTTCTGTGATGCTTACTTCACGAGATATAGAGGTTTAAACTTCGGATTTTCACCTGTCTGAAAGTCGCTAATTGAAAAAATCGTGACTTCCGGTAGTCTGCCGTGACGTTACAAGTGTGAGAAGATATGGTCGCTATATATGAACTAACGCAGAAAACTGAGAAAACTGCATGAAATTTGTAAATATATAAATCGCTTTATCACGTTTCAATCACTTGTCTACTGCAGAATTTCAATCTCTATCGCTCTTACATCTAATAGGAAAGAAATTTTAAATGAATTAGCCTAGTGGAGATAGTACTTATGAAAAGGAACAGATATTCTTCTAGTGGGGAACAAAACTACTTTGAAATTCATTTCTTGAAGTTATTTCAATTATACCACTGTCTGATCAACGAATTTTGATAGATAAATAAAAAAAAAAAAAAAAAAAGAAATAATAACTCATATGCCAAAAGTCTCTTCTACTAAGTGGTAGAAGGAACGTTGTACTGTGTAAAGGAAATCATTCGAGTACAGTTCTAAGGCTGTTTCTACCAAATATAGGACACCGTCGATCATTGAACGGTCTACACATCCCGTGCAGTCTGATCTTGATCTACACTGTCAATGTCAGCATTTTACATGTCTCCTTCAGCTTGGGAAAAATTAAAAGCCTTGATCTACTGTAGAAATCGTATCCTCTCTTTAACATTCACAAACGACATTAAATCCAGCACACATCCTAAATTTGCCGTTTAAGTTGAATCCATTTTTTTTCACTTGATCTTCATTTATTTTCCTACGTGTTATTTTCACAATTTCAATTTTGTTTCTTTCATCAACAACGTTAAAAGATTGTCTGAATTGCCTCCTGCCTTCCTGCCCCCCATATCGAGCAGTAAACGTTTTTGATCGTCTTCAAAATACAGGGTCAGTCCATTTCCTGAATACTGAGACATGTTACGCATAAATTTAAAAGGAAATACCAACGCGGACAAATATTATTTGACTTTCTTTTTCCGTATTTCTCGCTGTAATCATGTACGAGATAACAGATGCTAACCATAAAAAATTCAGCGTAAATTAAAAATTTATAACAAACTTTACACAAAAGTTTAGTGCGCCAACCTTTTTTTTTTTTTGAGAAAAGAATTGTGTGTTTCATCAATGTAAAGGGACAGAGGGTTAATTCGGCGCCTCTTTGATGTTGGTATCGCACCGTCGTGGTCTCACATTATTTTTTGCAGCTGGAGGTTAACAAGCACGTGTCATAAACATGTCATGTACAAATTTACTCTTTTGTTTTCACGACCATATTGAACCCTTTTTCTTATAAAATGTAAATGGAATTTGGAATTTTACACAGGTTAAATGGGTAAGTCGAATGTCATAACTTATGTTTTTTACTCATTCATACGATCTTAAATAAAAAAAAAAAATCCCATAATCTGCTTGTCGAATTTCTATTCTAACTACCCCCAACTCTCTCTCTCTCTCTCTGTCTCTCTCTCTCTCTGTCTCTCTCTCTAAGTAATATGAAAGAGATGGATAATCAACAGTGAATTTACCATTGATTTCTTGCCCCATTTCAATTTCTGTGTGGCCCCCTAAGGCTGCTGATCGCGACTCAATGACCTATTGCGAACAATGTATATTAAGATCAGACTGCACAGAATGTGCAATCTGATCTTATGTACAGTGTCCAATACGGAGGTACCTATCACCACAAACTAGCAGTATTCGAACTTTTGCATTTGGCATAAAGGTTTATTTAACCTGTTGAGGATTAACGGTAGATCTGATATTAAGCCACGTCATTCGGTTTAGACAGACAGGCAGCAGACTGACGAATAAATAGTCATCTCCTGGCTCTAAATAGTGCTTAAACTCGGCACCCGGCTTACCATAGAGATTTTTTGACAATAAGAAAAATCGTATCCCGACATGAGGGAAGATAAGGTTGTGAGAAAAAAGCCAGTATCAGAGCAAATTAACAGTACACGGAAGCCGAAATAAATGTGTGGGTCACACTTCCTACGTCACATCCGGTTTATCGAAGATTTCACAAACTCGCACAGGTGTGCAAACCACATTTTCGCAAATAACTCTCTTTTTACGAAAGACATTGAAATATGGTTTTCAATTTTAAGATTGTTTTCATTTAAGGATTCTTATATCCAAAAATAGCTTTGGTCTGGAGTTACCCTTTAAGGATATGTAATGTAAAAGAACCCGTTAGAAACGTCAACTTAGGTAAAAGTTGTATTCTGAGCAATTTCATGGAAGACCAAGAAAAAGTTAAAAAACACTGTGATGTCTGGATGCGGCGTTCATTTCTTCCTATTGCAGTTTACTTAGCAAACGATGTTTACTTGACAATAACAAAACGAAAATTTAATTTTAATGTCAAGTTCAACCACCTTATGGGTTCCTGAACTTACATAGAAACTGTGTAGCAACATCGAGTGCACTTACACTTGTGGGTTACTATGAGCGACATTCGACGGAAAATGTAACTAACCAGCTGCATATATGTTGACATCATATAATTTTACTAACTTTCGTGTTTGGGATGACATAACTAAACTTGACACGATTTAAAACAATACAAAGACCTTACCGAAGAAACTTGATGACTTAGACAAGTTTCCGTTGAACACTCTATTAGATTATTTAGACAATCTAAGACTCATTGAAGAAATGACTCCACCGAAACACTTTGCTATTTGGGGTTATTTGGTTGTTATCGTTTGTATTGTAATTGTTATCCTTATTCTCGGATGTTGTATTCGAAAACACAAGCATTTATTACTTGCGAAATTGTTAGGATCGAATAGAAATGTTAAGAATAAAGCTAGAACAAGGAACCAAATAGCTAAACTACCTAACAATGAACATTATATTTAAAAAGAAGAATCCAGAGGCGTGACGATAAGGTCAACGTTGCTTGAGAGACAGGCGCAAGGAGGTATTGATAACGACCTTCACAACGACGAACTGTCGAGGAGTCAACTTCATCCTCTTTTGGACTCGCAGGCCGTTAATGCGAAAGCATAACAAACGATCAATACGACATGAATGCTTAGGCAAGAACAAATTAGTTGAATCAGATACCATGTCAACTCCTTACGCTACAGATTCCAAAAAGCGTCCTTTATTCTCCCCTTTAGATCCCTGTGAAGCTAAGAAACAGATAACAATGAGCGAGCCTACGACCAGCCCCAAAATTATCGGTCAAGATTCATATGAGGATCTTTCGAACAGTGATATACCCATCATATCTAGTACTCACGCATGTACACCGAATATTTCTCTCGGTGAGAAAGAAATGACTGCTGCGGCGAGTGCCCGTAAATCATCCTTTCAGTTTGAGATACAAGAGATGATCAGCAATGTGATGGCTTCAACAGTACAGTCGATTGTTGACGGTATTCTGGAGGGTGTAAATTAGAGAATTCCGTCCTTAGAAAGTAAGAATGAGAATCTGGTTAAGGAAAACGATTTTCTTAGATCGGAGAACATCCTGCTTAAATAAAAAGTTGAAGAGCTGGAATTTACATCAGACAATTTGGAGCAGTACAGTCGACGAAACAAACTTGGACTAAGCGGCATTCCAGAGACTCCAGCAAACAGCATCACAGACAAAGTGATTCTGGATCTTTGTACAGATTTGGGTACGAGTATATCCTTAGGCGAATTTGATATAGACAGATCACATCGTGTTTGCAAACCAAATGGCCCCAAACCCAGATAAAGTATTGTTAATTTCACGTTCTATCGAGCCCGTCAAGAACTGTACAAAGTGAGGACACAGCTGAAAACGACTCACAGAAACGTGTTCGTGAACGAAGACCTTACAAAGAAACGTAATAAACTCTTATACGATGTAAGGCAACTTTTGAAGCGTTCTCTGGTTGACGGAGTTTGGTTATCAGATGGAATTATCATACTTAAGGATAAACTCAATAAAATCCACAGAGTGCAAAGAACAAGTTACTTATCAAGATTTCAGTAACTTGAAACAATTGTGTCTCTCACAGACTATTGTGATTGCTGCCACGTTTCGGTTTATTCAATCTTAAATCAGCAGAACTTTTAACGACATAAAATGTTGAATGATGCTTGTCAGTCATAGTAGCCTATTTGACTCTTACTCACTCATTCTCTTTTTCTCTCTCTCGTAAATTATTGTGAAATAGTCTGTCTGTCTGTCTGGTGTGATTTAACTTTCTAAAAAGGTGAATGAAACTTTCAAGTCCATATTAGATAAAAACAATTTTTACATTCTTAAAGGTTTTTTTTTTTTTTTTAAATATCTCCTTATCGGACATAGTAGACCTGAGATCGGACTGCACGTATGTGCGGTCTGATCTCCATCTGCGCTGTCCTTGGAGGGTGTTTGAGTCTCGATTAGCAGCTTAAGGGTTGATTGGTACTGCAAGATATTAACTAAATGATTAATTTTTTTCGGCGTAGCTGTATGATCTCACTTTTGACCTACTTTCAGTACTAGGAGGAAATGAATGGTTACACATTTTGTGATTGGCCAAATATACGTAAACCACGCAAAAAAGTAAAGGTCACAGTAGAAATTTACAGACATTGGATAAAAGTGTTCATGACTAGAAACTCACGTAATGATCACATTTACCTGTGTAAAGATGTACTTTTTGGTCATGCAGATGTTAAACTCTAGCTAAACATCCATAATCTAAATCATATGGATAAACTGATAGCAATGAGTATTGGCGACTGTTCTATTTTGGTTAGTGTAAGAGATTTGGTACCCATTTTTCCTCGCGTAAAACAAAATACGAATTGCGACGGCAGGCTACCGGTCTATTGTCTTACACGAAAACGGGTTGTGAAACAATTGATTTCGTTTCTTGTCACAATGAAAAAAGATGTTATGTCTTGAATTTGGTGATTTAATTCGAAACGTGAATAACTATGCCTACCTGGGGGAACAATCGATTTTATTGTGTTGTTAGCGAAGAAACTGGGTTTCTACTAAATTACTCTTAATAAAAGTAGGTGGGTGTGGTCAAGCATTCAGAGGGGTGATAAAACCCCGCCTTCTGATAACGATAAATAGTCGATGTTTGAAAGGTGCTTCATTTTTGTACAAAAACATGCAAATCTACTTTTTTTTATTTTCAAAGATTTCATCGTATGATCTAAACAGACCTTTATTTAAACATGATTCATTAATAAAAAACAGAACAAACGATATATTCCGAAACATGGCAGAATGTCGACTCTCATTTTACGTTAAACGTGGGAATTAATGTATTGCTCAATAACGCTCATTACGAGAGCTTCCTCATTCTTAAATCTTATTGAAAATTCTGCTTTCAACCATATGCAAAACAATTTAAAAGAGGCTACTTTCAGAACTGTTTTCATCATTTCTCTTCATATTATACTACAAACGAAATTAAATATTCATATCCCAGTGCCTATACGCCGTCTGTCTTTTTTAAAAGATATTTCTTGTTACAAGTTGTTTCTGTAAACATCATGTTGTTATTTGCGTTGCCACTTTTCTAATTATACAAAACTTCTTGGAAAAGGGACACACCCAAATGGAGGATGATTCGATTCATATATAGTTCAATCGAATACTGTCTTAAGAGAAGACAAATTTACTCACCGTCTAACTATGTTGAAATATTAAAGAACGCGAGAGAGAAACAGCCGTTTCATGTCAGGCTCATTGATCACTCTTTCTTTGGCAATTTTAGCACCTTATTGCATAAAATGTGCCTTTTCGGGCCATTATAAGCATGTATTAACGGGTAAAAACCGGGCGTTAACGGGAGAAAACGTGTATTAATCAGTAAATTCACGCGCCGTTAACGCCCGGCTTTGTACTATCAATATCCTCGATTCGGGACTACCTTGTAAACAACGTTTGTTCTTGTCAGATTTTCCCTAGACTCCGACCATCAAACTGTAGGAACTTGAACCATGTTAAATCCTTTTCATGGCTTGTCTTTGATGATATTAGTACACCACAAACAAAATTTTGCTCAGGATCTCAGTTTAATCGAGATCTGAACAAAAAATCAACCGTGAAATGTACTCTAAACCAGCTACATCCCACCCACTTTTTAACGTGATCGGTAATTCCCTCTCTTGATGTAGATCGATCCCTCTGACGTCTTTCACTTACAGAAATTCATATCCACTCATTCATCCTAGTTGTAATCGTCCAAACGTGTGCAAGTTTATCCCACATAAGTCCACTTTGTATTAAAAATCATTAGACGTGAATTTACTCCGAGAGAATCAAAACTGGCATACAGGACTAAAGGCCCTTCACTGCTCGTAACCAAAACTTTTTCGCCGACTTCCAGTTTTGACCCATTTAGGTACAGTACATTTGAAGTTCGCTTATTTGCATTTCTATGGAAACATTTTTGCTATCTTTGCAAATTATTGCTAAAGTACCTTTATTTTATGCAATTATAGCATTAATTCACGTTTTTTCGGTCGTTAACATTCGAAGAGGCCTTCAAAATACTTTAATACCCTCGTGCTTCGCACTCGGGCGTTAAAGCATTTTTCAGGCCTCTGCGAATGTTAACGACCTCAAAAACGTGAATTAACCCTATATTAAAGTATTATGATACCATCCGTCCAGGGCATAAAGTAGGGGATCCAGTGGTTTCCGACATAAGGTGTCTAAGATACACACCAGATGGCTTTATTAAGTATAAACTATCATACACAGATGATTTCACAGATGTTCTAAGGCGCAGAAACTGCAAGATGCCCTCTGCAGACGATGAAGTATAACAATTACACAAAGACCAACTATCTACATGTATAAAAGCAATGAAAGACCAACACCTGCAACAACTTAAAGCTGCAATTACCAAAAGACTATCACACGTTTTACGATGCCTTATTCCACTGTTAATCAGACTAGATCTATGACTTTTAAACTGGTATCTTTCGTATTTCATTTAGTTTACCGTTGGACCTGAAACTGTGGTAAGCAACCTCTTGACTTGAGACTTCTTCATTTGTGTTCTGAAATATCAAATTGAAAGCACTTGCAGACGACAAATTAAACGCGACTCAAATAATGGGATTCTTTTTCGGTTTGTAGAATAGATTGTGGGCAATGGATAAAGTGCTGGTTACGAGTATTTTCTCCATTTTGTAGGGTGTTTTTAAAGCCTCCCTCCTCAGGGTCGGAAATTTCTTGTTACAAGATTGGATTATTTTTTTGTGGACGTCCTTTATCAAGGATAAACTTCACAGAACGTGCTTCCTGACCGTATGTGTGCACCGTCCGCCAACTTTTCTAAAGCATGACAGCCGAACCCGGTAGCAGAGTCGGTAGCGGCAGGACTTGAGACAACGAATCGCTGGTTTGAATTCAGTTTTCCCCAACGATTGATGATAGTCATTGATGATAGTAATTGCAAAAAGATTCATTCCTCTCTCTCACTTCTGATCGACGATGGTTGTAAGGGAAAGCAGCCGGTGGATTGAGAGGAATACTTTGCGAACTACTGGTAAAGGAAGCCAATTGAAAGCATGAATAGGTGCGATGGCCGCAGCGGTAAGGGTTAAATTAGTTCGTTTGGTTATAGGGATACCACAACCACTAAATGATCCGATATACACATATTTTCTCAAAGGATCAAAATCTAGTTTAACCCTTATCCTGCTAATAAGTTAGATTAAACTTTCAAGCCGATGGTAAAATCCGAAAAAAACTACTTCAAACTTAATTTCTGGAGAAAAATATCTTATGATCAGACAGTGTAGATCAAAGATCAGACTGCACGTTTTGTGCAGTCTGATCTTGATCTACACTGTTTGCAAAAGGTCAGTGAGTCGCGCTTAGCAGCCTATGGGTTAAGACCGGTAATCGTTCGTTTTTTATGAGTCAAACAAAGAAGTCCTGAGCATTGTTTATTTCATTGGATCGAGGTTGTTTTAGCTATGTCCATTTATACGTTGAATTTCTGAAATGAACAATATTTTCCTAAGTAGACCTCCGCCCCCCCCCCCCCCCCCCCCCCCCCCCACACACACACACACACACGCGCGCGCGCCCTTTACAGATTCTATGTCAGACTGCGTTGCAAAATAAGTGAAACGAAAATTTCCAGCTACAAGTTAAAAACCAAATATCAGGACTACCATTTCAAATTTCTTTTAAAATGAAAAATCTTACCCTGTAAGAATGCTTAGATTCAAGAACAAACCACATGTTCTATATATACTCTCTTCCAAAACAAAGTGTGCATTTTGTTTTCGGTGATTTTTCATTAACAGTTTTTCTTAATGCCTATGTATTTCGTACCAAAACCGAGATCAGATCATGCGCAATATAGCCATTATTTTAGATTTCGAGTTGCGGTCGCGTTAAGAATATTTTTGATCACGAGAAAGGACTGGGTGTTTAAACGAAAGTTGCAAAGTTACTCAGAAAATCAGAACTTGTGCAGTTTAGAATTTCATGATGCTCAAATTGGGATCTTAATGTTTATTTTAGTCAGTATCGTGTGTGGCCACCTCGGCTATTGATGCAAGCGTCAATGCGACCTCGCATGGACCTAACGTAACGTCTGATAACGACGTCGGGAATGTTATTCCATTCTTGAATTTTCGAGGTCCCTAAGATTGTGGATGTTGCCTCTGGATCGCACCCTTCTACCAAGATAATCCCAGAGGTGCTCTATCGGATTCATATCCGGTGAGACAGCAGGCCAGGGTAGCACGTTAACGTGATTTCTGTCAAGAAACTGTCGACTTCTCTATGCAACATGAGGCCTTGCATTGTCATGCATCAAAATTGCAGGCCCATGTCTTTGAAGGAAAGCAACTGCTTCAGGCTGCAGAATCTGGTCAATATAGCCTTGAGCATTGAGGTTGCCACGTACAACAATTAGATTTGTTTTCCTTCTTCCCATGATTCCACCCCAAACCATTACACTCCAACCCCAAATGTATCCCTCTCAACGAGACAACAATCAGCTAAACGTTCTCTTCTTCTTCTAAAAACACGTGTGAGACCATTATGGTGACTAAGATTAAATCTAGACTCATCAGAGAATAGAACTCTAGCCCACCGCTGTCGCCCCCAATGGAAATGCCGTCGGGCCCACAGCAAACGAGCAGCTCGATGACGTGGTATCAGGACTTGTCCCACATAGGGCCTCCTAGGCCGGATAGGCACCCGAGCTTGCCTGAGCCGGCGCAACACGGTCTGGCTGCTGATACCGTACTGCCTTGCAGTACTTGACGCTGTTTGAAAACGACGTCAAAGGTGCGTCAACGTTATAAATCTCTCCGGGGGTTTGTAGCCCTGGGTCTACCAGATCTGGGGCGATCTGCCACCTCTTCTGTTTGCTGGAAACGTTGGCGCAACCGAATCAATGTGTTTCTGTGGCACCCTAACGCCCTACTCACGTTAGAGACGTTATCGCCACGAGCAAGCATCATCAATGCTTGAATTCTCTGATTTTGATTCAGTCTAGGCATGCTCAATGACAAGCGCTGTGAATTCAAATATGATTTTCCCTAAGTAGGAGGTATATGGATTATATCCATACACATTTCCTGTGGCATGTACGTTCGCATCCGGTTGCAAATCAGGCAAAATTATGTCTTACTGTATAAACCAAAAATCTCTTTATAACACTGCATAGATTTAATACTGAATCGATGACAAGTTTACTTGAGGTAAAGTGTTTCAAATTTGAAAATAAAACGTCTGCTTATTATTGAAATATTCAACATTAAAAAGTCCACACTGTTTTTTTTTTTTGGAAGTGAGTATAGTTAAAGACACATCCTGACAGCTTGAGAGAGAGAGAGAAAAAAAAACAAAAAAAACTGGAAAGTGGGTCAGCTGTGTAAACATAGATAAATTACCAATATATATATTTTTTTCTAAGTTTTCGCCTGTCTGCCTTTTTTTTTTTAAATTTAAACATATTTTATTCCACAGAAATACAATATACATGAGCAATACAATACAATCAATTAACAAATATGATCCTGCAGAAATGGGTCGGAACGAGCGCAAAGCTGGAAGAGTTCCTCTCCAATTTCCGCTTATTGCATGTATAAAGTATGATATATTAAAGTCTAAAAAAATAATAATAAAGGAAAAAGATGGGGGAAAGTAGGGGGGGGGAGTGCGGATAGTAGTGGAGTGTTAGGCCCAATGGTGAAGATTTCATCTGTAAGAAACCATATAGAGACAATAAAAACGTTACAACCTGACCGTCACTACTACGTGTTTACTAATACAGTTTATAACGATGAAGATAAGAATGCTACACTACGAGTGTCCTCTGCCAGTTCCTGCAGCAGAACATAGTATTGTCCCTACAAAGACAAAGAAACAACACACTAAAGAGCAAATCTTCAACTTGCATGGATATAAGTATGCACTGCTGCAAATATTCTTTCATTGTCTGCTTTGACGCATCGCTATCCTTAGCCTGGGTCCAGGCGGTAATAATTATAATTACTCCAATTCATGCTTTCCTTAGAATCGTGCGCAGCTATTGATCTTTGGCAGCTAGCTATCTGTTTATCGTTTTCCTCATTATTACCGCCTGGGGACATTGGAGGGTCTCCCCATGATTATCAACTGTGCCGATGATCTTTTTATAGACTTGTTTATCGCGTGACGTCATAATGTTAATAAAGACGGATTCGAGCCTTTTTCATCTAATTCATCGCGACCTTAAACAACACTTGTAACAGCATCCTTTTAAAGCTTTCAGAGTCAAACAGCCGAAACGATTAGCAGCTATTGTTAATCTATCCACTACTAAATTCATTGTGAGTAACCTCTTTGAAATTTTGTTGTATTTTTTTTTTTCAAGAATGGCGCACAAAAAAGGAAGTGATCAAATCGAGGCTATTGGAATTTCGGTACCTATTTTAGGCATTTAATCTGGAAAACCGATTGCAGCGACATCTACTTTACCCCACTGTGAGAAGGGGTAAAATAGATGTCGCTGCGATCGGTTTTCGAATGTCCATAGGCCGTCATTTTTGACAAGGTAACGTCTGAATGATAGAAAAGGAAAAAGAAATGAACGGACTGGAACCCAGGCTACACTATCCTGTATGGGATAAATATTAATATGTGGTGCGTAAAGACATGGTCCAGAGGTTGTTTGATACACTACCTTGGACTTGAAACAGACTAGCCTATCGTTATGATCTGCATGTTGACAAAAAGGCGGCAACTGATCCAATGATTTTCAAGAATAGGTTTAACGAAAGCAAAGGATTTAAGTTTGAGAAAATCTGTGCAGATGGCTCAAAAGGTGGCAGTGTACTTGGTGCCTCTACAGGCTCGCTAACTCTCGTTCATTGGAGCTAAAACAGCATGACGTCAAGTTGTTACGCGTCGAAAGGTCAACAGATTTGCCTGTCCGAACAAGTTTCAATTTGAACCGATGAACTTGCCGCGTTACAACAGAGGTATCAATGTCGATCTTTCATTTTGTCTTGTCCCACAACGCTAAGACTCTGAGCACATATGGAAACCTTAGGTCTGAAATTTTAAACTCAGAAATGGCCTCTGTTAGCGCTGAAAGTTGTACTGCCTACTTCATTTAACCTGATCCTGACCTTTATGCAGTATACTAGTATATAAGTAGGCATGTAAATAGAACTAAGACTATTATTCGGAAAGTTATTTATATGTGGAAAGGTGCAGATAACCGATTTAAGTACGAAATATTTCCGTGACCATTGGGGACATATGCCGAAGGCAGCCCCGTGCAATGCCGAGGGTAGAAATAGAATTTTAATTTATGTAAATGAATTTGACCTGGATCATGTTTAATGAAGCAAGCAATAATTAAGCTGAATATTCTGACACAGAAACATATAAGATAGTCTCAGAACCATAGAATAAAAGATGATAATGGTAAACAAGAGGGCCATTGGCCCTAAAGCGCTCATCTGAGTAAAGTCATCTTGAGCTGGTAAAGCTGAAGAGATCCTAATATTAATGAAGTAAAACGCATGAGTGTAAATGATCTACTGCTTTACTCAAAGTGACCCAGTTTCAAACTTTTCCGAGATATCAACAAGACAAACACTCTGACAACGTTTCAAGAGTATCAGACTGAAAATGTGGCCTCTAGACTGCACACAAGATTTTTCAAAGATTTGGCCCGGTGACATACTTTTCGATCTGACATGACCCAATTTCGAATTTGTCCGCGACATCATCAAGATAACTTTGCTGACCAAGTTTCGTGAGTATCAGGCTGACAATGTGGCCTCTATGGTGCACACAAGGCTTTTCTAAGATTTGGCCCAGTGACCCACTTGTTGACCCCACATGGCCCAATTTCAAACATATCTGAGATCATCAAGACAATTACTCTGACTTAGTTTCGTGAGCATCTGGATGGAAATTTAGCCTCTCTCTAGAGTGCACACAAGGTTTTCCTCCGATTTGACCACGCGACCTACTTTTGACCGAACATGACTCTATTTAAAACATATCCAAGGTATCAACAAGACAAACATTTTCACCAAGTTTCAAGCATATCTTGCTGAAAATGTGGCCTCTAAAGCGCATACAAGGTTTTTCTAAGATTTGGCCTAGTGATCTATTTTTTGACCCCACATAACCAAATTCTGAACTTGTCCAAGATATCATGAAGACAAACACTCTAAGTTTCAAGAGTATCAGGCTGAAAATGTAAATTGTAGAGTGAACACAAGCATTATCTAGGATTTGCCCTGGTGACCTACCTTTTGAAACCACATAACTCGATTTCGATCTTGACCGAGATATTATCAATCGAAACATTCTGACCAAGTTTCAAGAGTATCAGACTGAAAATGTGGCCTCTAGACTGCTCACAAGGTTTTTCTAAGATTTGGCCAAGTGCCTACTTTTTGGTCCTACAAGACTCAAATCGAACTTGTCCAAGATAATATCGAGACATACACACTGACCTAGTTTCATTACTATCCGGCTGAAAATGAGAACTCTAGAGTGCACACAAGGTTTTTCTGAGATTTAGCCCAGTGACCTACTTTTTGACCCAACATAACCCAAATTCTCATTTGTCCAAGAAATCATCAAGACAAATATCCTGATTGAGTTTCGAGAGTATCAGGCTTAAAATGTTGCCTCTGGGGTGCACACATTTATCCTGGTGATATACTTTTCGACCCCACATGACCCAATTTCAAACTCGTCCGAGATTTCATAAGGACAAAAACTCGACCAAGTTTCATGAGTATGCGACTGAAAATGTGGCATTTAGAGTGCACACAAGCTTTTTCTAAGAATCGCCCTGATGACCTTTTTGACCCATATGACCAAATTTAAAACTTGTCCGAGATTTTATCAAGACAAACATTCTGACCAAGTTTCCTGGGTACCTGACTGAAAATGCGGCCTCTAGAGTTCACACAAGGTTAATATTGACGACCGCATGACGCACGACGGACACGGCACGATTACAAAAGCTCACCTTGAGCACTTCGTGCTCAGGTAAGCTAAAAAAGCAAAACAAAAATAAAGAAAATTATATTTTTATTCTAGATATAATTCTTGGATATATATAAATATATATTTATAGCATTTATCTTCGACACTTGCTGAAAAACACAAGAGCACCGTATTCCGGTGCTACCGCTTGGATAAGGGCGCTGTTTCAGTGATAAATCTAAGTTGAAATCTGTCTCAAAAGTGTTTTTAGGGTTACCCACCTTTTTGTGCGGTTTCAACATTTTACAGTTAACATCTGACCGAAGTTTAGAGAAAATACTTCTTTCAATAACAGAGATATGATAAAATGTCAAAGTTTTTGCACGACAACGCAGACGACGACAGATCTATGACAATACCTCGACTAAAGCCTCGAAAATAGCCGAGCTGAACATGACTTTCTTTACTCTGGATACATATCTCTGTTATTGGCTTGCAACACGCGAAAAGGGGCATTAGGACATTTGCGTACAGTGTCGTCTCGGATCAGCCTGAGCAGTCACGACTACGTTAGATTTTGTTCTTTAGTGGACATGCGCAAAAGAGAAAATTACATAATAACGGAAAATGTCGTTTCGGATTAGCCTGCGCGGACTGCGCATGCTGATCCGAGACGACTCTTTACGCAAATGTCCGAATGCCCTTTTTCGCGTGTTGCAGGCCATATAATACTAAACATAAGTAACAGTACAACGTTTGTATAATGCTTACGAATAACATTAACATGCATTGTCAAAAAGAGTCGGAACATGAGCTCATATCAAACTGAGTTCATGCTCAAAGTTAAATTTCAATAATGCTTTAGATTATAAGAAATTTCAAAGTTATTACCCTGTTTTTTAAAGGCGAACGAAGCAAAATCTCTAAATGTTACGAGTTTACACTAGCAGGAAAATAAAACTTTTACACAATTGGCATTTCATTCTCAGCTGAGATAAGCACAGAAAAAAGTATAAATAGCGCTTGCAAAACTCTAAGAGTAATTGTGTATCTTTTAGGCAAGTGATTCTTTAACATCAAAACATTCATCCTTAAGTTGTTTAAATACTCAGTTAAACATTTGGAGAGCGTAAAAATCCCATGGTGGTGTGATTTCAAAGCCATCATATAACAACATGAAAACATAATCGAAATGGAGATTAAGACTGTTCGATTAAATCAACCTAAGCTGGATCCTCATTTGTTACACAAAAAAGATTAACGTTACCAAATAATGAAAGAAAAACTTGATTAGCCAAATTTAAATCACGTCGTGTTGTTTACAATTGTCTCACATACATGTATGTAAATGCCTTCATAAAACTTATCCCATTTACAGTTCACCACAAAGTTCAAGCCCCTGATATGAAGAATTTTGGTTGAATTGGAAAAACCCTAATTCCGGTGTAATGCAGAGAAATGACCCTCCCCTACAAAATGACCCATGGGTCATTTCACTACGTAGAGGAATGACCCGGGTCATTATTCTACGTAGAGAAATGACCCAGACTGTAGAGAAAGGACCCCCCCCTCTAGTAGAAGTAGTTGCAGCAGCAGCAGCAGCAGCTGTAGTAGTAGTAGTAGTAGTAGTAGAAACATCAGCAGCATCAGCAGCAAAAACAATGTTAAGGCAAAAAGGGGGTAGTAGAAGTACGAGTAGTAGTAGTAGTAGTAGTAGTAATGGTAGTAGTAGTAGTAGTAGTAGTATCAGCAGCAGCAGCAACAACAATGTTACAGGGGAAAAAGGGGGGGGTCATTTCTCTACGGGGGTCCTTTCAATTCATGAGGGGGGTCATTCTACTACAGCTAGAGGGGGGTCCTTTCTCTACGGTCTCGGGTCATTTCTCTACGTAGAATAATGACCCGGGTCATTCCTCTACGTAGTAAAATGACCCATGGGTCATTTTGTAGGGGAGGGTCATTTCTCTGCATTACACCGGCATGTTGTATATTTCAGCTATGTATGTGTAAAAAGAAAATGGGCCTTTGCATATATTTACGAGGCATCTCATGCGCTGTTTTTTTTTTTTTTTTTGTTGTTGTTGTGCATCTAAATGGACAGTGTGCTCCGGCGTCTGAATAATTAGATAGTAACTCTATAGTTTTACAATTTCGTTTCGGTTAAGTTCCGCCATTTTCAGTCCTAAACTACAACTAATGCGTTAGAGAGTAGTGAGAAAGTACAAATAAACGGAAAGCAACCGATAATCATTTATAGTTACTAAGTTTAAAAAAAAATGAGAATAAAAGAAATGAATAAGTATATGGCAAAGTAATAAAAAGAACATTGGGAATAGCTATGGCTTCTTTCCACGAGTTGCAAAGAACGGCCTTCTTTTAGATTTTATTAAAGATTTGGATTAAACAATGGAGGGAACGATACGGTAAGTGTTTAAGGAGCTGATCATGGATATCATCAGACCCAATAGCGGTATCATGACAGTTTTCAGGGCCTTAAGCTCTTTAATAGTAAACTCTTTATTATGATGTTCCATGTTATTGGATTGAAAGTTTAATTTGGATTTTTCTTTCACGGCTTGAAATTTTTGGAACGTAAAAGAGTAGTTTGTAGAAGATTTCTTGGTAAAGGTATCGGCCAGCACATTAGCAATGTTATATTTAGAAGTAAAATTCCCTTCATCAGTAACAAGATGACCAGTACTATTTGAATTACTTTTACCATGAATTTTCCGTATCATTTCCCATGTCTTTTTGACAGATGATCTAGAATTCAATCTAGATACGTACTGTCGTTAAGACGCACGTTTACTTTGTTTGAAAGTTTGTCGTGCTCTTGCATGTGCAATTTTGAGCTTAGTAAGATTTTTCTGTGTAGGTCTCAGATTGAATTGTCTGAGAACAGATATTTCGCTCGGCTATGGTCTTCTTACAGTCATTGTTAAACCATGGTTTGTTTGGGTACTTTGGTTTGTAGACGTTCAAAGAAATCGATTTCTCTGCAGCCGAGTAAAGTAAGGTAGTAAACAGTTCTGTAGGATTTAGCACTCGTTAAAGGCATTGGGATCAATTGACTGTTCACAGTGAGTTTTGAATGATTCCCAATTTACTTTATGCAGCCTCCAACGCTCTGAACGACTGTATTTTTCTTACAGAATCTGCTTCGTCACAGACTGAAATGTGCTAGACCAGCTCATTTGTGTTTTCTTTTATTCTCTGGCATTTTTTCTTGAGTTAGTGTCACACAATTATGTTGATGACGTAAAGAAATATAGTCACATATAAGAAAACTTCGTTTATCTATCTGTATCCTATTTGAAAACTATTTACCCAGATGCATTACCATTAGCTATTTAAAACAGTTCCGATAATTGTATCAGCGTCTTGTATGTTTCTCCATTACTTTTTAATAGTATTGAAAAGGCTATTTCAATTGTAGATTTATAAAAAGATGCTTATGGTGTTTTTACAAGTCGGTGGTGTTTATACATGTCACGAGACGCTGGCCCTGAACATTGTAAACCCTTTACCAAACGATAAAGTTTCGGACTGGACCAAAGCATTTGCAGAAGACAAATCAAATATAGCTCAAGAGATGATATCTGTTCTTGAAAGGGTAGAAAACATTGTAGGGATAATGGAAAATACTGGTTACCTTTTCCTACAGCTTTTAACAGGCAGTCTTCTCTGTTGTTGAGACTCGTAAATGTATGGTAAAGGATTATATAATCGCCCTAACTGCATTTTTCTTTTTCTATCTAACTTAACCAAATATAGTTTTCGACTTATATTACCGCCTTGTTATAAGAGCTCAAAAATTAAGGTAGGGCAACGATTTGCACACTATTGAAGTACTTGACACAAAAATAATAAATGCCGATTTCCGACGGACTAAGCTTTTGGTTTCAGAGAAGATGTTTTTTATTCCAAAGATTGCGTTTACTTGGCTAAGTTGATCGAAAGATTTAGATGTTTAACCAACCTTGTGCTACCATAAATGAAGTCCGTGCGAATTTCGATTATGAAGGACTTACGAGTACTGTTGCCATAGGAGATGACTTAATATGTAGTTCAAACCAGACATATAAACAAATGTTACAACTACCATAACAATAGCAACATTAAAACTAATCAAATATTATGTAGTTACAGAGAATCCAAATACAAGTCATATAAAATGGAAAAAAACAAAAAGATCACACGACTAAATTAAAAAATAGGAAGACAGTGGTGTTCCTTTATCGCTCACTAGAATTGGAGAAAAGCTGCGTTTGAACAAAAATCAACCAATGAAAAAAATAGAGTTTGACCTGTTTCTCAAGAGGCAGCTGCTCCCGGATGAATTTTTTCGCAGACCTCGCCGACTCTCATAAACAGTGTGTCTCGCTTTTTTTAAAAAAAAAATCACGATCATAATGAGGACTAACTTTAACACCGTTAGACACGCTTTCATTAATGTTATATGTGCGATTGGATGAATGCGTATACTATTAAAACATGACCAGTATGGCAAAATTACTTTACCCGATCCAATACTTCTAGTACAGAACCAATAGTTTAAATCACTGGATCCACTGGGTCTTTCGTGGGAGTGTCCTTTGGCAAGACACTTCAAAGCCCTGACCTAGTGCTGTTAAAACCCAGGAAATACATGAAAATGTGAACTTTCGCCGTGATACGATTAAAAATAATCATGTTAAAAGCGGCGTAAAATACTATTCATTGATCAATTTAAAAACAGTATATAGTGTAACACGTGATACACATGACTGAAAGACACGATGTGAAGAACTGAGTAAGGACCTGTAGAGAATGCCACAAACCAATTCCGACTTTCCTAAAATTTGCGGTAAAATTCACGAGCGAAAGTTTGTGAAATCAATTTTGAAGACAAAACTTTCAGTTTTCTTCTTTTTGCGTGCATATTGTACCTAGAAAATTTGAAATTAGTGTGCGTAATCTTTACTCTTTTATAGAAGTGTTTATAATTTTTTTAAAGTAATATTGTTTGTATGTACGAGGGCAATTCAAAAATTACGTAGACAAGCCATATAACCAAGCTGTTTAACGTGATATTTTCATGACTATCTAATATAGTGTAGCTCAACGTTTTTACAGCTTACGTCTAAAATATTTCGGACATTGGTTCGCTGGTTGTCTAGATAAACCATATTATGTTGCATTAACATAGTGACCACGGCGCAAGACAAATTACGTCACCCGATGTTACGAACATTATTTCGGAAGACTCAACCTATAGCTTTTTCAAATCCTCATCCGTTTACTCTATACAGGGTTTCTACCTGAGGATCCATTCCTGGAAAATGTTTTTGTACCAATTCTTTTCGATCCCAGCTAATATGATTCTGGTTTCATTCTTCGATTCCTCTGTCGCGTTCATCACTTTGCTGATGCTACTGATAAATTTCTTATCAATTTTTCGCTTTCTTCCCTGGCCTATATCATCCTCTACAGATGTTCTTCCTTCTGAAAATGTCAATGCCGCTTGTAGACCAAGGCTCGGCACACCTTTAGCTTAAGCTCTGCCTTTTTCAGTATCTCTCTCGTCTCAGCCGGTGCAACACAGAACTTTATCATCAAACGTTGCTCAGTGGATTTGGACAACGTCATTTTTTTCTTCGAAACAAATCTGGTTGCTTTGATCAATAAACAGTTTTCAAATAACCCTTGCGAATTTGACGTTCAAATTCAACACAAACAATGATCATGTTAAATGTATGTGCAGTTTTACATCGTTTTGCCACTCTTTAATAATAGATATAAGCTCAATCATGCGATGTAAAATATCGGATGTCGAAATTCTATGAGTTGCGCCGTGCGTCTAAATTTCCGTTGCCATAACAGCCGTAGTTTTGAGTAAAATATAAGGATATCATAACCATGTCAATTAATGAACTGGAATTGAGCTGCACCTTATCTATACCAATTTTTAAAAGTTTCCATCGAGCCTAAGTATAAGTATCAGTAATGCGTACGTATTTTTTAATGGCCCTCGTACTGAGGGCGAACAGTGGCCGATCACAATCTTCCATGTAGAGCACTTCGCGCTCAAGTGAAATGAACAATAAAGATTAAGCATCGAAAAAAGTCTTGAGTAAAACATCCGTGTTAAACTCTGAGTAGACTCTATATATGGTAAACCAGCTGTTGGAAACATGTACATTGACACACACTGCGGTGTGATGAGTTTTCTTCTTGTTTTTAATGATAACAGCGACTAAATATATTTATAACATTAGACACGTTTCATCCTGTAGGTCGAAAGGGGGCTTTCAAAAAGGGTAATATTTCTAAAACCAAAGCGTTGTCAAACATCATTGAATTCACACTGAAAAGTCTAAATATATAGAGAACATATGGTTGGT
Source organism: Hippopus hippopus (assembly GCA_946811185.2). Taxonomy (NCBI): domain Eukaryota; kingdom Metazoa; phylum Mollusca; class Bivalvia; order Cardiida; family Cardiidae; genus Hippopus; species Hippopus hippopus. The sequence continues at coordinate 74,609,390 of OX328097.1, forward strand.
AGCGAGATGGATAAAGTTTATCTGGTGAGGCTTAGAAAACTGAGAGGGGGAGCTTTAGCGAGCCCTTTTCAGTTTTCGGGCCGAGCCGGTTAAACTTTTTCCATCTGGGCACCAACCATATACACGATTTATCCCGTTTTCAAAAGGAAAAAGCACATTTTCACTCTTCACTTTTTTTTAATTATTTTGTTTGTTTACATTAAGTCCCTCTATTTCACCGGTGTTCAAGAGGACTTACCAGCGTAAGCACGTACATATTCCAGTGATCGGAGGAAAGCAATAGTTCCTATTACATTTGACTAGAATAGCTATATCATCAAAAATAAGTCATTTTTCATAAAGTCTAGCCGGATATCAATGCTTTGGTTCTAAATATGTCGAGCTTTGCTACGTGTACTGGCAAGGTTATACATGTAAACAGTCTTGTGCCATAGGTGAATGACCATACGCCCTAAGTTATGGAGACAGTCAAAAGGGCAGCAAATAAATAACGTCCTGCTAAAAGTAAATTTTAGGGGTTATATCCTTTTTTGGATTCAATAATTTTTCCGATAAATGGTTACGTCACAAGACCTAATTTTCTCTGAATACTAGGTAATTATTCGCAGAAATGTTAATGTAAATAGACAGGATAGGGAGAAGGGAAAACAAAAACCCTGACAAGAAAACTGCTATTGTTTTATCATATTATTTGTGTATTTGACAATCAGTAATATCTCTTAGACTAGATACTTCACGGACTATGTACAATTAATGGGATTATGAACAGGTATCGTTAATGACATAGTTCTGAAAAGTTACAAAGAAGTGGCACCCTTGCAAACATAAGTAATCGTGATAGTCGGACATCGTTACAAGTGTAAAACTAAACAGACAAGAGCCATGTTGACATGGTCATCCCCCGCCGAATGCTTGCTCAATAGAAGATGTTCGTCTTCGTGAATGTTGGTTTAAAGGCTAAAACAGCCAGATTTAAGAATCATTCTGGCATTGCTAAATACATAGTACAAAGTAAAATTTCAATAAGGTACACTTTTTTCTTATATAGCTGTCCAGTGTAAACACATATGAAAAAAAAAAAAAAAAAAAAACACCTGAAAAACAAAAAAGAGAAATAATTGAAAAATTATGAAAGGAATAGTTCTCACTCTTATGTACTGCACTCCTCTTCAGAGACAACTATCCAGCTATGAAATTAATACAGCTCGAGTTATACTCCAAAGAAACCTTGAGACTCAAAAATAAATAGAGGGACTAATTCCAAAATCATGGTACTACACTTCTCCTAAATAAAATCTGCCTTACTCTGAAGTCTCACATTGACACCTTTCATAATATTCCAGTTATGCTTCGGACAAAATTTAAGTATGAAAAATAACAAATGGCAATAAGTCCTAAATTATGGTACTGGAAGTTATGGTTCTTGTACACTACACTTCTCCTCAATATCATCTATCAACCCGTGACGTTTCATTATATATCATGTAGTTTTCAAATTATACTCTGGACAAAATTTAAGTAAGAAAAAACAACAAAGATCAATAACTCTTTAACTATGGAACCAAGAGTTATGGTTCTTGTGTACTGCACCTCTACTTCATGATATCTATCCTCATGTGAAGTTTATTGATTACACCTCTCATAGTTTTTATGTTATTTTCTGAACAAAATTCAAGTATAAAAATGACAAAGGGCCATCACTCCTAAATTATGGCACTGAAAGTTATTGTTCCTGTAAACTGCACTTTCTGCAATGTCATCTATCAACCTGTGCAGTTTCATGTTTATATCTCATGTAGTTTTTAAGTTATGCTCTGGAAAAAATTAAAGTAAGAAAAATAACAAAGGACAACAACTCCTTAATTATGCAATCAAGTGTAATGGTTCTTGTACACTGTACTTCTCCTTGAAAAGATCTATCCACCTGTGAAGATTTCTATTGACACCTTCATTAGTTTTTGAGTTATGCTCCAGACAAAATTTAGGTATGAAAATAACAAAGGGAATAACTCCTGAATTCTGGCACTGAAATTTATGGTTCTTTTTCACTGCACTTCTCCTCAATGTCATCTATCAGTCTGTGAGGTTTCATGTTTATATCTCATGTAGTTTTCAAGTCATGTTCTGGACAAAATTTTAGGAAGAAAAATAACACAGGGCCATTACTCCTAAATAAGGCAATCATGAGTTATGGTTCTCGTGCAGTGCACTTCTCCTTGATAAGATCTAACCACCTATGAAGTTTTATAAATACACCTCTTACAGTTTTTGAGTAATGCTGCAGACACAATTTAATTATGAAAAATAACAGAGGGCAATAACTCCTAAATTATGGCACTGAAAGTTGTGGTTCTTGTGCAGTGCACTTTTCCTTGATAAGATCTATTCACGTGAGAAATATTATGATGACAGCTTTAGGAGTTTTTGAGTTATGCTCCAGACAAGATTTAAGTAAGAAAAATAACAAAGGGAAATAATTCCTAAATTATGGCACTGAAAGTTATGGTTCTTCTACAGTGCACTTCTCCTCGTTGTCATCTCTCTACCTGTGAAGTTTCATGTTTATATCTCATGTAGGTTTCAAGTTATGCTCTGGACATAATTTTAGGAAGAAAAATAACAAACGGCAATTACATCTAAATTATGCAATCAAGAGTTATGGTTATTGTGCACTGCACTTCTCCTTGATGAGATCTATCCACTTGTAAAGTTTTATGATTACACCTCCCATAGTTTTTGAGTTATGCTGCGGACAAAATTTAAGTATGAAAAATAGCAAAGGGAACTAACTACTTAATTATGGCACTGAAACATTTGTACACTGCGCTTCTCCTCAACGTCATCTATCAACCTGTGAGGTTTCATGTTTATATCTCATGTAGTTTGCAAGTTATGCTCTGGACAAAATTTAAGTAAGTAAAATAACAAACGACAATAACTCCTAAACTATGCAATCAAAAGTTACGGTTCTTGTGCACTGCACTTCTCCTTGATGAGATCTATCCACCTGTGAAGTTTCATGTTTACACCTGTAATAGTTTTTGAGTTATGCTCCGGACAGGAAAAGTGGGACGGAAGGACGGACAGACGGAATGACGGAAGAACGGACGGACTGCTTCTATTACCATATCCCCCGCCGCCTTTTCGGCGGGGGATAAAAAGACACACTATTGAACTTAACGGGATCATGCCAGGAACTCTACAGTTTCTAAAAGGACTGTTAAATTGTATAGCGAAGGACACCACAGGCGAATTGTTTTCAAAAGATTCGGTTTTGAGAGGTCAAAGTCCGGAAAAATCGAGTAAACTTGTATGCATAGAAAAAAGAGGAGGAGGACTGCAGAGCAAACTGGAGCAGAGAGATCTTCAGTGATGAGTGCAAGAATCCAATTCCGGACTTGAATATCATTGAGAACTTACGGCACATAATTAAAAGACAACTGAAAACCCGGCCTGCAATCAAAAACACGCAAGATAAGCTTGAAAAAACCATTCGGTACGTCTGGAAAAAAATCCTGTTGAGTAAATCGGGAACTTACATTCCAGCATGCCAAGGAGGATACAGAATGTAATAAAATCAAAAGGATACTACGAAATATTAAAAATTGGGTTGGATATGTTTACCAGTTTTTTTTTTTCAATACTCATTCATAGTTGATGTCAGCCAGTTTGTTTTTGGACGTTTAGTTATGGCACAAGTCTGTATATTAACCTGATAGCGCGTAAGAATACACGACTGCCTGGTAAAGCTAAATTTATAAGATCACTCCTTTAAAAGATCTGTATAAATGATGAAAACGGGATAAATAATGTTCAGTGATCTATGAATCCAAAACCCAGAAACATGTTTGGTATGCGAGGTGCCATGAGAGGTCACAATGGTTGTACGCTTAGTTGTCTGTCTAGTTCTCTTAGGCCTTGTGCCCCGTTGATATATATAGTTGTTCAAACATTTGCTCTACTCGTGTCTTATCAGGTGCTCTCAGAATAAGTCGTTTTTCATCGGTAATTATCACTAGTGACGGGAGTCCTGTGATAAAAAAAGTAGATTTTTATATCATTAGTCAGCCAACGCTTAGATTTTTCTACATTAGAAGATTACCCCCCTCCCCTTTCAAAATAGTTCCGTTTTACAAGAAGAAAGAAGACGGAACGATTGATAGAAAACTACAAGAAAAGATTTTCTCGTCAGATTATACAGACCACAATTAAATTTACGATAACAGTCAATAGTGAATATTGATGATCAGCACTTTACAACGCAAGAAAGAAATAACTGCATCTAGTTTGAGGTGCGATTACTATTTGACACCGTCTTTCTTTAAAAAGAAAAACGAACTATCAGATTATCCCTGACAAGGATGCAGTTGTAGAATAACTCATGTTTCAACGAGAAGAACATTTTCGGTATATACTACATGAACAAATTGTAGTTCTAGAGACAAGTATTCTGTCAAACCACCAACGCTACCATTTAATCCCAAGCAAACATATAATCGCACACATATATGAGCCATACTCTGTGAAAGAGTAGTACAGATAACTGTCCCCAAAGGTGATGTTACTTTTTGACTGGTCGCCACTGGGTACAGAAACGATCAAGACAAAATCAGTTGAAAGCTCCGCACAGATTTTGTGCGCAAGTTTGAACTCTCATAATTTCGCAAATAGAGCACAGAACTAGGATTTAAACATACCTGTTGCTTGCGTACTTAATAACTTCGTTTGAAATACAAATATATTAATCTAAACGCTGAACATAAGAGAAAACCGTGCATTTCATCTGTTACTCGAGTTGTTTACGTTCACAAAAATACACAAAATGGCCGCCACGCACGATAAATTTCGTCAGTGAATTTTCCGAGATTTACATGTTATAAACGACTTCTACAAGCTCTTTATGTAATGAAGGGTTTAATAATTTGTCTTTGGTCATGTTCGTTACTAAAAGTTAATTGCATTTCGCTGTAATACAGATTAAACCGACGAAATAGAAAATCAGTATAGCGCTCTATCTTTGCTACCTGAAAATTTTCGATGGACTTGAGACGGTACGGTGTACAATAAATGTCCAAATATGAAAAAAATCACCGTAGCGTCTCATTATTGAGACTACGTGAAAAAGGGGCTTAATGCGTCTGCGAAAAGTATCGACCCAGGCCAGACTGCCCAGTCCGCGCACGCTGACCTAGGCCGAAACTTTTCTCTATTTGTCAATTTTCTGTTTGTCCACGGACGAGCCTACCTAATGATTTAGTTGGTTGTTTAAAAAAAGTGACTGTTATGGATCCATAATCATGTGATGGCTTGCTTGGTATTATGCATTGCAGAGATGCATTAAGCCCCTTTTTGCCAGGGTGTGTTTGAGTGTGCGCGAGCTTAAACAGTATTGAATTAATTAATAAATCCTTGCACTGTCGGCGTGATTTGGCTTGTAATTTATCAATTAGGGCTTTGTAATTAACTGGAATGCTCAAAGGTTTTGTACCTTTTGCTGATCGTGTCTAAAATTAACTCAGACAGCCAAGTTTCAGAACCGGGACATGGTTAAATAAACTGGAATGACTGCAAGGTTTTTTGATAAGTCTGCATCATTGATGTATCTTTGTAGTGCAGTTAGGAAATAGCTTTACCGTTTATTTTAGCCATAGTTACGCTTGTCACATCTTTAAGGTCAAGTCGTTTTTTCTTCACTTTCCTTTTTCCGCTATCTCTGTCCCATACTAAGACATGTTTACCACCAACAATGCCGAGAGTAATTTGTACAGTGCGGTCCCAACCATATGGTGTTTGCTTCTTGAATATTCCTAAAACACATTATATTGTAGAATGGTAATTTCTACAGCAGCACATCTTTTAACCGAAATTCGTAAGTAGTTTTCAGAATTTCTTATTCCAGCAGATTAAGAAGTTTTGAGAAAAAGTAAAAGGATGCAGTTTTTTTTTTTTTTTTTTCAAAAGACAGGAGGAAAAAAAAGCGAGCTAAGTCTGACATCTATTTCATTGTTTACACTCTTCTCAAATTCAAGGATATGTTCCTGTTTAAACCGTTTTCAATGATATGTTGTAACAGTATATCTCTATTGCAATTGTGACTAAGTGTAAGGTACCCCGAATTTCCCTCGATAGTGGCTCTTGGACACCTACTGTAGAGTAAGAGCAAGGTTTTTGATTAAGACATTTAATAATTTCCTTTTGAAACTATTTGCATCATATAGCTTAGAAAACATCCAAATAAGTTATGGATATTCAAAGTAAACTTGAGGATAAGTACATGAAAATGAGTGAAGTGGTGAAAGAAGGAATTAATTATAATATGAAAAGTTTCCCCCTTTGCGACAGTATTTTTGATAGAAATAGGAGACTACGCAGGGCTCACAGTGGATTAGATTGTTCACATAACGCTATAGGGCTCTAACTGCTTAATTTGCTGACAAATTTCGTTAGTTGTGGTCAATGTAGTGAACGTACTAGCAAGATGAATTGTCAAAGACAACATAATCACCCTGTGAAATATGGATAACCATAATAAAACTGAGAAGTACATGAAATACGAAAAAATCTTATCGAAAGAAAAAACTGCTCATAGTTCTTTCCAGGGAACTGGTACATTTTTTTATTTAGACTTTTATAGATGTTTGTCAACAATGATATTCTTTGCCCGAGTGTACAAGTCAGCCACTTTTCTAATGTAAAGAAGGGTTTCAAAAACATTGTAGGAAAAGGAGAAAAGGCTGGTAACAAGGTTTTTTTTTTCTCTTCGAAAAGTTTTCTTACAAAGGCAAATCATTTCATTTTTATCACATTTCATTTATCATCTGTAAATGTTTTCCAATATTGTTTAGAAACCTATTCATTTATCATCTGTAAATGTTTTCCAATATTGAGAAACCTATTTCGGTCCTCCAGCTGATGATTTAACGGTATTAGCATTGCTTTGGTTTACAGCCACAACCGGCTTTGTATTCTGCTCTCTGTGTGTGTATGTGTGTGTGTGTGTGTGTGTGTGTGTGTGTGTGTGTGTGTGTGTTGGCATAAAGTAACGCAGCTTGACATGGGAAAAGATCGAAACTGAGGAATAAGGCAGCAAATCAAACGCTTGAGACCCTCTGGGCTCTCCTTTGTCGCTAGAATCATATTCAATGGCAAAGAAATTACCACCTCATAGCTGGCAAACTGGTAGACACCTATCTCTTTTTTCGGCTACATTGTACCAAGAAAACAGCAGAGCATTTAATGCTGATTTATTTCGATATCAAATTGCTAAATTTGTATATAGTATCAGCATACCTTTGTGGATAACAGTTAGGTTTTCATCGTTAGCCTCACTTTTCAGAGCTCGTAAATCCGGTGAGTAAGAATTTGCTATCGACGAGCTGTGCCTACGGCGTAGATGCATTCCTTGAGTCTCAGCTTCACCTGTTATGAAAATCACGCTGTAGTACAGATAACACAGTAAAAAATATTAATGTTCTCTATTGAAATGTTTCTCTCGTCCAAGCTGTCACAAGTAAAAGTTTAATTAAATCTAAAACTCAAACAAAGCTTTCTGGTTGTTGAAAGTTTAATTATGTTAAGGTTATACTCTCGTAATATCTAGAAATATATTCAAGGGATAAAGAAACGCAAGGTAAATTTTGAAGATGATTCTAGGTAAGACGTCGAGTATAATGTTCAATATTTTTAAGTAAGAATGAAGATTAATCCACACAGAACAAACTGTAAAATCAACGATTTGTATCTGGTAAGTGATTTAGGAGTAATTGAAGTGAATTGAAAGAACTCTGTAATCTGAAATCGAAATGGACTGATTGTGGGAAGTGGCTAGTCAATACCGGGTATATCCCTCCATTCGCTCTCTCCACAGCCCTGATTCTCCAAGGCATGGAGTTTATGAGTGAGTTTATCCTCCTCATTGGGATGTTAGCCCATTCTTCCACGAGGGCTGCTCTCAGTTGGGCCAGAGTAACAGGGACAGGCTGGCGTCGTCGAACCTGTCTATCCAGCTGGTCCCACACGTGCACAATAGGGGATAGGTCGGAGCTGTATGGCGGCCAATCCAGTGGGTGGATTTTGTCGTTAGTGACAAAGTCGCGACAGATCCTCGCTACATGGGGCCGAGCATTATCCTGCTGGCATGTGAGGTTGTTTTACTGCAATAACGGGACAACATGGGGTCGGAGGATCTCATCTCTATACCTAGTGGCAGTTAAATTATCCACTACCACAACCAGTGGTGATTTAACTCAATGTGAAATTCCTCCCCACACCAAAAACGATCCACCCCCAAATATATCCCTCTCTACTACGCAGCAGTCGGCAGAACGTTCTCCACAACGTCAGTATATACGTCACGACGTCAGTATACACGATGTCCACCGTCTGCAGGGTCCACAGGGTGAACAGGGACTATCAGTAAACAAGACCCGCCTCCACTGCCCAATGGGAATATTCTGGGGGCATATGCCGCCACCTAAGTCATACGACGCTGGTGACGAGCAGCGGTAAAGGGCAGACCTACGTACGGGTGACCTGCCCACAGACCAACTTCCCGCAATCGTTTCCTTACAGTTTTTGCATGGTCTTACGAACAAAGTCCGTAACAAAGAAAGAAATGAACAAATGCATGGCAGTACAAACCGCTTCTAGCGGGATTCGAACCCATGGCGGACAAATAACCTCGTTTTTCGAGGTTTAAAAGACCAATACCATAACCACTGAGCTAAAGAGATATCTCCCTAAGGCAGTTGTTCTCCGTAACGCAGTTGTTAGGTATTGTATTTAAATCGGGACGAAGCCATGCATGAAGGAGTGGTCTCCCGTAACACACCCCCTCTTAAAGTCATCATTTATTGATGACTCAACGCCTTATTATTGGACAACAAATGGGATTAATGGCTCAATGGCTAATCCCGAACGAGCCCCCATCTTACGAACGAAGTCCTTAACAAAGAAACAAATGAACAAATGCATGGCAGTACAAACCGCTTCTAGCGGGATTCGAACCCATGGCGGACAAGTAACCTCGTTTTTCGAGGTTTAAAAGACCAATACCATAACCACTGAGCTAAAGAGATATCTCCCTAACGCAGTTGTTAGGTATTGTATTTAAATCGGGACGAAGCCATGCATGAAGGAGTGGTCTCCCGTAACACATGGATAGGACGGTTATAAGTACCTATGGTATAAGGGGCAGATTCAGTGGCAGTAAGGTGCCGATTGCGCAAATGCGCGAGACGAATACACCTGGCCTGACGCTGTGACGTCACGTGGGAACGCCCAGACCTAGGTCTGTCAGCAACAAGCCCAGTTTCCCTTTGTCGTCTACCAAGACGATCTATAGTGCAAACATGTACACCGAAATGTCTGGCAACCAGTATTTGCCTTTGACCTTGCAGAATCATCGCAATGGCCTGACCCCTCTGAACCTCATCAGCCGTGCCATTGTTTAATGCTTTTAGAAATAAATAAAAAAAATCGGAAAATGATATGTCTCTATGAAGACTACCTAATGGTATGACGAGCAGTGTAACTCAATGTCACAACACTGCTGTGCACGAGATTTTCCCGTTTCATGCTTGCCCCGGAAGACATCGTCACGCAATACCATAATGCAACATTCGATACAGGACCACGTGCACTGTAACCTGGAGAGTTGCTTGAACAAGGCTTTCGCAAGATATTGAAATTGGTCTTACCCTGCGTTTTTTTCCCTTGAGTTTAGTTTTCTGTTTGTTTTTATATAGCGAACTCACGTGCATTATTTTTCTGCTTAAAGTAGGAATCGGTGCAATGTTAAAATCATCCTGCTAAAAAGATTTGTTGGAATCCCTTCTTTGTACAGTACAATTCTAAAAACTGCTGGTGTCCAAATTCAAAAGATATTGGAAAAAGTGGGAATCTATTTTCCGTGTAACTAAAATGACGCGCTTTTATGCCAATTTAATCGTTTAAGCTTGACATTTCTTTCAGAGATTTTTTTTAGGTGACGATGTAAACATACCGTTACATCCTGCTGAACAGGTATTGTCGTACTGGGCTACCGTCGGAGATAAGTTGTTAAGTATGTATGTTTTTTTAAAGCCACTTACTACTTTTCGCACTTGCATCAGGAGAGGAGCAAAATAGCCTGATAGAAAGTTTGCCTAAACCTGGTATTGAACCAGCAACCACCTGGTCAAAAATCAGATACATTAATCACTAAGCTACCCGGCCCAGCAATGTTTTTAAACGCTGTAAAAATGCTGTTGCAGGATGCATTTTCGTCAGTTGGCTTTAAGCGCACGAGTTTCCATGTTTTGTGGTCTCTTTAATCGGCCGGAAATGATCAGTGTTCAAAAAGCATTCTGGAAACTGTCGGGCAGGAAAAATAGAAAAATGTGCATTATATTGTAAAAGGGGGACTCTGGTCACATGAACTATAGTTAGTTACTAAATGAATACTCGAATTCCAAATGAAATGAGATCACTTGTACGAGTAATCCACCATCTGCCCAATAGAGGTGTGGTTCCTTTAAACTAACCGCCTCAGATTTATAATGAAAATCAGTGCCACGTAACTGCGCCTGATGACACAAGCGTCATGAAACAAGGCACAGCAGAAATCCCTAATCTTTGTGAAATCTGTAACGCCAAATTAAGGTGCAGTTTTGATTAAATAAAAATATTACACATAAGCATTCATGAGTTTATCTTCTGGCTTATAGCTTCTATGACATAAAAAAAGTTTAAATTGGTTTACTGAGAAAACTTTGTAAAAGACATGTCTATGTGGAAAAGACACTCTCGAATCTTTGCAAGGGATATCACTCTGGTGAAGAAGTACAGACAGCTAATTGTAAGATAGCGCACAATGTAGATAAAGATCAAACCCTTTACTTTAAATTCAAGGTACCGCGTGATCTGTTGATATATTGATGGATTATGCTTCCAATATCTCTTTACTGATTGAAAGTATTCATTTTCGTTCGTTTTCGCTGAATGTCTTAGGTATCATTACATTGAATTATTACTAGTTAAGTTTGCGAAATATCTACTTTGAATATTATTTATCTCATAAATTAAATCGTTTCCGTCAGTTTTAAAATATTTCCCTTACTCGCATGACGACATTCGGCAAAAACTTGTGTACTTTCGGAACTTTTTTCTCTTTTTATTCTAGCAAAAGGCAGGGGGCATCGAATCTCAAGTAAACAGGTCCCCGTTGTACATAAAATAGGCGTTTAGCTCTAGGAGTGTGTAAGAAATCTAGTTTCCTATGAATGTATTACTGGTAATCCTTTTTTTATCATTATTTTTTTTTTTTTAGAATTAAGGCATTGAGTGTCTCAGAATTCATGTTAAATAAGGAGAGTGTTGCAACCATGTCCAAAAGTTGAACACACAAACATGGGGGGAAAACAATATCTTAAAACAGGAGAAGATGAGAAAATTTCTGTTCAGGTTAAGATCCTACTTTATCACATGGATTCGTAATTTGCGCAGATACTGTTCTTTGCTGTTTATCAATTAGGTATCACACGCGATCCTAAAACTACACCTTTGCAACTCTGTAAGTGCGCAATTCCTGCTGTTAGAAGGGCAATTTTAGAATTGCACCAATTCCTTTTTTCAGCAAAACATATTATTTAAATGTGATAAACAGCTGTTTCATGACAAACTGCCAATATGGAGCTTTAGCAATACGGCTGTCATACATTTACTGACGTGCAAGTTGTTCCATTTGTTTTACTTGCTGATAAGGAGTATGCTCTTCCTACTGATATTTCGTGATGCAAAGCTTCTTTACATTGATATAGATTTAGAATTGGCTATTTGTAAAAAAATTTAGTCTGTACTTACGATTGCTGTCACTGAATGATACTTTACCTTTCTTCCTGAAGCCAATGTTATGCGAACTGTGTCCTACACTGCTACATGTGGTATTCAAGGCGTTCGTAATTGTTTTCGTTTCTCCAATTATTTGGCTCTGTCTGTTAGTCTTCAGAAAATCTTGCAACTTCTTTATCGTCGTGTTCCCACTGGTCATTGCCTGACTCGCTAACCACAGTAAAATGTCTGAGAGTGATCGGCCGAATGAACCACAAATTTCGGTGTTAAATCCAACTTCAAGCTTTATTTGATCCCTTACTAAGTTATGGCTTATATAAATAAAGGTTTCGCGATCTGGGCGATTATGCCATACACGTCTTACCTCAGCCCGTACTTTGTCTTTGGAAATTTCATTGAGTGTGGATATATCATTCATTATTAGGAAATGCCTGAAAATATGTTCCCTAGCTTTTGCTGACCTTATTTTCTTAAGAATTAATGAACTAGGGTAAGCGCCATTCATTGTTGTTGAGAGAATTTGCAAACTGTTAATTTGAATGAACTCTGTAAGAGTGATTGATTGATTGATATGAGCTATTACGGGTATGTAGTTAACACATCTTGAAAGGACATTTCCAAGTTCTGGTATGTGGAACCTCATATCCGCTGCGGTGCCTACTGGAACAATAGGATACTGTGACCCAATGTAAAGGTAAAGTTGGTATAGTGACATGAAAAACTCATACACGCTTATTTTTTGTGAAGCAACGTACTTCTTTATCGCGGCAACCGTCAGTGAAGGAATATTTACATGAGAATGATGGCAGAATTTGATATCTATACTTTGTATGGTCTCTGCGAGGGTAATAGGTTTAATGTCATGATTAGTGTAGGTGTCCCAGAACTGTGCAAGTTCTGCAATTCTCGGTAAGACGGATCCCTTTACTATTATAGCTGCATCTGTGTTTGGATATATCTCAGGGAGTTTCTGGGTTGACAAGTGAGCTGAAAGTGTTTTTTCAATATCCTTGCATAGCAAAGATATGCCTTTCATATCAACAGCCAAAGCATGTGTTACTATTCGCAATAGTGTGTTGTTGTCAGAATCGGCTATTTTGAAACAGAAAGGAACTGAATTATTGATATCTGGATTGTATTTCATTCGTACATCGCACTCGTAATCGTCCCTTAAACTTGAGGCTAGAAGCATCTCGACATCTAACTCAATATCATTCTCGGAAATATGCACAATTGACATTTCTCCTGTCTGAGTAAATTTATATTTTCTACGAAGCTCTGAGCGAATCACAAAAACATGTTTTAGTATCATTTTCCATTCGTCGATGTGCAACCGAATTCCAAAAATTTCAAAGTCTATTATTCTGAGATAATATGGGTCGTTTCTGTCTCGGACGTAAGCGGTTATCAAGTCTTTTTGCATGTACGTAATATCTTTGGAATCAAAAAGCATCTGAGCATCCAGACTGTAGGTTTCAATTTTAGTTTTAAGTTCTTGTTCAACTTTTGAGGTCTGTCCAATGTTTTGCACTACAATTTCAGCGACGGCTGACAATGTTGTTGTCTCTGATAAAAGCATGACAATTGATAAGCGACATTTGAACAAATCATCAATTGCAGTGGCCAAGTTTGTTGCAGCCATAGAATCCATACCTAGTTCAACAAGCATTGCTTCGTCGGTCCAAGAATCATCTTGTATCACAAGTACTTCATTTAATAAACCTCTTAAAGTACTTTTGACAAATGCTGCCTTGTCTGTGTAATCCATTTCCATTAGCCTTGCTAGGTCAATATTTCTTACCTGCCTGTCTTGCAAGTTGACAGGCCTAATTGTCTGTACTTCTATATACTTCTGGAATTGCATAGCAAAGGATGGAATCTGCAGAAGCTTATTCCATTCAATATCTGCGAACACTACACTGGTAACGTCATTTACTAATGAATTTACCAAACATTCTCGAATTATATCCTTTGGCAGAAAACCGAAACCATTTCTTAACAGCTTTGATTTGACATGATCGTTTTCAACAGCCATTCCTATGGATAGCGCTCCCCAGTTGATACTTTGAGCAGGAAGCCCATTGTACCTCCTGTATAATGCAAATGAATCGAGAAAACTATTTGCTGCAGAATAGCTCGTCTGAGCAGGATTACCTATCACTGAAACAACTGAGGAATGCAAAATAAAATAGTCTAGTTGAAAGTCCAGGGATGCCATGTGCAAATTCCAGGCTCCCAAAATCTTCGGTTTTAAAACATCAACCACATTTCTCTCGTCCATTGTGTCAAGAACAGAATCTTTTGTAATACCTGCTCCATGGAAGATGCCTCGGATCGGATGCTCAGGAAATTTATTTTTTATATCTTTAAATACTCGCTTAACAATTTCTAATTCCGAGATATCTGCTTGCATAGGAATTACTTTGCAGGAAAACTTGTTCTGCAGTTCACCGATCTTCATTTGCATTTCATCAGTAGGTTGACGTCGTGACAGTGTTATTAACAAACCAGCCCCCATTTCAACCATTAGTGTCAAAAGTTCCCATCCCAGACCTGTCAATCCACCCACAACAACGTAACAAGCATTCTGCCGAAAAATAGTCTCTTTGGTACAGAAGTAGTTGAAAGATCCTTCCTTAATTCCTTTCCATATCTGTAATTCTGGCATTGGTAACTGTAGGACACATTTGTTATTTGTACGATCTGCAGCATTGCTATTAAGATGACGTAGACAATCTTTGATACATTCCATGGCATTCCGTATTTCCTTAGGGCTAAATATTTCACTAGAGGATAAAATGATAAGTGTCTTGTCTGGAAAATTGTGCTTTATCCATTTTGTGACATTTTCAAGTATGTGCATATCCAGTAATACAACCATTATCCGTCGACTGAAAGAATTAAATACAACTTTCCAGTCATTTTTACACAATATACTAGTAATTATCAGAACACTAACATCAGGAAAGGCATTATTAAGCAAATCGTTTTTTGTGCAAAATTGTGCTTTACAGTGCTTGGAAGAGAGTAATTTCATTAGAACCTTTTGACCGACATCTATTTCCTCCGATTCTTTGATAACCATGACACTCGTACCTTTTGTGATTCTAAATACCATATGAGACAAGATATTTATTAACATTAAAGTGCCACTTGAACATTCTGGGTAGTCTGCTTTTCTAAGTTGGTGCTTTCTTGGGACGCTTATAATTGTGGAGGCGTTAATAGGATGGAGAAAATAAATATCATCTCCGGTCTTTATCAATTTACCCCTCCCTTCGACTACAATAATTTGGCCTCCCCCTGAGCGCATTTGTAAATCATATATATTGTCGAATCCTTCTGTTGTTGTTAAATATAATGAATTATCATGTAAAGAAATAGACTCCAAAGCGACTTCATCAGCGTCAAGCATATCTTCTTTACCAATAGAAAGCATCAAATATGGTTCCGAAATGTCCTTAAAAGTGCTAGAGTAAATTGCCTTGTTTTCGACTCCTACTCCAGATATTAGCCTTTTGAATGCACTTGCTCTCCTACAATATTGTAAAGTAGCTCTGAAAAGAGTTGAACCAGAAATAGCAAACTCTCTTCCGATTGAACTTGAGCAAAACAGTAACTTTGACAGAAGTGTTGCATCAAAATTGTTTATGTCTATGTCCACTAGTCTAATGTTACTGTAATTACCCTCATGTACAGCAGAGCGTAACATTCCCCAAAGTTCAGAGCCACTGATGTTTATTGAAACTCGACCAGGACAAAGTTGAGTGCTGTCTGTAACGAAAGTAACAGAAGGTTTAGTATGCAAATCTTTAATGAACATCAAAAACCTCTTTACATCTAGGAATCGTTTCACAGCACAGTTAAGAATGAACTTGCCTTCACTTTCTATTCTTGTGTCCATGAGTCCGGAAGTATGGAAGATTATTGCTGTTTCGTCGGATAGGGCATTTCTTTCCTGCAATATGCTTCCAAGGTCTGTGTAGTAAACAATATTTGCTATCCCTTGCATTTGCTTTAGTATTTCTGAATCCTTTGCATTTGAGTAGAATATAATATGACTCGAATCCGTTTCTTGTTCATCAAGAACGTCAGATACCTCAGACCATTTTAATGCATATTCAATAGATTTATCAATATCTTGATATTCTGAAACGCATTTTACGTAAAAATTTTCTACTTCAGCAATAACTTCACCTGTTTCTGACAGCAATACAGCATTGTAGAATGTACTATCTTTCGTGCTATTCACTTCTTCTGCATACCCATACATACAGGTATCCACTGATTTATTCAGAACAATTGACTCTACACCTTTAGGTACAATAAATTTTCTTCGCAAATTGGTTTCTTCTTTTACCAGAATGCCAAATATTTGAAACATGGAATCTATTACTGCGGGATGAAAATGAGTCCTTGAGCTTATGTCAAATAATTTCTTCGGCAGGTTTATCACTGACAAGCATTTAGTCTTTGAATATGATGTCCATGCTCCCTGTATTAGACTTAAACTTTCCCCATATCGAAAATTTAGAGTTTCCAGACATTTATAACACTCTGACTTTGGTATATGAATAGGGCATTGGGCTTTTAAGAACTTCAAGTCAAAATGTTCCCGCCTTGTCTTTTTTCTTACTGACACATTTCCCTTAGCTAGTACATTACCGTCACCCTGGATGGAAAAGTTGATATTTTTCTCACGCATCGTCGCTATTTGTACTTTAAGTTTGTGTTTTTGTCCCACCAAAGGCTTAAACGTTTTCATAAAATTTAACTCTACCAGAAGTTTGTCTACCGGTTTTCCCAAGAGCTCCCTTCCTACATGAAATCCTGTCTCTACGTAAGTTGCTCCTGGAATTATAACTTTATCAAATAAGAAATGATCATAAACAAATGGTGTTGATATTTCATCGATGCAAATCGTGAATGCTCTATCATCAGGTGTTCTTGAGCACCGGACGAACATATGGCCGCCATCATCTACATTTGAAAACCCTGCCAAGTAGTCTTTCGTAGAACTCGGTATGAACAGATTTCCGGTTTTATTGAACTTATACCGTGGTATTGATGTAATCGTCCCTGTCATAGAAGGAAATAATGATGCATAGTTTATGTCAATTCCAAGCTCAAAACTTTCTGCAAGCGATCGATATAGACGTGGTAGTTCTGTGCCAACCACCATAGAGGGAATGGTTCGTGCACTGCTGCCCTGTTCAAGGATGTTTGAAATATGTGCTTTAAGAACTGGTCGAGGGCCCATTTCAAAGTAAACATTATAGCTTTGAGGATCATATACCTGCTTAATAGCTTGCATAAATAAAACGGGATCACGAACATTTTTTGCCCAATACCAGCCAGATTTCATCTGCTCAGGCACTGCAAACTTACCAGTTGCTGTAGAAAGCAGTGGAACGCTTTGTAGGGATTCCATTTCTGCATTTGTATTCACAAAGCATTCATCTATCTTTGTCTTCATTTCGTCCATACAGCAATCCAATAGTGGTGAGTGGTAAGCGCATTTGACACTTAATTGCTTTACCGACCCATCTTTGTATTTTGAATCGTCTTGCAAGGTTTGCACTACAAGTTTTAACGCTGATGCCCTTCCGGATATTGTGCAAGCCGTGGGACTACTGTACACAGCGATGCACACATCACTTGCATACCTTCTGCATATATTTTCAACTTCACTTGTATCCATATTTCCTATTACCGCCATAAATCCTTCGGCTTGGTTAGACAAAACTTTTGATCTCACATAAATGATCTTGACAGCTTCTTCCAAAGTTAAAAGATTTGCAGCGTACGCTCCTGCAACCTCCCCAACTGACTGGCCTACTACTACATCAGGAATGATACCAAAAGATCGCCAAACCTCTGTTAGCGCCACCTGACAGCTAAATATAGCTATATGATTCGAAAATGGATCATCGAACGCTGAATTCGTAATAAACTTATCTCCAATTCGCCACCCTGCAAGAGGCTCTAGATATATATCTAACTGGTGAATGGTATCCCTGAAAATAGCACACAGTAACATGAGTTCCCGACACATTCCTGTCCATGTTGTGCCCACTCCACAGTAAACAAATATTTTTTTGGTGTTTCTCCTAGGCGATATGTTATCAATTATTCTTACACTATTCTGACATTCTTTCTGTAGTTCTGAAATTGTTTCTCCATATAGCAGAGTTCTATACGGAAACGTGTCACGATGATTAATTGAAGTATAAGATATATCTGATATTGATGAAGTGCAGCCATCTAGATCGTCGTGAAATTGTAAAAGGTTCAGCCTAAGTGACTCTTTATCCACTCCGGATATGAGAATTAAAGTTGCACGGTTTTCAGTCGCATTCTTTGCAGTTTTCCTACTTGGAAGTGATTTTTGTGTAATGATTGCGTGCGAATTAGAACCACCAAAACCAAATGAATTCAAGCACGCGAGCCGTTCTCCATTTTTGTTGCGAGGCCATTCGGTGACCGATGTGGGTATATCTAGGCCAAACTCGGATAGTTTTATTTTCGGGTTTAAATTGCTTTTATCAGGTTTAATGTGAAGAGAGGGCACGTACAAACCATGATTCATCATCAGTAGAACTTTTATGAGACCCGCCGTTGCAGCAGCAGATTCTGTATGTCCAATATTTGATTTTACAGACCCAACTAGCAAAGGTTCCATACCCACATTTCTGAACATTGAAAAAAACTCACCAAGTGCATTAACTTCTGTTGGGTCACCACGAGGTGTTCCTGTGCCTGAAGATAGAAATAAGTAACTTTTTTTTTGTGTGTGGTTTTTTTTTTGTGTGTGTGTGTGTTTTTTTTTAAATAAGATGCTTTTTTTTAAACAAAATACAAATGTTTCTAATTCTACTTAAGGAATGAAGTTTTAGGTGACTTACGGGCTACTTGTTGCTCGTTGCTCGCTAATATCCAATTTTGTGTGTAATTGATCAAACTACAGTCATTTGTTTGTGTGTGTGTGTCTGTGTGTGTGGTCTCGTGCTAAAATTTCCTTTCCTGTGGTAGTTGCGAAGTTTACCACTGATAGAAAATACAGTTTTACATCATGCTCAAAAAGGCTTGTTGGGTCAGGGGTATACATAAGGCTTCGCACGTATCCATTTATGACCACCTTGCATATAAATGCAGAAAGGAGAGAAAATGGAGTCGGGATACTCTTGATATTTACGTCACTGCGACAATAGTAGTCAAAGAAATCAACACAAATAGCTGGCGAGGTTTCAATCGAGAATATATTGGAATAATTTATTAGACAGTATCAATAAAAATTCAGTACATGTGCTTCTAAGCCTAAAGTATCGCATTAAAAGAAGGGAGAAAGGAATATGCTTCTACTTAAAGATAAGTAAGCCATTTCCGTTTTTGTAAACACAGAAAAATTATATTTTTAGATAAGGTTAGGGAAATTAATCTGCGTGGAAGGGCAGTAAATTATCACCACATCCTTTTTTTATTTTAAGTTTTGACTTGACGAAATTTCGACAATAATAAAGTAGTTTTGATTGGCAGAGACGAATTTAGTTCATGCAGTATCAAAACAAGACGGAAGCTAGACTGGGCACACCATCAGCTCCAAATTTTAGGCATACACTTCCATGGATCTAGAAAAGAAATAATAATAAAAAAAAACCTAAATTGCAAACGTGTGTAGATTTCAATATACTCTGTATTATATATTACTCTATACTCTGTAAAAGAACGTGTGCATATGCTTTCGGCAATAATGAAATATTACTCTTGCTTGAAACATTTCGTTGCAATATTTCACAATATTATTTAAGATGAATACACGATTTAGTTTGTAAATTCGCACAATTCAACCCTAGCAGTCAACAGGCCATAAGACACTGAACATTCGTTTTCCGACATCTGTGAGCCGAGCCAGGTATCAGAGTCAGTAGTGCACAGTACTTGGAACCAGGGCTATGCTGATTTGAATTCCCTGCTCGGCAAATTTGTTTCCGAGGATTGATACTAGACATAAAAACAGGTATCATTTCTCTCTCACCGCTGATCATTGTTCCGATGAAGGATATGTGGGAAAGCATTTAGTAGCTTGGGGAAAACATTTGCAAAGCACTTGCAAAAGAAAGTCCAGGAAAGCATGGGCAGGTGCATTGACCGCCGCGATATGACTGAAGTAATGTTGAAAATAGCGTTAAAAACCATACAAACAATCCGACATATGTTAAAATGATGACTTTATATTCTGTAGGCTTCTCGGTCATATTGACATTCAAGGCAATGAGGAGTAGGCAAAGCTACCAACGAAGCATTATCAGTCGATGATTTACTATTCAAAGTGCCTTAAAGGACATATTCCAAAGTTTATTTCTAAGGACAGATTTTTTTATCCTCCGCCGAAAAGGCGGCGGTGGATATGGTAATAGTAGCCGTCGGTCCTTCCGTCCCACTTTCTTGTCCGGAGCATAACTCAAATACTGTCAGAGGTGTAAACATGAAGATTCACAGGTTGATAGATCTCATCAAGGAAAAGTGCAGTGCACAAGAACCGTAACTCTTGATTGCATAATTTAGGAGTTATTGTTCTTTGTTATTTTTCTTACTTAAATTTTGTCCAGAGCATAACTGCATAACTTGAAAACTACATGAGGTGCAAATATGAAACTTCCCAGGTTGATAGCACTCGTCACAACTCGGCCGTTTCCGTACCTACATCTAACCTCGTCCGTATAACGGTCGTTTCCATTTGAACTGCGAACCACGTGATCTTATACATGGCGCGCCTCTGTCAGTTGTTTTGCAACGACATAAACAACCTCGATGAAGTTATTCACATCTGTTTATCTGTCGGTGAAAACTTCAATCGGAATTGATAAACCACGTTAAATAATGAATGTACGAACTGTTTTCCAACTCAACTGAAATATAGTTAGAAAGATTTCGATAGAAAATTGAAACTCAGGTTTTCTTTCTTAAGAGGAGCCTTACAATTTTCAGAACGGTAAACCGGCGTATTTCAGGGTATGTACCGATCTGGTGCATATCAATCCACCAGATACAGCCGAGGGATTTGATGGCTCCCATCACCCGAGGTATGCCGAATGAGGTTGATAGATGACATTGAGGAAAAGTGCAGTGTATAAGAACCATAACTTTCAGTGTAATAATTTAGAAGTTACTGCCCTTTGTTTTATACTTAAATTTTGTTCCGAGCGGACACAGACCATACAGAACAAAATACAAACAAGCAAGGTCGTATTATCAAATTGAATAAGAGATAAATCCATACATGCTTTTCTGTTCTATGATACCTGCTTAAGTCTGAATATAGTCATGACTAATCACAATCAGCAATAGTATTTTTGTTGTATAAAAGCAAATTTAGAGGAATATAAACGTTTCCCCAATGAAGAGACCAGTAACAGTTTCTTCGCAAGAGACATTTCTTGAAGAATCCAAAAGCTCTCTTTAAAATAGAACTCGTGTTCTGGTTTGTCTTGTTACTTAAAAACTTTGGTAGCAATGATAAAGTTTCTGGCGAGTTAGCAATCATTGTGTACGCCACTGTTCCACACCACTCTGTTGAAACAACTTTATAAGCTGTTGCGGTGGACGTTTTCCTCTCTCCTATGTTGCTCACCTGCCGATGTTCAGAAACTTGGTGATGTTTTAGATCTATTTCCGGTACCTTTCATTTTAATGGGAGATTTTCATTCCATACATTATTGGTATGCACAGTAAGAATAATAAATTTCGAACCACTGCAGGTTTCATTTGCCTTGTTTGCTAAATGAAAAGTCTTCAACCTATCGTCATCCTTGTTCCTATTCGTCGTTAAACTTAACTGTGTGACTATATATCTATAATCTTAAGAAAACTGCAACAGATCCAATGATTTTCCAGAAAAGATAGATGGAGATAAAAGGGTCATATTACAATTACGAAGCGATAATGTATATGGCAATGATCCTAAAGATAGAAACAAGAATTGCTGCGGCTGTCATACTCATTGGCAAAAATATCAATTTCGGCTACCTAGTAACTCATCGTTCTGTTTTCTGAAGAATTAAAAGTGATTTCCATGCCCTTACTCTTAACCATATTCAGCAAGACATTTACTGGCGATAGTTTCCTTATTCTCGTTATCTGCTATTGAAGCACTTGAGGAAAGAACCAATAATCCACTGTTTGTCGTTATTCATGAAAAATTGTCCGAAGTCTGTGTCGAAGCTAGTATTGTATTTTGTTAGCTTCCAATCTATATTGGTGTATGTGGTAATGATGAGGCAGATAAAGCTGCGAAGGAGGCATTATAACTTGATGTTTTACCTGTGTAAGTCCCTTTTAATGATTCTAAGCCATTGATGAATATTTTTGTTAAAAAAATCTGGCAGCAATCCTGGAATGCTTCATTTCATGACAAGTTGTCCACAATAAAGCCGTTTTGGCGGGTGGTTTCCAGGGTTGCAGATAAGTCGTCGCAAGAACATTGTATTCGCATTGGTCATACATATATGACACACTCTTATCTCTTCAAAGGAGGGGAAGCACCCCTATGTTTTACCTGCAATTCGTCTCTTACTGCTCAACATGTACTTAAAGACTTAACAGATCTTGCACCAGTAGGAGAGAGGTTTTTTCATGTCAACAGTATGAGCACTTTATTCAATATTGTAAAGTTTAGTCTATTTTCGGGTTTTTGAAAAAGGTAAATCTCTATTAAAAGATAATTCTACGTTATATTGACCGTCTGATATTTTGTCTTTATGCCAGTAAATAAAATTTCTATCCCCCGCCGAAGGCAAGAGGATGTAGTTTTTGTGTTGTCCGTCAGTACATCCGTCCGTCCCGACAGATATCTTCAAAAATCCTTGACGAAATTTGATGAAACTTCATACATGTGTTCCTTATGATATGTCTTTTTTTTAATGCCGTTTCATGGACAAAGGGAGCCTGATGTATCGAAAAAGGGGGCCTGATGTAAATTTTCATAATGGATCAAAACCTCTTTGACTCCTGCACAAAATGTTATGAAAGTTCATATTTATGTTGTTTACCATCAGCCACAGACACTCATCATTATTGTTTTCATTTAATGAAATGCCATGTCATGCAAAAAGGGAGCTTAATGTATAATTTCATTATGGACTAATAACAAAGAGGCTACATGTACATACAAAACACATTACCCCTTATATGTTTGTATAAAAAAAAGGTCTTTTTTGTGGAGGATATCATTTCAACGAAATAACTTGTTCTTTTAATGTTTGCATTCCTAATATCTTGATGTACAGTTTCGTGGGACAGTGCAGACTTTGCAGCAGTGTCTGTCTGATTATTACCTTGCATACCCACGTGGCTCGGGATCCAACAAAAAGTAAAACATACTTCATCTGAAACAATCTTACATGTACATTCAAGTGTTTCGTTCACCATAGGGTATGATTGTTTTCAAGACACTGCATGACATTTAAGGAATCGGTAAAAATGGTGTGTCGACGACCTCGTCGTTATTTCAATATTGTAGAGGACAAGTCTTACTGCCTTCAACTCTACTGAAAATGGTGATGCATTCTCAGATCGAAGTATCTTCATCATCAAAGACAGCAGCCGAAGCAATCTTTTCCTTATCCTTTGAACCATCGGTGTAACGGTACTCGTAATTAAAATACAATTGTTTTATTTCGATATACTTCTTCTGTTGAAATACGACAAGATCAGTATCTGCCTTCTTGTCAGAAGTAAGATCGCACAGAAACTGAGTATCTTTCAGAGTCTAAAGAGGAATGAGAAATGCATTGACACTAGCATCCCCCAATTCAATGTCAAGGCATACAAAGATGGGTTAACGGAGTAAACTGAATGGCCGTGTAACCTTTTCTTAAGCTAAAAATGATTCCTTATATACTGGATTGTATACGACATTGTGTGTAGGACAAACAAAGTTACAATAATCATATGCTTGTCACTATAAATCATGAACGCTTTATTATCTCCCATAGTGTGGGATATTCTCTGTACAATTTTTACACACACACACACACACGTGGGTGTGGGTGTGGGTGTGGGTGTGTGTGTGTGTGTGTGTGTGTGTGTTAAAAGTCATTACGCTTATTCTTCTTATAAAACAATAGTTTAGGTATCTGTTGCTTTAGGCGTATAAAAAGCCGTGTATTACTGAAATGATACTTAGAGGCACCAAAACCATCAATTAAATCTAATAGTTAACAAAAAGTGATTTTATTCTTTTGACAGCAATTATACTTTTAAAAGGTTGAGGAAAACCTAGTAGCCGCTTTCAGATCCACATTGTTAACTCCCTTTTTGTCACTTTTACTCTTTACTGTTAAAACCCCAAAATTAGGCAACAAAGTGAGTAATTGTGCTTTCGACATGTCTATATTCATAAGTATCCAAATTTTGCAAATGTTGAATCAAATATTTTTGTCACAAATTAAACCGAACCCAATATTACGGGCTTACCATGAGCCTCTATATACTGTATGTCGCATGGACTGAGCTGCTTCGCTTTATACATCCGCTGCATAAGCTCTAGTTGCTGGTCTCCCGATGGTGCAGTCATTGGTTTTGTTACACACCCGTCTTGATTACACTTAGTATCGATTGTGCCCCACACTTTATTTCCATCGTCTATAGCCTATATACAACAGTACTTTTAAGTCAACAGAGCGGGTTTTGATTTAAGAAGTTAGGATATTTAAATACATTCAAAATTGTGCTTTATTTGCAAGACTGTTTTCATTATCTATAAAACTAATTGTACCTGAACATATCAAGTCTTTCTCCTATAGCAACACTTCTAAGATACCGGTGTACTACCAGAACAATGAAATATGTATATGTTTATAATAAGTCGTATATGGTCAAAATCTTCGTAACTCTTTACATTAGATGACGTGCTGTGAGGGCCTGGAGTATAGATTACTTACAGCCTTTAACCTCTTCAAAATGACAATACCACACCCCTCTCCACGAGCATAACCGTCCGCTGTATCACAGAAAGACTGACACTGCCCTATTGCTGACATCATGCGCGCTTCACATGGTGCTTTAAATGTATCTGGAGTAAGTATACTGTTGACTCCACCACATATTACCATGTCACAATCACCTGAAGTTAAATGATAAGCGTTGTTGAAGAATGACTGACAAATACATAAACACGGTTAATGCGACTCATCTCCTCGAGTCACATGACAAAGTAATGTCCTACAGGAAGGATTTTTTCTCTTAAGTTATACGTTTAAAACTGTTGAGAAGTTACTTTATAGAAATACACGAAATTGCGTAAAAGTATTCGGAAATGAAGACACAAAACCCTTTTACTCTGTTTCACTGTGTTCGATTTTGTATAGGCAACAGTTTTTTGATGTTTCGTTTTACCGATCAGCCGACCCATTTTTTTTTATGAGAAAAAAAATTATAATAAATAAATAAATAAATAAATAAATAAATAAATAAAAAAATTATAATAAATAAATAAATAAATAAAAATAAAAATAAAATAAATAAATAAAAGTACTTTCATTCAGTTTTATCTTCCGTCACCGCTCCGACTCAATTGCGCAGAACGGTATACCAAAATACATTCATAGTCTTTTTACAAGCATAAACAGGGCTCCTACACTTTCTTGAAAACAGTTAAAAAGTTTAGAACCTTTAGAATGTAAAGAACATCCTTAGATTATATGCATTAGGGAGAGTACAGATTCATATTAGACTACAGAGAACGTGCCCTCTATGCTTGATTCGTATACTGCACCAGCTAGTATGTGAGGTAAAGGTACTTAAGAGTAAAAATTCTTACAACGATCTTGCTTTTATACTTTATTGAGTCAAATCAGGAAGAAAGTCAGGAAAAGTATGACGTAAACGGGTACCTGTTGTTTCTTCCATAATGCCACGGTCCGATAGCCAAAGATCGACAACAGGCTGCCCTATAGAGTATAGAGTTCATTCTTAGGCACATTTCTCCGTTAAAACAAGACATGAATTGTTGCAAACGACAAAAATTCTCATAACCATAAACATCGTATCACTATACTGAACTTATGCCTGTTATAACTTTTATTACGGAAGGTGTATATAATTCAGAGTCCAAACAAATTCGCTGCAAAATTGAGAGACTACCATGTTCTGATTTGAGCAAGAAATCGGCGTTTGTTTAATGATATTTACGGGTCTCTTTCTCCCCTATATCGCTATATTTCTTCTAGGATGTTGCTAAAAACATGTTTATGTCGCAAAAAAACAGGCGCTGATGGGGCATTTGTCGCCTATTAAAAATTCCCGCGTACGAAGTAGATCTACTGTTTCCCGACCAGTTTATATAAAGGTTAAACTAAATATAACAAATATAGCCCTTTTTATGGGCGAAATGTCATAGATAAATTATATTATGTCACAAGAAAATCTGTATCGTGTTAAAGGTGGGTATTTAGATTTTTCACATCTCACCAAATTAAAAAATATATATATAACTGAAATTTATATGAAAAAACAATACAAATCATCAATAATTAAGAATCATAACATTACAAAAAAAATTCTTTTGATGGTGTTCCCTTAAAAGGCTACGTAGCCTCTTAGGGTATTTTTAGATTTCGCGCCAGAAATCAAAAAAGCATTGTGGGAATGTCAAGTGACTGGCACGTGACTAATGACGCTTAAATTCCATAACATAACAAATATGTAATCATTTTCCATAATGTCTTCTTCGGAAGCTATGTTTGAAGCTTCGTCTGTGTATTTACGGTATGTAAATGAGCGAGTTGCTCATGTAAAAATAGGCCGTGTTTCCCGTCGGTGTCGACCTGGGCCGTAGTAAATCTTTAATTTCTCTTGTTGTCAGATGGTTTTCGACTACTGGGGTTTTATGAATGAAAATTAAAAGGCTTTGGGAGTATAAGGATGATTTTTTTGTATTTTTGTAAAATTTTCATCACAAAATCTGAAGGGCCACCTTTAAAAGCTCGTCTGCTAGCACATAAAGACAGTCTTTTTTAAAAGTCATTAGTTTTCGCGTTTTTTTTTCAGTCGTCGATTCTGCAATGGCACAATTATTGTAGACTTAACCCATGTATATTCATTGTATTCTTGAATGACAAAATGCACAATATTTTCAAACTTCCCTTCAATAAAAGGTACATGAAAACAAATTTTCTATTTTATGTCTGTGCCCAAATGTGCTAGAAAACATTACAGGAAAAGGAAAAGCGAGTTACTAGCAATTTCTCCTTTTCCCACAATGTTTTCAAAATCCCTTTTGCTAGGGGTTGCTTTAAACGAGATTGCCTGGTAAAAGATAAGGAGAACTAGTTAAAAAAAGCAGTTTGAATGCGTCCTTGTTTGTAGCTACAATATCAATAAATTGAAAGAATGGTAGTTGCATTGGTTTTTTTTTCGTCCTCGGTCCCTAACTTTTGATGAAAAAAAAAGAAACAATAAAAATCGATGGCTTAACATTTTCCTAAAACATAAAGTGGAAACCTTTTGAAGTTGTTTAATGCAGCAAAATGTTGCGAATTTTGAAGTTTTACACCGTATTTTGTAAGTACGCTAGATTGATGAAAGCCACTTCTACCTACATGTGTTATGTACTGATTATGATTTTATCAAGTTCTTTTGTAACGTTATGAAAATATCAATTGTATGTATTATCTTTAAAATTAGCATAATTGAAAATACTACTAACATTATAGAAAATGTGTAAGAAACATTGTCAATATACGGTAACTGATTGGGTGTCATATCGAAAAGTAGACAAGTTTGCGACGCCTCGCGGAAGCGACAGCTCAAACGGTAGCTCCGGATGAAAACTTATTCATACGCTCTTGACTTTGCAAAAATGGTGGACTGGAAGTAGATCTATTCAAATCCAAATATGGCGGACGGAAGTGACATGAAAGACTGGTAATAACAACTTTTCTCCACTACGATTTCTGACACCCTTGACAATCACGTGATTTAAAACAGCGTTCCCGTCTACAAACGAGACCCTCGCGAGATCTGGTCAAATACGAAGGAACTTGGGTATTTCCGCATCTGACCGAGGTATGGATATTTCCAGATACAGAAGTATAGGTAGCGGGAATAAATAAGCAGCTGAACCATTTCAGGTAAGCAAATCGATCTTTCCTTTAAAAGTTTTTCGCGTTCTTGCCAATGAAAACTTTGGTCGAGTTTCATTCGGACGTTTTCCTTTATTTTTAAAGTCTTGTTCGTTAAATATAACGAAACAACTCAGCCAGTACTGTGGATCTAATTCGTCCCCAGTAAACTCGGCCCGAGCAAACTCGTAACTTTTGTTATCGTTGAAGATATTAAAGGATTGTTTTTCTTGTCTATTATTCTGAACAGAATCTTACAAAAATCGATTCTCATCCAGATCTGCATCAGCTTTAGAGTTAGATTTTTTATTCTTCTTTTTGTTAAGACCATACGGCCCACTTGAAGCAAGGATGTTTTCTTTTTAACAGAGGTATTGGCTTTTTTTTACAGTGTTGGTAGTTTCTTTCTTTCTATTCTGAATTAGATGCTTAAATAATGCTCGTTGAAAATCCGGTCAAACTCTGTCAGAATATGTTTTGATGTTTTTGACTGTGTAGATATAGATTTCATTTTGACCGCTTAGAATATGATTTTTGTGCAGCCTGTTGTTGTATCCACACATGTAATATTCTCTAAACTAGAGTCTGCATTGTTGGACTTCCTTTAATGTTATTTCTGAAATATTTTTAATTTTAGGGTAATTGTTGAAAAGTTTTTTCTTAACTCTATTCACATTGTAAGGGTTACAGTTGTGTCAAACGAGATTTTGAGCAAATATTCTTGTTCAAAACATTTGACAAATTGGTGGGGTACATCGCCTAGAAATGACAGTGTACTCTCAGTGTGGCCGAGTTGAGAAGAAAGACACCACCTAAATTGTCAGCACCAGGGCTCAGACTCATTACCCATAAACTGACTGCCTAAAATGCTTTCATCAACTGAACTAATCCTAATCATCCAATCTATAGATGGTATCTCTCGGGCATGTTGAAATGTATTTCCAACTACCCTGATACACAATTAGTTAACAGTCTATGTATGTAAAAACATTATAATAAACAAGAGGGCCATGATGGCCCTGAAGTCGCTCACCTGAGTCTTTTGACCAAACATGACCCATTTTCAATTTCTTTTGAGATATTATGACAAACATTCTACCAAGATTTTCATGAGTATTTGACTGAAAAAGTTTTTTTGAAGATTTGATTCAATGACCTAGTTGTTGACCCGAAATGATCCACTTGCAAACTGGTCCAAGAAATCATCAAGACAAACATTCTGACCAACTTTCAAGAGTTTTGGACAGAAAATGTGGCCTCCAGAGCATACACAAGATTTTTCTAAGATCTGACCTAGTGACCTAGATTTTGACCCGACATGACCCATTTTCAAACTCATCCAAGATATAATCAAGACAAATATTCTGACCAACTTTCAAGAGTTTTGGGCTGAAAATGTGGCCTCTAGAGCCTACACAAGGTTTTTCTAAGATTTGACCTACTGACCTAGTTTTTGACCTAACATGACCCGTTTTTTAAATTGTCTGAGATATCATCAAGGCAAACATTCTGACTAACTTTCAACAATTTTGGACAGAAAATGTGGCCTCTAGAGCGTACACAAAGTTTTTCTAAGATTTGACCTATTGACCTAGTTACTGACTGGACATGACCCATTTTCAAACTAATGCAAGGTATCATCAAGACAAACATTTTGACCAATTTTCAAGGTTTTGGGACTGAAAATGTGGCCTCTAGAGCGTACACAAAGTTTTTCTAAGATTTGACCTAGTGACCTAGTTTTTGACCTGATCTGACCCTTTTTCAAACTCATCTGAGGTATCATCAAGACAAACATTCTGACCAACTTTCAAGAGTTTTGGACAGAAAATGTGGCTTCTAGAGCTTACACAAGTTTTTTCTAAGATTTGACCTAGTGACCTAGTTTTTGACCGAACATGACCCATTTTCAAACTCATTTGAGATATCAAGAAAAATATTCTGACCAATTTTCAGTAGTTTTGGACTGAAAATGTGGCCTCTAGAGCGTGCACAAGGTTTTTCTAAGATTTGAACTAGTGACCTAGTTACTGACTGGACATGACCCATTTTCAAACTCATGCAAGGTATCATCAAGACAAAGATTCTGACCAACTTTCAAGAGTTTTGGACCGAAAATGTGGCCTCTAGAGCGTACACAAAGTTTTTCTAAGATTTGACCCAGTGTCCTAGTTTTTGACCGGATATGACCCATTTTCGATCTCATTCGAGAAATCATCAAGACAAACATTCTGACCAATTTTCAGGAGTTTTGGACTGAAATTCTGGCCTCTAGAGCGTACACAAGGTTTTTCTAAGATTTGACCTAGTGACCTCGTTTTCGACCTGACATGACCTATTTTCGAACTCGTCCGAGATATTATCAAGACAAACATTCTGATTAAGTTTCACGAGTATCAAATTGAAAATGTGGCCTCTAGAGCGTACACAAGGTTTTTCTAAGATTTGACCTAGTGATCTAGTTTTTGACCTGACATGATCCATTTTCAAGCTCGTCTGAGGTATCATCAAGACAAAGATTCTGACCAACTTTCAAGAGTTTTGGACAGAAAATGTGGCCTCTAGAGCGTACACATGGTTTTTCTAAGATTTGACCCAGTGTCCTAGTTTTTGACTGGACATGACCCATTTTCGATCTCATTCGAGAAATCATCAAGACAAACATTCTGACCAATTTTCAGGAGTTTTGGACTGAAATTCTGGCCTCTAGAGCGTACACAAGGTTTTTCTAAGATTTGACCTAGTGACCTCGTTTTCGACCCGACATGACCCATTTTCGAAGTCGTCCGAGATATTATCAAGACAAACATTCTGACCAAGTTTCACGAGTATCAGATTGAAAATGTGGCCTCTAGAGCGTACACAAGGTAAAAGTTGACGACGGACGACGCACGACGGACGCCAGACACAGCACGATCACAAAAGCTCACCTTGAGCACTTTGTGCTTAGGTGAGCTAAAAATGGGATATATTCTTATGTATTTTCTCTAAAAATGATATATTGGTCTACAGGCCTCACTGTGCAGAATTATATTACTTACGAATTTTTTAAAGTTATTTTTTTTACGCCCCTCCCCCCCCCCCGAAAAAAAAAAGAAAAAAAAAAAAAAAAAAAAAAAAAAAGAAATCTGATGTAATGCCTTTTTAACAGTCCTTTTTTAATCTGCTTTCGTCAAGTTTATTTCATCCAAGTAAAACCATCATCTGTATAGTCATTTAAAAAAAAATGATGAATTTATTGTTAAGCGTAAATTTGTAGCAAAGTAACAGCAAGGACTTAAGGCCACTTAAACATTTTTTCCTGCAAATTTGTTTTTTGTGGGTGACTGTATTGTATCCCTGGGGTGATCTACAGCTACATGTATTTGGTCAAGGCCAAACGTTTGTTATGTGAAATCCTGTTTAAACCCCCGATTGCACTGTCAGCCATGTGGGAGTATCCTAGATTAAGGCACAATATAGCCACAGGCCAGCACTTGTTGAAACATTAAACTAAGAAAATATGTGACCATAAGTAAGCCGTATTGCCGTGGAAAGAAACACGAAACTCCATTCAAACAAATATTAATAAGAATTTACAAACTTAAATCGATGAAAATTCTCAGTCTTGACTTTCTCCTTTGATCCATGCAAGTAAATCATTTATTGTATATTACTTCAATAAAAAAGTACAGTGCTGTCAATTTATCACGAAATAGATATGATTTCAATTTCAATACCAATGTTAGATAATGACTACAGAAGAGTAATACTTTCCAGCCTCTTTTTGCCTTTTCCTTTTTGACACTAAGACTTTTTTTAATTGATCAGTTGGTGTTTTGGTCTCCTTTCAAAATCATTTCTGTCGTATCAGACTGAAAGCTCAGTTTTTCATGTATTTTCCTTGCTTTTACAAGTAGTCCTTGCTTGGGATGTGCCTTGCCTTGTCCATAGACACTAAAATGAATGTTATCTTGGATGAAAATCAAATCTAGGGCCGTTTGATTACTAATTCAACACCTTAAGCGGTGAACAACTAAAGACAACTCAAAACTCTTTGAAGGGTGCCATTTTGACCAGGATCCTACAAATGTTGACCAAAGTTTTAAGTTTACTCTGACTTTGTCTAATTTTGTTCATCCCTGATAGTGAAACGGTGAAAATGTGTTTAGGTTTTGTTTGTTTTAATAATAAAAGGTTGCAACAAATTCATAGCCCAAGATATCAACAAGAAAACATTGCTTAAAGTTCATACCTCTGTCAGTGCATAAGTCAGTCTGTTTGTCTGTCCATTTATTCCCACAAATAGGTCCAATGATAAATTAAAGGGGAAAATGGTGGCTGATATGAGACTGGAACTTGATACCCCTGGTTAACAGGGCATTGCTGTTAAAACATGATAGCAACAAGGCTGATATAACAGCTCCTAGTGTCTGTTTGAAACATTCCCTGATCAAAATCCCGTGCCAATACACACAAATTAGGCTTGTTTATATTTTGTTAGAATTATCGGGAAATGCTACCCTTAAAATGGATCCCTTGATGAGCGTATGATGTACCAAATGAGCTATCAGACCACCTTTTATGACTCAGTGCTACCAAAAGATTTTCCGTGTCAAGCGGCTTTTTTAGAGTTTTGTTTTTCAAATTATTTTTTGTATAACACAGATAAATACTACATAATAGATTTTTTTCTGAAAACGTTAAGACACTGGTCAGCTACATGCCATAAAAAGGTACAAATTAGGCGTTCAAATAATGGATTAGCTGCTTCGAAATAAGTTCGAGAAATTTATTTCTCTGCAGCCGAGTAAAATTAGGAAGTAAACAGTTTTGCAGGAGATTCACACAAGTCAAAAGCCTTGGAATCAATTAATTCTTCGCAGTGAATTTTGAATGTTTACCAATTTGCTTTTTGTAACCTTCAACGCTCTGGACGTTGTTGTATATAATGTCCAACTTTCGATACCTGGATCGGGAAACGATCACTTCCATGAAGGTCATCATTGACCTGTCAATTTAAAGTCGGTAAAATTGGTCAGTTAATAATCTCTTCACTACATACAGTCAATTTTAAAGATGAATAAGAATGATTGATTGACCATATGGTGTATAATGCCGTTTTCAACATTATTTAAGTTATATCGCGGCGGCCAGTGCACCTATACATGCTTTTCTGAGTTTCTGTTACCAGTTCTCTGCAAAATATTCTTTCAAAGCCAATGGCTGCTTTCCCACATAACCATCGTCAAAACAGTGGTCAGAAGTGAAAGAGGAATGAATCCTGTCGCAATGGCTATCATCAATCCTCGGAAAGAAATTGGCCGAGCCGGGGATCGAACCAGTGTCCACCTGTTCCCAAGTCCTGTACGCTACCGACTGAGCTATCGGGGCTCGCCTAAAGATAAATAAGTTTCAGGAAAAAAGATAGGTCGAGGAATTGTGAAAAACGGGATCATGCTCTGTGATAAAACTTTAATGGTTCGACCTTTTTCATTTGTACCTGTACATCCCAATAATGTATGATGGGAACTGAAGTATCCCATTAAAGAGAAGGGCTTCGACAATGAGGTACAAGTTAATCAAGTTTCTTAACATCAATTGGCGAGCTTGGTGGAAAATAAACAGAGCACAAAAGAATAGTCTTATCCAAGGACATCTTTACTGCGACAGCTTGGTCAAATCGTGCCAAGCTTGACAACATGGAGAGGAACATTGTTATTCACAGCATAGATTTCGTTTATTTCATCCCTTCAAAATGTTCTCCCTTGACAGAAATACATTTTTCAAGTCTGGAAATCCAGTTTGTGAAGGTTGCAAAATAAGCTTTTCTGGGAATACCTAGCAGACACTGAAACCTGACACTTTCCAAGGTACTTTTAGAGCCATATCGACGTCCAGAGAAAGTTTTCTTCAATAAAGGATAGAAAAAAAGTCATATGGGCTGAGGTCGGGAGAATAGGGTGGATGGGGAAGCTGTACCACTTTTTTCCGTTTTCAGGAAATTCTGAACAGTTGCAGACTTGTGAGCAGCTGCATAGTCATGAATAAGGCAAAGACCACTTAATCCGGTTCTAGATCTCCGTTTTTCATTGTTTCTTCACTTTTGAAAGAGCATTTTTTCTTGTAAAACTTGCCTGTAACCGTTCGGCCGTCTGGTACAGAAATTTGAGCAATTGGACCGTCTGAATTGAAAAATATGGCATACAAAACTTTTCTCCCGCTTTCTATTCTTTCTGCTATGATCGGCGTAGCTTGGTCTCTGCGCAGCCACTGTTTATTATTGATGTGTCTCTGGGGCTCAAAATAATAAATCCAGGTTCCGATATTCTGCGTTCGTCGCAATTTTTGTGCTTTTTAAGAAAAATTTTGGCCATTTATACACGAGTAGCCTTTTGTTCATCTGTCAAGAGGCGGGGGAACCCATCGAGCGCAAATCCTACGAAGTTTTAACTGCTTGGTCGTAATCTTATGAACTCACCCCGATGATATGCCAACTCTCTTGCTATTTCTTTCGCTGTAAGCCTGGCACCCTGCTTTATTAAATCTTTCACAGCAACAACATTTTCTTTGGAAGCTGCAGTTTTGGGTTGACCAGGACGGGGGGGGGGGGCATCTTTTAAGCAAGTTCCACCATCTTTAAATTTTTTATTCCATCTGAAAACCGACCGTTTTGATACCGCTGAAGCCCCATGTATCTGACATAATTCATTAAATATTTGTGAAGCTGAAATAGTTAGACTAACGCGACTTTTAATATAGGACCTAATTTCAAGCTTTGATTTTGAGTTCATTGTACATTCAGTAATATTGCAAGTGTATATGACTGCACCTTCTTCAGCTTTCAATAACTTTTTAAAGAATGAACCTGTTAAAACAAAATTTCGCGCCAGAATTCAAAATAACTTGCTGGTGAAAATACCGTTATTTCAGCGTGATATATATGGACATGTGGTATAGAGGCCTATTAGTGACACAATTTAATGAACGACCCTCGTAAATAGAAAAATACATAGGATCGATCAATCAATCAATCAAATAACTTAAATGATACTAACAGTTTACTTGGTGTTTTCCTTTAAAGATTCCTACTCGAACTGAATGTTCTACCCCAAAATTTAAAAGTTATTAAGAGCATCCCTAGGGAGATAATCAATGACAAGTATTTCAGTCAAAAACTGAGGGTCTTTCGAATCCTAGCCGAGGCGGTTTGTATTTGAGTTACGCATTTGCTGCGAACTTTCATTTTCGTAAGATGGAGCCTTGACGGGATCGACTATTGAGCCATTTTTTGTCTGAATAATTGACTTACGGCATAATAAGGCTTTCTGTCATCAAAATGACGACATTGAAGAGGGGTGAGTTACGGGAGATCACTCCTACCTTACTGCATAGCTATGTCCCTAACAACTGCGTTGGGGAGAAATCTCTTTAGTTCAGTGGTTAGCGTCTTATGTACCTCTTAAACTGATGATCTTTGCCGCACCGGTATGAATCCCAGCCGAGGCGGTTTGTATTTGAACTATGCATTTGTTGCGAACTTTTATATTCGTAAGACAAGAACCAGGTAATGTCAAAATATACTAACTCTAATACAAACAAATACCGACAAACAAACCAGGGAAGGAATGCCGGTCGTACCATCAAACACTTTTCACCTGGATTTCATCATGATCTTGTTCTACCTACCTGTCCGTATAGCTTGTATTGCAAGGTGAACTGCAACTAAGGCTGAGGAACATGCAGTATCTACGGTAAGACAAGTCCCATGAAGATTGTACACATACGACACGCGAGCCGATATTACACTGGTCGATGTTCCAGTTGCATTGTAACTACTAATGTCTGTCAAATCAGAGTTAGCCATTGCCTTGTAGTCGTCATTCATGCAGCCTGAATAAAAACGCAACCTTTATCAAAACTTGTCCACCGTACATGTATGCTGTAAAGAACACGAGTTATCATTCCTTCAAACGAAATGGTTGGTGTCCTGGAAAGAATATTACTGATGTTTCTGTTTCTTGACCTTAAAAAGATTACCTTAAAAAGAAAACTAAATCAATATAGACTACATTCAGTGAATGTTTCCTATCAAAAAAAAAAAAAAAAAAAAAGTTACCAACTACTTAGAATGCTTGTGACAACCAATTATACATATCCTCCGTGGCTGAAGCGTTCATGTTTCTTCCCTGTAATACTTTTTTTCTATGTCCGGTGTTGATTATTTAGATCTGGATGCGATTTAGATTAATTCATAAATGAATGAATGAATGAATGAATAAATTAATTAATTAAATAATAACGTTTTACGGACTGTCGAAATCAAGGGTCAAATTGGGCGCACTTACAACTAATGCAATGCATCTAATTGATTATATCGAAACTTAAAATCTCAGCTATGTAAACACTCAACGAACGACCGATATGATTGGCACAGGGTCTAAAATACAGATGGTTAAAAAAAACCTAAAAGCATATCTTTTTATAGTGATTACCTCTTTCCGAAACTCAGAAAAAGACGCCAGCAGTTACATAAAAACGGAGAGTTCTGAGTTTTGCCCACATATCTCATCCATCTACCCCCCTCTTTAAATTCAACCTGCTAAACCGAAAATCTTGATTAACCATATATATGCTTTAATTAATATTTTAACCCTGTGTATGATTAAAATATTATACCATCCATCCCCCTCCTCAAAACTACATCCCAGCGTCTCATATTTTTCACCCGTATAGCTATATGAGCAAAAATACAGCATTTTTACTCTGTCATGTGATATATATTCTGCCCTATACGTAGTCAATTTTCTAAGATCTGCGTCTTTATCTTAGTGTGTCCCCAAGCTAATGTATCGATGTTGTTCGACGATGCGTTTATCGTCGTTTCCGCTCAAGGCGACTTTATTCACCTCTTCTGTATACAACTGGTGATTATGACTTCTAATAACTACCATTTTCCTTAATTGTGTTTTATTTCTAACCAAGCAATCTTTATAATGTTCATGTTTAATAAATGCTTATATAACACCCTCTTTAATACCCTTACATTTTTTAGTCCTTTCACTAGCCTTAGAATTCTCATCAAACATTTTAAAAGAGTATAGGTTAGACCTGAGACCTAAAAACTCCTCTATAATTTCACCCTTTGTCTCATCTTTAAACATACCTACAACTTTCTTATTTAATCCGGTGGGAATACCTGAAGGATGATCAGGTTGGTAATCACTTGTATCAAACCAATCTCTAACATCATCACTAATATCCTTATAAAAATCTTCTGTTTCTATTTCATACATTAAGCTATCTGTATCAGTGAAAAGAAGTTTAACTTTTTCACCATATTTATTTTTAATATAATTATAATGAAAGTTATACATCAATGTCTTACTTAAATCTAAAATACACGTCCCTACATAAATAGGTTTATTAAAATATAAACGCGGTTTTTTCATTTGAATTATACATAAATTTTCATCAAGAACGGTTATATTGTAATAGTTTGGTTTAGCGGTTAATTTTTCTGCTTTTTCCCTGGTACTAACTAATCTTATATCTACTCTATTTCTAATATTCTCCATAGTCTTACCAAATACAGAATTATTCATAAGTTTAAAGAAATCCTTTTCAAATCCGGTTTTAGCTTTTGCTCTTAGTGTAGTATTTTTATCGATATAAGGTTTTAACCACTCACTCTCAACAAAAGTT
This sequence comes from Hippopus hippopus, assembly GCA_946811185.2. NCBI lineage: Eukaryota > Metazoa > Mollusca > Bivalvia > Cardiida > Cardiidae > Hippopus > Hippopus hippopus. Next base: position 74,647,024 of record OX328097.1, read on the forward strand.
AACCCTCTATGAATCTTTTTAAGCTTTAGGCCTAAACTTAATTATAACTTTAAATTTTCATAATGTAATATATATTTATTTTTATTATATAAATTAGGTATAAGTTTTTCAACTTTACCAGTCTTTAATCTTTCGGGAGCTAATGGGAAATCATTATGCAAATCATGTAATTCTTTAGGATATTCTAAATCAACCTCTAATATACAAGGGCAACTCTGCCACTTTTGTAAATCATTTTCATCCATCCATTTAAAATTACCAGTGGGAAGTTTTTGGCACATTGCCCACCCATAGAGATTATTCGCATCCAAATAAGTAATAAATTTTGTCGGTTCTTTAGAGTCATATTTTTTACCCATATATAAATTATTTGCTTTTGCATATCGTTTAAAAATGGTTGAAATACCTCCTCTTATTCCGTTTTCAATGAATAAAATCATATCAGGGTCTGATAATAATTCTAATTCTACCTTAGTAGTTTTTAACATTGCCTCCCAAGCTAATCCCGGCGCTGTATAAAACCAAGATGGGTCTAATCCATAATTATTAAAGCAAACATTCTTAAAATTTTCAAAGACATCCGCCAACAGTAAAACATCAGTCTTATTGTATAAGTCATGATAATCTTTAAAAGTTTTCATCTCGAAGGTTTTCCATACATTTAATGCATGTTGATAATCCTCCTTCCCAATTCCACTATATTTAAGCTTTGAGTAAAATTCTCTTTTTTTGGGTAACTTTCTTTCCTCTAATTTATTAAGGTTATCAAACCATTCATATGGAAATATACCCTTTTGAGAGACCAATTCAAGCTTTTCCCCCTCAAAATATTTCATAAGATTAGTCTTGTCCTCCTTAGCTAGAGTGCTAGCTAATTCATCTAAACTTTTATTTAAAAATCTTAAACTATCAAGAAATCTAATCTCATGGGTTTTAATTTTCTTTATTTCTTTTTCCGTTTTCTTATCTTTAACAGTGTATTCTATTGGTATATTTTTAGACACGCTTATATATGTTTCCTTGTTTGTTGGTATACAACTTGTTTCTCCGGGCGTACTCATTAAGTCTTTTATAAATAAATGAGAATCATACTTACAAAAATTATGAAAGAATACAGGTGTAAAAGTGGCTCTTCTAAATTTTAAATTACACGCACTGTGCGCGGCTCCCCTAAACTTTCCAGTATAATGACAATGATCTCTAACTTTTTTCATGCCATTACATTTTTTAAGTGGTTCTTTACATTCTGGACATATTTCCTCTTTATCTATCTTCTTCTTCTCCTTTGTCTTTCTTTTACATTTTGAAAATGACTCCCCGCATATCCAGCAGTTTTCTGCTCTATCAAACTCTCTTTTATCATGAACTTTAAAAATCATTTCCCTCGTTGATATCCTATCTATTTCTCTTATAACATTTTTCTAAATCCTCTATGAATTTCTTTGTTGCTTTTTAGCCTGAATATTGGAAAAGTTTTGAAGGGCAAAATTTTTCATAATGTGATTTAACATAAAAACAATATCCTGAAATGTTATGCTCATTAATTACTTTTGTCCCGCTGCCTTTCTTTTCGTTTTTCTTTTCTAATGTAGCCTCCATATCTGCATAAATTGTAAAAGGGTGTCTCTGTTGTTTATAAAAATTTTGAAAAGATATCTTGGTGCCCTTTTCAGGTAAGTCTATTCTACAAGCATCTTTTTCACCGCAATACTCTAAATGTTTATTTAAAGTTTCTTCTTTTTGAAAATGATTTAAACATCTTTCACAAATATAAGTTTTACCGTTATGATCAGATATTTGTTTAGATAACAATCTACTCATATTTTTAATTAAACAATAATGTTTTTTACCATCTTTATCAAGAAGTAAAAGATTAATATGATGTTCTCTTTTATAAACTTCTTTACTTAAACTAAGTGGATAAACACCGGTGGAATCATTATATCCATGAATTGATACAGATATAGATGGGTTTAGGGTTTCGAATTTAATTGTATCCTGAAGGGAAACAGGGTAATTAATCCCTTCCATATTTAATGTGTTTAACGAAGGTCTTAGTCTATCAATTTTTTCAGGGTGTTCAATTGTTGAGTTCAAAGCTATAAGAATACAATATGCAAAACACATATCATCATTCTTATTTATTGGATTAATAACACTTTTTGTATTTGCTATCTTAGGAGGAGTTGGGAACCAAGAATTACCCCTTAATGGGTTATATGATATTGTGTGTAATCTTAAATCGATTATGAAAAGAACTTTATAATAATCTTACTGCATTTCTTTCTTTGCTATCCCATTTAATATCTGTTCTCCCATTTCTTCATATATTTCATCCACATCATCCTCATCCAAATTAACAATTGGAAAACCAGAATCAAAATTCATTTCTTTTAATGTATTTTCAATAGAGTGTTTCATCATACACTTCATAATAAGTTTAACTTTTGTTTGGCGGTTATTTCTCATAACATTGGTTAATTTATCTTTTGCTAAATCAAGGAAATCATCCGGCATAAAAGCTCCTTTACCTTTTATAAAATATTGTTTGGTAAAACCTTTAAATGTTGATGGCCCTTCTATAATCTCTATTTTATCTTTATCCTTATATAACTCATCTATTTTTCTTTGTAAAGCTTCTAAACTAGGTGATATATTTTTCGGAATTTTTCCAATATTATCTAAATAGTTCATCAACTCCTCAGCTGCGGCTGTAGGTGGAGTTGGTACCGGGGGTGGTGTGTAAGGTGTTGGTGTGTAAGGTGCTGGTTTTAATACCGGGGCTTCAAAATTACCAATATCATAATCTAATATTGGCGCTCCCCGATTACTTAGACGCTCAATTAATTGCGCTCTTCTAAGCGTAGAGTATCCTCTAATTCCTCGATTTTTAGCTTCTTGTTTTAAGTCTTTTACTGTGGGCCTCCTGAATTGATCAGCAAGACTAGGATGTGGAGGATTACTTAGACGCTCAATTAATTCAGCTCTTCTAAGTCTAGAGTATCCTCGGATTCCTCTAGACTTGGCTAAATTTTTTAAACCTTGTAAGGTATATATAGTATAATTAATATTCTCCATTTTATATATACTGAACCAAAAAAGAAACTTCCCCTGTGTTTAAGTGCAGATATACACAAATATGAAAATCAGGATTAAACTAGATTTATATGCATTGAAAGAGTATTTTATTGCGACTTTGTGTGAAAAAAATTATTGCTGAGGGTTTATCCAAAAGTAGTGAAATGGTAGTTAAAATGCGGAAGGGGTCGCTCACCAAAATCACAAATTAATACCGGGTATGACCACCTTCAGCATGAAGGACTGCCTGGCATCGTTGGCGCATAGAACGGATAAGTGTATTGATTTCGGCTTGGGAATGTTGTTCCATTCTTGAATTAAGGCTTGTCTTAGCTGAATGACGTTTGACGGTGGAATAGGGCGACGTCTAACACGCTGGTCCAAATTATCCCAAAGGTGTTCAATGGGATTCAGATCAGGGCTTTTGGCAGGCCAGTCATTAATAAATGCAATGTTATTCACCCTGAGGAAATTCACATTGTCCCTAGCTGTATGGCTTGTGGCATTATCATGCTGAAAAAGAGTGATATTGGCATTATTTTGAAACAGTGGGATAACGTGCCTCGCAAGGATTTCATCTCGGTAGCGTTGGGCATTCAAATTCCCTTTGATAACGACGAGATTAGTGCGAAAGCCATGTGCAATGCCCGCCCAGACCAAGACAGAACCCTCACCCCCAAAACGATCTCGTTCAAGTACGCAACAGTCGGCATAACGTTCATTTCTCCTACGGTATACCCGAACCCTGCCATCACCTCGATGAATGGAAAACCTGGACTTGTCAGAGAAAAGAACGCTATTCCATTGTTGTCTAAGCCAGCGTTGGTGTGTACATGCCCAATTAACACGATTTACGCGGTGACGTCGCGTCAAAACACAACCAACGTATGGACGACGTGCACGTAGCCCACCCTCGCGCAAGCGATTGCGCACAGTTTGGGCAGATATACGGTTGTTATGTGTACCAGGGGTGTTCGCAGCAGTGGCTGTGGCAGTTTGGAAGCGATTGCGCAGGTGGGTGTTCCGAATATAGCGGTCTTGGCCGCGCGTCGTGACGCGACGACGTCCACTACGTGGTCGATCTTCCGTACGCCCTGTTGCTTGAAAACGTTGCCTAAGGTGTCGAATAGCACGAGTAGAACATCCAATATTCATAGCAACAGCATTCATCGTCATACCAGCATTAAGCATGCCAATGGCACGTTCGCGTAAATTTTGCGGAATTCTAGGCATATCAAAAATAAAGAAAACTAAAAAGAATTTAATTTTTTTCAACGTCTTTTTCTTATTGACATGAAAGTCTATAAAATTAGACTGAAAGGTTTCAAAAAATATACACGAATTATACTGGTCCGTGCATGCACGTGAAAATCGCTTTCAGTGGGTTTCTTCTGCAAAATGCCTTCAATCGAGTTAAAATTTGTTTTATCGGACACATAATCGTTCGCCCGAATATATGTAGGTCATCTGATATTTTGATTTTTTTTTAATAACATTGCATTTGCACTTAAACACAGGGGAAGTTTCTTTTTTGGTTCAGTATATATAAAATAAAAACTTAAGCTAATTTTACCAAATTTTATTATGACAATGTCATAATAAAATTATTGAATGTTAATCTTATATTTATTATTCCAAGTTCTCCCATTCCAGTTCACAATCGTTTGAGGGCAATGATCTATAAATTTACCTGCCTTATAAATCGATGGAAAGGTTTTTATTTCACAAGTTCAACATCCTCTAAAATAACTATCTTAGGATTATGCATAATAGTTTTTATTCTATCAAACCTAGGGTCCTTACTTCTTTCTTTTTTAGATGACTTAGGTGACTCCGCTGGGAACAACCCATGTTCTTTCACCAACTCAACTAACCGTTTTTTATCCCAGTATGAGCAGAAATTTATATTATTTTCTTTAATAATTTTTTTTAAATCTGTAATCTTTATCATTTTTATATATAAGAAAAAATATCTTAATACACTACACTCATTTTATTTCCATCAGACTGGAAGTTAATTAACCTATCGCTAATAATAACAGCATATGCCTCTGTGTCCGCAGGAACATTTTCAGTAAAATTTGCCTTAATTCGGATATCGGTGGTTGTGTATTTTAATCTCTCACTCTGTTTGGAAACATCGAACAAAAACAAAGGATAAAGTGTTTTGTACTCTGAAGGGGTAAAGTTAGGATTTGATACCAACTCATCCATGTTATAAAACTTAGATCTAAATAACGCAGCATCACCATACGCTCTACTAAATTGCTGTCTAGTAAATGAAAGATTGTAGTCAACCGCAGGGTACCGGGTAGAATTTAACATAACATAAATATTTTCAACGTTTACGTTGTTGAATATGGATGGATTTTGCTCTTGATTAGCAATTTTATCAGTCTGAAAGCCTACAATGATAAAACGTGGCACCTCGGGAGATGATTTAACTGAGAGTCTCCAAGTAAATTTTGTTGTCTGAGGAACTGGAATGGAGTCGCATTGTAGCATTCTGTAACCAACTGGAAATTTTTCTTTTTTCTCGATAAGTTTATAGAGTTCCATCTTCTCCTTATCCGCGGGTAGCACATGAGGCATAAACCATGATATTTTATCCAAAGTAATTTTACCAGCATCAGCACCAGCAACTCTAAAGATTGCATCTTCATCATTATTTCTTGTCAAGGTGAGAGTTTGTTTCATTCCATACAATATCTTATTATAATCTTCGCAAAAACCAAATATATGTTTTAATGGAACTCTAAAGCTAAATGTTCCCTTTGGATCAGAATTTTCAATGATGTATAGTTTTCTCGCATTCCAACCTGTGTTTTGGCGAGATGCTTCAAGTAATGTATCTTTATACCAAAATTGGTTTAACCCCTGTGATTTGGAAAAATCATCAGGATATTTTAACAACCCAAGCATTGTAGTAGCCTGACCAGGATGTGTTAAGGATTCAATCTCCATGCCTGAAAGTTGATACCTGATATTTTTAAAAAGATGCATCATGGCGTTGTTTGTTAGAGAAATGTTATCAGCATTTGCGTAAGCTGTTCCATTAGCCTTTGTTAATCGGCCTTCTATAAGTAAATAACTCTCACTAGGATGTGTAAAAATATCTTGGGTTTGAATGTCAATCCTAATATCTCCTCCAAAGTTGTCTAAATTATTGGTACCTGTGCTTGGTGTATACTCATGGTGTTCATACTCATCAATACTTTCATCTTTTGAAATTCGGTCGGTAATTCTTAAAATATCCATTTTTATAATTACAATTATAATTTAAAATAAAATTATAATTGTGTTACTTTACTCTAAATCTCTAACCAAAGCTAGGGAAAAGATTTTTTTCTTCATACTACTTTAATACCAGCCCCACTGTTTAATCTTTTAACTAAGTCTTGAATAGCAATGGCACTTCCATCTATTAATGTATTAATGTCTTGTGTTGTAGGGGTATTAGCGGGTTTCGGTGTTGCGTTATATTTTTGTAAAATTTTGTTTGATTTTGGTGTTAAAGTTTTTGTAACTAATTTTTTTCCTGCGTCTACAACTGCACTTTTTCCAACCTCTAAAGCTTTCTTTGCACCTTCCTTAGCTACACTCTTTTCCACATCAAGGGCAGAAGACGCAATTTGTTTAGCTGCGCTACTTGTAAAAAGCCTTGCTAAAAAGTTAGCAATACTATCAAAAATTCCAGTACCACCATATGAATAATTTTTTTTAAATCCGTGTTTTTTATTGATAATCATTTTTTTATAGTATAGACATTAAATTTTTATAAGCATTTGAATTTAAAACACCTTGTCTTTTTAATTCATCACAAATGCTCACTAGCTCATTTCTTACACCTGTGTTACCTGCTTCTTTACTTGCCAACAACAGGTCTAGTCTTTCTAGTAATGCATTAGGGTCACACGGGATAACAACGATGCCCTTTCCTTCATGACACTTTAGCCTATTTTTCCAAATATCACTAAGTATATTTTTCCATTTTAAACTTTTGGAAGCTTTAGGATGTTTATTGGTTGGGTTGTTTGTTGTCGCGATAAATGGAGTTGGTTTTTACCATCAACTTCGCGTAATTGTTGTAATCTTCACTAGTAAAAATAGTACCATCTGGATATTTAGACATGATGAACTCCCATAGACCAGGTGTGCCTTCATATTCCTCATTTTCCACAATAATATTGTTGTCTTGAATAACAAATGGTTTGTTACCAATATAAAACTTACCCTTTCTGTCATATATTCCATACGTTCTATCAGCTTCAGACATAGTAGCAAACTATCTTAAATAGTTTTCCGCTATTTCACCAATAAATAGTGGATCTTCTTCTGGTTCTTCTGATAGTTTATCATAAGCTGTGATAGAAGGAAAGGCTGGAAACTTAATAGCCTGTGGTAAGCTTTCTATACCCTCTTTAATAGGTCTAAGTCCCTCTGTAATCTCCTTTGTAGTAGCTTTTTGTGTTTCCGTAACAGGTTTAAAAAAACTTTGAAAGATCAGTTTGAAGTTGCTGTTCACCTGTTCTCTCTGCTAGTAGATTATCCCGAATATTCTTTTTTGTTTCAAGATACTCTTTTACAATTAAGTCCCTTTTTGCAGGATCAGTGATTTTTAAAAAAGACATTTTTTTTAAATTACTAAAATAATTTTTTATCTCAGTTTCTATCCCAGTTTTTATCATAATTTTTTAACACGTTTCATAACTAAAGCTGCATGAAAACTTTATTTTTGGTCTTTTAGTATTCAAGCGGCCCACTATGATGTTTTTCCACTAACCTCCGAAAGGACTCCCTTTGCTCACGCCTCCCTTTCTCAATTAAACTTTCTTCATTTTCGGTAGATATCTTTTTCTTAGTTTTTGTTCTTATCTCATCCTTCATTTCCTTATACTTCTCTTGTTCTTCCATGATAAGTTTAAACTCTTCATCTGATATATGATTGTCAACTAAAGCTTTCGATATATGTGAAGCATTTGTATCAAGCTTAGCATCAGCTATCATTCGAATCTTTTGATATTTTTCTCCCTTTGTTTTTGAATTTCTTACTACATATTTACCTACCATTGAGAGTAATCCGGTTCCTGCACTTGTAATTTCTAAACCCAATGCTACTGGTACCGCTACAACTGTACCCAATAATATGGCTCCCCCAACACCAGAAGCCATTGTTAACCCAATCAATGCTGTATCAATATTATCAACAACTCTTGCGGCTCTAAAATATTTCTTGGCTAGGGCTTCTCTTTTTTGAATTTCATTTTCGAGAAACTTTTGTACTTCAGATATCTTTTGTAAACGGTAGGAATGACCTTTGTCATCTAGTGGCATCATTTCAATAGATGGGGCTGAAGGTGTATTAATTTCTTTAGGTACCAAAGGATAGATTTTATTAGGATGTTTTTGATCTATATCTTTCATTTTTTTTAATTAAAATGATAATTTTTTATCTCAGGATTGTAAATATTTTAGATAACAAAATAACTCACCCTCAGGTATTTCAATTGTTTTTTGTGAGAAATTATAAATGTAGACTAAGATATCATTAGTCTCGTTATCAAGATGTGTTCCATTAAAAATGGTTAAACTATCTTTCCATTTATTACTAACAGATATCACCACAACTCCTTGTGTAGTTATATAACCAAATCCTAACGATACTATTTTTCCATCTTTAGAAGGAATCTTAATGCCATCTTGAGAATAAATTTTCCATTTTACAGGATCTAGCTTGATGGGAGGATAATCAACATGTAAGTTAGGTTTCCAAAATATAGTTTTATGTTGATTAGTAATATTAGGTTTTATACCAAATTTGTGTATATCCATTTTTATTTTGTTATAAATAATATTTAAATATTATTATTTATAACATTACAATATAACTTAATCATTACTTCTATAATCAAGATAACCATCATGATAAAAAACAAGAAATAAAAGTTCATTGTTTGCGATAGTAATCATTTTATCAGAAATATTTTTTATAATTACAAATATATCATCTCTTGTACCAAATTTTGGGTCACTCTCGTGTATTAAACCTTGTAAGGATAAATGATCTTTAAGTACAGTTGCAATATTACCCCACCTTCTTAAAATACACCCAAGCCCAAGTTGCAATCTTACACTTTTTCCAGGTTGTAGTATTATTTCACTTTGTGAATATACTTCCCATATATTATCTGCTATATTTTTAGGTGGATATTCCAAATTTTGTAAAGGAAACCATATTACTTCTTTTATATTTTCATTAATTCGAAAATCACCACTATTTCTACGTATCATTTTTTAATTATGTATTATTTTTTTATATTAATATTTTTTTTAAGATAGCTCCTAAAATAGGTATATTAGCAAATGGACTATTAGGTCCAAGTAAAAGTCCTTTTCCGTCATAAATTTTTCCTCCTTGCTTTAAATACAAACCATCACCAACAGACTCTAATCCTTTACCTTTGTATGGCTTTAAGTATAATCCATATCCATCAGTTTCCACCTGACAAACGCATCCTCCTTTTTTAAGATAAAGACCTGACCTCATTGCTTTTTGTACTCCTGATGAGGCTAATCCAGAAAGAGCGCCAACACCTAAAGCTGGTAAAACGGTTTTTGCAATCATTGGCAAAGCTCTAGCAGCCAACCTGGCTAACATTCCAAGAAAACCTCCCTCTATTTTCATATTATGTTTAAGTTGTTTTGCAGACATTTTAATAGTTATACCTCTACTCTCCTCATAGGCTTTAGCCATTTTCTTTGCTTGTGAATTAGTAATTGCTAAAACATCATTACCTTGTAAATCTTAATGACCTAAACGAATACTTACTGGGCAACCAGCTTTAACAGCATATTGAAGCTTTTGCTTTTGTGCTTCTGATATATTAACTTTAACAGTAGTGTAACTCGTCATTTTTATATATAATTCTTTTTTTATTTTATCTCGCTTCTCTAATATGAAACCTAATTGTTAAATTTTCACCTCTAAGATTTAGTAATGTTCCATTTTGATCTGTAATATTTACCCCTAGGCTATGTATTTCATCTAATGTTATTGGTAAGTATACTAAATTAGGTGGTGACTCAATTATCTTATATCCAGGTGCAACATCTGGGAAAAAAGAGTAAATAGTGTTTTTTGTTGAACCATTAACATAACTTCCTGAAATAATATCTATGTTAACAAGCAAACTGTTTATACTAAGAATGTTCACTACATTCTCTGACTCGTGAAATCCTTGTGTATATTTAGCGTGACTAAATCCTAATACTTTGGCAATGGAGTTTGGTTGATTAAAATCTACTTGATAACCATCTCCTAGAGTAAGAACAGACTTTAGGGTATTGGTGTTTGCAGAAATGTTAATATAATACTCTTCATTAACTTCATCGTAATGACCCTTTTTTCTCATTTCCTGGTGAATGGTATCATTAATGTCAACAAGGTCATAACTTCCTTCAGGTGTTTTTAATTTAATCCATGAATCACTATCGTCTGGAGAATAAACAAATACGTTGTTTGTTTCATCAATGTTTGGAAAAGAGTAGTAAGTTTCAAGGTTTACCAATGCTATTTCATACTTTTTATCTTTTTCCAGCTGAATTGGGGGATTAAACCTTGTTCTAAAACGTGTTTTGTTGTCGCTTACTATAATTTGAAATGATGTTTTGTGTTCCGTATTTTTTACAATTTGTTCTAAAAGATCTTCCATTTTATAAAAAAAGTAAAAATATTATTTAGTTGAGTAAATAATATTTTTGTCATGTTTGAAATATTTAAGAGTAAAGAATATGTATGATTTTGTTTAACCTCATGTAAATATCCATATATTTACTTTTGTCTGATTTTGTGCAAATTGCTGCTATCCTATTAAATAGTTTTTTTAAATTTTTCCATATCCCTATCATCATCCTCATAACTTCTACGTTTATCATTCCTACCAATTCCAAAACTACACACTAAATCAGATAATTGTTGTCTGAGGTTTAATAGCAAGCAAAAAGTAAATTCCTCAAAATTTTCCCTTGCATAACTTTCCTTAATTATTTCATCAACTATGTGCATAGCATTAATTTGATTTTCTAGTAAATACAACATTTTTTATAAGTAATATTTTTTTATTTAAGTTATTTCAATTTCTTTATACTGACTTAGGCATGTAAAAATTGTCAAAGCCGTTTCTATACTTCCCATCATTTTTTTTACTGGTTAAATCAGTGATAGCAAAACCGTGCGGTATTTCCCATGCCTTTTGACAAAATTTTCTAAACTCATCCTTAGGCATATCTTCACCTACATGATCGTTATAAATATGATTAATGTTTCTTAGGTCTTGTGGAAAAAGACAAATAAAGTTTGCGTTTTCTCTAATAGTTTGCCTTGGTAGTCTAAAATAATTTTGTGAAAGGTAAAAAGCAGTCAACATTACTATGTCTTCCTCGAATGTAATAACACTCACATTTGTTTTGCCTTTCTAAAAGTAAATCATCAAAAATCATTTAATTCTTATTTTCTGAGTTTAACTCTCTCGGATCAGGCACATCACTCGCATTTTCAAAAAAGTTACAATTTATATCCGATTTGTTTTTAATCGTTTTAATCCATTCTTCAACCAAAGCTGTTGGTAAAATGTTTAGTTCTTGTATTTCATCACGCATGTTGAACAACCTTAAGATACATTCTTTTGGTAGTTTTTCTTCAAAAGCCTTTTTTAGCATTCGGTATTCCGGTTGAAAAAGGCTTTTTCCAAAAACACTTAAATCATTATAGTCAAGCCATCCCGGTCTAAGTAAAAGGTTTAGCAATAAAGTAGTTTTACCACATCCTGATTTGCCTATAATTAAACCTCTAATACTTTTTGGTAAAAGAGAGTGATTAAATCTCTTTGATACTACTTCATTCCATGATAAATTTACAACATCCATTTTATATAAGATTTTTAATTTTTATATATAAAAATGTATTGTGTTAAATGTAAAAACCATACTGATACAAGCAACATAGAATATGCTGTTGCTAAAAATGGAAGAAATATGAAACGGGGAAAATGTGTGGTTTGTGGAATAACTAAAACTCAGTTTGTTAAGACGATAAAGGGTGGATCATTGCTAAATAAAGCTATAAATAATTTACCTTTTGAAATGCATCGCCCAGGACATAATTTTACAGGACCCGGCACTAAATTAAAGAAAAGACTAAATCCAGATTTAACACCAAAGAAATGGAGCAAACCAATAAACCGCGTTGATAAAGCTGCTTATCATCATGATGTTTGCTATCTTCAACACAATGACACTGCCACAAGAAACGCAGTGTGCGATAAAAATATGTTAACAGAGTTAAAAGGTATTTACAATCCTACTATTAGAGAAAAAATGGATAAGTCCATCGTTAGTAAACTCATTGGAACAAAGATGAAATTTGGAATGGGGGTTAAAAAAAAAATTTCAGCATGATAAATTTAGCGGAAGAATTACATAAACCCGTAAAAAGAAAATTTAAGAAAAGGAGAGTTATAGTAAACGGTATAGATAAGATATGGGCTGCGGATTTAGTAGACATGCAAGCATTTTCTAAGTTTAATCGCGGTGTAAAATACCTTTTCGCTGTCATTGACATCTTTTCTAAATACGGATGGCTAGTGCCATTAAAAGACAAAACAGGGAAATCTGTCGCTATAGCATTGAAGAGTATTTTTAAGGAAAGAAAACCTGAAAAAATGTGGGTGGATAAGGGTAAAGAGTTTTATAACAAAGATGTTAAAGACTTGATTGAATTGTATTCCACTGAGAATGAAGAAAAATCTAGCGTTGTTGAGAGATGGATTAGAACAATGAAAGAAAAAATGTGGAAGTATTTTTCTGCTAACTCTACAAACGTTTACATTGGCGTGTTACCGGATCTTGTTAAAGAATATAATAACACGAGGCATTCATCCATTAAAATGACTCCAGTAAATGCTAGTAAAAAAGAAAATGAAATCAAATTTTGGAGAAATCTTTACCCCGATCATCTTGAAATAAAAGATATAAAGCCTAAGTTTTCCGTTGGAGACAGAGTAAGGATAGCTAAAAAGAAAAAGACTTTTGAGAAAGGTTATACAACAAGATAGACTGAGGAGGTTTTTACAGTTTCTGAAGTAAAACATACATCACCTGTAACATATAAAATTGAAGATCTTAATGGAGAAGAAATACAAGGTACCTTTTATCAACCTGAACTGCAGAAAACCAGTCAAGAGCTGTATAGGATAGAAAAGGTTATTAACAAAGGAAAAAAGAAATCTCTTGTAAAGTGGAAAGGTTATTCTGATGAATTTAATTCATGGGTTGACAATAAAGACATTAGAAATATTTAACTATAAAAAATGTTAAATATTTCGATTGAAAACGTAATTTTACCAAATAAACCGTTAAACAATTTCGAATTGGAAGATGCGGCAAAAAGATTAAAGATTCCTTCTTTTAGAGGAGTTTTTTTGTTAGATACATTACCTAGACAGCCAAATAAAAAAGAGTGTGGTATAGTAAACTTTGATAAAAGTGGTGGTCCTGGTACGCATTGGGTTGCTTGGTATAAAAACGGTAAAACTAAAATTTATTTTGACAGTTATGGCATACAACCACCTATTGAAATGCATTAGTATCTAAAAAGCCCTATACACTATAATACTGATCAAATACAACAAGCTGGGTAAGTATTTTGCGGTCATTTATGTTTGTACATTCTAAAAGAGTTAGGCTCGGGTAAAAAGTTTCAAACAGTGATAAATAAACTTTTTTAATAATAAAAAATGCCGGTTGATAAATTCGGACGAATGAAAGATGATAAAACAAGCGGTGATGGTGTGTCACTCGCTTATATAAATAATAATTTTTTACGTAAAGATGGAACAACCGTAGTTACTGGTTCTATAGATATGGCTGGTAATACATTAACGAGGGTTAGTAATCCGGTAAATCCTCAAGACATTGCTACAAAACATTACGTTGATGAAAATTCTGGGGGGTTATTAAAAGAAAATGGTGGATACCAAGTTCTTGGATTTATAAATATGGGTTTCAATAAAATAAGAAATGTTAAGGAGCCTACAGAACCGGACGAAGCTGCTACTAAAAAATATGTGGATAGAAGCGGTAAAGCAATAGTAGAGAACCAAGACGGTACCTTTTCCGCTGTTGCAGATATAGATATGCGAGAGTATTCGTTAACAAATCTTTTGGATCCCGCAGATACACAAGATGCAGCAACTAAAAGATATGTGGATTCTGCCAATCGAGCCTTCGTTTATGGAGCTGGTAGGTATGTGGCAGTTGATGATGTCTCTATGGGAGGACGAAGAATTAACAATGTTGGAAGCCCTTTAGAAAATGATCAAGCTGTAAATAAGTTTTACGTAGATACTGTCGTTGAGGTAGCTACCGAGGGTGAAAAAGCTTTGACAAAAAAACAAGATGGATCCTTTTCAATGGCTGGTGGAATAGATATGAATGATCACCCGATTACCGGGTTACCAAATCCTGTATCCCTTGATGCTGCCGCCAATAAAAATTACGTTGGTAACGGTGGAGCTATCGTAAAAAATCCTGATGGAAGTTTCACGGCGGTGGCTAACGTAAATCTCCAAGGTTTTTCTCTAAAAAACGCTGCAACCCCGGTAGAAGAGAGAGATTTAGCAACAAAATCCTATGTGGAAAAAAAAGTATCTCTTCCTTCTGTCATAGGTCCTAAACCCATTATAACCGTGTGGGCTGAAGAACAAGGGTCAATTGGAGATGGTAATTATGAGTTCTCATTCGGTAATGGTAATTCAGGCCGCTACCACGCGCTCGGGGGTTACTGTATGAATGCGCCGGGTAGAATTATAAGAGGAAGTTTAACGATTGTTAAAAATAAACCTGGCGCATCAGAAGATGTAAAAGTTAATATTGCGGTAAACGGATTGGAGCAGGTTGATTACTCTATTATTAAAAAAGCGGACGAAATTTGTAGCTGTACGGTTTTTCCAAGGGCGTTGGAGGTAAATCAATGCGACATCGTAAACTTTATTTCAAGAACAACCAACCGTGATGTAACACATGCTTACATATCTATTTTGATAGAGTTAGACTTGTAAAAATATAACTTTGTTTATAAAAGTTATATTTTATATCTTTCTTATAATTGTTGTTGGGCTTTTACAAACTAAACATTTATTAAATATATTATTCACATCTGCATTATCATAACACTCATTACATAAACATCGATGCCCGCAATCACAAAATAATATATTTGGTTTTCTTGTTAAACATACTACACAGTTATCTTCATTGTAGGATTCAATACCATTAATAAAAAAAATTTCTTCAATCTTATTATCACTTTGATCTCTATAGTCCCTTAACCCGTTTAAAAAATAATTAAAAGATGATCTCCTGTATGATCTCCTCTCCTCTTCTGTTTCCACATATTTATCCATATTAAATAAAGAATTAAAACAATGATTATAATTATTAAAATCAAAAGGATGAACTTTTACAAATGGTATATACTCCGCTTTAGTAAAATCAAGACCTAAATAAGATAAGTATTCAAAAAAATATTTTTTACTTTTCCTAGTTCCTTTCACCCTATTATCACCATATTCTTTATTAATAAACACATCAAAACCTTCAGCAAACCCATCCCATCTATCCAAACTTATTTCAGTATCATAATGTGTAAAAAAATCACTACTACATGATCCAGTACTTGATATCGTAAAAACTGGTGTAAAATTTTCATATGACTCAACATCACTCCAAACAGGAAAAAAGAAAAGATCTGTATATATCCATTCATTATTATACATATATGAAGCTTTACTATATTCATAATATAAATTATCTATTATTTTAGGTATTATGCTAATATAATCTTTATCTCGAGCGCCGGGGTAATATATAAAATCATATCCTTTATACTTAATTGGTTTGGCTGAATATTTTAGTTTATCTTTTAAGTGATTTTCAATATTAAAAGTTAAAATTGATTTGCCATTTTATTTGCCATTTAATTTAAATTATAAAAAGTTAAGTTATGTTTTACACATCGATACATTAGCTTGGGGACACACTAAGATAAAGACGCAGATCTTAGAAAATTTACTACGTATAGGGCAGAATATATATCACATGACAGAGTAAAAATGCTGTATTTTTGCTCATATAGCTATATGGGTGAAAAATATGAGACGCTGGGATGTAGTTTTGAGGAGGGGGATGGAAGGTATAATATTTTAATCATACACAGGGTTAAAATATTAATTAAAGCATATATATAGTTAATCAAGATTTTCGGTTTAGCAGGTTGAATTTAAAGAGGGGGGTAGATGGATGAGATATGTGGGCAAAACCCAGAACTCTCCGTTTTTATCTAACTTCCAACACTTTATTATCAAACACTGAGTTTAGAATGTCAACATAGTACAATAGTAAACTATCTAAAAGTATATATTTAACTATAAGAGATGCATTGTAGGCATTGTAGGGCATACATTGAGGTGCTTCTCCTTTGAGAAGGTATGGGAGCGTTGTATACATATGACAAAAACGAAGATTGCCTAAGATAATTTTCTTGCGGGGCTTTTCCACAACCCTGTGAGCTACCAAACAAGACTTGGCTTCATTGTAAACAACTTGTATTTAGGGTGACTGGATCATTCTAGGATCGCTGCTCAAAGGTAGAACAACAAATGACAATTCCTCCTTACCAGTTTTATTTGCCTCTTCATTACCACATATTCCAATATGGTTGGAGATCCAACAAGTTACAAGATTAGCAGTAGAACAGATTCCAGAAATATTATCAAGCAAATGAACTACCAATGGAATGTCCGCACTCTCATTTCGAGTGGTTGCATAACTAATAGTAAATCAGTGACAATAATGTAGCGCCAGCAGGCGTACTATTTTATGTGTTCGAGAGCCAGGTCTGGCGGTTTAGCTTTGCAGAAAAACTGAAATAATGATTTAGTAGGCAGAATTGGTTGAATTTGACATCAAGTTCGGCAGCCGCAGCAACTTTTCCCATCTTTTGAATGGGCGGTTTTAATCTGTCCATATTTGTAATACGGCTATTATTTCTGTAAAAGCTGATTTTTAAAAACTTAGGGATCTGTTAGTAGTAATGGTAGGGATAATAGCGACTGCTATTATCCCTACCCTGAGTGAGATTTTTGGTGTTTAGTCGCTATATTGCCTACCCCCGGGTAGGCAATATAGCGACCACTACGACTAGCGACCACTTTTGCGGTCGTTGTGCGACCAATGTCCGCCATTTTGAATTCTACCGGATAGTCACTATAGCGACTAGAAACGATCAACGACCACTGGTGTCTAGTCGCCATATTGCCTACCCCCGGGTAGGCAATATAGCGACTAAATCGAGTGAAATGTGACCAAAATCACTTACGACTGGTCGTTGTACGACCATTGGTAGTCAAACCGGGGACCGATGTTCTATTGGGCTTAGGACATTGGAGCAGGGCTGTGCTGACCTTTACGACCGGTCGTTGTGCGACCAATCCCCGTCATTTTGTGGCTGGGTTGGCCGTAGACTTTTTCATTGTTCTGTTACGGAATACAGTCTGATCTTGATCCACACTGCGTCAGAGCAGAGGCTAGGGGTGGGTTGGGCTTAGATTTTTTGAGGGTAACTCTTAGTGAAATTGACAATTTGAAGAAAGATTGCTCTTTCTTGGTGGTTGGGTAGCCCTGAAAGGGCTGTTTTTCTACTTCCTCGTCTTGGTATACTTTTTCCCTTTAGTGACAGCTTTTATCCTTTTTCTTTGGCCTTTTTTTGGGATCTTGAAATCATCGAAGTCATCAATCTTTTTTCCATATTTGCCCTGACCCGTTATTGTCGAGATTGTCCAGTTGCTGAGAACTCCTTGTTTTTTTGTGAAGTTGACTTTTATCTTCCTCTGATGTTCGTTTTGTTGCTCTTGGTTGTTTTTCCTTCGGCTGTTGATTTTCCTCTGGTTGTTTTCCTTTCCTTACAACAGTCACGATGGAGTCTACTAGTTTATGAAGACTGCTTTTATCAAAGTCAAACTCCACCGGAATCTTCACAGGAACAGGTGACATATGGTGTCTCTGCTGACATAATGTCTCGATGTTTCTGTTCAGTTGTTCGGTTTTTATCTCCTCTAAATGTTTGTTAAAAGTCTGTAGTTCTTCTAAAATGCGAGTCACGACAGAATCTTGTTTTGAATTCAAATGTCTCACCTCTTCAAAAATGCTGTCCAATACTGCTGTTGGGCCGATGAGTGATGAATTTATTGCTGTCGATAGAATATCTCCATTGTTTGCCTGTAGCAACAAATCGTCTAAGTTGAAATCACCTAAGTTGAAATCACCCAAGTTGAAATCCATTTTTTCCGCTACTGGTTGCTTATCTGTACTACTCGAGAGCTGAGAGTCGAATGATTTCTCCGCCGTCGCTGCAAGCTTTGCGGCTTTGCGGGCTTGGGGTGGTGTGCAACGTCGGTCCAATCAGAATGAACGTTGCGCTAAATAGAGGCTGTGATTGGCTGGAGCATTATGTCATTTTCTCCTATAATTTCTCAGCGATCAATAAACTTTTTTGAAAAAAGGTGAGCCGTACCTCTTAGAGGGAAAGAAAATCTTGATGAAATACCCTATATCCCCTGAATCTATCAAAGCTTTTTTCCTAACTTTTTAAACTATTTTGGAACTAGTTTTTGAACTAGTGTTTAGAACTAGTTTTTAGACCTAGAGCTAAAAACAATGACAAATTTATATTCTGGATAGATTTCTTTCTCAGACAAAATACATGCTGTTGGACGTAGTCTTTTGGAACCCATAGAGAAAATGACAATTTGAAGAAAGAATAATCTCTTGGAGTGTGACTCTTTCGTGCTAGTAAATTTGAAAACTGACAATTTAAAAGAAGCATTGGCTTTTCATGCTGGTGGTTTTAGCCCTGAAAAGGACTGTGCAGGCTATCTTTTAATCTCCTCTCTTTATCTCCACAGTTTCCATTGCATTTAGTACCTGGATCAGACGGTTAACTTCATGTCTTATACGTTCGACTTAGGCAATTTTAAGTGTTTTCGCTGACTGTGGTATGGATCGGTTTTCCTTGGAAGGGTAACTGGGTCCAGTTTGCCTAGCTGAGATGGGTTTTCTTACAAACTGACGTTGGACTTAGTCTGTTTGGGGAAGGATTTTGTTCTTCGGGGAAGATATAGCCAGAGAGTTGTCGGCGGAGACCCCCTCCCTATCTCCATTTTTTTCCCTCTGGCAGTGGTTTAGGATAGTTTGTCTATCTATGATGGGTTTTCCCCAGACAAAAATGCTATGCAACTTAGTCTTTTTTCAGTGATTTCTGTGCTCTTTGGAGAGGTGGAGAGGGTGAGGATAGATTGTCTATGACAGGTTTACATTTCTCAGTCAAAATTGGTGTTGGGTTAGACAATTTTTACTGGCTCTAGCTAGAAGTTTGGGTGATGACAAATTGCACAAAGTTTTTACGGAACATGAAGAAAAATGGAAAACTCGGGGTATTTGTGAATTTGCATTGTAAAATGTTATATTGTAAGAAATATTTCAATAATGTATTGTCAATATTTTTATTGTGAATATTTCATTGTCAATATTTCATTGACAATTTCTGTAAATAAAATGTTTTTGTGAATAAAAACGCTTTCATTGTTATTTATGTTGTCATTTTATCATTAGCCCTTAAAGAGAAAAGTAAAAAAATCATGGAGTTGAATGTACAATCTATTTTATTTCAACACCCTTGTAATAGTTTCATCATAGGACCGAGCGGGTGTGGAAAAACAAGAGTTCCTTAATAAATTGATTGACTATGGAGAAGACTTGTTTAACATTGTTCCTGAAAGAGTTGTCTGATGTTACAAAGAATGGCAGCATGCTTACAATCTTATGCAGGAAAAATTCAGTTCACAGTTTGAATTAATAAATTTCGTGCAGGGAATCCCTGAGGATGAAATGAATGAATGAATGTATGTTGTTTTATGGCGCATCGACAGCTTAGGTCATTTAGCGCGCATATCTGTGTTAAAAGATGTTAAAAGTGGAATTTTTAAACTGAACATTTTTTGAATACATTAATGATAGTAAAAGGTTGAATTAAGAAGGATTATGTGTCATCTTAATATGTATAAAGGGCATTATTGAGTGACAGGGCAATCCCTATCTACTCAAAATTTTTAAATGATATAGTTAACAATTTTATAAAAAGATTTGAACAGAATGTTGGATTGATAGTAAGAAATTTTTAAATGAGGAAGAAATATGTGTTATTTTTAATGTGCATAAAATATGATATTGAGTGGCTTGGCGTCCCTGCCTTACTCCAAAGTTTTAGATTAAAAGGTAAGACTGAGAATATTTCTTTCCTTGGAAATGAGTGTTAAAACTGGTAAAGATTGGAGCCTCCAATGGGATTAGTATACTCCCATTAAAAAGGTCCTGTCTCCAATGAGAAAAGATGCCCCCAAGGGGACTAATCCCCTGAGGATGACAACGAAATTGTCAGTGATGTATCCATTCCATATTTAATCGTCTTTGATGACATGTCGGGTGAAAAAGACGAGGAAAAAATTAAACTTTGGTTTACAAGAAAAGGCCATCATCGTAATGCAAGTGTGATTTACATCACACAAAACATGTTTCAGCAATCAAAATCGAGTCGAACCATCAGTCTTAATTCCAGATACATAATTTTATTTCGAAATGAACGAGATAAGAATCAAATTAAAACACTGGCTCACCAAATGCAAGCTCCACATCTGTTACCTGCTTATGAAGATGCTACATCGATGGATCATGGATATCTAGTCATAGATTTTCATTCACGAACAAACAAAGAGTTAAGACTGAGAACAGATATATTTTTATCGTTGGTATACACAAGGAGATGAAAGAGGACCCATTGTTTATTCTCCTGCTTAAAAAAGGTAGCTTTTTAAAGAAGTTCTTATTTAAAAAAGAATTACATTTTTTAATATAAATCATTTTCATGTTACACGTCATTGAGTAAACATGGCTATACCGAGCACATCAAATTCGGTTTTAGTTGCTTTGCAAAATTTAAGTCAACAAACCAATAGATATGAAAGAGAAGCTGTACTCAAAGCAGGATTAAAAGAAATTTTGAAATGGTTTACGCTGGCGGCGAAAAACATCAATGAAAATGAATGAATGAATGAATGAATGAATGTTGTTTTATGGCGCATCGACAGCTTTGGTCATTTACCGCGCATATCTGTGTTAAAAGATGAATAAAGTGGAATTTTTAAACTGAAAAAGGTTTGAATACATTGATAATAGTAAACGGGTTGAATTAAGAAGGATTATGTATAATATGCATAAGGGACATTATTGAGTGACAGGGCAATCCCTATCTACTCAAAAGTTTCAATGTTCATAAAATATGATATTGAGTGGCTGGGCATCCCTGCCTACTCCTAAATTTTAGATTAAAAAGGTAATACTGTGAATATTATTTTTCCTTGGAAATGAGTGTTATAACTGATTAAGTGTGGAGCCTCCAATGGGATCAGTATACTCCCATTAAAGAGGTCCTGTCTCCAATGAGATAAGATGCCCTCAAGGGGGCTAATCCTCCCATTAAGAAGATGTAAACTGAATATAAAAGCAGTGGTAGAAACTCAAAAGTTTTAGATTAAAAAAAGGTAAGACTATGAATCAGCTGACAAGATATCTAATATAAAGGCATATAAAGAATGTAAAAAGATGGGTAAGAAACTCAAGAGTAAATATCACAGTTTATTGTAAATGCCAATCTCTTTTATGAAAGCGATAATAGATTCAACGCTGACAGAATCAAAAAGATTCTTTAAACTATCGACGTTGAAATATTTTGAACGAACTGGCCGAAAGTCAATGCAATCTAGTAGGATATGTTTTATAGAAAAGGGTGCACTGCATGGAATACATTCAGGGGCATCGTCTCTGGTCAGGAGCCAGGAATGTGTGATGCGTGAATGGCCAATTCGAAGTCGTGCAATTATCACTTCTTCTCGACGAACAGACCTGTAAACGGGGTACCATTCGCCAAGGGACGGTTTAACTGAATGTAGTTTTTTGAAAACATCAGCATCCCACTGGAATTGCCAAGAAGATTGGATATGTGTTAAAACGGAGGATTTAAAATCAGTGTGTGGAACTTTAAAATCTGAAATGGGAAGGTTAAGTGCAGATTTGGCAGACCTATCAGCATTTTCATTGCCTTTGATGCCTACATGACTTGGAAGCCAGCAGAACACCAATCTATTCACAGAAGAAATTTGTGAGATCTTTTCGAGTAAACTACAGATTAAGGGATTCTCAAGGCATTGATTTGAAAGGGCTTGTAATGTTGACAAAGAGTCCGAAAAGATAATGAAACGGTTGGAATTAGAACGTTCAGCTAGATTAAGGGCAAGATCAATTGCTTTAATTTCAGCAGAGAAGATAGAGGAGTTGTTTGGAAGGCGGCACTTTAGGCTCCTTTTTCCATAAACAGCGGCAGCTGCTACAGAATTTCCTTCTGTAGATCCATCTGTATAGATGGGTATGAAAATAAAATCAAATTACCAAAACAAACCACTACGTACAGTACAGTTCGCGCGTTTTTTGCTATTTTCGCTCTCCGCGGTGGACCTAGCGCGGACCCAACGCGGCGATTTTAAAACACAGGTGAACGCGCACCGATCTTAAATGCGGCGATCCCTAGCGGACCACGGCGGTCTGGTTACGCAAAAAAAAAAAACGACGCGATGACTCCGCCGCGATCAGACAGGTAAGTTTCTTTTCAGTGTAGCAAATGATTCAAGAATGAACCGAAATTACGCACCATTTTACTCTTTTACAAAGTCGTATTACACGTATGTATCTACATGAGAATTTTTTTATATCAGAAAGAAAAAAGATGATAAGTAGTCATCATTGCCAAGCGAATTATTCAAGGGACATTGATTTAAATGGTTATAAAATCAAAACACTTAAACCTTTAACCACACATCCAGAGTTTTAAGTGCCGTGAAGAACAAGGGTTTCGAAAACATTGTAGGGAAAAAAAAAGAACAGGCCGGCAACCAGCATTTTCTCCGCTTATACAATATTTATCTACCCTGTCACACACTCTTCAACAATTACGAGTGATTTTCATATTTCCTTAACTCTTTACCAAACGACAAAACGACTTGTCCAAATTGAAAAAAAAAAAACATTTGCAGACGAAATTCTGAATCTAACTCAAAATATAAAACTTGTTTTTATCAGGTGGGAACATTGTGGGAAAAAGAAGAAAATGCTGGTTTGAGACATAATGACAGCGCCGACAGGTATCGTCACGGAGAAATATTTCATGAGCTGCTCTTAGGCCTATTAGGTCTTGACTCTTGAGCTTATTTTTTTCCTGCTAATGATAACGATCACTAGCATACAAAATGTTTATTTTTACACATTGATATAATTATCTGCACATGTTCATTACAAAATAAATTAATGAATCTCGCAGGACCGAATGGATAAAATCAAACATCCTGGTTCTTCCGTGAGGGTTTTGGTTAATAATTAACTATTTACAAAGGCACAAAAATGTATTCTTTTCCAAATTGAAAGCATATGCAGACGACAACTAAATGTAGCAAACGTGGCATTTGTCTTTATTATGATAGAAAACATTCTGGGACAAGGAGGAAATGCTGGCTACTATCATTTTCTCCTTTCCTCACAATGAAGACTTCTTCCCAATGGGTAGATAAAAATCAGGACTGTGTGGTTAGGACTTGAATCGAGACTGAAAATCACAATATGCTAGGAAATCGAGGAAGAAAGGGTGTTAAGTTAACACGACTTGCCAGCATGAATTTCACAGTACGTCACACAGACGTTGTGTGCACAATGCTTCTAAGACATTGACATCAAAGAAATGCCGGTCAAACTTTACCCTTCCGTTAAACCTGACCGTCCTAGATGCTTGTTTTTTTACTGTTATTATGGCAATGTTTTTGTCGATGTTCAGAGCAATTTGAAATTCGATTTGGTTTTATTTCCCGGAGGTTTATAAGTAATCAGTGTCGCTATCTAGAATGTCCGCACCACTCCAAGTTAAACACAACTTTTATCATTTTTAGGATCGTAATAACTCAGCTGTACATAAGTGTAGGCAAATCTCTGTAAGTCGACTATAACTCTTGCGGACGATTTACATTAATAAAAAAGTTTTTTGCAGGCAATACAAAAACGACAAAATATTCCAAAGTAAGGCCTGATATGGGTCAGAACATTTCACACAGTGTCAGCGTGTTCCTATATCCAATATCATTACATGTATAGTGTTGAGCACTATTCTCAACATGATTCCAGACATCTCAAGGCTGCCAGCCAGCGCATCTGCATCTCTTTTCCAGTACTTTGTAAAATTATTTTGCAAGACAATGAAGACACTGATTGCTGTCCAATACACAAATCGTAGAAACAATGCTCAGTTGTCAGAGAAGAATGAATCTTGTCGTAATGACCAATATCAATCCTCGAAACGAGTTTTTCTGAGTTGGGATTCCGCGTCACAAGCCTGCATTACTAGCCAGCTAACGTGCTCGGCAGATTCAAGATCGAATATCACGTTCTGAAATATCATGGGAGGATTTGAAGATCAGTGGAGAAAGGGTTCGGTTTGTAAACTAAATCTTAGCGTGTTAAACTTTCCAAAGTGTGAAGGGATATAAGGGTTTGATTAACAAAAGACGCGTGCAATTTGCAAAATAAAGATTATCAACCTCCAGATTTGGCTGATCTTGTTCTAAAGTTGAAAGATAGGTAAACTTGACCTTTAACCGTTCAACAGACGACAAAATTTTAAACTCGCCCATATTGAAATCATATTGGCTCAAATGAGAAAAGTCGTCTTAAAAAGGTTGGGATACGTTGTGGGAAAATGTTAGCAAAATTTTTCCCCTAAACCACCATGTTTTCCAAAGCTTTCTGTCTTGGGATCGTTTAGACTCGTGCTTGTGTTGTAATGGGTTAACCAGTTGGGAAAAATGATATTTGTTTGTGCCATGTAACTGGTTGTGTTTGTCTCCATGTACATGTGATAAAATGAAGAAGAGCATGTGATGATTGTTTTCGTTCCTAAAGACTGGTATATCTATGATTACGACCTATTATGATTTTTTTTGTCTACGAGACAACATTCCGTCATTTTCTAATAGATAAAGGGTTAGGGTTTCATACACAAATGACACGTGTTAACTCTTTAGCAGACCTCCAAATCTTAGCCATATCCAATTTTATTAAATTTGCAGATGACTAAATGTAATTCAAACAACGAAATTTGTCTTTCCAGTGGTTGAAAACGTTGTCGGAAGAGAAGCAGCTGCTGATAATCGGCACATTTTCTTCTCCTACACTGGTTTCTCGAAACTCTTAAAACTTGGGATTATTTGGTAAAGGGTTAACAATATACGGACAACCCCCGCCTGTTTTTATTGCCAAATTTGGTTGTCGGGGTGTAGATAAGCTTTAACCATTAATCCGTACAGCATTAAATAAATGGAGCTGAAACGTCTGTGAAGAAGACGAAGATTATGAACTTTTCACAATTATTTTGAGTTAGAACATGTCTTAGAATATCAGAGTAAAAAGATAAATTGCTTGTTACCTGCATTGTCCTTTTTCCTCAATGTTTTCAAACGCCGAATAGTATTATTTGGTAAACGCTTAACACACCGAGTGCAGCTTAAATTCCTTTCAGTCTCGTTTACAGACGATGTAGATCAAGGTCATGCTGCATGTTAAACGCAATCTCTTACAACAGTATGTACTGTTAGATATTCTAGCCGAGACAAAATTAAAATCTTTAAATTCTTGGTTCTTTTTATAGAGGAGTTATTTTTGTAGTGTTTTTAGGATAAACTAGGGTAAAGCCTGTACCAGCGATCTAGGGTTGAAAAGAGCGTTAAAAACAGCCCGACTAAAAAGGTTTTGAAAACACCGTTGGAAAAGGAGAAAATGCTGTTAAGCAATATACCATCCTAGTTCCACGATATTGTCTACTTTTCAAAGAGAAACACGATCATTTGAGACACACTAAATTTGTCGTCTGCAAATGCATACAAATTGAACAAGTCTAGAAATTTGTCGCCTTATTCAGATGTAGGATGCGGATAGCGTAGGCTCCGCGGCAAGATTTGTTTGTAGGATGTATAATGCCGTTTCAACATATTTCAGTTACATGGCAGCGGCCAGTGAACCTATTCAAGTTTTCCAGGAATTTCTTTTAACAATAACGTTACTCCACACAGTATTCTTCCAAGTTACTTGTGGCATAGATAGTACCAATGCCGAGAGAGGGAGAGAGAGAGAGAGATAGTGGGGGATTGGGGGTAATGAGATTTTCCAATGCTATTTTTTATATGAAGAAATACATGTCACCAGACGGCTGTTGCATGACCTTATGCTGTCTTTTACAAAGTCAGTATTAAAAGCCCAACAGCCAAAAAAAAGCACTGCAGGTGTTAACATTCATTTAAATTTAAACCATTCCACTTAAAAGTATGGAAAATATTCCGAGGATGACAATCTGTGTATTCTGTCCAAATGTAAGTTGCAGGCAGAAAAAATCATGTCAAAATCAGGCAAAAAGTAAACTTATTAAGATACAGTGACTTGCCAACTTTTAACCTAATTTTTATATTAATTTCTCTGCCAGCGACAAACAGTTGGCCCAACCATGCGATAACAGATTGTCATCTTCACAATAATTTCCACTCTTTTAAATGCATTTTAACACCCGCTTTGTTTACTTCGGCAACCATTATTACTTACGACACTCGAATGCAGTCAAACGCAACTGGTACTAAATTTAGAGTGCCTGTTAGGATTTTTACAGACATCGTGGATTGAGATCAGACTACGCATCAGGCAATGTCTGATCTTTAATATTTACTGTCCGCATACTAGTATCAGAGTTACCCGATCAGCCTGATTCTACATTTTATAATTGTAACTCTTTTCTACGGTTGATGTCGATTCCATTTGAGCCATGCTCTGTGAAAAAGTGGTTTGGTGAATCTACAAACAGTATCGACTCCGGTAAGCCTGCGCAGACCGTACAGGCCGACCTGTGTCGAAACTTTGCATTTTGGTCAATTTTCAGCATGTCATTCTACCTCATGACTCGGTCGGTTGTAAGATAAAATGGATTTTACTGATCCATGTTTTGCTTGGTATAATGCGTCGCGGATATGCATTAGAACCCTTTTTCACAGAGTATGGCTCATTTATTTGCACTCAACGAAGAAATAACTGTTTGGTTGTTTTAGTAGGTCAGCAGATTACCAGTTCGAAGGGAAACGGCTTTATTTAGTGTAATGGTGATTTTCTTTCTTTTATTATAACAATTTCTATTGACATTGAAATTTCATATCGATATCGATTTTTCCAAAAATGATGATGAAATAGAAATAATATTGTGTATCCAATTCAAGTCACTCCTTTTAGTAAACATTTTAATCTATTTCCTTCTTCTTTAAATGCCTATTCAATCACTTTTCCTTGCATGAATGACATGTGTTGTGTTGTGCGATTAAATAGCGAAAAAGGCTTCAAGACAATTTTTTGGGCTGTTTGAGTATAACAAAAAAGTCTTTCATAATCTCGGACAGTTTAGATCCAAGATGTGAACGCATGACGTTTTCTGATCTTGGTCTGCTCTGCAAAAGCAACTTTATGCTGTAAGGTTTGATATCCTGAAGACAACTCCAGTCACGTTTTCGAAAACGATGAAGATAAGATTCTGCCGAAAGTTAAATCCATTCCGGTATGGTACGATACACCCTGATATTTGGTGAGATATTCTAGCCGAGATAACCTTCAAGTCCAAAAGATTACATTACGTTCAGCAGTGTTGATGGGATAGAATCCGCCAATATCTAGGCCTAATGGCAGCAAGATGACGAGAGAGAGAGAGGGAGATGTAACCATTTTTCCGGCTTAAAAATAACTTTGGTGAAAAAAGGAGAAAATATTCCAAACATTTTAAGCGACATATTTCTAGACATTCGCTGCTATTCGAATATTTTATTTTCTTACAGAAAATAAACAGATCTATAATTATTTTGACTTGCCAAATGAACGGGTAATCCATCATCGGAATCTAAGTCGTAAATATTCAAGAAGGGTTAGATAAGGTCGTATAAAAAAAGTGTCAGTCAGTTTAGTATGACACGTGCGTATGGAAGTAACAACTGGGACAGTACTTCACACTGCCGGAGTGCCATACTACCATCAAAGGAATACCGAGAGTAGTATTGGTAGGTAGCGTAGGGACGCGGCCGATCCGCCGCGTCCCACGCTACCTACCCTGTAGAGCCCTACGCTACCTACCCTACAGAGCCCAGGTTGCCTACCCTGAGGAATTTATCCCTATATCACTGAGTTGGACTTAGTTTTTTCTTCACCTATGGATGATTTCTCTCTAAAAGCCTGAGCACTGAGTTGGACTTAGACTTTTTTCTGAGTTTTTTTACTCTTTGGAGTGTAACTCTTCTGAGAGAAAAGAAGATTGACAATTTGAAGAAAAGATAGAACTTTCGTGATAAATGGCTAGTCCTGAAAAGGACCGTTGGGTTAGCTCTGAAAAGAGCTGTGACAATTTGAAGATAGAACTTTCGTCTAACAATTTGAAGAAAAAGATAGAACTTTCGTCTGACAATTTGAAGAAATGACAATTTGAAGAAAGATAGAACTTTCGTCTGACAATTTGAAGAAAGATAGATCTTTCATGGTAGATGGTTAGCCTTGAAAAGGGCTGTTGGGGTGGCCCTAAAAGGACCTGATTTGGAGGTTGTGTTTTTAAGCACAACCTCCAACTTTTCTGCAGGCTGGGCAGCTACTCGCTGCCCGCCTCTTCAGTCTTTTCAACTGCTGGTTATCCAGGTTGAATCGCAGCGAAAACGGTGGTTCATCATCACCATCCCAACATTCGGTTTGTGGGATGATGATCTCCTTCTTTCTTGGTAATTGAGCAAGGTCCCAAAAGTCCATTTCGCTGACTGTAGCTTTCGTCTTTTTTAAATCTTCCATTGCTAGGCGAGAGTCGAAGAAATGATGAATGTATGGAAATAACGCTGGGTTTTATAGCTTTACAGGAGGATTGACCTACTTGACTTGTGACGTCATTTTCTCTTATGTTTTTCCCGCGTCAGCGTTTCATGCTGTTTTGGCTCTTAATTAACGTTGTCCAATCAGAATTATCGTTGTATTTCTAATGGTAAATGTTTATTGTTGGTCAATCCATAGTTTGTTACATTTTTCTTGTTCTTGTCAGAAAAAACTAGAGTTTGACTAGCCTATGACTTTTTTTGATTTGAAAAGAAAGAAGTTTCATTGAAAATGGTTAGCCCTGAAAAGGGCTGTTTTTGTGCAGAATACACTTTTTTATCCTCCCCTCTTTCTTTCGATTGATTCCATTGTATCTAGCATTTGCATTAGATGCTCAATTTCATACCTGATATATCTGAAACGTTCTCTTTCTTCTATCCAGAAGAGCAATGAGAGGAAAAATGTCAATCCAAACATTGTGGGATACTGACTCAGCTTTACGATAGTTAATGGTGAATGAGAAAAATAATCGGAGTTTAGTGTTTATATGTTTTATGTGCAACGGGACACTTTTTTAGGCTTTTGAATGTAAGTCTTTTGAGTTTTTGACAATTCTGAAGAAAAGATAGAACTCTCGTGGTAAATGGTTAGCCCTGAAAAGGGCTGTTTTTAGAGAAGGGCTGTTTTTAGAGAGAAGGAATCAACTTGAAAATGATTATTCTGTATCAGTCGATTCGGTGTCTGACTCAGTCCTTTCAGCGGCGATTTGCTCACGGAAAAGACGGTCTATCTGCTCACTTTTTGAAATAGCATACTGAAAATACATTTCAAGCGTGCCTTCAATGATCATTTCCTTCATCCGAAGGTTATAACAGAACGATCTGTTATTTGAAAGCTCTGCCCTCACGTAACGCTTTTTCACTTCAGCTAAGCGTTGTTGAAGCAAAATGATCTGTCTCTTCGCTCTTCTTAACTGTCGCTCGGCATCCATCCAAGTGAAACGCCTGTCGAGTGTTGGTCTTGAAGCCATTGCGAAAATGAAATGTATGGAAAATATATCGCAGAGATTTATAGCTTTTCAGACGGATTGACCTACTTGACTCATGACGTCATTTTCTTCTATGTTTTTCCCGCGTCGGCGTTTCATGCTGTTTTGGCTCTGAATTAATGTTGACCAATCAGAATTACCGTTTTATTTCTAATGGTAAATGTTTATTGTTGATCAACCCGTAGTTTTGTTACATTTTTTCTTGTTCGGGTCAGAGTTTGACTATACTATGACTTTTTTAGTTTTGAGTTTTCTGACAATTTTGAAGAAAGAAAGATAGAACTTTCGTGGTAAATGGGTAGTCCTGAAAAGGACCGTTGGGTTAGCCTTAAAAAGGGCTGATTTTCGTCTCACGTTGTTCTCCACTTCTAATGACAACATCCGAAATTCGCCTGGCAAATAGGGCATGCTTCAACTCTTTTTCTGATTATCATTGTTCCATTATCGAAAGTAATCTTCCTCCCAAATTTGACATCAACCAAAATAACATCAGGCGATGTCTTTAGAAATAGCTGAACTAATCTTTCGCCGAGATCTTTGTATGGCTGTGTTATACGTTGTAGTTGGCTTTGTTCCTCCTCTCCTACGACATGAGTGTTTAGTAGCAATATCTGCTGACCGGCATCCAGATAGACTCGGAGAGCCTCACGCAGTTGATAATTTATCTCCTCCATATTGATACTGCTTCCGATTATTGATACTGCTTCTGAACTGCTCGAGAACTGAGAGTAAAAATGGTGAATGTATGGAAATATCGCTGGGTTTTATACGTTTACAGGAGGATTGAAAATTTTTAAAGAGCTCGGACCTGACGGAAAGCACATACATTTTTTCCCATCCTACATTTCATGCTAATATAGCAAAAAGTTATGACCCGATGTATGGGAAAAAATGTAGACAGAACAAGTCTTGGGAAAAACAGAATGAAGAACTCTGTTGTTTTTTGAACTTTTTTATTGAACAGAACTGAACAATGAACATATTTACAATGAACATATTTTATAATGAACTGTTAACAAAAAGAAGATCATTTTTCACTGTTTGTGAGGATTGAGTCTCTGAAATTTTCTTGTATAGAATTCCGTAGTGTTGATTAAACCACAATGATACATCTCGATCGTTTCGATGGTGTCCCGTTGAGAGGAATTTCTGTTGAAGATATTTCTGTATATTGTATCCTCTAGCAACAGCATCCAATACAAAGATACAGTAAAGTCCGCAAACTTTGCCCTGTAGACTCTGAAGAGTTTGTCGATTGTATCTCCACGTTGAAGAATGATTGTCTAAAAAGTTAATGATTTCTGGCTCAAGTGGTGGTAGTCCATACGGATCGAAGTATAGCACATTGTCATTATTATGAAATATCACTGCCACCCAGTGTTCTCCTGGTCTATTTGATATCTCTGTATTCACAATGTAAGCTTTCACATGTTTGGGTTTTTGTCGAGGTAACTGGTCTTTTGCACAGACTTTCGCCTGTAGATTTTTTATCCAGGTTCCGTGATCCAATATGTATTGAATTTCAGAAGTATACATCACGTTTTTTCTTAGTCACTTTCTTCCCAGGATTGTTTTACTTTGTCACACCAGTATTGTAAGCACGACTCCGTGATTTCAGATAAAATGTTTTGTTTTATATTTTGCCATAATCTGTAGGCTTCCACATAGTCACTGTCATCGAGTTTCAACTCCATTAGTTCAGGATACCATTTTTCCATGATTTTGTATGGATTTAATTCCATCATAGCTTTTTCTATGAACATATCTGTATGTTCTTGTCTGTTCTTGAATAAACACAGATCGTGCTGTATTTGACTGGGGTGATCCACTTGACATCCGTAACACTGGTTGCGAACTTCACTGGCAATAAGATTTTTTATTTCTTCAATCATATGTTTTTCGAAGCTATTGTGAATGTCATTTTTCCGAGTAGAGACGCACTTTGAAGTGTGATATTTCACTTTTTCTGCTTCTTCTCTCAGTGATATAGCAAATCTGAGTCCTTGCATTGTTTTTTACTCCTCTTAGCTCTGAAAAGGGCTGTTTTTCTGATGTAATTTTTCCGAAGTTAGTAATCTGTGATGATTTCTCTCAAACTGTTGATCTCGATCTGATTGTCAAATTCAGCAAAAACAATAACATTGATCACTGCTGCCAAGGCTTGAGCGAATTGAAGCTCAATTCGAAGACTTCCAGTTTTTATAGGATGAAGTTGACCTTCTTCACTGCCTTGATCAGCTGTCAAATCGTAACCCCACAAACAGTATCCACCAGCATAATCTTCTTTGCCAATATCAAATGATTTATTGAGTCCGAAGGCTGAGACAGCCTGATACATTGACAAATATGATTTCAAATACAAGCCATTTTCAAAATCAGGCTCAAAGGGTCTGTTATGAATACTGTGACCATTACATGATATATCTATTTTTGACAGATTGAAATGTTGGAAGAAAAATGGATTGGTATCATAACCTCCATTATAACTAGCATTTGTTACCATTGCAATGAAAACACGTTTCGGAAGCTGTTCTTGAAACAAATGATCTTCAACTTTAGACTGAAGTCCATTGCCGATGGTAAAAGTCTTTACTTCTACTCTGCGGATAGGAATTTTCATGTTTTGCTGAGAAATAATTCGATTTAGATCATTCGCAACAACAGGCATCAATTCAACATTTCGCATATGCAGACTGACTGTTTCCAGTACAATTTTTGCAGCTGGTGCACCAGTACCTCCCGTAAGACAAAAATTTGATGAGACTCTGTTTAATCTAAGTTTGATTTCAACTCCGTTAGGTAAATATTTTTCTTGCTGAAATAGATCAAGATGCAATCGTCCGAAAAGCTCTGCAGTTCTGCTTAGTGTGATTACACCGATTCTTTCTCGTAATCCTTCATTATTCCCATCATGGTTGAGTGCTCCGAATTGACCACTGGTGTCTTTGGCCCAAAGTACACCAGCTTTCAAAAACGTAGTCTTGCAGTCGGCATTATATGACAGAAGATTTTCGATATATGCTCTGTATGGATAGGTGTCTGAATTACTGTTGATTAGTTTATTATTTAGATACAAATCGACACTGCTAAACATACTGTGCATGAAATTGTTTACAGGGGCTACATTTGAACCGGCATCTAAATTGCTACCATCTACTTTAACGATTGTGAATTTGATATACAAATACGATTGTGACAAATCTGTCCAATGTTCGGTTTGAGGTGGTATGATGAATTCTATCGGTGAATTGTTTGTCAAAGATGATATTGGAAAATGTTCAATCCATTGACTTTCTTGCATCGTTGTCAATGTAGGTGGTACAGAAAGAACATTGAGTTCTGATTTACTACATTCGCAAGATCCGTTTTGCATCATTTTCGAAAAAGATTTTTCAAAAGGATTTTTTCTCAATCAAATATATCAAGAGGTCTTGGTCTAGTGTAATGATTTCTTAGTCTTTTATTAATAATCTTGCCTCTATGAGATCGAGAAGATAAATGACGTGACTTTTGTGATTTTCGTTTATTTATCCAAGGTATTAACTGTTGCGCTAAATTATGAACAGATTGTTTTCCCCGCGAGACTGCAACTTTTTTAGGGTTTTTACCACGTAAAAAGATATCTTCTGCTGCACGTATTCCTTGTTTGATTCCTTCTTTTTTTATAGCATTAAAAACAGATTTGAGCAAGGGTTTAAGCAATGGAGTCACTGTTTTGAGTGCTGATCTAAATAGGGAACCTAATCCATACCCATACTGATGTTTTACGCCACGATAAACTGGTAGCATTTTTTGTCAATGTATCAGTTTAATTATTTCAAAATATCAAATATTTTTTATTTTTTCTGTCTGAAATGTAACTTGACGATCGTCTTACCAGTAATGAAATGAAACGAAATGCCAGAATCCCCTGTTATTTGAATGTGAATAGTATCGAAATCAGATTTCGAAACGGGGATATAATGCGGTAATGTAATTTCATGGTTGATATGTTGGGCTTCATAATTATTTTCAACAGATTCGGTTGGCTTGAACGGTAAAACACGAAGTATGGGAGCAAATGTATCACCCACTATAGTGTGTTCAGCAATATCTGAATAAACAAACAGATGGTTGTAGCCAGCACCAATGTTAGGAGTGTATTTAAATGCATTTAAAATTCTTCTACCCGGATAAATCACCTCCTGTTGAAATTCTGGCGATCCTCCCAGTTTTAAAAACAGCGATGAATGGAATTTGATTCCGGTTTTTGTAATATTTCTGATTGCAAGTTTCGGACGTTTGGATGAGGTTGAATAGCTAATAGACATTAGCATTGAATGCTTTTGAAGGATACCCGATAGGTTATTTTGAATCAAATCATCGATCACCTCTATAATATGCTTTGGTGAAGTGTAACTACCCGGTGGAAAAGTAAATAGAATTGACCATTTTTCTGCTTTACCTTTATCGTCTCGCCTTAATACAGATATCTGCATTTTATCTCCTTTTACATCTACCGCTGATATTGCATTGTATAAACTGGTATCTGCAATTATAATTTCGAACTTTGCTTCTTGTTCACTTACGTTTAAAAACTGAGAGGGGGTAATAAGTTGAACTAATGCAACTTCCCAATTTTCCCTATCAAAATGAACTGCCTTTGGTAAATGAACTTTAAAACAGCACTGTGTGTTGTTCGGAAAAAGGTTTATGGAACTATCGCTAGGTAGAGTAACATAAAACGAATTCATTTTTTAATATTTTATTTTTTACTGGCAATGAAACCAAGCCCTGGTTGTTTTTGTTCTGTCTTTGTGAATTTTAACCCCGGAGATGGGAGAATATATCCGAGTGAACTACTTAACAGTATCAACCACAATCCACGATCCTGACTTTGAATACTTAAATGTACTATGGAGGTTGCAATAATTGCGTAAATGACTAATATCTGTGAAATATATGTAAACTGATTCTTTGGAACACGATTTCCACAGCAGCTGTAATTTTTTGTACTAACACTATCGACACTTTCTGTCGCGCACTCAATGTTTGACTGAATTCATCATAAATGTACTGTCTTTTTATAAGATTTTTTATCTATAAGATTTTTCCTTCAAAGACACCAAATGGGATTCTGGTATTCAACTTTGAAATTTTTTTGGATAGCCTTTCCAATTGACTTTTATTTCTTTGATTAATTTTTTGCCCTCACGCCTTGTACGTCTATCAAGAACTGAATCAATTTCATAGACTTCATCATCTTTTATTAATTGAAGTTCGTATTCATAATAAGTTCCCAAAATTTGTTCACCCTGTAAATCTTTTATGTTATAGGTGATAGGTGAAAATGTCTTGTTAACATGAGTGATTTCAAATATTTCTTGCGTCCAATTTGGTAAATAGCCCTTATCAAATGTACGTTTTGTTTTATTGATCCGAACACGATCTCCAATTTTGAATTTTGGCTTTTTCGTCATTGCGATTGTCGATAATCGAGGATACAGATTTTTCGAAACCTCTGCCTCATTTGATTTTGTTACCATTGCAGGAGATGTTTTAATACTTCTGTGAAAAGTATGATTGTAATTCTGAACTAAAGAATTCAATACGTCAATGTAACGTCTTGTTTTCTTGTACGTAAAGTATTTCCACATTCTCGTTTTTAAAGTTCGTTGAAATCTTTCAACGAGGCTTACTTTTGTCTCTGGATTTTCGGTGGTGAAAAAATGAATCTGACTCTTTTTCAAGTATTGTTGAAACAGTTTGTTTTTGAATTCCGAACCTTTATCTGTTTGACGTGACAATGGTTTTCGTTTTGATTTCTGAACAATAGATTGAAATGCTCGAATCAAAGTTTTTCCCATTTTATTTGGAATAGGGATAACCCATGAAAATCTTGAAAACACGTCAATTACACAAAGTAAATATTTCTTGTTATCATTTTGTTTTGCTAAATGTTGCATGTTGGCCAAATCAGCTTGCCATTGATAATCTATACCACTTACAATAGTTTTTCGTCTTTTGAAACGTCGACGGATTGGTTTGTGTAAGGTATAGGTGGATTCACCTCGTAACCACTCTTGAACATCTTTGTATCTTATTCCTTTCAAAACAGATTTTGCAGCGTGTTACAATTGCTTTATTCCAGTAAATGCGACAGTACTTTTGGGATCATAAAACAACTTTCTTAACACGTAATCAAGTTTAGGCTTTACCAGGGCTCCCATGACTGAAGCGTTTTACGACTAGGGGTCTTTTTTATAGATTTTGGTGGAGTTAACAACTCTTTAGTATAGAATTGTTTCAGTCTTTCTTTTTCTTCAGGTTTCATGTATGGAGTTTTCATCGTAGATTTTTTAACACTTTTTGCACCCGATTTCCTTGCACTTTTTTGTACACTTTTTGGCGTGTAATGCAAGTGTGATTTACATCACCCAAAATATGTTTCAGCAATCGAAATCGAGTCGAACCATTAGTCTTAATTCTAGATATATGATTTTATTTCGAAATGAACGAGATAAGAATCAGATTAAAACATTAGCTCGGCAAATGCAAGCCCCACATTTGGTACCTGCTTATGAAGATGCTACATTGTCAGACCATGGATATCTAGTCGTAGATTTTCTGACTAATTTTTGACCATTTTCTCTCAGTATAGGGAGTATGGGTGCCAGGGTAGACAATATAGCGACTCAGGGTAGACAATATAGGGACTGAACACCAAAAATCCCACTCAGGGTAGGGAGACTGGGGACTGCTGTCCCTAGACCAACCCCTGGTCTCTGACCGGTATACAAGAGGGAATCCCCGAGGGAATCCCCAATGTGCTATTAATAGAAACAGCGTAGTTCTGAAAAATCCTACCCATGATGCCTCAGCGGGACTAATTAGTCGCTATTTTGCCTACCCGGGGGTAGGCAATATAGCGACTAAACACCAAAAATCCCACTCAGGGTAGGGATAATAGCGACTGCAGTCGCTACTATCCCTACCATTACTACTTCTGTTGTAGCTTTCTTGTTTGCAGTAACATCATATATACAAGGTTAGATTATTTGAGGTCCATAGATGTACGTCTGAAATTTTATGTTTCGCCACATCATCTAAATCGAAATCAAGAAAATCTACATTTGCTTCACAGCGCATACTGAATTGAGATATATATTTTTTCTCTTTCTTCTTAAAATCATCTTTGCACAGCGGTTCAAAAACAAACTAATGCTTGCGATAAACTTCTTCCTGAGAAT
Organism: Hippopus hippopus; assembly: GCA_946811185.2. Lineage (NCBI taxonomy): Eukaryota > Metazoa > Mollusca > Bivalvia > Cardiida > Cardiidae > Hippopus > Hippopus hippopus. The sequence goes on from OX328097.1 coordinate 74,684,509, forward strand.
ATTCAAAGATTGTTCTAATACCTATGCATACAGAATTTCCACAGGATATGTTTTAAAATCACCAAATGCTAACCCTAAACCTTGATTATGGATAGAATCAAGTTTATAGAGGAATGGTGCATTTCTGGTCCATATATAACGCACCCGTCATCGAATTTTGAACCGACGAATTCTTTATAAAGTCTTAACATGGCTTTTCTGTCAGCTCCTTGTCCATACTGGAGGCAGAAGGTAAAAAATCAGAGCTTTTTGGCATTTATTGCTCAAATGATTGATATGAAGAATGAACGATAGCTTACAGTGTTAAAAAGTTTGAATCCAGGAACGACCTCAATTTGTACTCCATCTAGTTTAAGTTACGAGTCTAGGTGAAATTTTCTTTACTGGCAAAAATGCATTTATTTAGTATTGGTTCCAAATATATTATCTTGGTAACCCTTGCATTTAAAGCTGGATAACCGATCCATACTCCATGACTCTCTATTGGGCGCTGTGGCGAGTGGGGACTGCGGATGATGAACATTTTAAACTAAATATGGATCACCAAATACTCTATGGAGTTCAAAAGAATAACTTCCTTTATATTTATGAAAAATGTGTGCCTCACGATATCCTGAATACGTCTAGAAGTATCATTCGCTGTGTAAGTCTTGAGCATGTTGCCGATGCCGAAGTAACATCGGAACTCGCAAGTCAAAACGTCTCAGCAGTCAGACGAATCGCATTTTTCAGAGATCGTGTAAAAAGACCTACAAACTCAATAGTATGGCATTCAACACATCTGTTCTAGCTAGATCATTAACAGTAGGATATTTGAAAGTGGATATGGACTTACATATTTAAAACCCGCTTAAATGCTAATGTTGTTTTTATTTTGGGCACGATGAAAAGAGTTGTAAATATAATCAAGGTGAAGAATTTTGCCGACGTTGAGGCCAAGCGAACCTCGTGAACAAATCTGAAAATTGTTATTTTAACTTAGGATGCATCAACTGCAAAGGTGAACACGTTGTAAACTTGCGATCATGGCCATTATGGAAGAAAGGAAAAGAAGCTGTAACGGTGAAATATGCCGAAAGCCTTTCTCTCCCTAAAGTGAGGAAGACTGTAAATGCCCAACATAAGATGGGTGTTTCATATGCATCTGTTTAAAAACGCCATTTTCAGCGTAAGGATGCAGAAACAGAAACAGTTGATACTGCCAATCAGACAGACCGTCTACAAATAAATAAAGCAAAGGCACTTGGGAAGTCCAAGAATCTTAGTAAAAACAATCAAAAAGGTACTGCATCTAGTTAACCTGTTACGATTACAGAAAAAAGTACACATTTATTCATTACGAATATTTTTTTATCTGCAGACAGTAAGGTTACAGACCTTGCACTTATGAGAGAAGATAGTTACTAGCATTTTCTCATTTTTACTGATTCGCTCTCTGCAATGCAAGCACTTGAACATGAAACCGAGCTCCGTAGCTCAGTCGGTAGTGAACAGAATATAAACTAGTGGGTCGCTGGCTCGAATTCCCAACTCGGCGAATTTCATTACGAGAATTGATGATCATTGCGACATTTTCTCACCACTGATCTATGTTTTGAGGATGAAAAAACAGCCAGTGGCTTGGATATAGTGCAAAGCACTGGTACCAGAAACCTTCAGGAAAGAATGGAAAGGTGTAATAGCAGACAAGGCCCTAAAACAAGCATTACCACTCGATTTTTTAACATTTTACGATACCTTTTCGTGACTGAAAAAAAAAAGCGATTACAAATACTATTGAAATTTTGAAATTGCTTAGCAGAAATATTCGAGTTTCCATCAAGTCATACATAGGCGAATGACTCCTCGGCTTTGGGTCGAGCCGCCAAGAGAAAATTGTTTTAGTCCATTTGAGTAATGAATGAATGAATGAATGTTGCTTTATGGCGCATCGACAGCTTTGGTCATTTAGCTGGCATATCTGTGTTAAAAGATAGTAAAAGTGGGATTTTAAACTGAAAAAGGTTTGAATACATTTATAATAGTAAAAGAGTGGAATTAAGAAGGATTATGTGTGATCTTAATATGTATAAAGGACATTATTGAGTGACAGGGCAATCCCTATCAACTCAAAAGTTTTAAATGACAGAGTTAAGAATGTGATAAAAAGGTTTGAACTAAATGTTGGATTGATAGTGAGAAGTTTTTAAATGAAGAAGAAATATGTGTCATTTATAATGTGCATAAAATATGATATTGAGTGGCTGGGCATTCCCTGCCTACTCAAAAGTTTTAGATTAAAGGGTAATACTGAGAATATTTCTTTTCCTTGGAAATGAGTGTTAAAACTGGTAAAGATTGGAGACTCCAATAGGATCAGTATACTCCCATTAAAGAGGTCCTGTCTCCAATGAGATAAGATGTAGTCCATTTGATAATAGGTCAAACATACATGACGCAATCATACCCTCTTAGGAGAAGAAGCTCTTCAATGTATGCCATAAGATGCCCCTGTAACTGTCAAGCATTTAGTGATGGAGTTCACAGATTTTGCACCTATTAGGGACAGGCACCATCAGGTCGACAGTTTTTTAAACGTTGTTTGAAGTTGGAGTCACGTTTCGAATTTCTGAAAAAATTCAACTTTCATATGAAGACCTAGGCCTAATTGACTTCTCATAGTTAATTTTACATAATGTGTAATTCTTTACCAAACAACAAAATTTTTTAGACTTGTCCACATTTAAAGAATGACGACAAAATAATTGGTACTCAAAAACTGAGAATTGAGCTTGGAAGGCTAGAAAACATTGTGCGAAAAGGAGTTGGTAACCAGCATTTTCTCCTTTCCCACAATTTTTTCAAAGCTTTCTTTCTCAGGATCATTATTAGTCGGGACTGAGAAAAAGAAATACCAATGATAACGCCTGTTTTCGAGCCATCTATTTGTTTCCTTGTGAATCCACCATCTTCTAACGCCATATGTACACATTCTAGAACGTAGCGCTGCTGGGGGTCTACTCTACCCGATTCCACATCACTGATTCCAAACAATTTGTTATCCCACTTGTCATGGCTGGAATAAGATAATGAAATATGTAAGCGAAAAAATAAACGAAATGTTTAATCTGTCCAGCATTTGAAATATTTTGTAACCAATGCAATAGTTCTAGCATCCAACTCCATTTAGGCTATCTGTATAAACTCTGTTTAGTGATTGACATCTTTGCAATTCAGTCAGCACCTTCAGATTTTCTAAAATCTTGTATTAAGTGCTGGCGACTTGATGACATAATGGTGTAGTGGTTGCATCACACTGCGCATAACGTGATAGTGGAGGAGTAATTATAGAAGTTGTCTCAGTAAATACATTTAGTAAAGTCGAATTAAAACGAAGCTACTAAGTTTGACTTGTAAGAACGATGTCAACAGTATGTTGTGACAGCTGTTTTGCATGTTTTACATTCCACCGAAATCACACAAACACACACAAAAACACACACACACCCACCCCACCCACACACACACGTATCTGTACATAAACATATTTTTTAGGATATCTAAATAGGTATATCGGTAAATATCCTCCTTTCAGCAATATTTGACTGTCAGGTGACTTTTAATTCTCAAAAGAATGATCAGCTCGATTTTGTTTTTAATAATGGTCGTGGTCGCTATGTTAATATACCAGTTTTAATACCTTGAAATCAGAGACGAGTATTTATGAAATTTTAAGGGCATAGCGCCCACTAAGCACAATACACAAGTGCGTATGAAAAGTTCCACGACCAGAGTTGAATTTAACAATGTCATATACTTTTTAGACTGGCGAAGCTATTAACCTCAGATGATAATTCTAGCCTTTGTTGACATACGCAATATAACAAAACAAAGACAAAGAAGGTAAAACACATTACAGCATTACATAAACAGTACAATATGCATTTTAGAACAAAAGAATGCCGGTTTCTCATATTATTATCAAATCGGCCAATCGTAAGGAGATAATGTTATTATCTGAGGGTATTAGTCTATAACCATCAAGAGTGATACAGATTCAAATATAAAAACAAACAATAATCACCGACGCCAAATACTGCTCCAAAGAAAATAATTCTTCTGAGTTAGAAATCTTATTTCTGTTCAATATGACAATGTTTACATGAAGTGAAAAATCTCTACCCCTCCAATTTGAACTACGCTTATATTTCTTCTTACAGGGTCATATAGCCTGTACAATTGTTTGCTTATATGTAAATTATGTAATTGACCTATGTAAATCAGCTTGATTGTCTGATGTCCATAATTATTATTCGGGAAACCTTGGGTGATCCGTTGATCAAGATGTCGTGACGGAATCGGCCGAGTTTTGACGAATGCTGTCCATATGAAGAAGGTGTTGAAAAGTTTATAGGTCATTCAGCTTTAAGCAAAGATAAATCGCAATAAAATGGAGTATATAAGCAAAAACTGCTTTAAAGGAACTTGAAAATTCAGATTGCACTGCTCGATAGATATGAATATAACAGTTATTGGCAATGGGTCGTTGAAAGATTTTCAACATAGTCATTTCGTTGAATTAGATCTAGAGCACTTTCAAAGAAGAAAAGAATTTACCCTGAAACCGTAACACAAATACGCTCACTTAACTTACCATACTACAGGTCGGACACGACAGGCCAAGAAAAAGTTTTGAAACATGAATTTTATAGACAATTTCCTTAAATTTTCCTGAAAGTGCTATGCAAAGCTTATGTTGCCTTTGCGGACAGTGCAGATCATGATCAGACTGCACTAAACATACAATTAGGTCTTGGATCTGTCATATGCAGGCTTTTTTGCAAATGACATATTTTATGCAAGACAGCATTGACCCTGCAATATTCATAATGCTTTTCCCAACTTTACATGTGCCTTTCATTCATTCATAGACTATCAGCACTGTCCGGGTAAAACTCTCAGCAATATAGCCATTCGATATGGTGGATTCTCATCCTTTCCACAAATGGCTGTATTTCAAATAAAGAACACATAACAACGTTTACTATAGTTATCCTCCTTCCATATTAGAATGAAAGCACAACAGAAGTCGCTTTTGTAGATAATACAAGATCAAGATCAGACTGTCCTTTGAGGATAAGGCAGATCATTTTCATAGACGTGCATATCTTATCCAAATCATTTCATGATATATGGGAAAAAGGGCCGTGAAATTGTAATGTTTCCCTGACTGAAAAAAAATGGCCATAAGGTAAATTAGGGCTTTGATTTAACCCTTTACTAAACAGTCCCGTGTTATGTCGAACCCGGAAACGAAGGCCGTTGAAAGCATTGTGAGAAAAAAAAATGCTGGTAAACATCATTTTCGCCCTTCCCCACATTCGTTTTCTACCATTTAAAAGATTCCAATTATCATATGGGCATAATGTAATTTGTCGTCTGTAAATGTTCTCGATTTAGACAAGTCTACAGTTTTGTCGTTTGGTAAAGGGAAATGTATTCAAGCATCTCCAATCAGCTTATGCTAAAAGTAGGTACATGTATTGTTGGGCTAAAGATTCACTGAAAAACCACAGTAGTGTGCAGATTCCAAGGCTTCTCTTTTTTAGAGAGAAGCTTAGCATAGCTGTTACAAATCAGTTAAGAGGATTATCTTCTCTTCTGTGTCGGGAACCCCTTTAGACAGTAGCAACTAATATCTCCCGTAATAACAAAGATTAAAGTGTCAAGATTTTGAGCAATGACGCAGACAAGAACAGGGTTATGATAATATACCTGTTATCTAAGAGTTATGAGCTCTAGCTCCTGCTAGATCAGATACAGATGGATTTTAGTAATACTGACAGGATTTATTCTCCTCCAACCGCTGTCATAGTTCCCACATCACATGTGCATGTATATACCCATTTTTGAAGCCTACTATCTTTATCTAGGTCAGATTTTTGCTTCCGGCAGGTTTTGCCTGGATACGCGTGTAAACAAAACCAGTTTTGTACACTAACAAAATAGTTCTGCCAGTGATATTCAAACAAAGCAGTTCAACTTGATACTGTATGTTCTCTGAAAACAATTAAAACATCATGTTTCAGTTTTCTTTTTAATTTAAGGTAACAAAAGATTTTCAGCTTAAATAAAACAAAAACCTAGCCGGGTTCAACACATGTCCACCATCTGGCATATTTATACAACAACATACCTCGTTGCTGGAGAACTCGGACCCTGGTGAACTCGTACCCTAATCTCAAGGATAAGAGTTCTCTGGAGAACTTTCCGTTTAGATTTATATTAGTTTACGAGGACAAAAAACCATAGAACACACCAATTAGTGGCATGTTTTCGGAGCCAGAAGAGCAATCCACTGCCTTCAGTGCGTTAGAGCTTTGATTAAGAAAGTTTTCACAGAATAAAAAGCTAGTGGTTTTGGGAAAAAAAAATTTCTCTGGTCAAGCGAACAAACACATGGGTAGATGCATTGGCCGGCATGAAATAAGTGAAAAACTGTTCAAATATGTTCAAATATGTTCAAATGATAAATGAAACACAAAAAAAAAAAAAAAAAAATGAAAGGGTTAGGTTGAAGGGTTATGATTTTGATGCCTGGCTTGGCCTTATTTCCTTACCTTTGAATTGTAAACACATGGCCAACGTCAATAGTCCTATTTTAGACTGCATTATTGAAAGCATTAGCAGGCAACTCATCAAATGTGGCTTAAACAGTAGGCTTTGGCTATTACATGGAGGAAAACAAGGTGAAAGAGAAGACAATTTTAATCAACAGCATTTCCTTCTTTTCCCTTAATGTTACCAAAAGCCCTCTGCTTCACAGTTTCTAAAACTCGGTAATGCATCTTAAAGCAATAACAGCCACTGCAGATTGTCTGGAATGTTTTATGTAGAAAGGTAGCCAGTTTTGTGACTGAATGACTTGCGTATTTAATATTATCAAATATTCCGGCTCTTTCTTTTTGAAAACACTCTATCTAAATAAGAAGTTGCTCAGGATAAACTAATTTTCCTTTGTCTGTATTGTTTTCTTCTTGGTTTTAATTTCACGCTCTTTTTTACATAGTTATGCATGTAGTTTTGAGGTCAGCAGATTTAAAATATGATATGAGGGAAGAATTATAAGGATACACCATATCCTGTGTATTTGATATTTTTCAGGTCCATTGTAAGTAACTGACAGGCTATATGCTGAAATTTCGTGTTTGGCAGTTCGACAAGTAACACAGAGAAAAAGTACTAAGACAAATAAAACAAGACTTTTACCTCAGAAAACTTATCAGAACACCACGTCACAATCTTTCAAATAGTTGGCTACATCTGAGATGGACAAGTTGAGCCTTGTGTAACATAGAAAGTGACTTTCAAATAGATCTGGAAGACACGATTTGTTTTGTTTTTCGTGGGAAGTTGTTTTTTGAAAATTTCTATTTGGAGAAAAGGCATCCATTCTTTCAGTATGAGACTCCTTATGTCACTCTGTTTTAACAATTTTGTAAGAAAAGTTTTGATCTATCTTTGTAATGTTGACAGTGCAGATCAATCATTCTAGAATGACAAACACACAAAACATTTTTATAACCCTGTACAATTTACTAAACAACACAATTTTATAAGTGTCTTAATTGAAAGCATTTGCAGACGAAAAACTACATATGGCCCAAATGGCAGGGAAAAAAACAATGTGGGAAAAGACAAAAATGCTGGTCACCAGCTTTTTTTTTTTTTCCTTTTCGGACATTATTTTCAAAAGCTATCTTTCTTATGACTGTAAAAACCCAGGAAAGTGTTAAACTGTCCATTAAAAGTCTGTAAATGCTTTCAATTAACCTTTCACCATTTAATCCCAAGTTTTAGTAATGTGGAGAAAAAAAAATCCCATTTATCCACAATATTTTCGGTCATATAAAACACTAAAGTCTTGGTGTGCCTTTGTTTATGCTTTTAATTTGAACTAGTCTTTTATTCTTTCATCTGGTCAAGATTTGAAACAGTGTTGCCAGCATTTTCTCTCTTCCCCTATAATGTTTTCGAAACCTTTTTTCCTTTTGGTTTATTGCAAGAGATTGTTTGGTAAAATTACATTAAATTTAATCATTACTGAAATTATGCCAAATTTGTACACAACATCAGTTTTGAAAAATAAGTCCTTACGTTTTATTGAAAAAATTCTAAACTCTCATATTCCATTCATTTCCATTTCAAAATTAGTCCAAGTCTGCATTATCCTATTTTTTTCCATTTTACTAAAGAACTTAGATCACATTTTCCATCTTTCCAATTCAAAATTTGCTTCATCTGACTTGTACGTGGAAAATTTGCGTAAAATTTCAAGATTTTACATTGACAAAAAAAAAAAAAAAAAAAAAAAAAAATGCATAGATTTCCAATAGAAAAATGGATTTCAACGTTCCAAGTTGGGATTTATACATATATTTTATTTTTCGCGGAAATCCATGGAAAATATGGATGGAAATGTATATTTGAGAGAAGGGTATAAATATGTCTTTATTGTCTCAGATTTTTATTCTAAGAATCTAATTCTACCACATTCCTTTCATTATTATTATTTTTTTTTTCAAGAACTGAAATGTAAGTAGACATTTAAAAGCTATCTATCTTATTATAGAAAATAAGAAAGAGCTGTAAACCTGCTCGCTAATTGCTAATATTAATATCCATTATCATTATTGTACAAGTCGGAATACATTGTTCTGTATCAAAAGACTCTTGATATAACTAAATATAAGTAAATAAGTACATAAAACACAAGTAAATAGAAATGAACTAATAATCTTATGCCTTCTAAAAGGTCAGACTTAAAGTTTTCAATGACATCTTAAAATACGAAAAATTTGGTAATGAGGTAATCTCCCACAGGAAAAGTCGAATATTGCTGTAAAAATAGTTTTTGTTATTTATAATTTTATTATGTTTGGCACATGTTTTGACCTTTCGTGTACAATCGCCTAAATACGTCAATTATATTTTCAAAATGTTCAACTATAGAGCGTTTACAGCCTTACTTTTTACCTAGGTAAAGGAGCAACTGCCGAACTGTGAGATTTGTTTACGTCTTTTCACTGGTCGAAAATTCGCTGATACAGTGATGGGTTAAAGCCATTACATGAATGATGACTAAAAATGAATTTTTAACTCAAAACAAGTCTTAAAATTCTGAATTAGGCTATATTTCACGAAACAACATCGCTTATCGTTCGTCAAACCTCGATGATACGTTGATCAAATCGTTCAGGTGTATTTCAATGGATGATATTTACATACGACTTACATTTCTTTGCCGGACAAAATCCTCTTTACTATTCTTTGTACTCCACCATAAAAAGAATACACGAGCCCTTTTTAAGGGAAACCCGTGAAAAAGCGTGTGCTTACATCGATCACATGACTAAACTAGAGATAAATTCAGATTTTTTACAAGTACAGGGTAGGCCATATTGTCCGCCATATTGCATTTGGTTGTTGTCGACCTACGTGTACCACTTCTTTTTTCCCTTGAACATGCAGAATTTAAGATTGCTGCGCATTTTATCTAATTCTAACACGTAATGCAACAGCAGAGGATTCAATGAAATAGTCCCCCTTTTTTTATTCTATCCCGAAAGTATATATATTTTTTTTTTACAATACTCTTGTGATTTATGGGCATACGTATACAATACAAAGTCAAAACAAGCTCTACAGAAATTCCACGAACACATCTAATAGAGCTGAAAACGCTGGTAAAGAATGAAGTTTTGGTAATCTCCGTGTACAAGTGCGTAGATTCTAAAAACCACTGAGATGCTAAATGACAACCTAGAGCTAGCAAAACAGTACACATGGGCTGCTATGTTCAATCAATCAGGTCTAGTAGGCCACATGTTGTAAAGCTATAGCTATAAATATACAATACAAAACAATAACACAATACAAAGTGTTTATTGCCTGAAACATCATTACAATGTTAATAGCAGGAAGAAAACAGATTTACATTGGGTACACGTGTACATCGGAAGGACGGGTATTTGTTAATTTGCACATACAGAAATAGAACTAAATTCTACGACGTTTAATGTTTCAGTAAGTCATTCTAGGAAATCTAGTGTAAAACTGAGCTGAACAATACGTTTAGCTTATTTTTCCCGGCACATTCATTAATGCAATGTGTCAAAAATTTATATAAGAAAAAATATCAGTTACATATTTAACTTACATTGATGTGTAGCAGATATTAATAAATTTAAGTAACATCTTGCCGTTGATTATAAGCATTTCAAGCCTGAACGTCTATTGACAAATAAAAGTACAAAGAATACGATCACAAACATAAACAAAGACAAACCTAGTAATAATGCCAATTCGATAATTCTGGAATTTGTTTACTTATACTGGAGCATTCCTTGTAATTGAAAACATGGACACAGCCGTTACTTGGATTCGAAACCGTGGAGTTTTTATCGATAATTATCTGACAATTCACCTGTTCCATCGCTTTTTAAAAATCAATCGATCCAAGTGAATGCCGAATTTATCGATGCCAGTTTATACTATTATTTACAACAGAAAGGGATTTTCATTCATCCCTGATGCATGCAAGCACGCATACATGTATATGTTTACACAAATGGGGTTACCTCGCTGTGCGCATTGAAACTTGTGTATATGTGGCTCAGACAGGAAAGAAAGTTTCAAGTACATAGGTAGAACAGGTATTTGTTAAATTACCTATGCATGAAAAGAAAGAAGTGCAATAGTACATTTTATGATTTTGAAATTGTCAGCAAGTCATTCTTGCCAATTATGTGTATGAGACAACATAGCAGGCTTATATTTTAGAACGAAAATCTCGCATTTTTTGCCTTATCATATCTTTTACATCCCTTTACCGTGGACGAGTCATTGTTTAATGTGCATAAGTGCCTCAATATTTTATTTATTACTTATTTATCTATTTTTTTTTATTTCGAAATACGAGTATATAGCATGAGTAGTTCAACGCTAGCCTAAAACTTTTACAAAACTAAGTTTAACAACTCAGTTTTTACAAAACCTGACATCTTTTTTTATCTTATCATTCGCAAATACCTCATAAAAGATCCCAACATATGGTTTCTTATGATTTCGAATGAAATCTCTATAACACATGTTACATCACAACGTGACAGCAGTTAAACTTGTGAACCTGAGCCTTTCACAAACTTCTACAATTATTTTTTCCCGGACCATGGAGAACCAAGATCGGAATGCACAACAAATATGCGTCACATGTGCAACCCGATCTGGTACCTTTATACACTGTCCTCTGTGCTGACTAAGTTGAGACAACAGTAACATTGCAACGTGAACCCTAACTTTTATTTGTTTATTGGCGCTCTAAGGATTATCAAGGCATATACCTTTTGTTTATATTCCTCGTACACTAATTAATATCTTTTTTAATCCCAGTAGTATTTCACACATTTGCCTACATACAAAAGTATCTATAGTAAAAAAAAATAAATATCATTTATAGACACCAAGCGACGCGTGAAGGTAAACTGATGTATATACACTTGACGTCCTAAGCTTTTAGTCCATGCGCATAGCTTGACACACATTTTCAAGGTGGAAAACGTTCATGCCATCGTAATGAAGCAATACAAAGTTATTAATCCCAGTAGTTAGCCGAGCTACAGGTCCAGGGAATGTGCTATTACACAGATCTATCTTCTACGGTCGACCCGTCTTGACAATAGAATGCTAGAACGCAGGTCTATTTATGCAGGTGGAAAGGTTTTTCTTTAGATAAGAGACCTACCAATGTGCGAGAAAGACCTGCGCATTAGTGAGAAAGACATGACCATGTGCATTGACGGACTTCAGGCCTTATACAAGGTTGGCAAGGACATTGGCACTCTCACGACCTTGATTATGTTTAAGAATTTTTCAAGCAATAGGAAAAATCTTGCAAATGTTTCTGGAAACACAGATTGTAACATTATTTTTATTGGTGATCAACTCAACAATGGTTGTTATTTTTTTTTTAAGAGATCATTTATAAGTCTATCTCTTCCCATTTAAAACATGGGCTATCACATATAGGCCAACATTTAAGTCAATGTCGGAACATGTTTCTATTCACACAATGTTACCTTTAGGTTCTTTCATTACAATAAATCATTCAAACTAAAACCACCTCAATTTTCAAATTATTCTAGTTTTCATCCGTGTGAAATAGCAAATGTAAGAATTGAAATATTTGAACTTTCCGCCATTTTTGGAGGTCATGTGACTACTGTCCGACTGCACCACCTCGGACGAGGGAGTACACTGGAGCAGGTACTCCTTTACACTTAATTACGAATCTGCATGTTCGGAGTAGAAAGGGTGGTCAGATCTACTAAAATAAGTCCACTCTAGTTGTCTTGGGCTTGATCTCTAGTCAGGTCGGCCACAATAGTCTGCTCTATGTCAGGTAGGTTGCCCAAGTGTTGTAAAATATGTATTGTGGCAAGACCCCTGGTTACACTGTGATATCACTGCGTACCATTGATCACTGACCTACGACCCTAGATAGCCAGATGGATTAGTGCAAATGGAATGAAAGTAGGGTGTTTTATGGCGCATCGACATTTAGGATCATTTAGCTTGGGGAAAAAAGTAATGAAAGAAAAGAAAAGCATGCAAAAATGTGAGTCATGAGTATATGATGAAAGATGTGTTATGAAATGATACTGTAATAAAAGTAAATAAGATATAAAAAGATAAAAATGATATATTCTGAATATGAATAAAAGGTATAAAAAAACAATACCACAATTTTATAATAGGCTCAATCTACTCCAGAAAAGCAATGTCCCTGAATACATCGACACCTTTCTGGTATGCCTTGATCCGTCGTTGGTGACAATTTTGCTGGAATCTGTCTGTATTTTATAAAACTGATCCATTTGAATGTTTGATACTGTATACAGTATCCAGATGAAATTTTAAAAAGGACGGATATTGTATTCTCAAAAACCTGCTACTAAACTAAAATGACCTTTTGTAGAATTATTAATTCATTCACATCCAAGATCATTAATCATGAAAGATAAAATATAACAGTAAAGAAATGATCTAATTAGAATGTAAAAATATGAGTAATGAATACACGATGAAAGATGTATAATGAAATGATTCTGTAATGGACATAAAATAAACTAAATATACAGTGATAGGAAGAAAAAAGTCTGAATAGGAATAAAATGAATGAATGAATGAATGTTGCTTTATGACGCATCGACAGCTTTGGTCATTTAGCGCGCATATCTGTGTTAAAAGATCATAAAAGTGGAATTTTAAACTGAAAAAGGTTTGAATACATTTATAATAGTAAAAGAGTGGAATTAAGAAGGATTATGTGTGATCTTAATATGTATAAAGGACATTATTGAGTGACAGGGCAATCCCTATCAACTCAAAATGACAGAGTTAAGAATGTGATAAAAAAGGTTTGAACTAAATGTTGGATAGATAGTGAGAAGTTTTTAAATGAAGAAGAAATATGTGTCATTTATAATGTGCATAAAATATGATATTGAGTGGCTGGGCATTCCCTGCCTACTCAAAAGTTTTAGATTAAAGGGTAAGACTGAGAATATATTTCTTTTCCTTGGAAATGAGTGTTAAAATTGGTAAAGATTGGTGCCTCCAATGGGATCAGTATACTCCCATTAAAGAGGTCCTGTCTCCAATGAGACAAGATGCCCACAAGGGGGCTAATCCTCCCATTAAAGAGATGTAAACTGAATATAAAAGCAGTGGTAGAAACTCAAAAGTTTTAGATTAAAAAAGGTAAGACTATGAATCAGCTGACAAGATATCTAATATAAAGGCGTATAAAGAATGTAAAAAGATGGGTAAGAAATTCAAGAGTAAATATCACAGTTTATTGTAAATGCCAATCTCTTTTATGAAAGCGATAATAGATTCAACGCTGACAGAATCAAAAAGATTCTTTAAACTATCGACGTTGAAATATTTTGAACGAACTGGCTGAAAGTCAATGCAATCTAGTAGGATATGTTTTATAGAAAAGGATGCATTGCATGGAATACATTCAGGGGCATCATCTCTGGTCAAGAGCCAGGAATGTGTGATGCGTGAATGGCCAATTCGAAGTCGTGCAATTATCACTTCTTCTCGACGAACAGACCTGTAAACGGGGTACCATTCACCAAGGGACGGTTTAACTGAATGCAGTTTATTGAAAACGTCAGCATCCCACTGGGATTGCCAAGAAGATTGGATATGTGTTAAAACGGAGGATTCAAAATCAGTGTGTGGAACTTTAAAATCTGAAATGGGAAGGTTAAGTGCAGATTTGGCAGACCTATCGGCATTTTCATTGCTTTTGATGCCTACATGACTTGGAAGCCAGCAGAACACCAATCTATTCATAGAAGAAATTTGTGAGATCCTTTCGAGTAAACTACAGATTAAAGGATTCTGAAGGCGTTGATTTGAAAGGGCTTGTAATGTTGACAAAGAGTCCGAAAAGATAATGAAACGGTTGGAATTAGAACGTTCAAGCTAGATTAAGGGCAAGATCAATTGCTTTAATTTCAGCAGAGAAGATAGAGGAGTTGTTTGGAAGGCGGCACTTTAGGCTCCTGTCTCCATAAACAGCGGCAGCTGCTACAGAATTTCCCTCTTTAGATCCATCTGTATAGATGGGTTTGAAGGAAAAATAATGCTCCTTTATCTCGTTGTATCTAGCATGAAACACAGTTCTATCCGTGACAGACTTTTTGTCAGATGCAAGGTCAAATCTGAATTCTGCACTGTTTAGTGTCCATGGAGGGATTTCAGAGATTTTATAGTCGGCAATAGACTCAGTGTCTATGCCAAGGTTATCTACAATGGGCTCCATGCGTATACCAAATGGAGGAATAACATTTGGTTTCCTTTCAAAAAGACGTTTATATTGAGGTTTAAAAACAACGTTATGAGTTGGATTAAAACGATTCGACTTCAGTTTTAAAAGATACTGAAGCGAAAGTTTTTCCCTCCTGTAAGAAAGAGAAGGTTCATTAGCCTCAACATAGAGACTATTGACGGGAGAAGTTCTGAAAGCTCCAAGTACAAGACGCAGACCTTCATGATGTATAGAATCGAGAATTTTGAGGTAAGATTTACGGGCAGATCCGTATACAATAGATATATAGTCTAATTTGGAGCGAACTAAAGACCGATAAAGCCGCAAGAGGACTTTACGGTCTGCTCCCCATTCAGAGCAACCTTAAGAAGATTAAGAGCCTTCTTGCACTTCTTTTTAAGTGCAGTGATATGAGGAAGGAAGGAAAGCTTTCTGTCAAAGATGACTCCAAGAAATTTAAACTCAGAAACGACTTCAATTTTAGTTTTGTCCAAAAACAGTTCAGGGTCTGGATGAACACCTCGTAGACTACAGAGGTGCATGCACTTAGTTTTGGACTATGACAGTTTGAAGCCATTTTCATCAGACCACGTTTGGAGCTTGTTGAGACACTGTTGAAGTTGTCTCTTAATAATATTCATATTTCGAGATCTGAAGCATATAACGAAGTCATCAACATAAAGGGAACAGTCTACACCAGGACAGATAGCTTTAACTATACTGTTTATTTTCACACTGAAAAGTGTAACAGAGAGAATACATCCTTGGGGTACACCCATCTCCTGTTCACGGGCTCCCGAGACAGTATTACCAACTCGAACGCGGAAAAGACGTTCATCCAAGAAGGCTGAAATAAAAAGAGGAAGACGGCCTCGAAGACCAAAGTCATGCAAGTCTTTAAGAATTCCGTATTTCCAAGTCGTATCGTAAGCGCTTTCGAGGTCGAAAAAGACAGATACTACATGCTGTATATTAATAAAGGCTTCTCTGACAAAGGTTTCAAAGCGGACAAGATGATCTATGGTGCCACGTTGACGTCGAAATCCACTCTGTACATCAACGATGAGGTTGTTTTTCTCTAAAAACTATACAAGCCTGTCGTTGACCATACGTTCTAAGGTCTTGCAGAGACAACTTGTAAGAGCTATTGGCCGATAGTTAGCCGGGTCACTAGCATCCTTGCCAGGTTTCGGGATAGGAATGACTAGTGCTTCCCGCCAGATATCATTGAAAATATCAAGTAAAACTGAGAGAAGTAAAAGGTAAGTGTTTTAAAAACTGGTAATGAACTTTATCTGGGCCAGGAGAAGAATCGTGAGCTTTATTCAGAGCAGATTTTAATTCTTTAAAGGTGAAGAGTTTATTATAATGCTCTGAATTAGAAGAATTGAAATTAAGTTTTTTCTTTTCTTCTCTGGCTTTATTCCTCTGAAACTTTTCAGAATAGTTTGCAGAGGAAGACTTTTTGCAAAAGGTGTCGGCAAGAGCATCAACTATATCTTGGAGTGATTCCAACGAAGTGTTGTTAACTTCAAGGTGACTAAGAGGGGGCTGGCCTTTGCCATTGATCTTTCTGATCATGTCCCAGGTTTTTTTAGTAGTAGTTATACTATTTAATTTAGAGACATATTGTCTCCAAGCCTTGCGCTTACTTTCTCTAATGGTTCGTCGAGCCTTTGCCATGGAAATACGGAATAAGTTATGATTTTCTTTGGTAGGCCTGAGGTTAAACTTTCTAAGGGCTTGTTTTCTGTCTCTGACAGCCTGTTTACAATCATCATTGTACCAAGTCTTGTCAGGACGTTTTGGATTTGTCGAGGTCTGAGGGACGGACTGTTTAGCTGCATCAATTAATAGGGAAGTGAAAAGTTTTGGGGGATCATCGCAATCTCCAAATTTGTCATGTGTAATGGTGTGTTCACAGAGGGTTTCAAATTTATTCCAATTGGCTTTGGAAAGCTTCCATTTTTGCGGTCGTACACTGCTAGATGGTTGTGTAGATGAAAAGATAATGGGGAAGTGATCACTTCCACACAAATCCTCAGTCACTTTCCAAGTGAAATCGGGAAGTAAGACTGGGCTACATAAGGTTAAATCAATAGAAGAGTAAGATCCAGTTGCTGGATGCAAGTAGGTTGACTTGTTATCATTCATGAAAGACAAAGAGTTGTTCGAAATGAAGCTCTCCAACTGTAAACCTCTCTGGTTGATGTCATCGCAACCCCACATAACATTGTGACCATTAAAGTCCCCAGCAAGAATATAGGGGGATGGCAATTGGGAAATGAGATCATTCAGATTGGTCTCATTGATAGGTGTGCTCGGGGGGAGATATAAAGAACACAGTGTAACAGCACTGTGTAAAGATAACCTGATGGCAACAGCTTGCAAGTTTGTATTAAGAGAGATAACTTTATGAGGAATGTTGTTGTTAACAATAATAGAAACACCACCTCTAGCTTTTTCGCCTTCGGTAAAAATCTTATTGTAAATGGAATGATATTTGATAGTGATATCATCCTCCTGTTTAAGGTAGGTTTCTTGCAGACAAACAGCAACTGGTTTGTGATCATTGATTAAAAGGGAAAGTTCGTCAAAGTTTGACTTCAGACCTCGACAATTCCACTGGATTATGGTATCCATAGTGCATGAGGAAAGTATAAAAGCTAAAGTAAAAAAAGAGGCCGTAAACCAATGCATTTTAAAATAGGTTGGTTAAGATTTCATTACAGTTGTCTCGGGTTTGGACGAGTGCCAAGTGTCAGCGTCCTTGTTCCAAGGATCTTTGGAAATGGACCAAATAGAGGCTTTTGAATCTGAAGCCTTACCTTCCAGATTTTCAGCATCTGCATCCATGTCCTCTAGCTCCGAAAATCTATTGGAGGTAGGGACAAGATCATTTACTTTGACAGTGATTTCACAAGATCCTTGGGTATCTCTGGGTTGTGGTCTAGATTTTGAAGAAGACCTTTTAGGAGATCGGGGTACATTATTAGATTTGTTATCTTTAGATGAGATGTTAGATTTAGTTGTAGACTGTGAAGATGGAGGTTGGGGTTTCTTTGGAGGATGTGAAGGGGGAGATGGTTTTGAAGTTTTCCGTGAAGAGATATTTTGCAAAGAGGTAGATGGCTTTGAGGTTTTTTGTAAAGGGATACTTTGAGAGTTTGTGGGTTTTGAGGGTGCAGAAGAGGTTGTGTTTGTTTTAGACGCAGATGGAGAGTCAGGAATTAGTTTGGACAGGGTGGATGGAGGGAGAAGTTCTTTCAGCTCAGAAGCTACATCAGGAAATTTTTGAAGGAGAACTTTCGCAAGAATTTTACAAGTGCTGCAGTCATCCTTCTCAGTTGACAAGCCAACAACACCTGCATAGCTAACACTAGAAGAGGTTTTCTTGCGTTGTTCAAATATTTTCCTTGCTTCTGGAAAGCTAACATTATTGTTGTATTTAATGGAAAGGATTTCTTTTTCTTCCCTCCATACAGGACACTCTCTTGAAAAAGTAGAGTGTGGAGACCTACAATTAATGCAAAGAGGAGGATTTGAACAAGTAGTACTGTCATGGTCAGGTCCTTGATGAGCATATTTAGAGCATGTTTCTTGGTTTGGACATTTACTGATGTGATGGCCGTACCGCTGGCATTTAAAATATCGCAAGGGGTTTGGCACATACACATCTACTTTAACAATTTGGAAGCCTATTTTGATAGATGTAGGAAGAACAGGTGAAGAAAATGTTAAAATGTATGTGTTTGTAAGTCTCTGTTCTCCATCTCTGCGTACGGAAATCCTCTGAACATCAGATACACCTTGCTGTTTCAGATTGTCTTTGATTTCTTGTAAGGAGTTGCAGTAGGTAAGTTCTTTACATCTAATTGCTCCTTTACAAGAATTTAGAGAAGAAATTTTAACATCAGTGTCAAAGAATTTTATGTGTTTTAAAAGAGTCAGAGTTTGCTGATTTGTCAGACATTCAACTAGAAGGGTCTGGTCTTTAAGTTTTTTCACAGATTTTGGAGTTCCAAGGATACTAGAGATTTGTTTTTCTATAATGAAAGGAGAGAGTTTTGTTACAGGTTTTGAAGGATCTTGAGATTTGATAACAATGAAACGTGGAGAGTGAAAGGAAGAAGGAAGTGAAGTTTCCGTTTCAGATTCACTATCTGAAAGAGGGCGCTTTCTTTCATTGAGCTTGGCCTTTTTTTGGGACGCCATGTTTGTGTGTAAAGTTTCAACACCGATGCTCCCCACCCGCCACGGAGCCCAACAAGGGGACATGGTCTGGGGAAAGCCCATTCGCAGACCACGACAGGGATACATCAGTGGCATACTCGGTATGAAAGGGCTAGGCTGGACAGATGCATTCTCGCGGAAAGTCCTACCAAGCTTAGACGATCATTGAGAGGTTACAAATGTCAGCCAAATACCAAGGAACTTTCATCCGATTGACCCATGAGCCACCGCCTTCTAGGGCAGAACAAGAAATATGAAATCTGAAAGAGTGTGGAATAGATATGGAGAAGACAGTAATTTTAATTGAGAGAAGGGTGCAAGAGAAAGAACATATTAGATGCCCTAGGGCAAGGCATGTCCAGCCGATTGATCAGGACGGGCCTTCCTGACCTCTCATTTAGTTCAGTTCAGGACCAAAGTGGTGTGTTGCGAAAACAGAGCTATCAAAGGGCCGAGCTCTGAATCCACTCAACCACTAGGATCCCGTCATCGAACGAGACGAGTTGCAGCCCACGGCAAACAGGCAGGCACAGTGGGGGGGTCTTACCCCTGCTGTAGTGCGACAGCTCAGCTATTTCTATCCCTCCCGCCCAGCTGGGGGTGCAGTGATGTGAGGAAGGAAGGAAAGCTTTCTGTCAAAGATGACTCCAAGAAATTTAAACTCAGAAACGACTTCAATTTTAGTTTTGTCCAAATACAGTTCAGGGTCTGGGTGAACACCACGTAGATTACAAAGGTGCATGCACTTAGTTTTGGACTTTGAAAATTTGAAGCCATTTTCATCAGACCACATTTGGAGTTTTTTGAGACACTGTTGAAGTTGTCTCTCAATAATATTCATATTTCGAGATCTGAAGCATATAACGAAGTCATCAACATAAAGGGAACAGTCTACACCAGGACAGATAGCTTTAACTATAATGTTTAACTCTGAAAAGTGTAACAGAGAGAATACATCCTTGGGGTACACCCATCTCCTGTTCACGGGCTCCCGAGACAGTATTACAAACTCGGACGCGGAAAAGACGTTCATCCAAGAAGGCTGAAATAAAAAGAGGAAGACGGCCTCGAAGACCAAAGTCATGCAAGTCTTTAAGAATTCCGTATTTCCAAGTCGTATCATAAGCGCTTTCAAGATCGAAAAAGACAGATACTACATGCTGTCTATTAACAAAGGCTTCTCTGACAAAGGTTTCAAAGCGGACCAGATGATCGATGGTGCCACGTTGGCGACGAAATCCACTCTGTACATCAACGATGAGGTTGTTTTTCTCTAAAAACTATACAAGCCTGTCGTTGACCATACGTTCTAGGGTCTTGCAGAGACAACTAGTAAGAGCTATTGGACGATAGTTAGCCGGGTCACTAGCATCCTTGCCAGGTTTTGGGATAAGAATGACTGGTGCCTCCCGCCAGGACAAAGGAAAATCACCCGACTGCCAGATATCATTAAAAATATCAAGTAAAACGGAGAGAGAAGTAAAAGGTAAGTGTTTTAAAACCTGGTAATGAACTTTATCTTGACCAGGAGAAGAATCATGAGCTTTATTCAGAGCAGATTTTAATTCTTTAAAGGTGAAGAGTTTATTATAATGCTCTGAATTAGAAGAATTGAAATTATTTTTTTTTTCTTCTCTGGCCTTATTCCTCTGAAACTTTTCAGAATAGTTTGCAGAGGAATACTTTTTGCAAAAGGTGTCGGCAAGAGCGTCAGCTATATCCTGGGGTGATTCCAACGAAGTATTGTTAACTTCAAGGTGACTAAGAGGGGGCTGGCCTTTGCCATTAATCTTTCTGATCATGTCCCAGGTTTTTTTAGGAGTAGTTCTACTGTTCAATTTAGAGACATATTGATGAGATAGATTTTTCAATGATAAAAGGGGAGAGTTTTGTTACTGGTTTAGAAGAGTCAATAGATTCAATAACTAAAAAGCGAGCAAATGTTGTTGAAGGTCTTGAGTATTCTGATTCAGAATCTGAGTCAGAGAGTACACGCTTGGCCTTTTTTTGAGAAGCCATAGTTGTTGTTGAATATTCATCACCGATGCTCCCCACCCGCCTCGGAGCCCAACAAGGGGACATGATCCGGGGAAACCCAACTCAGATCATGACAAGGATACATCGGTGATATACTCGAAGTGAAAGGGCTAGACCGGCCAAATGTAGGCCCGCAGAATGTCATACCAAGCATAGACTATCTTTGGGCATTTACAAGTGTCAATCAAACACCATGCTTTCATCCGATTAGCCCATGAGCCACCGCCCTCTAGGGTATTGACATACAGCAAATGACGACAGAGAAAAGAAATGATGTATCTGTGTACTGTATGTATGTGTAAAAGAAAACAAAGTCAGAGAAACACCCTAGGGCTTGGCGTGACCAGCCGATTGATCAGAACGGGCCTTCCTGACCCCTCGTTTAGTTCAGTTCAAGGCCAAAGCGGTGTGTTGCAAAAACAGAGCTATCAAAGGGTCATACTCTGAATCCACTCAACAGCCTGGATCCCGTCATCGAACGACATGATTTGCAGCCTACGGCAAACAGGCAGGCACGGGGGGGATCTTACCCCTGCTGTAGTGGGACAGCTGAGCTATTTCTATCCCCCCGCCCAGCTGGGGTTATGAAAAAGTAGAGTGTTGAGACTTACAATTAATGCAAAAAGGAGGATTTGAACAAGTAGTACTTTCATGATCAGGTCCTTGATGAGCACATTTAGAGCATGTTCTTGATTTGGACATTTACTGATGTGATGGCCGTACCGCTGGCATTTAAAACATCGCAAAGGGTTTGGCACATACACATCTACTTTTACTACTTGGAAGCCTATCTTGATAGAGGTTGGAAGAAGAGGTGAAGAAAATGTTAAAATGTATGTGTTTGTAAGTCTCTGTTCTCCATCTCTGCGTACCGAAATCCGCTGAACATCGGATACACTTTGTTGTTTCAGGTTGTCTTTAATTTCTTGTAAGAAGTTGCAGTATGTAAGCTCTTTGCATCTAATTACTCCTTTGCAAGAATTGAGTGAAGGATGTGGGAAAATTTTAACGTACGTGTCAAAGAATTTTGTGTTTTTTAAAAGATTCAGTGCTTGTTGATTAGTGAGACATTCAACTAGGAGGGTCTGGTCTTTCAGTTTTTTAACAGATTTTTGAGTTCCAAGGATGCTAGATATTTGTTTTTCTATTATAAAAGGAGAGAGTTTTGTGACAGGTTTTGTAGAATCTTGGGACTGGATAACAATAAAACGTGGACAGTGAAAAGAAGAAGTAGAAATAGAAGGTTCCGTTTCAGAATCACTATCTGGAAGAGAGCGCTTGCTTTCATTGAGCTTGGCCTTTTTTTGGGACGCCATGTTTGTGTTAAAAGTTTCACCACCGATGCTCCCCACCCGCCACGGATCCCAACAAGGGGACATGGTCCGGGGAAAACCCATTCACAGACCATGACAGGGATACATCAGTGGTATACTGGTATACTCGGTATGAAAGGGCTAGACTGGACAGATGCATTCTCGCAGAAATATAACATCTGAAAAAGTTGTGATATGAATATGTGGATTAGATATGGAGAAGATGGTAAATTCAATTGAGAGAAGGATGTAAAAGTAAGAATATATTAGATGCCCTAGGGCAAGGCATGACCAGCCGATTGATCAGGACGGGCCTTCCTGACCTCTCGTTCAGTTCAATTCAAGGCCAAAGGGGTGTGTTGTGTAAACAGCTATCAAAGGGCCGAGCCCCGAATCCACTCAACCACCAGGATCCCGTCATCGAACGAGACGAGTTGCAGCCCACGGCAAACAGGCAGGCACAGTGGGGGGAGGGGGGGGGTCTTACCCCTGCTGTAGTGCGACAGCTGAGCTATTTCTATCCCCCCGCCCAGCTGGGGGTGTTCTCGGCGAAATCCACTCTGAACATCAACAATAAGATTGTGGCGTTCCAAGAACCAGACAAGTCGAGTGTTTTCCATCCATTCAAGAGTTTTACAAAGACAGCTTGTGAGGGCTATTGGACGATAATTACTAGGATCACTAGCGTCTTTTTCCTGATTTGGGGATAGGAATAACCAATGGCTCCCTCCAGGAAGAAGGGAAATCTACAGACTGCAAGACATAATTGAAAATATCTAATAAAATGCTAAGAGATGTGAATGGCAAGTGTTTCAGAAATTGAAAGTGAACCTTGTTTGAGCCCGGACAAGAATCACTGGCTTGCTAAGAGCAGGCTTTATTTCAGTCAGTGTAAATAATTAGATGCAGTGCTCTGTTTTATCTGATTTGTACTTCTTTTCCTCTAGGGCCTTATTCCTGTGGAACTGTTTAGAATAGTTCTCATAGGAAGATTTCTTTGCAAAAGTATTGGGTAAGGCATCTGCAATATCAAGAGGAGTGTCCAGTTGTTTGTTGTTAACGTTTAGACTGTTGATGGGTGAAGAACCTTTGCCATTTATTTCATGGATCATGTCCCAGACCTTTTTAGATGAAGTCCTGCTATTCAGTTTGGGGACATAATGTCTCCAAGACTTCCGTTTACTGTTCTTATTGGAAGGCGTGCTTTTGCCCTTGAAATACGGAAATGTGAAAGGTGGGTCTGAGGTTGAACTTCCTGAGAGCTTCTTTTCTTGCATTTTATTGCCTGTTTACATTCATCAGTAAACCATGGTTTGGACGGCTATTTTGGTTTTGTCGAGGTCTGAGGGACAGACTTCTTAGCAGCATCAATGAGTAAAGATGTAAAGAGTTTTGCTAGCTCTTCACAATCCCCAAATTTATGTCGAGTGATTGTTTACTCACACAAAACTTTTCCCACTTGTCCCTTGGAAAGTTTCTATTTCTTTGAGCGTTCGAATGATGATTGTTGTGAAAATGAAATGAGGATTGGAAAGTGGTCACTACCACATAGATCATCTCCAACTTTCCATTCAAAATCAGGAAGTATGACAGGACTGCATAAAGAAAGATCAGGAGAAGAACATGTGCCAGTGCCAGGATGTAAATATTTTTTTGACGTGCTGTCTTTCGAAAGTGAAATAGAGTTATTTGAAATGAAGTTTTTCAGCTGAAGACCCCTACGGGTGGTATCATTACAGCCCCAGGTGGTATTGTGACCATTGAAATCTCCGGCTAAAATAAAAGAAGTGGGTAACTGAGAAATGAGATGGTTAAGTTTGTTCTCTTCTATGGATGCTTGAGGTTGAAGGTATATTGAACAGAGTGTAAATGTGCTCTGCAGAGACAATTTTACTGCAACAGCTTGTAGACTTGTATCCAAGGCAATGTGCGGAACATTGTTGTTCACAATGATGGAGACTCCACCTTGAGCTTTATGACCTTTATTGAAGACTTTGTTACATACAGAATGATATTTGAAGAAAACTTAATCATGTTCCTTAAAGAAAATTTTATGAAGGGATAGTGCTACAGGGTGGTGATCATTAAGAGGGATATTTCCTCAAAGTTAGGTCTCAGACCTCGACGATTCCATTGAAATATTGTATTAGCCATTGCACTTGAGAGTACCATAGTTAATGAAGGTAGAACAGGGGACTTTAAAATATACATAGTGATTAAGATTTACCGACTTTGGTGTCAGGACGAGATGTGGACCGAACTTCAATGTCCTTGTTCGACTCATATTCTTGGTCAGCATGCATAGCCTCTGGATCCTGAAACCTATTAGTGGTTGGGATCTGAGGTAGAGGTACATCCTGTACTGAAGGCTTGGGTTTTGGTTGCCTTTGAGGTGCAGCGGATGATTTTTTTTTAGAATTAGAGTTTGACCTCTGTGGCTTTGAAGAGGCCACAGAAGCCAAGAAGTACTGAGGTTTTCAACTTCTGTTGCTGAGAAGCAACAGCATAAGTTGAATTGAAAGAACTGGCTTTCAAAATGTTTGATGATTGTGATGATAAAGAAGAAGATTTAGTAGTTGTGGATGAGGCAGAGGATTTGGGTACTTCAGAGAAAGCTGATTTAGACTGAGAAGACGAGGAGGTTTTCTGTCCGTGTGACGCCTTTGTATGAGGGAGTTTACTAATTTTCTGGAATCTATACTCCGATCATGGGTTGTCTCGCTTATACACATATTGATAAGTATTCTTTATGCAAACTTATTCTTATGGACACCAACACCACTAAACGCGTGGTTAAAATGCTTCAAGAAAAACGAAAGAAAAAATGGTTTTGAATGGCCAAGTCGGCACACAGTGTAAGAAAAGACCATAAATAGGATGCATTATAGCTCCAACAGTGTAATTCTATAGCGTCAAGCCATGTCTAGATCATAAAGGGTTTAATTTGTATGTTAGACGTTCTTTCTAAGTATCGAGAGTATTTTGAGTGCTTGCACCCATAGGGAACTAAGTTTTAGACAAGTCACAAAGCATTATATGGCTGTATCAATAGGTTGTCCACTAACCTAATTGTTTATTGTGGTAAATAGTGGTTGTTGTTCATGAAGATCAATTGCTTGTTTGCCATAGTACACAGTTAATAGACTCAAGGGCTTCCTTTTCCATAATGTTTTCAATGTAAACCATTCTTGGTGATATCAGAGATTTAATTGGTGAAATTATGATTTAGTATATGTTTAAACCGTATATCACACAACCCTGAGATCACTTATGCAAACTGTCTTGTCATACATCTGGGTCTGCATCGTCTTTTTGTCTATCCACCTATTTGCATGGATTAACCCGAAATGATAACAAAGTAACAACGAATAAGAATAATCAGACAAGTAATCAAACTTTATTGACATGTGTAATTAACCTTTGTTTTGAATTTTAAGAATAAAATTAAGAATTAGACTTGGACCGAGATTTGACTGATGATAAGAACGCTCAGTATTTTATGCTATCTACATCTGTCATCTTTGCATTACTTTATATATTTTGTTTAGTTCACATGTCGTAGTGTGATCCACCGTGACATTGAATTGAACAGAATATGTATTGTGGTAGCTTTGGAAATGATGCATTCAAATGTGATTCACTGGAATGTATATTTTCAAACAATGTGTACTCAGTTATGCTGGTGTTGGGCTTTATGGTTTAACATGAGCTTTGCTGAACTTGATCGATACTTAGCATAATTAACATTTCAGATTCTTATGAGGCATATTTGTACTTTCAGCTTTTTAACATCTGATTTGTCAACATCTGATTTGTCAACATATCTGATTTGTCACTTCTACTAAACGTCCATGGTTATACTATCCGTTATCTGGCGGAATAGTCCGGAAGAAGAGGGAGGGGAAAATACAGTTATGGAAGGGACAAGGCCTTTGAGTTCATCAGCCTTGTCCGAGAACTTCTCGAGTAGTTTCTTCGCAAGAAGTTCGCAGGTAGGACAACTATCTTTTGCGGGAGTTGAGGACGCAATGTCTGAATAACTTTGTCTGCCACTCGACTGCAAATGGTCTTTCCTGCGATTTTCAACTTCTTAGCGAGCCTGGATGAAACTGAGGTTTTTTGTACCCGAGGGTACGAATTTCCTTCTCATCCTTCAAAGTGGGACAGTCCTTGGAGGAAGATGGACGAGAGGATTTGCAGTTAAGACAAAGAGGAGGATTACTGCAGGTGTCAACAATGTGATCAGGTCCTTCAAAAGAGCATTCTGGACAGACAGTAATATTCGGGCATTTGGTCTCATGATGGCCATACCGCTGACACTTGAAACAACGCAGGGGATTTGGCACATACACATCAACCTTAACATTAAGAAAACCTATTTTAATGCTGGGGGGAAGATGTGGAGAAGCAAAGGTAAGAATGTAGGTTTTATTGTCTCTCCTGGTACCATTTCTGGAGATATTATTTCTCTTTACCTCACCTACACATTTGGCTTGATATTGGACAGAATTTCATCAGAGTTACAGTAAGAAAGCTCCCTGCATCGGACAACTCCTTTTCAGGTATAAAGAGTTTTGTGTGAATAGATCTTTACAGGTTTGTTGAAGAAAGTTTTATTAGAAAGAAGATTTGTAGCCTGCTGCTTAGTAAAACACTCAACAAGCAAGGTATCATTTTTCAGACGTTTAACAGATTTAGCAGTCCCTAGAACACTAGAGATCTGCTTTTCAATAATAAAAGGAGAAGGTCTAGTGGTAGAATTAAAAAAAATCCTCTGCCTTAATGATAAGAAAACGAGGAAAATGAGCTGAAGAAGAGTGAGGTGTTTGACATTCAGAATCAGAAGAAAGAGTACGCATGGCTTTCTTTTGGGATGCCATGCTGTTGTTTTGGTATTCGTAACCGATGTTCCCCACCCACCGCGGAGCCCAACAAGGGGACACGGTCAGGGGAAACCGACTCAGGCCATGCCATGACTACATCAGTGATATACTCAAAGTGTATTCCCGTAGAAGACTGTACCAAGCTTAGATCATCGTTGGGAGGTTACAATTGTCAATCAAACACCAAAACTTTCACCTGATTGACCCATGAACCACCGCTTTCCCAGGCAAAAGAGATATTAAAGGAAAGGGCTGAGTGAAAAAAAAAAGGTTAGTTATGAGGAAGTCAACAACTGTGCGGGAAAACAATTATGAGGAAAAAATTACTCAGGAACTTGGCATGACCAGCCGATTGATCAGGACGAGCCTTCCTGACCTTCCGTTTAGCCTAACTAAGTGTACTATACTGGTCTATCCCTCAGATAGATGTAAATGTATAGCTTGTGTTTGTATAAGGGGACACGTCACTTATACTGCCTTGCTATAGAGCTAGAGTTTGTACCGACGTGGTAGAGCGTTCGCCTTGGGACACAAGCTGTACATTTACATCTATCTGAGGGATAGACCAGTATACTACATGAGGGCCACAGTGGTGTGTTGCGAAAACAGAAAACAAAATTGCCAGACTCCGAGTCCACTCAACCACCAGGCTCCGGTCGTCAGGCGTCATGGGTCGTAGCCCACGGCAAACAGGCAGGTCCTATTCGGTAAAGGTTGTACCACTCTGCAGGACTGCAACCCAGATTTTTCTATGCCCCCCCCCCCCCGGCTAGGGGGATAGCGCAAACGGCCAGTGGACATACGGTAGAATTTGGAAATAATCTGGCCAAAGCCGGGACTCATCAATATTTCAATCAGTCAATTCGAACCTTTAATGACCATTGAATTCACAGGCAGGAACAAACCTACACACACAAAAACAAAAAAAAAAAAAACAAGAGTTGATGTTCATGAAGTGTCAATTTCTAGCCACAATTAATTAATCTCTGTGAATAATAGTTATTTAAATAAAAAATCCCAAAAGGCTGTTTGCGATAAAAACATATCATATGCTTCTTTTTTCATGGAAAAGATCAAAACTGTTTGACATAATGGTTTAATCGTCTACTCAATACAGATGGTCGCCGGTGCATAAGTCGAATATGGACCTCGTACATCGATCGACCTTTTTCGTATAGGATAGACCAAGGCCCCGTTTTACTAACATTTGCGTAATTTTCTTCGTAAGTTTTCACTTATGCAAAAGTTACAAAACTCTTACGTGCATTTTACAAAGTAAGTATTTTCGTAAATAACTTTTATAACTCTCCAATTGGAGGCATCTAAATCAGACAGCCTGAATTCTCGCTGGCATCACTAGGAAGGAAATGTTATCTAAAGCTGAATACACAGTGCTTGATATGACTTGAGAATGGAACTAAATTATCTTTATTTAAGTTATGATATAGATGCATGTATAGAAGTATTGTAAAGAAAGCCCCTTTC
This sequence comes from Hippopus hippopus, assembly GCA_946811185.2. Taxonomy (NCBI): domain Eukaryota; kingdom Metazoa; phylum Mollusca; class Bivalvia; order Cardiida; family Cardiidae; genus Hippopus; species Hippopus hippopus. The sequence continues at coordinate 74,713,344 of OX328097.1, forward strand.
ACCGTCACTTGCCTCGTCCTTCGCTTTTCGTCCGAGATTGTTCGCTCCTTTAGGTAATGACAATGACATGTAAATACAGCAATCAAAAAGCTACCATAGAATGAATATACATATTTATGAATTTTGTTCCAAGATAGTAAATACTGTTGCGAACGTGACTGCAATGTTAGAAAGATTAGAAACACAACGGACTTAAAACATACCTAAATACGACCCAGATATAAAAATACAGGATACAATACCTTTAAAGATCGGTATGAAAACTGGCACCTCAATGACAAATTTTTGTTTTGTTTTACGCTCATAGGTCCATCGACCATGTTCAAACAGACGGTCACTGTCAGTCTTTATCCCTTTACTACACAACCCCAAGTTTTGACGACCCTAATGTGGAGGCCTTTTGAAATCATTGTGGGAAAAGTAGAAAAAAGTGGGAACCCACATTTTCTACTTTTACAACAATGTTTCTATTCTGTCAAAGAAATGGATTAGAAAATAAGAGTTAATTTATAGGTTCCTTTCCAAATAATTATGTTCAGGTTCCTGCGTGGCTTGGTGGTCGAATGTAGAACTGGTAGTCTGAAAGTTCCGTATCTTTACATACCGCACCGAAGAGTTGAAACTCAGCCAATACGAAATGACTTGATTAATGACAATTGGACTATTTAACGGCCGAAATGTTTCGCCCATTTTGGATTTGATTTTGCCGCGTCGTATTGGTCAACTTTTTTCCTCAATTTTAATGTGTAATTATGTCTAAGCTGTTAATATGCATACTTAGGTATTAGAGAAAAAACAAACTCTCTTTCACTGAAAAGGACAAGCAGATTTCCTTTGATCAAACTATTTCAGATTTTCAAAGGATCTACTGACAGGATCAACAGTGATTGATCTCTTTTGTCTGCAAATAGAAAGTTATTTGCCTTTGGCACCTTCAGATTATATTTGCCGCCTGCAGACGACTCTTTCTATATTTTCAATTTCGTCTCCAAAGCTTCACGCTGGATAGAAAGGCTGCCTATGGCAGGGAGCTTCTCCTTCTATCACCAAGTCTTCCATTTCCCCATATACATCTATGCTACTTTATCACTTTATTTCTTATTAGCTCACATGACCACGAAGCAGTCATGGTGAGCTATAAGGATGGTTGAATGTCAGGCGTCCGTCCACACGTTGATGTTTACACTCTAGTGTCTACAAATATAAAGTGTATATGGCAATAAGATCGCGGATGAGTTCGATTATGAGCGTGATTGGACCAGTGTGTCCAGAGTTATCTGCCCTTGAATTTGAAAAATTGCATAATTTGACATTGTTTACATTCTAGGTTCATTTTTTTCACCAAACCTAATCATATTTTGACAGAATGCACATGACTTTAAAATCTTGGATGAGTTAAATTTTGAGCGTGATTGGACCAGTATATCTAGAGTTATCTGTCCTAGAAACCGAAGAAATTTTTTAATTTGAATTTGTCTACACTGTAGCTCTTTCATTATACCCCCGCAAAACGAATGTTTTCGGGGGTATACTGGAATCAGCCTGTCTGTCCGTCCGTCCGTGTGTCCGTCTGTGTACAAAATACTAGTAATTTTGTGTCGCGAACTCCTCCTACAGTTTTGCTGCTATTGTATTGAAAGTTTGTTGATACATTGATCGTATACTGAAGTTGTGCAAGACGCAGTTTTCAATCATCTACTCCTTATGATTCAAGGGTAATCACCCCTTGAACTTAGAAAATGTTTTTGTTAAATTGCCTGTTTCTGTCAAAGCGCTGGCGGGGGTATTAAGTCACATTCAGTGGCAGCTCTACTTTTTACACCAAACCTAATCATATTTGAACAGAATGTACATGACCTTACGATCTTGGGTGGGTTCGATTTTCAGCGTGACTAGACCAGTATGTTTTGAGTTATCTGCCATTGAAATAAAAAAAAAAAAAAAAAATGCCTAAATTGACTTTGTTTATACTGTAGCTCCTTCACTTTTTCACCAATCCTGATCATATTGTAACAGAATGTACATTACTTTAAGATCTTGTATGAGTTTAATTTTGAGCATGATTGAAGCAGTATATCTTGAATTATCTGTCCTTGGAAATGAAAAAAAAAATGCTAAATTTGACTTTGTTTACACTGCAACACCTTCATTTTTTTTTAACCAAACTTAACCATATTTTAACAGAATGTACATGACCTTACTATCCTGGAGTGTAGTGTATAAGAATCATAACTCCATTGTCCCTATTTTTTGAAGTTATTGCTCTTTGTGATTTTACATGTTGGATTTTTTGTCCGGAGCATATCTTCAAAATTATAAAGATACCAACTTCAAACTTCCTTTGCAAATAGACCACATTAAGGAAAAGTGCAGTGCACAAGATCCATGACTATGTTGTCAATATTTTTTTAGTTATCGGCCTTTGTTGTTTTACTTGTTGGATTTTGTCCGGAGCATAACTTCATAAGTAAAAAAGCTATCAACTTCAAACTACATATGCAATTAGACCACATTTCGGAAAAGTGCAGTGCACAAGATCCATGACGAAGTTGTCAATATTTTTTAAGTTATCGCTCTTTGTTGTTTTACTTGTTGGATCTTTGTCCGGAGTATAACTTCCAAGTATAAAAGCGATCAACTTCAAACTTTAAATGCACATAGACCACAATAATAAGAAGTGCTGTGGTGCACATGATCCAAAACCCTGTTGTCACTTTTTGTTGGAGTTATTGCCCTTTGTTTTTTTACATGTTGGATGTTGGTCCAGAGCATAACTTCCAAAGTATAAAAAACTTGTTGGCTTCAAATTTCATATGCAGATAGATCACACTGATGAGAAGTGCAGTGTATAAGACGCATAACTTGTCATTTTTTGGAGTTACTCCCCTTGTTGTTTTACTTGTATAAAAGCTATTGACTTCAAACTTCAAATGCAGATAGATTATGACACGTGCAGTAATGAGTGCCATTTTTTTTAGTTATTACCCTTTATTCCTACTCAATTAGACTTTTGTCTCGAGCATAACTCCCAAGGTATAAAAGCTTTCAACGTTAAACTTCATATGCAGATAGATCACATTGAGCATAGTGCAGTACATAAGATCTCAATATTGATTGAGGGGTAATGTACCGGTATGTGTGTGTATAGAAAGAAGAAAATGTACTTAATAGACGATTTGCCAATTACTTTTGATATAAGCGATATTTTTTTGTTATCGTAAACGGCGCACCGGAAGTACCGGACAAACAAAGCACTATTTCAAAGATAAATGCTATTTAAATCCTTTAAATTTGGCCAAACTCACAAATGAAAATAAATGACATGGCAAGAAATCAAGAGGAAATTAATTTCAACACAACTAAAACGTATTTTATGATATTGCTTTTGAAATAAAAAAAAAATCATAAACAGACATAATATGCATTTTATAAGATCGTGTTCAGATGTAGCGGATTCAGTAGAGACTAAGAATGAACTTACCCTCTGTAACCTGTGTAAAATTCGAAATCCCATTGTTATGTAAATAGGATATACATGTAACCTGTTTTCATTATCACTTTAACTCTATATACAGAATATTCTAGAAACATAAAGAACATTCATTGGTTTTTCCATTGTGGTTATTTTTAGAAACAGGTTGTTAGTAAACAAGTTGTTTACCAACCCATGTCAATAAAGAACTTGTCATCTTTCTAGAAAGACTAATCTAAAATTTTCCAAGCTGATATAAATAGGAGTGACTTACTTGGTGGATTTAGATTTTTGAACTTAGACTTGTGGCTTTGAGGATACAGAATTAGTGAAAGTGTTGGATTTAAATTTATTCCATTGGAATATAGATCTGTAAGTTGGAATTATTAATTTCTTAAACAGGTTGCTCATATCCATTTGCAAATTAAAACTATTGTTAATTTAGGTTTTAGAAACCAGAAATTTCATACTTTTTGTACTCTAAAAATAATTCTAAAATTTTGAGGGACTTACTCTATTTCTTGTTCTAAAATTGAAGATTGTCAAAGTTTCATTCTAACTTCAATTTTATTGTATATTTTTTTTCTGTTCAATAATAGATATTATTAATTGTTAAAAGCTTGATGCTGATTTTTTCTTTCTCGTTACGCTTGGTTCGTAACACCACCCACAAATGATCAACATACAGGTAAATTAATATAAAACAAAAGGTAAGAAGAGTCAGTCAAATGTGACACGTGTGCGTTAATCTGTACCAAGCAAGTATATGTACATTACAGCTCTTCTGAAGGTATCCTACTCTGTAGTGCCATACCGAGATCAAAGGAACACCGAGTCAACCCTTCACCCATTTTTGTAAAAACTCATAAGACATATTTTTTAACAATCGAAATGAAAGTTGAATATATATTTTGTGAAGGAGGGATGGAAGGTGTGAAATCTGATCTGAAGCCACGTTTCTTATGGTCGTGATCTATTACAGTTATTCGTCTGTAGGAACATCGCTGAAAGTGCAACAAAGCCGGTTTGATAATAATGCTGTGATATTAGTAAATGGACTGTCCCTTTCTCTTTGAAGACACTGGACAGCTTCTTAACCTTTTACCAAACAGTTTCGAGGTTTTACGACCCTGAGAAAAAACCGAGTTTCGAATAGTTAGTGAATGCTTATTCGACTAATACTTTCACCCAACGGGAAAACTTTGGACTCGACCAGATAAAAAGCATTTGAGGACGATAGAATAACGCAGGTCAAATGGTTGACCTTTTTTTATTGAAAAGGTAGAAAATATTGTGGAAAAAGGAGAATATGCTAGTTACAGGTCCTTCCTGGTTTTCCAATGTATTACCTTCTTTCTCACAGGTAAATGACGCGGTGATTTGTCCCAGCCCGCATAGCTCAGTTGGTAGAGCGTAAGACTCGTGAACATGAGAGTGTGGGTTCGATTCCCACGGCTGGCCATCTAAAATTACTAATAGTCTTTCGGATGAGACGTCAAACTGAGGTCCCGTGTGACTATGCTATACACCAAGCACGTTAAAGAACTAGGCGAAACTTAGGATGGGTTTCGTCCTGTATCTGCACTATCCCCCGTAACAATACTAACAGCCTTCAGGGGGCGTCGCCCATATGGGCAACCGGTGGCGACGATAAATAAATGCAAATTCAATCAATCACAACTGCAGCTTTTTACAATCCTGAAATAGATAGCTTTTAAAAATGTTGTTGGAAAAGGGGAAAATTCTGGTAACCAGCATTTTCTCCTTGTCCCACAATGTTTGCTATCCTTCCTACAGCTAATTTTTTTTTTTTTTTTTTTTTGAGTCGCATTTATTTTCTCGTCTGCAAATGCTTTTGACTTGGGCAAGAGTTAATGAAGATTCACTGTTGTAAAAAAAAAATACCGGGAAAAAAGGAGGAAAAGAAAAAAATAGTTGAAGTGCAATAGATTTTTTTCCTATCTTATGTCTGATTGATCAATTGATGTTTGCCAAACCCTGTAGCTAAGTTCGTAACGTACAGGGCTCGAAACCCAGTGAACGCTGGTTTGATTTATTTAAACTATTAAAGTGATAAGATTTTGTTTGGAAAAAAATCGTTTCAGCAAACAGACAGAGACAGCTCATTACCAAATACTGGAACACAATACAGCGTGAATTTATTGCGAAAATCCTGACCTAAAAAAAAATTTCTTTTTAAATCCTCATAGTTGCATTTTTTTTTGGTCATGTTCCTGTTTGAACTACCTTATCAGATGACTATCGTAACAACAAAGTTCAGTTTGAATTTTAAACCTTCCATTCCTCCTTGAAAACAGGTAGTTTCAGCATCATTTTCAGTAGGGAAATACGTGCTATAATTGTTTTCATTGAAAAGCTGGTAAAGGGTTAGCTGGAAGTTCCTTTCGTTTCCGTATTTCACCATCACCGGGTGATCTTTAAGAAGAGCTGTGATGTACTTCTTAGGGGCACAGATTAACACACACGTGTCATAATAACGTGTCATAAGTGTTTACCTTGTTCAGTCTTACGTTGATCACTTGTAAAGGATTTCAGAGTGTTAATATCTGTTACAGAGGGTAAGTCTATTATAATTACTGACCCCAAAAGATGCATTTTTCTGGTTTAACTGTATATTGGAACAAATTTTCTTCGGGGGAGGGGGGGGTTTGCCCTGTGAAACCAAGGCAGTTGGCGAGAATTTTTTTTATTTCTTCATCGGGGATTTGTTTTTCAAGTTATTAATGTAGTCTGCATACAAAAGGTTCTATCAAATCGCCCGACAGCAGACAGCGCTGATGATACGACTTTTCTATCTGGTGGCTACCGAAAGACTGATAAAACGACTGTTCTTTTTTGTGTGTGACTTCGAAAATGATAATTGATATTACTACTGGCACGGCCGTTTTTTCTCTTTTTTTTTTTTTTTTTCTTTATTTATCGCGTTTAGGGTGAATTGCATTTAAAAAATATAACCCTTAAACTATCGGGTTTATTCAAGATTTGATTAACTTGTCCGGTGGAGAGTATCCGCAAGTTAGCGATATAGGACCATCATGGTCCTCTTATTACTTTTCGTACAAAATTGTTTTCGGAACTGTCAGCTGCAAATATATTCTATGGAGGTAATCGGTGAACTCAGATTTACACTGATCATTTATAGTAATTATTAAGTTCCGTTCTTTTGATTAATTCCTCCTATCGTGTGTGTGTGGGGGGGGGGGGGTATATGTGTGTGTGTGGGGATGTGTGTACTTAAAAGAAGAATTTAAATACAATATGTATGTCGAACTGATTTATGTATACTGTATAAAATTCTGCACTTTCCTCTTGCACCGACATTTTATATTTAACTCTTATTCTTATCAAGAAAACTCAACCAACTTCACAAACATTTGCGCAGTGTTTTAACGTAACACCTATACTTCTTAAAGACCGCTAAAGTATTAGCGGAGTCAACCGGAAAAGCACTTAGAGCTCTGATAAATAAAGCGCATCACGTCAACGGGTTAACATTCAACGTATGCAGTAAACTGAATGAATCAAGTGCATTACCTATTACTAACTACTGCTGGTATTGGAGAAATAAAGGCTATCCAAAAAGTGAAACTATAAAAGTTAGAGCTCACCGCACGTTTCTCGGAGTTAACAAGTTTGTGTCAACCTTGTGGTAAATGGTGACACAGGATGCCCTCGATGCAAACACGCAAGACATTTAGAAATGGTAAGGTTGTGGAACTGACTTGTTTCGATGCAGCAGGACAGACTCACAAAAATGCATTTACCTGAGATTACAAACAGAACAAAGGATGGTGTTCCAAAATCAATATCATAGATATTTCGATCAAGGTGGTTTATCCGAGTTATACGAGTCTAAGTCTATGTGTGATCGATCAATGAAATTGATTATAAATACTGTGTATATTTAAAAAAAAAAAAAAACTATCAGAAACAGCACACAGACAATGGAGAAATAGTTTACAGACTCAATCAAAAACTAAACTTCATTGTACCATTAAAGACGACTATAAGATTGAAAACTATGAGACAGTGTATTTTCCACGGCATCTTAGATATTTTATAACACACCTCGGCACAAGGATATTATCACTACAAATAGAAACAGGGCGATATAGACATGTCAAACAGGAGAGGCGTTTTTGTATTATGTTATGAGAAAGAACGACTCTGCTGCAGATGAATTTCATTTATTTTTTTATGGTTCTGCCTCTAAAGCTATTAAGCTACGTTTTCATAATGATGCAGCTTAATTGACTGCCAACATCTTTTAAATTCCATACAGTGAAAGGCTTAAATATATGATCAAAGACAAACGTTTACTGCGTAAATCTGCATTATACATCCAAGACTACTACAGAAAACGAAGTGACATTTCATATAAGAACAACGATTTCGTTGAAATGATATCCCTTGCCGAAAAATTTACTTGACCGCGTAACTTAAAATCCCTCCCAGTCGGCCATTTTTCATCGAATGAAAAAAAAATAGTATATCGGCGGAATGGATTATTGTACACATGTATAAAGTTTCACGAAATATCGTCCAATGGTATTGGAGATATTCTCCCGGACGGACACACGGACGGACGGACGGACAACGCTAAAACTATATCCCTCTGCCTTTGGCGGGGGATAATAATATCTAGTGCACTATGTTTTCACCATAAATTTCCCAAGTCAACTGTTTTTAGTATAGTGACTCATAAGCGATTCGTTTGGCTGGGTGATACATTTCACACGGTCTCATAATGATACTATGCAATTTGTTTAGTTACAACCAGTATGTACTACGTTTTATGAGTCACTTTATTAAATAAACTACTACTACTCTAAAAGAAAACCATTACATTGCTAGCTTCCCATAGCTGAACATAAAGTACATTTCGCTACGTAAAGAAATTCTAGATTTTAAATGTACTTTTGTATTGTATGTAGGTGATGTTACCGCACTCCAAAAGTACACATTTTATCATTATAATTACGCAGTTACATTCAGCCTTGCTAGCTTTGCTTGGAACGAGGAAATGCGAAAACTCGGTTTGTATGGTTATCGAGAGAACTTCGATCCCGCAAAACATTAACTCTGTCCTTTCGACATCACATGTTCAGCATCCGAAATCAACCATGGCGTTAAGCTTCGCATTGTCATCAAATTTTTCGTAGGAAGGTGGAAAGATACTGTGATAAAGGAAATCAGGCATGGAAGGCTCTCGTAAAAGTCGCCCGTTAAAAAAAAAAAGTAATGGATATATGATTCGCACTGATAGACATTATAACATTGAGGCCTATATTCAAAATCAATTAACTGTGTCTTGTTAAACTGCCCACAAACCACAAAGGGGTGGTGATATCAAAGTGCTAGCAAAGTTCCGCAAACCGACAACAGTTCTAAGAAAAAGAACGACGGGTACCGTACTCATCTGTCTTCCTGTAATATCGTGCAGCTGAAGGAGATGCTTTTCTGGATAGATTTAGACCACAGTTTAGACATTACTTCATTATTACTGGCCGAAAATTTCTATATTTGAACTTCTGGAACAATCACCGCGCAACCCTGGTTTGGCACCGATGCACTTTTATAGTTCTCTTATAACAAAATAGCTCCATTAATAAAGATTTTATACAACTGTGGATCAAATGTGAAAGAAGGACACAATATTTCATCCAAACTCACAGGCTGACTGTTATACACGCGTATGCCAGTGACTTCCACGGCACCAAACATGTGTCAATTCAACGGGAAAATATGATGAATTAGCGTGCCGATCGCCAAGGGAAGGGGAGGACACTTCAAACACCGTTTTGTTATATAAAGAAATTTTATATTCTTGCAGGACGTTATGCTTAGACACATAGTCAAACCAAAATTACTTTGTTATCTTCTGTCATACTTCAGAAAAGTTACATGACCATAATATATTAAATGGTCACATCATACAGACTTTCTGAAAAGCCCTTGTAATGATGATGTAATCGCTTCCGTATATTTTTTTAATTACAACATTGTAATTTTTTAAAAAGGGTACGTTTATTTGGTTATTTATATATTATGTATTTGGTATTGTATTCTGAACATGTGCCTTGTTTCTCTCTCTCTCTCTCTCTCGTCACGTCGTCTGGTAGATAATTAAATTAGCCTTTTATTTGTATAATTGTTTGCAAACGATAGGTTTGATTCTCTAATTTGGACATGTACATAGCTTATTTATGCTGCATTAGGGGGAAATAGTGGGACGAAAACAATATTGTAAACATTACGTATGCTATGCACTATGGGCCTGTGGCCTTATAAATTTACAGAAACCTGATATCTCTCAAAGGATTTAATCATCCACTGTTGTTAACAGATCTCCGTGAAAGGACAGAAAACCGTTTGAGAGAGCAATATCACTGGTTGACAGATATTTACACATTTTGCAAAATAAAGAAAAAAAAAAAAAAAAATGCAATGTATTGTCTCTTGATATTGTAGAACTTGCTTTTGGTATAGGTCTGCATACGAAAGCTTTTGATACATTACCGCAATCGCAAGTAAACAAATTCATGTAAAGTACATCCGAAGGGGAGGACCTCTATGTAACCAAAGCTTGCAATTTATGAGTGGGAGCTGTGTTCAAGGTGCGCAGATAAGATGTTTCAGTATTCCGTAACAGAATATCTGTCACAAATATTCTGGTAAGGGAGGTTTCTCTGAAATTTCTTCGTGCTCAAAGGCCCAGTAGCTACCAAGAGTAAACAAAGGGTTTGTTAAATGTATGGAATTATTGTGAAGTTGACAATCTACTATTGTACGATCGGTTCAAGTGTTAGTCGCTGGCAGAAAAAAAGAATTCTAAAACTATGACAGAAGTTGCCAGGTCGATCTATCTTTCGTTCACTTTACTTGGTTTTGATATTCATTTTCCTGCCAGCGACTGTCACTTGGGCATACTCTTCATTTAAGTATGATTTCAATCTAGACACATTTTAACACCGCATTGTTTACTTTTGCCCAAGATTATGACCTAAAGATTTGAACTAAGATTTATTCTGTCCGTAAAAAAACGTTATGCATATTTACATCTTTCTAGCGGCCAACTCCTCGGGAAAAGTCTACAACAAGCAACGAAAGCCACCAAAGCTATAGGCTCAAAATAAGGGACTTAACTCAAGGTTTGGCAAAATCACTGAGTCTGTTAGTTTTTGTGAAACGTGTCTCAAACAAGGAACTCTAATTAAGTCGGAATATCCGTTGGCGGATTAAAGCAAAATAAGACACGTAAGTATTCTGGTAGAAACCGAGCCCTGGGCCCGGTTTCACGAAAAAAACCCCAGTCCGTACTCAGTTCAACTAATTTAACAGAATTAAGTCCACGAATTTGTTGAGTACCTTTCACGAACGCGTTCTCAGCTGAGTCGCTTCTTTCGATGATTATTCAAATGTCATAAGCGGTATTTTTCTTACTCTTCGAACGGAGATAATAAATTGTAAAAACTCGGAAACGCCTGTCAAAATCATTGTCGTCTGCTTTAAATTGAGTCGATTTCCTTGCATTAAAAAAAAAAAGCAGATGTAGCTATTGCTATTAAAAGCTGTTTTAACTGAATTTTAGCCTTGTAACGTTATGCGTCGGTCTGCATGTCAGCATCGTAAATAAACTGCTTCGCTGTAGTCTAGATCCAGTATTTTTTTGAAATTGTTTCACATTCGGGCGAAGTAAACGAGGAAAATTCATTATAACAAAAATAACCGCAGAATTTCCCGATGTACAAACATAGATCTACACGCAGTTACAGAGTTAACAGACATCATCTTTCTATTTTTGGCATTTTATTGTTGTCAATACGCAACCTGAGGCAAAAAAATACAAGGCAAAGAATGTTGATTCTCTATGTTTATTATTACATCTAGTCGTCATAAAAAATATGCTAGATGTAAATGTACATACTCTTGAACACGTCTATCCTCCCTTAACACAGGGGCTACAGAGTGCAAAGGCACTCATTTCATTCAGCGAAGAACAAGATCAGACTGCACAGACATATTGCATCCTAATCTTTGATCTACACTGTCCGATACACCGCTTAATTAAGGCAAAAGTAGACCAAATATTTACTTTGAAATTGCAATGTTTAGATATTTACAATCGGCCTGAATTTGCATTAATTTTGCCTAGAAAGGGTCAGTATTCCTTTCCAATACGAAGGTTGTTCGGAACGAAATATAAAATCACAGACATTGTCAAATATCAAGTAAATCTACTCATTTTCTTCACATATCACAGAAAACAACTATATACATTACTACATGTACTTTGAATATTCTAAAGGGTGCGGTAAGAACCCCCTCTCCGCGCCACCTCCTCCCACCTTGATTCGCCGATGATATCCATTTCATTCCAGTAAGTCTGTAGGTAGAACAAGGTATCTTTTGGTTTAATTTTGGCCAAATTTCTCTCTAGACTGCGATTACAGCCTACTTATACATAAAAACCCGTATTTGCGTGCAAAGTTTTGCAGGGTATGGATGATCATAAATTATTTGAGCTATGTCATTGCAAAAACTCCTTGCTACGTACGTATCAGAATTTGCCTTGTACACAATTTGGACTTCAGAGGACAATAAGTTACAATAAGTACATACATAATCCTTCAATCCAAGTCGAAAGCCCAATTTCCGTTCAGTATACTGCACATACTGAAGGGCAATGACGATGAATTACAAAGATGCTTTGAATCAGCGGGTTTTCGTCTGACACGGCTCATTTGCTTCTTCATCGGATATGATTATTTACTTTTTTTGGATCCATAACTTGGCATTCAATGTACTACACTGAGCATTACCTATCCACAGAACTTGTGTGCATTCAATATCGGGGGCTTCTAAGTGTGGATGCTGTGTTAAGTTTCTAATGTTGCAATGTTCAAGGACGTCTTTATTACATGCCGCGGGTCATTACATATCCGTAATAGGTTATTAATGTTGTTATCTATACTTGTAGAGCACAATATTATTCTCTTGCATTTGATAAATGCATTTAAAGGTAGTTGTTCCTTGTATGAAACTATTAGAAAACAAAAACTAGACAAAAACTCCTTTTTTTAAATACCCCTTTCTAAATGACCCGGCCATATATTTAAACACAAACGTGTTTTTCATCCAAGAAAATAGAAAAGTCAGGCTTAATAAGTGTTGGTTTATTCATTTAGGATGAATTCTAATTTATTCTTTCTATTACAAATGATTATTTCATTTCTTGTGCATGTGTATGCAAAACATTTTTTAAAATTTCCCTGCAAAAAATAAAAATAACTTAAAATTAGGTACCCCCTTTTGACCCCCCCTCCCATTTTTTTAAGATCCCTTTTTCCAATCACGTGGATCTTAATCTTTTTGGATATTACATACATTAAACTACCTATATGCAAGTTTTGGTGCTTTCTTCCGGAAGTGAGCATCTTGGGTCTATTTTGGGTCTTAACCGCCTCACTACTGGTTCGGTTCCCATAGCTAAACTTAAACTACCTTTTGCCATTTAAACAAACTCTAGGTAGGTTCTAAATGTATTTTGCAAATGTATGTAGTTGAAGCTACTGTGCACCAAAACAGGCGATTTCATTATTATAATTATGCAGTTATATTCAGCTTTGCTAGTTTTGTTTTGAACAAGGTAACAAGGAAACTCTGCTCTTCGTGTTTAAAAAGATGCTAAGAAAGATTCTGTGATGAAAACTCAAGAAAACCGTCTATCGAAAATAAAGGACATATGATCATGGTGCACTGATTCACTTGATAACTTGATGTCTACTGCACATGAATTAACTGTGTCTTGTTAAACTGCCCATGTGCAATGCACTACTTAAAAGGGTGGGGATGTCATGTCAAAGTGTCAGTGAGGTTCAACACACTGACAGCAGTTCTAAGAGACAGAACACCCAGTACCGTACTCATCTGTCTTCCTGTAAAATCATGCAGCTGAAGGAGATGCACTTCTTGAGAGATTTGAGACCACCGTTGAAACATGTCTTCATTATTACGAGCCGGAAATTTCTTGATTTGAATTGCTGGAACATTCACTGCACAGCTCTTGATATCGATCATATTGCACTGATGCATTCTAAAGTTATCCCCTAATAACAACGCAGCTCCGTGGACACCGACTTTATACGATTGTTCATCTAACGCGAAACATGGCACATACTGTTGTATCAAACTTCAGAGGGGACTGATATGCAAGCGTTTGCGAGTAGCTTCAATAGCATAAAAAAAAGTTAGTTCAAATGGATGACATGTTTAGACTGTGTGCCGATCACCAAGGTGAGGAAACTTCAAACACCTCTTTGTTACATAAAGAAATTTAATATTCTTGCAGGATGTTATGCTCAGACACATCGTCAATATTAATGTTATTTTCTGTCGTGCGTCAGAAAAATTACATGATCATAATATTGCGGACTTTCCGAAAAGGCGTTGTAATTTGATGATAATATAACTAAAAAAAGAATACAATATGTTGTCTATTGATGGTGTAGAACTGCCTTTTGGTCTTCCAGGATGGTCAAATTCTTGAGAAAATATGATGAATAGGTCCATCAAACTATATTTTAATGGTTTTTGCTAATGCTCTGCAAACAGAAGCTGATTAGAATGAGAGAGAGAGATATGCAAGTACAATAAAATATAAATACACATGCCAAATCATTCCAGAAAAAGACAGAAGAACACAGAGAGAGAGTGGGGAGATGTACAGATGGTCTACGGACGAAAAGTTAAAGATTAAAATGAATTTCCCTTGCCAAGTGATCCATGAGAGACAGACAGACAGGCAAAGAAGAGCGGAGAGGGAGAGAGATGCGGACGCATTATCAAAATATAATAATACATTTAAGTAATGACCGAAGAACTACTGATGCATTTTATGAACATATTTATTTTCATAAAAGGTTTAGAATGAATTTCAAACAAACAGAAAAGTTAAAAAATGTTACAGGTGTAATCTACTTGTGACGGGAGTGAACAACAACCTGTTACTGTGAAATTTGCTGTATAAACAATGGTAGTGTAAGCATATAGCACTTGAATTAACAAAACCTTAATAGAATAAACAGGTAAGAAAATTTTAGAAATAGTTTTCTAGGGCATCTTTTAAAACAATAAATAGGTCTATATATGAATTTTTCACTCTTCGGGCGATTTCTCCAAAAATGTTTTTTGGAGATGATTTCTCCAAAGAGATCGTCTCCGAGCAGTTTGGGGATGAATTCTCCATGGGACGATTTCTCCAGCAGCCCAGAGTAGATTTCTAACCAGATCATCTCCTATAACTGTTCTGGCCAGAGGTGATTCTCTGAAAATGTCCCGCATACTTAAGATTTTGAAATGCCAAAGTTCTGTCTGTAAACAGACGTTGTGTCGGTTTATGTCTTTCCAGCGGTGAACCTTTCGGACAAAGTTCGCCATATTTGAGTCGACAACAAGCAACTTAAGCCAGCTTAGCGATAGACTCAAAATAAGACAGGTAAAGTTAGCTACAATTAGCCAGCTACTTGTTCAGGTAAAGTTAGCTACTAGTAGCCAGCTACGTGTTCAGGTAAAGTTAGCTTGTAGTAGCCAGCTACTTGAGCTGGTAAAATTGGTTATTTGTAGCCAGCTACTGGTAGCCACCTTCTAGTAAGCAGTCACTTGTAAAGGAAAATCTGGCAATTCGTACCCAGCGACCAATGTATAGGTAATTAAAATGGAGGTTTTTATTAGTTTCCTAAAGGTACAAGTAGCTGGCGAACCAAATGTCGACGCCTTAAACGGAATGTTTTTCTTCCATCCAGAATACTATATAAATGCATCAGAAAAATCAAAATCAAATTATTTCCTGTATTAAAGTGTCAAGCTACGAGATCTGTCAATAGGAATTTTTTTCACATTTCTTTTTAATTAGGGATTCAAAATGTACAAGTAACTGACGAGATTAAGACAGACATTTCAAAATATTTCAAAGAATCACATTTACTGTACTACTGAGAAATTGAAAATATCATTTTCAATTCATTTTTAAAGGGGCCAGCTACTCGTCATGAAAATTGGGGCATTTTTCAATTTCACTTAGAAAGGAATTCAAAGGTACAAGTAGCTGGCGAGCTTCAGAGTGAATTTTGAAATTAAATGCTTGTTTTGAATAACAGACTATGAATGTATGAGAAAACTCAAAATTAAATCATTTCCGATTATTAAAGGGGCTAGCTACTTGATTTAAAAACGGGAAAACTTTGCTGTTTTTCGAAATCATGATTTAAAATGTACAAGTAGCTGGCTAGATTTGGAGAGATTTTTCAAAATATTTCAACGAATCATTTTGAGGATATTTAGGGGAAATTAAAGGTATCAAAATAAATCCATTCTTGTCATTTAAAGGGCCCAGCTACTCGTCAGGAAAATGCAGATATTTTTCAATTTTACTTAGAGTGAAATAAAAAAGGTACAAGTAGCAGGCGAGCCTAAGAGCGAATTTTTAAATTAAATGCTTGTTTTGGATAACAGATACTATGAATGTATAAGAAAACTAAAAATTGAATCACTGCTGGTTATTAAAGGGGCCAGCTACTTGATTTGAAAACTGTACAACTTTGCTAATTTTCGAAGTAATTATTTCAAATGTAGAAGTAGCTAGCGAGATTAAAAGAGATTTTTCAAAATATTTCAACAAATCTTTTTGGGGACACTTAGGAGAAATTAAAAATATCAAAATCAATCCATTCTTATCTATTTCAGGGGCCAGCTACTCGTCATGAAAATGTGGATATTTTTCAATTTTACTTAGAGTGAAATCAAAAGGCACAGGTAGCTGGCGAGCCTAAGAGCGATTTTTGAAATTGAATGCTCGTATTGAATGAAAGAGAGTATAAATGCACGAGAAAACTCGAAATTGAAGCATTTCCGGTTATCAAAGGGGCCAGCTTCTTGATCTGAAAATGGGACAACTTTCAACTTTTGCGAAATAATGATTTAAAATGTACAAGTTGCTGGCTAGATTTAGAGAATTTTTTCAAAATATTTCAACACATCATATTGAGGATATGTAGGAGAAATTAAAAATATCAAAATCAATCTATTCTTATTCATTGAAGGGGACAGCTACTCGTCATAAAAAATGCGGATATTTTTCAATTTTACTGTAAGTGAAATCAAAAGGTACAAGCAGCTGGCGAGCCTAAGAGCGATTTTTGAAATTGAATACTCGTATTGAATAAAAGAGAGTATGAATCCACGAGAAAACTCGAAATTGAAACATTTCCGGTTATGAAAAGGACAGCTACTTGATATGAAAACCGAACAATTTTTCACTTTTGCAAAATAATGATTCATTATTATTATTATTGATTGGTGTTTTAAGGTGCATCGACAGCTGTGGTCATATAGCGCGCATGAAGGTAATATTTAGAAATGGAATAATAAAATGTTAATTTGATAGTTAAAATCTATATTAGAGTCTATATTTTATTATAAAAATCTATCTCTTTTAGGTATTCTAAAATGTTATTCTGTTGTACATGTAAAAATAAATTTTGTAAGCTATCAACACTAAAATGTTTTGACCGTATACGGTCGAAATTTTTACAGTTTAATAAAATATGTTTTATAGTTAAAGGTTCATTACAGTTTATACATTGTGGTGCTCTCACATTATTTAAAAGATGCACATGTGAAAACCTTGAGTGTCCCACACGACATCTTGTTAAAATTACTTGACTTTTTCGGTTACAATAAAATTCATACTTATCATTAAAATTTGGCTTGATTGCTAAAAGCTTGTTGTTAAAACATTGTTGCCATTTAATTTGACATTCAGACTTGATAAATTCATTTATTTGTTGTTTTTTGTCAGTATAAGGAACTTTGATGTTGGCTATGTTCATATTTATGGCATCCTTTGCTTCTTGATCAGCTATTTCATTACCTTTTATATTAATGTGGCTGGGTATCCAGCAGAATATTATTGTCTTTGATCTACATAAATAAACATATTTTCTGAGAAATTGTTGAATCAATGGATTTGGGTTATCAGGATGTTTTAAAGATTGTAAAACTGACATTGAATCAGAAAAAAACTATGAACTTCTTGTTATTATTGTTTTGTATTGAACAGAGAGCAATGTTTAAAGCTACAGCTTCTGCTGAAAAAATAGAGCTATGATCTGGTAGTCTTATTTTGGCAGTTTCTTGTTTGTGTACTGAAGCGCAACCAACTTTATTATCTTGTTTCGAACCATCAGTATAAATTGAAATGTAATCTTTATACTGTGATTTGATTTCTAAAAATTTATTTTGATAAAATAATGGATTTGTAACTGATTTCTTATTTACGTTGAGATCAAAAATACTATTTGGTGGATCTATGGTCCACGGCTCTTTTACAGGAAGTTTAAAGGGTTTAATATTCTTTACATTTATGTTTGACTCATTAAGAAGAGGTTCAACTCGTAGACCAAGTGGTTTGATAAAATTAGGTTTATTTTGAAAGAGTATTTAGTTGGGTGGATTAAAAATGTCATTGTAAACCGGATTTTTTGTATTTGAAGCCAGTTTAGTTACGTACTGTAAGGATAGTTTTTTCCTTCTATCATATAAGGATGGCTCCTGGGCATCTGAATACAAATTTGAACAGGTGACGTACGGAAAGCTCCCAAAGCTAACCGAAGACCCAGATGATGAATAGTGTCAAACTTTTTTAGGTAGCTTTTTCGTGCAGAGCCATATATAATACATCCATAATCCAGTTTTGAGCGTATTAAAGATCTGTATAGATTTAAAAGAGTTTTCTTATCTCCTCCCCAGTCAGAGTGGGAAAGTATTTTTAAGACATTTAAAGCTTTTTGACAATTCAGTTTCAAAGCATTAATATGTGGTATGAAAGAAAGTTTTTTGTCAAAGATAACTCCTAAAAATTTTGCTTGATCTATTATTGGAATTGGACTATTATATATTTTCGGTGATGGATCCAAGTGCAACCTGTGCTCTTGGCAGAAGTGTAGACAGTTTGTCTTTGTCTTGGAAAATTTAAAACCATTTTCTATAGTCCATTTCTCAATTTGGTCTAAATTATTTTGAAGCTTAGTTTCAATTGTTTTCATATCTTTGGACCTGTAACATATTAAAAAATCATCCACATATAAGGAACAGTTCACATCGTCATCTAAACATTTTACAATATTGTTAATCTTGATATTGAACAGAGTATGTGAGAGGATACTTCCTTGAGGAACCCCCTGTTCTTGTTCATAGTCATCAGAAAAAGATGTGCCTACCTTAACTTTGAAAGATCTATTTGATAAAAAGTTTGAAATAAACTGGGAAAGATTTCCCCTTAATCCAATTTTATGAATGTCTTTTAAAATGCCATGTTTCCACGTGGTGTTATAAGCTTTTTCTAGATCAAAAAATATGGCAACTACATGTTGTTTCTTTACAAAAGCATTTCTGATAAAAGATTCTAATCGTACTAACTGATCTGTCGTGCTTCTGTTTTTTCGGAACCCTGATTGATGTTCCGATATAATATTATTGGATTCGAGGTAAAAATTAAGTCTATTGTTTATCATTCTTTCCATGGTCTTACATATACAGCTAGTTAAAGCTATGGGTCTATAATTTGTTGGATTTGTATGATCTTTATTTGGCTTAGGAATTGGAATGATTGTAGCTTTGGACCAACTTTTCGGGAAGATACCTTGTTCCCATATAATGTTAAAAATGTTTAACAGAGTTTGTAATGAAATACCAGGTAAATGTTTTAAAAGTTGATAGTGTACTTCGTCTGCACCTGCAGCAGAATCGTGAGCATTTTTTAGAGAATCTTCAAGTTCCGATAGTGTGAAAGGTAAGTTGTAGTTTTCATTTGTATCCGTTTCAAAATTAAGTTCTTCCATTTCTGCTTCTTGCTTATGTTTTTTAAATTGTGGTGGATAATTTGCAGAAGAAGAGTTTGTTTTGAAAGTTTTACCCAGGATATTAGCGATTTCTTCTTTACTTTCGTAGATTTTGTCATCTACCTTGATATGCGAGTGTTTCATGGTTTGATTCTTTCCATTTATTTTCCTTAACATATCCCAAATGGTTGTCATGGGAGTTCTAGCATTAAGTTTAGAAATGAAATCTTTCCAAGATGATCGTTTTGCTTGTTTAATAGTACGTCGAGCCTTAGCTCTCATAATTTTACAAACATTTAAGTTTGTTTTTGTTGGATATTGTTTGAAACGTTTTAAACTGTCTTTACGTTTTTTAATAGCTTCTTTACAATCATCATTAAACCATGGCTTTTTCTTCTTAAAAGTATTTGTTGAAATCTTCGGGATGCACTGATTTGATATGTCAATTAAAGTTTCAGTAAAAGAAAGCATTGGATCTTCTGAATTTTCAAAATTGTCAATCATTAATTTTTCATGGCAAAGAATATTGAATTTTTCCCAGTTAGCTTTTTTAAAATTCCATTTTGGAATTTTCTCATCTTCTGTTTTCTCAGTTTCTTGTATAATGATAGGAAAATGATCACTTCCATGAGAATCTTCACATACTTTCCATTCATAATCAAGGTACAAGGAAGGATGGCAGAGTGAAAGATGTATTGCTGTGAAAGAACCTGATCCAGGATGCAGGTATGTATGTTGATTGGAATTAAATAGACATAAATTATTCTCTGCAATGAAATCTTCAATTATTTTACCTCTATCATTGGTATCTGAACAACCCCATAATTCGCTATGTCCATTAAAATCACCACATATGATAAAAGGTTGAGGTAGTTGTAGTAAAAAATTTTCTAAATCATTTTGATCTATTCTTTTATTTGGTGGGATATAGATAGAGCATATTGTTATAGTTTTATTTAAAGATACTTTTATTGCTATTGCTTGTAGATTTGTGTTTAAGTCTATCTTACGATGAGGTACCGTAGAATGTATTATGATAGAAGAACCACCAGATGCTCTTTGGCAATCATTATGTATGTAGTGATAGGAAGAATAATTGCGAACTTCCAAGTTATCATTGGGGGTTATAAAAGTTTCTTGAAGACAACAAATTTGTGGATTTAATAAAGATAAAAGAATTAGTAGTTCATTAAAGTTGGCTTTTAGACCTCTACAATTCCATCGTAAAATTGAGTTTTGACCCATTATACTTGTACATTGGGAGTTTGAATTTACTATTATTATTATTATTATTGATTGGTGTTTTAAGGCGCATCGACAGCTGTGGTCATTTAGTGCGCATGAAGGTAATATTTAGAAATGGAATAATAAATTGTTAATTTGATAGTTAAAATCTATATTAGAGTCTATATTTTATTATAAAAATCTATCTCTTTTAGGTATTCTAAAATGTTATTCTGTTGTACATTTAAAAATAAATTTTGTAAGCTATCAACACTAAAATGTTTTGACCGTATACGGTCGAAATTTTTACAGTTTAATAAAATATGTTTTATAGTTAAAGGTTCATTACAGTTTATACATTGTGGTGCTCTCACATTATTTAAAAGATGCACATGTGAAAACCTTGAGTGTCCCACACGACATCTTGTTAAAATTACTTGACTTTTTCGGTTACAATAAAATTCATACTTATCATTAAAATTTGGCTTGATCGCTAAAAGCTTGTTGTTAAAACATTGTTGCCATTTAATTTGACATTCAGACTTGATAAATTCATTCATTTGTTGTTTTTTGTCAGTATAAGGAACTTTGATGTTGGCTATGTTCATATTTATGGCATCCTTTGCTTCTTGATCAGCTATTTCATTATCTTTTATATTAATGTGGCTGGGTATCCAGCAGAATATTATTGTCTTTGATCTACATAAATAAACATATTTTCTGAGAAATTGTTGAATCAATGGATTTGGGTTATCAGGATGTTTTAAAGATTGTAAAACTGACATTGAATCAGAAAAGACTATGAATTTCTTGTTATTATTGTTTTGTATTAAACAGAGAGCAATGTTTAAAGCTACAGCTTCTGCTGAAAAAATAGAGCTATGATCTGGTAGTCTTATTTTGGCAGTTTCTTGTTTGTGTACTGAAGCGCAACCAACTTTATTATCTTGTTTCGAACCATCAGTATAAATTGAAATGTAATCTTTATACTGTGATTTGATTTCTAAAAATTTATTTTGATAAAATAATGGATTTGTAACTGATTTCTTATTTACGTTGAGATCAAAAATACTATTTGGTGGATCTATGGTCCACGGCTCTTTTACAGGAAGTTTAAAGGGTTTAATATTCTTTACATTTATGTTTGACTCATTAAGAAGAGGTTCAACTCGTAGACCAAGTGGTTTGATAAAATTAGGTTTATTTTGAAAGAGTATTTAGTTGGGTGGATTAAAAATGTCATTGTAAACCGGATTTTTTATATTTGAAGCCAGTTTAGTTACGTACTGTAAGGAGAGATTTTTCCTTCTATCATATAAGGATGGCTCCTGGGCCTCTGAATACAAACTTGTGACAGGTGACGTACGGAAAGCTCCCAAAGCTAACCGAAGACCCTGATGATGAATAGTGTCCAACGTTTTAAGGTAGCTTTTCCGTGCAGAGCCATATATAATACATCCATAATCCAGTTTTGAGCGTATTAGAGATCTGTATAGATTTAAAAGAGTTTTCTTATCTCCTCCCCAGTCAGAGTGGGAAAGTACTTTTAAAACATTCAAAGCTTTTTGACATTTCACTTTCAAAGCATTAATATGTGGTATGAAAGAAAGTTTTTTGTCAAAGATAACGCCTAAAATTTTGCTTGATCTATTATTGGAATTGGACTAGTATATATTTTCAGTGATGGGTCCAAGTGCAACCTGTGCTCTTGGCAGAAGTGTACACAGTTTGTCTTTGTCTTGGAAAATTTAAAACCATTTTCTATAATCCATTTCTCAATTTTGTCTAAATTATTTTGAAGCTTAGTTTCAATTGTTTTCATATCTTTGGACCTGTAACATATTAAAAAATCATCCACATAATAGGAACAGTTCACATCGTCATCTAAACATTTTACAATATTGTTAATTTTGATATTGAACAGAGTATGTGAGAGGATACTTCCTTGAGGAACCCCCTGTTCTTGTTCATAGTCATCAGAAAAAGATGTGTCTACCTTAACTTTGAAAGATCTATTTGATAAAAAGTTTGAAATAAACTTGGGTAGATTTCCCCTTAATCCAATTTCATGAATGTCTTTTAAGATGCCATGTTTCCATGTGGTGTTATAAGCTTTTTCTAGATCAAAAAATATGGCAACTACATGTTGTTTCTTTACAAAAGCATTTCTGATAAAAGATTCTAATCGTACTAACTGATCTGTCGTGCTTCTGTTTTTTCGGAACCCTGATTGATGTTCCGATATAATATTATTGGATTCGAGGTAAAAATTAAGTCTATTGTTTATCATTCTCTCCATGGTCTTACATATACAACTAGTTAAAGCTATGGGTCTATAATTTGTTGGATTTGTATGATCTTTATTTGGCTTAGGAATTGGAATGATTGTAGCTTTGGACCAACTTTTCGGGAAGATACCTTGTTCCCATATAATGTTTAAAATGTTTAACAGAGTTTGTAATGAAATACCAGGTAAATGTTTTAAAAGTTGATAGTGTACTTCGTCTGCACCTGCAGCAGAATCGTGAGCATTTTTTAGAGAATTTTCAAGTTCCGATAGTGTGAAAGGTAAGTTGTAGTTTTCATTTGTATCCGTTTCAAAATTAAGTTCTTCCATTTCTGCTTCTTGCTTATGTTTTTTAAATTGTGGTGGATAATTTGCAGAAGAAGAGTTTGTTTTGAAAGTTTTACCCAGGATATTAGCGATTTCTTCTTTACTTTCGTAGATTTTGTCATTTACCTTGATGTGCGAGTGTTTCATGGTTTGATTCTTTCCATTTATTTTCCTTAACATATTCCAAATGGTTGTCATGGGAGTTCTAGCATTAAGTTTAGAAATGAAATCTTTCCAAGATGATCGTTTTGCTTGTTTAATAGTACGTCGAGCCTTAGCTCTCATAATTTTACAAACATTTAAGTTTGCTTTTGTTGGATATTGTTTGAAACGTTTTAAACTGTCTTTACGTTTTTTAAAGTTGGCTTTTAGACCTCTACAATTCCATTGTAAAATTGAGTTTTGACCCATTACACTTGTATATTGGGAGTTTGATTTTACTTAAAAGTTATTTGACTGAGGAGTCAATTTCCAATTCCATATCTTCTAAACTTTCAAATTTATTTGCCTGCTTAATAGGATCCTGTGACCCTTTCTTCTGTCTATTTGATTGTTGTTTATCTTTTTCTTTTTTATCTGGTTTATTTTTCTGGCTTTTATTTGGTGATGTAAGTCATGAATTAGCTCTAGAAGCTGATCTTGATCTACTAGAGTCTTTTGTTTGGTTAGATTTTGAACCTGTTTTAGATGTTCGAGGTGGTTGGACAGATGGAGACGTAGATTTCGAGGAAGGTTTAGCGCCTTGCTCAAAATCCACGGGATCATACTGTGTTCCACAAGTTCTCGTCTGAGGTTTTGCTGTTGCTGATTGAACTATCTTAGAGTACTTAGGTTCAAAAGCTGTCTCATATTTTTTTTTGCCTCAAAGTACGAAATCTTTCTTATTATTTTAATATTCATAATTTCCTTTTCTCTTTTCCAGACTTAACAGTTGGTTGATCTTGCACTGTGATCTTTACCACAATTTACACATTTGAAAGGTCTTTGGCAGATGCTAGATGTGTGTTTGGATTCACCACATCTATCACAGATTACTGCATCTGTGAGCTTGCAGTTGTCTTCGTGGTGTCCAAAGTTTTGACAATTAAAACAGCGCAAAGGATTTGGAATGAACTGTTCCACTGGTACTGTACGATGAAAGATTCTAATACTCTGAGGCAAAGTGGTGGTGTTAAAAGTGAGGAGTAGTGTATTGGTTTCAAGTTGAACATTATTTTTTTTTATTTTGAATCTCTTGCACGCAACAACTCCTTGCGGTGCAAGATATTCAACAATTTTTTCCTCAGTTTCTCCTTTCAGTACTCTGTCTTTCACAATTCCTCTGGATTTGTTAAGTGAGTTGTGTTCTGAGACTGAGACTTTCAAGTTGTAAAACTTTTTTATTTTTAATACAGATTCAGCCTGACTTGCTCTTGATGTTTCAACGAGTAGTAGTTCGTTTTTTTAATTTTTTAACTGATTTTGGAGTGCCTATCAAACTTTCTATCTGTTTTTCTATTATGAAGGGAGACAGAGATGTGATGGGCTTTACCTACTCACTTTTAATAACCAAGAACTTTGTATTGTTTAAGTAAGACGTTTGGTTTTCGTTATTCGGTCGGGGTCTTTTGTTTTGGGAAGCCATGATTTTGATAGTGTAATTTCAATAGCTATGCGCTCCACCCTCCTCGGAGCCCTACAAGGGGACGTCTAATGGAAATGGGTTTCCTATTTCCGACGCCAGAGCTACATAGCTATTATACTTAACAAACCTTAAGCGAAGAGAAACTATAGGTCTATCAATTAGCCCATCAGCCGCCGCTTTATAAAGGAAAACAATGTAAAAGATAAGAAAAAAGAAAAAATCTAACCCGGTTGGTATCATAAGATACAAAGAAAGAAATATAGATAAAAGTATGTAATCCTAAAAGCTAGACACGACCGAGCCGATTGAGACGGGTCGGGCCTAACCCATCCCTCTCGTCTATCCGAGGCCAGGGCCAAAGCAGTGTGTTGAGTGCTGGAGATCCCTGGGCACTCTCAACTACCAGGATCCCCTTTTCCGGCATACGAGATGCCACCCACGGCAAACAAGTGGCTTCTGAATTAAAGACAGAAATCTTTTATCAGAAGAAAGTTTGCTCAATGAAATATTTTCAATCAAGAAAGCTTTAGATATAGAGTGTTAGCATGATAACTTTAATGATTAGAGCTGATAACTCTAGATCTCTACTTTTAGGTAAGGTTCTAAATACAAGTATGCCGAATGTTTCAAATTCTTCAAACATATAGTGCTAGAGATTGGAAAAGGTGTTGACGAATACAAGAACAAAACATAGATGTTATACACAGATGTTGTTATACTCTTCGTCCAGTGTGCTACCCACTGGCACAGATGATACACTCACAAATGAGCATGTTAGTATATGAGACAGGAAAGTGTATAGGAAAGATATGTCTTCAAAAAATGAAAAAATAAAAAATCACTTTTGGAATGAAAATTTGTTTTGGAAATCATTTGATCTTAATTTGTTTTGTTCTACAGTTATTTTTATGTTTTAAAATTTTGTGTTTGTTAATTTTTTCTGGAAATATTTAATCGTATTGACTTTAGTGTTTTTATTTCCATATTTAGGTTGATTTTGGTTGATTTTGTTAGTTATTTTTTTCCTAATATTTACTTTGTATTAAATTATTTTGGACCTGTTTTATTAATTTTAGTTTTATTATTATCGGTCTCCTCTGTTTCTGAGGACTTTTACCACCCATATGCCACAGGGGCGAAGGCAGCCACCAATTTCTAAGGCCCCGAGTGGCGGGGGCCCTTGAATTTACTTAAAAGTTATTTGACTGAGGAGTCAATTTCCAATTCCATATCTTCTAAACTTTCAAATTTATTTGCCTGCTTAATAGGATCTTGTGACCCTTTCTTCTGTCTATTTGATTGTTGTTTATCTTTTTTTTTTTTTTTTTTTATCTGGTTTATTTTTCTGGCTTTTATTTGGTGGTGTAGGGCATGAATTAGCTCTAGAAGCTGATCTTGATCTGCTAGAGTATTTTGTTTGGTTAGATTTTGAACCTGTTTCAGATGTTCGAGGTGGTTGGACAGATGGAGACGTAGATTTCGAGGAAGGTTTAGCGCCTTGCTCAAAATCCACGGGATCATACTGTGTTCCACAAGTTCTCGTCTGAGGTTTTGCTGTTGCTGATTGAACTATCTTAGAGTACCTAGGTTCAAAAGCTGTCTCATATTGTTTTTTTTTGCCTCAAAGTACGAAATCTTTCTTATTGTTTTAATTCTCATAATTTCTTTTTCTCTTTTCCAGACTTCACAGTTGGTTGATCTTGCACTGTGATCTTTACCACAATTTACACATTTGAAAGGTCTTTGGCAGATGCTAGATGTGTGTTTGGATTCACCACATCTATCACAGATTACTGCATCTGTGAGCTTGCATTTGTCTTCGTGGTGTCCAAATTTTTGACAATTGAAACAGCGCAAAGGATTTGGGATGAACTGTTCCACTGGTACTGTACGATAAAAGATTCTAATACTCTGAGGCAAAGTGGTGGTGTTAAAAGTGAGGAGTAGTGTATTGGTTTCAAGTTGAACGTTATCTTTTTTTTATTTTGAATCTCTTGCACGCAACAACTCCTTGCGGTGCAAGATATTCAACAATTTTTTCCTCAGTTTCTCCTTTCAGTACCCTGTCTTTCACAATTCCTCTGGATTTATTAAGTGAGTTGTGTTCTGAGACTGAGACTTTCAAGTTGTAAAACTTTTTAACTTTTAATAGAGATTCAACCTGACTTGCTCTTGATGTTTCAACGAGTAGTAGTTCGTTTTTTAATTTTTTAACTGATTTTGGAGTGCCTATCAAACTTTCTATCTGTTTTTCTATTTTGAAGGGAGACAGAGATGTGATGGGCTTTGCCTCCTCACTTTTAATAACCAAGAACTTTGTATTGTTTAAGTAAGACGTTTGGTTTTCGTTATTCGGTCGGGGTCTTTTGTTTTGGGAAGCCATGATTTTGATAGTGTAATTTCAATAGCTATGCACTCCACCCTCCTCGGAGCCCTACAAGGGGACGTCTAATGGAAATGGGTTTCCTATTTCCGACGCCAGAGCTACATAGCTATTATACTTAACAAACCTTAAGCGAAGAGAAACTATAGGTCTATTAATTAGCCCATCAGCCGCCGCTTTATAAAGGAAAACAATGTAAAAGATAAGAAAAAAGAAAAAATCTAACCCGGTTGGTATCATAAGATACAAAGAAAGAAATATAGATAAAAGTATGTAATCCTAAAAGCTAGACACGACCGAGCCGATTGAGACGGGTCGGGCCTAACCCATCCCTCTCGTCTATCCGAGGCCAGGGCCAAAGCAGTGTGTTGAGTGCTGGAGATCCCTGGGCACTCTCAACTACCAGGATCCCCTTTTCCGGCATACGAGATGCCACCCACGGCAAACAAGTGGCTTCTGAATCAAAGACAGAAATCTTTTATCAGAAGAAAATTTGCTCCATGAAATATTTTCAATCAAGAAAGCTTTAGATATAAAATGTTAGCATGATAACTTTAATACTTAGAGCTGATAACTTAGAGCTTACTAGAGTTCCCATTATAGATCTCTACTTGTAGGTAAGGTTCTTAATACAAGTATGCCAAATGTTTCATATTCTTCAAACATATAGTGCTGGAGATTGGAAAAGGTGTTGACGAATACAAGAACAAAACAGATGTTATACACAGATGTTGTTATACTCTTCGTCCAGTGTGCTACCCACTGGCACAGATGATACACACACAAATGAGCATGTTAGTATATTAGACAGGAAAGTGTATAGGAAAGATATGTCTTCAAAAAATGAAAAAATAAAAAATCACTTTTGGAATGAAAAATTTGTTTTGGAAATCATTTGATCTTAATTTGTCTTGTTCTTCAGCCACTTTTATGTTTTAATTTTGTGTTTGTTAATTTTTCTGGAAATATTTAATCGTATTGACTTTAGTGTTTTTATTTCCATATTTAGGTTGATTTTGTTATTGTTATTTTTTTTCTAATATTTACTTTGAATTAAATTATTTTGGACCTGTTTTATTAATTTTAGTTTTATTATTATCGGTCTCCTCTGTTTCTGGGGACTTTTACCACCCATATGACACAGAAGCGAAGGCAGCCACCAATTTCTAAGGCCCCGAGTGGCGGGGGCCCAATAATGATTTAAAATGTACAAGTAGCTGGCTAGGTTTAGAAAGATTTTTCAAAATATTTCAACAGATCATATGGAGGATACTTAGGAGAAATTAAAGATATCAAAATTAATCCATTTTTATTCATTAAAGGGGGCAGCTACTTTTCAGGAAAATGCGGATATTTTTCAATTATACATAGAGTGAAATCAAAAAATACAAGTAGCTGGCGAGCTTAAAGGGCAAATCAACCAGTTTCAGATATGGTTAATTTTCAAATCTACACTTATCAAATGGTAACCTGGTAATGTTGTAATTAGAAAAACAAATTAGTAAAAGTACTCTTTTTCAATTCATATTTCAGCTTATTAATTTTTATTGCATCGCTTATCTCCCTTACTTATTGTTGCGTCCCTTGATTTGTGACGTCATAGGAGAGCTTGTTTCAATATGGACGTTGTTTACGATAGTGAACTGAGCGATATTGAAGACGAAGAAATAGACAGTTCTGGGCCGGTAAGGCCGTACATGTACGAGCCAAATTTTAAAGAAACTTATTAAGTTTCTGATGATGAGGATAAAAGTAACTTTTCGCCCACTGATGACGAAAATGACGATGTTGTGCCGGACTTTTCAACGTGTTGAGTATTGCGCGCTATTGCAATACGTCTATTACGGGGGGAACATCGCTTACAGAAATATTATTCTATACATGATATAATTAAGTGTATGGCATAAACTTTGTTTCACGTGAAGCATTTTCAGTAGATTAACGGGCGGAACTAAACAAAAAAAAAAAAAAAAAAAATACGGTTTCAAGACAGTTCCACGACAAGACAGTTCCCCGACACTTTTGAAGGCATTTCCCCGACACTTTAGTTTCATGTCAAATAACCCTTTTCTTGACTTTTACGGTTGATAATCGTGAAATGTTAGTTCTAACTGTTTGTTGGTGGGTCCTTGTTGATTTGTACCTTGTAAAGAATTCTGTAAACATTGACGGGTACAAGTTTATTCTCTCGTGGGTGAAGGGTTACACAATAAATCACGATTTTCATGAGAATAAGAATATTTTGAAATGCTGTTAACCAGCATGAAATTTTATAAAAGAATATGTTCCGAGATTATTAAGAGTTAATTCTCAAAATTATTTTGAAAATTATTTTAGATGTATTTCTTACCATACAGAAATACATGAACATCAGAGAGAGGGAGAGGGGATCTACCTGTGTGAAATACTTTTTTGCTGTTTACCTTGTCCACATGATCCATTCAATGCAAACATTTATCATACATGTATAGCTATTGTATGTTCCATATAGAGCTTCTCTGTGGAAGTCTTTAACTCTGAATTGTAATTTTTTTCAGTTCTTATTTGTCTTATGCAAATTGTTTCAATTTGGGTAAGTCTCAAATTGGTCTACCGTCTACAAGGGACTGAGCGGTTAATACTGACTTTCCGGTCAAATTGCAGTATAGACGACTTCAGATTCATTGTAAAAAAAAAAGAGCTGGTAACTATCAATTGGTCCTTTATCAACAATATTTTCTATTTTTAACTCTTTACCAAACGACAAAATATCAAACAGGTCCAAAGTGAAATCACTTGCAGACGACAAAATAAAGTTAAATATTTCAAAAATTGTAATTTGTTTCCAGCAGAGTAGTAAAAATTGTGGTTAAAGGAGAAAATGCTGGCTACCAGCATTATCTCCTTTTCCTACAATGTTTTTAAAAGGCTTCTGTCTCAGGGTCGTAAAAAGTAGGGATTGATTGGTAAAGGGTTAAATATAAATCCCACAGATTGGGCACGAGTTTTGTTTTGGTTCCCAGGAAGCAGTATCCGAAGAGATTAGTACGAGTTGTATGAACTTGTTTCTCAAGAGATGTAAAATACATGTTTAAATTGTTACCAAACGTCAAATTTATTGACTCAACCGAATTGAAAGCATTTGGAGTCAACAAATTAAAATTTACTCACATGTTTGGACTTGTCTTTGATGGGGTAGAAAACATTGTAGAAAAAGGAGAAAATACTGGATACCAGTATTTTCTCCTTTACCTACAATGTTTTCAAAAGCTATTTCTTTCTTCACAAGGGTCGTTAAAACAAAGGATTGTTTGGTAAAGGGTTAAACCAAGTTAAACTAAATTCCAATAAACAATCACATTTTATCGGTCACATTTAAATGCTGTGGATTTGAAATATTCTAATTTTTTATCATTTGGGTTAGGGTTAGGCTAAACCCTTACACAGATGGCAAAACTTTAGACTTGTCCACTCCACACCGAAAGTATTTGCAGACCATAGATCAAATGTGGCCTTGAAAATAGGTTTGAGGGTAGAAAATATTGTAGGAAAAGAAGATAACTCGGGGTATCAGGACTTATTCCTTTTTACACCATGTCCATTAGGGTGGTTGAAGGTCAGAATTTTGAGGTAAAATAATTGGTGTGTGAGACTGGTCAAAAACATTCTGTTTCCTAATTTAAAAAAAAAAATGTGTTATTTTTGATTTTCTCACTTTTGTCTGATTATCAGAGAAAATGACTTGTGTCAAATGTACATTTCCAAAATTGTCATACTGACATGTTCAAATCATTTTTCTCAGTAGCCTGTCTAGAAGACAATATGGATAGGAAAAGGAAATTTCCACAAATCAAAATTGTATAGATATAATTCAAAATTTGTTCAAAATGCGTGTAAGTTGTCATATCATTTTTAAGAGTGAAATGTCAAAGAGAAGTAGTGTATGGGATAAAAGCTGTAACATGGGTTTACTGTCATAAACAAACATTACAGTGTAAAGGGGTGAGATATGCAAATGTTATGTAATCATTTCCTGTATTGTTTCAACTGGTCGGTGATGGATTAATATTTATGATCATGACTAGGGGTAGCCAGATACTGACTTCACCCTTTACAATACAAACCCTATCTAGATCTAGTTTCCAATACCCAAAGAAAGAGTGTTTGAAAAACAGTGTGGGAAGAAAATGATGTTTGCTATTCAACGAATGATTATTATCCCTTGAAAGTTTACATCATTTGAACAATGTCGACTTTGTTATTTGCAAAAGTTATGTTATGAATTTGGATGAATATATAATTTTATTAAATGCTGAAATCATTTGGGAAAGAGAGAAAACGGCAGCAATTTCTCCTTTGTTCAGAATGAATCGATAATGTAGAAAAGGGTAAAATAGTACGAATAACAATTCATGTATTCCAATTTCAAGAAAAAAAGAAATTACCTACTTCATGTTGGATTTTCTTTTTGGAAATTGCCGTTGCGGAATGTCTGTCTTTCGGAGTTTCGGTTTAAGGCCTATCTCCTTTCGACTCGGAGTTTCGAATAATGTCGGCACAGCGTCAGGTTTTAACCGCAGCCTAAAATTCCTATAACCAACTTCTTTTGCGAGTTTTGGACTTATTAAGAACTGACTGTCATCGAAGTATTTCAGACACAATTTCGAATGAACCGATGGCAAAAATCCGTCGCTACTGTCCGGCCCCGGTTTAAACGTGGAATCCACAGTTTCCTCCTTTTTAATTCCTTCGGAAATTTGAAAATACTAATTCTATGAGTTCCCGAATCGATGTTGCAGCCATAGGCTGCACAATTTACCATTTTTTCGGCTCAGTTCTCAGTTAATACTCAGATATCTGCATACAATCATCCGCGTTCCTACTTTATGTCTACTGACGGTATACACAGAGTGACTCGACAATGACGTCACACATGCACGGGAGATAAGCGAATCAGGGGAAGTAAGCCATGTACCATTTTTACGGCCATATATCAGAGTGACAATTCGGCCGTGGTTTATGGCATGTTACAGGGAGGTATTTATGAAAAATGACGGACACATGTTTAACTGACATCATTTGCAGCTGATTAAATGAAAAAAACAGTCTGGTCAAAATATTTTAGGATTTGCCCTTTAAGAGAGAATTTTGAAATTAAATGCTTGTTTTGAATAACAGAGACTATGAATGTATGAGAAAACTCAAAATTAAATCATTTCCGTTTATTAAAAGGGCTAGCTACTTGATTTAAAAACGGGAAAACTTTGCTGTTTTTCGAAATCGTGATTTAAAATGTACAAGTAGCTTTCTAGATTTGGAGAGATTTTTCAAAATATTTCAACGAATCATTTTAAGGATATTTAGGGGAAATTAAAGGTATCAAAATAAATCCATTCTTATCATTTAAAGGGCCCAGCAACTCGTCAGGAAAATGCAGATATTTTTCAATTTTACTTAGAGTGATATAAAAAGGTACAAGTAGCAGGCGAGTCTAAGAGCGAACTTTTAAATTAAATGCTTGTTTTGGATAACAGATACTATGAATGTATAAGAAAACTAAAAATTGAATCATTGCTGGTTATTAAAGGGGCAAGCTACTTGATTTGAAAACTGTACAACTTTGCTGTTTTTCGAAGTAATGATTTCAAATGTACAAGTAGCTAGCGAGATTAAAAGAGGTTTTTACAAAATATTTCAACAAATCTTTTTGGGGACACTAAGGAGAAATTAAAACTATCAAAATCAATCCATTCTTATCTATTTAAGGGGCCAGCTACTCGTCATGAAAATGTGGATACTTAGAGTGAAATCAAAAGGCACAGGTAGCTGGCGAGCCTAAGAGCGATTTTTGAAATTGAATGCTCGTATTGAATGAAAGAGTATAAATGAACGAGAAAACTCGAAATTGAAGCATTTCCAGCTATCAAAGGGGCCAGCTATTGATTTGAAAATGAGACAACTTGGCACTTTTGCGAAATAATGATTCAAAATGTTCAAGTAGGTAGCGAGATTTAGAGAGATTTTTCAAAATATTTCAACAGATCATATGGAAGATACTTAGGAGAAATTAAAAGATATATAAATTAATCCATTTTTATTCATTAAAGAGGGCAGCTACTTGTCAGGAAAATGCGGATATTTTTCAATTATACTTAGTGTGAAATCAAAAAGTACAAGAAGTTGGCGAGCTTAAGAGCGAATTTTTTAATTAAATGCTTGTTTTGAATAACAGAGACTATGAATGTATCATAAAACTCAAAATTAATTCATTTCCGATTATTAAAGGGGCCAGCTACTTGAATTAAAAACGGGAAAACTTTGCTGTTTTCGAAGTAATGATTTCAAATGTTCAAGTAGCTAGCGAGAATAAAAGAGAAATTTTGAAATATTTCAGCGAATCATATTGAGGATATTTAGGGAAAAGTAAAGATATCAAAATCAATCCATTCTTATCATTTAAGGGCCCAGCTACTCGTCATGAAAATGCGGATATTTTTCAATTTTACTTCAAGTGAAATCAAAAGGTACAAGTAGCTGGCGAGCGTAAGAGCGAATTTTGAAATTAAATGCTTGTTTTGAATAACAGAGCCTATAAATGCATGAGAAAACTCTTAATTGAATCATTTCCGGTTATTTAAGGGGCCAGATACTTGATCTGAAAATGGGACATTTTTGCACTTGTTCGAAATCTTGATTTAAATGTACAAGTTGCTGACCAGACTTAGAGATATATTTCAACGAATCATATTCAGGATATTTAGGGAAAATTAAAGATATCAGAATCAATCCATTTTTATCATTTTAAGGGGCCAGCTACTCGTCATCAAAATGCGAATATTTTTCAAGCCTAAGAGCGATTTTTTAAATTAAATGCTTGCTTTGAATGAAGACGACTAGAAAGGCGGCAGAAAACTCAAAATTAAAGTATTTCCGGTTATTAAAGGGGCCAGCTATGGGACAATTTAGCATTTTTGCGAAATAATGATTCAAAATGTACAAGTAGCTGGCGATATTAAGAGAGATATTTCAAAAGCTTTTAGCGAATGATGGGCAATGACAAAATCGTAGACGGGAGATAATAATACTAGTAATTTTTTTCTTTACATTTTTTTAAACGTCTTTCATCTACCAAAAATTGGCACCTCAACCGATTGCGTTTTTTGCTATTCCACCTCAAACACAACTACCCTTGAAAAATCACAGTGAAAAAAGGCCCTTTCTTGTGTGCACCATGTTCCTTTACGTGGGCACGGACACAAAATAGTTCCCCATGAAATAACAAACTTGCACTCAGTTTCCACAGGAATCATCAAATTAACAACAGAAACACATTTTAGACACGTCCTTTCATTTTCTCTGATAAAACAATGCAGCAGAAGTGCTTCCTTTCAAATTTTCAAATGGGACTACTTTTGACTACTACGACCCGGAAGGAGTTCGCAGTGGTGTCACTCCATAAACAACAGCAGTTGGTCAAACACAGAAGAGTTCCGAATGAGGAGAGACCATGAACGACAACTTCCGGCAAATTCTGTTTGTGTCGAACAAACCTAGCTGTCAAAGCTAAAATTTCACAGACCCATGATAGCGTAAGTCGGTGTCGAATTATCATTCGACCCCCATATGAAAGGTAGGCAATTTATATCAAAAATCGCTCATTGGCCCGCTAGCTACTTGTACCTTTTGATTTTACTCTAAGTAAAATTGAAAAATATCCGCATTTTCATGACAAGTAGCTGCCCCCTTTAATGAATATAAATGGATTGATTTTGATATCTTTAATTTCTGCTAAGTATCTTCAATATGATTTGTTGAAATATTTTGAAAAATCTCTCTAAATCTAGCCAGCCACTTGTACATTTTAAATCATCATTTCGCAAAAGTGCAAAATTGTCCGGTTTTCATATGAAGTAGCTGCCCCTTTAATAACTGGAAATGTTTCAATTTTGAGTTTTCTGACGCATTTATAGTCTACTCTATTTAAAACAAGCATTTAATTACAAAAATTCCTCTTAGGCTCGCCAGCTACTTGTACCTTTTGATTTCACTCTAAGTAAAATTGAAAGATATCCCCATTTCCATGACGAGTAGCTGGACCCTTTAACTAATAACAATGGATTGGTTTTAATATCTTTAATTTCTCCTAAGCATCTTCAATATGATTCGTTAAATTAGTTTAAAATATATCTCTCTAAATTTAGCCAGCTACTTGTACGTTTTTAATCATTATTTCGCAAAAGCGGAAAGGTGTCCCATTTTTAGATCAAGTAGCTGGTCCCTTTAATAACCGGAAATGTTTCAATTTAGAGTTTTCTCATGCATTTATAGTCATCTGTATTCAAAACAAGCATTCAATTTCAAAAATCGCTCTTTGACTCAGCAGCTACTTGTACCTTTTGATTTCACTCTGAGTAAAATTGAAAAGTATCCACATTTTCATGACGAGTAGCTGCCCCTAAAATGGATAAGAATGGATTGATTTTGATATCTTTAATTTCTCCTAAGTGTCCTCAAAATGATTTGTTGAAATATTTTGAAAAATCTCTTTTAAACTCGCTAGTTACTTGTACATTTGAAATCATTACCTCGAAAAACAGCAAAGTTTTCCAGTTTTCAAATCAAGTAGCTGGCCCCTTTAAAACCCGGAAATGATTCAATTTTGAGTTTTCTCATACATTCATAGTATCTGTTATTCAAAACAAGCATTTGATTTCAAAGTTCGCTCTTAGGCTCGCCAGCTACTTGTACCTTTTGATTTTATTCTAAGTAAAATTGAAAAGTATCTTCCCCCTAAAATGAATCAGAATTGATTGGTTTTGATATTTGTAATTTCTCCTACGTATCCTCAATATGATTTGTTGAAATATTTTGAAAAATCTCTCTAAATCTAGCCAGCTACTTGTACATTTTAAATCATGATTTCGCAAAAGTGCAAAGTTGTCCCATTTCCAGGTAATGTAGCTGGCCCCTTTAATAACCGGAAATGTTTCAATTTAGAGTTTTCTCGTGCACTTATACTCTCTTTTATTCAATACGAGCATTTAATTTCAAAAATCGCTCTTAGGCTCGCCAGCTACTTGTACCTTTTGATTTCACTCTAAGTAAAATTGAAAAATGTCCGCATTTTCATGACCAGTAGCTGGCCCCTTAAATGGATAAGAATTTATTGATTTTGATATTTTTCATTTCTCTAAGTATCCTCAAAGTGAATTGTTGAAATATTTTGAAAAATCTCTTTTAATCTCGCTAGCTACTTGTACATTTGAAATAATTACTTCGAAAAACAGCAAAGTTGTCCAGTTTTCAAATCAGTAGCTGGCCCCTTTAATAGTTGGAAATGCTTAAATTTTGACTATTTTAGTGCATTTATCATTCCCTTCGTGTAAAACAAGCATTTAACTTTGAAAACAGCTCTCAGTAGACTCGCCAGCTACTTGTACCTCTGAATTCCTGAGTGAAATTGAAAAAATTTCCCAATTTTCACGACGAGTAGACTTAAGTTTTTTCGTGAAACCGGGCTTTGGGTTTTTAGTCTGCATCTTTTGGACACATAATTCCATAACGTTCTAATATTGGGATTATGGAAAATGATTTGGGGTTCCGAAGTTATAGGAAAACTACAGTGTTTATCAACCAGCTTTTATATCAATCTTCAAATAAAATTAATAAACTGTTACTGTTTTCCTTTTTTTTTTTTTCAAACCACAACTTTTACTTTTTTTCCCATTTACTTCTTACAAAGTTACTTTTACCGATTTCTAGTCTCCGGACCCTTAGCTGAGTGGGTTAAAACTGAACGAGTTGCATAACTTTTTTTTCTCTCCCTCTTTTTATATCTTATCTGTTTTCGTGTACACATTCTTGATGGGATTTAGAAACAACAAATAAATAAACGGACAAATGTAAAGTTTGGAAATGAAATTAAGTATCTTGATAATTTTCATCATTGTGAATTGTGAGATGTTTCTTGTCAGTTACAGCACGTAGCACTCATAAACCCCGCTGTTGCCGTTCTTGAAATCGAGATCCTACAATTAGGCGAGAATGCATAATTTATTTATAAAGCGTATGCTTAAAACATATACGATACCTTTCAAAAACTAATATCTTAAACGTAATTTATCTTGTAATATTTACTTAACTTACCTTTTCAGAAAACCAGCCTTCTTTACATAAATCTTGCCAGGTACATTTTTGTCTACCTCGTAGAAAGCACCTGTGTACCATCTGTCGTTAGGAATGTCTTTAACATGGTTTTCACTATTGACTAGAACTCGCCAAAATTCCTCTAGATTATCTGCGCCAGGAAATCGACAGCCAGCCCCGACGATAGCTATCTCCTCCGTAGACATGGTTAGAAAAGAACGTTGTCATGTCCGAGGACAACAGTCCTGCCTCTCTACTGAAGTAACCGCCTCAGATTATAAAGAGGGCGTTTCGATACGCATCGTGATTTTGACACTCAAAATTGCCTAAGGTCTTGTAAATTGCTTACACAACATTCTGTTACGTATATTTAGAACATCCTGTTACTACTTTCACTTTGGAGATGGCTTATGAGTGTCACAAACAAGCTGATTAAGTATGTACAAGTGATATTTAGTGTAACTAGACTGTGCTGATAAATTAGTGAAGGGCAATATTACACAAGAACGTACAAATTGCAAAACATTGGTTATTACACCTATAGCAAATGGGTATCAAACTGAAACATACGTAAACTGATGGTAAAATCGGGAAACGATTGAGGTCTGTAAAAAAAGTATCAAATTAAACAACTACGATCATTTCCTATTCTTACTTTGAGGTCTGTTCTGTGTACATTTTGCCCTTTTTTCACCACGATTAGCACATTTAAGATTTCTATTATTTGATGAGCTGTAGTAATTATTATATCATTGAAAACACTGTTCCTTTCTATGTTTACCGCATGTCGTTCACTATTATTGCAATCACGAATTAAAGGACCTGTACATACGCATTTGATAACCGTATTTATTTTGGGCTAAAGGCCTGAAATACGAATAGAGTTGTGGAGTTCCTAAAGGTCATTTAGTGGTTTCTTTGCTAATTTTGTCTCGTCATATTTAACCACGATATAGGGAAACTTTTTGCGAAATAACGTTTTGATAACCAAAACCATTTTGGGCCCGATAAAGCACAGTTTGTGTTCTGTAGTCGTTTAAACGACAGTTTCGTCAAACCGCGATACCTACAAACGGCAACTGTTTCAGTCATGCTCTGTAAATTAGGGGTTTAATGCATCTACAAAAATTATGGACTCCTGTCAGCCTGCATTCGCACAGGCTGACATGGGTCGCACCATTTTGCTATCTGTAAAATATGTGTATGTCCAAGGACCATTCTACTTAATAAGTCACTCGGTTATTAGGAAAAATGGATTTTATAGATCCATATATGGCTTGCAACACGCGAAAACGGACATTCGAACATTTTCGTAAAGTGTCGTCTCGGATCAGCCTGCGCACTCCGCGCAGGCTAATCCGAGACGGCACTTTACGACTACATTAGCTTTTGTCCTACGTAGACTTGCGTGAAACACGAAACCCCCTTTTGCCAGGGCGCTGCTCATATACATGTTCTTGCTCAATTGCCGTTTACCAGTACTTCGTAAAAATCTTTATGACGCCAATTAACAACCCAAAAGACTGCCTCCGACGAGTTTCGAGGTTCTAGGAGGGAAAGCACAAGTATAAACCAAACATGATTGCTTTCACCGCTACGAAATGGTCTTCAATCATCTTAAAGTTTATCAATACTTACCATGGAAGACAGTGCGCATCTAAATTGATTTCTCGTTCGTCTGTCAAAAAGACATTGGACACGATTCGAACAGTTCATCGAAAAGCTCCTCATTGAATATTGGGCATTTAAATTTTGATGATGGTGTTGCCACCATTATCATCATCCAGCATATATTGCAAATGTCTTGGCTACACTTTTGAAGATGAACCCTTTTTCCCAAACTAGCAACATTTCGTAGATTTCAGAAGGTTTAAGGAAAGAAACACTTAACTAAATTTCAATTCCATTAATAGGAAGCATTATAACAAGCGTCTCACTTTGAAAGAAATCAAAAAGGCGTTAAAATTTTTTAGTATACTATTGTTAAATGTGGTGATACTAATTATCATTTATAAAAGAATTACGATATCGCTCTTTCGACAGTTCACTTCGTATATTTAATCCAGTCTAGGAGACTAGTATTCTTCCAGATTCCTGGAAAGACGCTATAATTATTTCAATACCGAAGTAATGTTAATATGCTATAGATCCTGTCAATTATCGCCCTATAGCCTTGCAAAGTTGAGAGTTGTACATGCAAAGCCATGAAAAAAATGGTTAATGACCGTTTTGTCTGTTTCTTGAGAGAAACAAATTGATTGCTACCGCTTAGTGCGGACATCGCAAACGAAGCGGCGATGTCCATCACTTACTAAGTTTCGAAACATGTATTCGCAAAGCTTTTATTAAAAACGAACACATTGTTTCTATATATTTCGATCTCGAAAGTGCTCATGACACCAAATGGAGGGATGGAATCATGAACGACCTCCATGATTTCGGTATACAGTTTCATTTCGGCATTTCTGAATGAACCTCAGTTTAGTGTCCTGGTTAGAAATGCTGATTCCAACCCCAATGAACACGAAATGGGCGTTCCCGAGGGAAGTATACTTTCAGTAAAGCTTTTCAGTTTCAAGATAAACAATATTGTTAAGTTAGTTTGTGTTGGAGTGCAAATTATTTTACAAGTATATGGCTGCGAAACTTTCCATGCAGTGGAATTAAGTTAAAAATCCAATCATGAAAATCTCACACAAAAGTTTTTTAAACCACTTTGCAACGATACTTTTGAGAGGAAGAAAAAAGAAGTTTATATAATTTTTTGGTTCGTTTGACCTTTCGTATTTCTAGACTATTATGTCACTAATTAGGCTTGTTCTTTCAGTGTTTACATATCTCAGATTTTAAGTTTTCGTAATATTACAACACAAGTGCACCTATTATGACCTTTGATGTCGACGACAGGCCGTAAAACTTTATTCATCCATTGATTCATTAAATCCCCCTTTCTCTCTCTGTCTCTCTCTCTCTCCGTGGCTTTCTCTCGCGCGCTTCCTCTCCCTCTCTCTCTCACACACACATGCATACTCTATTCCCACCAACCGACACACACACACACACACACACACACACACACTCACTCACACACAAATGTATGATTTATAAACATATTTGTCAAAAAGATCTCTTGATTATTTTATTTGGCTAAATTAGGCAATAATTTTGTTTTATGGGCAGTTTGCAGTGCAGAACATTGATTTAAAGCAATAGGAAACGCAATACGTTTCCTGCAAATGTCATGACTCAGTGAATCCTACTAGTACTTACCGGTTCATTCCGAGTGCTTTATTTTTCCAAAGCGATTTTTTTTTTTTTTTTTGAGAAGAACGTCTTTTTTCCCCGACTCGGAACGATGAAAGAAAACTTATTTCATGAACTCTTTTCTTTCATAAAGCTTGCCTGATTTCTATTTAGCCTTTACAAAAAATTATATTTTCATTATTTTATTTATTTTTTAATTGATAAAACACAACCACAAGATTTCTTCGTTTCCCCCCCCCCTCTCTCTCTCTCTCTCTCTCTCTCTCTCTCTCTCTCTCTCTCTCTCTCCCCTCTTATCCTTGTTACGACTAGCACAATTACAACAAAAACGAATGGGATAAGCCAGACAAATACAACCAATGTACCTAGCTGTAGAACTTTATTCAGATAAACCCACGGACGGCCCTGAACATTTTCAGCCTCAGCTAATATACCCACACCACTATCCCAGCATTTTGTCTAAAGCCTATCCTCTTTTCACTAAAAAAATGCAAGCCAAAAGATGCTCAAAAACAAATTTATTGCTCTCCACGATTACTAACAAACATTAAATGTATCGATGACCTTTAAAGGTATTTGATAATGTTCAAACATTTGATATGTCTGCAAGACGGCGACAGAACGGCTGTACCTCAGCTTTTCTTCATTCGTTTGTGGATTAAATTAGTGCATGTCTGGATTATTCTTCTCTATAGCACAAACCGAAACAGCAAGGATTTAACATCATCTTTTAAGTATAGAAAAACAAGAGTATGGCACTGTTTACTTCAAGCCCCTAAGTTGTTATTTCTCATATTTCTTCCGAAGGCCAATGAAACCCGACTCAAATGGCCGCTTTACGAACTATACACGCTATGTATAAGCCTAGCTTTAGCTGGGTTTATGTAGGATAACGGATAATTCACTTGTTAAGCTCCGATTTCAACAAGCCTCAGATACTTTCAGCGAAGCTTGAGTTGACTTGCGCATTCAATAACTGGGTCTAGCTTAACATCTAAAAGTTTGGATAAGCCAAACCTGCTACATAGGTGGCTTGCGGAGGCCGACCCGACCTGTCAAATACAAAAATTTTGAATTACGAAATGGGGAAAATGGCCATATTTTTGTTATTTTTTGATGGAATAGATTAAAATATCACACGAACAAGATCAAGCCGTCCTTTCAGACTAGTTTCAGAACTTTTCATGAATGAGGTTTCGCTTTTCACGTTTTCATCTCTATAGCCTGTTATTGATTCAATCGAAAGGCCAGGATGAGAGTTAAAATGCCGTTTTCAACATTGCATTTACCCACAATACAATATCCGTACACACCCTAACTTAAAGTCGATTTTTTTCCTGTAGTTTTATTTGCTTCCCATTACGGGGTCTTGAGTTGCTCAGTGGTCAAGACAGATCCGAATTCCGGAATCACATCCTCATCGAGGCCCTGAAATTTCTGTGGAAGCGACCTTGGCAAGACGCTTCAGAGCCATTGTCTACTACATGTGGAATCCAAGACACATAAGTGATCTATGTATGTACAGCAAATGTAGCACGCTATTTAACGACGTATATTACATTTTTTTTCTAACGGACAGAATTTTTCATAACTTTGCACATACAAAGCTCATCATGTCTCTTAAGAGATTACAGTAAGAAAAAGATGTGGGTCGCCATGCTCGTTTCTGAGAAATTTGCCTTTGAAAAAGGTATATACAGTTCCAAATTTCAGCTTATATTGAATTTAAAGCGCCTTCTTTAAACAGGAAAATTACAGGAAAAATATACAAATATACATTATTTTAATGAAAATTTATATATTTTTGCACAAAAAATATATAAAAGCCTGGTTTTGAGCATGATAAATGAACAAATATGCATGTTATATATAGATCATTGAGTTAAAAAGGGAGATAATTTGACCAAATTAAGGGTTAATCTTGGATAAATACATACTTTCTAACGAACAGATTTTTCTTAAAATTTCCACACTTATAGTATTTATAATTCTAAAGAATAAGAAAAAATAAAAACGGCACGTATCAGTGCTTATTTCATCAGAAAAGAAGGTCACTGTGTAAGTTATGTCTTTCAAGGAAAAAAATAGAATAAAAGTTCAGCAGACATAGTGGGAAAAGGAGAAATTGCTGAATAGGAGCGATTTCTCCTTTTCCAACAATAATTTTCAAAGCAGCTAGAAACAGCTATACTTCCACAGCTTTAAATTTCCTGCCTTTGTTTCTTTGTTTGGTGTGTCGGCAGCATTTTAATTTTTTCACAGTGACAGTTCAAAGATCCCTTTTTTTTTCTCTCTCTTCACAAATACTACCCGAAGAAAGTGCTACTTGTTTCAGTGCACCAGTGGTAGTACCATTATGTGCAAAAAATTCATAGGTGCACATTTGATTCAATATCCACGACAAAAATACATGCACAGTAGGATGCGCGCGAACATTTGTCATATCACGTCGTTAACTTTATGTAATTTAAGTAATTAGCTGATATCGTGTACTTTGTGTTTAAATGATCCAAAGTTAGAAAGAGCTATCAAAATCAAGTATATCTCCATGCAGTGTACACTGGCATTATACTTTTTTTCATAAAGTCTTTTTGCAGGAATGTGAATATTGATTTTGTAAAGAATAGGACAGCCTGCAATATTATTGCAAAACTAAATAATTACTCTCTGACGTTATCGAATACCTGGCTTAGGTCTTTTAGCGTTTCTATCCAAAATGGGTCAACAAATTCACTTTTTTTTTTATCATTTTTTCCATTATTAAGTAGCATAGGCCGTGTCAGATACTTACATTTCAAGTTCAGTGTCGAACTCGTACTCCATACTCCTCTTGTATTCAACTGGAGATATTTCTGTAACTTTCTGCTCAAATTCGGCTGAAAGAATGTCTCCTCAAATTACATCAAATGCGCCTTGGCTCATGTCGCTACTATCTTCCATTTATTTTCAATTTGTTTTGCGTCTGGGAAAATGAGAGCGATTTGTTTATAAACAACAAAGGCAATGTTATTGTTTTCTTCCAACCGCTATGTTGATTATATAACAAAACAAAGAAAGAAATTATATATGTGTGTGTGGGTATGGGTTTGTGTGTGTGTGGGGGGGTGTTGTCCCCCATCTACTAATGAGTGAGGGTCGGGGATCTATCCCTCTCCATATCTTACAATCACTGACATTTTGACATGTAAATGTAACAAGGTACAACAACAACAACAACAACAAAGATTTATTCGCAAAAGAATGGAAAAAAAAAAGAAAATTAAAAACAAAAAAAAAGAACATAGAATGTAAAGGAACAGAAAAAATACATACGTAAATAATGATAAAGGTTCGAATCTTCTCAGCATTTGAAAAAACAAAAAAAAAAGGTAA
This sequence comes from Hippopus hippopus, assembly GCA_946811185.2. NCBI lineage: Eukaryota > Metazoa > Mollusca > Bivalvia > Cardiida > Cardiidae > Hippopus > Hippopus hippopus. The sequence goes on from OX328097.1 coordinate 74,757,342, forward strand.
TGAAAATTTTAATTACCACGTTATTCGTTTAAAAAATACACGTATAACAGTCTTAAATTTTCTCCAATGTATCCGTCTTTTAAAATTCCGGATTATCCAGTGTGGATAAGTCTAGTAAGAAATGGCTTGATTCTGCTTGCATTGCATCCTGTTCCTATTTTGTAAACTTTATTCAACAAATTAATTTTAATTCTATTAGAAATAGTAATTTTACCTTCAATACTCTAAGATTCCTTAACTTTCGGGATTTCTGAATTAGAAATAAAGCCGTCAGAATGTATTTTAGAAAAGTCAGACTGATTTGAGGTAAAAAGAGTCTCGTAAAATGCTTTGTTTTCTTCAAGAATTTGTCTTTGATTTGATATTTCAGATCCATCACCTTTCATTATTTTTTGTACATTTTTTTAAATTGTGTTTGATTTTTCAAGGCCACAAAAATATCTTGTTGGCTTTTCAAATTCAGTATTCCATTTGACTCTTCATCGTAGGGTCAAACCTTTCGTTTTTTCATGTTGTAATGTTCAAATTTGTTTTTAACTGAATAGTATTCGTCTAAATCGCTTTGATTGAGATTCTGTACCAAGAGTTTTATTTTTATTGAATTTCTAGTTCTCTTTTTGTTTCCACTTTTGTTCTTTGTGACCCGCAAGAAATTGATTTGCCTCTTATTTCCATCAACAGCGTTTCAAGAAATAACTGATCTTTGATTGTAGATTGAATTTCGGAATTCAGAATTTTCTTTAAATGATTTCTGTAATATACTGAATTTCATTGTTGTGCTTTTACTTCTTTAATTTTCTTTTTTTTTTCAAATCATAATAATAGAATCAAGTTCAGTGAGTAGCACATTATTATGCTTCCATAAGCTTGAGACACATTGTATATTGAAATTCATTTATTTGTAGATCTGTTGAAATAATGGAGTGATCAGAGATGAATCTATTTTCTATTGAGGAGGAAATCGTGAAAGTATTTAGGGATGGTGAAATGAGAAAGAAGTCTAGGCGAGCTTGTTGTATTGGACTGAATTCTCTTTAAGTGTAACATAATTTGTCTGGAATTTAAGGATCATTAAGATCACGATGATAAATATGATTTAACTTTTTGCTGTTTATAATTAAAATAGTCTTTTTTTTATGATCAATAACAAGATTAAAATCTCCACAAATCATGTAGGAGGTACTTCCAATTTTGTCTATGTTCGTCTATTTTTTCGAAGATGTTTTCATAGAAATGAGGTTGATAAGTGTTAGGACCATAGATAGAGGTAAGGGTAAACAGGAAATCGTTAACACTTGAATCTAGAATAACAAAATTACCTTTTTCGTCGTTAGTTATTAAAAAAAAATTGTTAAGTTTTGAAACAAAATAACCACACTTCTACTTTTAGATGAATTATAGCTTAAGTAAATATCAGTAAATATCAGACCCCCATTCAGAATATGTTTTTATACACATTGGGACTAAAATGAGTATATTGTAGTAAATGTCATGTTTTAAGTTGTGGAGGTAGTGAAACACTGATTGCGTTTATTCTTGCTATGGAGACCTCTACAGTTCACTGAGAGAACTTTCAAACTATTGGCCATATGGACTGATTCTTACAAACAGACAGATTGTTGTTATCTAAATATGTCTGTCGCGTGACGGGTGAGCGAACATCACATTTCTGACAGGGTCTCGAAATTTCGGCAAAAAAGGCGAAAAGGGACTTGAAACGGCTTAAAACCTTTATTCGTTTGCAGAAAATATTTGAAAATTATCATGGCAGCGTCAAAGGCATCCGAAAGAGGTAATAAGCAGGCAAAAGGCGAGGAAAAGCAGTTTGTTGTGGAGAGGTTAGACAATGATAATGAATAAATGGCAGCCGTATATCAGATCAAAAGGGTGGGGTACCGTCAAAAACAAAACTAGAAGAAAGAGAATGAGACTCTACTGGAGGTAGGTCTGAGATTGAGAACCCGAAAGAAAAACAACTAAATATCCCGAAAAGTACCGACGAGTTCAAGAAATTGAATATAGATGATAAACTGGTCACAATGTTTACAATGTTATCGAATGTCAGTAAAATTAACACTCGTCTCACCGAGGTCGAAAGAAATATTTTTGAAATATTGAATGAAACTCAAATATTGTTAGATTGAAGAAGTTAGAATACAAGAGCATCGATCTGGAAGCGAGAAGCAGACGACTAAACCTGCTATGCAGAGGAATTCCGGAATCCAAGACAAATTAGAACTGTTTTAAATTGATCCACAATTTTTTTGAAAAATGACCTTGAACTTGAAGACAACAATATTGACATTCAGCGTGCGCACCGTCTGGGTAGTAAGAGATTAGGTGACCAGTCACGTAGACCAATTATAATCAGTTTCAAAAATGACTCTGCCTACTGCTGATTCTGGCTAATGCTTACAAACTTAAAGCCAAAAACCAGGTTGGCATAAACAGAGATTTATAAACCGATAGTTGAGGCGAGAAAACGGTTATGAAGAGAGTATAAATCCGCCAAAGCAAATAACCCACCAAGAAAAGTCTTCATAGGATACCCAGCGAAATTGATTGTGCGTGGGAAAATAGTGAGGAACGAATTTCCAGACTGGGATCAAGTGATGTATGAAAAACTGTCGCCCGATAAATATTTTGACTAGAAAATGACTAAGCCCCTTCACAAAAACACTAAACCAAAAGCAAATCACCAGCAAATGCCAGAAAGCTCCGACAGCGATAGCGACTCGACCCAAAGTAACGTTAATGGAGATGACGTCATAGAGCAGCCAGATGACTACAGCCAGTCTATGTTCTTGCTGACTGAACATCATCAGCAGTCAAAAATGTGTATTTCAGACACTTAATCCGGGGACAAATCCAAGGCCAAAAGTGACAAGCAGTGTCGTAATTATAATCTAAAAAACCATTTGAACAATTCAAATACTGAAAATGAAAGACACGGGTCCATAAACCAAGAAAACAACATCAGTAATGTTGTGCGTATGGCGAGACGCATGTATAGACAATACAAAGTATAGGGTATGAATACAAATTCAAATTCGATATTCACATAATTTCTTATAACACTCAGCTTCACATATCTATAAGTGTAACGACTTTGTTACTGATAATCTCTTCTCAAGACTGTCTTTAACGTAACTATCTTTAGCAATATCCGTTTTCCACCTCCCATGCCTTCTTAAGCACCTTTCTGAAACATTAGAAGCATTAGCTACTGCGGTGACTCCGCTTGCTCTCACAGAATTCGTGCCTAATTTTAGGCCTGGGGCTACCGATTTCAATTTACTTAAAATGCATTCCTTTGTCCTAGTATAACTGAGCTTTTTGTTTTAGTTTATGAGAGACACTTTGTTTAGAACAAAATCCTGGTTTAAACAAATAATCTTCAGAATCATATGACAAATTTGCTTTATCAATGTACCTTTTCAACAACATTACCGGACATGCAGAGGTACTACCTTGAGCCACAAGAATTTCAGACCCGTCTCTGTAAATGTCGGTTTTACCCTTTCTTATATTGATAGATAAATGATTATCTTGAAAAGAAAAAAACTCTACAACGTGATTCGAGGGTTTCACTTATAAGTAAGAAACCTGAATATGACAACAATGATACATAGATCTCTCAAATCAATAACATTGGTACACTCGTCATACATTGTATATACGGACTGTAGCATTTCAGCCGATAAAACGTCCTTCTTCTGCACTGGCCTTGAATTCAAAGGTTTAGCACATTTAAATAACTGTTTCACAATGTTGCTTTCTGTTGGATCACTGAAATCATGAATACTATGTACCCACTTAATACCATAAAACGCGACTGTAATAACATTGTCCGACTTACCCTCGTCTATGAGTGATGTGAAATACATACATGGCTACAGTTATTGGCAAAGCGGGCTTTGATGATAAATCGTGCTGTGCACAGAAACGCTCAAATAAATGAAAAGAGCTACTGTACTTTTTCACTGTATTGTCCGCTTTGGATCGAAGGAGATAGCCAGACATTTTATCTGCCAAACGAATTTGTTTGTGTCCACATACGCCTGCATTATTCAATTTCCGCTTCGGAGTCTCTTTTAAACCAACATCTGTCAAAAACATACATTTTAAGTCTATTAGCATTTTCAAAAATTGCTTTTTAAAGCCAGCATGTCAAAGGCTAATGGGTTCTTGGCAAAACAGCCATTATTTCCTCTGCCTGGTATTATAACATTTTCCCTTCCCAAGTTTACAGCTTCTACTATAAACGTTTTGAATGTACAGTTATCATTCGCAATTAAAGGACAAAAAGCCACACTTTTCAATTTAGGAATAATAAGGGTTCAATTTGCCTTTTCCTGCATTATTTTTTCAATACACCGTGGTATTATTCTCGGAGGTGGAACAACCCAATTTACTTCATTATGCCATGGCTGTGCTAAACAATTGATGCCTTCAGTGCCTGGTATCCACCATCTCAAATTAAATCTTGTACACTTAGCACTTAAATGGGAAGCGAATCTATCTACTGAAAATGGACCCCAACGGGTGCTCAGAGCTTCTATTTCCCAGTCATCGCAATCAAAACAACGACTTAGGTAATCCGCCATATCATTACGACTGCGTGGAATCCATTCTGAGCGCAAAACAGTGTTTTCACTTTCGCATAGTTTGCATAAGTTTAAAGCAATATTCTGCAACTTACTGATGCGACTACCATTCATCAAAATTGATCTAACATTTTTGTTGTCGCAATAAACATTTACAATAGAATTTTTCAAATTTCCTGTGTTTGACTTTACTACGCGAAAAATTGATTCAGCTTCTCTCCAGGTCGAACTTTCGCTTTGTTATGAATTTGACCATGACCCGATTATTTTTGAGTCAGTTAAAACCTGACTTTGTTCATGTTCCGATATGACGTTTTTTTTTTTTTTTTTTGACACAATTACCTTTTGGACCCCTAGAGTTTTCATAGTGGCTATTTCCAAAGCCGATTTGAACTCAAAAAAACAGTTCTGGGTTCGAGACAGACCTCTTCCGGGGTCGAACATGAACTCATGACCGCTTTCGGGGTCGCTATAGAACCAGCAGCCACTTCCGGGACCCTGTTCGGGTCAAGGACTGTTTCCTTGGTCATTGCATCTACGGAAACCACTTCCGGGGTCAACAATTTGAATTTTCTCTGACAGTCCATTTCCGACGACTCATAAAAGTCAAATTCGGAATCTGAAAATACCATGCCGCTTTTTCCAGAATGAAACAGCCCACTGTTTTCAATTATTGATGCTAAACCAACATTTGACTCTTGTACGATATATCCGCATAACCAGTACCACTTGCATCTGAATAAGTACTGAAAGAACTTAAGCGCTCATCATTAATGGACTTTCTGTCTTGTTAAGCTTTTCAATGTTATCTTTCCAGAAATGAAGCTCGCTACTACCGCCCGATGTTAACTATTACCGTGGCATTCCAACTGGCTCTTGCATTTATACAACTAAACAGTTCTCTTGTCATTTGTCTCACCTTATTATCCAAAACACTCTGCATGGATACAATTTGACCGACAACGTTTGCAAGTACCTTTACATGAATCAAAAGCATTTCCTTATTTTCCAATGTCATCAAAATTGAGCCAATTTTCCGTAGTAACCTTTGTATTCTTTCTTCTGCAATAAACAACAAATTTTGATGCATGTCTATAGTTTGAGCTAACCAAACAACTTGTTTAGTTGGAATCTATTGGCATTTCTCTTCTGCTAAAAGAAATCCAAATTCAAGAATAGTCTGCTTGTGAAAACACTTGAAGCCAAAGCCTTATCGTAATTAGTATCTCCTCCGATACCATCATCTAGAAAAGCAATAACCCTGTGGCTATTATTTCTCAGAAATGTGATGACGACTCGTACGACTTTAGTAAATATTTGTCCAGCGGTTTTGATACCGAATGGTAACTGATTAAGAACATAATACTTGTTCACACCCTTATCAATACATGAAAAACCTAAATAGGTTTTGTGTTCACCGAAAATATCAATATGGTGATATGAACCTTTTAAATCAAAAGTATACATAAAAGTGTTTTTATCAAACAAACTTTCAGCAACTGTTATGTCTTCAAATTTTACTTTAAACTGGTGCAAATAATCAGTTATATGTCTACAATCCAATACTAGCCTAGGCTTACCATTTCTGTTATATGCTAGAGTCAATGGATTTACAACATATGGAGGACTTTCTACCTATGAAATAACTCGTTTTGCGAACAACCTTTGTATCTCTTCAAAAACAAATACCATGTTATCTCTAGCAGATATATTCTTCTTTAGTATCACACTATCTGGTATCTTTTTGATAGGCAATTTGTAGCCATGCTCAATCACACTATGTATGTATTGACTATCTGTGGCCAACTTCCATTTATCTATACTACTTTTCAGCCTTCCAGCTGGTGATATCAGATCTGACTTTTCCTTTGAATCAGAACCAGTAACTAAAGTTACCTCATCAATTAATACAGAATCAATACTTATCTTATTCTGTGAAACATTCGCCTGACATTCAGTAGCGCCTTTCCAAAGGCCCGGCTTACCACAGTCAAAAGACAAACCCGGTCTCCGCACAGTTTCCTGTGACGAACACAGGCGTACTAGCCACTCCAGTTTGCTCTTTGCGATATGGCCATGTTTTCCCTATATGGGCTTTCTCGGTTTTCTCTGCTTTAAGCTTTTTGTATGCCCTAGCCTCCGCTGTGTACATGCGTTTTTTGCCATCCGAGTCGCTCGCCAGAGGATGAGTTTCGTACTCGTTAACAACACGCCATCCAGGCTCAGATGAATCAGCCAGTTTTATGAGTTTTTGTCTGTGAGCAATGAGGTGCTTGGCTGAAAATGAATATTTCTAGTTAACAGTTCTCGAAAACTCTCTCATAAATAAGCTACTCTCAGAACTTAGATTAAATGATTGTCTTATGGAAAAGTGATTCAACACTCAATACTCGACAACAGTGTCAAATAGTCATTCCTCTCTTTTCAAAGTCTATATCGTGTGAAAAGCTATGCAACGTAATTTATCTGCTATCAGCACCGTCAGTGCTTTGATAAAAAGAACTGACGAAAATAAATAATCGATACAAACAGACATGTTTTCTACAAACCGTTATAAAAGTCTATAAAATACATGTATTATGAATCTTTACCTTCTGCGATTTTTTTCTCTGCTTGCAACAGTTTTTTCCGACTGCAGTAGCTTATCTGCTTCTTCCAAACCTATGCAAACCTTCGAATTATACTTGAACTGCTCCTCGTTCGATATACGTTTGAATGTATGACCTCCATTCAAAAAACTATTTATTTTTAATACTTGTTCAAAATTAGAAATGCCACTTACCTTTGTCATGACATTCTCCATACTAACAGAATGTCCGCCTTGCATTCAGCCAAAGACGACCTCAGACTCTCGTCTATCAACGAAACCAATTCTTCCCTCTCCATATTTCTTCAGAAGTAAGTACGTGTTGATGCCACGAAGGTCTCTTTGGAAGTGAAGCTCGACTACGCCCAATCTATAAATAACTACCGCTCTCGTGCAAAACTGGTTTTGTATCATTCGGCATACCTCGGGTGATGGGAGCCATCATATCCCTCGGCTGTATCTGGTGGATTGATATGCACCAGATCGGTACATACCCGGAAATACGCCGGTTTACCGTTCTGAAAAGTGTAAGGCTCCTCTTACAAAAGAAAACTTGAGTTTCAATTTTCTATCGAAATCGTTCTAAATATATTCCAGTTTAGTTAACAAACAGTTCTTACATTCATTACATAACGTGGTTTATCAATTCCCATTGAAGTTTTCACCGACAGATAAACAGATGCGAATAACTTCATCGAGGTTGTTTATGTCGTTGCTAAACGACTGATTGTGGCGCGCCATGTATAAGATCACGTGATTTGCAGTTCAAATGGAAACTTCCTTAATACGGACGAGGTTAGATGTAGGTACGGAATCGGCCGAGTTGTGACGAGTGGTTTTGTATCTACCCGTACGCTAGGACAATGGTACTCAGCTATACGATGTACCGCTGAGTACCAACAAATATTTGGACTAGTTTAATGTCAGCCTGAGCGGACACAGGTCGATACCTTTTGCATATGCATTAAACTCCCTTTTGACAGAGCACGGCTCAAATATTAATGTTCAATTCAAGAAGTAATACATGTGTACTTGGCCTACAACACGCGAAAGGGGGCATTCGGACATTTGCGTAAAGTGTCGTCCCGGATCAGCCTGCACAGTTCGCGCAGGCTGATCCGAGACTACACTTTTCCGTTCTTTTATAATATTCTGTTTCGCGCAAGTCTACTGTAGGACAAAATCGAATGTAGTCGTAAAGTGCCGTCTCGGATTAGCCTGCGCGGATTGCGCAGGCTGATCCAGGACGACACTTTACGCAAATGTCCGAATGCCCCTTTTCGCGTGTTGCAGGCCACTTTATCTATAGTAAAAGTATACTTTCAGTATAAATTACTACCACGAAACCTGTATTTCCTTTCAAAATTACTTCAGCCCTTGTCTTTCTAGGTCCCACTTCAAGTGGTTTTGTGTACAGTGTAGATCAAGATCAAACTACACAGAACGTGTTGTCTCATCTAGAAACTGCAGTGTTCCTTTCTTCGTTAGATATTCTGGCGAAGACACTTTTGCATACACCAAAGCTTTGTCTTCTATCCTGAATGAAATGAGCAATTCTCTGGCAAAAGTGGGCTTAATGCATCTCCGTAATGCATCATACCAAGCAAGTCATCACATGATCATGGATCCAAAAAGTCCAATTTGTCTAACAGCAGACTAAATCATGGGATAAACTGGTCTTTGTACATGCGGACTGCGCAGGCTGACCTGGGTAGATACTTTTTGCATGTGCATTACACCCCATTTTCACAGCGTATGGCTCAAAAATAAACATTTCATTGAGTTAACGCTTCAAACTTTTTCCACAAAATCCCGAGTTTTAACGACCCAAGAGAAGGCTTTAGAAAACTCTGTTGGAAAAAGGAGAAAATGCTGGTAACCAGCATTTCTTCTTTTCCCACAATTTTTCTACCCTTAAAAGAATAGATATCATCATTTTAAGCCACATTTAATTGGTCATCTGCCGTCGATTAAAATTTTTATCGTATTGTGAAGAGCTGAAGGTAACTTCTTGTATCAACCCGATACTGTTCAATATACGCTAGGACATGTATTCTACATAATATCTATTTCAGTCCGATATGATTATTACTCGAATAAATTAACATGAAATATATGACATCTATTACCATAAATTACACGCCTTTCCAAACTTAGATTCGGCTATTGTTGTCTGAATGCGGAAATATGTGAACGATTTTTAACTCTTTATCGTGTCTTCTAAGAATACTTAAAATACCTGAAAAAACATGATTTTGTTGGTTTAAATCGCTCATAACTGGCGGATGACTACTGGTCTAAGATGCTCTTTCTGTGCATTCTATTTTTGATCCATGTCATCGGCAAAAGCATCTTATTTTGAATATGGCACTGTAAGGGTCAAACCCGATATTTACCGTTAAAAAGTTTTCGCACCGTCCGATTATACGCGATGATAAAAATATGCAATCTGTAATTTTTCTTTGCATAGAGGTCAATTTCAAGTCATTTTGTTCGAGTAATACATGTGTATGTATTGATATATATTTGGCCATGCGCCATGGATATTCAGCTCTGAAAAAAAAAAAGTCTTACAATCCTTTAGGAAATATCTTTTAAATGAACATTCTACCTATAGGGCACATGCAGATAAGGTCGGACACCAAGAATATCTTCTCTGTATCCCAGATGAACCCTATTGCCATACAAGCCAGTTTTACCAAACCAGGGCGGATGATACAACGGGTAAGTATTTTAGTAAAGAGATAATTACTGTCGAATGCTTTTGGAAATCTTGTGGGAATGGAGCTTGTTAAAGGCTATTTTTCCACTTCCTACTATATTTCATCAGATATATTTTGGGATGTCAATTCGACGCCCCAGTGCTTAAATTTCGTAAGTAGTAGATACGACCTTTTCACATTTTTATATATTAAGTAACTACAGCAACAGGCGCAAACTAGGATCAAACATCCATGATCCTCAGCCTTAAAATGACATTGATATTTGAGGTTAACCTAAGGTCGAATGTGAAATCAGGTTTCGCTTGAATAGTCAAAAGGTCGTATCTGCACGCATCTTTTATTTAAAAGGTCTTATCTGGCAGTTACGACCTTTTAATATTTGTTTTAATTCAATGGCTACTCTATAGTGTCCTAAGAGGTAGACACAACCTTTTAACGGATTTTTGCTCATATGTGCCACTTACGACACCTGGGAGCGGATATCAACTTTTAGTAGTTTGTTTCCAGGAAACAGACCCAAGAGAGATTAGTATAAGATGCAAGAACTTGTTTCTCAATTGATGTAGAATAAAATGTGCTTGAATAGAAATTTAGACTAAGACTGAATAGCAACTTGAAGACATTAGCATTTGTAAACGACTAATTGAATGTGTCTTAAATAATGGGGGGATCTCTCTTTGAAAGTGTTAACCCTTTACCACACAATCCCGAATTTTAACGACCCTTAGGGAGCGGCCTTTTGAAAAGATTGTGGGAAAAGGAGAAAATGCTGGTGACCAGCATTTTCTCCTTTTCCAACAATGTTTTCTCTCTTATCAAAGGAAACTTCTATAATTTGACCCACATTTAATTTTTGGTCTGAAAATGCTTTGGATTTTTACAAAGCTAAAATCTTGTTGTGTGGGAAAGGGTTAAAGATTTTATTAAGATAGGAGAAAATGCTGGTGACCTCATTTTCATATAATGTTTTGAAAACCTGTTAGGAATTTAAAAACACAGAAGTGTTGTTGAGGGTAGAAAACACTGTGACGAAAGGAGACATGGCTGGTTTTCATTATTGTCTCATTTTCTCACATTGTTGTAAAAAGTCTTCTATCCACATGTCATCATTTTATTGAGTTGTATGGTGAAAGCCTAGTATGATGGTACGATATGTGTCCAAAGATTTTTCCACGCTATTTGAAAAGGGGGTTTAATGCATCTCTATGACATACTGTACTAAGCAAGTTATCCCATAATTATGGGTCCATAGAGTCCATTTTGTCTAAAAAACGACTGAACTATGAGATAGAATGGTTCTTGGACATGCCAAAAATTCACTAATAAAAAAAAAGTTTTAACCCATGTAATCTTGTGTGGACTGCCCAAGGTGAAATAGATCAGACTGCACAGATGGGCACAGGCTGACCAGGGTCGAAACTTCGCTTTTGGTAGATTTGTTATGTTAAATAGTCATCATACCATGATAAACAGTCATTTTAGAAATATATCGGCCTGGATTGATCTGCACTGGAGTCAATCTCTTACTCATTTAGTTGTTCCCAGATGGTTCCTTTATACCTGACGGGTTACATGATTATGTCTTTAGTTTGAAAAGCCCACCTCTATTGTGCACCTAGCACACCCTAGCAAAATATCAGACCTGTTGGGACACTATTGATGGGTGGTCGTAAACGCCAACAGGCCACCATACACTGCAACATACCACCACAGATCCTACCACATGTCCCCATACAGATTGTCTACGACCCATAGAAATTAAATCTAAATGTTTAAACTTTAGATAAAAAACATGTTCAAACTCTTTAATAGTTGCAAGCTGAATATAAAAGAAACTAAAACAAAACATACAAATTAATAGTTTTGAACCAGTACAGGAGCCTCCAAAGATCTATGCAGACTATTTTAGAGACAAAAAAATATAAAGTTGACATTTTAATGAATAAAACTTAAATGGAAACTTATAGAATTATTATTGAAATACTGTACTTACTACTACTTATGGTAATAAAAGAGCCAGCTTAGAAGTTAAATATTTCTGGGTTACTATATTCTACATATTTTATAAATTGTTGTGAACTTAGTTTTTTAATGTTTTGTAAAATTGTTTCTGAATAGAAACTTACCTGGTATTTGGATGAAACATATACATGTATTATTAAATCTAAAGGTACACAATAGTGAATACCCTGATTATTTATTTGAAAATGGGAAGCCAAGTAAAGTTTGCAGAAACTGTTATAGTAGGTGGTTTTAAAAAATTTGGCAAACTTGTTTTTGTTAAGTAATAATTGAAAAAAAAAAAAAAAAAAACCATTTAAAATGGGCATTTCCATAATGCTTTTCCTTACTTTCTGAATTATAGAAGCTTCAGTTCCTAAATTTACCGTTACTTTGGGACAATATTTATATACTCTGAAGTAAGTTAAACTCAAATTATGTTACACATTATTTCAGTTTCAAGACATTGAATTTAGTAAACGATTGCATAGGGTTATTGAATAAAATAAGTCCTAAAAGTTTTTTGAGAGACAGAACCTCTTTCTTTAGGCATAGAGTGGTTTTTCCTTTTTAAACGGCTATTATCAAGATTTAAATTATGTTAAATATCTAACGACATGATTGCCTAAATGGCATTTTGTCACTGAATACGTGTATTGTGATTTGAGATTGCATTTTTCATCAAAGAGGAATGAATTTAGGCTTCCTTGTTAATATTCATGATACCTTCTTTGACGTCATAATGAAACAGTAAATTTTCTACCTTTTTTCAATTGCTAAAATCTTTTGCCTTTCAATTTACATCATTCAGCTATTTCATTGTTAAATCTATTCAACTGTTTTAAGGTAATAGACATCAGAATTTTACGCTAAGTTCTGTTTCGAGTGGTGAATATCAACTTTAAATATTTCATTTAGATGATTTAAATTTCAGTAACAATGATTAAGAATCTGTTCAATCCCAACTAATTATCATCCCTTTAAGTAGTACTTTTTACAGTATTTTAATATTATTAGATGCATTATGTTTTCTATGGGATGCCACTCATGTGTCTCGGATGCCAGAGCACCCTCGGAATCTGAGTAAGAGTATCTGATTGATCTAACGCTTAAAGTGCTCAGGCACACGAGGCGCATAGGAAGCACCCCAGAGTAAAAGTATGTTTTCTACCAAGATTTATATACTGCATTGTCCATGAATCTAAAACCATTTTCAAAGAACTGTGCCAATTATGAAGAATCATGATCATATTATCACCCCAGCACCTTGAATCTTCAAGTACATGTGTCTAACTAACTTATTAGCACAATCCACCTTACCTCAGAAATTAGCAGATAATTGATTGATGATGCTGATATTACAAATTCTCTTTCAGTTCTTTTTTGGGTGACAAATGAAGGTATTGTTTTTAAATAAGCAAAGACAACTAGCTTACAGAAATTAAGAATTATTAAGATTTCAGGTGTTTATCTGTTGCATTGAAGTTCATAGGAAATTTTAAAATTCAAGAATTTAAGTCCATTTACCTTCAAGTTTTCAAGCCTTATTTGATTCATTTTTACTTTTATTGTTTTATTTTTAACTAAGCCTTTCAGATCTAACTGATGAACTTCAGATCATAACTTTACTTTAGTTTGAATCTGAACCACACAATTTTTGCTAGAATTATTAAAAACGTTTATTTAATACTCTTGATTTAGCTCTTGAAACATTATTGGAGACTGAAATCAGTACAGCTTGTAAACCATGAAATAAAAGGAAAATGCAAGGATACTAATGGAGGTATTTTAAAAAGATTAGATAGGTCTTCCAAAAGAAACAACAGAGTGAAAATTTGACAGAAAATAGGCAAAAAAATAAGAAAGTCATTACCATTAGAAATCAGTAAAGGCGTGACATAAGCTATGACATTTTTTGATATTCATGAGGATTGTTCAGAATAATGAAAACATTAGTTTGACACATAACTCTCATACAAACTGTGTCAGTTTAGAAAAAAAAATTATAATCACATTGATATAAAACGTATTTATTTACATTTCGCTTTTTAGTAGCCACTCATTAAGTCATGAACATCTCAGATGGTTGCACCCATGAAATGCATTTGTATCACCGTTCAAACGCTCATAACTTCAATGGGGAATGATAGGAGAGGCACACTGACTCTATGTTTCCATCATCAGCATTTTTCTTTTTTTTTTTTTTTTTTTTATCATATACCTGTTACCAAAGTTAAAACTACTAAACCTTTTTCGAAGCAAGTGACACATTTTCTCACAACACCTTTATATGTGTAGCGTGCAACCGCCTGGTCACCCATTTAGGCACTAACTATAACCACGTTGCTTAACCATCACTGAGAGAAATACACCAAACCGCATCGCTGTAAAAGGTAGCTCAACTGCAGGTTTGAAGTGCTTATATATTTAACCTCTCTCCGTGACATTACCCTCCTCTTCGAGAAGTCTCGGCCCCGAGACCTATATACAAACATGTATATACAAATGAACCAGGGGAATATACATGGGGGAATACACATGGGTAAGGCAACTGCAGTCCGGCAGTTGTCATTATCCCACCTCTGCCACCAAATGTAGAGTGCAACGCCCTGGTCACCCATCCAGGCACTAACTATATCCACGTTGCTTAACCATCACGGAGAGAAACACACCAAACCGCGTCGCTGTAAAAGCTACCTCAACAGCAAGGCAGGTTTGAAGTGCTTATATATTTAACCTCTCTCCGTGACAAACATGTATGTTTAAAGTAACTGTAAAGTCAACTTAATGGCTCTTGATAGAATGCATCAGGATCTTTATTAAGTCTCTAATTCTCATCTCGTGTTGACCTAAAATATCAAAACATAAAAACAAATATTGCTGCAGTGTCTAACTTATTAGCATTTTTTATGTTGGATCAAAGATAGTCTGCATAGGGGTTTGGTGGTCTGTAGTGGGGTCTGTGGTGGTCTGTAGTCTGTAGTGGTCTATGTAAGAATGAATCACGTATATGAATGGATTTTTTACCTAAATCCCCTTCCATAGTGGTCGACAGTGGTCTGTGATGTACCACTATGGTGGTCTGAGGCTTTTAAGACCACCCCCATTTAAAGTTGTTTACGCTTTTTCAACAGTATTCAATTATTTCATAGCTTCCTCTCCAACATGTACCATGTATTTTCTGAATTGTAGCTTACAACGGATTCAGCCTCACGGGTGATGACTTTTCCACCCTTACAATGTAGGCCTAATTACAATCATGTTTATAATGATCTTTTGTATACATGTATCTCACTGATGCAAGGTCATGTTTCTGCATGGACATTGAAAGAAATGTCATATCTAAAAAAGGTTTTAAGTGGTACATACGACCTAAGAACAAATACATTTTGAAATCAAAAAGGTTGTAAGAGGCAATTACGACTTTAAGGAAAGTGTAGATGTGTCAAGTATTAAAAAGTCGTATCTGATTTTCTTAAAGATTAATGACAAATTATACAATTTTAATCACAACAGCTTAGGTTTAATGTAACAAATGTCAATGGACTTTCATTTGAAGCAGGGCACACATAGTAAACAGGTATTGGAAGTGAAGTGTTTTTACCGATTTCCCAGAAGTTGGCAATTTACACTTACAACCTTTTAGCACTGGGGCATCGAATTGTTCTTCTTGTTTGTTAACGAGTAGCCTTGGTTCCAGTCCGTTCATTTTTTTTCCTTTTCTATCATTTGGATGATACTTTGTAAAAAATGACGGCCTGGGGACATTCGAAAACCGATCACAGCGACATCTAGTTTACCCAATCTCACAATGGGATAAAGTAGATATCGCTGCAATCGTTTTCGAATGTAAATGACTAAAAATAGATACAGAAATTCCAATAGCCTCGATTTGGTCACTTCCTGTTTGTGGACCGTCTTTGAAAATTTTGAAAACAAAATTTTAAACGGGTGTTCACAATGACTTTGGAGGATAGTTTAACGATAGCTGCTAATCGTTTCGTCTGTTTGACTCTGAAAGCTTTTCAAAAGGATATTTTTTTTACTAGTTTTGTTGGAGGTTGTGATAATTTTTCGATAAACAACAGGTTCGGGAAAGTCACTCGTTCCTGTTGTTCTTGAATTAGTCGAAAAAATGCGCCAATTCATCGTTATCAACACTGTGACGTCACGCGATAATCAAATCTATAATTATGGGGAGACCCTCGAATGTCCCCAGGCGGTAATAATAACGGATAGCTGCCAAAGATGGACAGCAGACCGAGATTAGGACAATGTGATACGAAGTTATTAACAAATTATTACTGCCTGGACCCAGGCTAGTTATCGGGTGTAGTCATTAACTTTTCTGTCGTATCATCTACTATAGCATACCCAAGGCCCACATGAATAGGTAAGATGCCGCCGGGATATGACTGAAATAATGTTGAAAGAAGTGTAAAACACTTTTTTATCAACCAAAATAGCATAATAGTGGCTACAGTGAAGCCACTTGACCACCTTCATGTAGGATATGAGACTCGTTTTTATCGCGTATACCCTTATTTTCAGTGTTAGATAGCCATTGTGATTTTTGTTTTTTTACACACATTTGAGATAAGCAAATAGTGCCTTATTTGGTCAAAGGTCTGTATTCATACACCCTTTTCCTAATACATTGCCGACCCAGATTTCTCTGTGATATATAATGTTAAAATTGATGATCTCGACAAAGCTACAAATTCTATTAATTAAAAAAAAAACATAATGTGTAAGTTTCTTTGGAACTATTTTTCATTCGTGATGTACACACCTGCAAAGGAAGCAAGAATGTAAATTTCATACACATGTACACATCGGCTTATCAATCGGCAAACCTTCGGTGATCCGTTGATCAAAATCCTCGGCTGTATATAGATAGGTGATTTGCACTTACACGGCTTATTTCTTCGCCGGAAATACACCGCTTTACTGTCCTTAAAAAAATGTAAGGCTCCTCTTTGAAAAACAAAACACGAGGCGCAATTTTCTGTTAAACTCTTACTTAATACATTTCGGTTGGCAAGTAGGTTGCAAATTAAATTTTTTAACGTGGTCTATTAATTCCGTTGGCAGCTTCCACCTACAGGTTTTAAGACGTGAATAATTACGTCACCGTTGTTGTTGGTGTCGTTGCTATTCGATTTAAATGGGCGCCGCCATATGTAAAGTAATGTGCTAGCCGCCACATGGAAAACCTCCAAGAAACGGACGAGGTTAGATGTAGTTACGAAATCGGCCGAGTTGTGACGATTGGTAGGCCCATGTTTTAATATATCATTAACCAGACTATAATTTTTAAAATACAGTAATAAAAAGAGTAAGAGAAACGTTATTATGCTCGCCAAAGGCTAGCTTAATAGCATTTTTTCAAGACTCGTTTGATAATTTTTTAATGCAAACGCCAGCTCATGTTATTCTGTGTATTTATACAGTAGAAATGGAATACCATTTTGCACACATAAGAACCACCAGATTGCCATCACCACCATTCTGGTGCAAACTACTTTCTCTTTATTGCTATTACCAACATTTTCCTCTAGCAATACTCCTCTGCTTAAAGCATGTGCTCTTGAAACACCCTTTTACCATAACCAACACCTGAAAAAACAATTACCGTCTTGTACCTTTCACCCCTTTAATTTGCATACTATATGAGTTACTAACATATGGCCTGCAACACGGGAAAAGGGGCATTCGAACATTTGCGTAAAGTGTCGTCTCGGATCAGCCTGCGCGGATTGCGCAGGCTAATCCGAAACGACACTTTCCGTTTTTATATAGTTTTCTGTTTTGCGCATGTCTACTGAAGGACAAAAACTAATGTAGTCGTAAAGTGCCGTCTCGGATTAGCCTGCGCGGACTGCGCAGGCTGATCCGAGACGACACTTTACGCAAATGTCCGAATACCCCTTTTCGTGTGTTGCAAGCCAATTATGAGCTATGCTCTGGGATTTTAATGCATCTCCGTAATGCACTATACCCAGTAAGTCACAACATAATTATGGATCCATAAAATCTATTTTGTCTAACAACAGGCTCAGTCCCGGGGTACAATGGTCCTAGGACATGGAGAATATTGACCAATATGAAAAAGCTTCGATTCACCTCAGCCTGAGCATGAACGGACTGGTCGATACTTTTTGTATAGGTAGTTTGACTTCAGTACCTCAATTCAGTTAAATATGAGGCCTGAAATTGTTTTATGTACAAATATTATAGTTCTGTGCTTTACCTTTGATATCGTTCTCGTCACTCTCATTCAAATTTTGAAGCCTAAAATGATTTGTCCAATGTTTTCGTATATGGTGTCTGTTCTTCAATATTTGATGATTTTTTTTTTTTTCGGCATGGCTTCAAGTTCCTGTACCAATTCTGTTGAGATATGTGTTCCAAACCACCTAGCTCTTAGACTTAAAGGTCTTTCATGGTTTGTTTTGAATTGTTTTTCGCTATCATATTTTTCAGTTCACCTAAAATTAGCTCAATTGCATTATGGTCACACTCATAGGTTGGTAGTCTTTTAAAAAGACACTGTGTCCCTTTGACCGTAAAAACTCATCTACAACAATACTTTTGAGCTTGTTTATGGAACTTAACCATTTCGTACACTTCACCCTTCTTCATTATATTGTTGTATGCTATACCACATGATGTGAACCAGAGTTTGACTGGGTTTCGGAAAAAACAGCTACGGTTGAGCGTGGAAAAGAAAACAGGGTATAAACAAGTATGTGCAAGTCTCCAATATTGAATCATTAAAATAAAACCCAAATAAAAAACGAGATTAGGGCCTCAAAAATTGAAGTTTTTACTATTCAAACAATAGACGACCACAGTTACTGTACTTGCATGAGAACTGTTTTCATAAACAGGTAAGTAGTATTGGTAGGTAGCGTAAGGACGTGGCCGAACCGCCGCGTCCCACGCTACCTACCCTGTAGAGCCCCAGGCTACCTACCCTACAGCGCCCAGGTTGCCTACCCTGAGGGGAATTTGTCCCTATATCACTGAGTTGGACTTAGTTTTTTCTCCACCTATGGATGATTTCTCTCTACAAGCCTGAGCACTGAGTTGGACTTAGACTTTTTTTCTGAGTTTTTACTCTTTGGAGTGTAACTTTTCTGAGAGAAAAGAAGATTGACAATTTGAAGAAAAGATAGAACTTTCGTGGTAAATGGCTAGTCCTGAAAAGGACCGTTGGGTTAGCTCTGAAAAGAGCTGTGACAATTTGAAGATAGAACTTTCGTCTGACAATTTGAAGAAAAAGATAGAACTTTCGTCTGACAATTTGAAGAAATGACAATTTGAAGAAAGATAGACCTTTCGTCTGACAATTTGCAATCATGGCAGATTGGTAGCCCTGAAAAGGGCTGTTGGGTGCCCCTGAAAAGGGGTGATTTGGAGGTTGTGTTTTTAGGCACAACCTCCAACTTTTCTACAGGCTGGACAGCTGCTCGCTGTCCGCCTCTTTAACCTTTTCAACTCCTGAGCGTTTAATTCAAAGCGCAGTGAAAATGCTGGCTCATCATCGCTATCCCAACATTCGGTTTTTGGTACGATGAAGTCCTTCTTGGTTACAGTCTGTGCTGGTAATTGGGCAAAATCCCAAAAGTCCAACTCGCTGGATACTGCTTTCTCCTTGAATAGCTCTTTCATCGTTAACAGAGTGTCGAAGAAATGAACAATGTATGGAAATAACGCTGGGTTTTATAGCTTTACAGGAGGATTGACCTAGTTGACTCATGACGTCATTTTCTCCTATTTTTCCCGCGTCGGCGTTTCATGCTGTTTTGGCTCCGAATTAATGTTGTCCAATCAGAATTATCGTTTTATTTCTAATGGTAAATGTTTTATTGTTGATCAATCCATAGTTTTGTTACATTTTTTCTTGTTCTGGCCAGAAAAACTAGAGTTTGACTATCCTATGACTTTTTTTGATTGTGAGTCTTCTGACAATTTGAAAAGAAAGATGTTTCATTGAAGATGGTTAGCCCTGAAAAGGGCTGTTTTTGTGCAGAATACACTTTTTATCCTCCCCTCTTTCTTTCGATTGATTCCATTTTATCTAGCATTTGCATCAGATGCTCAATTTCATACCTGATATATCTGAAACGTTCTCTTTCTTCTAACCAGAAGAGCAATGAGAGGAAAAAATGTCAATCCAAACATTGTGGGATACTGACTCAGCTTTACGATAGTTAATGGTGAATGAGAAAAAATAATCGGAGTTTAGTGTTTATATGTTTTATGTGCAAGGGGACACTTTTTTAGGCTTTTGATTGTAAGTCTTTTGAGTTTTGACAATTTTGAAGAAAAGATAGAACTTTCGTGGTAAATGGTTAGCCCTGAAAAGGGCTGTTTTTAGAGAGGAATTCAACTTGAAAATGATTATTCAGTATCATTCGAATCGGTGTCTGACTCAGTCCTTTCAGCGAATTGCTCACGGAAAAGACGGTCTACCTGCTCACTTTTTGAAATAGCATACTGAAAATACATTTCAAGCGTGCCTTCAATGATCATTTCCTTCATCCGAAGGTTATAACAGAACGACCTGTTATTTGAAAGCTCCGCCCTCTCGTAACGCTTTTTCACTTGAGCTAAGCGTTGTTGTAGTAAAATGATCTGTCTCTTTGGTCTTCTTAACTGTCGCTCAGCATCCATCCAAGTGAAACGCCTGTCGAGTGTTGGTCTTGAAGCCATTGTAAAAATGAGATGTATGGAAAATATATCGCAGAGATTTATAGCTTTTCAGACGGATTGACCTACTTGACTCATGACGTCATTTTCTTCTATGTTTTTCCCGCGTCGGCGTTTCATGCTGTTTTGACTCTGAATTAATGTTATCCAATCAGAATTACCGTTGTATTTCTAATGGTAAATGTTTATTGTTGACCAGCCCGTAGTTTTGTTACATTTTTTCTTGTTCGGGTCAGAAAAAAACTAGAGTTTGACTATACTATGACTTTTTTTAGTTTTGAGTCTTCTGACAATTTTGAAGAAAGAAAGATAGAACTTTCGTGGTAAATGGTTAGTCCTGAAAAGGACTGTTGGGTTAGCCTTAAAAAGGGCTGTTTTTCGTCTCACGTTGTTCTCCACTTCTAATGACAACATCCGAAATTCGCCTGGCAAATAGGGCATGCTTCAACTCTTTTTCTGATTATCATTGTTCCATTATCGAAAGTAATCTTCCTCCCAAATTTGACATCAACCAAAATAACATCAGGCGTTGTCTTTAGAAATAGCTGAACTAATCTTTCGCCGAGATCTTTGTATGGCTGTGTTATACGTTGTAGTTGGGTTTGTTCCTCCGCTCCTACGACATGAGTGTTTAGTAGCAATATCTGCTGACCGGCATTCAGATAGACTCGGAGAGCCTCACGCAGTTGATAATTTATCTCCTCCATATAGATACTGCTTCCGATTATTGATACTGCTTCTGAACTGCTCGAGAACTGAGAGTAAAAATGGTGAATGTATGGAAATATCGCTGGGTTTTATACGTTTACAGGAGGATTGAAAATTTTTAAAGAGCTCGGACCTGACGGAAAGCACATACATTTTTCCCCATCCTACGTTTCATGCTAATATAGCAAAAGTTATGACCCAATGTATGGCAAAAATGTAGACAGAACAAGTCTTGGGAAAAACAGAATGAAGAACTCTGTTGTTTTTTGAACTTTTTTATTGAACAGAACTGAACAATGAACATATTTACAATGAACATATTTTACAATGAACTGTAAAAAAGACAAAAAATGAAATATTCACAATGAACTGTTAACAAAAAGAAGATCATTTTTCACTGTTTGTGAGGATTGAGTCTCTGAAATTTTCTTGTATAGAATTCCGTAGTGTTGATTAAACCACAATGATACATCTCGATCGTTTCGATGGTGTCCCGTTGAGAGGAATTTCTGTTGAAGATATTTCTGTATATTGTATCCTCTAGCAACAGCATCCAATACAAAGATACAGTAAAGTCCGCAAACTTTACCCTGTAGACTCTGAAGAGTTTGTCGATTGTATCTCCACGTTGAAGAATGATTGTCTAAAAAGTTAATGATTTCTGGCTCAAGTGGTGGTAGTCCATACGGATCAAAGTATAGCACATTGTCATTATTATCAAATATCACTGCCACCCAGTGTTCTCCTGGTCTATTTGATCTCTCTGTATTCACAATGTAAGCTTTCACATGTTTGGGTTTTTGTCGAGGTAACTGGTCTTTTGCACAGACTTTCGCCTGTAGATTTTTTATCCAGGTTCCGTGATCCAATATGTATTGAATTTCAGAAGTATACATCACGTTTTTTCTTAGTCACTTTCTTCCCAGGATTGTTTTACTTTGTCACACCAGTATTGTAAGCACGACTCCGTGATTTCAGATAAAATGTTTTGTTTTATATTTTGCCATAATCTGTAGGCTTCCACATAGTCACTGTCATCGAGTTTCATCTCCATTAGTTCAGGATACCATTTTTCCATGATTTTGTATGGATTTAATTCCATCATAGCTTTTTCTATGAACATATCTGTATGTTCTTGTCTGTTCTTGAATAAACACAGATCGTGCTGTATTTGACTGGGGTGATCCACTTGACATCCGTAACACTGGTTGCGAACTTCACTGGCAATAAGATTTTTTATTTCCTCAATCATATGTTTTTCGAAGCTATTGTGAATGTCATTTTTCCGAGTAGAGATGCACTTTGAAGTGTGATATTTCACTTTTTCTGCTTCTTCTCTCAGTGATATAGCAAATCTGAGTCCTTGCATTGTTTTTTTTACTTCTCTTAGCTCTGAAAAGGGCTGTTTTTCTGATGTAATTTTTCCGAAGTTAGTAATCTGTGATGATTTCTCTCAAACTGTTGATTTCGATCTGATTGTCAAATTCGGCAAAAACAATAACGTTGATCACTGTTGCCAAGGCTTGGGCGAATTGAAGCTCAATTCGAAGACTTCCAGTTTTTATAGGATGAAGTTGACCTTCTTCACTGCCTTGATCAGCTGTCAAATCGTAGCCCCACAAACAGTATCCACCAGCATAATCTTCTTTGGCAATATCAAATGATTTATTGAGTCCAAAGGCTGAGACAGCCTGATACATTGACAAATATGATTTCAAATACAAACCATTTTCAAAGTCAGGCTCAAAGGGTCTGTTAAGAATACTGTGACCATTACATGATACATCTATTTTTGACAGATTGAAATGTTGGAAGAAAAATGGATTGGTATCATAACCTCCATTATAACTAGCATTTGTTACCATTGTAATGAAAACACGTTTCGGAAGCTGCCCTTGAAACAAATGATCTTCAACTTTAGACTGAAGTCCATTGCCGATGGTAAAAGTCTTTACTTCTACTCTGCGGATAGGAATTTTCATGTTTTGCTGAGAAATAATTCGATTTAGATCATTCGCAACAACAGGCAACAATTCAACATTTCGCATATGCAGACTGACTGTTTCCAGTACAATTTTTGCAGCTGGTGCACCAGTACCTCCCGTAAGACAAAAGTTTGATGAGACTCTGTTTAATCTAAGTCTGATTTCAACTCCGTTAGGTAAATATTTTTCTTGCTGAAATAGATCAAGATGCAATCGTCCGAAAAGCTCTGCAGTTCTGTTTAGTGTGATTACACCGATTCTTTCTCGTAATCCTTCATTATCCCCATCGTGGTTGAGTGCTCCGAATTGACCACTGGTGTCTTCGACCCAAAGTACACCAGCTTTCAAAAACGTAGTCTTGCAGTCGGCATTATATGACAGAAGATTTTCGATATATGCTCTGTATGGATAGGTGTCTGAATTACTGTTGATTAGTTTATCATTTAGATACAAATCGACACTGCTAAACATACTGTGCATGAAATTGTTTACAGGGGCTACATTTGAACCGGCATCTAAATTGCTACCATCTGCTTTAACGATTTTGAATTTGATATACAAATACGATTGTGACAAATCTGTCCAATGTTCGGTTTGAGGTGGTATGATGAATTCTATCGGTGAATTGTTTGTCAAAGATGATATTGGAAAATGTTCAACCCATTGGCTTTCTTGCATTGTTGTCAATGTAGGTGGTACAGAAAGAACATTGAGTTCTGATTTACTGCATTCGCAAGATCCGTTTTGCATCATTTTCGAAAAAGATTTTTCAAAAGATTTTTTTCTCAATCAAATATATCAAGAGGTCTTGGTCTAGTGTAATGATTTCTTTGTCTTTTATTAATGATCTTCCCCCTGTGAGATCGAGAAGATAAATGACGTGTCTTTTGTGATTTTCGTTTTTTTATCCCAGGTATTAACTGTTGCGCTAAATTATGAACAGATTGTTTTCCCCGCGAGACTGCAACTTTTTGGGGGTTTTTACCACGTAAAAAGATATCTTCTGCTGCACGTATTCCTTGTTTGATTCCTTCTTTTTTTATAGCATTAAAACCAGATTTGACCAAGGGTTTAAGCAATGGAGTCACTGTTTTAAGTGCTGATCTAAATAGGGAACCTAATCCATACCCATACTGATGTTTTACGCCACGATAAACTGGCAGCATTTTTTGTCAATGTATCAGTTTAATTATTTCAAATATTTTTTATTTTTTCTGTCTGAAATGTAACTTGACGATTGTCTTACCAGTAATGAAATGAAACGATATGCCAGAATCCCCTGTTATTTGAATGTAAATAGTATCGAAATCAGATTTCGAAACGGGGATATAATGCGGTAATGTAATATCATGGTTGATATGTTGGGCTTCATAATTATTTTCAACTGATTCGGTTGGTTTGAACGGTAAAACACGAAGTATGGGAGCAAATGTATCACCCACTATAGTGTGTTCAGCAATATCTGAATAAACAAACAGATGGTTGTAGCCTGCATCAATGTTAGGAGTGTATTTAAATGCATTTAAAAATCTTCTACCCGGATAAATCACCTCCTGTTGAAATTCTGGCGATCCTCCCAGTTTTAAAAACAGCGATGAATGGAATTTGATTCCGGTTTTTGTAATATTTCTCATTGCAAGTTTCGGACGTTTGGATGAGGTTGAATAGCTAATAGACAGTAGCATTGAATTCTTTTGAAGGATACCCGATAGGTTATTTTGAACCAATTCATCGACCACCTCTATAATATGCTTTGGTGAAGTGTAACTACCCGGTGGAAAAGTAAATAGAATTGACCATTTTTCTGCTCTACCTTTATCGTCTCGCCTTAATACAGCTATCTCCATATTATCTCTTTTTTTATCTACCGCTGCTATTGCATTGTATAAACCGTTATCTGCAGTTATAATTTCGAACTTTGCTTCTTGTTCACTTACGTTTAAAAACTGAGAGGGGGTAATAAGTTGAACTAATGCAACTTCCCAATTTTCCCTATCAATATGAACTGTCTTTGGTAAATGAACTTTAAAACAGCACTGTGTGTTGTTCGGATAAAGGTTTATGGAACTATCGCTAGGTAGAGTAACATAAAACGAATTCATTTTTTAATATTCTATTTTTTACTGGCAATGAGATCAAGTCCTGGTTGTTTTTGTTCTGTCTTTGTGAAATTTAACCCTGGAGATGGGAGAATATATCCGAGTGAACTACTTAACAGTATCAACCACAATTCACGATCCTGACTTTGAATACTTAAATGTACTATGGAGGTTGCAATAATTGCGTAAATGACTAATATCTGTGAAATATATGTAAACTGATTCTTTGGAACACGATTTCCACAGCAGCTGTAATTTTTAGTACTAACACTATCGACACTTTCTGTCGCGCACTCAATGTTTGACTGTGAATTCATCATAAATGTACTGTCTTTTTATAAGATTTTTTATCTATAAGATTTTTCCTTCAAAGACACCAAATGGGATTCTGGTATCCAACTTTGAAATTTTTTTGGATAGCCTTTCCAATTGACTTTTATTTCTTTGATTATTTTTTTGCCCTCACGCCTTGTACGTCTATCAAGAACTGAATCAATTTCATAGACTTCATCATCTCTTATTAATTGAAGTTCGTATTCATAATAAGTTCCCAAAATTTGTTCACCCTGTAAATCTTTTATTTTATAGGTGATAGGTGAAAATGTCTTGTTAACATGAGTGATTTCAAATATTTCTTGCGTCCAATTTGGTAAATAGCCCTTATCAAATGTACGTTTTGTTTTATTGATCCGAACACGATCTCCAATTTTGAATTTTGGCTTTTTCGTCATTGCGATTGTCGATAATCGAGGATACAGATTTTTCGAAACCTCTGCCTCATTTGATTTTGTTACCATTGCAGGAGATGTTTTAATACTTCTGTGAAAAGTATGATTGTAATTCTGAACTATATCAATACGTCAATGTAACGTCTTGTTTTCTCGTACGTAAAGTATTTCCACATTCTCGTTTTTAAAGTTCGTTGAAATCTTTCAACGAGGCTTGCTTTTGTCTCTGGATTTTCGGTGTTGAAAAAATGAATCTGACTCTTTTTCAAATATTGTTGAAACAGTTTGTTTTTGAATTCCGAACCTTTATCTGTTTGAAGTGACAATGGTTTTCGTTTTGATTTCTGAACAATAGATTGAAATGCTCGAATCAAAGTTTTTCCCATTTTATTTGGAATAGGGATAACCCATGAAAATCTTGAAAACACGTCAATTACACAAAGTAAATATTTCTTGTTATCATTTTGTTTTGCTAAATGTTGCATGTCGGCCAAATCAGCTTGCCATTGATAATCTATACCACTTACAATAGTTTTTCGTCTTTTGAAACGTCGACGGATTGGTTTGTGTAAGGTATAGGTGGATTCACCTCGTAACCACTCTTGAACATCTTTGTATCTTATTCCTTTCAAAACAGATTTTGCAGCGTGATACAATTGCTTTATTCCAGTAAATGCGACAGTACTTTTGGGATCATAAAACAACTTTCTTAACACGTAATCAAGTTTAGGCTTTACCAGGGCTCCCATGACTGAACCGTTTTACGACTAGGGGTCTTTTTTATAGATTTTGGTGGAGTTAACAACTCTTTAGTATAGAATTGTTTCAGTCTTTCTTTTTCTTCAGGTTTCATGTATGGAGTTTTCATCGTAGATTTTTTAACACTTTTTGCACCCGATTTCCTTGCACTTTTTTGTACACTTTTTGGCGTGTGAAATAAGTAATCGGATTCACCATGGGATTCTTCATCTTCGTTCAGTGACTCATCATAAGTTTTATCATAAGTTTTATGCATCCACCTCCATCTACTTGAGTTGCCAATAACTTCTTGCGGAATATTACTTTCATGTAATGCCTTTGAAAAAGTTTTCCAGCCTTTGGGTTCAACACCTTTTCTTTCACGTATTGCATCATTGTTAAGATCGATGATATTGGAACCGTGAACGCGTGCCCCTTTATATGACACAACTCCTTGTTCATCCCAAGTTAAATTTTTGTTATCTTTTATCATATTCAAAAGTAACTCGGCTTTTCTTTTCATGGTTTTTGGTACACTTTGCAAAATTTGATCATGCAAGGTAACAGATGCTGATTTCTGTACACTATCATCACTTTTTGTCGTTGAAAGTAAATTGTTCAAAGTTGGCCTTGCTTTTTGAAGAGAATTTTGTAACTTAAACAAAGTTTCACCATACTTTTGAGTCTTTTCTGATTCTGATAAATCGGTGTTTTGTAAAATATGACCCATGTCCTGTTGAAGATGTGCTACATCTACAACTTGCGGGTTGGGTGGTAAACGAGGTCTTTGAGCTTGTTCGACTTTCCAACGTTTCATATTTTCTAAGGTTTGGTAAGGCACAATAACCATTATTTTAACAGACATAATTTAAAAATTATGAAATTACAAGGCCTTAAGAGCTCCTCCTATTCCTCCGATAACGGCTTTTCCTAACAATGGTAATAATGCAGGACCAAGCAAATGAAGAAATCCACCTTTTTGATTTAATATTTGTTTTTTATTTTTTACTGAGACTGATTTCGAAGCTAAACGTCTGAGTTGCTGCCTACTTGAATACAATTTCTTCTTCTGAGGTGATGATAAATGTACATTGCCTTTTAAAACATTATGACAGCATTCCGATATGCATTTTATCACTTCGGGTGACGAATCTTTTATATGTTTTTTACGTGTTTTTGGTTTAGCCTGTATCATAGCCATAACCATTGAACCATGTTTTTTTATCAGAGGTGTTTTCTTCTTCATGTTGACTTGATCTCGATTTCGGATTAAATGATAATACAACTTTCATGTCACTAACATTTATAGCTAATGTAATGTTTTTTGTAGACAAAATTTGTTGTTAAAATTTCTTAAGAAAACTGTGAATAGAGATCGTCGGCTAATGTAGTGGCGGTAGATATAGATGAATCCACGGGAACGGATCTTCCTTTCCCAAGGTAGAGCATCTTATTTTTGTCGTCAAGATTATATCTCCCTGTATCAAGGTTATGTTTCAGCATATCATAAAACATTCGTTTATATTTTTTTAACCCTTTTTTATGTTTGGCTAATGTCTTTGGAGACCACGCGACGGAGGGGATATTTTGAAACGATAATTTTTTGCCTGGTAATATGAATCTTGAATACTTTCTTTCGTAATCCCGCATTTTTTTTCTTATTCTTTCCTCTCTGGATTTCGGATACTGTTGATGTTCTGAAATGTTGCTTCCTACAGGCCTTCGTTTTCGGGTAGTAACAAATCTTTCATCAGTCGTAATTGGAGCATGCTTCTTTGGTGATGATTTCTTCTTTTGAGATTTTTTCTTTGGTGGAGCACGCTTTCTCGGAATACGCTTTTTCGGAGATTTCTTCTTTCTTGGAGATTTTTTCTTTTTTGGAGACTTCTTCTTTTGCGGGGCACGCTTCCGTGGAACACGTTTTCGAGTTTGTCTTTCAACTCCAAATTTTCTGATGGTTTTTGTTCCATCCCATCTCAGCAAACTTCTGATAATAACACCGCCTAGAAATCCACCCCCTCCAGGTTTTAAAATGATTTTACGTTTACTCTCCTCATCTATGGTCGGATCTGCTAGCTGTTCAATATCTGCTCTATGTTTTGTCATGTACGTTATGGTTTGTTTTGGTAATTTGATTTTATTTTCGATGATGTTTTGCGCAGCCAATGTAAACCATTTTAAAATTTCTTTTAATCCTGCTTTTAACACAGCTTCTCTTTCATGTTTATCGGTTTGTTGACTTAAATTTCGCAAAGCAGCTAAAACCGAACTTGGTGTAGCTGGTAAGGCCATGTTTACTCACGGATGTGTATCATAAAAATGATTTGTATTCAAAAATGTAATTCTCTTTTAAAGCAAGAACTTTTGCATAAAAAACTGTCTTAAAAGAAACTTTTTTAAGCAGAAGAATAAATAACAGGGCCTCTTTCATTACCTTGTATATACCAACGGTAAAATATATCTGTTCGGAGTCTTAATTCTGTGTTTGTTTGTGAATGAAAATCTACGACTAGATAACCATGGTCCGACAATGTAGCATCTTCATAAGCAGGTACCAAATGTGGGGCTTGCATTTGCCGAGCTAGTGTTTTAATCTGATTCTTATCTCATTCATTTCAAAATAAAATCATATATCTAGAATTAAGGCTAATGGTTCGACTCGATTTCGATTGCTGAAACATATTTTGCGTGATGTAAATCACACTTGCATTACGATGATGACCTTTTCTTGTAAACCAAAGTTTAATTTTTTCCTCATCTTTTTCACCCAACATGTCATCAAAGACGATTAAATGTGGAATGGATACATCACTGACAATTTCGTTTTCGTCGTCAGGAATCCCCTCCACGAATTTTATCAATTCAAATTGTGAATTAAACTTTTCCTGCATAACACTGTAGGCATGTTGCCATTCTTTGTAACACCAAACAACTCTTTCAGGAACGATGTTGAACAAGTCTTCTCGATAGTCAATTAATTTATGAACGAACTCTGTTTTTCCACAGCCGCTCGGGCCTGTGATGAAAATATTACAAGGATGTTGAAATAATATGGATTGTACATCCATATTTTTTTACTTTACTCTTTAAAGGCTAATGATAAAATGATAACATCATTGAAAATGAAAACATTTTTATTGAACAGAACTGAACAATGAAACATTTTTTGCAATGCAGCATAAAAAATTTTCTTAACAATGAAAAAAATCACAATGAAACATTTTTTTCAATACAGCATAAAAAACATTTTCTTGACAATGAAAAAAATTCACACTGAAATATTTTTTCACAATGAATTATTTACAATACAGCATATAACAAATTTTTTACAATGCAAATTCGCAAATACCACGAGTTTCACATTTGTCTTCATATTCCGTAATGTCTTTGTGCAATTGTTCATAACCCAAAAACATTGTATATTCACTGTCCATATCGTTGAAATCTCGTAGTCCTATGAATGGAGCAACATGACTATAAGCGTCTTTTGTTGAAAGAGCTGAATTTACTGCTTCTTCTGTAACATCTCTATCAAATAGAATATACCCTGACATGGTTTCCATTGATTCTCCATAGGAATTAACAGATCCTTTTTTGTAGCGTAAGTAAAAGTCAAATAGAACTGATTTCATTTTCAGAACGTTAAGAAAACTTTCTTTTGTTGTTCCGATGATAAAAAATGTCCAGCGACTTGTGGATCGAAACAGCTTACTAATAACATTGTCTTTCAAACAGCTATCTGCTAAATAAGTTTTGAGAACGAGATCCAAGCCCGAATCGTCCACCATCATCGCAATAAAGTTGATTATACCATACACTTTGTAGGACTTTTCTCCTTTTGCAATCCACTTAAACATTTTTCCGATCCAAATTTTCACACAGAAAAATTTAATGTTAAGCTGTGTTCGTTCATCAAGCGTATGCTGTCGAACAAATTCTCCATAAATTTTTTCACGTACTTCTATTGGTAACGGCAACATGATTGTTATTTTTTGCCCAACGGCTAATATTTTTTCCGACTTACTTTGACTGAGCGCCACACAACAATGTAATATAGAATTATTTTCTCAAACTTTTATAACCATAGGGTACAGTGTCAGCACCATTTACAATAACTCTCTTGGTGTATACAGAGCGAAACGTTTTTGTTTGTGGTTCACTGGTAACTGTTCTATCTCTGTGTCTTTTAATTTTACAATCATACTGAATTTTGATTTCTATTGTGCGATCCAAAGCACATTTTGAATATGTATCGAAATTCACCACCTGCTTTGTATTGTAATCCAGAGTAATCCCCTTTACTTTACATTTGCTTATCTCTTCTCCATCTTTTGTTTTCATTCTGTAAGCATAATTCTTAGGCCCAAGTCCTCTGAATTGAGTAATTTTACAAGCAGGCTCTTCATCAGTCCATTTTCCTAGCCGGCTGTTAATAATGGGAGGGTTCCATAATTCAGGGTCATGAATGTACATACATCAAAATACAGAACTCTGTCTTTTAACTTTTCAAGAACGCTGTACAATTCCAACCTTGCATAAGCTGTTACGTAAGACCCTACTACCACATTGGCTGTAGCGTGGGTATCAATATGTTCCAACTTTGATTCATAGTTAACCAAGATGAATGGACAGTCCTCGTCAAAGATTTCTACATGCTTTACAATGAAATTGGGATTGGTGACTAATTCAAAATATTTAGACGGATCACTGATGTATTCCGTCTGGGACATTTTTTCACGCTGAGCTAATTTTCCCCAAAGACAGTTCAACATAATCTTAGCAAATGACCTTCTCCCAGGATTTTTTTTAATACAACTTGGATCAAGACGAACACCTTCCGCTTTCTCATATTCACAAACGAACTGATCTTTTTCTGAGTCTGATTGACACCAATCTGGATAACCACTGGCTTCTTGCTTAATTTTCAAGAAATTGTCCACATAATGTTTAAAGAACTGATCTGACACAGAATTGAAATGCCAAATTTCATACACTTGCAATAATCGATAACCGCAGTCAAGAGCCTTGAATAATTCAAAAGTAACCCAAGTTCCGACCAAAGCCCTCTCTTCTTCACCATGGGTACAAATGCTTGAACTTTCTTCTGCACATTTCATACAGAGTGGAAACATCATTTTGTTGTTACAGTGAACTGGGAGAACGGGGTGAAACAAATCAGTTGGAGGTAAAACTTTGCATTTGATTAACCCCTCATATTGTCGAATATTGTTCATGTCAATATTCTCAGCAGACAAAATTTCTGGCTGACCTACAGGATAGGATTTGTGTTTACAAACATAAGGGTACAGAGAACATATATCAATGTACTTGATTTCATTCTTGCTTTTTTCATCAACATCATAACCAATATTTATTGCATTACATCTTCCCCCAGACAAACCATCCCTCGGATCGATAGGGTCCCAATGTGGATATAACTTTTCAATGAGTTTTTTGTACTCTTTATCCTTCATCTTAGCATCGAAATCGTGCTCCCAAATGTACACTACATTATAACCCATTTTTTCGATATCTGCTATACGTTCAAAAGTACGTTCGTACAATTCAGACATGGGTTCCCCATTAATAGGATTGATCTGTTTTCGATCTGTATAGCATACAGGACAACCATGATACAAATCCCCAAGAAATTCATAAACAGTGTTTGATTGACGGTGAAAACCATCTACACTATATCTCCCGATTTGAACTTCACCACCATTTTTTGCATGCTGGATATTAATACCTTTCTCCTGAGCTACGCTTTGAACCCAGCGTATCGCTTTCATAGAAAAGCGACGTCTGGATGAGTCTTTGCTTGAAATGATAGCTATTTGATTTTCTGGCAAATATTTGCTTCGCCAGACCTTGTTACAGGCGTCTGCAATGGTAATCGCCTCTAAAAATGGACAAATACCACCCTGTTCGATAAACAGCTTTCTGAATTCAGCACACCCTCGTCTACGGATATCAACATCTGACCTACAGTACAATTCCATCTCCTTCTGAAAATTGAATTCCTCACCCTTTTGAACTTTGTCATTATACCAAACTATGAATTTTGACCTAGCCTCTTCAGACATTGAGTCGGGCTTGTAATAAGACATATCCAAGTAAGGACCAATGTAACTCCAAAATTCATCTGTATTTGCCCAGTGAGGAAAGTAACCTTTTTTCTTTTCTTGAAGACCAAATGTGGCTGGAAATTTTGCCAAACCAAAGCTCATGAAATTGAAAAAATCGATCAGACGCACACCATTCACTTCTAACTTCATAATATTGTTTCCATTCATGATCAATTTTGGAAGTTTTAACCCAACTTTGACAATATAGTCAAGAATGAACTGACCGTCATAACCTTTGAAATTATGGGCAATAGCCGTGACTCCTTTATGATGTTTTGAAAAGAGCCACTTGCAAAATTGACTCAAAGTTTCTTCACCTTGAAAAATAACTTCCCTACCCTCTTCAAATTCACTACATGTAGAACAATGAAAATCAAGTGATTTATCGATACAATCATCACATGATCTGTGTGCAATACAATAATTCGGGATGTGTACCCCCGTGTCTTGTTTGCATTCAAAATCAAAGAAAATGAACTGTGGTTTTTTGACTACAGAAGAACTCGTCTCGTCATTGCTGTCATGGTTCAACTTACTTTGGTAAGGCTGAATATAGCATCGATGAGAAAAGTTAACAATTCTCTTACAGATATGACACCTTTTCTTTCCATTGCAAACATGATTTTTCTTTCTGACAAGATATTACACACCACATTTCGAACAGAGTTTCACTAATTCACAAATGGATTTCTTTTCTTTACCTTGAACAATTCTGTGATTTCCAAAGCATACAGCACTAAAAAATCGTCTACAGCAATAACTGCAAACATATTCTTTGAATTCTGATGGACATTTTCCTTTGCGGTAACAACCTTTGCAGATATTTGAACAAACATGACTTTCCCGCTGAGAGTAACCAACATCACAGAACTCACAATAATATGCACGACAAAAAAAACCTTCGATAGATTTGATGTAGTCATAATGGTTTTGATGAAAGTACAAATGTATGATCTTACTATTGGTTTTCACTTCTGGATGTTCAAATATCTTTCCCGTTTTGGAATGTTGATCATGAACTTTAATGACATAGCCTTTTTTATACAAGAATGCTTGAATTTTTTTGTATTCGTCAATTCCTACAGGCTGTGTTGGTGAAACTCCAGCTACATTCAACAATTTCTCAGCTTCAGTCTTTTGAAGAGTGCGGTTTGAACGACGAATACGATCCCATTTCCTATTCCATTCTTCGTTGTTTTCACGTTTATTGTAGCAAATTCCCACAACAACGGCTCTTGCAAAACATAGTTGGTCATGATTGTCAATTTGAATAATGGATTTTTTCTTCTTGGCAAAAACCTTTGAATCTAATCCTGATACTTTGTATTTCTTTTTTCCGCTACCACATGGAGGTATTGTATGTGTAATGTCAAATGTCATGAATCCGTCGTTTAAGACGAAATCTGTATTCGATTGTAAAACTCGTTCAATTTCATTCAGCATAGTTTCACCTTGCAGCTGTTCTGTAGTTAAAAAAGGAATATGGATCCCCATTTCCAACGAAGGATGATTGATACTAATTCTAATCATATCCGTCGGGTTAGCATTTAACTTTCGAATGATTTCATGGGTAACATCGTCAAATAATCCAAGTAGTCTCTGAGGTGATAATTCTTCAAATTTCTTAAAACTCACCGTCACCACATGTGATTCTGTTCTAAATTTTCTTGACTTCTTATTACCCCTTTCTGTTAAATCATATAGACTTTTCATGTCTAAGGTAGAGTTGATACTTTCATCGTCACTATCACTTTCTTCTTTCAACGGTCTAGTTTTTTTCTTTTTTGTTGGTGGAAATACCTCATCGTCACTTTCGCTGTCTGAATAGGTTATTATTCTTTTTCTTTTACCCATCGTTTTAGCTCTGAGTGAAAAGACAATAATGCAGGAAGTGAGAAAAAACTAACAATTTATATAACCTCTCCGTTGCAACAGTGTATAAATAGAGACGACGGTTGTGAAAATCTAATCATTCTTCTGCTCAATCTCAGACAGTACAGTTGATAAAAGAATATGAGCGAGTTCAAGCTGCAAAATACATCACCACTTAGAAAGAGGGTGCATCTGTATGTTAATCCCTACACCCACGATTATGAGGTCAGCAATATTCCATCAAAGTATCATGTTAAACATATCGGAAATTACGTGGGATCATTTTTATCCCACCAACATTTAGAAGAAAAAGATGTTTACCGTACTACCAGATACAGAGTTTTGGATCAAGCGACGGTCGACAAACGATATGGGGTGAATGGCGAGAGAACAAATATTTGTTTTACATGCAACGAAGCAGGACATTGGGCCAAAGAATGTCCAAAAAAAGAAAATCAGACAGGAACAATTGTTTTTGTCTACGTGAATCCACACAGTCATGACATTGAAATTTCACCATCGTTTTACAACGGTGTCAGTCTCCAACATATGAAATTCGTCGGGACACTAAACTCATTCTGCAGTGAAAATACATGGAAAAAAAGTTCACCACAAGCTACATCATCCATTGAAAATCAGACCGTAGACATACAGTCCGACACAACGGATATCAGCGATTCAGAAATCTGTAAAATAGCAGATGATTTAGAGACAATACGAAAAAATCTGCACAAACAAAATCTCATAGATTCCACAAAAAACGAATTTTCTGCAGAACCGGGTTGTTCGAACGGAGAGGAAAAACAGCAAAACAACGAAAAGAAGAAAAAACGAGTAACAAAGAACTGTTTCTTTTGCAAATCAACAAAACACGAGGATACAATCTGCCAAGATATGGTATTAAAAACCAATGAAAGGGGAAGAAAACGTAAAATCAAATGTGAATCTGACATTCCGAAGAAAAAAAGAAAACATACTGAGTGAAAAAAGATTTCAACACAATATTGAATTTAAACAAAAAAGACTGACTTGATTTTTTTCATTCATTTTTTGTCTTTACAGTTCATTCATTTTTGCCTTTACAGTTCATGACTTGATTTTTTCATTGTACATAAGTTCTTTTGAAAATAAAAAACATAAAATAATTACTTCTTACTTTTGACTTTTTCTAGTTTTAACTTTTTACTTTTGACAATTTTGAAGAAAGAAAGATCTTTTCTTGGAGATGGTTAGCCTTGAAAAGGGCTTTTTTAAAGGATTCCACAATAACATCAAGCTCTACGGCTCTTCTACCTGATCCACTGGGGTGATTTCACACCCACAGTATTCACAGCAAACCGTTGAGCCTTCAGCATCATCGTAAAATCCTTCATCTGGATCTGGACAGTTATGTTTCTGCCCAAGATACTCCAGGATAGCGAAACATTTCCCACACTCTATATGACACCTGCTTGCGCAGTGAGGGCAAACAAGAATTCGAACCATCCTGAGCAAATATGTTTTTTATGTAAAAAGATTGTCTTTTTATAGCTTTACAGGAGGATTGATCTGCTTGACTCATGACGTCATTTTCTCCTATGTTTTTCCCGTGTTGGCGTTTCATGCTGTTTTTTCACCACTCCTAATTCAGTGTCACGCAGTACAATCCTGGTGTTTCCCGCCAGGTCCGCGCTCTTAAATTTTCAATCCTCTGTAAACGTATAAAACCCAGCGTTATTTCCATACATTCATCATTTCTTCGACTCTCAGCTAACGATCACTTCGAAAGCAGTATCAATATTGGGAAGCAGTATCAATATTCGGAAGCAGTTTCAATATGGAGCACAACTTAGATGAATTCAACTTGGACGATTTCCTACCAGTGGAAAACAATGGAGACGTTCTTTCATCAGTTATGAATTCGACAATCATCAATCCGTCGCCGGTGTTAAATTCGACAATCATCAATCCATCGACGGTGTTGGACAACATTTATGAAGAGATGAAACAGTTAAATTCAAAACAAGATTCCATGATGACTCGGATCTTAGAACAACTGGAGACTTTAAACAATCATTTGGAGGAGATTAAAACTTTAAACACAAACACCGAACAGCTCAGTAAAAATATCGAGACACTACGCCAACAGAGTCAGCGCATTTCACCAGTTCCTGTGAAGATCCCTGTGGAGTTTGACTTTGATAAAACCAATCTTCACAAGTTAGTGGACTCTATCGTAGCTGTTGTGAAGAAAAATCAGCCAAAGGAAAAACAACCAAGAACAACAAACGCAAGAAAAACAACAAAACGGAAATCAGAGGAAGACGATACCCATCTCCACAAGAAACAGCGAGTTGATCAAAAGAGACCTACACCAATAATGACAGGCCAGGGCAAATACGGGAAAAACATTGATAATCTCAATGACTTCATAATCCCGAAAAAGCCAAAGAAAAGCTGTCGGTAGAGAAAAAACACAACCTCCAAAACAGCCCTTTTCAGGGTTAACCCAACAGTCCTTTTCAGGACTAACCATTTACCACGAAAGTTGTATCTTTCTTCAAAATTGTCAATCTTCTTTTCTCTCAGAAGAGTTACACTCCAAAGAGTAAAAACTCAGAAAAAAAGTCTAAGTCCAACTCAGTGCTCAGGCTTTTAGAGAGAAATCATCCATAGGTGAAGAAAAAACTAAGTCTAACTCAGTGATATAGGGACAAATTCCCCTCAGGGTAGGCAACCTGGGCGCTGTAGGGTAGGTAGCCTGGGGCTCTACAGGGTAGGTAGCGTGGGACGCGGCGGTTCGGCCGCGTCCCTACGCTACCTACCAATACTGCTCAGGTAAACCCTTTACTCGGAATAGCGTTCAACCCTCCCACCGTTTTAAGCTGTTTTGTTCATACTTTTTAACATTGCACTGAATGTAAAAAAAGTCAAAGAAAGTTATCAAAAATTCTAAAATTTTCAATCAGAGTTGGTAAAGGTAATATTATTAACTGTGCACATTTTCAGTACAATATCTAACACATTTTTTAAGATATTTCAAAATTCAGGAGGTTCCTATGAAACTCAAACTACATATAGATGCATTAAGCCCTCTTTTTACAGAGCATGACTTAATTAGTTTTCCACAATGTTTTACACTGTACACCAATTCCCTAACGCTCAATTTATCGTCTGCAGAAGATTCCAATTTGGTGCAATCTATTTTTTCTGGCTGATTAGTAGTTCAAGGTTTGTATGGTAAGAACAGCTTTGGCTTCTTCTGTGGAAAAAAAAAAGCTGAAAAAGCGTTATAAAAGTCTTGAATTTAAAAGACATTGAGTCGGGTCAACTGCTAGGAATCATTGTTCCATTTTAAGGTCTACGACCCTAACTCATCGGTAAATATCGTGTAACATCGCCATTTCCGTAAAGGCTATTCGGCCTATCTCGACATCTTCCGTCTTTTAATATGAGAGTTAGGGGCTATGGACTCACTAACTCATCGGTAAATATCGTGTAACATTGACGTTTTCGTAAAGGCTATTCGGCCAATCTCGGCAGCTTCCGTCTTTTAATATGAGAGTTAGGGGCCGTAGACCTTAAGCCTTTACCAAACGATCCCGTGCTTTAGACGGTTTTGAATATATCATTGGAAAAGGTGGCGAATGCTGGTAAACAGCATTTTCTACATCGTCCCTTTTTCTAACCTTTTTGCCGAGCCCTGGAAGTTACCAGCCTTTCCTTTTTTACCAACAGTTCAAAAGCCTTTCACATCGGGATCGTTAAACACGTGATTGCTTGGCAAAGGATTAATTTTTTTTTTTTAAACTTTATTAGCCACGTATATTGGATAGGGGAGGTCGTGGCCATCCTCCCTTTATCCTTACAATTTTCGTCAATCATCTTGTTTCATCTTATCTTGCTAACTAAAAGTCTAAAACAGTCTATTTTCTCTATTTGAAGTTTTTTTTTTCTAATGCGAATAAAAGTGTACTATATCGAAATTTGTGACTTTGCGAACAGTGCAGATCAAGATTCGAGTGTACTGATGTGTAGACTAATTTTGGATTTCACTGTTCGCTATGATGACAATTTGCAGGATAAAAGTTAATCAAATACATGAACTACTCAGAGATCCAGATCCGGATTAAATACTATAAAATTGAACCATGCTCTGCCAAAATAGGGCTTAATGCATCTCCGTGATGCGTGACACCAAGCACGTCATCACAGTATTATGAATCCATAAAATCCATTTTGTCTAGACTAAATTATTAGGTACACTGGTCCTTTGAACTGCAGAAAATTGACAAATAGCAAAAAGTATCGGCCAAGGTCAGCCTTCGCGGATTGCGCAGGCTGACCTGGGTCCATAAATTTTGCAGATGCATTAAGCCGTCTTTTCACATAGCATGTATTGTCATCTTTATCTCTTGTTATTCCTAACTGTACAACTTTTTTGAAACTGTATCGTTAATTTGCTGCTTTAGATGGTCTCTAGTTGTTTTCGTGTGGACATCTATGATGTTTCCTTTACAAGTGTTTGTCCTAATGTCTATAGGGAGATAACAGCGGATGAAACTCAAGACCATTATTGTCTGTACTTGGTTTCACCGCCCACTGGAGCGAGGTCGGATTTATATCATTTGTTATAGCATCATTTCCCTTGTTGGCAGCCAGCACTGATGTAGACATTTCTGGTTTTACTAGTTGAACAATATTGTTTGCAGACAGCGCTTGCAATGGCGGTTTGGAAACTAAGTCTGTCCTAGGGACGTTCATGGAAAAATCCTTGTTGACCTCAATGGTCGCAGGGTCTGGTGTCACGTGGTCATACCGAATACCATTTAGAGTCTCAACTGTTCGATCTGGATTTTCGCCCCCGTTTGAGTCCATTCGGGGACCAATAAATACATTCTTTGCAAGAATAACGAAATCTAGTGTCAGATCATTTGATGGTTTTCCGAGAAAATTGTTTCCATCTTGAAATTGATGATGTGCCAATCCGAAGTTCGGTCGATTGTAATGTAGGCTATTTTCTTGTAGAATAATGTGTGGAGGTCGCAAAGCTGCTTGTGTAATATACGGTGGCCTCAGACCAACAGGTATCGCATATGAATTTGACCCAAAGTTCGGTTTATTTTCATAAAATGTGATTACAGGCCCGTGTGGTTTTGTAATCGAAGACGGACCTTGATTGAATTCCACGGTGTTCAGACTTTGAAACACCGAATCATATGGTCGCGGAATGATGTGTTGGTCTGTCACAATTAATGGGAGCACGTTACGGCTCGATTCAGGCCTGTAGACGCCACGATACAGATTCTGGTTAAAATAGAAACCAATATTCTGCCTTTGTTCGGGCCTTAAGATGTTTTCATCAACTGATCGAGGAAAGATGTTTACTTTTGGGTGTGTAGGACCATTTATCTGACCTTTACGAGTCGATTGGAAGAACTTGTCGGGTGGCTTTGGCAAGTTTTTCAAATGCTGTCGAAAGGCTGAATAACCTAATTTTGTCTCTGCTGCTTTGTCCTCGTCAAACTTGTGTTCTGCACCGTGACTCAAGGTAACTGCTGCTGAAAAAGAATTGTTGTGAAAAGGTGTATGTTAGCTTCGACTTTTTTGGTTTTCCTTTTAAGCTGCAACGGTGTTTTTACATCAAACGTGCTGAAAACTTAAATTCTTTTGAAAGTGGCATTTAATATCTTTTAACCCTTTGCCACACAATCCCGACAACTTTTTGAATTTGAATAGTTCTCAGATTTTGTCGTTAAATATTTAATATGTGTCGCACTTATGTAACTAAGTTAGCATTGCGTCAGAGCTGATGGTGACTTTTGCCATAAAGACAAACCTCAACTGTCAAAGCAGTAAATACATTTTAAGAAAACTAATTTCGTGTAATTGAAATCGAAATATTATTTACCATCTTCACTTTTAGACCAAAAACTACCACTGTGGATCGTCCAGTTAATTATCTCGAAATGACTATTAGAATGGGTACCTACAATATGGAATTTCACTAAGAGCCAGCATCTTATCTCAGCAGAAAAGTGCTTTGAAAGGGACCTTTATCCACATTTCGCTCCGCAATTATTTACCCTTAGAAGTTATTAACAAAGACTGCTAATTGTAATTCGCGTGCAAAGATGGCTCTGAGATGAAAGCTTAAATAACGCTACATGAAGAAAACACAAGAAACTGCCGAGTTCTTTGTATTTAACATATACAAAATTTCCAATTCCGGTAGTAACGGTATAGCTGGTTTTTTACACAAGGGGTAAATATATTTTAAGACAGAAAAAGATCGGTTGGCTCGGCTCTACAGTTCAGTCGCTTTCAATTTAAATCTGTCTAAAAATTTGTCGTTTGGCATACAGTTAAGAGATCGAAAACACAGAAAATATAAAATGACTCACCTAACGCAACTGTAAGTACATTTACTGCTACAACTATTCCCATCTTTAATTACCGTAAACTTTTTTATTGACCTTTCAACGTGTTCCGACCATGGTCAGTCTAGGTATAACCCCCTTGTGGATAACGAATAACTTATTTAACGCTTCAAAAAAAAAAAGAAAAGAACAAAATCTTAGACATGGTCCAAATTCAAAGCACTCGCAGACGACATGTAAAGTGTGGCGAAAATGATGGAATTTGTCTTAAATATGGTGGAAAACATTGTGGGAAAAGGAGAAAATGCTGGTTACCAGCATTTTCTCCTTTTCCCACAATGTTTTTTTAAATAAGTCTTTCCCCTAGGGTCGACGGTAAATTTTGGTAAAGGGTTTATCTGAAACTCAGCTATATAACTTAATCGTGATAGCCTTGTTGTTTAAAAAGAACCAGCAGGTGCTTGATAATTCAAATCAATTGAGCAATGCTCTGGCAAAAGGGGGTTTAATGCATCGCCGATATACATTAGATCAAGCAAGTCATTGCATAATTATGGATCCACAAAATCCATTTACTTCAATAACAAACTGAACCATGAGGTAGAATGGTTAATGGACATGCAGAAAATTTTTCAAAGAGCAATACGTTTCGGCACAGGTCCGCCTGTGCGGACTGCGTAGGCTGACCTGGGTCGATACTCTTTGCAGATGCATTAAACCCCGTTTTCACAGAGCATTTATCTTGTCACAATACGACTTTTATGCGCAAAATGGTTAGCACCATCTTTGTCTCCATATGGAATACCATTTGTCTAGTTCTTGGTTATGTACCCTTGACGTATTCACCCAAAAAAAATCGTTCTTTGTTGTTGTTGTTGTTGTTGTTATTTGTATTATGTTTTGGGTCGTTTTTAACATCATTTCAGCTACATCGCGGCGGCCAGTGCACCTATGCGTGCTTTCCTAGAGTACCAGTACTTCGCACAATGTTCTGAAGCGAAACGAATCCTGAGTTAACAAAGCGTTTCATACTCAAAAAATAAAGGACTTAAATCTGTTAGCCGAGTTAAGTCTGTTTATTTCGCAGAGTCGAGTCTGACATGTTATGTCAACTCAAGATTTGAGAACGTCACGAAATTCCGTTAATGTCAGTGAAATGTGTCTCAAATAATGAACACTACTTATGTCAGAAATTGTAGCGTCTAAAACGGAATAAAGACAAAAGGCAACGATGGATTTAATTGTATCATTTAGGTTTTTTAACAACCACAATTGTGACCAAAAAAAAAAACACCATCTATGCACATTCTGTTTTTCCAAGTCTACAAGAGAGAGCAAAGTGATAGACCTTTCCTGTATGTATGAGGGGAAAGGGTTTGGATTTTTCTTATGCAAAAGGAAGAGAGCTTTCTAGTTAACCGTAACCCTGCCGTTCGCGACCGAATATGTGTATTTTGCTGAAAGTGTAAATCAGTATCAGCCTGCACATACGTGCAGTCTAAACTTGCTCTATATGCACCGCGGCTTTACCAGTAGTTCTGGTCATACTTATAAGCACGACTCACTAACCTTTTGCAGACAGAGCAGATCAAGATCAGACTGCGAAGAACGTGCAGTCTGATCTTAGATCTACACTGTCTGATAAGGAGATATTTTTAGCAGAATAATGGTTAACAGAGTCTATTTATGTCAACAAATTGAAATCGGCAAGATAAGGATTAATCTTATCCCAGGTGGGCAGGAGGAGCAGGAGTTTTTGACATTACCTCTATCTGCCATGTACTCGTGAAAACGAGCATTGTCGTAAACGGCCTCAGTTGGCAAAGAAAATATTTACATGATGCATACGAGTATACTGGTACATGTAGAAGTAACACTTTTAGTAACTGTCTTGTGTGAACTCCGTTGTCTTGGATCAGGATTTTCGATTCTTAAAGATAACCACCACCCCCCCTCTCTCTCTCTCTCTCTCTCTCTCTCTCCCCCTTGTT
The DNA here is from genome assembly GCA_946811185.2 of Hippopus hippopus. Lineage (NCBI taxonomy): Eukaryota > Metazoa > Mollusca > Bivalvia > Cardiida > Cardiidae > Hippopus > Hippopus hippopus. The sequence continues at coordinate 74,800,583 of OX328097.1, forward strand.
GTTTTTCCATTGCGGTAATCATTACATCGACATGTCAACAAATTAAATGAACCTTCAATAAGCTTTAAAATTAATCAACACGTCGTGCCAGGGCACTTCTGGTCTAGTACAGTAAGTTAACTGAAATAATAGCACTTTCGACTGGTTCAAGAATCTAGATATTGTATCACTGTTAACCCTTAACCTGCTAAATAAGTGAAATGATTTTTTTTAGCCGATAGTAAAATCCCATATTTTGCTATGCTTAATTCACTTTTTTGGAGAAAAATGTCTCCTTATCGGAGACAGTCTGATCTTTGCAGTCTGATCTTGATCTTCACTGTCCGCAAAGGGTCACCGAGTCGCGCTTAGCAGCCTAAGGGTTAAATAATCTCATTACAGACAGGAGACAGATAGTTACTTCAACATCCATTCCACCTCCACCCGGTAATAAACAGCAGAAGCCCAATTTTTTTCCTGCAGCCGTCGCAGTTCACTGACACGGCCTTTTCTACCGGAACTGTAGTAGGTGGAGATTCAAACAAAATTTCAACCAATCCTCAGTATGGAATACCGTCTCAGTTTATCGACCCGGCATTTTCCGGAGAAAGTGTGTCAGGTGCTTCAAACAGCAACGCAACCAATCAACAGTCTGTACTGCCGTCACAGTTCACTGACCCTGCATTTTCCAGCGGAAGTGTGATAGACGCTTCTAATAACGCTACCACTAATCCTCAATCTGAGATACCATCAAAGTTCATTGAAGCAGATTTTTCCACCGGAAATGCGGTAGGCGGAGCTTCAAAAAGCAATGTAACCAATCTGGAATACCGTCACACTTTATGCCCCCTTTTCTAGATCCATCGAAGTTCTCCCAATTTGGTAAACAACAAAATCAAGGTTATAACGCAAGTTTCAGTGCATCATTAGCCTCAAATGGAACTTCTTCTATTACTGGGCAGAATGGAGGGCTCTTTAATCCCGATCTTTTTACAAATCCTGGGACAGGATCATCGTATGGCTTCAATTTGATGAATCCTGGAGTTTGTCGGTAGAAAATGAAAGAGGATATCTCATTTGATTTTTAAGTTTTGGTGTCTGCTGGCACCAAATTTTCAATTGACGAATTTGAAATCATTCTTGGAAAGAAAAAAGATCATCTATGTACATCTATATATGGTATGCTCTGTAAAAAAAAAGTGGTTTAATGCAACTCCGTGATGTATTATACCAAGTAAGACATAGGAAAAATGGATCCATAAATTCATGTTGTCTAACAACCGACTGAATCATGACCGGTCTTTTGACACGCCGAAAATTGACAAACAGAAAATAGGTTCGACTCGGGTCAGCCTGCACAGGCTGAACTGAAACGATACCTTTTTTCAGATGCATTAAGCCCCTTATTTTCACATTTATGTCTCAAATACAAGTGATGTGAAAATAAGAAATTGCTCTCTACAACCAATTTCTACTTTTGCAACACTGTTTAAGAATTCATCTACTACTAGTCGAAAACGGTGCGAGGCAATTTAACGAATACCTATTCTACCTATTTATTTGGACACGAACATGTATGTACAGTGTTTGTAGAGAATCTAACGGTGTTACAGGTTTAATACTATTCCTAGGGCAGTATTCACTATTTAGAGCTGCATTTTTTGTCTTATTCTGGATTTAGAAAGTAACGCAATTTCTGATTGGCTAAATCATTCGGTTTAGCCAATCAGAAATTGCGTTACTTTCAAATGCAGAAGATTCTTCTGATAAAGGAGAACACTTTTGCAAATTTATTTTGAAACCAATCCATAAATGTAGTAGTTATGGACAAATACTTACGGATGCACACACACAAACACCAAGCTGAAGTTGTTTGACTGTGTTTCGCTCTCCGCAAGCAGGTGTGACAAAAATACTACATGTATTGTGCTTCTATACTATGGCCACTATTCAATACTATTAAGTAAACTGGCTAATTTGAATGATTTGGTCCTGTTTAGGCTTCCAGCCAATACTCGTCACATACTACATCCCCTTCATGTATCAGTAAGCGTACTTTTCACCTTTTGCAGACAATCCGTTAGTTGAAGACCTTTGGAAATAATGTAGGGAAACGAGAAAATGCTGGTAGCCTGTATTTTCTCCTTTTCCAACAAAATGCAAACTGTGTCGTTTGAGCTATGTTTAATAGTGTCATCTGCAGAAGCTTTCAATACAGACCAGTCTAAAATTTTGTCGTCTGGTTAAGAGTTAAACGAGCATTTTTCGAGTGTGTTGCATACTTGAAGACCATCATCGGACAGGCTTTTTCTTCCTTCAGCATATTAAGTTGGGTGTCACTGGATTTTGATCTCCCATGTTTCAAAAATACCCGTAGTTCATTTCAGTAACTTATGATGTCAAAATTAATAGTTGTATGGGGTTTTTTTAATTATTTTTTCTCTAGGTAAAACAATACACAATTAAGTTTAACTTTTGTCATTTATCATTTACTGTGTTACTTTTAAACAAGAGAGCCATAGTGACACTGAATCGCTCACCTATGCCTATTTATACATCTGAGAAAATATTACATAGTCGAGTCACTGCTTTTTCAAGGTTTGCCAAATTGTTCCAAATTTGTTGTCATGGCAACCAAAGTTCTACTTGGTATCCATTTCTTTGCACAAATTTGAAAGACTTCGACCCAAGCAATATTCCTGCAAAGTGCTGTTGCAAGCGGCTACAGTTAAAGATACCCAATTACTCATTTTAGGCCAAATATTACTAATTACGTCGATACTTTATCAAACATAGTAATTCTTGTGGCTTCATGACAAATATAACAACTGGCGGTTGCCATTTCATAGATTACGACGGATAAAAAATTTTGGACTTGGCTGCTATCAACTCTTTCAATCGAGGATACCGCATTATGCTTAACACATGACTATGTACGATCTTCGCCTTGCATAGTCATGTAGTCGGCAAGAAAGTGGAGCCGAGATACACTACACAGGTCTACTGTTGCAACAATCTTGTAGCAGATCTTGGTTTAGTGTAATTACTAGTGTTGTGAATCTCACAGTCTTCCGGGAGATGACATTTTTCTACCCGTAATGCTCTTGCGCTCTTTCTACATGGATCTCGTAGTCGACGGACGTGTTTTTTTGCTTCTCTTAAACCGATTTGTGGCAAGTCTGCCTGCTGGTTATTACAAGCAAGAGACACCTACTAACGTTCATTCAGTTATTTCACTTAACTATTACTTGTATGTAAAAGTACCTTTTGGCGCTGCGAGCAACGAACTTGCGGTATCTACCTGCTTTTTCACTTGAAGAATTTCTTCGCCACGTCATAGCGCAATATTGGTCTAAGCAGACGAAATTATTTTCAACATTATATTTCGGTTAATTCGAACTATTTGAACGTTTTTGTGTCTGTTATTGACCTAATAATATTCAAAAAATTCCTAGTTTTCGAAAAAAAAATCGGTTTTCTTAAAAGAAAGGAATTTTTTGTGAATTTTATTTTCGCACCAAACGTCACGTGACACGTGTTTTTGGTTTTAGAGAATTAAACTTTTTATATAATCATAACCTCAAAGGTTATACCTTTACATTTCTTCCAAACTTATTTATTACGAAGGGGGAGGAAGATTGGTTATATTTCAACATACGAATTAATTTTTGCTAGATATACTTTAAAATTTCGTCCAGCCTTCTTTATTAAGTGCAGGGTGAAAGATGTTTTGAATTTCAGTTCATTTATTAAATTTTGCTGTTCCTATTAGCTTTTCTGGCAGTAAAGATAGTTTAATCAACCAAATTCAAAGCCCCTTTTTTATTTGAATCCAATTAGAGTTTGTATTGCATTTGTTGCTTTATAGACTTTATCATTTGCTTTCATCTGTTACTTGAACACTATTCATTAACTAAATGGCATCAAACCAAGACTGAAATCAAATGAAATTTTGCTCAAACTTGATCTGGACTTTGCTATGGAGGATGAATTACAAGTGTTGCCAGGAATTGGTAATAAATCTGCGGAGTGGAGTGAGAGTAAAGATCAACAAGAAGAAATTCGAAAGCTGACAGACATTATTGACAGGGCTGAATTGACAGGTCCTCCTTCAGTTAGAAGTAAGGATCAATCAAAGGGAAGGTCAACAAAATTAGGAGTCGGAGTCGCTAATAATATTGATTATGTCTCTTCTCTTTGTAACCTTCCGTAAACCCCCCTATAAATCAAGGGCATCAGACTACTTTTACATTTCAACCCAATACTCAACAATATCCATCTCCTTCATTCCCACCATTTCCGATGCAAAGCAATGCTCAAAATCCGTATCAGCCGTATTCAAATGCATGGAATGTGGCCGTGGTACCCACACGCGTTTGGTCCCATGGTTGCACCAGGGGTTCATGCCACCCAATACAGGAGACCAGACTGGCTTTCTTGAAACTACCCAGTCCGTATTTAACATATATGGTGATAACAATAATGATACTCAAGGTATTCGTCGACCAAAACGACAGCACAGGGCTAAATCCCCAACACCTCTGGGGAATAGACAGGCACCACTAGCTAAGACCTTGAGTTATGACGGCAAAGGAAGTTGGCAAGCATTTTGCACTAAATTCGAAAAATATGCCAACGTCAATAATTTGACAACTAATGACAGGAGGGACTATCTATGCCTTTGTTTAACTAATAAAGCTAATGAATTCTATGCCTTGATCAGTGAGGCTGATGGAAACCAACTGGCCTACATTGACATTGTAGAAAAGTTTGAAAGAACAGAGCTCCAGATAGAGGGAGTGATTTTGATTTCAAAACTGAAAATATTAATTATACTAAACTAAACCCTATGTTATGGGTACCCATCAGAATCGTCTCATCGAGACGAATCTAATGAGTGCCCACAACATAGAGTTAGGAAGAGAAATAATGGATTTAGAATACCATCACTCCCTCTTATCTAGAGCTCTTAAAGAAGATTCGGATACAAAGAGCTCCTGGAAACAGCTATGATAAAATTTGATAATGCGATACAAGGGTGTGAGGAACAAATTGATAACTGGGCTGATAGAATCCTAACCCTTCGTAATAAGGCATTCCGGTGATTGCCAGATGAGTATATATGACTCGGCAGGTTATCCTTAAATTTTGCCTAGGAGCTCTAGACAAGGAGTAGGAGAGAAAATTGCAAACACTCGCCAAACGACCATAGAGGAGGCAATAGATAGGGTAAAATATGCAGTGCATACACATGGCTTGATGTATGGCAGAACCAAATTAGTTTCCAAAGTGGCAGAAGCTGAACCTGAAGTAGTTGCTGTTTCCACTTCTTGCGATTCCAGAATAGATAACTGTGAGAAGCGAACCGAGAAATGGAGAACTCTGTAGATTTGGTCCTCGAGAAATTGACTCAATTAGTCAGGTCAGCGAGACAGATCTCAATCTCCTTCCACTAGGAGTAGGAATCCTGGTGTAAAGTGTTTTCCCTGTCATGAAAAGGGACATATCTCGAGGGACTTCTTGTAGGACCTGTAATCCTTAAAACAGGTTACCAAAACATTTCTGAAACTATTTATGTTGCTCCTATTGAAGATGAAATGTTGTTAGGGTTAGACGTTTTAAAAAAATATCATGCTAGAATTAAAGAGGTCCTTATACTAATTCTCAGCCAGTTTTAACTCATTTTGTCTTTATTTTATCAAACTATAGTCATTCTTATATCTTCATGCCAAATATTGCGCCTGACGGTTGCAAGGTTGCTTAGATTACGGTCGATAGAAAATGCATTTCGCTGAGTTGCGGCCTTCCATGTAAACAGACTCGTCGTCTCCGGTTTTTGAATCGAAGATTTTCGATATATCCGTTATACATTCGGGTAGATTCGTATGATGATCATGCATTCTGTCACGTGACTATATTTGACCACCCTGCGTCTAATGAGGTAAACAAAGGAAGATGGAGGCTTCTCTGTTGCAGCCTCGATTTTCAGACGGAGGTCGCGGCCTATATGCAAATTACACCGTATCCGACTCTAGGCGGAAACCAACGATAAATTTCCGTGACGCACCGCCATTGTTTACAGCTTCGATCGTCAGCCAGTTTTCTTCTGACCAATCTTCAGTTTCTAATACAAATCTCCCTGTTTCTTTTTTTCAATTACACCATATATGTCAGTAATTTATCCATGTGTACACAAAGGGCTGATTTCTGTACCATTCTAAATTGTTTGAAATTTAACAGCGTTTTTGCTCACCGGCTGTAGACGGGCATCTTTAATATTCCAGAGGAATATGTGAGATTTGGCTCTGATAAAAAAACTATGCTTCAGTCCAGTGGTGAAGAACAACCCATTTCATCAAAAATTATGGTTGCCAAACCCACACTTCTTCCTTCGAATTCTGTGACTAGGGTTCCTTGGAAACTAAGTCAGGGACATACATAGTTCAACCAGAGAACGTAAAGGATGTTGTGATCCAAAAATCTGTTCATGATAATGATGCTGGTCCAAGTATAATGGTAGTTAACTTAACCAATCACAGTGTCAAAGTGAAACCTAAACAGCATATTGGAAACGGTGAGGAGGTTAGGGCAATTTCTTCCCCTGAACTGTCAGAGGATATTGGAGCTCTGACTGAACGCATGTGAAGAACTACCAGTGCATTTTCAAGATTTGTTCGAGAGATCGGTCGTAAACCTCAATAAGACCCAAAGTCAAGAAGTTAAAAATTTGTTGATTGATTTTCAGGATGTTTTCGCATCGAATGAATTCGATTTATGCAATTTTACAGCTTTTGAGCATGACATAAATGCAGGGGAAGCCAAACCAATTAAACAGAAAATGAGGCGTAGTCCTATGGCTTTCGCTAAAGAAGAGGAGGCGTATTTGAAGAAAATGCTAGATGCGAAGGTAATAAGACCCTCAACATCAGACTGTTCATCTGCGCCAGTTTTGATCCGTAAAAAAGAGATGGTAGTGATAGATGGTGTGTCGAGTATCGTGATCTTAAAGAGATTACAGTCAAAGACGTATACCTTTTACCTTTAGTTGAGGATTGTACATCTATGTTGTCAGGTCAAAAGTGGTTTTCAAAGCTTGACGCAAATTCTGCTTATTGACAGATAAAGATTAAAGATTCAGACATCAAGAAAACCGCTTTTAGCACCAAATATACCCTAGGACTGGAGCTCAATGGATAGGTCCTAAAATGGTAACTGAGTGTGTTACTCCTTACTTATTTACAGTAAGGTGTAGGAAGACTGAAATAACTGTAAACCATGATAGGATGAAACCATGCAAAGAAACAAATGTTCCATCTTGGATTTTACTCGAGAGGAAAAAAACAGAGATAAGAAAGTCGCCGATTTCCAGAAAGATCCTACAGAACTATTTTGCATATGTAGGAAACCAAACGATGGCAGTTTCATGATAAGGTGTGACTGGTGTGATGAATGGTTTCATGGGAAATGAGTAATTATTACTGAGAAAGAGGCAGAGTATATCAATAGATGTAAATGCCCTTCTTGCAAGCTAATTGATAAGTAATTTTACAGTATGTCTCCCTTGAATAAGCGTAGCCCTAAGAGGACTTGGAAACGACTGGATAGTTCCGTATCAACTAGAAACTTTCCACAGCTTCAAGAACAGGTGGGGGGCTTTCTAATCAACAGAATTCCCAACAGAAGTTGCAAATGATCCTGATATTTTGGATTTTAATGACGATCATTTTCTTCTCTTAGTTCCGGTGAACATAAAAGAGGAAAAAGAAGACATGGACAGCTCTATTCCAACCGAATGGGAGACCGTGGATGAGAATGGAACTGTTGACGAGATGGGGAGCCTTTTCCAAGCTCGAAGGGTTACAGATTACGATAATAACATCAACTTTGAGGACGACCAGACTGTTGGTACCGGGAACATGACCAAGCGTAAAGTTTCTTTCAGCGACGACAATAATGTTTTTATCATTGAAGCCAACGTTTAGCCAGGACTTATTGTCATATCAGATGACGAGGCGGGGTCCTGTGGTAAAAGATCACAGGGAAAAACAGCTTTCCCTACAGGAAGAAGAGATGACCGTTCCAGATCCGGAAATAGATCAACAAATCAAGAAGTTGAACACCATGGATGTAAAAAGCATGTCTTGTCCGTTTGCCCTATTGATTCCTGCTCTCACAGGACCCGGGCTATGAAACAGCGTGTTTAAGCATCTGCCTGTTCGTTTTCGTACGAATTTTCTAGGAAAGGAAGAATTGCATTCTTTAAGAACTGAAGCTCTCAACTGGCTAGCAGATAAGGTATTGCGTAGTAAACCATCGATTGCCACTTTATTTCATTCCCGTGGATTGTTTTGTGCAGAAGGAGGAAGAGCAGTGGATGGGGAGTATGTGTCAACGAGAGGGCTGTACCATTCCTGATAAATTTATCCTGGTGTCCATGTTATCTCCGGTGGTATTGGCGTATTGGTGTTGGGATCATTGCTAAATTGCATTCGGAGAGATCAACGTAATGATTTTTATGAAATGGACCGTCATCAACCAGTTTCCTTAGAATTAAACAATACAGTATCTACAAATGAACCAGTTACCATTCTAAACTCAACTTATTCTTGTACCACCTCTAGTAGTTCATCTTTTACCTCTTCAGACTCTATTGTCCAGCCTTCTAGTGCGGCATTATGTACCACATCAAGTTCAAAACAAAGTACATCTATGACAACAGCTAACCCTAATAGTAAGTAGGTATCAACTCGTATTTCAACACATTTAACCGCTTTGAAAGCCATTTTCATGTGGATCGCTGTTCCAAGAAATTGGGAAGGCCTTTATCTATCACTTCTTCAGTCACATCAGACGTTCGTGTAAATCCTAAAATCCATGTTAGGGTTGCTGAGGGAATAGCTATTTTTTGTGATCCTAGGAACTACCCATCAACTTTAACCACAGAACCAGAATTTGGTATGGCTATTGTTGTTCACCAAAAGAATCTCCATCTTTTTAATGAACAGATATACATGTATCTGAAAATCAAAAATCTACTTATGAAACCCCATGTGGTAGCTTTAGGGGAAATCGGACTAGATTATACCGAGTCACGTTCCACATAGAAACAGCAAGCCAGATGTTTTACCAAGCTATTGGATTTAGCTCCCTGCAGTATGCCTGTCGTCCTACACATTAGAGATGTGGGAAGGCATGATGGAGAGTCAAGTCGGAATGCACTACAGATAGTTATGGACAATGCCGCAAAAAACAAAAAATTCACTTTCATTGCTTCAGTGGAATTATGGAAACGGTACTAAATTGGTCCAGTAGGTTTCACAAGTGTATTTTGGTTTTACAGCCATAGCTGCTAACTTCAATTCCTATCAGCAGGCAGCTGTCAGGAAAGTTCCTTTAGACAGGCTTTTGATTGAAACAGACTCGCCCTACATAACGCCAGCTAGCTGGTCCATCATAAATATTCCAGCATTTATTGGAGATGTAGTTGAAATTATCGTCAGGATACGGGAATCAACTGTTGAAGAGATTTGCTAATTGACCATGGCTAATGACCGAAACCTATATAATTTGTATTCCCAATTACCATGTTGGAAAAGGGATGTATTTCAAGTTCTCATATATTGGATTGTTCCCATTTTCTAAGTGTGAAAAAGGGAGGTATTCCAAGTTCTCATTCCTTAGAAAGTTTCCGGTGTACTCCGGTTTTCCAAGCAGAGAAATAGAATCTTATTAGTTCCTAGCTATCATACTAGAAACAGGAAGATGTACGTTTCATTCAAGCTCTCAGTTACAGTAACTTACTTGTGAGAAGTGTAGGGTCGTGTTCCTGGTTCCATTTTGGGAAAAAAGGAAAATATTTCATTCAAGTTATCCATACAAGGACCTATGAAGAGCAACAAATTGTGATCTAACTTGTACGTTTGACACTCATCAGCATTTTTTTTTTCAAGAGTAGTAACTGGAACAGACTATAGAACAGGGAGCAGTGTAGTAGAACTTGGTTTAGTGTAATTACTACAATGTTGTGATTCTCACTGTGTCTCCTTACCTGGAATCGTAGTTAAAGGACGTGTTTTTCTGTTTCTCTTCGACCCGATTTATGGAAAGTCTGCCTGCTGGTTAATACAAGCAAGAGACACCTACTAACGTTCATTCAGGTATTTCATTTACTTATTTCTTATATGTAAAAGTACTTTAATCTATGTCTCAAGAACCCAACAGATATTTACTCGAGGATTTATTTTAGTGTAGTGGAATGATTTTAAAGACAGAAGAAATGTAAATTTCGTATGTGCACATTAATATTTACTGTTCAAAGTTTTTGAATTTTGAAAGAAGGGGAAAAGACATGGTCCTACGAATAGACGAGTGTGCCATTTCCCATGTTGAAACAACAAGTAGTCTAGACAGCTTTCAATCTTAAGATGGGGTGTGTGTAAATGACTCTAATGATTCACTCCCACATTGTTCACAATTTTAACCTGACATAATTTTCTCTTGACCAAGATTCGTTTCAAATAATAAATCTGAAATTTCTATTCATTCTTTGGGGCCATAGATATTGCTGATTTATTGATTTAAACACATTTCTACAATCGGCTAAAATGAGTAAATGGGTATCTTTAAGGACGTGAAGATATTAAAAAGAAATAGTTGATGGGGGACGACGGACAACAGGCTGTTACAACAGCCCACCACAAGCAGTTTGTGCACAGATGAGCTTAAAATAACCTGCAAAATAAAGTGTAAAAAGGTTTCATATCATGATAGCCTATAATTTCTTTCTCCTTCCAAAGCAACACAAGTCTTATGAAACTAAAAGCCTAACTAGTTTTTCTCAAAGACGCATGGGTCACATATCCCCTTGTTCAACCACAGGCTGTTGAAGCTCGAAAGGTCGATCACAGAACACCGAAATTTTCATTTGTTAATCATCAACACTGTTCTAAAATCACCATGATGGTGCATCCCCTCTACATCATATATAGAAATATATTAGTTTTCGATGATCGACCAATAAGGATTGTGGTGTTCCGTGATAGACTAATGGAGCTTTAAAGACCTATGGTTCAACTCACCAAAAAAGAAAAAAGAGGAAAAAAAACTGTATCATTAACTCTACCTATCTTACACAGGGTTGTTTGCAGACAACACTGTAAATGTGGCAAAAAAGATGAGATCTGACAGTAAAGGGATATAAAACTTTGGGGTAAAAGGAAACTAGAGGTGTCACTGAATGTGACTTAATACCCCCGCCAGCGCTTTGACAGAAACAGGCAATTTAACAAAACATTTTCTAAGTTCAAGGGGATGATTGAAAACTGCGTCTTGCAAAACTTAAGTATACGATCAATGTATCAACAAACTTTCAATACAATAGCAGCAAAACTGTAGGAGGAGTTCGCGACACAAAATTACTAGTATTTTGTACACAGACGGACACACGGACGGACGGACAGACAGGCTGATTCCAGTATACCCCCGAAAACATTCGTTTTGCGGGGGTATAAAAATGCTGGATTCCAGCATTTTTTTGTTTCCCACTGTGTTTTTCAGAAGCTTTCATCATATGGTTCATGAAAATATTTAACTATTTGGTAAAGAGTTAACCCTTTGCAGCGCAATCCCAAGTTTTAACAACCAATGACAGAGAAGACTTTTGAGAACATTGATGGAAAAGGAGAAAATGCTGATTACCAGCATTTTTTCCTTTTCCCACAATCTTTTTTACCCTGTAAAAGAAGTTCGTTAGAACCACTTACAAGTTTACTGTCTGAAGATGCTTTCAATTTGGAAGAGTCTACTATTTGTTGTTTGGTAAAGAATTGAATTAGTGGCAGGTAAGATAATTGGTAGTCTCTAAGAAGGCTTTATAACAGTTGTGGCTGTAAGAAGATATCCGCCTGTTCCACTCATCTGTATCACAGGATGGGTTCTATTTGGTAAAATCTGAAAAAGATGGAAATAAATCCACAGCGTAAACACACAAAAATAAACCCACTGTTCGTTCCATACAAAAAATTCTCGGATTTTTCCAGGTATATGAAGCAAGGATTAAAGAGGCTCAGCTTATCATTTATAATCTAACAAACATACCTTGTTTGGTTTGGTATTATCAAAAAACTCATTTTCTTGTCTTCTTTAATTTTTGATAGGATATCAGCAGTCGAGTCGTAAGATAATGACACTTTATAGACTGAAATCCTAGTCCTACATAAAAAGTTATAAAAACAAATGACTGATTACCTGATAATTCCTCAGCCATGTCTCTGACAGTCGGAAAGACACTAGACCTCCGTTCTCTCTCATTTGCACATAACAGTCTTGCAGTGCCTAAAAGTATCACAAGAGCACTCCATGCAGATGCAAAAACTCAGCTGCAGTTGTTTTTAATTTTCAGTGAAACTTATAAATCAAAAAGGGGGCACAACTGTGTCAACAAATCTTGGTTATCTGCCCTTGTTGTATGGATTCCCTTTTGACAGTTTACAACTAGTTTGAGTTTGAAGTAAGCATTTTCAGTAATGAGAGATATTATAAAATGTCCATTTTCATGCACCACAATGATGAAGGGAGTGATGACAACACATTGATGTTTGCTTTTTCTAAAAATGTCCTGCCAAATTAGCTTTTTCCAGCCTAAAAACCCAATTTCCCTCTTGCAGTGTTACCATTTTTTGTCAAGACTGATTTTTGAACTATCAAAGCATGCAGAAAAATAGACTGTCTATTTATTGTCCAGGCACTGTTTACTGGTTTGAAGGTCACTGTGACATTTACCTTTTGACCTCAGAATCGAAAATGCAAACAATAGGTATGGAACATCTGGGGGCAAGTAAAAAAGAAATAAGTTTTTTTAATTGCAGGGAAAACATAGTAAGAAAATGAGCAATTACTTGTTGCAAGCAAGTTTTCCTTTTTTCACTCTTTACTAAATGATGAAAATGTAAGCAGATCTAAATTGAAAAAAAATATTGCAGATGACAAATAAAATGTGGCTATGATGATGATTTTTTTCACCTGGAAGGATAGAAAATATTGTGAGGAAAGGAGAAAATGCTGGTAACCATCATTTTCTGCTTTTCCCACAATGTTTTCAAAGACCTTTTCTGCCAGAGTCACTAAAACTTGGGATTGTGTGGTAAAGGGTTAATAACCATAAACAGTATATGAACAGTCATATTTTTGCAGCAACAGATTGACTGACTGATTTAATGACGTTTAAAGCTGCTTTCAACATTATTTAAGTCATATCACAGCAACAGCTCACATATCCATGCATTTCCTGTGCTCAGCTGTGGCTTGCCCAAGGACACTCCCATGAAAAACCCAGTGGATCAAGCAAGTGCACCAACAGCAAAATCAAACTTAGAGTGGCACCATACCTCTTTGAACTGTGAGAAGATGACCACCTGTCTCGAGGGAGACACAAAGTCAAGAAGAGCTGTCACAATAGGTGTGGGATGGAATTTACAGGCTATAATTAAACTGAAATATAAAGGCGTACATGTATTGCTTTTCCCTGCAAAAGCAGTTTTAAGTTTTTATGTATATAAATTAATTGTTTTCTCGTATTAACTTTAGTTCTACAAAAATAGTATTCTTCAGAGTAAAGCTTCAGTAATGAGCATACGATTCATAGTTATGAATAATAAATCGCATCTACACTTCAGTTACTGTAATCTCAAACCTTTTTTTAGCAACGACAATGAAAGGAATTATCCCATTTGCGTAGGAATAAAAAGTGGTCCTTGGACATGCAGAAAAATCATAAAAACTAGGCAGTTTTGATCCTAAGAAGTTTTGACCCATATCAGCCTGTGCAAACTGTGACATTGGTTGATACTTTTTGCAGATGCGATAAACCACCTTTTCACATAGCATGACTCATTTGTTTTGGAATATGTCATGTCCATACAGGAATATTTGTCAAAGCTAGTCCTCAAGGGTCACCTGAAATATACTTGCAGTCATGAATTAACAACCACACCACATGAGGTTCCCAACTGCAATTGCTTATAGAAGGAGACTGATTTTCAGTGAAAATTCTAAATCTGAAAACGAGGCATAACTGCAATTGCTTATAGAAGGAGACTGATTTTCAGTGAAAATTCTAAATCTAAAACGAGGCATAACTGTGTCAAAATATTTTGATGGTTATCAGCCACTGTTGTATGGGTTCCACTTTTGATAGTTAACAACTAGTCTGATGTTGAAGTAAATATCTTCATTCATAACAAAGATATTATAAAATGTCGAAGTTTTTGCATGACTACGACACAGATGATGATGACGCAGACAACAGGGCTTTGACAATATCTCCATGTTTTCATCTAAACTGAGCCAAGCTAAAAATTGAAACCTAGAAAATATGATGTTACAGTTGATGTCCTCTTGGGACTATGAAGATCAAGATATCTGATTTTATATCTACACTGTCTTTAAGCTACCTTAGCCTTATAGTAATAAAAACCATGTTTTTTTTTTCTAAATGAAGAGTCCACCAAATCAATAAGATAAATTTTTAGATAAATGCCATGATGCATATTTCCAAATTCTGTTCCACACATATTTCTTCTTAACACATAATGCATACTATCAAAGTTGAAGTGCAAAAGAAGCTTAAAACTATTTAATTAATAAGGACATAACCCAAGCTTATTATATTCTGAACTTTATACAATGGAATTAAAAATTTCTTTTCCATATTCTTACGAACATGAAAGTTCACAGCCCGGCCGGGTAGCTCAGTGGTTAGCGTATCTGACTCGTGACCTGGAGGTTGTGAGTTCGATACCCAGTTGCGGCGCACTTTCTTTCCGGCGATTTTTCGCCTCTCACCTCTGATGCATGTGAGAAAAGTAGTCAGTGGCTTTGGAAAGAAAGTTGTGTCAGTACTGGTGTGAGAAAGCCAGGAAACACATGGGTGCGTCACTGGCCGCCATGATATGACCTAAGCTGTTAAAATGGCGTTAAACTCCAATACAAAACCGCAACAAATGCATAGCTCAAATACAAACTGCACCTGGCTGGATTCAAAACCATGCGGACAAATATCCTCATTTTTCAAGGTTTAAAAGACCAACACCATAACCACTGAGCTAAAGAGAATTCTCTCGAACGCAGTTGTTAGGTATTGTATTTAAACCAGGACGAAGCCATGCATGAAGGAGTGGTCTCCTGTAACACACCCCTTCTTAAAGTCATCATTTATTGATGACTCAAAGCCTTATTAGGCAGAAAGTCCTTTTTGGACAACAAATGGGATTAATGGCTCAATGGCCAATCCCAGACGAGCCCCCATCTTACGAACATGAAAGTTCGCAACAAATGCATAGCTCAAATACAAACCGCACATGGCGGGATTCGAACCCGTGCAGACAAATATCCTCGTTTTTCAAGGTTTAAAAGACCAACACCATAACCACTGAGCTAAAGAGAATTCTCTCAAACGCAGTTGTTAGATATTGTATTTAAACCAGGATGAAGCCATGCATGAAGGAGTGGTCTCCCGTAACAATATATTTTGAACTTTTAACCAAATTTGATTTTCTATATATCAAAAAACCTACTTTCAAAGACAAATACAGAGATTTGGAAAAGATCATACACAGCAATCAAAACTAGACTCATATCTGTTTGAATCTAAAATCTGATACAAAAATTAACCCAGTACCACACAACAACCCTTGGAAATTAGGCTGTTGAAAATATCGTGGAAAAAGAGAAAATGCTTGTAACCATCATTTGCTCCTTTACCCTCAATGTTTTCTGCCCTTCAAGAAACATATTTTAAACTTTCATGGTAATTTTTTTTTTTTTGTAAAATGCTTTTACATTGGGCAAGTCTAAATTTCTGTCATTTGATTAAAGCGTCAAAAGAAATCTCTTCACTGTGTTTAATTTGATCTTTTCTCAAAAATGCTCCAATTGGGCAATATAAAGCCAAAACAAATAGATATTCTCAGAACTCTCACCAATCTATTTTTTTCTGTAGGATAATATTTCTAGCTGCTTCTATTTCCTTGGCACGAGATTCTTTTGCAGCTATTCTATCTTCGGGTCTTGGTCTTTTATTCTTATTTTTCTTATTTCTTTTTCCGTGTTTTTTGTCACTAACTTCACCATTTTTTGAAGTATTAGCACTCTCATTTACTTCACTATTGTCTTCTTCAGTTAATTTTGATGCTTTAACAATAGTTTCTGATACTTGCTCGGCATTTTCATTGTCTTCTTGACAATCTACATTGTCTCCTTTGTCAGTATTCCCAGATATTTCAGTTTTGATGTCCCTCGCATCAGGTTCTAACTGCGTTCCATTGTTTTCAATTATGTTTGACATGGAACTGCCACTTTCACATGCTGGCTGGTCCATTCTTGTTAGGCTATGAACTTGTTCAAGCGGAAAATGGTACAAATTGTCCATCACTTCCTTTGGAAAATCATAAGCATCCAGCTGTGATCTGAAAGGTTAGAATAAGTCTAAACAATGATATACAACGCAATTTTAAGTACCGTCTCTAAAGATCCACAACAAAAACTTGTTTGCTTGGTTTATCAAAATGCACCTCCCTCTCATGTCCATTTATGATAGATGTAAGTTTTCTCTGATTGATCTTTCTTTACTCACGGCTGATCATTATTTGGACAACAATTATGTGGAAAGCAGCCAGTGGCTTGAGAAGAATACTGTGCAAGAACTGGTAAAAGAAACTGCAGAAAAGCATGGACGACTGCACTGGCCACCATGATACAAGTGACATGATGCTGAAAATGGTGTTAAACACCATACAATCAATCTGCTATATGTGTAATCATCAGTCCTTTGCACAAAAAGAGACACATGTGAGAGCATTCAAAAACAAACAAAGTTTCTATTCAGTGCTGATGTAAGTTTCATTTAAAGAATGAAGAGAATTTTTTTGTTTTCATGGAGGTATTAAAAAAAAAAAAAACCCTACTCACACTTTTGTGGTTTCATACAGTGTGATTTGATGTTTTTTTCATACCTCCATGAAAACAAAAAAATTCTCTTCATTCCTTCTAATTCAATATCACAGACAACAAATACGCACGTAAATGATAACTTCGCTAACTGCATTTTTCTTTCTTGTAAACATATTATTTCTACTTTCTAAAACAATTTTAATAGTATTTCATGGAGCGGGACAACGGCTCGTTCATGACGTCAAAAATGTGTAATTTCTGACATCATCATAGCATTGAACATTGCAGAGTCAGTAGATCTATTGTTAGGAAGTTGAAAATACAATAATTCATACCCACTAAAGTGACAATGAGTTTAAAGTTTTCTCTTAGACTTTACGAATTTGTTGGATTTTTTTTTTAAATTTATGATATTCAGAGAAAATAAACTTGGCTAGCATTTGAACTTCGGTATAGAATTTGAAATGAAAAATGTTATGAAATTTTGAAGATCTATACGTGTTTGTTTACATTAATTTGACAGCAAAAGTAGCTCCGGCACTGTATGATTTTCCTTTTTTTTTCAGCAAGTCAGAACTTGCCAATATTCATGAAAACAACTACTATTGAATTATATGAAAAAAGACAGCTGAAAAACCTTACTTCATAGGCGAGTCTCCATAGTAAAAACTCACTACTTTACCAAATCCTGCAAGAAAAATGAAATGATTAAGATAAACTTTATATTCCAGACTGAACTAAAAATATCAAACTCCTGGCTTAACCCTTTACCACACGATCCTGACTATTAATGACCTTCAAAAAAAGACATCTGAAACCAGCATTTTCTTCTTTTCCCACAATGTTTTCTACTCTGTCAAAGACAACATCCACTATTTGAGTCACATTTAATTTTGTCTGCAAATGCTTTGGAATTTTAAAAGTCTAAAATTTTAGTCCCAGAATCCCTAGTGTTAACAACCCGAAATCCCTAGTGTTAAGAACCCAGAATCCCCAGTGTTAACAACCCAGAATCCCTAGTAGTAACTACCTGGACGAAGAAGCACTCTAAAGGATTAAATCAAAAGGTTTGAGCAAAGTAATAGCCCTTTAAAAAACCAACCTGTCAATAACTGACAGAAATAATTAACACGTATTTAGTATTACATTACTTTGTATATTATTTTTGTTTGTTTTGTGTTTAGCGCCGCTTTCAAAATTGATTCAGTTATGTCTCAGCTGCCAGTCTACCTATACTAGCCTGGGTTCCAGTCCATTCATTTTTTTCCTTGTCTATCATTCAAACGTTAACTTTGACAAAAATGACGGCCTGGGGACATTCGAAAACCGATTGCAGTGAAATCTAGTTTACCCCATCTCACAGTGGGGTAAAGTAGATGTCGCTGCAATTGTTTTTGAAGGTAAATGACTAAAAATACATACAGAAATTCCAAAAGCCTCCTTTTGGTCACTTCCTGTTTGTGGGCCATCTTTGAAAATATTGACAACAAAATTTCAAACGGGTATTCACACTGAATTTAGAGGACGGTCTAACAATAACTGCTAATTGTTTTGTCTATTTGAATATGAAAGCTTTTCAAAAGGTTGTTTTCACTAGTTTTGTTGAAGGTTGCGATGATTTTTTGATAAAACAACAGGTTTGGGAAAATCATTCGTCCCCCTTGTACTTGAATTAGTCGAACAATGCATCAATTCATCGTTATCAACTTTGTAAGGTCATGCGATAAACAAATCTATAATTAGATTATCGACACAATTCATAATCATGGGGAGACCCTCGAATGTCCCCAGATGGTAATAATAACTGATAGCTGCCAAAGATCCACAGCAGACCGAGATTAGGACAGTGTGATATGAAGTAATTAATAAATTATTGATGCCTGGACCCAGGCTATACCTATACATGCTAGCCTTGAGTTTCTGTCAGTTCTTTTCAGATAATTTGAGCCACGCTCTGTGAAAAGGGGGTTGATACATCTGCAAAAGTAATGACTAAGCAGGCTGACCTGGGTTGAAAGTTTTAGCTTTTGGTAAATTTTCTACATGTCCAAAGACCACTCTTCCCCTCAGTTGCTGGTTAGACAATAAGGATTTATGGGTTCATAATAATAAGATAACTTGCTTCGTATTATACATCATGGAGATGCATTAAACCCCCTTTTAACAGAATATGGCTCATTGCTACCTGCCAGTCTCTCCAGTACAGCACCAGTGACAAGTCCCAAACAAGTGTCGAACACAGCAACTGTGGAATGAGCTTGTATGTTTCCTAACGTCAATATCTGAGCAAGGCTGTCAATACGCAGATTACTGAAAAAATTCAACAAGACAGAGTATAAACAATGGCACATCTGAGGTTTTAACCCCTAGGCTGCTGAGTGCAACTCGCTGACCTTTTGCAGATAGTGTAGATCAAGATCAGACTGCACTATCCAGTAAGGACATATTTTCCCCCGAACAAATAACTTTGAAATAGCAAATATGGGTCTTTACTACATGCTTAAAAGTTTCATTTCACTTATTTAGCAGGATAAGGGTAAACCCTTAGGCTGTTAAGCGCGACTCACTGACCTTTTGCAGAAAGCATAGATCAAGATCAGACTGCACAGAACGTGCATTCTGATCTTGGATCTACGCTGTCCGATAGGGAGATATTGTTTCTCCATAAATACCTTTGAAATAAGGAAAATTTGGATTTAGACCATCAACTGGAAAGTTTTGTTTCATTTATTTAGCAGGATAAGGGTTAATTAGTTCCTAGATGCCGTAGACGTCCTTGTTACATATGGATTATCAACACAGATTTTTTATCCTTTATCAAACAGTCCTAAGTTTTAATGAGCCTGAGACTTCAAATTAGACTTTCACATACAAATCAAGAATGGTTGGTGAATACGGACCCTGAACTTTGATGGTATAGCTTTTTCAGCCATACAGAAAACCAGTGTGGTAAAAGTAAAACAAGCAACTGCTTGTTTGAAGCAATTTTATGTTTTTCCAAAAGCTGTCAACATCAGAGGTGTTGTTACGGGAGACCACTCCTTCATGCATGGCTTCGTCCCGATTTAAATACAATACCTGACAACTGCGTTAGGGAGATATCTCTTTAGATCAGTGGTTAAGGTATTGGTCTTTTAAACCTTGAAAAACAAGGATCTTGTCCGCCATGGGTTCGAATCCCGCCAGATGCGGTTTGTACTGCCATGCATTTGTTCATTTGTTTCTTTGTTACGGACTTTGTTTGTAAGATGGGGGCTCGTCCCGGATTGGCCATTGAGCCATTAATCCCATTTGTTGTCCAAAAACGGACATTTGTTGTCTAAATAATAGACTTACTGCCTAATAAGGCTTTGAGTCATCAATAAATGATGACTTTAAGAGGGGGTGTGTTACGGGAGACCACTCCTTCATGCATGGCTTCGTCCCGATTCAAATACAATACCTGACAACTGCGTTAGGGAGGTATCTCTTTAGCTCAGTGGTTAAGGTATTGGTCTTTTAAACCTCGAAAAACGAGAATCTTGTCCACCATGGGTTCGAATCCCGCCAGATGCGGTTTGTACTGCCATGCATTTGTTCATTTGTTTCTTTGTTATGGACTTTGTTCATAAGAGTGTAAATACAGGGGTAAAAGTTAAAAAATCTGAAAATACTGAAAATTGGGCTGGGGGCCTGGGGGCCGCTAGGGCCCCCGGTGGGTCCAGGGGGCCGGAGGCCCCCGGAAGCTCCTGAGATTTAGCTATTTTATAAGCATCAAATTCCTCTGATGAGATCCAGTTTTAGTATTTTAAAGTTGAAAAAATCTTGAAACAAATGAAAGATATGATATGCTAAAACCTAAGAAAATCTCAAAGTTTTTAGCACCCATGTTATTTTTGTCCTCTTTTATCTCCATTTTGTACAAAGGGCCTAATCAGATTAGCCCTACATCAGTTTTGTATTTGAAAGTACAACAAGTATGAGAAAAGGACATATCTAGTATTTAATATTTGATTCATTAAAATGCAATCACATGTGCTAAATTTCTGTCAAAAGAATAAAATCAAATCTGTCAAATAGGAAAACAACACTCTCTTTAAAAATGGCTAATTTATCAGGGAGAATGTGACAGTGTGCTGTGCATTTTCTAGCTTGAGCTTTTTGTACCCTTTGGTAACTGGAGTTTGGGGTACACAAACAAGGATGGGGGTTCAGATCTAAACTACATAATTTCATTAAAATATCAAGTTTTAATGACAGCCTATTAAAAGATATACTGTTTTCATGTGACATGCGCAAACAAGATTTTATAGATAGATCTACATGTTCACAGTTAAAAGCTCTTCAAACACTTTAAGAACCTTTCCTAAAATGTGCAAACATTTTTGGCAAAATCAATTCTAATGTTTGCTAAAACAAGCAGGCAAGTGATATACCATGGAACTGGTCCAATTCCTGTAAAAAATCGATCAAATCGGCAGTGTGGGGCAATCAGTTTAAATGCAAAATTTTATTATCACTTTGTAACCGGAAGAGCAAACCAACTAGCTATTGGTTGTACAATCGGTTTCTCCATTGAACTGAGAATGCCTTTTTGCTTTCAATACTTTGACAATTTGTCTACATGATATTAAGTTTATAAAAATGTAGTGTTTTGTACTTTAATTTTTTTTTACTTTATTTAATATCATTTATTTTGTTTATTTTGATCTTTACATTTTAATTTCCAAACCAGTTAAAAAAAATTCAGACATATTTCAAGCATTTGCAGACGACTCCCCCCCCTCCCCCCCCCCCCCCGCTTTAGATCTATATTTTCATTTCATAAAACAACAATTTTTTTCACTCATGACAAAATTTTAGATTCCACTTATTGTTTTATTCAGAGATTTGTGTAAATTCACTGTTTAAACTCATTATTAAAGATGAGAAGATAGTTTGAAGTCCCTCTGATCGGACGATGCCACGCTGATCATGGTAGTGTCATGGGTTTTCACGTTTTTTTTGGCGATCAATGTTTCGTGTCAGTTAATTTCTGGAGAAGTATTACCACATGATTTGACATCAGTTAGTCATTCTGAATAGCAGGTAACTTTAAAATCTGTCACTTTACACTAGATCAGAGGATTAACACCGTTATTACGTTCTCGTAAATGACTCGCCAGCTTCATTAGATCACGCGCGTGTCCTTCACATTTTATACTGATCGTGTTTAGCCCATATTTCTGCCGGATGCGCACAAGCTAGGTTATATGAAGCTCTTGACGATAATTTCATGCGTCAGATTGACAATTAAGCAAATATTTTTCAGCGTCAAAGACATGTCATTTCAAATTTCCAAGCGTCAAAACCCGGTCTCAGGGATCAAATAAGAAACTAGCTGAGTTGTCGAGTTTTGACAAGACATCCATGGACAAAAATTTCTTTCTCATTTTTCCAGCCAATTTTCGTGTTTGTTATCACTATATTGAATCCTAGAGTATGATTAATATCAGTCACAAAACCAAGCGTTACAAACCAGTATTCACGTCTCACGACCGAGCGAGCTTCGGTACCGACTGCAATCGATTCCGGGATTTCTCAAGAGCTAATCGCAATCGGAAGCCAAAACCAACTGACTTTCGACTATAGTCAATCATTGGCCCACCACTACAAATTGGACTACAGTGTATGAATAAAACTTTTCCACCTTTTTCGGTCGCTTCGGCATTTGAGTAGCACGTACTGTCAACTTCGAAAGATAGTTGCCGATCGCCAGCTCTGACATCCATTTGTTATTGAAAAGAACAAAGATAATCTAAACTGAGCCATCTTTCGCTAGCAAATAATCAAATTGCAGCCAATATTTGTCCCCTAAAACGAAGGGCTTTGTTAATGCTTTATTTTGTTTTAAAATCCTAGCGGCAAAAATGTTAAAGTCGGCAAACCCATCAAAACAATCAAAACACAGCCGCAACGTTTTGGACACGAACAATATAACATCATACAATAACCTTAGAACGTTCCGGTTCAGCATCTATATTTAGAATCGGGAAACCGTAAGCAAGAGTGAGTGACTGTAAACATTTCGGTGCAAATTATCCCCGAAATTACAAAGTTCTTTGAATTTCATTGTTTTTAGGGCGAGTGCGTTTGACGGGAGACATTACTGACCGAGATCAGCCCCGGACAAAGCAAATGCAGTGGGGCAATAAATTTTATTGATACGGCATCTGGAAATCTATTGACTTGCAATAGATACGAGATAAAGGGGTACCCCCCCCCCCAAAAAAAAAAAAAAAAATTTCTCCTCGGATTTAAACGATTTGGAAAAATGACCTGGTCGGCCCCTGAAAATACGGAATTCCGTCACAATACGGAAAACTTTTACCCCTGTAAATACTCATACATTAATTTCATTGTAACAGATTAAGATGGTGCAGCCAACAGTTTCGTGCATCTGTACCTTTACATCGGTAATTGAAAGATTCAGCTATAAACACTTTACCACTCAATCCTAAGTTTTAATGACTTTGAGGAAAAAGACTTTAGAAAACATTATGGGAAAAGGAGAAAATGCTGATAAACAGCATTTTCTCCTTTTTTCACAATGTTTTCATTGCTTTTATACAAAAATTTCATCAGTTCAGCCAGATTAAATTTATTGCCTACAAATGATTTCAATTTGGACAAGCCTAAAATTTTGTTGTGTGGTAGAGAGTGAATAAGTACTTACCAAATCTTACTAGGGCCCTTTGAAACATGCATCTCACATAAAAGACGAGAGTTTGGCTTCAGGACAGTGAATTCCAGTAGATGTCTGCAAATGAAAAACAAACGCATGCCTTTATCTCTTGGGTGCTAAATGTAACTTTTGATGGCTTTACTGGTCATGAATTGACACTTTCTTATTAATTTGCTTTTTACCAGCTCTCTGCACAATATTCTTCAAAAGTCACTGGCTGCTTTCAGATATAACTATTGCCAAAACAATATTCAGCTGTGAGAGACAAATGAATTCTGTCCCAATGAATATCATCGATCCTCAGGAAGAAATTTGTTGAGCTGTGTATTCAAACCTGCAACTCATTGGTTTCATTACATTACCTACTCAGCTTTTGGACTCGGATGACTTAAGGTTTGGATTAAATTTGAGATTGCCATTTAAATGTGACAGAATAGATACATTTAATAAACACACAATAGTTCATCTGTAGATGATTTTGTAAACATTCAGAAAAACGACTCAACCTGATCTCTTTCTTCAGTGGCTAAAATAAGGTCTTGATGGTTTATTTAATATCTTCATTATTAATATCATTATCTGTAATGTCCGCAAGATTTAAATCAGACAATTAAATGTGTCATTTTTGAACGTTTATTTGTTGAACTTGCATTAAACTTGGGAGCGTGTGAAAATGGTTAACCCCTTATCAAACGATCCCAACTTTCAACAACCCTATGGAAGAAGCTATTTGAACAAAATGTGGGAAAAGGGACAAATGCTGGTTACCAGCATTTTATCCTATTTTTATGTTTTTATCCTTGGACTAAGAAAATGTTTCAGTATCACTGAATGTGTCATCTGCAAACACTTTGAATTTGGACAACGCTGAAACTTTGTTTGATAAAGGGTTAACCCTTTATCACACTATTCCAAGTTCTAACAGCCCCCAAGGAAAAAGCCTTTTGTAAACACTGTGGGAAAAGGAGAAAATGCTGGTAACCAGCATTTTCTCCTTTTATCACAATGTTTTCTTCCCTCTCAAAGACAAGTTCCATTACTTGAGTCACTCTTAAATTGATATCTGCAAATGCTTTTAATTTGGGCAACTCTACATTTTTGTCGTTTGGTAAGGGGTTAATAGATCAAGAAACAGAATAGATGACAAGCTATTCCTGAATTTCTCAAAATGTATAGGTGGTACAGGTTTTGATTGAATTGGACTTTAATGCCATTTTAACAGCTTAGGTCATCACAGTGGTCAGTGCACCTATGCATGTTTTTCTCGATACACTAACCACTAAGCTAGCCAGGCGGTCAGTGAAAGAGGGAAGTTATGAAGAACAATTTGAGTACGAAAATAAAAAGGATAAAAAGGAAATGTCTGTGATAAAGTATCAACCCTAAACCACATAACTCCATGTTTTAATAATCCTGAGATAAAGGGCTTTTGAAAATGCTGTGATAAAGGAGAAAATGCTGATAACCAGTATTTTTTCCTTATCCCACACTGTTTTCCATCCTCTCTGGTACACTATCCATCAGATAATCTGTCATCTGCAAATGCTTTTCAATTCTGACCAGTTTAAATCTTTATCACACGCCAAATTTAGACTGCTCCATACCAAAGGCATTTGCAGATGACAAATTAATTGTGGCTAAAACGATGAAGTTTGTCTTTGAAACTTATGAAAACTTTGTGTGGAAAGGAGAAAAAGCAAGTAACCAGCAGTTTCTCGTCTTCCCACAATGTTTTCGAAAGCCTTCTATTTCAGGGTAGTTAAAACTTGGGATTGTAGGGTGAAGGGTTAAAATTTTGTTATTTGGTAAAATAAAAATAATCATACTTTTTTTTCTTCTTTTTGACCCACTTCTCTTGAGCATACTCTGTTTTTTTCTGAAATGTGCTGCTGTTTTCAATCAATTGCTCAATCAGCTCCTGAAATATATGTGACAAATCCTTAACTTTTTACCATACAATAAAACTCAAAATGTGGCTACCAGAACGCACAGGAGGTTTTATCCAAGGTTTTTCCCAGTGACTTACTCTCCGATCCCATGTGACCCATTTTCAAACTTGCTAGAGAATCACCAAGACAAACATTCTAACCAAGTTTCATGAGTACTGGAGTAAAAACATGGCCTCAAGAGTCCACACTAGGTTTTTATAAGATTTGTCCACTACATGACTCAATTTGAAATTTGTCTGCGATATTATCAAGACAATGATTGTATGGTGTTTGACGCCGTTTTTCAACATTACTTCAGTTATATTGCGGCAGCCAGTGCACCTATCCATGCTTTCCTGGAGTCTCTTTTACCAGTACTCTGCACAATTTTCTTTCCAAGCCACTGGCTGCTTTCCCACATAACACAAAACAATGGTCAGCAGTGGGAGAGGAATGAATCCTGTCCCAATGACTATCATCAATCCTCGGAAAGAAATTGGCCGAGCCAGGAATCGACTCCACGGTTGTTCTCAAGTCCTGCAATCTCTACCGACTGAGGTACCAGGGCTCGGCATTATCAAGACAAACATTCTGACAACATTTAATGAGTACTGGACTGAAAATGTGGCATCTTGAGTGCACACTAGGTAAATGTTGAAGTCTTGATGATGCACAATGTATGACAGGCACAGCACGACCACAAAAGCTCACCTTGAGCACTTCATGGTCAGGTGAGCAAGAAAGGCTTAACCCTTAAGTTGCTAAGCGCAACTCACTGACCGTTTTCTGACTGTAGATCAAGATCAGACTGCACAGAATGTGCATTCAGACCTTGGATCGTCACTGTCTCATAAGGAGATGTTTTTCTCCATAAAATAAATTTGAAGTAACATCATTTGTGTTTTTATTGTTGCATTGAAAGTTTTATTTAACTTATTTAGCAGGATAAAGGTTAGTTTTTTATAATACACGTAAAAACACAATGTACTAATGGCTACACTTACGTCTCCTCTCACCCCATCTTTTTTCATTTGTTCTATTTCATCAGCAGTCAGTCTCTGGTTACTGTCCAAGTCATGCAAGTCTCTATTGTCCTTTTCTGTTTCAAGACCTGAAAGAGGATATATAAGGAATAATATGATGTAGTAACTTACTGGTGCTTCTATTTGATTCAATCAGAAAGGAAAAATTTGATATTGCCCAAGGCTGAAAGTCGAGTGATGCGTCATAATTTTCTTGCACAGTGAGAGGTAAAGCATCAGGAAAGTTACTACAGTATATACACGGTATATCTTCAACTTTCAATGAATAAACTCTGCAATTATTGACATTTTATTTGAAAACAGTACATGAAAAATAAATACAAGGTGTGTAGAAAAAGGTTTATTTTCATTGAAAATTCTAATTTAAAAAAAGTAGCATAACTGTGTCAAAAACATTTTGATGGTTACCTGCCTCAGTTGTATGGGTTTTCCTTTCAATTAATAGTGAGTAACTAGTCAGAGCTTCAAGTAAATATCTTCAGTAATGATAGAGATACTATAGAATGCCAAAGTTTTTAAACAATGATGATACAGATGGAGATGGGGCTATTACAATATCTCTATGTTTTCTTCCAAAACAGTGCTGCTCTGGCAAAAGGGGATTTAACGCATAGGCGTGGTGCATTATACTAAGCAAGTCATCACATAGTTATGGATTCATAAAATCGGATTTGTTTTACAAACAACTGAATCATGTAGCTGACATGCAGAAAATTTACCAATGGCAAAAAGTTTCGACACAGGTCAGCCAGCGCAGACTGACCTGCGTCGCTACTTCTTGAAGATGCATTAAACCCCGTTTTCACACAGCATGGCTCAATTACTTGTGAATACCTTTATTACTGTTTTCTTCACAAACAATCTCCTGTTTCTGTCTCTCGGTCTTGACTAAACGTCCGTCCTTTAACTCAAAAGTTGATCCGTAGGGCTGCCCAATGATAACATCCAAAGTAAACTTGGTCTTTTCTAACCAGATATCCCTGTTAAAAAAATTTGAAAATCGAAGTTAGTCGTTATTACTGGTCCAGCCAGAGGAAATAATGTATGACCAAAATGGGCAAATTTTGATATTTTTTTAACATCAATAAAACGCCACTGATTTTCTTCGTAACAAACGAGGTCAATTAAATATTCAATACATGTATCTAGACAGTATGGGGGGGGGGGGGGAATCAGCACTGTATTTTTCAACCCCGAATATAATGCTCTCATCGATCCTGGCTCCAGACGACAGCAATATAGCAGGATTCCAGTGTTTTTAGATTTCTTCATGAAGGTAATATGACAAAAACAGTTTTATAGAATAGTAACAAAACAAAATCTCTTGCATTGACAACTCATCCAAAAAACAACTCACCCAACTTTAGAGGAAAACTCACTGAACTTTCTTAGTATATGCCTGGTTTGAATAGTATTACTAAATGTACATAACATGGTATTATTCAGTTTTTATGATGTGATTTGCTGACCCTGGGAGACAATGGTTACCAACTAGTGGTACAGCGATCAGTATTGAAGATTTGCAGCAAAAAAGGTTCATAGAACATGTCACACAGAGCAATGACCCTTCTCTTTTCATTGAATTTTCAGGAAGAAAACTCTATCAACCACTTATTTTGGAAGCATGTAGGGTACTGTTTTTGACTACTTGAATGTGCTAACTGTTTATCTTGATCAGCACTTGACTGTTTGTTTCAACCAAAGCCAAATCACGTTAATATTGATTGCTCTCCCAATACTTTTTCAAGAACAGACAAAAACACACATCATCACCAAATCCCTGGATGTAGAATAAAATGGTGTATGTTTTTTTAAACAAACACACAAAATAGAAACAAACGTCACTGTATGTTGCAAATGTTTACATGGCATACAATAGACAACATGATATAGGTATACTCTGGTAAAGTTTAGAAAGAAGAGCAAAAGGAATTCAGAATTAAGAAAGGAAAGATGGATAGTCAATGAGAAAAATCCCATGGTGGTCTTTTCATCCATGTTTTTTTCATACGTGAGCAACCACCTATAACCTCTATTTGTTACATGATTTTTAATTTCATAATGAAATTTACAAAGTATGCGTGAGTGGGAATATTGCGAGAATACATACTTTCAACTTGGCATGTACATACAGACAATAACATGTATCTCAAACTATGACACACTCATACAGTGAAATGACAAAAGTAAAATAAATTCAAATCCATTCTAAAATCAGAGGCACAATATAGTACTGGACAGACATAAATTAGATATCACAATAGTGATTGGGAAAGATTTTTTTTCCATAGGACAAAGGCCCTTTCTCCAAGAAAATCAATGTGACATTTTGAAAACCAATGAGACAACTTCACAAAAACACCCAAATCTTAATTGCTTTCATTCATTTTTTTAAAACGGTACCATCCAAATACAGTGTTAACCCCTCTTGTAGGCTGATGCCTATGCTTGGTTTCCAGCTTAAAAGCTTTCATACAGTGCATATCATGCTGACTGAAAAGGTCACTTAACTATTTTGTGGTCAAATGACTTGTTCAGTGACGGAGGACGTTTGCTGAGTGTCAGTAAACATGCTTTGGGTAGCCTTGGACATAGATGTGATCTGAGGGCCGCTAGGATGCGCAACAGGATCATCCGTATGAGATTGCTCAGAAACGACCTTTTTGGAACAAAAATTCCCGATGGAGCCCTGACCTTCAGGCATTTTGAATTTCTTTTTTGGGGGCATATATGTAGCAATTATTGAAATTCATTTTTACAGCAAAACTAAAGCCCTATTTCAACAGAAGAATTTACAAAAACAAAATAAGCTTAATAATTCATAAGCATTTGTTTCATTGACAGCATGATGATGTCACATGCACTTATCCCTACTCATTTTACAGAGCATCTTCCTTGACGCTGATCAAAGAAGAATCGTTCCACTTAGTTTCGTACTTTATGGGGTTAGAAATTTAAACGGACAATGGTGCACTTGGCAGCAAAAACAATGTGACATTTTGGATTTTAATGAGACTATAGCACAAGGGTAAGCCTTTCCCAGTCACTGTAACAACCATGCAAAACATCCTCCTTAAAAATATAAAACACATATAAATCTCTAATAAGTAAACTTAAAAGTAACAGAAAAAAAATGAAAGGGGCCGTTTTTCATCAACATTCTGTGGGAGATGCAGGGCTTTCATTAAGAGCCGGGGGCCGGGGATTTCACCCGTCTATTTTGACCGAACCCCCCGGCTACTTTTGTCCTACAAAAAATGGCCAATGGTGTTTTTTTTTTAATCCAGAATATAAAACTTGGAATAGAACGGCGTTATCTGAATGTTTTTACTGATTATTTTGCTTATAAAACATTGCCCTGTCACTAAAAACGTAGTAAAATTAACTGCACCTTCCGGTCTATCTCGCGAATAGTTTGTTTACAAAATAATGCCGGAAATCGGTCTTTTTTATCGCTCGTTTCGACCTGGTCATTTCAGGTCTACGTAGTTTCGGCCTTTAGTCAATTTTTGGAGAGGTCAACGTCATCAGGGTAATGTTTGGATCTCTATTTACTTGAGAGGTCCGAAAAGCTGACAGAGGTGTTCCAGGTAATAAAGTCCGAATCATCCGGGCCGATGTGAATTGGATCAGTATGGTTTTGGCTCAAGGTGTCTCGGAATCGTACTACGTTGTTTACGACAATCAGAAACGGGCAATATAAACAAACCAGATGTCTACGAATCTTCTGAACACAAATGCACAGAAGACTCGCAAGAGGTAGATTGAGCCGAAAAGACATGTCTTTTATAGTAGTGGGTTGATGATCGACTATAGTTGAAAGTCAGTTGGTTTTGGCTTCCAATTCTGATAATCGATTGAAAATCCCGGAATCGATTGTAGTGGATTCCTGAACTCGCTCTGTCCCAAAACTTGAATTCTGGTTTTTAGCGCTTGGTTTTGTGACTTATATTAATCGCACTCTTGGATTCAACATAGTGGATAACAAACACGAAAATTGGCCGGAAAAATGAGAAAGAAATTTTTATCCATGGATGTCTTGACAAAACTTGAAAACTCGGCAAGCTTCTCACTTGATCCCTTAGCCTGGGTTTTGACGCTTGGAAATTTGAAATGACATGTCTTTGACACTGAAAAATATCTGCCTAAATGTCAATCTGACGCACGAAATTATCGTCTAGAGCTTCATATAACCTAGCTTTCATGCATCTGGCAGAAATATGGGCTAAACACGATCAGTATAAAACGCAAAGGACACGCACATGATAATAAAGCGGGCGAGTCATTTATGACAAAGTAACAAAGGTGTTAATCCTCTTATCTACTGTAAAGTGACAGATTTTAAAGTTATCTGCTATTCAAACTGACTAACTGATGTCAAATCATGTAGTAATACTTCTCCAAAAATTAATTGTCACGAAAAAATAGATCGCCAAAAAAAACATGAAAACCCATGACACTACTATGAGCAGCGTGGCATCATCCGATCAGAGGGACTTCAGACTATCTTCTCATCTTTAATAATGAATTTAAACAGTGAATTTATGCAAATCTCTGAATAAAATAATAAGTGGAAGCTAAAATTCTGTTCATGAGTGAAAAAAAAATGTTGTTTTATGAAATGAAAATATAGATCTATAGCTGGATAGCAGGGGGGGGGGGGGGGGTTCGTCTGCAAATGCATGAAATATGTCTGGTTCTTTTTAACTCGTTTGCTATTCCGATTAAAAAGTGATAATCAATTGAGATTTTAAACTGATAGCCCAACACTACTTTTAAGGAATTCGCCGAGCTTGTCAGAGATGAAGTTCGTCTATATGCTAAAGCTGTGCAACTTTCTGTCAAGTCACCACCACCCTCTTATGATGACTGGTCGGAGAGTGAATGTGAAAATGAATGGTAATCAGCAGTACATTTTGCAAGTTGTGTGATGAAAATGCCCAAAAATGCTTTTGGAATTCTGTACTGTTTTCTCATTTTATGCATGATTTATGCACAAAACTGACAGATAAATCAACAAAACAAATTCAAAAATACTATAGACTCATCTCTAAGAGCCATTATTAATTACCATTCATTTTCATATTAACAAACTTTGGGGATGAAATAGTAAAGTTAAGCTTCGTTGACAAAAAGCAAAAAGTTCTGATTTTATTTGATCCTCTTCATTATATTCTTCTCCATGTTTCTAAAGAAAAAGGGGGGGGGGAATATGGACAAGAAATGGCATCAAATACCCCCCTGGATATGTGGTTCTCCATGTCTGCAAACACCTAATTTTCATTTTCGGCCGGGGGCCAAAGGCCCCCCTGGACCCCCGGACAGGGGGCGCTGCCCCAATGGCCCCCGCTGGGGTAGGACCCCCAGACCCCCCTTCTACTTTTGGAAATTACCCTTCTACTTTAAATCTTATTGATAGCCCTGGAGATGGCTGAAACATAGGACGGGTTGTCTTTTACATTTTGGACAAGTCTTTGGGGCGAATTGTCCTAGACTTAGGAACAGTTGACTCTTTGACGAGTTGTCTTTTGGACGACTTGCCCTTAGGCCTTTAGATGAGTTGTCTTTGAGGCAAATTGTCTTTCGGCGCGTTATCCAGACCTCTTATAGGGTCCTAAATACGCAACACGTGCGATATTACACACGTCCGAATTCAAGTACACTTAGAGTTGTCCTTTATATACCTTTTTCTTTGTACTCTAAATAGTCTTAATTTATCTGCTTTTTTCAGCATAACATGGTCGTTTTCTTTGATAGTGTTTTGAAAGCCACAATCCATCGCAAAGTTAAGATATTTTTAACTTTACAGATAACCAAGAGACCCGGGCGACCGGAAATAGCAGAATGCACCAAACTACATTAACTGGTACCCGCTATTTTCGCGTAATCGTGTGTAGTCTGAAGAAAGAAGAATACCAGGCTGCCAGATCATCTACAACAATGACTCAAATGATCCAAAACTATCCAAAGTTGCATAATGGATGCTTCTCAAAGATCAGTGGTCTGTTCCATCGCTCTGCACAGTGATCGTATGTTGTGCATTTATGATCCCTGTTCTGCACCTGTAGCACCGTCAGGTTATGTAGTCGTTTCTGAGTCATGATAGTTTTGAAATAAGCGTACCTTCAGTCTGAAGGGTTGCTCCGATGTAATTTTTATGATTGGGGTGCGGAGACCCAATCACAAAAATAACATCGGCGCAACCCTTCAGACTGAAGGTAAGATAGGCTCTGACCCTATGCAATGAGGAAAAAGATCTTCCGCTTGCAGTATTTTTGGCTGGCATTACGAGCAATAAACTTGTGCAGACCCTGTCATGAATGTTCCCTTCTCAATATCCGAACACCTTCCAGTTGCAGTTTAAATCTTTAATAAATGACAAAATTTTAGACAAGTCCAAATTGAAAGCATTTGCAGACGACAGATGAATTATGGGTCGAACGGTTGGTTTTATCTTTGATATAATCACTGTGTATCAACGTACACCGGATATAGCGATTGTCCAATCGAGGGAAACTTCACACAGTGCAGTACAAGGTCAGTACTTTTCCAATGTTTTCGTTGAAATACATAAAAATTCACCGTAAGTATATTTGGCAGTCGTTACTGATACGTTAATGTAGCTGTCTTACCACAGCAAATGGTTGGGAAACATCCACAAGAGCTACGAATAACAAAAATACTCCCCTAATCACTGATAATCTCCTCTTGTCTGTCACGAAAATGCTGCTTTTAAAGACTGTTTTGATAAAATATTAATCCGTCATATATTAATATCAATGATAAATAGCCTAGTTAATCATGGCGAATCGATAGAAAAATTCCTGACTTATTTTTAAAACTGCATTTTTCGATATATTCATCTTTGTTTTTTCTCTACGGTGTACGGTCTATAGGAGGATGGTGTACGTAATATAGCAAAAGCTCCTGTTAGGAGTGTACGGTCGATAGCGAGATAAAATCTTCGTAAAATACATTGTCTAGTGCTGGAATTAGACGAGTTTGCTCTTCGAGGATAGATTTTTGTCATTCGAACGTACCCTGTCCTTTAATTATTAGAATTATCATGACTGTAATTTCGTTATTTTTATTTTTTTTTTCCAGCCCTGAACACAGGGCATACATGTAACACCGCAAACTACGACAAAACGTGTTAATAAATGAAGACCAAAACTTTCTATGAAACTCTTAAATATTTGTTTGTTTGTTTGAGTTTACGTCCCAGTCAACAATTTTTTAGTCATGTTGGGACGGAGCCACCGCTTCCTGGGTATTTAACCAGTACTATGGGGAGTAAATGTGTGTTGCTCAAGGACACAACACGGTTACGCCGTTGATGAGGATCGAACCCAGGACCTCTCTCAGAAATCCGACTTTGCCACTAGGACACCGCGCTTGAAAAATGATACCGGAGGTACATGTGTACACCGACCATAGATGGACAATCACTACCTAGCCCTATGATGAAAAGAGAAATCCTGCAATAACTATTATTATTTTTTATTACTCAGTTTTTCCGTCCCTTTCAAGATTATTTCACACAAGTCGAGACAAGCTAATCGGTAGGTAGGTCGAAAACGGGAGTACCCCGAGAGAAAACACCTGACACACCCGCAAGCACAACTTGGCTTGTCCCATATGTGATCTCTAGGCTTCTCTTTCTGTCATTGAATATAATGTTTGTTAAATATACTCCTCAAACTTAGATTAACATCAAAACGTGATTTTCGTTTCCAAAAGCTCTTGGTAGCTGAATGCTCTAATGTGTTAAGGATCTGTAATGCAACCATCGCACTAAAAAAAACCCGAAATTGTCAAAAATGATTGTGACTTGTAGCTATTAGGTCTATTTTTTTTTTTTTTTTTTTTTCAACCCACTACCTGTTGCATGTTATTCCAAAAGTGTTTTGATTATAGAAATAATGATTCTTTGAAGTCTGATATATAGAGTTTTTGAAAATTCCAGAAAATTGTGATTTTTGTTAAAAAAAAAAAAAACATGATTTTTACCCATTTTTTTAATTTGAAAAACGGTGAGTCTGAAACTAAAGAAAATTCTTACAAAAGGTAGCAAGTTTTTACGGAGATAGTTCTGCTACATATCTATAACAAAGTTTGGTTGTTGCATCACCAGGATGTCCTGGTAACTAAAATAAAATCTTGATGCTTATCAATTTTTGAGCAGTATACATTTGATGCTGTATTCGTTTTGCAGATCCCAATGATGTTCAAATGTTCGTACTGCGACCGGGAGTACAACGTGTTTCCCGAGATCATTTATCATCTTCTCGAACACCACCCTCAAGACCAAATCAGATTTAAAAAGCATGAAGACAATAGGGTCAAAAGCATTACTTACAAAGTTATACCTGACCTATGCAGGGAACAGGGGAGAATTATAACTTTGAATGAAGCTCAACAAAAAATCCATGTATCAAGATCAAATTGTCTACCGAAGGATAGTCCATTTAAGAAATTGACTAAGATAGAATTAAACCAAAGTGACCAATCTACTCAAAGATGTGTTACTGTTCAGCTTGAAGAAAGTAACTGTAGTAACGAACCTTATGTTATAGAAGAAGCTGATGAACATGATGATGTATATGAAGAGTTAGTGTCATTGTTACCAGGTGTATTAGACACATTGAGAGCTTGTAACAAAACCGACGAGTATGTAGCTTTCAATCGTCTCCTGAACGACAAGAAATTCCCCATAAAAAATATTGCTTTCCTGTTATTTTTGGACGTTGTCAGATGGTTAAGTTTAGACAAGTCGACAACATTTATGAGATATAGCAATGATGTTAAGCTATTTTGGCAAACCGGTTTGCGTTTATTTCATGGAAGATTTCTGAGGTATATGAGCGGTCCAAAGAATCAAGGACAAGTTATAAGATCGGAAACATCCCGTGGACACTTTGACCCACAAGAAGCTAAAATCAATTTCGCTGTTCCTGATAGGAGAGTACTTCAAGATGAAGAAAAGATAATAGCTGACAACAAGCCAGAAATTTTTCATTCCATGATAGATGTCGTGTCCAAAGCAGATTCAGACCAACGACTGACATACAAACTCAGCGTTGACGGCAAGAAGATTAATCCTTGTTCATCCGGTGAAGTAAATTTATGGGGGTTTGAAAATGCACCTACATATGAACAAAAGAAAATAAGGCTGAACGAGGAAATAAACTTCCTAGAGAAAATACAAAAAGAAATTGAAAGGTTTGTTCAGTATTCACATACCATTACATCAGATTTAGCATACGATGATCAGATTGATTTGCTTCAGAAATGCCAAGAATTAGTATTTATTGTCAGTGAGAGAATCAAAGACTTACGGAATTTGAAACTGAACAAGGAAATAGTCTTAAAGAAACTACAATCTAAAATTGAAGGTGACTGGAAAAGTAGTCAATATGCTATGGTGATCAGCAGTATTCGGACAGCCTTAGTTCAGATAGAAATCTGCATTGATGGATTTCTGAAATGTAATGAAGGGCTTTGCAAGCATGCAGCGCAAATCAATAACGCTGCTAAATACTGGAGAAGTTCACAGATAGTTAATTTACAAACTCAAGGAAACTTGATCTGTTTGGCCAATTCTGAAAGCAATGAAGATGTTCCTGCTGTCATTAAACAGCGATCAGAAAGATGGTTTCAGATTCGAAAGTCGTCTTTGGTAACGGGTAGCACAATTTACAAAGCTATTGGTCTTGAAAGTCTGAAAAAACAACGTGAAAATTTGGAAGTTGCTTCTGGGAGAAAACAGCCACAAGAGGTGTCTGCGGATTTACAGGCAATGTTTGACCATGGAACTGTAAATGAAGTCAATGCCGTGGCAACTTTTGTCAGTACCGTTCTTCCAAGCTTCTGCCCTGAAGGCATGTTTTATGAGGAAGGTTGCTATATTGAGGAAAATGATAGCAAGGTAGTTCTTGTAGTCAGTCCAGATGGAAGCATACGCCATTGCGATGATCCGTCAAATGTTCTGTTTGGAGTGGAAATAAAATGCCCTATGCCAGGTAAAACGCACACAACTTCTGTCCATTACACAATTCCACGATATTACATTCCACAAATATTAAGTGAAATGAACGCTTTAAAAGTTGAACGACTATTTTTCCTTTCATATTCGGAAGAGTCTATGACGGTTCATCTTGCAGAGTTTGATGAAGAACTTTGGCGTGCTATTTTCGCAGAAATTGAAAATTTAGATATAGATCATCTGCCTAAACGAAAGAAGTTGAGTGTTGAAAGTCTGAGACCAATGATAGAGCTGTACCAGACTAAAAAGGTGAAACTCGTTGCCGAAGTAAAATCCAAAACAGCTAAGTTATGTGATCATACCTCTGACATGTCTGTTGGAAAGAGGATATCTCATGATAATGATAATGGATCTGAACAGAACGAAGACTGTGAAAACAATTTGAAAGAAATCCTCAAAACATGTATCACGTGTAAGGAGCTGATAGCTAAATGCCACATACTATGCGTTCAAAAAGCAAGCGAGGTAATGGTTTTTTTGGTGAGCGATTTAGATAGGGCATACAAAGCTGAGAAAGTACACGCCTATCCAATTGCATATGGACTAAGAGGCTATAGTGTTAAGTCTGAATCTGTCTGAAAACTCATCCACAGAGTACTAGGTGCACTATTCATGGGTGGTATATATACTCCTGCAGTGTCATATGATGGCGAATGGGGATCATTGGCATTTAAGACCGAAATGGGAAAGCCCCTAACAGTATTAGAACTTCAAAGAGAAGTCTATAATGATGTGAAAAAAATGAGCAAGGGTGAAATTGTCAAGACAATAAGTGAAACAACTGTTGTCAAAGCTACTACTTTCAATGAGTTGGTAGAGCAAGTGCAGTACAGTGTCAGTTTGGATGGATGTCGAAAAGTTTCTGTTGGAGTAAAGGACGGGACTAAACTTTTCGTCGTATCTAAAGAAATGGAAGCTTTCCTGAAGTCGAGCGCGACAACACAGAAACAACAGGATAAAGAATCTGTTTCTGATTCTACTTCTACTGGCGTCGATAGCGTTTTCTCCACAATATCCCCTGAAATTTTAGGTACGTTGGACAATGAGATTATCGAGTCAGTTAATACTATCAATAATGAAAACATTAATTTAGGATCTGGTTCGATAGCTACTGTGCTGGACTCTGAAGCACTTGCCCATGTGTTTCAGCCTGAAAATATTCCCATTTTTCATGAAGTTGTGATTGATGAAGATCTCCAAATCAATGATATTGAACAAGATACTCTGCAAACGGATCAGGCACACAATGTGCATACAGTAAATACTCCCTATGTCGGAGACGAGCTTAATAATACAGAAACTGACGCCGTTCTCGGTTTAGAGGATATCCATATTATGTTCACGGCACTGAAAACGATTAAGAACACACCGAACAAATGGATGAACCGAAACATTGATAACTTTCTCGACATTCTTAACGATTCATTACTTCTAAAATCAGAGATGACCAAAAATGAATTAGTAATTTGCCTTGAGTCGGTGAAGACAAAACTAGCAGTTTCAAAGATACGTTTCAGTAAATCATGGAACAAACAGAAACTGGCTGATTTCCTCCTAAAAGCTCTGAATGCAAAACAGGAGGATATGGTTACGAAACCTCGACGAAAGAAAACATTCACGCCTAGTAAACTTTCAGTCCTATGTAAAAGAATAGTGTCTGGTTACACGAAAGCCGCACTAAACGCGATTATGGCGGAACATAAATTTCCGGAGCAGTATCAGTTATGGACCAAAGAAAGTCCATTCTCTCCAACAACTACAATTCAAAATATTGGTGATATAACATGGTTTTCCAGACCAGAATACAATTCAGAAACATTGTCTTACATATTTTCATTTTTGGATGTACATCATTTGATAACTAACTGTAGGATAAAAGTATGTAAGGATGGATTTCCCCAACGGCAAATCAGAAAGTATGCATGGCTGGCTGTCGCGAAAGAGAACACAACTAGACTGAAAATAGCGCATGTTGAAGATTTGCTTGACAAGCAAAGTGACTCGATAGCAAAAGAAGCTTTCTCCAAAGACGTTGAAATGGTCATGTTACGATTAGGATATGAATCTGAGGCAAACTTTTGCAAGCTCATACGCGAATTTTATGAAGCAGAAGACGAGCCAGGCCTATCTGCACTCCAACGGTGTGATCGTAGATTACGGTTTAGAGACTGGCTTCTTGATGGTGTAAAGTTTGGAAGTTTTCCTCCATGTGGATTCTATGTCAGGGGAATTCCACATGTTATGTTCCAAGGATTTCTGACTAACATCGAGAGACGCATTCAAATTTTTCCATATGTCAAGTCAGGTGCCTACAATGCGCGTAGTTTGGGAAGTCTGGAAGCGGAAAATCTCTTTGGCGAGTTTCAGGATTTAGATCCGAAAGGCTCTGGTGTAATCAAAGCAGACGATATCCCAGCAGCATTAGAATCAGCGTGTCAGTTGAAAAAGACTAGGCTCATGCCAGAGCGTCCTTTCCATATGTCATTGTCAAAGGCAAAGGTCTATCCAAATCAAGAGCTCATGGATCAAGGAGTCTCAGAGTATGGCGAGGTGTTCTTCTATCCCATATTCACCAGCGAAATTAAACTGAGGTAAGCTTTTTTTCCTGAAGATTTAAACCACAGCCCAGGCACCCATCACGGTAACATCTCCGTACAAAAGTAACCCCAAATTTGCATCTTACATATAGTAAAATAGGGGGAAATCGGGGGTCAGTATTAAATCAATAATTTTCAATATTTCTCCATACAACGATATGTTGTTGGTTTCTTTTAGAATCGCCTCACCGAGGCAATTCTAAAAAAAAAAAAAACATATCGTTTTATGGAGAACTGACCCTAATACTGGCTGAAAATTATCCCATTATATGTCTCCTGTAAAAAAAATATGAGTACGGAGACGTTCACGTAATGAATGTTATATTTGTTCTCAACTCAACTGGCCATGAAATTTATCCTGCTTATAAATGTTAAACCGCCAACAAGCACTGGCATTTTAATATTTATTAGCAGGATAAATGGCTGGCTTTAGATCTGAATTTTCCTTTCATTTTGGCTATTTCAGTATTTAAGAGCAGTTTTTATTTCATGCTCAACTAAGATGAGCATGAACAAGTTTTATAATGTCATAGGCAGGACTGAAAGCTCGGGTTGAACGGCGCTGTCAATAATCTTTCTGTCATATCACGACGGTGTCTGGTTGTGACAGGGAGCTCAATACTCACTTTTTATAGTGCTGCCTCACTGTCGTATCGAATCCCAGACAATTTACTTGATACATGTACCACCCCCAGTCACATTATACTGACAACGGGGCGACCAATCCTAGCCCTATCCCGAAAATCCGAAAGCCAACCGGGGAGCAGCTAGTACCATTGTTAACCCTTTCCCAAACAGCCAACTTTTGGACAAGACCAATTCGAAAGCATTTGCAGACAACAATTCAACTCTTGCTGAA
This sequence comes from Hippopus hippopus, assembly GCA_946811185.2. NCBI lineage: Eukaryota > Metazoa > Mollusca > Bivalvia > Cardiida > Cardiidae > Hippopus > Hippopus hippopus. The sequence continues at coordinate 74,840,684 of OX328097.1, forward strand.
AAGATGATTTCTGTCCATGATAGGGTATAAACATTGTGGGAAAAGGAGAAAATGCTGTATACCAGCATTTTCTCCGTTTCCCATAATGTTTTCAAAAGGCTACTATTCCAGACCCGTAAAAACCAGGGATTGCTTGGGAAAGGGTTAACGGCTTGGTTTGTCGTGGCCTCACTGTCCGATCTCGGATCTTTATCGACTGAGCTACCGAGGTCGGTGGTATATTTATGCAATAATAGATAACAATATAGGAGCCGTGTCACGAGAAAACCAACGTTCTTGGTTTCCGACCAGGATCTACACAAACCGAGCTGTACAGCAACAGAAAATAGTTAGGGTACTTGGGATAGGCTACGATATTTTATTGTTGCACTCCCCGGATCTTTCATATAACTTTTTTTGAAATTTCAGATTTAGAAAGAAGCGGGATTGTGCCATCTATGTAGCGAAAACTAAGGCGCTGATCAGCTGCGTAGTTACTAGGCAGCTGATCTGCGCCTTTGTTTTCGCATATGAAGAATGTTGTTTTTTTCATGCCGTGGCTCATATGATTTCGTCATTCATTTACATTCGCAAGCCTAGTAGTGTTGAAAACCTCTGACCTCACCCTCGGGTTTCAACGCAACCCTAGTAGTGTTGAAAACCTCTGACCTCACCTTCGGGTTTCAACACTTCCCTCGGGACAGTGCGAATGTCAGTGATTGGGAAATTATGTTTGATCCCTCTCATGGGATATGCAATTATGATTTTAGGGATCACGAGTTCGATGCCCCCTCCAGAGCTAAGCGTTCTGCTAAACGAAGGCTCGTTAGAATATCAGCTCCAGAAGAGGCAGCTAGAGGTGTGAAACCAGTTCGACAGGTCGGAGGATACAAAGTCAATGAAAGCAGATTGTTAGACAGCCAACGAGCAAATTTAGAACTCGAGTGAAACGACAGTGCTTAATTCCTCTTCGAAAACGACAATGTACATGACGTGGACAAAACGCATACTCCCCCTACGCCATTCATTTGAAATGTGTTTCACATGCATAAACACACAGTCAAAAATGGCTTGCAATATGAAAAAGGGACTTTCGGACATTTGCGTAAAGTGTCGTCTCGGATTAGCCTTCGCTATTCGCGCAGGCTAATCCGAGACGACACTTTACGACTCCATTAAATTTTGTGCTACAGTAGACTTGCTGTAAACAGAAAAGATACATAAAACGGAAAATATCGTTTCAGATCAGCCTGTGCGGACTGCGTAGGCTGATCTGAAACGACACTTTACGCAAACGTCCGAAAGTCCCTTTTTTCGTTTTGCACGCCATATAGGCGTACTGTAATTCCATATCCCAGAACGTATTGGTTGAAATTTAACCACGCCCAACGCAAGCCGGTCTGTGTTTGTACAGAAGTTAGCTAGCAGCCGCATAGTCAGATAGTAGTGATATTTTACTATCTACTTGGTTTGCATCCCTGCCAACAATTTGTCAGTCATGTTGGGTCAGAGCCATCACTTCTTGGGCGCTTAACCAGTACTTTGTAGAGCTGAAAGGGTCTTGATCAAGGACACTACACGGTGGCCATAGGGTTCGAACCCCGGAGCTCTCGCTCCGGAGTCTGGCGATCTACCTCTGAGCCACTGCGCTCCCCGGGGTTGAAGATGAGCAAATGCTTTGATCAGACTGCATGGGATGTGAATATTTTTGGTTCGCATATGCAAAAAATAGGATTATGACCATTCCAAGACGGAACTTCTATTGTGGTTCTCTATATTTTTTGTTTGGTGGCAATTTCAAACTTGTTTGCTCCCGTTTGTCTTACTTAAATTCATTAAGGTTTACATAGTGGAATGACCACCTTTAGGGAAAGAGCTGCTAACTCGGTTAGCAGCATGACTTTTTTGTAATTTTGTTTTTTTCCACATTGACTTTACTCCAGGACTTTGATTCTGGTTGTTCTGGTTCTTGGTCTTTTCTTTTGTTAACAACTGCATAAGATGGACATATTGCGATAGTCAAAATATATTCCAGCAGGCACATAAAGTTACAATGACGTCAGAGCGACGTCGATGCGACGTCATAACGTCGCATCGATGTTGCTCTGACGTCATTATGACGTCATGTGCCCACTGGGAGAGTTTTATTTTGTACTGAAATATAAGCTGTGGGTACTCATTATTCCAGGGTATCTCTGGGGTAAGAACAGGAGCCTAATTAGGATGAACAATTTACAAAATTTATATGAACATTTTTCTTTGCCTAATTCTCACTGAAATACAACGTGTGGGTATTTACTAGATCTAGTTTTTTTTAACGAACTGGCATTAATTGCCATTCTTTTAATAACAACTAGATCTAATTAGGCCTCTGTGAATGCCCATGGAACCTTTAGATCAAATGGAATGTTAGAGAAAAATAAATGGCAAAACTTATTAAACTTTAATTTTCAAATACCGTTCAACCTAAACAAAAACAAGTAATGTCAAGCATTGTTTCACAAGACAGCCCCAATAGGTACATTACGTCATAATAACATAATGCCAACGGCGATGTGACGTTGTGACCTCGCATCGCCGTTCATATGACGTTATGACGACGCCATGTACCTACTGGGAAGCATGCGTGATTCAGTGTTACATATGTTGTCACAACAAATAGCAGGTTCTGTAGTTAAACTTTGCGGTTTTGGAAACAAAATCAGGGTTTTTCAAAGATTTCTGAGATTATTCTCTTACACCATCTTTTGAAAACCGCATTTTTGCATACCATCCAGTTCTAGGCCATCCATTTGCAAATATCGTCGGTTTGCTTCCAAAACCTCGTAACTACAGCTTGAAACAAGCTGTAGTTGCGAGGTTTTGGAAGCAAACCGACGATATGATCTTATTACCGTTTTGCAGTGCAACTGAAGTCCAAACAATTGAACAGAAACACCAAACTTGCTAGAATTCAAAATCTACTTCAATTGCGCATGCTGAATATGCCTGCTATATTTTGGCTTCAATTACTAATTTATTAACTGATTTTGAAGAAAATTATTTTGGCAGAACGCAAAAGGATGACAAGAACATATTTGAAGGTGGATATTTTAGAACGAAGTGATCACTCAGTTGTTTAGTCTTCTGAATTTGCCTGAATAATTCAATTGAAGTTGTATCCTTCTTGTTGCGTAATGAGTGATCTTAGGTTTTGTCGCAAAGTTTACATTATCAACTTAAGTGTTTCTTGCCTCCCTGTTATTTGAACTGGAGTGATCTTGTATCCTGATAAGGGATACAACGTAAGATGGTTTTAGTGGGCAATTTTTTCGTATTTTCGAAATTTATTTTTTGATTTGTTGTTGCTATAAGTGACCTAGTGCACGATGTGGAGGCTATATGTCACCTTCCTTCAGTGCTAACAGTATCTGGAAATCTTTTCTGAAATATGTGTGATACCAGTGAAACTAATTTGTAGTTTCAAGGGCTTCACTCATATTTCAGAAAACATTTCCAGATGTTGTTAGGACTTAACATAGGCAATTTATTGCCTCTACATAATGCACTAGATTATTTATTAATATAGCAAAAAAATATGAAAAAAATATCCTCTAAAACCATCCTACGTTGTACACTTTGCCTGATGTTCAATACCGCGGACGTAGAAAAATAATTCGACTATACAAGGATTATCATTTGCAATATTGGAGTCATTGGAAGCTTCCATTAAAACTAAATAAACGTACATCACTCATTTCTTGAGATCACAACAACACAAAGTAAATGTTTAATAAACATGCAACCTAAATGAACAGTTTCTTAGTATGTATCATGACCCTGAAGTATCCCATTTAACAATTATAACATATTAATTAATTTTATTATTATTGCATAAATTTAACTGCCACGTGCTTTCCTAAAGGTCACTGTCATGAAGATTGTTTCCTCCATAGATACATCAAGGAATTCGTGTGCGCACGAGCCGTCAATGCACGGCTTTTATCTCTGCTCTTTGCCAAGCACCATGCAAAGCACTTGCTAAATCCATGAGAAATTGAACTCAGACAGCTGACCGGATCAAGCATGATGATCGTGTATGCGTAAGCAAATGTTATAAGACTACTTGCATGAATGTTATACGTCAATTTTTTTTTTTCGATTTTGCAGTGGGTTTGTTGAATTGATGCAGTAATAGCGATGGATTCTTCATTCATTAACAGTCGCGGGGTCACTCAGGAAGCGTTACGAACCCCGGGCCTCTCCCTGGGTTTTCAACACTTCCCTCGGAACCCTGCGAATGTTTTCGAATGGAAAACTTCAGGGTCATGCAGTAATAGCGATGGATTCTTCATTCATTAACAGTCGCGGAGTCACTCAGGAAGCGTTACGAACCCCGGGCCTCGCCCTGGGTTTTCAACACTTCCCTCGGAACCCTGCGAATGTTTTCGAATGGAAAATCGTGCGTGATACCTCTTGGAAACATTCTTACACAAATAAACTAAATTATTGGCACAAAGAAACAATGACTAGATCTGGTATAAAAAAACGCAAGAAAAAATGATACATATTTCCATGCCGTGAAGAAATCTTTCTTCATATATGTGATAAACAATAATCTTGAATAGATCAACTGGAACAAAAGGCTGCTTTGCCAATTTGCCAACTTCTATTGTTGATCGAGCCGTTTCTGTCGATGTCATCCTTACACCATCCTTTGAAAACCACGTTTTTTCAATTCAATATCACCTCGTTATGAAACACCCCAAGAAAAATAAAATGCTGTCATACTTTTGCATCCCAAAAATCCAAAAATGTTCAGGTTTCTAAGCACGGGGTGTTTAAATTGCATGGGTGTGCTATTTAATGAAATGGGGATAAAACACTTGAAGCAAAATAACTGATACCAACAAAGCCAGAAACTAACAGCAAAATTCAAATTTAAAACACCTTGATTCGTAAGGAATATGTATATAAAAAAACATATATTTAAGAGAACAAATTCAATGCTGAATCACTGACTTTATATGCCTACATTCTGTACTTCCTGTTTCGTACAAAAGCCAGGACAAAGCCTTATTTTGAATGAGCAATCTTAAGATGAGCTCTGAGGCTGGATCGCCATGCATACGATTTCCTGCACTCGCTGCAGAGGTACTTTGGTGGTTGATGCTTCCCACGTCGGTGGTATTGAAGGCCGTGACGTGTCGAAAACGATGATGAGCACTCGGGGCACACAAACTGGGCATCTATATGATTAGGATTTTCTTTACAAATTAACACATGCTTCTTCAGGCAGCCAGGCGAGTGGAAATCTTTCCCACAGTATGAACACTTTTCCAGTGAAACGTTCAGATGTTTCGCGCAGTGAAATCTGTACTGGATTGCCTGATTGAACCCTTTCTTACACATCTGGCACATGTATTTGAAGATCTTGTCATGTTTGTTGCTTATGTGGAGGTTTAACCCATACTTTGTTTGGAATTGTTTTCCACATTGGTCACAGATGTGTTTTTTTGTCATCTGCATGGCACTTGATGAAGGCTGCGTGGCACTCGATGAAGCCTGCATGGCACTCGATGAAGGCACTGGTGCACTTTGCTTCAACGGAGTGCTGCTTCTTGGTCCGGTTTTCATATGCAATTTTTCATGCTTTGTTACATTATGTTTTATACGGGATCTGTATGTACATTTTTTACATTGAAACTCTGTTGCCTCCTCTATTGCTGATATGTCTAAAGATTCATCCATCTGAAAAGTAAAAGTACAGCACATTACGTTAACACGCCCTTTGCAGTTTAAACCCCTGTAAACCCCACTTTATATAGTGAAAAGTGGGGGTTACAGGGGTATGGATTATTTTTCTTAATTTTGTTTAAAATGCAGATTTTGGGTGCTCATTAGAACCGCCTCGATGAGGCACTTCTAACGACTCTCCAAAATCTCTGTCTGGATCAAAAATAAGAAAAATATCGCAGTTTTTCTTCCGGAAAATGCCACTTTTGAAACCACGTCAAATAGCAATATATTGCATAGGTATGTTAACGTAATGACAACTATATTATACATCACGAAAGTATGCCAACCTTAAAGCTGTCAGAGCCTTACGGACGGTTCCAACGCGTACCCACAATCTATTTGGAAAGAAAAAAAAAAGAGAGAAAAGAAACAGAAAAATAAACGAAAATTTCGAATTGACAATCGTCATCTTAATGCTATAAAATTGCTGAGTATAACATGGACATGTTACCGTATGGGTTGAAAAGGCTTATTGTGGCCAATGTTTCTTTTCACAAAGCTGACTACCTAATTAGTGAAGCAAAGGACTTAAGCGCTCCATAACAGAGCAAGAAATCATAATTTTTTCATCAGTACATATTCAATACACTTCAATTCTCACCAGCTGTGAAAATGACATTTCGTTTCATGTGTATCGGGTCTTTGTTAAAGACTATTGGTACACGTTAGAATGAACACCCACAATCCATGTTTTAAACAGAAAGAAATATTACTTTATACCCCTTTACATCCTAGTGTTACGCTGTATTTAAAAACCTAGGGTGATAGGGCATCTAAATGATATGGTCGTCTTATCAAGATGTCAGTATAATTGCCAATGCCCTTAGTATGTGAGATTCAAAATCAGGTCTTTAAACTGCAAAAGAAACAAATTGCAGCTCGTGAATTTCATGCAAAGAACCACTTTGTTGTCACATAAAGTGTCCTTCCGACAGAAGACAGAAGACTAGCTGCATTCTAAGAAAGCCTAAACTTGTTTTAAGTTAAGAACCGTATGATAAGCACAAACAAGGTTAAGCATTAATGCAATGAAACAATATTGTGTAATGATTCGCTCGAGTTCTGTCAATGATTTGTAACCTCAATGCAATCATGCTTTAATCACTTGCATTTCCAATTTTCTCTGTTTTCGGCACACAACTAGGAAATCAATAGTTATTTGATACTTGCCAATGTCTCTAAAAGGCATGCACAGGTATTCATTTCTAGATTTACATATAACCCCCGTTTACGTCAGAATATAAACTTTTCTTCTCATCTATAGTCCGTACACTACCTTTGCTATAAGTCGTACACCAATTTGACAACTGCCTGCTATAGACCGTACACTGGCTATTTTTTTTAAATCTAAATATTCGGAAAACTAAGAACAAACTCGAAGTAAAACTTCGTTTGTAAGTACTTAGGACCTCAAAGAAGTTATAACAAAGCGAATTGCGGGCCTGAATAACAATACAATTGAGAAATATGAAAATTTTGAGTCGGCCTGTTAAATGTCAAGAAAAACATCAGTGATTGGGCAGGTCATTCTGCTAAATTCTAGTGCAGAAATACTTTTCCTAAGTGTTTCACATATTCATACATATACCCGAACCTATCATTGATGTAAGTTCTATATTTTCCAGGCAAAATACTATAAAACACAAAAATAATAAAAGAAATACTGACCGTGTAGCTCACTCCGTAAACATTTCCCTCGATTGGACAATCGCTATATCCGGTGTACGTTGATACACAGTGATAATAGAAAACATTGCTGGAAACGGAGAAAATGCTGGTTACCAGTATTTTCTCCTTTTACCACAATGTTTTCAACAAGCTTCTTCCTCAGGGTCGTTAACCACACAATCTCCAGTTTTAACGACCCTGGAGAAGAAGGCTATAGAAAACATTGTTCTCCCACTATGTTTCTACTCTATCAAAAATAGAAATCATGATCTACCTTTAATTTGTCGTCTGCCAATACTTTCAATCCGGTTGAGTATGAAATTTTGTAGGTACGTAACTGAGGATTAAAACCTGTGATTGTTTGGTATAGGGTTAATTTCAACATGATTTAATGTCCGGGGTTACCCTAAGTCTGATACATGCATATCGCTCTTCTTCAGGTACAAGGGCGTGACGCCTATATAACAAACAGCCTTTGTGTAACAGTTCTGACAAACAGCCTCCCAAGACGTGGGTTAAACCCAGGAACTCCAGGTCCCAAGGCGAACACTGTACCACGCCTCTACGAAAGCTAGCCCTATAGCATGGCAGTGATAGTATCCCCTTAACTAGCTCAACATTCGTCCAAGAATCTTCAACTACTGTTGCTTAATTTCTCAGCTAAGCGGGTTTTTACGTTGGGCGTCAATGTAACAGTTCTGACAAATAGCCTCCAAAGGCGGGGATTGAACCCAGGTCCTCCAGACCCCAAGGCGAACGCTCTAAAACGTCGCTGCAAAAGCTAGCACTGTAGCAAGGCAGTTTAAGTGTCCCCTTAATGCAAACACAAGCTGTACCTTTACATGTATATCTAACTGTGGGATAGGCCAGAATACTGCACATGCATGTTCATAATTGACAAGCTAGCATAGCTCAAGTGGTAGAGTGTAGGACTTGTAAACATCAAGTCTTGGGTCATTTTAGGGTGTGGGTTCGAGCCTCACGGCTAGCCATTTAAAAGTTACCAATGGTCTTTCGGATAAGACGTTAAACCGAAGTGCTATACACCGAGCAAGTTAAAGAAAAGTCATTTCGTCCTGTTACTCGCACCATCCCCCGTAACAAAACTAACAGCCTTCAGAGGGCTTCGCCCATATGGGCAAGCAGTGGCGACGATAAATAAACGCAACTTCAATCAATGTTCATCATGTAAAAGAAAAAGGCAATTGGGACAGGACGAGCCTTTGTCATTTCAGAGAATCTGCTGATATCAATATCATTATCATTATTTACCCTTTAACCCTCACAGCGCCTTTCACAACTATAAGTGCCTTTGCGGTCGATGTATATCAAGATCAGACTGCACAAAACGTACCGTCTGATACTTGATGTCCGCTTCCCTCAGGCATTCTGGACAAGAACAAACTTTTAACTGCACTTACTGGGGTTTTATTCCGGTCATATTTCCAGACTGAAATAGTCATGGATTTAATCGGCGCTCTAGGGGTCAACAAACATCCAGCGCTTGTACTTGCCTGAGGAAAAAAAACTCGAAAAATATGTTATGGGAAAAGAAGGAAAACAACAGTAACCAGCATCTTTTTTCCCACAGTGTTTCATACCCATTTTAAAGCACAAAAACCATTATTCAGTAATATTCAATATGTTGCTTGCAGATGCTTTCGAAAAGAAAAGAGTAGTCAACTGCTATTTAGATTTATGGGCCAGTGCCTTATTTTAAGTAAACAATATCGGGGTCAAATTGCAGGCAAATATGTAATTCGCAAAATTAATGGATATTTATATAAGTCTGACAATGTGTTACAGTACAGTTTTTCCAAGTTCCAGTCGCTGGCAGAAAAATGAATTGTAAAAATAGAACTAAAATTGGCAACTTTAATACTATTTTTACGATTCTAAGTGACCTGTCACCTTTCGCCCTTTGCTAAGATATCTGCATGAAATATCTCTTCCCATCAATTTCCACAACTGCGAGGAGGTATGCTCCTTTTCGGCCGGAAATAATGGATAAGATCTGCAGATTTGCACAAGATTTTTCTGTCGTCTGTAATCTTTTTTTTTGTGGTAAGAAGACATCGATTCGCCAATGTCTCGGGTTCGTTGTGACAAGGCGTTGCTTTCTAGATCTAGCTTCAATATTTCTTCTTTGTGTCAGTCTGTTAACTCCTATCCTGCTAAATATGCTAAATAAAACTTTCAAGACGATAGTAAAGATCTAAATAATGATATTTTAAACTTATTTTTTGGGAGGAAAATATCTCCTTATCGAACAGTGTAGATCCAAGATCAGACTGCACGTTTTGTGCAGTCTGATCTTAATCTACACTGTCTGCAAAAGGTCAGTGAGTCGCGCTTAGCACCCAAGAGCTAATCAATGCCTTTTGAATTATGACGCGCCATCTGTCGAGTTTCTAAACGGCCAAGGGACATCGGAACGAATTTGACCTTAGGAGGCGACTACAACGGGAAACCTGCAGGGGTGAAGGAGGGGAGCATGCACATTCATGTACGAGGGGTGATCAAAAAGATCGCGGACCACCTCGTTATTTTGAAAACTACTACACGTAGGATTACAAAAATTTGTATAGATGAGCATTAATTATCTGGTAACTGACTAAAGCTTTCAAATGTCGTCTTATTCAAGTAGGTAAAGTGTGACGTCATTCTCATGACGTCATATACTGCATTAGTGGTCCAAAATGTCGGACGACGTTTTATTTGAGCCGAGAGTAATCATAAAGTTTTACGTCAAACTCGGAAAATATTTATCGGAAATCAAAACCGATTGAGAAACAGTTTAAGGGGACTCTGCACTAAAGAATTCTGATATTCGTACATGGATCGGACCAATTTAGACAAGGGTGCGATACTGTTAAAGATGGCCCTAAATCTGGCTGTCCATCAACATCAATCACAGACAAAATCATAACGTGTGTAGAGTAGCATGCAAAACAAAATCATCGAGATACTGTCAGGAAAATAGCTGACACATACAACATTTCATATAAAAGTGCTCAGAAGATTTTGATTGAGAATCTTGGAATGCCGTGTGTTTGCTTAAGGTGGGTACCTCGGCAACTGACGCCCGAGAAAATGGGGGTTAGGGTCGAAATCTGTTAAGAAATTTCAGAACGCATTAGGATAGAGGGGTCAAACTTTACCCATCGTATTGGAACAAGCGATGAAACATTGGCACACTTTAACGAGACTGAATCTAAACAATAAAGCACTGTATGGAAACATCCAACATCGCCTTCCGCTGGTAAAGCCAACCTCTCTAAGTTACTTGGTAAAGCTATACATCATGTATTTCTGTTCTCCTTTTTTTCCCCTACATCATGTTGTATCTATACATACTGCAGTCAATACTGAGTTTTATGCCAACATTATTCAAATAAATTTCACAAACACCATACGGAAAAAACAGCCTGAAGTCCTGCGGGGTGACGTCACTTTACACTAAGATAACGCCCTAGCTCACAAAGCCGCGCTTGGACAAGAAACGTTGCAGAAACTAAACATAGAAACACCAACCAATGCCCCTTAAAATTTAGTCCTGACTCCATGTGACATCTGACTAGTTCCTGTTTTGAAAGATTCTCTATGTGGCACGCACTACAAGAGTAGAGAGGAGCTAACCCTCGTTATGACCGGGTCCTTGAGAGTAATGTCACGTGACGCGCTCGCACACGTGTTTCGCACGTGGAAATCAAGAATTAGTAAGTGCATAGAACTCAAAGGAGGTTACTTTCAAAAATAGTAAACACTCCAAGTTGTTTTTTATAATGATATTCCGATACCGGCACTGGTCCACGTTCTTTCTGATCACCCCACGTACATGTATATAGATCTTGGCGTTCAGTTACAACTATACAGAAAATATATAAGGATTATAAATGCACCCAAGCAGCACCATGCAGTGAATTCAAAAGAAGCTCTAGGATATTATACACGTCGTTGTTGTAACTGATGAATTTCTCAACACACTCTGCCTAAAACACGCAGGAACTTAACCCTTTGCAACACAATCCCGAGTTTAAAGACCTCTAGGGAAAAAGCTTTATGAAAACATTGTTGGAAAAGGAGAAATAGCTGGTAAGCAACATGTTTTTTCTACCCTTTTGAAAATGAATTTCATTATTTGAGTCATATTTAATTTGCCGTCTGCAAGAACGTTTAATTTGGACTAGTCTAACATTTTGTCATGTGGTAAAGGGTAAAATTCCACGAAATCATTATTACTGAAAGCAGAGTGACGCCGAAATGTACCGAATGCTGTATAATCTCGATCATTTTGCCACCCTTAACCCTTTTCCTGCTCAATAAGTGAATTGAAACTTTCAAGCCGAAGTGAAAACCAAAATTTTGTTATTTCAAAGGTATTTTTCGTGAAAAGATAACTCCTTATCGGACAGTGTAGATCTAAGATCAGACTGCACGTTATGTGCAGTCTGATCTTGATCTACAATGTCCGCAAAAGGTACTTGAGTCGCGCTTTTGAAAGGGTTAAAATTACGATTGCGATTTCCTTATCAGATAAGCTTGCTTATATCCATCTGCTGAACACATACGAAATTTGACAATGTGTACGTATTATATACATTTTATTTTTTCAGTCTGTAAAAAACACGGTGTTTTAGTTTCTTTTTAAACTGAGCCATGCTCTGTGAAAGGGAAGTTTAATGCATCATGCAAAATGTTTCGACCCGCGCAGGCTAACATGGACCGAAACGTTTTGTTTTTTGCAAATTTTCTATATGTCCAAGTACCATTCTACCTCATGATTCAGTTGGCTGTTGGACAAAATGGATTTCATGTATCCTTAAGTCTGGTAGAATGAACCACTGAGATGCATTAAATCCCCATTTTACCAGAGCGCGATGGCTTCCATCACGCGAAAAGAGGCATTCGGACATTTGCGTAAAGTGTAGTCTCGGATCAGCCTGCGCAGTCCGCGCAGGCTAATCCGAGACGGCACTTTACGACTACATTAGATTTTGTTCTTCAGTAGGCTACGCAAAACAGAAAATTACATGAAAACGGAAACTGTCGTATCGGATCAGGCTGATCCGAGACGGCACTTTACGCAAATGTTCGAATGCCACCTTTCACGTGTTGCAGGCCTTATTGTGTTACAAGGCTATCCCTGCTTGGCACGGACAGGCAATTACAGCCAATCAGAATGCGAGTCTTAGAAATTAGGAAGAATCAGGATAAACTATGAATAAGGTTTTAGGTATCGAAGTTGTTAATCATTATACGTGTATTGTGCTTTCTTTTCTTTTCTTGGATGGCATATATAGCTAACTCTGACGGTATAAATATATAGATCAAAAGCAAAAGGGGAAGTTACTCTAGAGGATTTACTTTCACTTAACCCTTAACTTGCTAAATAACTAATATACAACTTTCAAGCCGATAATAAAAACCCAGATTTTGCTATTTCAAAGGTAATTTTGGGAGAAAGATATCTTCTTATCGGACAGTGTAGATCACAATCAGACTGAACGTTTTGTGCAGTTTTATCTTGATCTACATTGTCCGCAAAAGGTCAGTGAGTCGCGCATTGCAGCCTTATGTTTAATCTACTACTACTTGATTCTAAACTCTATGAAACCAGTGACTCCCTTGGCAGACTAAATATCTGAGGCTAAATATCCAACTATATCTCGTCTTTAACTGTAGCACTGATGAATTTACTCATCACCAAGACAACCGGTTGTCAACATTTTATGACAAAAGAGTAAATTGCTGGAAACGATATTTTCTGTTTTTGTACTATGTCTTACGCTGCCATGCGCGACTCAAGGACCTCTTGAAGACAGAACCTACAGTCTAATCTTGGATCTACACTATCCGATAAGGAGATATATCCCCTCCCGCCACCCACAAAAAAGAAATACCTTTTGGTTTTTAATATCAGCTAGAAAGTTTAATTTCACTCATTTAGTAGGATAATGCTAGACCTAAACCCCTAGGCTTTTAAGCACAACTCACTGACCTTTTGCGGACAGTGTAGATCATGATCAGACTGCACAGAACGTGCAGTCTGATCTTGGATCTACACTGTCCGATAAGGAGATATATTTCCCCAACAAAATAACTTTGAAATAGCAAAGTTTCATTTTCAACTATCGGCTTGAAAGTTCCGTTTCACTTAATTAAGAGGAAAAGGGTTAATTTATCTTGATAATCCTGGTGAGACAACTATGATTTGTACCAACTACAACGTTTTTACTGTGAGGAACTCATGGCATATTATTCTTTTAATCGTCTCTTGCTCTACTTATCTTAGCTTCTGTTAGGCCTACTTTATCCATGGTCTGTACTTATTTTCAGATCGTGTGATATTTGTATTCTTATCGATCCAAGTTGGCATTTCAAGTAAGTTCATTTTTGTGATGTTTGGACTCGTATTGACCACTCAATGTTCATAAAATGCCTTATTTCTAGTTCTCGGAATCTTTCTAAATTTTAAAGTAACGCGACATCTGATTGGCTAAACCATTCGGTTTAGCCAATCAAAACTTGCGTTGCTTTCAAAATCAAGCTTAGGACTACGAGAATGCAACTTAGAAAGGTTGTTAGATACGGACCGCATACATGTATCTTCAGATTTACAGCCCCGACGACCTTATAAGGGCGTAAATAGGAATTTAGCGTAATTTTTGGCTAGGGGCCACCGGCGCCTAGCCTTAGTAACCACGTTTCAGACTTTTGCATGAAAGCTGCAACCACTCTCAACATCATGTATAAATGCGCTCTATTCGCTGTCTCTGATTTGCTGGAACTGCAATTGCCGTTTCTAATTGGCTTGAAACGACACACCCCTCAAAACCGCCTTACACTTTACGAGTTATTCATCCATGATGTAAAATAGAAATTGAAAGAGGGTCTACATTTACCGAGAAAATGCCAAAGAAAATATATTTAAAGCAAAAGATTTTAACGGTGTTTGTTGGTGTGATGAATTTTAAATGAGAACGCTTAAAACAGAAAGAAATTCTTCCATTAATTTCACCAAATACTCATGCAGAGCATGACAGAACCAAAACCCGTGTTTACCTTGGGTCGTCGCTGTGTGCACACCTTTTGATCCAGATGGAACGTGGCGAAATTGACATTTGATTGATAAGTCTTGTATGGTGTGTATCCACGTATGGTGTGTAAACAGACAAAACCCTTTACCTTGTCAGCCGTAATACATGTACAAATTGGGCAGTTGATGATTCGGTGTTTTCCTGGTGCATGGAAATACCGGAATAGACCGGGACCGACTGGATTGGACCGAAATAGACTTCAAGATACGATATAAACTCTTGTAGCAACACTTTACTTATTTGACAGTGGAATGGGGGGAAACCTGAACATACTCATGTAAGGGAAAATAGGAACTTGCAAGAGAGATAGAGGATATTTGTTTGTATCCATCAAAGTATTTTTCAAACAGTTATAAATGCCTCTTCTTGACTTTGAATGTGTAAATATTTAGATACTTTACAATATCTTTGTCATTACTGTCATTACTGCAGACATTTACTTCAAGCTTGAAGTAGTTGCTAACCATCATATTTACTTCAAACTTGGGCTAGTTGTTGACTATCATAAGGGAACCCATAAATTAGGGGCAGGTAAACATCTAAATATTTTTGACACAGTAATGCCCGGCTTTTCGACTTGCAGTTTTCACTTAAAGCAACTGCAGCCGAGCATTGGCATCCACATTTTTTTTTTTTTTTTATTTTACTTTTTTACCGGACATTTCATAATTGAATGCAAATTGCTTTACACATATAATTTTATGCACTTCCACTTGCCCCTAGCCATCAGTGCTTTCAGCGCTTTGATTGCACCCATAATCATGACTATTTCAAACAGTTTCGAGTTTTAACTACCCTGGTGAAAAAGAAGACCTTTTGAAAAAAGGGTAACCAGTATTTTCTCCTTTTCTTACAATATTTTCTATCCTTTCAAAGAGAAATCTTACAATTTCGGCTTCATACAATTTGTTATCTGCGAATAATTTGATATTTGGAATTGTCCAAAATATGATCGTTCAATAATTCTTGCTGAATACAGGTACATGTACATCATAAGAAAACTTGATCCCCCGGGAATTCATTATATTCTTAATTAATCAACTCTCTTCCAAATGACAAATTTTGTTCAAATTGAAAGCAGTAGCAGACGACACAAAAGGTGTGACTCAAAAATTGAAATTCGTTTTTGGAAGGGTAGAAAACATTTTGGGTAAAGGAGAATATGCTAGTTACTAGCATTCTCCTTTTCTCACAATGTTTTCAAAAGTTTTTCTCCTTAGAGTCGTCAAAACTTGGATTTTTTCGGTAAAGGGTTAATTAAAACAGGTTGCTTGCCTAACAGAGGTGCCCGCTGTAACAGTTTTGACTCTATATTTCAGGGGCCGGACAAATCTGCGCCTCATGTTCGGGGGTCGTGAACCAGGCGTCATGTCAACACCACGTCACGTGCGATCAGTCTGAGGTGCTGTCATAGTCAGCTATTGTCTTTCATTAATTTGCCTTGCTTTTCATAAAGAAAGAATTTCGTATTTGAAAAAAATGATCGTTTGTTCAGTGTTTAACGTCGTTTTCAGCATTATTTGAGTGATATCGCGGCGCCTAGTACACCTTTCTCAGCTTTCCGAGAGCTTTTTTACCAGTACATTTCAAAACAATCTTTCCGAGCTACTGGCTGCTTTTTACTTATTACTAAAATATCACAGAAAAAAGTTGAGTGGTGAGAGGAATGAATTCCGGGCCCGCATTCACCAACCATCCTTAAGAACTTTCTTAGTCTGATTCTCAAGAATTTTCTAGATTTTAAAGTAATACAAGATCTAATTAGCTGAAACCAAACGGTTTAGCCAGAGATCTTATATACACATCTATATACGAATCTATATACGATCCCTGGTTGAGCCAACCAGAACTTGCGTTACTTTCTAAATCTAGAATAAGACAAAGACTTCAATATTTTCATTAACGTTTCCCAATACTACTTTTAACAAAATGAAAAACGCTGAGGAAAAAGAGGCAATTGCTCGTGAGATTACTTTTCACTATTTTACTCAATATTGAGCCTCAAAAGAATTTCAATATTCATATTCCAGTATCTCTTACGCCGTCTATCTTTTATAAAGATATTTCTTGTTTAAATAGAAATGTTTTGTTAGAGTATTATTTCGGATCTTAACCGAGTTCGCAAATTTGCGCTCGATATTTAAATATTGAAAGGCGTTTAGTACAGACAAGATTTTTCGTCTTAATCCTTTAGCACACGAATCAGAGTATTAAGGACCCAGAAGGAGAAGGCTTTAGAAAACATGGTGGGAAAAAGAGCAAATGCTGGTAACCATTTTCCACCATGTTTTCTGCCCTGTAAAAGAACGTCGGTTCATTTGTATCACTTTCAAATTTGTCGTCAGCAGACGCTTTCAATTTCGAAGAGTCTATAATCGGTCGTTTGGTAAAGGTTTAACCCTTTTCTCCACAGAAGTGTTATGTCCGAAGCTATAGGACGGAATCCGGAACCGACTTGTTTGATCTCGGATGCATGGCAGCCACTGTAAGTACAAGAACAGTCTAAAACTTATCAGCAACTTCTTTGCTGTTCTACAAATGAAAACGAAAGGGAAATCAAAGTACTGAGTGGACAGAGAGTCTGGCCTTTGTCCTTCTGTGTTGAAATAGAATGAAGGATTTCGTTCACTCTTATCGTAAAGATCCCTTTCTTTCATTATTCTTCGACAGAAGACTTTTGAAAACATTGCTGGAAGACGAGAAAATGCTGGTTACCAGCATTTTCTCATTTTCCAACAACGTTTTCTCTTTTTTTTAATGTATTATTCTTTCAAATAGAAATCTCATCAATTTAGCAAAGGCTAGAGTTTGTCGACTTGTAAAAAGTCCGTGTTACTAAATTTCATAATTTTCTTTCGGGTCGAAGTACATTCAAGTCAAGGAGTGTACGAACCATGGTAAATCATCAAAATTCACGAAAAAAAATTTAGAACATTATATTGCCACCAAGGTAATTCGGACTGGAAGAAGTACGAAACAATAGATAAGTTCATAATCTGGGAATATGAGACATAGAGAGAGAGAGAGAGAGAGAGAGAGAAAGACAGACAGACAGAGATGCATCGTCAATTCTCATAACCCATCCATGGTCAATTAAAGATATATCTATCGTAACGAAGCATTAATCTTCAAATCTGAAAAACGAACTAAGAACGTTTACGTATTGGACAGGAATGCCCACATATCATGTCGGCCATTATCGGCAAGAGAGGTGAAGGTCACCACGTGATGTGTGAGGCGTGCTGTAACAATGTAAGCATGTGTAACCAGCTTCTCTCCTGTGAGTCCGTCCAGAATCAAGGTAAGTCAGTCTACAACTTTACTTTCTACAGAAGACTTTGTGTGTGTGTGTGTGTGTGTGTGTGTGTGTGTGTGTGTATGTGTGTCTTGCAGAGGTCTCTAGTAAAATCATCGTGGAAAAATGAAAGAAATGATCGTAACGAGCAATCTCTAATTTGTATCAGAATATTTTCACAATTATGCATCTATAAAATAATATTCTATGATAATTTTCCATTTCTTACCTTAAAGTTGTCAATAGATTATTTTTCCTTCTTTTTGTTGCTTCAGCTGTATAATGTTTTAAGCCCTGACACTGCTAAATAACTTAAAAACGAGACTTTCAAGTCGAAAGTAAAAAACCGGATAATGCCTCTTCAAACGACACCTTCTGTGCAGTCTGATCTTGATCTTCTCTGTCCGCAAAAGATCAGTGAGTCGCGCTTAGCAGCCTAAGGGTTAAAATGCAGGCGCTTTTGTAGGTCTTTACTTTTTCGTCCATTGATCGAAAGGTCCGGCTTATCGGTATCCCCGAAACGATGTAAAGTTTGATTAACTTTTTACCAAACGACAAAATTTAACCCTTATCCTGCTAAAAAAAAGTGAAATGAAACGTTCAAGTCGATAGTAAAAATCCAAATTATGCTATTTCAAAGGTATTTCCCGCTGAAAGATAGATCTATCTCCATGTTGGACAGTGTAGATCCAAGATATAACTGCACGTTCTATGCAGTCTGATCTTGATGTACTCTGTCTGCAAAAGGTCAGTGAGTCGCGCTTAACAGCCTAAGGGTTAAAATACGGACGCTTTTGTAGGTCTCTACTTTTCCATTGGTCGAAAGGTCCGGCTTATAGATGCTGTATCCCCGAAATAATGTAAAATTTGATGACTCTTTACAAAACGACAAAATTTAATAGTTGGGAGAAGGTCATTTACATCCTAGAAGTCGGGAACCGATTAAAAGAGTTGTCTAGATTGAAAACTTTCGCAGAGGTCAAACAAAAATGAGCCATGCTCAGTGAAAAGGGGGCTTAATAATACCAAGCAAGTCATCACATAATTCTGGATCCATAAAATCCATTTTGTCTAACAAGCGATCAAATCATGAGATACACTGGTCCTTTGGCATGCAGAAAATTTACCAAAAGCAAAACTGCGCAGGCTTACCTGAGTCGATACGTTTTGCAGATGCATTAAGCACCCTGTTCACAGAGCATAGCCCAACTTATTGTGGCTCAAATGATGAAGCCTGTCTTTGGATAGATGTAAAACATTCTGGGAAATCTATTTCCACAATGATCGTGAGAACAAGGGGAATGTTCGACGAGGAGTTAATTAATTCCGAAAACGGGTTTTTGTCTGACTCAAGTCCCAAAGTATATAATTACGGCTTGCAAAACGCTAAAAGGAGCACTCGGACATTTGCGTAAAGTGTCGTCTCGGATCAGCCTGCGCAGTCCGTGCAGGCTAATCCGAGACGGCACTTTACGACTACATTAGATTTTGTGCTACAGTAGACTTTCGCAAAACAGAAAATTACATAAAAACGGAAAGTGTCGTTTCGGATTAACCTGCGCGGACTGCACAGGCTGATTCGAGACGACACTTTACGCAAATGTCCGAATGTCCCTTTTCGCGCGTTGCCGGCCAAGTATTTGAAATGTGATTGAAGTATGGCGGTTTCTATCCACAGATAGTTGTTTTTGACAGATTTCGCCTTTATACGAAAAACATATGAGCGGCGCTTTGAAAAAAGGGGTTTTATTCATCCCCGTGATGCATTATACCAAGCAAGTCATGACATTTATTGATTCATGAAATCCATTTTGCCTAACAACCGACTGACTCAAAGATAGAATGGCATCGAACATGTAGAAAATTTACCAAAACCAATGAGTTTCGACACAGGTTAGACTGTGCGGAGTGCTACACAGGCTGACATGGAGCTATACTTGTTGCAAATGCGTTAGATCACTTTTTCACAGAGCATGATTAATAAAGATAAGATCATGTTATTAGAAATTAGGTCGTCGAGAGTTAGTAGAACACAAGTGCCTATGGTATAGGTAGTTTGCAGTTCACAGGGACACCCTGAGTTTTGAAATATCTTGAACAATCCCGTATCAATTTTTATGAAACTTTTCAAGGTCTTTTAAAATGACCTTACCAACTTTCACAATGAAAACTAAAATTCTTCTTCTGCAACAAAGAACATTTTGCCTATTCCAGCAGTTTTAAATTTTTTATCTGAAACTTGACATTCTCCGACGGTTTCACACAATGACCAGAACAGCAAACATAACTGGACAAGTGTATGACTTCAGTACCTCAATTCAGATAAATATGAGGCCCTGAAATTGTCTTTTTGTACAAATAATATAGTTCTATACTTTACCTTCGATATCGCTCTCGTCACTTTCATTCAAACTTTGAAATCTAAAATGATTTGTCCAGTGTTTTCTTACATGGTGTCTATTCTCACTGTGTCCCTTTGACCGTAAAAAATCATCTACAACAATCCTTTTGAGGTTATTTATGTAACTTAACTACATCATACAATGCACCCTTTTTTCATTTTATTGTTGTATACTATACCACATGATGTGTGCCAGAGGTTTTGGAGAAAAAAAAAAAACATCTATGGTTGGTCGTGGAAAAGAAAACAAAGTGTAAACAAGTGTATGCAAGTGTCCAATACTGAATCATTAAAATAAAACCTAGATAAAAAACGAGATCAGGGCCTCAAAAAAAAAAATGAAGTTTTTACTATTCAAACAATAGACGGCCACAGTTACTGTACTTGCATGAGAATTGTTTTCATAAACAGATAAACCCTTTACTCGGAATAGCCTTCAACCCTCCCACCGCTTTCAGGCTGTTTTGGTCATACTTTTTAACATTGCACTGAATGCAAAAAAGTCAAACTAAGTTATCAAAAATTCTGAAAATTTCATCCAGAGTTGGTAAAGGTAATATTATCAACTGTGCAAATTTTCAGTACAATAGCTAAAGCATTTTTTAAGATATTTCAAAATTCAGGAGTCCCTATGAACCTCAAACTACCTATACTATCGGCGATGCTTTAATCATTGCAGGTCCCGTATATCCTCGCGACTGTTCGGAGCTCAGTTTACAAGAACGAGTAAACAGCACCTACATAATCTTCCCCTATGGTGTCAAACATAAACCTGTAGCAGTGTATTGTATCTTCGACTTCAATGATGTTGCTTGGACGGTAAAGTCAGCTGTCTCTAGCTTTTGAATAGAGCAGTGCTTTACGCCGCTTTCAGCATTGTTTCATACATATAGCAGTCGCATCATACTCTGTAGTGGATTATCTGGGCCTTACCAGTATATTGCTTTGAAATTTATTGCCCAAGGAAACTCCCACGAAAAACAGCCCCTTGAATACATAATCTCCCTACTGCGAGATGGAAATTTGAATACAGCAGTATATAAACATAATTGAATGCTTCTGATAGATGAATGTGTGATGGAAAACAATGGTATCTGTCCACTAATATAAAGGAAAATGATTGTCCTTTTTTTCTTGAGATCGAATGTATACTCGTACATTTATCTTTATCTATCAAACACCGCATTGAGATACATAGCTGTCATCTAACCCAGAATCCACTTTTTGTACAAAACTTTAGTTTCGCAAGATATATTTTCCATCTTCATTTTAACACACAAGCCTGAGAAATATTACGAATTGACGCAAAATCTAAAATTACCTAAAGAGACTACGTAGCTCATTAGGGAAATTACACTGATAAACAATTTTTCTTTGATCTGTCCTTCTCTCTTACTGATGGTTTAAAGTTGAATTTAGTGATGAATCTCTTTAAAGATTGGTGAGATAATGAAAATCTAAGTAGCCCCCTTAAAAGGGTTGATGGCCAGAATTATACCAACTTTACAATCGAAAAATCACCAATTTTTACGCCTATGCCTTTACTGAGATTTAGTTAGAAGTTTAAAGTGATTCCCTTATTTGCTAAAAATTTTTAAAAAATCCATAATGAGTGTACAAAGTTTGACTTTGGAGACATTGTAGTTCAAGATAAGACTGCACAGAACATGCAGTCTGATATTGGATTTACACCATTGGATAGGTGAACTTTGAAATCGCAATATTAAAGTATAGGATATCGACTGAGTACGAGGTCTTTCCGTATAAGAACGACCTGGGCACGAGCTTCACGTAACACCGAGAGCGCGAAGCGCTCGAGGTGTTTTGTGAAGCTCGTGCCCTGGTCGTTCTTATACGGAAAGACCGATGTACGAGGTCGATATCCGACTTACATACCGGCCACCATCAGTATTGAGTAGACGACTTGACAATCATGTCGAAAAGTGTGGACCTATTCGATGAAATAAGAAGCGTATAACATGTTTTATGGTTTTATAACTTTTGGGTATTTTTTCTTATTTATTTATCATTTTTATTTTCTCACTTGAAGATTGATGAATCGTGGCTTGAAATTGAATCTCGTGAGCATCGACCTTTGGATTTTTTTTTTTTTTTTTTTGGGGGGGGGGGGTAGGTTTGTTGATGCTGCACGAGTGAGTTCATTGCTCAGTATAGGTTCGAATTGATTGAAATATTCACGGATTTCAGCTTTGCCGGTAACACTCTCGTGTTTTCAATTCTACCGTCTGTCCGTTTTCACTAATTCATCCAGTTCTATGCGGCCGTAGGTCAGTAATCATTGATTGATTGATTCAATGGTGCTTTACAACATTATTTCAGTCATATTACGGCGACGCTACCAGTGAGACTCAAGTCCGGGACCTTGGGATCGAGCTTAGGACAGCTTGTCTCAAAGCGATTCTGATCATTCGACTATTGGAGTGATCGGGCCCTCAATTTGCATTTCGTTTGATTTCTTGGGGTTAGCTGTGCCTGATCAGCCATTGAAGGAGAGTGTTCCTATGTTAGTTTTTCTTTCTCACAAAAAGAAAAAACACGAGTGCCTTTTCGCTCCAGAGGCTGAACTGGGCTAATACGGACAAATCAACAGTCGGTCTCACAGGGAATAGGGTGCATTAGAATCATTAGAACAAAAATACAATAATATTGCAGCCATGTTTTAGAACATGCGTGGGTCATTAACTTTTTTCTCAATTTCGCTATTTAACTTATATGAGAACTAGAAAAATACGAAAAATAAGTTGGATTTAGGTATGAATGAATTACATGTATGTAACAACAGGAAAGGAAAAAAAAAACTTTATCAACAAAGTTTTAAATGTTGGCCTTAACGTGACAGCACATTTTGTAAATAGGATGGGATAGATTTTTTTAAAAACCCTGTTGAAAGAAATTATTTAAGAATTGATGAGTTGGTCACAAGTAAAAATCAGATTAAAACCTGTCTTTCCAAATGGCATATTTGCAAGATTCTTCCTATTATTTAACAAATTCCTAAAAATCAATATCACGCGACTACCAATGTCCTTCACGACCCTGTCTGCAAGACCCAAGATCCGTCCGTTGTACGTGGACAGGTTTTTCTCGCACGGGAGCAGGTCTTTCCCGCACGTGGGCAGGTTTTCTATCTACAGAACAACCTCTGCACGTGCATAGATAGACCTGCGCTCGTGCATTCTTTTAAGACGGGTCGTTCTGAAAAAGATAGACCTGGTCCAAACAAAGGAGCCGGTATGTAAGATTTTGATATTGGCAAAAGGGGGTTTAATGTATTTCTGTTAGGCATCATACCAAGCAAGTCACTACATACTTATGGAACTATAAAAGCAATTTGGTCTAAAGTCCTTCTGAATCCTGAGATGCAGGAAATTTACCGACGGCAAAAAGTATTGACTCATGTCAGCCAGCGCGGATTGCGCAGGCTGACGTTGATCGATACATTTTGCAGATGAATCAAACCCCCTTTTCACAAAGCAAGGCTCAAATTTTAATAAGCAGTTAAAGGTCTAGATTTCAGACATTTTCAAACTGAAGATAATGGGTTTATGTATTTCTTGTGTCTATGATAGGTAATTCAGCGACGGTTAGACGGTTCGGTGGATTTCTATCGTGACTGGAGGGACTACGTTGCTGGATTCGGTGCAACAAATGGCGAATATTGGCTCGGTACTTATAAAATCGTATCATTATGCACCATTTCACCTTTTGCTAGCCATGGGAAACAATCGCTACGTGGCTCTATTCACCCTTGGCTAATCGAGCCAAAATCTGTAATCTTCGCAATACATGTATATGTGTAATCTCTGCGATAGGTGTATATGTGTAATCCCTGCGATACGTATATATGTGTAATCCCTGAGATATGTGTATATGTGTAATCCCTGCGATACCTGTGCGATATGTGTATATGTGTAATCCCTACGATACCTTTGCGATATGTGTATATGTGTGATCCCTGCGCGATATGTGTATATGTGTAATCCCTGCGATACGTATATATGTGTAATCCCTGCGATGTGTATATGTGTAATCCCTGCGATACCTGTATGTTTGTTATCCCTGCGATATGTGTATATGTGTAATTCCTGCAATACGTGAATATGTAATCTCCGTGATACCTGTATATGTATAATCCTCGCAATACGTATAATCATTGGCTTCAGTCCGTTCTAAAAGCACGAATCAAATGGCGCGTTACATTTGCTATCCATCATCAGCAAAACGCAAATAGAAATGCCGACTGCAGAAGAGATTTGTCGGATATGCTGTGAATTATTACCAAAAGTATAGACGAACACTATTAACTTGAATATTCCCTGTAGCAAATCTGTTAAATGCAGTTTAAGGGTACAGTCCAACCCAGATGATGGACTGTCAAAATATGTGCGTGGATTTAGTCGAAAGGGTTATGTTACGCGACGTTTAATTTGTTATCGTTAACGTACGAGGGCTGTCCCAAAATGTCGTGGACAACACTATTTTTTATGCTTGTTGTATCCGTTAGTCATTTGTGCACATTCCCGTATGAAATAAAAAATCAAGATTGCAAATAGTACATTTTATGAAGTTATTTACATGAATTAGGTAGCTAACCCGGCGCACACCAAAATATGACTGGATTTTATGAGCATGCTATATCGTTACATGTCTTTAATTCCAAACATGGTCATAATTGCGGGAAATCATTCGACGTGGATTAACGTCATTGCATTTGAGGTCATTACACCGAAGGATGTTTACGTAATGTTATTTTCAAACAAGTAATGGGATAAAACCTAGTGCGGTGGTTAATTCCAGCATGCTGAAAATGGCGACCTCAAAGGAAATGGCTGCGCAGCGGAATGTTATCGAATATTGTGTACAATTAGATATGACTCTTACGCAAACACTACGCAAACAGCACGCTACAGAAAAATACAAATCTGTGACAAGGTCTCTTGTATTTAAATGGTACAAGAGATTTGTTGACGGATGGACAGAGGAGCAGCGCCCTACAGTTCAGACTTAGCACCCCTAGACTTTGCTTTGTTCCACTATTTAAAGTCTCAGTTGCGGGGACATAGATTCGAAAACTTCAGTGAATTGCGACAGGAAACTCTGCGAGTGTTGAGCAATTTGAAAAGCAAGTGGTTTGAAGACGTATACGATAAGTGGGTCACACGCCACCGAGCATCGAGTACCACGGAGAATACTTTGAAAAAGAATAAATTGTTTTCCAGGGACTTCATGACGTTGTCGTTAGTGTGCGCCGGGTATGTATGGGTAGCTTATTTTAAATCGTGATAGATTGAGCAACTCTTGAGGTAGTTAGTTAATATTTCACACACATATGCACAAAGCTTTTGTAAAGAATTCCGGAACTTGCTGAATCTGTTGTGTTAACACTGATTGTGTTATAGCCTTTGTCTACGCTATTTTGAGACAGCCCTCATAATTCTATGCCTACATGGGCATTTGGTGGTGACGATAAATAAGCGGAAAACCAGTCAATCACTGGAGTTGCAACTTTCGACTTGATCAGCCAAAGGTCAATAGAGCAACGTAGTTATCGTCACTCTCGGCTAGCAAAGATGATGTTCATCATTTCTAGAGTAACACTACATACTACAACGGCTTTAGGGACCAGTCACCAGCTGTGTTGATTCCTTTAATTGATTGAAAGCTGTTTAACCCTTTACCAGACGACACAATTTAGCTCTTGTAGATAACAAATTGAACCTTGCTCAAATGACGCAATTTGTCTGTAAAGAGTAGAAAACGTTGTGGGAAGAGGAGGAATGTTGATTACTAGATTTTCAAATAAGACTACTTTTGACTTTAACGACCGGCAAGCAGTGCGTAGAGGTTTTTGCTTCAGGCCTACCATACATACATGTATTACCGTACTAGCTTTATGTTTTCTGATTACTATACATGTACATCGGACTATTTTACACGCATTGTATATATATGTTCCAGTAGATCTAATACTGTACGTATTTTATATATTTTCACACACTTACATTTTGATTATTTATTTCCAAGGACTAGAAAACATCCATGCCTTGACGTCAGTACCGAACTTTGAACTTAAAGTGGTGTTGACAGATTTTGCAAATGTCACAAAAGATGCATTGTACAGTTCATTCCACGTCGACAGCGTTTCTACAAACTATCGCTTGACTGTGTACGGCTACTCCGGAACGGCTGGTACGTTTATACTTAAGCCTTTGTTTATTTACCAAAACACTGCATTCTGCCTGTGTTAATTTGTTACAAATATGCTGAAAATCTACCGACCAAGAAAGATAGATCTATATAGGAATTGACATGAGTTGGCGTTTGAGATAAAATTTTATTGAACGACTCTATGGAAAATGTTTTAAGTGAGCCTTTGGCGAGCTTAATAACATTTTTTCTTGAGTTTGATAGAATTTTATATCAAACGCCAACTCATGTCAGATTCTTTTTGTCACATAACGATATTTCACAAATTGTAGATTAGAAGATGCAAAACCATCCTATAGTTGCACCCGCGGTAAAACCCATTCGCTTAGAACAATGAAATACGTACAAAATGACGTCACACAATTATGATATCAAACGTGTATAAAATTAGAGCATTCGTAAAGGGTATATTACATTGAAAACAAGGGAGGTTATGTGATAAATCAATTTTAAATGAGACATTCTGCACGTACGTTGTCTTAACTCTTTACCAGACGACAAAATATTTGACGCGACCAAATAGAAAGCATTTGCATACGACAAATTTCATATAAGAGAGTCGTTCATTTAATTGTGTCACTGGATGTCTATGAGACGTATTATATTAAATGCATATATTTCGTTCATTTCATCCCTTGATAGAAGAACATTTTCAAGTCTGGAAATCCAGTCTGTAAAGGCTGCAAAATAGGCTTTTCTGGGAATACCCAGCAGACACTGAAAAAATGGCACTTCGCAAGGCACTTTTAGAGCCATTTCGACGTACAGAGAGAGTTTTCTTTTATAAGGGAAAGAGAAAAAAGTCACATAGGCTGAGGTCGGGATAATAGGATGGATAGGAAAGCTGTACCACCTTTTCCGTTTCCAGGAAATTTCGAACAATTGCAGACTTGTGAGCAGCAGCATTGTCATGAATAAGGCACAGGCCCCTTAATCCGGTTCTAGGTCTCTGTTTTCATAGTGTTTCCTCACTTTTGAAAGAACATTGTTCTTGTAAAACTTGCCTGAAACCGTTCGGCCATTCGGTACAGGAATTTGAGCAACTGGACCGTCTGAATTAAAAAATATGGCATATAAAACTTTTCCCACGCTTTTTATTCTTTTTGCTATGATCGGCCTAACTTGGTCTTTGCGCAGCCACCGTTTATTATTGACGCGTCTCTGGAGCTCAAAGCAATAAATCCAGGTTTCATCACCTGTGAACAGTTCTGATATTCTACGTTTTACATAATTTTTTTGTACTTTTTAAGAAGAATTTTGGCCATTTTTACACGAGTAGCCTTTTGTTCATCTGTGAAGAGGTGGGGGACCCATCGAGCACAAACCTTACGAAGTTTTAACTCCTTGTCAAATCTTATGAACTGATCAAGATGCCAACTCTCTTAACTATTTCTTTCACTGTAAGGCTGGCATCCTCCTTAATTACATCTGCCATAGCAACAACATTTTCTTTGGAAGCTTCAGTTTTAAGTTGACCAGGACGGGGAGTATCTTTTTTAAGTAAGTTGTACAATCTTTAAATGTTTATACCATCTGAAAACCGACCGTTTTGATGCTGCAGAAGCCCCATGTATCGGACATAATTCACTAAATATTTGTGAAGCTGAAATAATTTGACTAACGCGAACTATAGGCCCTAATTTCAAGCTTTGCTTTTGGGCTCATTGTACATTCAGTAATTTAGCCAGTGTATATGAATGCACCTACTTTAACTTTCATTACATACCGGCTCCTTTGTTTGGACCAGGTCTTTCTTTTTCAGAACGACCCGTCTTAACAATAGAATGCACGAGCGCGGGTCTATCTATGCTCGTGCACAGGTTGTTCTGTAGATAGAAAACCTGCCCACGTGCGGGAAAGACCTGCTCCCGTGCGAGAAAGACCTGTCCACGTGCATTGACGGACCTGAGGTCGTGCAGACAGGGTCGTGAAGGACATTGGTACTCGCGCGATATTGATCATTTTTAGGAATTTATTAAATAACAGGGGAAAATCTTGCAATTATGCATCTGGAAAAAACAGATTTTACTCTGATTTTTATTGGTGACCAACTCAGCAATTATTTAATACTTTCTTTCAAAGCGTTAATAAAAAAATCTATCCCTTCCTATTTACTAAATATGCTGTCACATTAAGGACAACATTTACAACATTGTTGATAAAGTGCATTTTCCTGAAGTTCTGTAGTTACTTAAGTCATTCATACCTAAAACCAGCTCATTTTTCGTATTTTTATAGTTTTCATTTTTAAAAGTGACATAGCAAAAGTGAGAAAATGTTAATGACCGACAAATGTACTAAAACATGTCTGCAATATTGTTGTATTTTGGTTCTATGCACCCTATTTCATATGTGACTGACTGTTGGTTTGTCCGTATTAGTAGAGTTCAGCTTCTGGAGCCAAAAAACCCTCGTATTTTTTCTTCTTATTGTGAGAAAGCAAAGAAACATAGGAGCACTCTCCTTCTATGACTGACCCGGCACAGCTAGCCTCAAGAAATCAAACGAAATGCAAATTGAGCAGCCCCATCACTGCCATAGTCGAATGATTAGAACTGCTCAGTGGTAAAGGGTAGAACTCGTGACCTGGAGGCCCCGGGCTTGAGCCTCACTGGAAATGTGGCTGTGATATGACTGAAATAATGTTGAAAGCGATGTTAAACACCAATCAATCAGCCAATCAATCAATCATTCAACGATTACTGACCGACGGTCCTATATAACTGGATGAATTAGTGCAAACGGTCAATGGACAGACGGTGGAATTGAAAACAAGAGACAGTTTCCGGCTAAAGCTTAAATCCATGAATATTTTAATCAATTCAAACCTATACTGAGCAATGAACTCACTCGAACAGCATCAACAAAATCAAATAAAAAAATCCAAGGGTCGATGCTCACGAGGTGTCAATTTCAAGCCAAGATTCATTAAATGTTCAAGTGAGAAAATAAAATTATAAAAAAAGAAAAAATGATACCCCAAAGTTATAAAACTTCTTTTTTCATCGAACAGGTCCATACTGTTCGACATGATGGTTAAGTCGTCTGATCAATACTGATGGTGGCCGGTATGTAAGTCGGATATCGACCTCGTACATCGGTCTTTCCATATAAGAACGACCTGGGCACGAGCTTCACAAAACACCTCGAGCGCTTCGCGCTCTCGGTGTTACGTGAAGCTCGTGCCCAGGTCGTTCTTATACGGAAAGACCTCGTACTCAGTCGATATCCTATACATAACTTTCGAAAGAATGAACCTATCAAAACAAAATTTCGTGCCAGTATTAAAAATGACTTGCTTGTGAAAACACCGTTATTTCAGTGTGATACATATAGTCATATGGTATGGAGGCCATTGGTGACACAATTAAATGAACGACCCTCGTAGATGCAACTCAAGACTTTGTTTCTAGCTTTTGAATGGTAGAGAAGAAAAAATAAAAACTAGTCAGAAAAGGAAAATATGCTGGTTACCACCATTTTCTTCTTTGACGCAATGTTTTCAAAAGCCTTCCTCTTTGGGGTTGTTAAAACACGGGATTGTGTGGTAAATATATTAAGGTTACATGTGTATATCTTTAAAAAAATCATGAATGAGACTGATTCACAGTCTTCACAAAGTGTGTGTGCGGCTAAAACTAATCGATTTTGAATATTGATCAAAGCAAACCGTAGCTTAAACTGATTCCCACTGTACATATACAGATATCTAAAACTGGTATAGGCTATTGTGACGGTTGTTTTTATTGGATAAGCTGTATTAGCTGATTGGAAAGTCTTTTATATATCACATTTGGCTGTGATAGATTAGCTACTGCTTTTGATGATGTTGATGCTATTCCGATAATCGGTGTATACAACGGGGACTAAGACTCGATTAGATATACAAGCACATAAAACCAGACAATTCCGATTTTTTAACGACCCCGACAGAATTCTTAGGCTTTTGAAAGCGTTTTTTACCCTTCAAAGGAATAATTTCAGTTTTTTAATCACATTTAATCTGTCGTCTACAGACGCTTTCAATCTTGACCAGTCTGAAATTTTGTCGTTTGGTAAAGGGTTAAGCAGCATGCATTGTGGTTAGTTCCTGAATGGGTGACCAATCGTGTACACTTTACAGTAGTAAATAAAAACATGTACTTTACAAATTATCAAAATCTGCAAATGAGTTAACATGACAAAATTTGTTCAATTTGCCTTTTGATCCATGTAAGAGACCACCAGAAACGAGAATTACCTCTCCTAAATGTAAAGTGAGTAAGAGTGACCTACCATTATTGAAAAAAATAGACGGCAGAATTCGGCCCGATTTTAGTAGCCTGTACTGATCCCTATACACTTGCTGTATCGGGGAAGTAACAAGTCGAACCATAACTTAGCTACGATAATCGATTTAGACAGCTTTAAGAGTGACAGTGAATGTCAGTATGTGATGTTTAGGAAATGAGGCATAAGAATATGTGTGCTTTAATCTATAAGGCCATGCTCACATGACTTCACATTATTCTTATCTTTAGCAAAATCAATGAGGAAAAAATTATTTTGGTAATAGGTCAAAACACTTAGACGGACCGTACAATAACAAATTTTCATCTTAACGATAATTTCCATACTTTTAAATGGTGTGATTAGATACATTTAATACCACGATGTTTACTTTTGGCCGCAACTGGGATTTCAGTTTATGACTACACGTGAAAGCAGTGTGGCTATAAGAGAACTGCTGGTAAGTTAAGCGATTTCCATTTCTGCTGTCGTCCGCAAGACAGAAAGTACATTGCAGAAGGTAGATGGAATAAAAAGGTAATAGGTTAAGAGATTGGTCGATCGACCGCCACGACCACCATCATCACCATCATAATCATCACGACGACGACGACCACCACCACCACCACTACCACCATCATCTTTATCAACACCATCATCATCGTCGTTATCATCATCATCATCATCAACCAACGATTCTTTGTGTTCTCCTTGTTTTCACAGGGGATTCCATGGCTGCGCAAAATGGTATGATGTTTTCAACGTATAATAATGACCATGATACATCCAATAATAACTGTGCAGTTGTGTACCACGGAGCCTGGTGGTATGCAGGTTGCCATGCATCTAATCTTAACGGAAAGTATCTATCTGGTGGTCATTCCTCATACGCGGACGGAATTGAATGGAAGTCCTGGCACGGATATTATTATTCCCTTAAATCTACACTTATGATGATACGTAAAAATTAACTTCACCATCGAGATTAAATAAATCATCAGTCTTTAAAAGCCATGTGTCATTCCTTATTCAATCCTTTTTTGTTCGTTTGCTCATACCATAGGCCTCTGAAACCCATTGGTCTATCAAGGGATAACGAAATTTTCATAATAGGACACCGTTACTATAAAAAGCACATTGGCGACACCTTCTATATCATATATAGTAAGACAAGGTCTGCAACGAAATCGAAGGAAATTTGACCACTGTCCTCTTTCAGAGAAATTATTTATCCAAAAATGGAAAAATAAACCTAATTACCGGTGCGGATGGGTTTACAAATGATTTTTCTTCTGTACCCTGACCTTTTAAAATTTCAAACGGCTCTTGCCATCAAGCAATAGCTCTCAGTTAAAAAGATTTCAAAAGTTTTCAGATTTTCTGGATCGCCATGCGCTGACGTCACACGATTTATAATCTGCAGCGAATATATATTTTTTTTTTTTTCAAACAAAGATCGATTTTTTTGTGTGTGAGTGTATTGATGAAATTATTGAATTAGTATTTCGTCTGTTATAATTTATCTTTTCATCTAATCCAATGTCACGATTTTCATCTCCCATATCGCATATTTTTAAATGCATATTTACCGTTCATTGGTCCAAAACTTTGGCGCGTCCTTTGATTTTTAATTCACTTGAGTTATAATTCGCTGCGTCATAATGAATTGTGTGACGTCAGCGCATGGCTATACGGAAAATGTGGATGCTTTTAAACTTTTTGAGATAAGAGCTATTGCTTGATGGCAAGAGCCGTTTGAGACTTTCGAGGGTAAGGGTACACAATGAAAATCATTTGTGAACCTATCTGCAAAACTAATTAGGTTTATTTTTCCATTTTCAGTGAAATATTATCTCTGAAAGGGGATGGGTGTCAAATTTTACTCAAATTTCGTTGCACACCTTGTCTTATTGTATACAGTATAGAGGAAGTCGTAAATGTGCTATTTACAGAAACGGTGTTAATGAAAAATTGAGTATATCCCGTGATATAAAGGCTATGCACCAATGTCCTTGTGTTCGATGATCGACCAAGGAAAATTTTAGTGCTCCGTTATGGACCAGTGGAGCTTCAAAGGCCTGTGCTCATACACTTTGACTGGGTACACGTCGGTCTAAATTTAACCGTATACAAAACAATCGCGTGTATTAATTGACCCCATACTCTCTGACTGGCTACACATCGGTCTTAATTCAACCCTTTGCCAAACAATTGCGTATATCAATGACCACAATGATAGCTTGTGGAAAACGAAGACAATGCTGGTTATCAGCATTTCTTTTTTTTTCTACAATAATTAAAAAATTCTTTTTGTTTTGGGCTCGTTAAAACACGGGATTTTTATACATGTATCTTTAATGTTGTGTGAGTAGTGTGTGTGTGTGTGTGTGTGTGTGTGTGTGTGTGTGTGTGTGTGTGTGTGTGTGTGTGTTTTAACCATTATCAGACAATCACATGTTTTAAAGAAAAAAAAAAGCTTTTGAAAACACTTTTGGAAACGTTACCAGCATTTTCTCCTTTTTCACATAATGTTTTTTCTCCTTTCAAGGATATCTACTATCAATAAAGCCAAGGTTTGGTATGGTAGTCGGTAGTGTATAGAACTGGAGAACAAGGGGTCGCTGGTTCGAATCCCCAGCTCGACCTCTCCTGAATGTAAAGTGAACATCCGTGACCTACTATTATTCTGAAAAATAAACGGGTAGAATTCTTCCTGTTTTAGTAGCCTATACTGATTCCCAGATACACATCCTGTATCGGGGAGAAAACCAATCTAACCGTAGCATAGCCTCTATCATCAATTTTAACAGCTTTTATAGGAACAGTAAATTATCAGTATGTGATGTTTAAGCAAAGAGGCACAGAAATATGTGTGCTTTAATCTATAAGGCCATGCTCACATGACTTCACATTATTCTAATCTTTAGTGCAGACAAGTAGGAAAATCAATTCTACCAGGGTCATCCAATAAAGAATGTTTTTTTTTTATAGAAGCAAAAGTAATGAAGTATGATGACTAACCTTTCTACATTCCTTCAATATAACATCCATGCTTCTCTATCACAGACTCCCATCGTTTTGGAAGGTCGCTAACCCCCGTTGCTAGGCAACTGTAGTTCAGCAGGTGAGTGTGCCTGTCTATCTCTGATTCTAGGTCGTCTAGATCCTCGAAGCGAAGTCTCCCAAGAGGTTCCTTGAAATTTGGGAAAAGGTCAAAGTCTGGGGGACTGATATCCGGAGAATAGGCCGGGTGCGGCAATACGTTCCACTCGTACGACGTCAGCAATGGCGTCACCCTGTCAGATTTGTGGCAAGAAGCATTGCCATGTAAGATCAACGCCTTTGCATCTAATAGTGTTTCTTTCTGATAGCTGGGCGTATTTTTTTCATCAAAAAGTCTCTATACAATTCTTTATTCACTGTTTTGCCTAACGGTATACGCTCTGAAGCTAAATCACCAACAGAATCATACGCGAAAATCATCATCATTTTTTAAATTTTCTTGTTTTTTCCTGAACTTTATCGGTCTTGGCGAGTCAGGTTTGTGCCACTCAGATGATTGCCCCTTTAGTTCTGGCTCAGAACTGCGAATCCATGTCTCGTCTGTTCCAACTATCCTATATAGGAAATTATCACATTCCTTTTTTCTATATCTATTTTAAAGATATCCATGCGCTCGGACTTTTTTTCGTCAGACAGTGGTTGACCGTAGTCGTATAGTTTGAAATATGATATATGCAGCGGACTCCCTTCATTAAAACTTTTGAACTCAACTCCGTTGTTCATTTAGTAAACCGCGGTTGACAAATGGCTCCCCAACGGGGAATCTTACCCGGGTCTCCCGCGTGACAGGCGGGGATACTTACCACTTTACCACTTCTTCTTCATTTGATGTGAAGTTACAGGAGTAGGAGTCCAAATTTTCATTGCAATTTTCCACGGTACGGTCAAGACTCGATGGAATTGACAGCAAGTTTGAAGCCATCATGAAGAAGTTGGATACCAACCCTAATCAGGCGCAGTGTTATCAGCCACAGCAGCGTAATTCCAATAAGAATAGAGGAAATTGGAGGAGAAGGGGGCGGAGAAATTAGAACCAAAACTCCAACCACAATCAGAACCAAAACTCCAACCACAATCAGAACCAAAACCCCAACCTTCAACAGAACCTCAGCGACAACCTACACCAACCCAGCCAAAAGATTAACCGCCTCGGTTGAAGGCCGCACCGAGGCCAGTGAACAGAAAGGCCAAAGAAGTAACCTGATTGAAAGATTAGTTGGTCAGTCCAATGAAAGCCATGTCATTGTTAATAGTATTTCACACAAGGCTGTACTAGATATTGGCTCTATGGTTACCACTATGTCGAAATCTGCTTTCAAGTCATTACCTAGATACATTAGGACTCACATTATCCTTAGCTGATGGGTCACAGATGAAATAATCTGGCTATGTTGAAACTTCTGTTTCTATACCATATGTTTCGGACTTAATCCTGGACGTACCTAATTTAATAATTCCGGACAACCAGTTCAACTGCACATGTCCTGTTATTATTGGAACTAACGTATTAAGCCGGTGTGAAGATATTATCGATGAGGCTTGGAAATCTGCTATCAACAGTTTAGAATGCAGATCTTATCCAACTTAGATCGTAAGCCAGTTACTTTTGGTCCTTTTCAGACCAAAACGATTCATGGTATAGCCAGACATTTGCCTTCTGATGTTACCTGTGCAGTGACTGAAACACCTGACGATACCAGCATTTCCTATACAGTTTGCCCAAGACTCATGCAGTTGGACAGTAATACTTCCAGTAGTAGGATCCCTGTCAAGACCTGCAACATTACAGCCAAAACTTTGACCATCAAGCCGAAGGCTCTACTATGCGAGATCACCAGGGCAAGTGCAGTGGATAAAGCGTTTCCTGATGCAGAAAGTACTTCTTATAAAGATAAACCTGACGTCTCTTTGGATACATCTAAATTATCCCAGGAACAAGTAGAGATGTTTCACCAAGTACTTGGGAAATCGCAACACATCTTTTGCTCGGATACCAAGAACATTGGAAAGACCAACCTTGTGAAACACAAAATTGTCTCAGATGATCCAACTCCATTTAAGGAACCATACAGACGGATTCCACCAGCGATGTTTGAGGAAGTCAGTTAGCATGTAAAGGAAATGCTCCAGGCTGGGGTCATCCTTGAATCAGACTCGGATATTCTTCGAACATTGTTCTTATCAGGAAATCAAATGGTGCCCTCCGTTTTTGTGTTGATTAGAGAAAGTTGAACAACCGCACTCGATAAGGATGCTTATATGCTTCCTAGATTCGATGATACAATAGGTGTTCTCTCCTCTGCAAAGTTCTTCAGCAAAATTGACCTCCATTCGGCATACTGGCGGATGGAAGTGGAAAAAGAAGACAAGCCCAAAACAGCCTTTTCTGTTGAATCGTATGGGCTTTGGTTTTACCAACGCTCCAGCTTCTTTTAAGCGCCTTGCCGAGAAATGCATGGAAGATATGCATCTGAAGTAATGCCTCATCTTTCTAGATGACATACTCATCTTTTCGAGAACCTTTGAGGAGCATTTACAGCGGATTGAAACCGTCTTCCAGGGACTTGATCAATACCATCTTCGTCTTAAACAGTCAAAGTGCGAATTCTTTCAGTCCACAGTCAAGTACCTGGCCACATTATTTCAGAAATAAGAAATCCAGACTGATCCTGAAAAGATTGCAGCAGTAATGACTTGGCCTACACCTACGAATGTCAAAGAGTTGCGCCAATTCCT
This sequence comes from Hippopus hippopus, assembly GCA_946811185.2. Taxonomy (NCBI): domain Eukaryota; kingdom Metazoa; phylum Mollusca; class Bivalvia; order Cardiida; family Cardiidae; genus Hippopus; species Hippopus hippopus. Next base: position 74,877,201 of record OX328097.1, read on the forward strand.
TGGTTTTACAGGGTACTACCATCGCTTTGTCAAGAACTACACCCAGATAGTACAGCCTCTTAACGTCCTCCCTGAAGGCCATCTTTCAGCTAAGCAAGCTAAGTCTTGCAAATCCAAGAAGAAAAAGAGGGCTGCCCCTTGGATCTGGAGTCGAGACCAGCAGATAGCTCTCAACAAAATCAAAGCCAAGTTAACATATCAACCAGTACTTGCATATGCCAATTACTCTTTACCATTTGAGCTTCATGTTGATGCTAGTTCTCAGAGTTTAGAGAGCAGTTTTATACCAGACCCAGAATGAACAGAAAAAGGTGATTGCCTATGCAAGTAGAGGTTTGCGTCAGGCAGAGCGAAAATATCCAGCTCACAAAATAGAATTTTTGGCTTTGAAGTGGTCTGTAACTGATAAATTCAGAGACTATCTCTATGGTTCTTCATTCAAAGTGGTGACGGACAATAATCCTTTGACGTATGTCCTCACTACAGCCAAAGTGGATGCTACCGGCCATCGTTGGCTAGCAGAATTGGGTAATTTCAATTTCACCATTGAATACCGAAGTGGTAGTCTCAATTCTGATGCTGATGCATTGTCCCGAACATATGTTTTCAACGAAGAACTCAAAGCTGTCTTTCAAGCTGCCATCATGTCTACACCCTTAATGTTTCCGATACTGTGGCTCCGCATGTCGCAAGGTTAGAGGCACCGTGTCAGGAAATTGGCTGTGTCAATTGGGTGGTTGAGCAGTCAAAAGATCCTGCCATTTTCTGGGTTTTGTCTCTCCTCAGTACTGGTTTTCGCCCCAGGGTAGGAGGTATCAAGTCCGAACCAGCTGAGGTTCAACCCTTTTTCAGAGAGTGGAACAGACTTGTTATCTCCGAGTCCTTTGCAGAACCGCTAATGTGGATGGACAGCCAGTGCAATAGTTGGTGTTGGCCAAGGCCCATCATGAAACAGCTTTGAGAAGCATCCACGACGAAGCAGGACACCAGGGCAAAGAGAAAACACTTTGGCTAACTCGACAACGTTTTTAATGGCCAGGCCTTGAAAGGAGTGTCAATGGGCGGGTTGAAAAATGCCAGCGTTAAATCATGAGGAAGGCACCAGTACGCCCCTTTGCCGAATTAGTTGCTATCCGCACAACCATACCTATGGAGCTTGTTTGCATGGACTTCCTTTCCCTTGAGCCGAGCAAAGGCGGAATTGAAAACATTCTGGTAATCACAGACCACTTTACTCGTTTTGCTCAGGCTGTCACATATCGCAATCAGACTGCCCAAACAACAGCAAAGGCCCTTTATAATGGATTCTTCCAATATTACGGCTTTCCTGAACGCCTTCATAGTGACAAGGGACGCAATTTTGAGAGCACTGTTATAAAGGGACTTTGCAAAGTCACAGGGATAAGGAAATCAAGAACAACTCTATACCATCCTATGGGAAATGGTTCGGCAGAGCGGTCCAATCAGACCCTTCTAAAGATGCTGGGTACGCTGACTGAGAACAAGAAGGCTGACTGGAAAAGCTCTATTGCCCCCTGTAGTTCAAGCCAACAACAGCACCAAAAACGATGCTACTGGTTTCTCCCCCACTATCTTATGTTAGGTTGGCATCAAAGAATCCCTGTTGACGCATATCTTTGTCGTAGAAACACAGAGAATCAAGCCACTGACCATAACACCTACGCTGCCAGACTCTGGAAAAGACTACCTACAGAACAGCTGCTGCAGCAGCCAACAAACAGGCTACTGAAAATGAGGACAACTACAACAAGCGGGTCCTCCAGACCAAGTTGGAAGTTGGAGACCTTGTCTTGGTCCGAAATGTGGGTCTTCAGGGGAAGCACAAATTAGCTGACCGCTGGGACAGCTACCCATACACTATCCTGGAGATTCTCAATTTGGATATTCCTGTCAATAAAGTCAGGCACAGAGACAAAGTGGGACCAGTCCGCTGTCTGCACCGAAATATGCTTCTTCCCTTTAACAGTATTCCCTGTGAGGATGCTGTGGAAATCCGCAAGAATCCTACAAATGTTTGTAGAAGGAAGCAGTCAGCGCCAAAGGGTTCATCCTACAATCAGTCTGAATCAGAATCTGACGCTGAGATTCCAAGAAATCCAGAACAGATTCGAATCCAGGACCCTTCTCTCAGTTCTCCAGCGGCTACAACACCCCGGACATGTAGCAGTGACTCAACAGCTTTATCCCAGCAACCTTACCAGGAGCCGGATTCGGTCCATACCCCCAGTCCTCCATCAGTTATGGATCAGACATCTGATCCTAGTCCATTTAGGGTTCGGCCAGTCTGAACCCGAAGACCTCCAGATATGTATAGTGAATGGGTTAATCCAGTCCGTTGTGTCATTGATACCCATTGATACCCAAGGTGAGGAATTTTTTTTAAAATTTTCTTTACAGGAACAGCCCTTCATCTGTGTGTAGGGGGGGTGTTTTACTCTGGCAGAGATATTTCCATCTTTACAGGTATGTTGAACAAATGCTAGTTTGTATTCTTTTCATCATTGTGGTGTTTTGGGGAAAATTATTCTTTTTAAGATTGTTCCATTTGCGCTGAAAACAGATTGAAGTCTGCTTTTGCCAACGTTTTTCATGTCTAATAATTTCAGACTGACAGATCACTGATTTGTTCACTTTTGTATGGATTATTCCCCTTTGCTTCATTTGTATTCCTGAGTATCTCCCTTTTGTTATACCCTTGTCTTTGGGATACAAACTTTACTTTGCTTGGGTGAAATCCTTGAAATGTCAGATGCTATTTTCTACAAAGGAGGAGGAATATGTAATCATGGGTTCATTTTGTGGTGTCCTAGCATTTGTTCAGTGTACATACATGCTTGTTAATGTCTTTCATGTTACTTGTGTGTGAGATGTGATCAGAGAGAAGGTGTGTATGCATGGTTTTTTTTTTATCATCATTAATATCTAACACTGCCGAGTTTTTCTCTCTCTGACACAAATTCTCATTCACTTTGTCTTCAGCCTGTATTGCTGCTAGTTCACTTTTTCGACAACATACCAAACTTTGATTATTTCATTGTAATCATTTGAAACCCTATTGTTGAACTCCGGAAAGCTATTTTTATCTTTTGCTGAAATTGGTATTGTTGTATTTCTGGATTTTTTAACCTATAGCTTACTTTGATGTATTTTTGTTAGTGGTCTGCTTGAAAAGATTACTTAAAATGATTTATTATCCTTTTCAGGTTTTTTATGTAATGCTTTTAAATGTCTATGTGACCACTGCCTCACAAGGAATTAAAACTATCGAACTAAACTCCGTTGTTCATTTAGTAAACCCCGGTTGATATACGCTCGTTGTTCAACGGCAGTGAACGTGGCCGTTGCGCTCCGAATACCCTCGCGCGAGGTGACGTCACGATTGGTGACGTCATTGTTCGAGCACCTGACGTTACGTGCAAATGGCTTACAGGACGTACCATGACTGTACCAGTTTCTATAAGTCTAGCATGTACAATAAGTGTGCTATTGAAAAAGTCCCATTCTTTATTGGATGACCCTCGTAATACTAGGTCAAAAGTTGCTGAGTCGCTTTATCTTTTGTTTACTTTTTATCTGGTTTTAAAATTCAATTTCCTGTCAGCGACTAACACTTGGACGAACCGTACAATAACAGATTTCCATCTTAACAATAGTTTCCATACTTTTAAATGGTACATTTTCACACCACGATGTTTACTTTTGGCCGCTCTGTGACTTCAATTTATGACTACACGTGAAAGCAGTGTGGCTATAGGAGAATTGCTGGTAAGTTAAGCGATTTCTATTTCTGCTGTTGTCCGCAAGACAGAAAGTACTTTGCAGAAGGCAGATTGATTAAAAAGTAAATAGGTTAAGACACTGGTTGAATCATCATCATCGTCATCGTCGTCGTCATCATCATCATCACCACCACCATCATCTCGACAACCACGACCATCATCAGCATCGTTATCATCGTTATCATCATCATTGCCATCATCGTCATTATTATCATCATCATCGTCGTCGTCATCATCATGACAATCACGATCATCATCATCATGACACGATTATCATCACCATTGTCATCATCATAAAAATAATCATTATCAACATCATCATCATAATCATCTTCTTCTCCTTTTTCTTCTTCCCATTCTTTTTCTTCATCTTCTTTATTACCATCATTATCTAAATTATCATTACCAAATCAGCTATAAATTCTTTGTGTTTTCTTGGTTTTTCACAGGGAACTCCATAGCTGTTCAAAACGGCATGATGTTTACCACGTATGACAAGAAGCATGATACTCATTTTGAAAACTGTGCAGTGCGATACCACGGAGCCTGGTGGTATGCAGGTTGCTATGCATCTAATCTGAACGGAAAGTACTTATCTGGTGTTCATTCCTCATAAGCGGACGGAATTGAGTGGAATTCGTGGCACGGACAATATTATTCCCTTAAATCTACACTAATGATGATACGTAAAACCTAATTTCACTATCAAGATCTAATAAATTCTCAATTTTTTAAAAAGTCAATTATCATATTCGATCTTTTTTTTTTTCATTTGGTCATAAACCATGGCTAATTACACACTGGTTCTAATGAACCCTTTACCAAACAATCAAGTCATTTCACAACCCAAAGGGGCAAGGCTTTTGAAAACATTGTGGGTAAAGGATAAAACGTTTCTTATTAGCATTTTTCTCCTTTTCCCACACTTTTTTCAAAGTTTTTCTTTTTTTTGGGGGGAGGGGGGGGGGAGTAGTCGTTAATTACGGATTTATGTTGTACCTAAAGCGTTATAAAAATTATTTGTTTAAGCATGTATCTTTCATTTTGTGGTGAGAATTCCATAATTTTACCCTGTACCACATAATTACGTGTTCTAAGTACCCTGAGTAAAAAGGCTTTTGAAAACATTGTTTGAAAACTTACCAACATTTTATTCTTTTCACGTAATGTTTTATCTCCTTTCAAAGACATCTCCCATCATTTGAGCCTCATTTAAATTGTCGTCTGTAAATGCTGTTAATTTGCAGAAGTCAAAATATTTTGTCATCTATATATCAGATGACCAAAATTGTAGACTTGTCGAAATAAAAGCATTTGCAGACGACAATTTGAATAAGGCTATGTCTATGACAGGACTGATTATACAAATTGTTTGACTGACTGATTGCCATGGTGTTTTACACCGCGTTTAACATTATTACAGTAATATCACATCGACGGCTCCCTTATTCATGTATATCCTGGGTTTCACCAGCACTTGGGTAGAACTTTGAAGTATCTTGCTCTAGCATGTCCCCACGAAAAACCAGGTGCTTTGAGTGAGGCACGAACCTTGGACCTCCAGTTTTATATTTTTCGCTATATAACAGTAAGTTAAACATCTGACCCCCCCCCCCCCCTGGATGGTGCCAATTTTGATTGCAGGGCTATAATTTAAACAACCTTGGTAGAAGTCTACTAGATGATTACACATGCAAAGTATCACAGCTCTAGCTCTCATGGTTAGGAACAGGAAGAAAGTTTTAACTAAATAAGCATAGATCTATTTAAAATTTGTGACTCTAGTGACAGGTCCAGTTTGACCCCAGGGATATAATCTGAACACACTTTGTAGAGGTCTTCTATATGAAGCTTCATGCATAATATGTTAGCTTTTGGCCTCATGGTTCAGAGCAAGAAGATTCTTAAACTTTCACCATAATAAGCTCATGTAAACTTGTGATCCCAGGGGTTAGGCTAATTTGAACCCCGAGGTTATAACTGAAAAATCCTGGTAGAGATAAACCAGATGATGCTACATGCTAAGTTAACCCTGTATCTTATGGTTTGCTACAAGAGGATTTTTTTTTTAAATTCCATTTAAAACCTGTGATCTCGGGTTGGGACCGTTTTTTGTACAAGAGTATTCTTAAAAATTCCTTCATATAAACCCATGTAAAACCTGTGATATCGGGGTGGGACCATTTTCAACGCAAGGACTACAATTAGAACATTGTTGGGAGAGGTATACTAGATAAAGCTACCTGCTAAATTTGGTAGCTGCTAGCCATACGTTTAATAAGAAGAATATTTTAAAAGATTCGCAGTTTATTTCAATTTTGTTGCCATGACAACCAGAGTTTTTTTTTTTGTTTTTTTTTCAACTGTTTGTTCCCTTGACAAAATTGAAGTCACTTCCGTCTTGTAAAACATCATGATTGGAGAAAAATACGTTTATTTTTAAACTATTTTCTAGAGTAAAAAGTGTTTCGATGTTCTAGAAAAAGGCAATAGGCGAAATATCGGACAATATACTGGCGTTTTAACCCTTATCCTGCTAAATAAAAGGAATAAAACTTTCAAGCCGATAGTAAAAACTCAAATACTGCTGTTTTAGAGGTATTTTTGGATATCTCCTTATCGGACAGTGTAGATCCAGGATAGACTGCACTTTCTGTTCAGTCTGATCTTGATCTACACCGTCCGCAAAAGGTCAGTGAGTCGCGCCTAGCAGCCTAAGGGTTAAACAGTATATCGATTAAGATATGAATCGAAAACAATGGCGTTCGGTTAGAAGCTTTGCTCTGTATATTATGTTTGAAATGAGCATTTATTGTAATTGTTTAGAACGATGTCCCTGCCAAATAGAGGCCCTTCACCAAACAGTTCCGAGTTTACACTACTTGTAAGAAAAAAAGAAAACTGAAAACATGTCAGACAAGGGAAAACACGGGGGTAACCCGTATAGTTATCAAATAAAACCTCCCCCAGCAGCGAAATAAACCCATGCCTTATTTTTTATAATACACAAGTGTATTAATGTTTTTTTTTGGTCCTGGTTCTGGTTACTTACATGTATGTAGTAAGGCGCGCATGATGTCGAAGAAACCAACTACAGCACGTGCAGGAATTTGTCAATCGGCATACCTCGGGTGATGGTGGCCATCAAGTCCCTCGGCGGTATCAGGTAGCTTGATATGTATCTACATGGTACATTTCATAGTCGGAGATACACCGGTTTACTGTTCTGAAAATTGTAAGGCTCCCCGTAGAAAAGAAAACGTGAGTCTCAATTTTCCATCGAAATCTTTCTAACTATATTTCAGTTGACAAACAGTTCGTACATTCATTCTTTAACGTGGTTTATCAATTGCGATTGAAGTTTTCACCGAAAGATAGATCGATGTGAATAACTTAATTGAGGTTGTTTATGTCGTTGCTAAACGACTAACAGTGGCGCCGCCATGTATAAGATCACGTGATTGGCAGTTCAAATGGAAACGACCGTTATACAGATGAGGTTCGATGTAGGTACGGAATCGGCCGACTAGTGTCGAGTGGGAATTTATATTACTGCGCCATTTCGCTGAAAAATCACGGCATCATAGTTAAGACTTATACGTGCGGAAAATACTATGATTTTCATGTTTAAGAAAGTAAGAAATGGAGCGTAAGTCAATTATAGTCAAGAAAATTGTGGAAATAGTTTGATTTACTCCCTATTTTAGACTGTTTAGCTCTACTTTCGATGTACATGTCGAGAGCTATCTTCTTGTGCATGTACACATTTCAAATCGGATTACATCTGCAAACATGGATGCGTAAACGGTATATAGGGTGAATGTAATGATGGAGGATACATATTTGTCCTTCATTGGTTTTATGTGATAAATAGAATCTCACATTCGTGTTTATGTATCATCATTTTTATCAAGCTCGTTGACTAAAATTTATATGACACTCGCCACCGCTCGCGCCATATAATTTTAGTCAACTCGTTTGTTAAAATGATATTACATTAACACTTATATATTAGATCCTCTATTTCCACAATGTCTTCTACCTTCTAAGAAAGAAATCACACCTTTTGGATACAATGAATTAGTTGTCTGCACAAGTTTCCTAAATTGACGAGTCTGGTATATCGAGTTCAGAAAAATGAAGCTCTTCGTTATCCGTCTCTGTATCAAGCATTTTTACCTTTTCCCAATTACAACCATTACTCTGTATATTTTTATTATAGATCGGACGCTTTCCATAAAAATACATGTAAATTATCAGTTAACTCTTATCATGCTAAAGCTAAATGAAACTTTCAAGCCGATAGCAATAACCCGAACGTTGCTATTTCAAACTCATTATGTTGTAAGCTGTGCGGGACGAAATGTGTAGTCACTTCCAAGATGGCGGACTGTTTACATGGAGAAAGGTGGGTGTCACATTTTATCATCAATAACTTTTTTTCTTGAAACCTTCCAGTCATGACACTTACAATATATTGTGGGGGAATGATATGGTAAGCCTCGGTGCTATATAGCAAAGAGCCAGTGCCATTATTCGATACGTCATATCGGCGTAAACATTGCCATTCGGTAAAATTTAAATTTTAAGCGTGGAACTTGCATCGTTTTTAGTTTAGAATGGAAAATAAGCTAATGCAGTGGATGAAGGTTGTTGTTTCTGTAGGTATTCATCACGTGCTTTCCAATGATTACGGTAATTTTTGTGAAATATGTCTAGAAAGACCCGAAAACATGTGTTATGTAAATCGCCAATGCAACGGTGTAGTCCACATCAACAATTTCACACACAGCGGTGTAGACACGTTGTTTTCTGAACGGTTTAGACACAGGCATAAGCTTTATATTCTGTACGGTTTAGACATAAAATTTGACAGTATCTGTGGTCTAGACATGAAATGGAAAGACTTTGTCTTTTGATATTTGTGTTACATACCATTTACCTGCTTTAAAAAAACACTTTGTCTATCTTATATTTCAGTTGCACGCCATTCACGTGCTACCAATACCCATTTGGAGGAGATTTCGAAAGTGTTGTTCGACACTCCATGGAAGTACATTCTGATAAGATTTTGAAAGTGCGTCGGAGGGAAATCAATGAAAGAACTGGGAAAAAAGGTCTGAAAACTCTTAACTTTAACATAATTCCTGATATCACTAAAGCTACGAACAAGGACATTTTAGCTATAAATGAGGATGGAACCGAAAAATTAGAATTGACTGACACAGAAAATGATGATTTTGGACTGACTGATCTACCACTTGACGATATTCCCGATCCTGACTGTATGAGTCCTTTTTGTAAACGAACAAAGACTTCAACACCACATAAAGTTGCTCAGAAAACACCGACTGATTTTGATAAATTTTTACTAGACTGTGCCGAAACAGTTATGGAAGATAACTCTGTAGATTCGCCTCTTTATCAAAAGGACATGGAAATAATGAGTGAAATAATCGTATACTACCGGAGGTAATTCGGTCATTAAGAAATATTGATCAACTTCAAAATTGGTCATCTTTTCATAAGATGGTGCAGGAAGGTCGGTTTCCAATGGAAAATATTGCATTTCACTTATTCATGGATGTTTTTCCTTTTGGGGTAAAAACAACAATTCCATAACATACTTTTTATTCCAGTCGGAATTTTTGTAGATCCCCAATCCCCTGTTAACCTACCGGTCATATTTTACTCGAACAGTGGTACAGAAACCAAAAACTTTAACTAGATATTAAACAAACAGATACCAAGATACGAATCAGCGAAAGTATTTCAAACAACTCCGAAATAAAAATGATTGGCAAGTCCGGGATGGTAATTATCATCCTAAGTGAATGATTGAAATTATGGCTGCCACCATGCTGGAATTGATTTATAATTGCACAAACTTTCATTAGTAATTTCATAATTTATTTTTTCGTGATATAATACTATTACATAAATAATATCGTAAATAATCTCTTGATGCACTCTTTTGTTCCCAACTATCTCTTTTCCTTCCACGATGATCCCTTGTCGGTTCCAGACGGTTCCTTCGGTGGGTGTCGGTAATAAGGGAGACTGTCTCGAACTGTTGGTGCCAATTTTCAGGATTCTGGATTAACGCCAAGTTACGTTATATTCAGAAAAGAATAGATTCGTTTCAAGACCAAGCCAATTGTGTCTAAACCGTACATACATTGTGCTTTAAATTGTGTCTAAACCGTTCAGAAAACAACGTGTCTACACCGCTGTGTGTGAAATTGTTGATGTGGACTACACCGCTGCATTAGGCGATTTACATAACACATGTTTTCGGGTCTTTCTGATTATATTTCACAAAAATTACCGTAATCATTGGAAAGCACGTGATGAATACCTACAGAAATAACAACCTTCATCCACTGCATTAGCTTATTTTCCATTCTAAACTAAAAACGATGCAAGTTCCACGCTTAAAATTTAAATTTTACCGAATGGCAATGTTTACGCCGATATGATGTATCGAATAATGGCACTGGCTCTTTGCTATATAGCACCGAGGCTTACCATATCATTCCCCCACAATATATTGTAAGTATCATGACTGGAAGGTTTCAAGAAAAAAAGTTATTGGTGATAAAATGTGACACCCACCTTTCTCCATGTAAACAGTCCGCCATCTTGGAAGTGACTACACGTTTCGTCCCGCACAGCTTACAACACAGTGAAACTTATTTCTTAGAGAAAAATATCTCCTTATCGGACAGTGTAGACAAGATCAGACTGCACGTTCTGTGCAGTCTGATCTTGATCTGTATTGTCCGCAAGAGGTCAGTGAGTCGCGCTGAGCAGCCTAAGGTTAATCGTAAGAAGGCATCAATCGATAAATCAAGGGCAGAAAGTTGACGGGGTTAAGGTATTGATTGTGATGACCTTGTAAAATGTGAGATAATCAATTTTCAGACTGTCGAGTATCGGGGTCATTAATTATCGTTAGTCAGCTTAATATTAAAAAAACGTGGTGTGCTTGGTTGTGAGGTTGAGCGTCGGCCTCGTAACCGTGAGGTCTCGAGTTCGATACCCGGGAGAGGGTGTCAACTATGGGATTTTTCATTGACCCACACATTCGGGGCGAGTACTGGTGTAGTTCCCAGAAGCAGCATCCAGAGGGATTTGTACCAGTTGTAAGAACTTGTTTCCCAAACGATGTGAAATAATTTTTTTTAACTAAACTATTAACAAAAATGATATTTTCAGGACTTCGATACAGCCTACATGTTACAGTTTCGGGGCTTTCTTTCTTTTTTTTTATTTTTGGCCAGAATATCCGGCAAAATATCGAATTTTCCGCAACAACACGAAGCAAGGATGTACATGGCTTGCTTATATTGTTTATCAACAGACCTTTCTATGTGAGCTATGCTCTGGAAACAAGCGATTTAATGTATCTCCGTGATGCATTACACCAAGCATTCCATCACATAATTATGGATCTATAAAATTAATTTTGTCTAAAACGGGCAGAATCCTGAGGTAATTTGGTCCTTTGACATGCAAAAGATAAATCAATCAATAGCAAAAGATTTCGATCCAGGTCTCCGCAGGCTGACCTCGGTCGATATTTTTGCAGATGCATCAAACCTCCTTTCACAGAGCATGGCCCACATGTATTATTCGGAATTTCATGTCATGTTTTCAGATTTTTTGACACCACGCCTAGCCTGAATAATAAAGTTTAACAGCTAAGGTCATATCATGGCGATCATTGCACCGACACATGTATTTCCTGGCTTTCTAACATCAGTACGAGCGTACTGACACCACTTTCTCACTTGTATCAGACGTGACAGGCGAAAAATTGCCAGAGAGAGAGTTTACAAAAACTGGGTATTGAACCCGCAATCACCAGGTCACGAGTCAGATACGCTTACCACTGAGCTACTCGGTCGGGCTTTAATAATGAAATAGAAAAATAAATGTTGTTTCATGACGCACTGACACTAAATAGGGTCATTAAGCGCACATGGCCAGTAATGCACTTATAAAATGATAACTATCGAGGACGATGGAGAGGTCTGTCAAGGTTTCACACAAAACGATAAGATGGCAGTAGGATGAACATTACCTTAAAGAAGTTTTATAGTATGGATATTATTGAGTGACTGGGCAATTTCTACCTGCAGAAAGACCGTTATAATGAAGTAAAATTACAAATTTTAGATAGAGGGAAAAAAACTAAAATGTTGGCCTAATTTTTGGCTTCCAGTCAAATAAAAGTTCCCCTGACGGAATTCGCGATTGAAGGACAAGACTTACCGTCTATAGGAAATGAAATCACGTGTAATCATCAAATGGAAATGAAAATACTTGTATCGATATCTACACCGTATTGTAAGGATTTCCCGAATTCATAGACGTTTCCTGAGGCGGTTGTTTGACCTTGCCTCCCATTCACAATGATGCACTTGAACCCTCCGCAACAAATCAAACAATCCCGTATTTAGTAACAATCCAGAGGAAGAAGGCATTTAAGAATATCATTGGAAAATGAGAAAAAGGCTAGTAATCAGCATTTTCTCCTTTTCTCACAATGTTTTCAAATGCCCTCTTTCTCAGGGTCGTTTAAACTCGATATTGTTTGGTAAAGGGTCAAATTACCTCGCACTAACTGAAGCGTCAAAATGCTCGTGCATACGATAATGAGTTAAAAACACGCCATAGGCCTAACTAGTGTTATTTACAAAAAAATCCACTATGTTTCCCTCCCAAAATTATGGATCAATTTACGGAAAGTTGATAACAATGTCCCATTGCATTGAAAATAATGCAATGTTGATGCAGTGTTGATGTTGGTGGTATTAAAGCAAGCTAACACTACTAAATCCTGAGTTTTAACGACCCTGAGCAAGAAGCCTTTTGAAAACATTGTTGGAAAATGGTGCTGGAAATCAGCATTTTCTCTTATCCCACAACGTTTTCTTCCCTTGTAGACATAAATATCATCATTTGAGATACACTTAATCTGTGGTCTGCATAGTCCATAATTTTTTTAATATGGACCGGTCTAAAAGTTTGTCGTTTGGTTGTGGCAGACAACTTAGAGAACATCTTTGCATATGGAGAAATTATTCCTCACGAGCAATTTCTTTGCATTCGTTCCAAATATGGTATGATGACGTAACTCACGCGCGGAATATATATTATGTTATTTCATTATTTGTTTCACTTTGTGTACTGTTTTCGAACGAAATGTCAATAATCGTCAATTTTTGTCGTTGAAAGTTTTAAGTATATAATAAAAGGAATATTATGTTGAATTACCTTTCCTGGTGCTTGTATCTACTTCTCGCTGAGTAAGAAAATTTTGACATTGTGCTCGACCTCCGGTATGGCATAATATCAAAATTTTCTCACACTGTTCGAATTAAATACAAGCACCAGGAAAGTTACAACAACATAATATTCCGCATTTATTCATTAATTTTATATTACTCTGTCACTTGTGGTAATTTCGACCGGTGATGGTTTCGACAATGAAAAGTTTATCAGGCCCGGCTCCGGAATTTTATTCGATTCGCCTTCGGCTCACCGGGTAAAATTCCTAGGCCTTGCCCGATAAACTTTCCCTATCCGAGACACCAATCATGTATTCTCCATTTATCTACACGACTTCTCCTCGGATTCAAAATTGTTACCGTGGTGGGGATACATAATGTCATTTTATGTCGTTTTCAAAAGTATGCCGCTATGTCACCTTTTTATAAACTCCACCTCGCTCTGTAAGTATAAAAATTGAGCCATGGTCTGTGAAAAGGGGGCTTAATGCATCTGCAAAAGGTATCGACCCATGTCAGTCCGCGTAGGCTGACCTTGGCCGAAACTTTTCGCTATTGGTCAATTTTCTGTATGTCCAAGGACCAGTCTACCTCATATTTAGGTCGGTTACGGATCCATAAGTATGTGATGGCTTGCTTGGTACCATGGATCACGGAGATGCATTAAGCCCCCTTTTCACAGAGCATAGCTCATATATTAGATTATAGAGTGCAAAGTTTGTCAAAGTTTGTCAAAGGTCCCTATTTCGGCCATGGCGCATTAATACTTAACCGTTTTCCTGCTAAATAAGTTAGATGAAACTTTCATACCTATAGTGAAAAACCCGAATGCTGCTATTTCAAATTTATTTTTCGGAGAAAAGTTTCTCCTTATCGGACAGTGTAGATCTAAGATCAGACTGCACGTTCTGTGCAGTCTGATCTTCAACTCCACTGTCCACAAAAGGTCAGTGAGTCGCGCTTAGCAGCCAAAGAGTTAAAACATATTATTACGCAATGGCGTTTATCCGATGCTAAAACGGTGATACAAGGCACCAATCAAACAGGCCAATAGAGACACTTGACAGTATCACATGTCCAGATTTATCATGTCATTACTGACTACGGATGGTTAATGCCCGATCAGAAAAGTTCACATTGTACTTGGTATCATCGGTACAAGGCCTACAGCCGACCGTATGGCGCCAAAGGTATATTTCGTTGTTCTTGCAGAAACTGTCGATCAAGATCAGGCTAAATAGGTTGTTGCGTGAGTCGATCAAAACCAGTCTGCATAGGTATATATCGATGCCCCCTTTTTTGTTAATTTATCGATCAAGATCAGACCGCATAGGTATAAGTTGTTGCTCTTTGCGGAATTTGCCGATCAAGGTCAGACCGCATTCGTATATTTCGTTGCCTTTTGCGAAATTCGTCGATCAAAATCAGTTTGCATAGTTATATATCGTTGCTTTTTTGCGAAAATATATTGATGCCGAGGAATTTTTTTTTATTAAAATCAGACCGCAAAGGTATACATCATTGTCTAACGCGGAAAATGTCGGTCGAGATCAGACTGCATTGGTATACAGTACATCGTTGTCTTTTGTGAAATTCGGACAACAAAATCCAACCACATAGGTAGATATGGTTGTTTTTTTAGGGGAATCTGTTGATCAAGATCAGACAGCATTCGTATATTTCGTTGCTCTTTGCGGAAAGTGTCGATCAACATCAGACTGTATAGAGATAAATCGTTGCCTTTTAAGGAATTGATCAGATCCAGATCAGATCGCATTGGAATACATCGATGCTCTTTGCGGAAAATGCAAATACGGCTCCATAGGTGTATTTCGTTGCTTTTTTGGATTTAGTCGGTCAAGATCAGACTGCATAGACATATATCGTTGCCCTTTACGGCAACTTTCAAAAGATGATTCTTGAAAGGAGCTGTCGATCCAGATCGGACTGCAAAGGTAATGAAATTTGAAACTGGACACATTTTTTTTTTAGATATTCGCAAAACCTTGAAATTCAAGTAGGCCTATCTGCATGTCTTTCCTGTTATCGGCTTGACATTTTCATTTCACGTATGAAAGATAACAATATCTAGATTTGAGTTTGTCGATAAGTTAACTCTTTCCCTGCAAATAGCGACTACAAAAAATCTCGTGAACGGTGTAGATAAAGATCAGATTGCACAGAAGGTTCAGTCTGACCTTGGATCTACACTTTTCGCTACATGACACTTTACTATGATGAAGATCTTTATCAGATACTGTTGAAATCTGGCGGGTTTCAAAAAGCGTCGAATTCATTTACTTTGATATCGGAGGGGGTAAAATCCAGGTTCGCTCACACTTAATGAGTGCTGAACTGCGGACGTTGACGAAATGCGTGAATGTACACAGAAATGTAACTTGATACTTTATGGGCACAATGTGAAATGTGAGGGTTTTTTTTTTTTCAATGCTCATGTGTTACAGACAGTATTTATTGACATACTAGTATTTGGGGACAGGAAATGAAACAGTTTTCACAGATGAAAAAGGAATTACTTGTGATTTTTTTTTTTCATTTTAAACACTGATTTCCCGAGTAATTCTCTGACAAAAAGGGGGTCTCCGTGATGCATCATACCAAGCATCTCACGACATGGTAATTGATCCATAACATACATTCTGTCTAACAAAAAACTGTACCTTGGACATCCAGACAATTTACAATGAGCAAAAAGCTTCGACCCATGCCATCTTGCGCGGCCTGCACAGGCTGACATGGGTCGATATCTTGTGCAGATGCGTTAAGCCCCCTTTTCACAGAGCATGGCTGATATCTATAATAATACTACAATAACCTGCATCATTTTTTTTTTATAGGAACATCTGCAGAAGAATGAAATTACGTCCATGTCGCATTTTGCTGTATTGC
Source organism: Hippopus hippopus (assembly GCA_946811185.2). Lineage (NCBI taxonomy): Eukaryota > Metazoa > Mollusca > Bivalvia > Cardiida > Cardiidae > Hippopus > Hippopus hippopus. The sequence continues at coordinate 74,893,207 of OX328097.1, forward strand.
CAAGGAATATTATGACAAAATGGACGAATCCCCCAAGCTTGAGAACCTATATGTGTCATTTGCAGCAGTAGTTTTATAAGTTGAGAACTGTAACAATTTCGTAAAAATATTGTGAGGCAAAACTTTAGTCGTCAAAACACGGTGTTCGGATATATAAACTATCGCAGTACTTGCCATTTGTCAAGAAGAGTGAATGGTGCAGTAGAATCGGAACTTCAAATCATGAAGAACGATGAAAGGTTACCGATTATGAAGCACCGGAAGTGCCGAGTGAAGCCATACCTAACCCTGATTGGTGGTATATTGGTCCATCTGACGCTTGGAAGCTATTTCACGTTCGGTGAGGGTTTTTCCTTAATTCTTTACCAGATGACAAAGTATTGGACTGGACCAAATCCAATGCAGCTTTAAATGACAAATAAAATGTAAATGACGAGATTTGTCTGAAAAAGGGCCGAAAACATTGTGGTAACCAGCATTTTCTCCTTTACCCACAATGTTTTCTTCTTTTTCTGATACAAATCCCATCATTTGTGCAACATTTGTATTGTGTCTGCAAGTGCTTTGAATGTGGATCCAGCCTAAAATTTGTCTTCTGGTACAGCGTTAAATAGATCCGGCTATATGCAGGATGGTCGTCTGCTTTGTCAAAGTAGTCTAGCCATTCTCAGAATCGTTAAAACTCGGGATTGTGTGGTAAAGGATTAACCCTTTGCATACTAGGCTGATGAAATTGGCATTTACCTGTCATAGAAGACCCACTTGTTGCGTTTTCAAGATTTATCTTCACTAGAATATCTCGATAACTATCAGACAATGTAGGCCAAGGTCAGACTACACATTTTGTGTTGTCTGATCTTGGTTTTCACTATCTGGAAAAGCAGCTATACTGCCTGAAACATAAAAATAGTTAAATTCTGCCACATAAATACAGACAGAGCGTTTTTGTTTTTTTCAATGTATGACAAAGCTCAGTTGACCGCGCTTGTAAAATCAAAGGACTGGTGGTTCTGAGTTGGTTCGTCCATAACAACGTGTTATACAAGCTACAGGACAAGGGATACTTCCTGATGAAATGGAGTAGCTAACTATGTTTCTCAAACCAGCCGATTCTTTGAAAAATCGTCCCATGTGCCAGAAGCGGGAGTTCTTTTTAACACAGAAAAAAGTTTCAAGGTTATTTCCATAAAAGATTCATATATTGTGCAATTTTTATGATGAAAGTATTTTCTGAATGTGCACTTAATAACTCAAAGACATGTTTTGTATTTTGAAACTCTATGAGCATTCGAGTTCCCTTCACTATTGACAAGGACAAAAGTAATTTAGATATTCTCTTAGACTGATCGATAATTTAGTTTTTCTCAGTTGCAATTTGAAGTGTTTTTTTTTTTTTTTTGCAAGAATATGTACAACACAAAAAGAAATTAATGTTCAGTACAGATCGATCTGAATTTATACTTTCCACGAAACCTGCAAAAGTTATACTCGGCATGTAAAGGGTCAATTGCCTTACAACTACATTGATAAGCTTGTGATATAACTGTCACACATATTTAATATTCATTATCTAACATACCCTTTACAAATATCCATTACACCACAATAGGTAATCTTGAAACATACATCATCTCCTATCTTCGAGCAATATCCGGCGAGCCCAATGTCCGAAATGTTGACAGTATGTGGATAACTAACATTCGGACAGTCCCTAGTATCATCGCATTCGTTCTTGGTGGAATATGCGAGAAAAAGTTTGGCTACAAAGCTGTGGTGACGGTCGGTTGTTTCGTGTTCAGGTAAGTAAGTTATCACGACGCAAGACCCACTCACATGACTCAATCGACTGCACTGACTCTTTACAATACGACAATACATCTGAGCCATGCTCTGTGAAATGAGGGCTTAATGTATTTGCAAAAAGAATGAAATGAAAAGAGTGAAATGAAACTTTTATGTTGATAGTAAAACCCATAATTTTGCTATTTCAAAGGTATTTTGGGGGAAAATATCTCCACATTAGACAATGTTGATCCAAGATCAGACTGCATGTTCTGAGCAGTCTGATCTTGATCTTCTCTATAGAATTTTAGACGTGTCCAAATTCAAAGCATTTACAGACCACAAACGGGGTTACCAGCATTTTTTCCTTTCCCACAATATTTTCTAAAGGTCTTTCTCAGCGTCGTTAAGTCTCGGAATTATATGCCAACGTTACATGGTTAATGCAGATCTGCAAAAATTATCGACCCACGTCAGTCTGCTTAGTCCGCACAGGTTGAGCTAGCTGACCTAAGTCGAAACCTTTTGCTATAGGTTATCTTCCTGCATGTCAAAGGACCATTCTATCTCATGATTCGGCCAGCGGTTTTTTTTTTTTTTCAATAATAAAATGGATCCATACCATGCAACGTCTTGCTTGTTGATAATGCAATACGGTAATGCGTTAAAATCCGTTTTTTCTGAGCGCCTTTCATTCAGATTCGTAAACATTCGCTGACAACCCATCCCAACGGTAATAAATAGAGGATATTTCATTTATGGTCAAAGATCGAAATTTATATCATCTCGTGAACATCATCGGTAATATTTTCATGTGAAAATATTACCGATGATTTTCACGAGATGGAATAAATTCCGATCTTTCAAAAGAAAACAAAACGAATATGCTATTAACTGAATCCAGTACAGTCGTTTTTGTTAATTCCCCGTGGCTTAAACCCCCTCCATAAGAACGCATAACACGATTACATTAGACGCAAGAAATGTAGGGTAAATGAGCGTAAATTACGTCATATTTCCCTCTGGTTGAATGGCACGCGCTATTTACCTAGGTAACCAATGCGCGGGAACTATTGTTTCCGCCTTCAATTGAAGAGTTAGAAAATATGAAATCGGTATTTTTCACTGATCGTAACCATGAAATATCAAACGATAATCCACAATTTTTTCTCGATAAACTACACTAAAGCATGAAATAATACAAAATATTTTTGAGTGGCGCTCTTGCAAAAGGGGGTTTAATGCGTCTCCGTGATGCATTATATAAAGCAAGTCATCACAAAATTACGGATCCATAAAATCCATTTTGTCTAAAAACGACTAAATCATGTGGTAGAATGGTCCTTTGACATGCATACAATTGACCATTAGGAAAAAGTTTCGACCCAGGTCAGCCTGCGCAAGCTGCACAGGCTGACCTCAATCGATACTTTTGCAAATGGATTTAAGCTCCTTTTTTACAAAGCATGGTTTTTTCTTTATTCAGTGCATCGGTTGCTCTGACGTATTTCACAGTTAAAGAATCGTTGTTTCTGGTGACGATGTCCTATGGACTGTTCAACAGTATGGGATCTAACTTTGCTTACGGTATTCCCATACAAGCATCTATCAAGGTAAGGATTTTTCCCCCTATTCCACTCGTCACGACTCGGCCGATCCTTTACCTACATCTAACCTCGTCTGTATCAACGGGGTTTCCATTTTGAACTACTGCCTGTCACATGATCTTAAACATGGCGGCGCTCTTTAAATCGATTAGCAACGGCAACAATAGCCACGGTGATAAGCAACCAATAGCTGAAAAATGTCAATGTATTTGTTAGACCAAGTTGGAATAATAAATGTACAAGCCGTTTGTCATCGGAAATGTATTTACAAAGATTCGAGTAGAAATTTGTGAATAGTGTTTGCTTTCTAAGTGGAGTGTTACGATTTTAAGAACGGTGAAGCGGTGTA